>CM074863.1:23510000-24980000 GCA_037501455.1 Lantana camara | reverse complement strand
AATCAAACTCAACACGAAATAAAAAAAGCTCGTAAAGTGTAAAGCTTTGCAGGAACGAGAATCGTCACTTCACTATAACGCTTTGGCAGCAACAGTAGAGAAGCAATACAATTTCCTTTTCAAGCTCAGCAAAACTATGGAAATACGAAATGAAATTTTGTTAATTGTTTGAAAAGCTTTCGAATATACAAAAAATAAAAAAAAAAGGGAGAAAATGGAGCGAATTCTAAGAAGAAATTGGAAGAATACAAAAGATAAAATAATCAAATAACAAAACGAGACAAAGGAAATAGAACAACAAGAGAAAGAAGAGCAAAGTGAGGCAAGAGTGAGAGAGAAAACAAAAATCGAAGGGAAGGAGAGGCAAAAAAAGGAAGGAAACAAACAAGACAAAAGATATTGCGAAAAGAGAAAACGGCAAGAAACTCATCGAGAAGATACAAATTATAAGCGAGGATGAAACCATGGAGAGATATGACGAAAACCAAGCAACATTTGTTAAGAGAAAATATCCAAATAAAAAGAAAGAAAAACCATAAAAACAAAATTGTTGAAAACAATACAAAAAATAAAAGGAATAAGAGATCCTCACAGGACAATAAACCGAACAATAAGAAGTGCAAGTTTTAATTTCCAAACATTCATATGAATGTATCGAACACTTCCTTCCGGAGAAAATACGGAATGATACTATCTACAATTCTAGGCAGAAGCAGATGCATGCACACAAAAATACAAATTAAAGTCCACTACATAAAAATAAATTAAACTGAACAAAAGATTCTAGCATGAAAAGTAACAACAAACAGTATATCACGTGCAACGCACGTGCACCCTGCTAGTTCCTTAAAGGGAACAATCTCTGAAATCCAACTCTCCAAACTCCACAACTTGAAACAGTTGGATTTTTCCTTTAATCAGTTGGGCTTCAATGTTAGTGTTGATTGGATTCCTCCTTTTCAATTGGCATTTATAAAACTAGCAACGTGCGACACAGGTCCTCACTTCCCAACATGGCTTCGTATGCAGACAAATTCGACATGGTTGGACCTCTCTTCTAATGGAATCTCCGATGAAGTGCCTAAATGGTTCGGGGATTTCTCCCCTAAAATATTTTACTTAAACCTCTCCCATAACCAGATTATGGGTAGCATTCCTGATTTGTCTTCCATGGAATTTGCTATACTAGATATTAGTTTCAATAATTTTTCAGGTCCCTTACCATTGCCACCTCGCGTTTCCCTTGAATTTTTACTCTGAAATAACATGTTTGTGAGGTCAATCTCATCGATATGCTCATGCGCAACTCCCTATTTTCAACTTGACCTGTCAAATAATCAGCTTTCTGGAGAACTTCCTGACTGTTGGGAGAACAACACAAGATTGTTCATCCTCAATTTGTCAAACAATAAATTTTCTGGAAATATTCCACATTCGTTAGGCTCTCTGCCAGAAATCTATATATTGCAATTGCACAATAATAATTTCTCAGGAGAATTGTCTTCCAATTTGATGAATTGCTCAATGTTGGAAATGCTTGATGTTGGAGGAAATAATCTAAGAGGAAAAATCCCAGCCTGGATAGGAACACACCTTCGACGTTTGAAAATTTTGATCCTTGGGCACAATAATTTTTCTGGAGACATTCCGACTGAAATCTGCAATATACCTGAGATTCAAATCTTGGACTTGTCGAGAAACTTCCTATCAGGAAAACTTCCTCAATGCTTCAACAATTTCACTTCTTTGATTCAGAAGAGTTCCACATTTGATAGCCACGTTGCTTATACCAATGGTACTGATGATGTGTCCATTGACCATGTATTCGTACAATGGAAGCGACAACAGGCTGAATATAGGAAAAAAACAGTGGGACTTGTAAACTCATCGATCTATCAAACAACAGATTAGTTGGAAACATCCCAAATGAGTTTTCCCAACTAAGAGCATTAATTTCCTTGAATCTGTCGTGGAATTGTTTGAGCGGAAGCATAATTCCAAACATCAGTCAGATGGAGATGTTGGAAAATCTTGATTCGTCGAGAAACAACTTCTTTGGTGAGATTCCAAAGGGCCTTGCAAAGTTAGATCACTTGGCTGTTTTGGACTTGTCAGAAAACCATTTGTCTGGTAAAATCCCTTCAAGTACTCAGCTGCAGAGCTTTGAGCCATCTGCATATGCAGGGAATGATGGACTTTGCGGCCCCCCTCTGACAAGATGTCATGGAGATCATGAGCCCAATCCACCCACAACTCAACACGGAAAGCAGGATATTAATGTTGATGATGGCTTTATGGCTCAGCTGCGTTCACACGAGTTCTACATACCTATCGTTGTTGGGTTCATCGTTGGATTTTGGGGAATCGTTGGGACTCTGGTGCTCAAAATCTCTTGGCAATATGCTTATTTTAATTTCTTCAGCAGGATGGGAGATTGGTTGTACGTGGCCACAATGATAAATGCAGGCAGGCTAAACCGAAGCTCGAGAAACAATGTAAGCGTCACAATTTCATTTAGCTATTTTGGTATAATGCGCGCATTTGCAGAGTTCAAACTCTTTGCTTTTTCGTTTCTTTTTGGTTGCAGGTACCTAGTTGAGGATATCTCCTTGTTATGCTCCCAGCGCCATGAGAGAAAGGAGTTTCAGAGTTTCAGATTTGTTCCTAAATTGTTCTTCAAAAAGTCTCATAGAATAGCCTACTTAGAGACAATGTTCTGTAATAAAACTCTTCTGATTTTCTGTATATATGTGTGTGTTTTGTTTTAGTAATATATATTTCATCCATGTCCTGTATTTTTCTAATGGGAAATTCTAGAAAAATGTCCATATGGGAACTCAAATTCCTCTTTACTCCCCACTTTAAAAAAAGTTCCTCTGAACTCCCCAGATGAAAAGCAAAGTTCCTCTTTACTCCCCATTTTTTTGGAAAGTTGTATAAAAATTCAAGAATCGCGTACCCGAACCCCGAAATCACGTGTCCAAATGATGTATTTGCCAAATACATCATTTGGGCATTTAAGTACGTGATTTCGGGTACGCGATTCTTGAATTTTTATACAACCATGGGGAGTTAAAGGGAATTTGGTCTGTCATCTAGGGAGTAAATGAGAACTTTTTTAAAAATGGGGAGTTAAAGGGAATTTTTTCAACTTTTAGGTACTATTCATAGAAAACCCCTCCTTCTAAAGGGATAAAAATTTTATGGATAATTGCGAACATACCCCTGAGATATGGCAAAAATACAGATTCCCCCTAAGATTTGAGAAATTACGAATTTTCCTAATTAATCCGTTATCTTATCCGTTAAATTTAACTAAATGTGCGATTTTTAAATGGAAAATTACACACTTCCGCACTAAATAGAAGAAATAATTACGAATAGCACCCTAAGCGATGGCAAAATTATGGATTTTCTCCTGAGATTTGAAAAATTAAGAACATTCTCTGAGGCCGACATTTTCTTTCACAAATTATCCCAGCCATTAATTATGGTAATAAATTTTGATGACATCATCGAAAATATTTTTAAAAATTCCAATTCTACCAGTGGGACATATATATATATATATATATATATTTTTCCCTTGGAATTGGTGAGAAATGGAATGGCTAATAGTCCATTTCAAATGTCATTGCTAAATAAGCTGGGCTGCTGGGTTGGGCGAAATGACATCCTCATCCCTGAAAGTTGAAGCAAATTATTCGATTATCCTCCAAATTTGGGCTGCCAAAATTTCATTCCCCTTTTATCTCCCGCAAAGATTTCCCCCAAAATTTGCTGCAAAATGCACAACGGAGCTCTCCATCAAAAGGACCTCTTAACAGCACCATAAAACATAGCGTGAGGTCTTTAATTAATATCTCAGATTAATGTCGTTACCTTTCGAAATGTTGAGAAGTCAGTTAGCTGTTCTTTCTTATAGAGACGTGAAAATATATCTCAGAATATGGATATTGGGTTTTTCTGAACGCCGGACGTGATTTCCGAGTGAGGGCAGTTCTAGTAATTCAACGAACAACCTTTGGCTTATATAGCCAGTAAAGTACAAGGGCCAAAGAAATGGGCTATATAAGGGTAATGACTAACAATTAAAGTAAAATTGGGTTATGGACTTATGGTAATATAGCCATTAGAAAAACTCGAAGCAGCCCATTGTTGATGGTTAGTAAATTTGAGAAGTAAAGATGCTCTTAGGAGGTATATAATAATAATAGTGAAAGTATGATGATATATTTGTGATGATAAATCCTATTTTATGTTTATATTTTAATTTTATGTATATTTTGTATAAGTTTATTTAAATTTATTTATTTGAAATAATAAATTTTTTCTCTAAAATAGAAAATTATAATTTTTTTTTTGGTGTAAAGAAAATTATAATAAATACGCTAACATTAATCAATGTATTAGTAAATTCACATGAATATTCATTAGAGTTATTTAAACAAATAATTCAAGTGTTAGTAATCCCTAACACATCTATCTTACATATAAAGGATAACATCATAATATAAATATGCATGTCTAATATAAAAATAAATAAAGTTTAGATATATAAATACTAGGTATAAAATTAGTTCATCATAAAAATATCAAAATATCATTGAGTAGAATTTTTGAAAAAAAAGAAAAAAGTTGTTAGATAGTCACAAAACATAAGTATTTACATCAAACCACTCAAGAATTTTAGTATTTGCATTAATCCCCTTATGTTTGGACTTTTATTACATGTACTCCCTTAAGTTTCAGCATATGAGGGTTAAAATAATAAAATTACATTTTCTATTAAATTTAACGAAGGAAATAACGGATTAGGAAAGAATTCGTAATTGCGCCATATCCCCTGGGTTGTTCATGATTATCCCTAAATAGAAAAAGATTTCTCTATCCGCATCTTGACAATTGGACTTGATAGTCCAATCGGACAATTATTTCCACAATGTATACTTAGAATGACTTGACTTGATTCGTCAATAAAATTTTGATTATCTGAAAGAAAAAAAATTAGCTAAAATTATTATCCATCCATTTATTTTCCCAGTAAACGTTTGTGAAGACTTTGAGAGTCGATCAGCCCGTCCTAGACGGCTTTGTTGGAAAAGCTGAAAACAATTCCACAAGTCGGTTTTCTTCTTTAATTAAGCTTTATTTATTATTTTTTTAAAGGCAATTAAGCTTTATTCATTCTTATGAAAAATACTGTATTCAGTCAAGATGGCACGATTTTGATTTTAAAAAAATAAAAATAACAAAAAATGGAACGAATGTTGCTATATATATACCAGTGATGAGAGCAACATAAAACTTAAAAAAAAAAAAAAAAAAAAAACTTTGAAATCATAATATGAGTGAGATGGGAGAATGTTGTAAAGCATTAACTAAAATCTTAGTGCTAATGTTGTGTTTCCTTGCTTATAAATTTGTATTTGCTGCAGGAGATGAATTAAGGTGCATTGAAAAGGAGAGCGAAGCTCTTCTCGAGTTCAAGAAAGGCCTTATAGATGAACACGGCTTCCTGTCATCGTGGGGAAGTGAGGAGCACGAAAGGGAATGCTGCCTATGGGAGGGAGTTGAGTGCAGCCACGACTCAGGTCATGTAATCGCTCTCCAACTTAGTACTTGTAGAAACTATTCTCTGGAATTGAGTGCTGAGAAAATTAGTAGTGCCCTGCTTGAGTTGAAATATTTGAGTCATTTGGACCTCAGTGGCAATAATTTTGCATATATTGAGATCCCTGATTTCGTTGGTTCAATGGAGAAATTGCAATACTTGAATTTTCACGACTGTCGTTTTTCCGGTGGTGTTAGTCATCAGTTGGTGAATCTTACCAACCTAGGACACTTAATCTAGGGGGTTATCTTGGGGTTATTGAACTTGAGTTTGATAACCTTCATTGGCTTTCTCATCTCTCGTCATTATCTTTGCTTGATTTGAGCTCTAACAACTTGAAAGATGCCGACTCTCTGCAACATATATTGAATCTTCCTTCTCTCAAAGAATTGTACTTGAGTGGCTGTCGCTTCCCCACGCATTTCTCTGTTAACTCTTCTTCAGCATCTCTTTCTGTTCTTGATCTGTCCTTGACAGGGCTCACGTCTTCCTCTTTTCATTGGCTGTTTAATTTAAGTTCAAGCCTCCGTAGCATAGATCTGTCTCATAATGACTTAGAATCCAATATTCCTGGTGACTTTGGGAGATTTTCTTTTCTTGAGCACCTCGATCTGTCAGGGAATGGATTAACAGGCGGAATTCCAAAATCCTTGGGAAATTTAAGTCATTTGCAGACTTTAGATCTGTCATATAATCAATTGACAGGTGAAATTCCAAGAGCCTTGGGGAATCTAAGTCGGTTGAACACTTTGAATCTATCAAATAATAACTTATCAGAATCCCTTCTTGAATTGTTTTACAAATTATCTGCGGGAGCAAAGCAGTCGTTTAAGATTCCGGAGTTGCAGGAAAATAATCTTTATGGTTCAGTGCCTGATGTCATGTTACTCCCTTCCTTGAGGATTTTGCGGCTACAAAACAATCAATTGAATGGGTATTTTCCACATGGCTTTGCACATATTTCTAATCTTAATGTTTTGGATTTGTCTAGCAATCAAATTAGGGGGTCAGTGCCAGAGTTGACTGCATTTGTTTCATTGAAAGAATTACATCTTGGAAGCAATAAACTGACATCGCTACCTACAATTCTTGGGCAACTTTCCATGCTTGAAATATTGGATCTTTCTTCCAATTCCTTAAATGAAACAATCTCTGAAATCCACCTCTCCAAACTCCACAACTTGAAACAGTTGGATCTGTCCTTTAATTCGTTGGCCTTCAATGTTAGTGCTGACTGGATTCCTCCTTTTCAATTGAATGTTATAAAACTAGCAATGTGTGACAGCGGTCCTCACTTCCCAACATGGCTTCGTACGCAGACAAATCCCAGATGGCTGGACCTCTCTTCTAATGGAATCTCAGATGAAGCTCCTAAATGGTTCTGGGGTCTCTTCCATGAAATAGATTACTTAAACCTCTCTCATAACCAGATAATTGGTAGCATTCATGACTTGTCTCCTATGATTAATTACGGGGATATTAGATATGAGTTCAAATGACTTTTCAGGTCCCTTACCTTTGCTACCTCACAACTCCATTGCAATTTTACTCTCAAATAATATGTTTGTGGGGTCAATCTCATCAATATGCAAAAGTTTCCATTCAGGTTTCGAGCTAATTGACCTGTCAAATAATCAATTTTCAGGAGAACTTCCTAATTGTTGGGAAAACAACACAGCTATGAAAATCCTCAATTTGTCTTACAATAAATTTTCTGGAAATATTCCGCCCTCGTTAGGCTCTCTGTTGTCGCTCCAAATGTTGCAATTGCGAAATAATAATTTCTCTGGAGAATTGCCTTCCACTTTGATGGATTGCTCATCGTTGAAAATGTTTGACGTTGGAGGAAATAATCTAGGAGGAAAGATCCCAGCCTGGATAAGAACAGAAATTTCGGGTTTGGAAATTCAGAGCTTTGGGCATAACAAGTTTTCTGGAGACATTCCGAAAGAAATTTGCTATCTAATCGAGATTCAAATCTTGGACTTGTCGAGGAACTTCCTATCTGGAAAACATCCTCAATGCTTCAACAGTTTCACTTCTTTGATTCAGAAGAATACCACATTTGATAGTTATATTTTCCGGTATCACTATGGGGTTTTTTTTGTTGATATGTCCATTGACCATGTATTTGTACAATGGAAGCGGCGGCAGGCTGAATATGGGGAAACAACCGTGGGACTTGTTAAACTCATCGACTTTTCAAGCAACGGATTAGTTGGGAACATTCCCAATGAGTTTTCCCAACTGAGGGCATTAATTTCCTTGAATCTTTCTGGAAATTATTTGAGCGGGCAAATAATTCCCAGCATTGGTGAGATGGAGATGCTAGAAATTCTTCTTGCAAAGTTGGATCATTTAGCTGTCCTGGACTTTTCAAACAACCATTTGTCAGGTAAAATTCCATCAAGTACTCAACTTCAAACCTTTGAGCCATCCTCGTATGCACCAAATAATGGACTATGCGGCCCCCCTCTTACAAGATGTCCTGAAGATGAGCCCAAGCCACACACTACTCAGCATGGAAAGCAGGAGGGTAATGTTGATGATGGCTTTATGGCCCAGCTCCATTCGCACGAGTTCTACATACCTATCGTTATGGGGCTCATCGTTGGATTTTGGGGAATCGTCGGGACTTTGGTGCTCAACAACTCGTGGAGATATGCTTATTTTAATTTCTTCAGCAAGATAGGAGATTGGTTGTACGTGACAACAATGATATATGCTGGCGGGCCAAAGCAAAGCTTGAGAATCAACGTAAGTGTGACCAGTTCATTCTAACTGATCTTTTGGTATAATAATGCACGCATTTGCAGAGCTCAAAACGATTTATTTATTTTTGCTATTTTTTGGTGGCAGGCAGGTACCTAATTGAGAATGTTTTCTTGTAATGCTCCAAAGAGAGCTGAAAATGGAAGGACAATCATCAGCTATATGAATAAATCTCGCTATATATTTGATGAGATATGAATGCCTAAATTGTTCAAAATTAGTTTGTTAACAGCGTTCTTTTCTTTTAGCTACAATTGTTGTTGAGAGTTTGTGGTGATTGTTGGTAAATCTACTGTATCATAATTGAAATCCTTTTAATTTAATTTCTAAATATTTTCCTTACTCTATTCAATTTATTGTTATGTTTCAATCTGACTGCAAGGCAAAAAAAACAAATAGATTATAATCAAATTAAACAGAACTAGCATATAATTTAAAATTTGATTAGAATTAGACTCCTAAATAAGTATTTTTAAAAATTTAATAATTTATAATATATATTACTTTACATAAAATTACCCTTAATTAAAAACTAGTGGAAAAAACAAATTGCCCTCAAATTATGGTAATTTTTTATTTTTTATTTAAATTTTAAAAATATTTCATATTGCCATGAGAAAATTTTAAAAATTTTCACACACTATGAGGGGAGTTCATTAAATGACCTCCACAAGTCTTTTTTTCGTTATGTAACCCATAGTTTCTAAAGAATTAAGTATATGACCCTCCGCTTCATTAAGGTGTAAGTAGGGGCATTGCGTTATAAGGGACGTCCAAGTGGTTTTTTAAGAAGTTAACCCCTAGTTTCAAAAGAATTGGGTACATAACCCTTTTTTCAATTTTATCTAATAAAATAAATATTAAATATAATTATTTTCCACGTGTACAAATCGAGTGAGCGATCTCAGAAATCGCACACTCTATTTTTTTTCTTTTCTTTTTTTCTTTTATTTTCTTTATTTTCTTTAATTATTTTTATTCGTCACGATTTCTTTAAATCTAATTTTCATTTATCACTTTTTATTTTTTATTTATTTCCTTTTATTTTTTTAAGATCCAGATTTGGTTTATTGATTTTTCCTCAAGAAATCGCGTACGCGATTTCGGCATCGCACACTTGATTGCAGAAATCGCGTGCGCGATCACAGAAATCTAGAAATCGCGCACGCGATTGCAGAAATTGCATGAGCGATTTCCACAATCGCACACTCGATTTTCTGAAATCACGTGAGCGATTCATGAAATCGCGCGCTTGATTCATGAAATCCCATGAAATCGCGTACTTGTTTCTTGAAGAAATCTGAAAGAAAAAAAAAATACAGAAGAGTAGAAGAAGAAGATAAGATTTCTGGATCTTTAATGACAGAAAACGTTGTAAAGATGACAGATGCAGTCAGAAATAGTTGCAGAAGACAAAGATACGGCAATGCAGAAGACGAATTCGACGGAGACCATTGCAGAAGATGAATCCACGACGAGAAGACAACAATGGAGGCGATTGCAGAAGACATCGGCGGTGAGAGAAGGCAAGAAGACGAATCGCGATGAGAAAATGTGAGAAGGAGAGGTGCAGGCGAGAAGACCGTCTCTGTTTTTCATCGTTGAAGGAGAGAAGAAGAAGAAGAAGAAGAGAAAAAGAGAAGGAGAGAAGAAGAAAAGGCAAAGAAGAAACTAGGGTTTGGGTGGGAGATCTGAATTTGAAAGATATGACGTGATTATCAATATAACAATAAAAAAAACTAGCCACGTCAGATAACAGAGAATAAAAAAAAAGGGAAAAGAAATTGAGGGTTATATCCCTAAAATAAGTCTTGGGCGTCCCTTGCGTCCTAATTGTCTCGTGTAATTAGGCCTTAGTTAATTACTCAGCCTAATCAAATCATTGCCACATCATTTTTTTGTAGCTTCTTTTTGACCCCAGTATTTACAGAAAATTAGAATCTGACCCAAAAGCACATTCAACCTAATTCCTCTCCTGGCTCTGCGACGAAGAACCCAAATCCCAATTTTTTTGTAATTTCTTCTCCGATCTGTGTTGTTCGTTTGATTATTCGAAGACCCCTAAAGTATCAACACATCTATCTGATTACACGGACAATGGCAAACGACGACAATCAAAGGTAAGATAGATTTCGGTTCGTAATAAGTGTTTTCGGAACCCTATTCTGCGTTTTCACTGAGAAATCAAGAATCACTCTTTACCCACCTGGGTTCGGCTTTGCTATCTTTCTGGGTTTAATACAGAACAGCTTCTAACCTGTTTTGGACGCCAATACAACATGTCCATATGGTATTTCAACTCATCCTTGATTGATTCGACGTAAAAACATGATCGTGGGCTTTCTTCATTCTCTTAACAGTGGTCGATTACTAGATTAAAAGTATCTATTGATAGATCATATATCTACTGATAGATCTTACCATGTCGAGTGATGGATCCTTTTTTTCTTTTTTTCTTTTTTACTGCATGCATGGTTTATTTTTTCCATGCAACGCGTTTCTATAGGGTTTTCTTAATTCAATAGCACATGATTCATTTGATCGCTTGCTGGATTGATATATATCTAGTGATCGACCATGATATTCTAGTGCTAGATCATGTATGGCGCACTGGAATACATATATCTAGCATTCGATCCTTTTTTTCTACTTTTTTTTTTATTTTTTCCATGCAACATGTTTCTATAGGGTTTTCTTAATTCAATAGCCCATGATTCATTTGATCGCGTGCTTGATTGATATATATCTAGTGCTAGATCATGATATTCTAGTGATAGATCACGTATCGCGCACTGGAATACATATATCTAGCATTCGATCCCTTTTTGTTCTTTTTTTTTTTTTTTTTACTGCATGCATGGTTTATTTTTTCCATGCAACGTGTTTGTATAGGGTTTTCTTTATTCAGTAGCCCATGATTCATTTGATCGCGTGCTGGATGATTCTTATGCATGTATGGATAATTAAATATTCTTTCCTACTGTGTACAGGACGTTTGTTGTTGGAGTTGAATTTGGAGTGTGGCAAGAAGAATCCACTCGTTGGAACTGGGTTGCGGTCAAAAAGCAAACAACTGCTCTTGTTGTCACTAATCAGACTACACTTCGAATGTTGATAAGTGATGTTCTTGAACAATCAGGACTTGCTTGCTCCCATGATGACGTACATGTGAAATATTTTCTTTCAAGTGCACCTCCAACCAGTCATCCAACTGAAATAAAGTCTGATCGTGACCTTCAAGTTTACTTCGCAGATATCCATCCTCAAGGCTGGAGGCCGATCTTGAATGTTTCTTTTGATAGGAGGGAGAGTGAAACAGAATCCGTTACGGGTTGTGACAATAGTGTTCACTATATCTGAGGATGATAATGATCAATACGAACATAATTATGAGGATTTCACCCTTCCTGATAACAACGAGGACGACTGGACTCTTGGTGATAACAACGATGAAGACTGTACCCCAGCTCTTCGTGATAACAATGATGAAAACTGGATCCCAGCTCTTCCTGATAACAACGACGAAGACGTCCATCAGCCTGATGGTGTAAACGAAGAAATTGTAAAGTGTGGGACCGAAGCAGATCTTCAACATCCCTCTGAGGAAGAAGTGCCCAATGAATATATTAACGAGGAAGAAGCCATCGTCTGTTATTATAATCCAAAGGTCGGGATTGAAAGACATACGTGGGATGATGGTTCAGGTTTTAAGGATGACGAAGAGTTTAAAAACAAATAAGAAGCCGTTCTGAAATTCAACATAGTTGCATGTAAGGGAAGCTTCCAATTCCGAACACTAAAATCATCAAAGTCCCTTCTGGTTCTGCGATGCTGTTATAATGATTGCAAATGGTGGGTTCGGTGTGTTAAATCTCACAATTCTGACAGATTTTACCTCCGAAAGTATATTCGGACTCACAATTGTGGGTTGGAGGAGATGACTAATCATCATCATCAGGCAACAGCCCAAATGATAGGGGAGTTAGTGCAGCATATTTTTCTTGACGGGAAAGACCCCACACCAGGTGATATTAAAAAGCACATCGAACTTCAATTGGGCGTGAAGGTTAGCTACTGGAAGTGTTGGACGGGCAGAAATCATGCTAAGAATATTGTCAGGGGCTCACCGGAGCATGGATATGAAATAATAGATGCATATCGGTATATGCTAACAAGAACAAATGAAAGAAGCATCACTGATTTGGTTCTTGACACCGAAGGCAGGTTTCTGCATTTTTTTGTTGCATTTGGCCCTTGCATACGGGGTTTTGAATACATGCGCAAGGTGTTAGCCGTTGACGGTTGCTTCTTGAAGGGTAAGTATGACGGTACGTTGCTTGTGGCTACTGCACAAGATAGTGAGAACCATACGTTTCCTCTTGCATGGGGAGTGGTCGATTCAGAGAATAATGCATCGTGGGAATGGTTCTTTAACAATCTAAAAAGCATTGTACCTGATAGTGCCAGTCTCTGTATAATATCCGATAGACTCGTTTCCATAAAAAATGCGATTGCTAAGGTTTATCCAACTGCGCACCATGGATTTTGTGCAAAGCACTTGTCGGAGAACTTGAAACAACGGTTTAAAAAGAGTGCGATCCTTGATCCATTTTCCAGGGCAGTGAAAGCATACACTGTCGGAGATTTCATGGAGCACTACAAAGAGATAGAACGTCTTCACCAACGTGCTGCGGAATACTTGAAAGATGAGGTTGGTTTTGAGTTATGGAGCCGGGTACATTCTAAATCAAACAGGTTTGATGTCCTGACCAGCAACATCGCCGAGTCTATTAATTCTAGGCTACGTGCTGAAAGAGGGTACCCTATCCATTCTTTGATTGAGTCTATCATACGAATTTTGGGGAAATGGTTCCACGACTGACGAACTGATATGTTGAAGTGCAGTACAATCCTGGTGCCTTCAAAAGAGAAAGTTCTGTGGATTAGTTTGGACAAATCTAAAGGTTGCGTTGCACAGCAGTTCAACGCTCATGTATTTTCTGTCCGTGGCCTTGGAGATCCGGTAATGGTTGACTTGAACAATCTGACCTGCACATGTGGTGTGTTCCAGGCGGAGAAGATCCCCTGTCCCCACGCATTGGCGGCGTTAAAGAAGTGCAACGAAGAACATTTTGGACAAAGAATATATGACGTATGCTCCAAATTTTACAAAGTTGATTATTACATACTTGCATATTCTGAGACAATATTCCCAACACCTCCAGAGTTCGAGTGGGATTTGCCTGAAGACACAGGGATAAAACAAGTAAAACCACCAACACTAAACTCTCGCATCGGAAGAAAAAGGATGACGCGTTTCCTGGCTCCTTATGAGGGAAGGAAAAGATACAATACTTGTTCAAAGTGTGGTGGAAAGGGACATAAAATAACTACCTGTGACCAGGGTGTCGAGGAAACGAATAATTAATCACAAGTAAAAGGGTGTCGGATATATTTTTTGTGTTTTCTTGTAATTAAAGAAAGTTGATTATGTAATATAGTGATAGATCATTTAATTCAAGTACACGAACTTATTGATCTAGCAGTAGATTCAATGGATCTACTACTATATTCAAAGAATCTATCAGTAGATCAAGCAGTGGTCTCAGGATCTATCACTCGATTTATTTGATCTAGTACTAGAAACGCGGCCGCAAAAAAAGAGTTTAAGGATATATCACTAGATTCAAAGGATCTAGCACTAGGATTTAATAACATATAACTTCTAATAAAATAAAATATTAACAGAAGAAAATATTAACATGTAAAATATTAAGTTGATCTGGTCTTCTTCCTTAATCACAAGTAAAAGGGTGTCGGATATATTTTTTGTGTTTTCTTGTAATTAAAGAAAGTTGATTATGTAATATAGTGATAGATCATTTAAATCAAGTACACGAACTTATTGATCTAGCAGTAGATTCAACGGATCTACCACTAGATTCAAAGGATCTATCAGTAGATCAAGCAGTGCGTCTCAGGATCTATCACTCGATTTATTTGATCTAGTACTAGAAACCAAGCTGCAAAAAAAAAGTTTAAGGATCTACCACTAGATTCAAAGGATCTAGCACTAGGATTTAATAACATATAACTTCTAATAAAATAAAATATTAACAGAAGAAAATATTAACATGTAAAATATTAAGTTGATCTGGTCTTCTTCCTTAATCACAAAATCAGCCGTATTTGATTGAAATGTTCATGAAAATCGTCATTTCCGTAGGACTTGTTGCCAAACAGTAACAATCAATAGATTTCTTTGTTTGGCCTTGCAATAGACCGTTAGACATTGTAGAAGAACTATGCAATGTGCAATACAAGAGATAGTTATGAGATGCTTCATGCAACCTTTGCATAAAAAAGGAAAGAAACCCTGGAAAATGCAATTGAAGCTTTATTATAGATTGTATAATAAATCTTCAATTGCATTTTCAAGGGTTTCTTTCCATTGTTATGCAAAGGTTGCACGAAGGATCTCAAAACTATCTCCTGTATTGCCCATCACATAGTTCATCTACAACGAGTAAACACTACATGGACCAAATAAAGAAACACCTATTGATTCCTAATGTATGGCGGAAATCATACAGCAAACATGATAATTTTCAAGAGCAATTCAAACTAATAGGGCAGACTCTCAAAGATTTGCGCAGGATTTTTGGCCTTAAGCGGGGGAGGAAGAGAGAGAGGATGAAGAGTAGAGGCAAAGGAAGAGGAAGAAGAAGAGAAAGAGGAAGAGGAGGAGGGGGGTAGCGGGAGCGGAAACAGGGAATGCCGGCGGCTACGGCAGAGAAAAAAAAAGATGGAATTGAAATTGAAAGGATAAAATTTAGGGCTTAGTGGGGTTTAAATACTTAACTTTTTGGTCATTTACAAAAGCGCCCCTGAAAGTTCTTAATATTACAAAATATTTATAACCGTTAATATAGTAGCCGTTATTATAGCCGTTGGTGGGTTCGTTGGATTTATATTTATATAGGTCATTTGATTATCATTTAACGAATTTAAAGATTATGGCAAGTTCAGCTAGCTCTAGTTATACCCATAAAAAAACACTGAGATATAGAAAGGAGAAGTGCAGGGAATGCGATCAGTGGACTACAATAAAGGTGGTAGAGAGAGATAATTTGAATCGGGGAAGACTATTTTATTGGTGCAATCAGCATGGCTTTTCTCATTGGTGTAATCCCGTGGTGGAAGATCCGTACCCATATAATGACGAAGGTGTTGAGGTTTCGAGCCAGAGGACACCAATCGTTACAGCTGGAGGAGAACAGAATATGGTGTACAAGTTGGTAGTAGGCCAGATGCTTCTTTTAACAGTAATTCTGGTTATTTGGATTGTAAAACTCACAATGTAACTGGTGTTGTATTGTGTAATAAAATCAAATATATCACTCGATCGTGTGTATCTATCACTAGATCCTCCATCAGATTGGCCGCTTTTAATTTTTTTGGTATTTTTGGTGTTGTATTCTGTAATAAAATCAAATATATCACTCGATCGTGGGTATCTATCACTAGATCCTCCATCAGAATGGCCCCTTTTAATTTTTTTGGTATTTTTCCAGGCCTCCACACCCCAACCGTAGGCTTTTCCACGCACACTTCAGGTTGATCTTGATGAAGTTGGATTTTTCTAGTGCAACATTGGGATGTAACCCCAAAAACCCAAGCCATTATCATAGACTAGTTCCTTGAGAGTTGGGGGGAACCCCACGCTTGGGTTCACCAGGATTGTGCACAGCCGCCCAAACGTACGTGATGGAACAGGCTCCCCAAGGGTATGGGGCCAGACAAGGGCCGCTGGTCTTCATTTTGGGCCAAAGGGGGGGGGGGGGGGGAGGGAGGGGAGGGGCGTATCTATCACTCGATCGTGGGTATCTATCACTAGATCCTCCATCAGAATGGCCCCTTTTAATTTTTTTGGTATTTTTCCAGGCCTCCACACCCCAACTGTAGGCTTTTCCATGCACACTTCAGGTTGATCTTGATGAAGTTGGATTTTTCTGGTGCAACATTGGGCTGTAACCCCAAAAACTCAAGCCATTATCATAGACTAGTTACTTGAGAGTTGGGGGGAACCCCACGCTTGGGTTCGCCAGGATTGTGCACAGCCGCCCAAACGTACGTGATGGAACAGGCTCCCGAAGGGTGTGGGCCCAGACAAGGGCCGCTGGTCTTCATTTTGGGCCAAAGGGGTGGGGGTATCTATCACTCGATCATGGGTATCTATCACTAGATCCTCCATCAGAATGGCCCCTTTTAATTTTTTTGGTATTTTTCCAGGCCTCCATACCCCAACCGTAGGCTTTTCCACGCACACTTCAGGTTGATCTTGATGAAGTTGGATTTTTCTGGTGCAACATTGGGGTGTAACCCCAAAAACCCAAGTCATTATCATAGACTAGTTCCTTGAGAGTTGGAGGGAACCCCACGCTTGGGTTCGCCAGGATTGTGCACAGCCGCCCAAACGTACGTGTTGGAACAGGCTTCCCAAGGGTGTGGGGCCAGACAAGGGCCGCTGGTCTTCATTTTGGGCCAAAGGGGGGGGGGGGGGGGGGGGGCAGGGGGGCGGAGGGCGTATCTATCACTCGACCGTGGGTATCTATCACCAGATCCTCCATCAGAATGACCCCTTTTAATTTTTTTTATCTTATTTTTCTAGGATTTCCCAAAAGTTGTATGACTGGGACGTTCGAAAAAAGGCGGCAAGCTTTAAATGAAGTTGTGCTTTTGTCTGACAGTTGAGCGATTTTTTATTATTTTACTGTCATTTGGTCAATCCAATCGCAATCATTTCCTTATTTGCGTAAGAGAGAAAAAGAGAAAAAAGATTGTTCAACAGCTCACTACTTTTCTGTTCATCGTCTTCATCTTTGAATCTTCAGAGAACATTTAAAAAAAAAAACTAGGGTTTTCTCCATTTTTGTCCAGTTGACTTCACCACTTTTTATCAAAATTTCCAAAAGAGTAGATATGGCATCAGAGGAAGCGAACGTTAACCCCGTCGTAGATTCAGAAACAACTACAACGCCCATGCAAGGGAATACGCCTGATGATAATCACAGTACCAGTACCAGTTTCAGTAACAATGAGGAAGATGAAGCGGCGAGATTTTTTATTCAAGAAAATAGGAGTAAGCGCCGCCAAGATGATTCTGAGACGGAGAATGTCAGACCATGACACCATATATCGAGGCGGTGGCGAACGAATCTGATACACTTCAACTGCTCCCTCAATCGGTGCTACCATGACTTTGATTCTGATTATCAAGTATATGAAATATGGTAGAGAGTGCGAAGAAGACAACATATATTTATACAGGTAAGAGGCAGAAAGAAAGAAAGTGTAACCCAATCATCGCGCCCTTTTGGTATTAAAAATTGGTCAGCCAAACTACGGGAAAGTGTGATTGCAGCTTTTTATTTAATGTAACCCAATCATCGTGCCCTTTCGGCTTTCTGGGAACTTCACAATCTAACGTATAAATTTTTCTTTATTTTAAGCCTTGTAAATAGTTAATTTATTATATTGCAAGTGAATGAAATGCATTTGAACAACAGCAGAAGTTATTGCATTAAATAAAATCAACAAAGGGCACTTAGTCCAGTGATAGATTGAACCCTTCTATCACGCGATCCTCTGTGTCCTTTTTACAAATTACTGAGACTACCAACATCAAAACTTAAGGGGGAGGATTAATCTGATTAACTTCATCATTATCATTCTGAGGGATGTTTGAATTAGCACTATCCTCAGAGTCCTCGGGATGATCGTCGCCCCCAAGGGACTGGGACTCGGGGTCCGAGTTCTTACCATCAATGTTGTCCGCGTGGAGGTGGTGCTCTTCGCCTTCCAAGAGGTGTGCTTGCCGCACTTTGTAGATAAACCTAAGGTGATGGTAATGACGGTATCCCTGAAACCTGGGTTCATCATCCCGGCGAATGACCTATGGAATGAAATTGTATATCAAATTATGAACATAAATTAAAAAGAACATGATTTCGGTATTAGTTGACTTACATCTATGGGATTCAAACGATAATATTCCACGGCGTCCCATTTGGCGCGAAAACCACCATCTGACATTCCTTCAACCCCAAGACACCCTAAGAATCTACGAAAGTTGTAAAATTTAATCCGCAGACCTCTGACCGCTTCTATAACATCTTGGGGCAAGTATTGTTGTTGGAAACGCTGTGATAATTCAACAGACACGTTAAACAGTCCTGTCTGGAAGACTTCTAGTTGGGAAATTTGGTTTTCTGCGACATATTGCCGAAGACGTTCAACCATGCAGGCTTCAACCTCGCCCTGAATGGGTGCTGCTGCCATAACTTTGTTTATCAATCAAGTATATGAAATATGGGAGAGATTTACAAGAAGGCAAGGTATAAATACAGGTGATTAGACATTATGCTGTAAAGTGGATACATATCGTCGCACCCCTTCGTTGTCTCACCTCTTCAATATTGGTCGGTCAAACTATGGGAAGGGTGCAATCATCTTTTTAATTAATTCAGTGACACCTTATGGTTTCGGGTTTATAGTTTCGGGTTTAGCGTTTATAGTTTAGGGTTTAATAATTATGAGAATCTGAATCTGCCACCGAATTGAATTTAATGCATTTTCCAACCAACTGAATTTAATGCATTCAGGAAACTACTAGACCTAAATTTTGCTTATAAATGCTTCAATATAACAACAATTATTGCAGTAACCCTAGTCACTTTCTCCTTCTTCTTCAAGAGAGGCAGACGAACGCGAAGGTGATCCCAGTATTGCAGTGGATCTTGGAGTTAGATATCCAAGATTGGGGTTCATGAAACTCAATAATTCATCTTATATTTGAACCCCTATCCTGGATATTTCAACTTCAAGCTCCACTCCTGTTCTGGCTAATTGGATGCATGTTGCACTAATTTTTTTTCTGTAAAGCAAAAGCAAAAGCAAAACCTCGCCGCTTTCTCTCTCATTCGTTCTTTTTTCTCTCTTTCTTTCTTCTTCTTCTTCAAGAGAGGCCGACTAACGCGAAATCACGCCAAGTACGGACTGGAGCTTGGAGATGGATGTCGAGGATTGTGGTTCATGAAGCTCAATAAGATCATTCATCTATTTCAATCCTTGATATTTCATCTTCAAGCTTTAGTCCGAAATCTGGCCCAACCATAGTTCAATAAAATCTGGCTGATTAAAGAGGTGCAGTCGATGAAAACAATCCACAGGTTTGGAGCTTGGATTCGGCATTTAAGTATTTGGCTTCATGAATCTCAATAAGTCACCTTATTGTTGTTAAAGAGATGGATAATGAATCTTTTCATTCATGGATCTAGTACTATATTCCAAAAATTATGGGAAATACGTTTCAACAGATTAATCTAGTACTAGATTATTGAATCTAGTACTACATTACACCTTACACAGACTGATCTAGTACTAGATTGATATAATCTAGTACTAGATTATTCTTTACCAGCGACTAATCTAGTACTAGATTGATATGATCTATTACGAGATTTATCTAATCTAGTACTAGATTATTCTTTACAAAAGACAGATCTAGTAGTACTAGATTATTTTTAGAAAAGACTGATCTCGTACTAGATTTATCTAATCTCGTACTAGATTACTCTGTACTATATTATTCGTTATTGACTTAAAATATGGATTTTAAAAGGTAAAACAATTAATATCACTGCTAGGTTACACAAATTACGTACGCCAACGAATAATGAGGTCAAAATATAAGCAAAATTCGTTTCAAAAGATTAATCTAGTACTAGATTATTTCTTACACCAACTGATCCAGTACTATATTATTCATTACTGGGATGGAATAGGGATTTTAAAAGGTAAACAAGAAATATTATTGCTACATTACACATATTACGTACCCCAACAAATAATGGGTTGAAAAAAATAAGTGAAATTCGTTTCAAGTGATTGATCTAGTACTAGATTACAAGAAATCTAGTACTCGATTCTAGCAGGATTTCGATTTCTCGATATTGGACCAGGATTTCGAATTCTGCATTTGGTTGGGATTTTTTGCCAACATCATGTTCCAAAATGTTTGCAGAATGGCCACAGGCGAGGCAATACGTTTTCAGAATGGATACAGGGGAGTCAATTGCAGATCTTTTCAAACTCGGTTAAATAATACAGTTGATATTGATGACTCTGTGTTATAATACAAACACCGAATCATCAATACCAGCATTATTATTTAAAGTTTGGCAGATTATTCCATACGCTTTTCAAAGCAGCAGAGGAAAGAAGTGACCAGAATTTTGTCATTGCTCTAGAAAGTAACTTGCGCTTCGTGATTTTTGATCAAAATTTATATGGAATTGTGTGCAAAAATTACGAAGCAGCATGCTACTATCTAGAGATAAGACACACTGGCAGCCGGAGAGGAGATCTGGTGGAATAAGTTTGAGGGCGGCGGCGAGAAGTATGAAGAAGAAAGAGAGATTAGGGTTTCGTTTGTTATTGGATCATGTCTATGGAGTTATAAATAAAGTAAATGGAACTCATCAAATTCTACAGCGGCGGCGACGAAGAAGGAGGAGAGAATAGAGGAAAATGAAGAGAATTAGGGTTTTGAGGGAATTTGTGTACCACTGATACATTTATTATATTTTGCAAAATGGCCCCAAAGGTTTCTTCTTTTCCCCAAATCGAGCTAAACACCTTTAGCTTATGAGTTAATAGTGCCACGTCAGATAATATGGGGAAAAGAAATTGAGGGTTATATCCCTAAAAAAAGACTTGGGCGTCCCTTTTTGTCAAATTAAAATGAGGGCCAATATAGTCTTTTCAAACGCGACTGGGAGCATATAATTCTAAGGGCATTCTCGTCTTTTTACAAATAAAATGAAGGTCAATATCCATCACGACGCCGTTTTAGTTCAATTAGGGCTTCTCTCACGCAATTCAGTTATGCCCTTTTTCATGCTCCTTGTTAATCTCTTCGCTGGAAATGGAGGAATTCGTATCAAGGACTGAAGCCTAAGAGAGAGTGGGTGGCAGATTGAGTGTCCAGAAACGACGACTTTGTGCGCAGCTTACCGATATACGTCGGCGGTATATCTCTGTTTCAGGCATTGCTCCTGTAGCTGACGCCAACAGGTAATTACAATTATCTTTGATTATGATATATTCGCTCAGAGTGGAAAGTGGAAAAAAAAAAATGCATAAAGTTGTTGACTTTAATTGATAGTGCAAGTTTGGGTTGAAATCGAAATGGTGGAACTGGTGCTGTTGAAAATTTGAAATATGAGTGCGTCTCAGGGTAGGTGTGAATTCATTGGCCTTATAAATGGCGATGTGCTGTTTGGGGGCGAAGGTTCTGCAAGAACAAGGTATGAAAGGGGTAGATTTTTTGTTTATTTAGAAAGACTAATCTAAGCTAGCTGTTGAAAAAACTAGAATGCAAACCACTCCTGATAACCAAACCATGCAACTGTCGTCCAGTATTCAGCAATCTCAGCTCAGAACAAGCAGACAAGCTGCTATTAAATGTAAACCCATCAGGAAATCCTTCAATAATCATATCAACAAACAACTCGATTGTATCAGCTGCTATTTTATTGTAATGCACACACTTGCAGAGCTAAAAAGGATTTCTTTTTTGGTGTCAGGTGCCTAATTGAGGATGCTTTCTTGTAATTCTCCAAGAGACCTGAAAATGGAAGGACAATTCATCAGCTATATGAATAATTCTCACTGTATATTGATGAGATATGCGTGTCCAAATTGTTCAGTATATGTAAGTTAGTTTGGTAATAGCATCCCTTTCTTTCAGTTACAACAATTGTTGTTGAGAGTTTGGGGTGATGGTAGGTATAACTACTGTATCATAATTGAAATCTTATTAGTTTCTAATTATTTTCATTAGTCTATTCAATTTTTACTGTGAAATAAAAAGAATAGAGACGATGTATATAAAGAGAAATTTACTGTGATCTTGTCACAAAACAATTATTGGATTGGGATTTGAGGAAGACAGAAAACTTGTAAACTGAGAGAATGTATATGGTTGAAGTAAATAGAGAAAGAAACTTGGATGATTTTATAGCTGTTTAAAGATTGTTAATGGAGTATGTGTTTATTGAGACAATATCTGCATACAACTATCCTGAATATTGGTGCATCTGTACAGAATCATCTTCAGATACGAAGAAAGTGAACATATTTAATAACTAAAGAATAGTTAATAAAATGAAAACAACCAACAAAAATGGATAAAAAAAGCAAAGATCGCTTTCCATTAACAATCGACAACGTTCAACAGACAATTTGTATTGTTATTCATTCGTTTATTGCTTTTAAACCTCGCTAAACTTACCAGCCAGCACTTGAAAAACTACCAACCAACAATCAAACAACCTTATAAACACAAAACCAACAAACTAGCAGAAATCCTAAAGTCTTATGCCCATCAATTCTTCTAAACCAGCAACCCCTGCTTAGTTCTAATCTCGTACGCCTTCCAACGACAAGCCCTACACCAGAGGTTCCTAGTTTTGGAACCAATTATGAACAGAATGAAATTCAAACGAGATTATGTTATCACTCTTTGTCTGTTTCCATCTTGCTGCGTAAATGTTGATAAATGAATGGGTTCAGTTCAGGAAAAGCAGCAACCACCCCTATGTAAGTATGAATGATTACAGAAACCTCCCTTCTTCTTTTCAAAATTACAAAAACCCCCCTTCTTGATCATCATTAAATTGTTACCTTAGTTATTAATTAATAAAAGTTTATTTCTAATCATATATTTAGACCGATCAAGAGTTCCAAAACTGCTCTCACATTTTATAATAAACAAACAATATAAAAATGATAATAAGACCATATAACATATTTAGATGTACATAGAATATAGAGAAATAGATTTGAAGACCAAAAATTTCTTCATTAATCTCAATTTGATTAAAGTTACTTATTCGAAAGTAAGAATCTAAAAACGATCATTCACCAATAATCATTACACCTGAATTCTCCGACTGGAAAAACTTTATATCTTAATGTTCCAACCTGACTAGAAGGCGAGAATCGAAAAAAAATTGTTTATGAATAATCGTTACAAGAACACCTCCGAACACCTCCCATCCTTAAGGTGGTGAAACCTATTCGAGTCCCTCACAACAATCTCCCTCCCTGTCGCAGCCGATACGCACTTCATAGCACTGTGACAATCTCCAGACTCTCACATTCTTAAATATCTTAATCCTCTTCATTCACTACTAGAAAACATGTGTTTAGCAACCGACCTTGCAACCGAAAAAGGGTCTTTTGCAACCCAAAAATAGTGTTTTGCAACCGAATTGTAACCGAACAATTCTGTTGCAAAAACCCTAGTTGCAAAATTTAGTAATCGAATTTTGCAACCGGACTTTTTGCAACCGAATATCCGGTTGCAAGTAGTCGCAGACGTGGAGGATAAGCCACGTCACTTTGCAACCGAATACTCGGCTGCAAAAATATGACCAACTTTGCAACCTAATATTCGGTTGCAAAGTTGACGTGGCATTTAATTTTTGCAACTGAAATTTTGCAATCGAGTCTTTGATGAAATATAAATAGGAAATCTATACCAATTTTGCAACCGAAATTCGGTTGCAAAATTAATTATTCTTTTTTTAATAATTATTTGCGACCGAACTTTTTGTTGCAAAAATGTCTAGTGAATATTTACCAATTTTACATTCCAAAATTCAATTGCAAGACTAGTTATTATTATTTTATATTTATTTAAAACCAAAATTCGGTTGCAAATAATATTTAATATTTATACTTCATTATTTCTTTTAAAAAATCAATTGCGAATTTAATTGTAAAAAATATGCACTATATTTTTTCAAAAATTCTAATTCAAAAACAATATTACCAATAAATCCAATCTATTATAAAACATAATAGAATATACCAACATCAATTCAAAATCATAAACAAATATACCAACAATAACAACAATCCATAAACCATTCTTCATTATAAATCACTACCAAATAGTTACAACATCTAGAAATATTTCAAAGTTAGCAATGTCTACAAATATGTGGAAAATAGCCACATTTACAAGTACCAAATCTACAAACACGTGCAAATTAACCATATTCACAAGTACGTGGAACATCTACGGATACCTGAAATGTGCCAACTTCAACCTCATATCTTCCCGTTGTTCCTATAAGATGAATTTTTATTTCGTTAATAATTACATCCTTATTAGAACTCAACCTTTTGATTTTGCACATGGAAACAGATTTATATATACCACCTACTTACTCATTCGTGAGACATGATCCATGGATCGACTTACAACAGTCTATTTAGCTCCATTTGCTCCAACAACCTTTTGAGGAATATAAAAACATAATATTGCATAGGATATAACTTAGTGAATAAAGAAAGGAGATAATTTTTCCTCCCAAATGAGTACACAACTTCAGTTTTCTCTTCAATAAGTGTAAGGAAAAATATATTTCCATTTATGTTGATATAAAGATGTATTTGAACAATAAATTATAGACTCCAACTAAAATAAAATGAATTGATATTAGGTTATTCATAAATGAAGAACTTATCAAACAGGGACTTCAAAAAGTGACATAGGGGTAAACGATCACCTGGACAAGATCTAGGACACCATCTCCATTAATATCAGCATGCAGGCTACTTCTTGAAGATGTGGCTGGAAGGAAAATTATGTAATAATTAATATACATGTCATAAGGGCTCTTATGAATATGCAAAATGCTAGTAATACGATACAACAACAAGAAGTTGAAAAACACTCGGGCTTCATATAAATTTACATAAAGCATAAAAACATAGTCATGATGCTCCAACACCAAAGCACAATAACCATACATGAACTCGATCCTTATGACAATAACAATCATCATATAGAAACCATAATACATAGACAGTAATGTTGGAACAACTCTTAAAACCTTCAACACCAGTACTTGAGAGTCACATGCAGAAGAGCGAATATTTATAATCTAATCAACACCATATTCAAAGGTAGAGAGAGAATATTTATGGCAGGTTAAGAACCAATTGCAATCATTGATTTTACCTTGCAAAGGGTGTGCCCAGATCCAAATGAACAGCATCTATCCCTTCCTTCTCATAAGCAACAACATTAGTTCCCAATTATATATTATCACTTTTATCACGTAAATATAAAGTTAAAGATCATAAGAGGCTGAACTTCTGCCCAATGAATCACTCAAGCAGAAAGACAACGAAACAAGACATTTACCAAAGGAGAAAGAAATTGTATCTTTCAATCACCAATTTTCAGAAAGCAAACCGGCCTCAAAGAAATGCATCTGAAAGTTCATGTTTTCTTGAAAGAAAAAGTTTTCATGGATTACTCAACAAAAATATAACCATATTATCAAATATTCCGTCCAAATGACCGATCCAACATTAATTTACAATCCTCAGAAAGAATTAAGCAAGATCAAGAAACATCCATCTCGGACCAAAACAAAAACAAATATTCCACCAAAGCACTAGAAAATGGAGTATTTACATAATTTATATTCGGCATTCCCAAATAATAAACAACTACAAGAATAAATAAAATGAAATACAGAAAATTACCTTCTAATGTGGGATTGGGGGAGGAATGGGTCGATGAGAGGGTTGGATGTTTAGGACTCTATAAAGGGGTGGGGCTGGATTGAGGCAAGGGCGGGGGCTGGAGTTCAAGGGAAGGGGGTCGTCGGAGGGGTGAGGTCTGCAAGAAAGGAGGGCGGGCGGCGCGAGTACAGGGTGGGCGGAGCAGCGACGGCTGACCACAAAGGAGAGGACGGAGGAGCCACGGAGAGGGGCCGACGGTGAGCCTGCAAATGGCGGAGAGGTGAACGGTGGCTTCAAATTTGCCGCTGCAAGGAGATGCCGGATCGGGAGGAAAAGAAGTGTTAGGGTTTTATCGAAATTGGGAGAAGAATGAACGATGATGTTTAATTTTAGGGAGGAAAAGATAGTAGAAAGATGTTTAATTATGGTGGGAGAATGAAACATTTCAATAAAATTGGTGGGAATGAAGTCAATTTTAGGGGGACATTAAAAAATTTCAATAGATTATATGTTATATATTATTTAATCCACTTATATATTAAATTATATTATTTAACATATTTATAATGGCATATTATACCTTTTAATATGATTTATAATGGCATATTATATTATTTAATAAAGGGATAACTAAACACCACCTCATTTAATAAATTTATAGGTATTATATTATTAATGAGGAAGATATATGTTATACTATTTAAAAGTCTTATACTTACCTAGATATTATATCATTTAACATAACTTATAATTATATAAAGTAGCATATAATAGAACTATATATATTGTGATTTAATACACTTATTGGTAGAACATTATCAATGTAAATAACTTTATATTATAATATTTAATAAACATGTGTCATTTAATAGACTTATAACTATATATTGTATTATTTTAGGATAATAGATAACTTATAGCTATTATATCATATTTTGTATGATATCTATCAAAAATGTAAAAATCTATATGTAATAATATTTAATTGACTTACAATAATCACATCGATCTTATTGAGATTATGATCAAGTTCTTAAAATATTGTATGTATTATATAATACCATATCATTATACAAGTATAACACCTTAGTGATTTAAACTATATTACATAATTTAATATAACTTATAACTATATATTACATGGTTTAATACACTTAGAGATAATTTACTTTATTAAAAATGAGTGTGTTAGTTATTTAACACATCAATTTTTATGTTTACTAAAATATTATAAGAGTCTTATACTATTGGCAAAGCCTAAAAAAATATAAGAATACACTATGCAATTTAACAACTCCAAAGTAGTTTTTAATTAACTAGGATAATCTATTGTAGTAAACAAATTGAATTGAGTGTTTGACAAAATTTTAACATGGTCATATGAAATCTAACTAGATAACAAACCAAGAAACTAAACATTTTCTTAGAGATATATAGTATACTTTATTAAAAATAGGTGTGTTAGTTATTTAACACACTAATTTCTATATTTACTATAATATTATAAGAGTCCTATATTAGTGGCAAAGTTCAAAAAAATATAAGAATGTACTATGTTATTTAACAATTCAAAAAAGGAGTTGTTACTATATCATATGATATATAATATTTAGTTATAATTATATAATAAATATAATTAAGTATACTTTATACTAATTAGAGATAATTACATACAGGTCCCTGAGGTTAGGCCCAATTACAAATCGGTCCCCATTCTTTTGAATATTACACTGTAGTCCCCAAGCCTTATTAATTTGTTAATTTTTGTATACTTTTAGGGACGATTTTGCATTTTTTGTTATACATTATATGTAACACTCACAATATCTTTAGGGACATAAGTGTACTTTTACAAAATTCGTTAATGAACCTCACACAAAACAAGAAATATAGGGGCTACAGTGTAATATTCAAAAGAATAGGGACCGACTTGTAATTGGGTCTAACCTCAGGGACCTGTATATTATTATCCCTACTAATTAATAGTCTTATAGTTATCTATATATTATTTTGTAGACATATACTTGCCTATTATATCATTTAATGTAACTTATAGCTATCTATAGTATTAAATATTATTATATCATATGATATATAATAATCACAGGATAGCTAAAAGATTTATAATTTTTTATATATTGATGGGTTCAGAAATGGATGGATCCGAATCCGATCACTTTACAATTTGTATTTTGTGGAGGAAACCACCGGAGCTTCGCCGGAAATGAGAAAGGGGGTTCAACCTGTTGGGACAAGCACAAGAAAAGTCAGAAGGCCAAGCTGGGGGAACTGGGGGTGATACCCAGTTTGGCTCTCCGACGCTCAAGTCAGTTCAATGTATGAAGAAATGTAAGTTCAGTCACAGTTGCAGTGATGAAGAAAGCTTACTTGTGTAGAAGATGACTTTAGCTATTTATAGTTGAGGGTCAAGGGCCCTTTGGTCATTTGCCTCAAGTGGTCCTGGCCGAATGTTGCCCTAACACGTGGCGCTGTGAGAGAGAAACCTAGGAGGAATCTTCTGCAAAAGCGGCCAAAAGTTAGTGCTGGCAACAGTGGCAGGTGCGCGGGCATGTACGTTGTGTCAGAAAGCCATTTGGGTGGTTGGTGACGAGGGCTTGAGAGCGCGCTCGTGACAACCTGGAGTACTGGAAGCCAAGATATCCGCTGAGGGGAATGTAGGCTTCAGTTCAAGTGACGAGCCAAAGGAGAGGCCACTCTGAGGGAGTGTGACGCTCGAAGAGGGCTCCCTTGGCGCGTGGGCGTACCAATCGTTTGGTATGTAGGACGCTCGTGGGAGTGATAGCGCTCGTTGGGCTTAACTCCTGAAGAAGGGTTGCGTTCGTTGGCTTAGCGCTCGTGCGCTGATGGATGCAGCCTTGGGGATGACTGGCTTAGCGCTCGTGCGCTGATGGATGCGGCCTTGGGGAGACAGATGTCATCATCTCGGCGATGCCACGTGTCTTGATATGGGACGATCACGTGTCTTGATGTGGGACGATCGTATTTTGACCCCATCATATATATCATTAAAATGATTTCAAACATTACATAATATATAAATATATATAAAGTTTATATTAGATCATCTAAATATATTATATATAAGATAAGCAATTAATATTTATTAGATTATTACGTATATATTAAATATAACAATAAATTTTTTTGATAGATATTATTAATGTTTATTATATTATTTAACAAATATATAGCATTTAATGAAGTTATATATGATTACATATATTATATTATTTCAATAGTTCCCTTATAGCTATTTTAATATCACACATTATATCAATACTCAAAATGTTGTACATATTATATAATATCATATTAATATATAATATCTATCATAACTGTAACATCAGTATATTATAGTATTTAATAGACATATAGTCATCTATTATACCATTTGATATATTTTATAGCGATCACTTGTGGCAATACGCTAGCATATCATATATAATATTGTGTGCTATGCCAATTCTCAAAATTAAATGTCGTATATGACATATAATATGATATCACTATACAAGTATAACACCTTAATAATTCATAATGTATATTATATCTTGTAAAACATAACCTTTAAATGTTATTACATAGTTTTCAATAGTTACAACAATATAACGATAATTATTAATTAATATTACCACAAAATAATCATATAAGTAATTATAATCATTTAATATCTATTATACTATATTTATCGTTTGTAGAAATTAATTCGATCTGCACATCATATATAATATTACTGGTTATATCAATACCCAAAAGATCTCTTATGTTATATGATATCATATTACTATACAAGTATAACACCTTAGTGATTTATAATGTATATTATATCTTATGAAACATAATTCTAAACTTTATTACAAAATTTATAGTAATTACAACAATATACTAATTTGTTTCCACTTTACAAATATATTATATATTATAGCATTTATTATCATTTTAATTAGAAAACTTATATTATACAATGACTAAAGGATTTTAAAACTTTTTAGGAGACCAGTAATTAATAATTATTATGTATATATTAAATATAATAAAAAAAAAACTTTTCTAATTGATTTTGCAACCGAATAACAACACATTTTCTTTAATTTATTTTATTTTTATAAATAATAATAAATAAATAAATTATTACAACCGAAATTCGATTGCGAAGCGGTTGCATGAAAAATTTGCAATCGAATTGTGGTTGCAAATTTTACATAAAAATAATTAATTTAGCTCAAAATTTTACAACCGAAATTTCAGTTGCAAAAATAGTTTTGAAATTATTTTTAATTATTTTGCAACTGAAATTTCGGTTGCAATTTCTGTACAACCAATTTTGCAACCGAATTTTCTGTTGCAAATATTTTGACCAGGATTGACTATTTTCATTCTTTTTTCAACCGAATTAGCAACCAAAACTCGGTTGCAAACTATTTGCAACCGAATTAGCAACCTAATTTCCCGTTGCAAAAAGAATAAAAAAGGTTGACGATTCAACTTCTTTTTGCATCTGATATTGTAACCAAATTTCGGTTGCAAAATTTTTGCAACTGATTTGGCAACCGAAAATTCGGTTGCAAATCCAAATGGGCAAAATTTGATTTTCGGTTGCAAATTTTGTTGCTAAATTCGTCAAATAGCAACCAAAAATTTTCGGTTGCAAAATCATTGTTTTCTAGTAGTGATTTCTGGTGTGCTTATAAGACCATAAGCCAAAGCAATCTACTCACTATGCTGAAACAAATACTGCTCCTTCAGTTCCTCCTCCACCTCATGCAGCACTAAGTTCGTATCCGGGACGTACCGCATCGCTTTAATCGCAACGAACATCCATCCAATTCTCGATGTATCTCCTTAGCCTCGGGATGCTTCGTATCCATAACACACCTCTCCCATTTGAGTTATCTTCGCCGAGGTGAGACCCTTGGGGATTTGACCTGGTAAAAGAAAGATTAGAAGGGCGGACAGCGGAGGTCAACCTCTTTCAAATATACAACTTGGATTTTGGCCTTTTTTCGCCCCCATGTCCCCACACGGGGGGGACATGGCTAGCCTAGTCTATATCCACAGCTGACGCAACTCCGGACCGACGCCTCACTACTACTACAACAAACAAACAGGTAAATGCTTTTGAAACATATGTATAAAAATACCAAAAGCCTTTGTGGCACTAGTGTGACACAGAAGTCATGGGTGATCATTGGTCCGATGCTTCCGGCGAAACCAATTCGGCCGTTAGGTCCGATTCGAGAAGGAGTATCCCCAACCGAAGACGCATAAAGACATATATCTCCCACGTAGAACTTATGCACTCTATTCACAACTTCGATCCAGCCCCATCAGGCTTCCTTCACCAAATTCCTCTTGTTCATCCTCTTTCTGATTTTCGTAGCTTCTTCCCACTGGCCCTATAAGCGTACAAGTTTGATAGCAGAACATGCGCTGCTGGATCATGTGGGTCCCACTTGAGAATCATTACAGCAGCATGTTTCCCGATTTCTGTGTTTCCATGAACACGACACGCACCGAGCAAGGTACACCAAACTAGAGTGTCACCTGGAAAAGGCATCGAGTTGATAAATTCGATGGCTTTATCAAGAGAAACCGATCTTCCTAATATATCAACCATGCACGCGTAACGCTCCATTCTTGGTTTTATTCCATGTTCTTTCTACATGGATTTGAATTGCCTTCATCCCTCACCGATTAGGCCTGTATGACTGCAAGCTGATAAAACAGCTATACAAGTGACCTCGTTCATTTTTATTTTGGATTCAAGCATTTTGTTGAATAATTCTGACAAAGTTAGAATCGGAATGTGAGAGAAGAGAACATTGAAGAAGAATGATCTGAAAATCTTATTCAATAACTTGTGTGTGGTGTATATTTATACACGTGTACAAGATGGGAGGCTTTACTTAATAGCCTCAACCCTGATTAGTGGCTAATATAAAACTGATTTAACTAATCTAATTTTGGTCATTAATTAGTTGTTTGTGATAACTGTAATACCCCCCCCCCCCCCCGGCCCCCCCGCGCAAACTGGAGCATATATATTTAATAAGCCCAGTTTGGATACATGAGAATGGAAGACTGTAGCAGATAAAGGCTTGGTGAAAATGTCTGCGGGTTGGTCTTGAGTGCAAAGCGGAAGCAAGTGTATGACGCCTTTTTGTAGCTTTTCACGAACGACGTGACAATCGATCTCTATGTGTTTTGTTCTCTCATGGAAACTTGGATTGGCGGCGATGTGAAGGGCGGATTTGTTGTCACAGTAGATGACTGCTGGCTTTTTGTCTGAAATTCCCAAGTCAGCCAGCAAATACTTTATCCATTGTATCTCGCATGTGGTGGCTGCTAATGCACGATATTCTGCTTCAGAAGAGGACCGGCTGACGGTTGTTTGTTTCTTAGATTTCCAGCTGATGAGAGACTGACCAAGGAAGATACAGAAGCCGGTAACTGATTTTCTGGAATCCGGGCATCCTGCCCAATCAGAGTCACTGTAAGCTTTAAGATCAGAGTCTGAATTGGCAGAAAAAAATAATCCTCGGCCTGGTGTAGCTTTGATGTATCTGAGGACATGAATTGCAGCTTCATGATGAGTGGTTGTGGGAGATGAGAGAAATTGACTGAGTTGTTGAACTGCATATGTGATGTCTGGTCTTGCTGTACATAGATAAAGCAGCCTTCCAATTAGTCTTCTATATGCAGGAATGTCTTCAAATGGTGTTCCATCTTTGGTGAGTTTGAGTGTTTGGTCATGAACAACGTGTAGAACAAGTGCAAACAGGCAGTGGTCTAAAATTGAACAACTCATCCCAAATCACCTTAAATTTCGTAAAATAATCCGAAACGGATTCATCGCCTTGCTTGATTGAGTGCAGATCCTCCTGTAATTCTGCTATACGGAACGCATCACCATGCGAGAAGCGATCTCTCAGATCAGTCCAAACATCCGCCGCTGCATCGGTCCAGAGAATTGACTGACCGATCGTTGGGGAAACGACGCGAGAGATCCACGAAAGCACCATGGTATTACAGCGTTCCCAAACAGGAAGCAGGGGATCAAGCGATGACGGCATCGGAAGTGAACCGTTGACAAAAGCGAATTTGTTCTTGGACAGCAGTGCCATCTTCATTCCACGCGCCCAAGTATGATAATTTGAGCCATCAAGCGGAGCGGAAACGAGGAGCAGAGAAGGATTTTCATTTGCGTGAAGATAGTATGGACTGGAAGCTGTCAATTGCGCTTCTGCCGCCGCGATTGCCGCCGGAGACGCCATGAAACCGGCAAGAAACCACAAGAAAGGAAAGAAAAACAGTAACGAATTGAAGATCAAAACGGAAGCTAGGGCGTGATTTTCTCCTGATACCATGACAAAGTTAGAATCGAAATGTGAGAGAAGAGAACATTGAAGAAGAATGATCTGAAAATCTTATTCAATAACTTGTGTGTGGTGTATATTTATACACATGTACAAGATGGGAGGCTTTACTTAATAGCCTCAACCCTGATTAGTGGCTAATATAAAACTGATTTAACTAATCTAATTTTGGTCATTAATTAGTTGTTTGTGATAACTGTAATAAATTCCAAAGCCCGTTTTGCAAATCCATGTCTTGCGAAGCCCATGATGATGGATGTCCATGAAATCACGTTTTTTTTTCTCCGTTTTGTTAATAATTTGGAGGGTTAATTATATCTAGACCCCTTCCGAGATTAGTATATTACAATTGGACCCCTGTTAGTCATTTTATTACAGTTTGACTCCTTCTAAAATTTCGAAATTACTAAACAGTGAAGAAAAGATACAATTTCGTTAAATATTTCACGGGATGTTCCAAGTAATTGTGAAATAACCATTATATTCAAAATAATTGTGAAATAATTGTTTGTTGGGGCAATTTTTGAAAACTCCCCATGGGTTTGAAAAGTTCCTTTTAACTCCCAATTTTCAAATACATCATTTGAGGTTTTAGATACGCGATTCTGAGATTTAGATACGCAATTCTGGGATTTAGATACGTGATTTTTTCCTTGTATTTCAAATACATCATTTGGGGTTTTAGATACGCGATTCTTGAGTTTTAATACATCATTTTTGAAAATGGGGAGCTAAAAGGAATTGGATTTATCATTTGGGGAGTTTTCGGGAATTCCCCGTTGTTTGTTTAACCGTTTATTTATTCTAAAAAGACGTGATTTTTTTTCCTACTTTTATAAAACATGATCTTAGAACCAAACATAATTGTCATTTCAAAATTATTTCGAATATAACGCAATTATTTGGAATATAACGTGAAATATTTAACAGAATCGTACCTTTTCTTCACCGTTTAGTAATTTCGAAATTTTAGAAGGGGTCAAACTGTAATAAAATGACTAATAGGGGTCCAATTGTAATATACTAAACTCGGAAGGGGTCTAGATGTAATTAACCCTAATTTGGAACCAGGCTTCTATATCGCCACATCTTGGGTACATGGAAATCAAGGATTGGAGATGGACAGGTCTGACCAAACCCATATTCTAGAAAAAGGGCATGGATTTGGTCTCCTTTACCAACTGCTCCAATACTTGCAGCTCCACCCAGAAGATTAGCAAATGTAAATGCATCAACACCAAAACTAGAGCTTTCAATTTGGTTAAAAAGTTCAAAAGCCTCGTCAGAGTTTGAATTTCTAGTGTAAGCGTCAACTAATGCATTGTAAGAAACCAAATTCTTTTCAAATAAGAATTCAAAGGCTTTTCTTGCCTCCTCCATCCTATGTTCTTTGCATACATGCTAATTAGAGAATTGCCAACACAATTGACCGTTGCAAGATTCAATTTCTCTGCATGACCATATATTTGTTCCCCTAATCTTGGATTGAAAAGATCTCCACATCCCTTCAACAAAGCAGCAAACATGAAATGGTTTGGTTTAACTCTACCCTCTGTTATCATCCTAGAATACAACTTGATAGCTTCAATAGCGTGTCCTGCATTTTGCACATATCCAGTGATGATTGTAGTCCGTGACATGCCATGACATTATGCGCTGGCATTCTATTAAAAGCTTTCCTTGAGTTCCTCATAGATCCATCAACTGCAGATTTTGTATACACATCCACCAAACTACATCCTACACAGACATCTGAACACAAACCATTCTTGATAACCAAACCATGCAATTGGCGCCCAGTATTCATCAATCCCAATTCAGAACAAGCTGATGAGCGGCTACTAAATGTAAACCGATCAGGAACAAATCCTGCAATAATCATATCAACGAACAACTCAATTGCATCTCTCGGATAACCCAATTGAGTAAACCTTGTAATCATCTAAGTTCAAGAAACAGAGTTCTTCTCAGGCATTTCATCGAACACTTTCTTAGCTAACTCCGAATCACCAAACCTCTTGGCAAACATATCAATCAGCGCACACCCCACGCCAACATGAGACTCAAAATACCCAGTCTTCATCAAAAACCCAAAAATCACCAGCCCAATTCTCGCATATTCCCGATTACAACCATTATGCGGCGTAACACGAAATCATGGCACTCCAAGAAACCAAGTCCCTCATTTCGCCCATGGAACTAAAAATCTCTTCCGCAAATCATGGCACTCCAAGAAACCAAGTCCCTCATTTCGCCATGGAACTAAAAATCTCTTCCGTTTTCCTCCGGTCGCCGCATTTGGCATACAAAGTGATGAGTGAGTTGAGGACAATCGTATCAAGCTCGAGCCTTATAACTATACTAGTAATTCATGCAGACTAATAATATTATTATCATTTAAATATGTATTAAATAAAATTTTTTATATTAAATATTTATTTTATTATTATTTTAATATAATTAAAAATATAAAACATAATACAAAATAAAAATCAGAAAAATATGAAAAAAGAATGAAGATATATAATAAAAAAATAGAATAAGGTGAGAGAAAAAAGAAAAAGTTAACAGACAAATAACACGTTGAGAGAGATTAACATATATAAAAAAAAAATAATTTTAAAATCTAAGAGACCAAAACTGTTACTCTAAGATCTCTCACTTAATATAAACTAGCAACTTTGCGCATTCTATGCATGTGCAAATAAAAATAATTATTATATAAATATATTAAAATTAAAAAGTTTTTATTAAATATACACTCTATAATTTTTTTTAATATAATCATTAATTTACGATAAATAAATAAATAAGTAAGATAAGATAATGTCATATTAATAATTATAAAAATTTAAAATATAAGTGAAAAGTGATAAAAATTATAATTAAAAAAAAAAAAGAAAAAAACTGCAACTGATAAGAAATAAAAGAGAAACTAAGAAGAGAAGTGGTGAAACAGAAAAGAGAAATTAACAGAACATGGAAAAGATAAAGCCGGACAATCAATAAATAAATAGAAAAGAAATTATTTTTAAAGTCCAAGAGAACAAACTTGAGTTTGTGGCTTAATAGATAGTATAGATATAGATAAGAGAAAAGATAAGTTATAAATATATTTTTGAAGTGATAAAATAAGCGAATAGAGGAAAAAAAAAAGAGAAAAGAACGTGAGAGAAGAAAACGGATAAACTAAAGAAAAAAAAAAGAGGAATTTAAAAATAAGAAAAGAGGACACCAAGAGATCACAATTGGGTCTCGCGCTTAATAATAGAGTATAAATACTAGTAACCCGACACACTCTATGCGTGTGCAAATTTACTATTATCTAAATATATTAAACTTAATTTTTATATTAATATATATTTTATAATTATGATAAATAAATAGTCTAGGATAATGTTACATTAGTTAAGAAAAATTAAAATATGAGAAAAAAATAAAAATTATATAGAAAAAGAAATGAAAAAAATTGAAATGAGAGAGAGAAAAGAGAAGTTAATAGAAAGTTGTTAAAGTGATTGAAAAAATATAAATGAAAAGAAAAGAGAAGATAAAAATCTAAGAAAACAAAGTGGATAAAAGAACAAATAAAAATATTAAAAAAAAAGTCAAAGAGACCAAACAAATATTATCTGTCTCTCTTACTTAATATAATAGTATAGATAAGACAACACACAAAGAGAAATAGAAAATTATTTGAAAATATTTGAGAGCACAAAATACTTAAAAAAGATTAAAAGATACTTTGTTAAAGACTTAATTAAGATATTTCTACTATATGAATTAAATTATTGATAAAAGAAATTTTGGTAATTTCGAATTTTTTTAATTAATAAAATTATTTTTATGATAGGTAGTTCAATATTAATTATGTAATATTTTATTTTTTATAAAATTTAAAATCTTATTTATTTTATCCATAATTTCCTTTATGAAATCACTTGCCCAGATTGATATTTCTTCCTCTCTCTAACGGCAAATTTTTGTATGCACCGGGTGTGGGTCTCGGTACATGCACCCCTATTATTTTAATGAAAAAAATTAAATAAAAAACAAAAAAATTAAAAAAAATTACATTAAAATAATTGGATACATGCACCGGGCCCACACAAAGAATTCCCCCTCTCTAACATATAAATACCTCAAAGTCTCTCTCCAATGGCCGTGGCCCGTGGGAGAGTTAAAACAACTCACTTTCTCACTTCTCACATTATTTTGGTGATTCATCATTTCTAGATTTTTTCAGAAAATTTGATTTTGCATATTTCTTTCTTTTTTCGGACAATTCCTCAAAAATCCCCAAGTGTAAACTGAATTTCCTTGTCACTCCCCAATTTTGAAAAAGTTCCTGTTCACTCCCCAATTGAAAAACAAAATTTCTTTTCACTCCCCAAGGTTGTATAATAATTCAGGAATTGCGTACATTTTTGAGGGAATTGCGTATAAAAATCCCAGAATCTCGTATATACGAGATTCTGAGATTTTTATACGCAATTCCCTCAAAAATGTACGCAATTCCTAAAGACAATGTACGAACCTGTACTATTTGTGGGGACCTAAAAGGAATTTTGTTTTTCAATTGGGGATTGAATGAGAACTTTTTCAAAATTGGGGACCTAAAAGGAATTTTTTCAACTTTTTGGTACTATTCAAAGATTTTCCCATCTTTTTTTTTTTAAGAAATAATGTGGGATTCTAATTGAGTTTTTCGTATATGTCAGTTTAATATATAGTTTAGTTTTTATTTTTATCTATTTTTACAGTTTTTTTTAATTAGTCTAAATATTCATTAATAATTTATGAGCACTCCTTTTTATTTTTTGGATGTTCCTATCGTTTAATCTTCATCCACTTCAATCTTAGATTTTAATACCAACAATATGTCAGATATGTTTTATTTTACGTATTTTTCCTTCTGTCTTTTTTTTTTTTTTTTTTGACATTATCGATTGTCTTGTTTGATTTACTTTGATTGTATTTCTAATGATTGAGTGAATTTCGTAATTCCATACGTTTTGTGTTTCCAATTGACGAGGTTAAATTTTTTTCTTTTTTTTATATATATTTTTTCATTTGCATGTTTATATTTTTTGTATTTGTAATATTCTTTATAATTTTTCAAATATCATTTGCTTTGATTTCTATTTTTAATGAAGGTTTTATTTTTATTTATAATTTTCAATTTTTCTAAAACTTGAATATTTTTGTTTTTTGACCCTTTTTATAAATATGTTAAATCAATTTTTGTCGTTAATATTTTTAAATAATTCATTTCTTTAATTTTTATCGTTATCAATCAACCATTTTCCTTTAATACATGGATTTTTGATGGCTAACATAGTTGTGCTATATTATGTTACTGAAACAAAATTCTTTACCTTTTCTATTTTTCTTTTTCATTTTATGTGTTGGGAACAGAAGTTAATGAGTATCACCTGTTCGTCTTGCATGGAAAATTCTAGCCCGAGCCTGGCTCGGCCAAACCGGTGTAATGAGGGGACGAGTGTTTTACACTTGCCCTGTGGTTGGTGGAAAATTTAGGGAAAGTGACCAATCAAATGGCAAGTGTAACACACTTGCTCTTTAATTGGTTGGGGTTCGACCGAGCCTGGTCTGGGCTAGAATTTTCCGTCTTGCATGGATACAAAGGTTAGTGGATAGAAGTATGAAGCGAACAAAAGTCTTTTAAGAGTGATCAACCTAGGGTAAATTTAGAAGATATGAACCCCTCTTACACGGCTTCCATGAATGCATGGAAATTGGAAAATAATGACCACTTCTTTAATTTGGAAAATGTTTGAGAAAGGTAAGTTTCGAAGGAAAAAAAAAATTGATTAAAATGTAAATTGACTAATAAAGTTGAAATTATACTATTTTCAGTTATATTTGATGAAGCCGGATTATGAACCGATACTTACCATTGTTTTGTTGTGTTAGACACTAAAATTGAATGCTTTTTATGTAAATTATTTTGAAAAAAATCAATATTACAGGATCAGTATTGCGTTGTATTCTTATCTTTGTATCCGTATGTATTCGTATCTTTGTATTTATGTGTGATTAATGAGAACTGATGTCTGATGAAAAATTTCATGACTCATTACGAAAATTTTTGTTCAACTCAACCCACTATTTATTTTTCTGTTTTTCTTTAGAAATTTGGATCTAATTATAAATGAAAATTCACACATATGGGCAATAAATAGAAAAGGATTGACTATCCCCATCGTGACAATTGATAGTACAATCGGACAATTAAAAATTTCCACAATCTATACTTCCAAAGACTTGACAGAGTTTTCTAAAATTAGAGATTCACGTAATTATTTTCATCAACAGAATTATGATTATCTGGAAAAATAAAATTCAACTAAAATTATGAACCACTAATTTATTATCCCACCAAATGTTTGTGAAGACTTTGAGAGTCAAATCGATCGGCCCGTCCTAGACGGCTTTCTATCGATTGGTTGGAAAAGCTGAAAAGAGCTAATCAATGGAAGAAATACCGTATCTATTATTATGAAAAATACTGTATTTCGTAAAGATTGCATGATTTTGATTTAAAAATAAAAAATAAAAAAGTGGAACCAGTGCTGCTATATACACCAGTGACGAGAGCAGCATGTAACAAAGAGAGAAACCCAAAAAACAATAAGCTTTAAAACTATAATATCCTACACACTTTGAGAGAGATGAGAGAATATTGTAAAGTATTACTGCTAATGTTGTGTTTCTTTGCTTATTGTTCTGTATTTGCTGCTGCAGGAGATGAATTGAGGTGCATTGAAAAGGAGAGAGAAGCTCTTCTCGAGTTCAAGACAGGCCTTACAGATAACTCCGGCATTCTCTCATCTTGGGGAAGTGAGGAAAGCAAAAGGGAATGCTGCCAATGGCAGGGAATCAATTGCAGCCACCACTCAGGTCATGTAATCTCTCTCCAACTTAGTACTTGTGTACAAGTGTGGTTTATTCGATTGAGAGGTCAGAAAATTAGTAGTGCGCTGGTTGAGTTGAATTATTTGACTCATTTGGACCTCAGTTGTGTCTACTTTAACAATGTTGAGATCCCAGATTTTATTGGTTCTATGGTGAAATTGCAATACTTGAAACTGCGCAACTCCATTTTTTCTGGTGTTGTCCGTCATCAGTTGGCGAATCTTACCGACCTCAGGACACTTGATCTTGGGGAAAATGATCTCATGTTCGATAACCTTCATTGGCTTTCTCAGCTCTCATCATTATCCTTGCTTGATTTGACCCGTAACCACTTGAAAGATGCCAATTCTCTACAGTATATATTGAATCTTCCTTCTCTCAAAGAATTGTACTTGAGTGGTTGTCGCTTCCCCAAGTATTTCTCTGTTAATTTTTCTTCAGCATCTCTTTCTGTTCTTGATCTATCCTTCACAGGGCTCACATCGTCCTCTTTTCATTGGTTGTTTAATATAAGTTCAAGCCTTCGTAGCATAGATTTGTCTCGTAATGACTTCAAGTCCAATATTCCTAGCGGCTTCAGCAAATTTGCGTTTCTTGAGCACCTAGATCTATCAGGGTGTCAACTGACAGGGGGAATTCCAAAATCCTTTGGAAATCTAAGCGTTTTGCAGACTTTAGATCTATCAGGGAATCAACTAGCAGGTGGAATTCCAAAATCCTTTGGAAATCTAAGTCATTTGCAAACGCTAAGACTATCAGACAGTTGCTTATCGGAATCCCTTTCCGAATTGTTTTACAACTTATCTGTTGGAGCAAAGTCGTCACTGGAGATTCTGGAGTTACAGAGAAATAATCTCTATGGTTCTGTGCCTGATGTTACTTTAATTCCTTCCTTGAGAAATTTGCAGATACAAAACAATCAATTGAATGGGTCTTTTCCGCATAGCTTTGCACATATTTCTAAGCTTGAGGTTTTGGATTTGTCTAGCAATCAAATTAGGGGGTCAGTTCCAGATCTGAGCGCATTTGTTTCATTGAGAGAACTACATCTTGGCCGTAATAAACTGACATCGCTACCTACAAGTCTTGAGCAACTTTTTAAGATTGATGTTTTGGATTTGTCTAGCAATCAAATTGGGGGGTCAATTCCAGATTTGAGTGCATTTGTTTCATTGAGAGAATTACATCTTGGCAGAAATAAGCTGAAATTGCTACCTGATTCAAGTTTGGGGCAACTTTCCATGCTTGAAATATTGGATCTTTCTTTCAATTCCTTAGGGGGAGCAATCTCAGAAATACACCTTTCCAAGCTCTACAACTTGAAAAGGTTGGATTTGTCCTTTAATTCGTTGGTCTTCGATGTTAGTGCTGATTGGAATCCTCCTTTCCAATTGGATGTTATAAAACTAGCATCGTGCAACGTCGGTCCTCACTTTCCAACATGGCTTCGTACGCAAACATATCTTCATACGCTGGATCTATCTTTTAATGATATCACAGATGAAGTGCCTAAATGGATGTGGGATTTCTCCCCCAAAATAGATTACTTAAACCTCTCTCATAACCATATTATTGGTAGCATTCCTGATTTGTCTTCCATGAAATTTGGTATACTCGATATTAGTTCTAATAATCTCTCAGGTCTCTTACCATCGTCATTGTTCCGTTCCTTTAACGGTGTATTATTCCTGTCAGATAATATGTTTGTGGGGTCAATCTCATCAATATGCACAACTTCCCAATTCGCCACACTTGAGCTGTCATACAATCAATTTTCAGGAGAACTTCCAGATTGTTGGGAGAACTTTACTACTTTGGGAATTCTCAATTTGTCTAATAATAAATTTTCTGGAAATATTCCACACTCTTTAGGCTCCCTGAGGAATCTTAAAATGTTGCGATTGGGCAATAATAATTTTTCAGGAGAATTGCCTTCCACCTTGATGAATTTATCACGCTATCAAATGTTTGGTTTTGATTCCCCACTCTTGCAAATGCTTGATGTTGGAGGAAATAATCTAAAAGGAAACATCCCAGCCTGGATAGGAACACACCATCCGAATTTGAATATTTTGAGCCTTGGGCGCAATAATTTTTCTGGACACATTCCGACAGAAATTTGTTATCTATCTAGGATTCAAATCTTGGACTTGTCTAGCAATTTCCTACTCGGCAAAATTCCTCAATGCTTCAATAATTTCACTTCTTTGATTCAGAAGAATATCACATTTGATAGCAATATTTTCGGTGTTGGTGGTACTGGTTATTTTTCTATTGATATGTACATTGACCGTGTATCCGTACAATGGAAGCGGCAACAGGCTGAATATGGGAAAACAACAGTGGGACTTGTTAAACTCATTGACCTTTCAAGCAACAGATTAGTTGGGAGCATCCCCAATGAGTTTTCTCAACTGAGGGCACTAATTTCCTTGAATCTTTCGAGAAATTATTTTAGTGGATACATAATTCCCAACATTGCTCAAATGGAGATGCTAGAAATTCTTGATTTGTCGAGAAACAACTTCTCCGGTGAGATTCCAAAGGGTATGGCAAAGTTGGATCGATTGGCTGTTCTGGACTTGTCAAACAACCATTTGTCTGGTAGAATTCCATCGAGTACTCAGCTTCAGAGCTTTGAGCCATCCGCTTATGCACCGAATGACGGACTTTGTGGCCCCCCTCTCATGAAATGTCCTGGAGATCATGAGTCCAATCCACCCACAACTCAGCACGGAAAACAGGAGATTAATGTTGATCATGGCTTTATGGCCCAACTGCTTTCACACGAGTTCTACGTACCAATCATTATGGGATTCATCGTTGGATTTTGGGGGATCATTGCGACTTTGGTGCTCAAGAACTCGTGGAGATATGCATATTTTAATTTCTTCAGCAAGATGGGTGATTGGCTGTACATGACAACAATGGTATATGCACGAAGGCTAAAGCGAAGCTTGAAAAACAATGTAAGTTTGGTCAATTCATTCAACTATTTTGGTATAATGCACACATTTGTAGAGCTCAAAACGGTTTCTTTTTTGGTGGCAGGTACCTAATTGAGGAATGAGGTGGCAGGTACCTAATTGAGGAATGAGGATGTGTTTTTGTCATGCGTCTAGAGACCTGAAAATGGAAGACAATAATTAGCCATATGAATAGGTCTCACTGTATATTGTTGATATGCTTCAGGACAGTGTTGAGTGTTCTGTAATCATTTCCCCTGATTTTCAATATATATATATATATAAGTTGGTTTGTTAATAGCGTCCTTTTCTTTTAGTTACAATTGTTATTGAGAATTTGTGTTGATTGTCAGTATAACTACTGTATCATAATTGAAATCATGTCAAGCTAAGTTTTTTCTTGCCTCCTCCATGGCTCCACCCCGTCGTTCTTCGCATACATGCTAATTAAAGAACTACCAACACAATTGACCATGCAAGATTCAATTTCACTACTAACTTCTATGCTCGTAGCAAAGCGGCTATAAGCCCGTAATCTAATCTCCTTTGGAGGTTGATGTGTTGTCTCATTCTATTCAAAGTAATTTATCAGCAAGTGCCTGAACAAAAAAGAGAAACATAAGTGTTGATAAATGATGGGGTTCATTTCTTGTAAAGGGTTGATTGCAGCAACCACCCGTGCAACTGAAGAATATTTAAAAAGTTCAAAAGCCTCATCATAGTTCATAGGATTCCAAGGCTTTTCAAATAAGAACTCAAAAGGCTTTTCTTCCCTCCTCCATCCTATCGTTCTTCCCATACATGCTAATTAGAGAATTACCAACACAACTGACCGTTGCAAGATTCAATTTCACCAAATCACCATATATCTGTTGGCCTAATCTTGGATTGAAAAGATTTCCACATCCCTTCAACAAAGCAGCAAGTGTGAAATTGTTAGGTTTAATTCTACCCTCTGTTATCATCCTAGCATACAACTCGATAACTTCAATATCGTGTCCTGCATTTTGCACATATCCTGTGATGATTGCGGTCCATGACATGACATTATGCTCTATCAAAAGCTTTCCTTGAGTTAACTGTAGATCCATCAACTGCAGATTTTACATACATATCCACCAAACTACATCCCACACAGACATCCGAACACCAACCCTTCTTGATGACCAAATCATGCAACTGGCGCCCTATATTCAGCAACCCCAGTTCCGAACAAGCTGATAAGCTGCTGCTATTAAATGTAAAACGATCAGGAACAAATTCTGGGATAATCATATCAACAAACAACTCGATAGCATCTCTTGGAGAACCCAATTGGATAAACCTTGTAATCATCAAAGTCCAAGAAACAGAGTTCTTCTCAGGCATTTCATCGAACACTTTCTCTGTTGACTCCAAATCACCAAACCCCTTGGCGAACATATCAATCAGCGCATTAACCACGCAAACATGAGACTCAAAGTACCCAGTCTTCATCAAAAACCCAAAAATCCCCGCCCCGGCCAAAAATTCATTCGGTCTTTCCCCAAACTCCACCATCTCAATAAACACCAAAACTGCTTCCCTATTCAAACCATTATGCGCGTAACACGAAATCATCGCACTCCAAGAAACCAAATCCCTCATTTCGCCCATGGAACTAAAAATCTCCTGGGCTTTCCTCCAGTCGCCGCATTTGGCATACAAACTGATGAGCAAGTTGAGCACAATCGTATCAAGCTCAAGCCTTGACTCAAGAAGCCTGGAATGAAGAACTCGACCCTTTTCTAAGTTTCTTGTCCTGATGCAGGACTTGAGGAGGACGGAGTAGGTGGTGAGGTTTGGGGTAAGATTAGCGCGGGACATGAAATCAAGGGTGGAGATTGCTTCCTCGACATTGCCTGCATCTGCGTTACGAATGAGACGGTCCTTGAACGATTCGAAACTGAGGTTTTAGCGAGGTCTTGAGGAGGAGCTTTTATGGCGGGAGTGGTTGCTTGGTTTGAGTGAGGTAGGGGAAGGAAGAACCAGGCTTATCATTATCTCTCACTATGCTCCCTCCCTCTCTCTCTCTCTCTCTAAAATTAACCTTATTATAAATAAAACCAATACATCAACTAAAATAGATGGGGAAATTCTAAAGATTATGTAATTTTAACTTATTTGAAAGATCAACTTATCTTTATTTACATTTACGCAAAAATATGTAGTAAATTGTAAAGATTATGTGAGTTTCTTATCTGTTTAAATTGTAATCGAGCTTTATTAGGTTCGAGCTCGACTGATGGTTTCATGAGATTGGTTCGAAAAACACTTACCACGCCACTGCAACTGTCTCCGACGACTCCAGAATTCTTCCACCGTCATCTCCAGCAGGGGGCCACCAATTGTTCCTCACGCTTCCAATTGGCAAATATCTCAGAGAAAAGCTCAAATCTTTGGTGTTGGGTGGAAATGACTGAGATGTAGAAATTGGGGCTACGGTTTTGACTTTTTGTTATGATTTCAAATGAAAGAAGCAAGTTGACTGGTCAATACTTTACATTAGTCTTTTTTTTTTTTTTTTTTTTTGGGATAACGCACACCAAGTGGGACGTCATAGTTAATAATAAGTATTTGTTTTCCAGGTAATGTACGATAAATCTCCAAATGTGGATTCAATTTTTAGTTTGCTCTTCAATTTTAAAATTATTTATGTTCACTCCCTAAATGAGATTCATAATTTGAGTTTGCTCCCCATTTTTTACAGCACATACGACATATTGCGAAAAATACGAAATCGCATTATGTCGTAACTAAATCGCAATATGTTGTATGTGGTGTCCAAAATGGGGAGCAAACTAAAATTATGAATCTCATTTGGGGAGTGAACAGAAATAATTTTGAAAATGAGGAGCAAACTCAAATTTTTTCAACTCATGGGGAGTTTTCAAAGAAGGACCCGTTGTTTTCAGATGTACATAATATATTATATAAATTATAATTACAAATATATCTATATATATATATTGGTGGGAACAAATATATATAATATATTACATAATTAATAATAGTGTATATAATAAATATTTTTATTTTTTAATTAAAATATTAGGATTTGTGAGTCGGCCCGTGAACTCAAATTTTAAAAACAAAGGGTTTGAGGTCAGTTCGTGGAGGTCACGAACCAAGCTAGGGTTCGACTCACAATCAACTTTCCCGAACTGAAGCCCAAACCATTGCTTTGTTGTGTTAGACACTAAAATTGAATGCTAGTTATGTAAATTTTTTTGAAAAAAAATCAATATTACAGGATCAATATTGCGTTGTATTCTTATCTTTGTATCCATGTGTATTCATATCTTTGTATCTATGTGTGATTAACGAGAACTGATGTCTGATGAAAAATTTCATGACTCGGATCAATATTGCGTTGTATCTATGTTTGTTTAACTCGAACCCACTATTTATTTTTGAGTTATATACACCATACCCCCTGTGTTAGGTGAAATGGGCAAAAAAAACATGTGTTATAAAAATTAACACAGAAAACCCTGTGTTTTCAAAATATTTGCATGTTGAACCCCTGAAAATTTTTGGTGTTGGTAGAACACTAATTTTATCTATTTATTGGACCCGAAATAACTAATTTACCCTTTTATATTTTGATATACATCATATCAAATCTCTCTATATTATTCAATACTTTTTTATTTGCACCGAAACCCTTTTTTTTATATGGACCGAAACTCTGTATAAAAATAAAAATTACATGAAGAACCCTATAAACAAGTATAAAAAAGGGTATGTAGAGAGATGTGAGAATATATATCAGAATATGAAAGGGTAAATTAATCATTTTACGTCCAATGAATAGAGAAAATTAGTATTTTATCATCACCAGAAATTTTCAGAGGTCGGCATGCAAATATTTTTGAAAACACAAGGTTTCCTGTGTTAATTTTTGTAACACAGAGTTTTTTGTGTCCATTTCACCTAACACAGGGGAGTATGGTATATATAACTCATTTATTTTTCTGTTTTTCTTTAGAAATTTGGATCTAATTATAAATGAAAATTTACACATTTGGGCCATAAATAGAAAAGGATTGGCTATCCCCATCGTGACAATTGATAGTGTAATCGGATCACAATTAAAAATTTCCACTATCTATACTTCCAAAGACTTGACTTGAGAGTTTTCTAAAATTATAGATTCACGTAATTATTTTCATCAACAGAATTATGATTATCTGGAAAAATAAATTTTAGCTAAAATTATGATCCACTAATTTATTTTCCCAACAAATGTTTGTAAAGACTTTGAGAGTCAAATCGATCGGCCCGCCTAGACAACTTTCTATCGATTGGTTGGAAAAGCTGAAAAGAGCTAATCAATGGAAGAAATACCGTATCTATTATTATGAAAAATACTGTATTTAGTAAAGATGGCATGATTTTGATTTAAAAATAAAAAATAAAAAAGTGGAACCAATGCTGCTATACATACCAGTGACGAGAGCAACATATAACAAAGAAAGAAACCCAAAAAAACAATAAGCTTTGAAACCATAATATCTTACACACTTTGACTGGGGCATTCGGTTAAAAGGGACCCCCAAGTTTTTTTTTAGTTATGTAACCCCTAGTTTCAAAAGAATTGGTTATATAACCATTTGCTTGATTAGCTCTTAATTAATTACTCAGCTTAATTAAATAGTTGCCACGTCAGGATTTTGTAGACTCTTTTTGGCCCCAAAATTTATACAAAATTAGAATCTGGCCCCAAATCACAGTCATCCAATTCTCTCAATTTCTCTCTCCTTCCTGTATGTGCGACGAAAACCCTATTTTTCTGATATTTCTTCTCCGATCGAAGTGCTGTCCAGTGTTCGTTTGATTCTTCAAAAACCCTAAGTATCACCCACCTCTCTCTGATTACATGTACAATGGCAAACAACAACGACAACAATCAAAGGTATTGAAAGGTTTCGGTTTGTTTGAATTTTTTCTGAACCCTATTTTTTGAACTGCGTTTTCACTGAATGAGTGAACTGAGTTTTTTCTGAACCCCATCTATCTGGGTTTAATGCATTACATTCCCTAACCTGTTATGGACGCCAATACATAGTGATCGCGCACTCGATTTTATTAATCGTTTGCGCGATTTCTATAAATCGCTCACACGATTAGGGAATCGTTCACGCGATTCATTTGAATTTTTTCTCAAACCTATTTATTGAACTTCGTTCTCACTGAATGATTTAACTGAGTTTTTTCCGAACCCCATCTATCTGGGTTTAATACAGTACATTCCCTAGCCTAAATTGGACGCAAATATAAGGACAATACAACGTGATCGCGCACTCGATTTTATTAATCACTTCCCCGATTTCTCATAATCGCTCACGTGATTCTTTAATCGCGCACGCGAATTTGAGGAATCGCCCACTTGACTTTATCAATCAACCACGCGATCAAATTTTTTGTTTCTCAGTTTTGTACTGCATGCATGGTTATTTTTTTTTTTTTTTATTGTTTTAAAGGAACGGCGACTGGGTTATGTCAAAATTTGTTATTGGATTTGCACTTGGAGTGTGGGAAGAAGAAACCACGTGTTTGAATTGGATTGCGGAGAGCAAGCAAACTTCTGCTATTCTTGTGAGCAATCAGACTACATTCCAAATGTTGATAAGTGATATTATAGAACAAGCAGAACTTACTTGCTCCCATGATGATGTGCACGTGAAATATTTTCTTACAAGTGCACCTCCAACCTGTTATCCAACTGAAATAAAGACTGATCACGACCTACAAGTTTATTTTGCCGATATCTCTCCTCAAGGTTGGAGACCCGTTTTGAAGGTTTCCTTGGATAGGAAGGAGAGTGGAACAGAATCCGAACATGTTGGTACAAGCGGGTTTACTTCTCAGGGTGAAGATCAATACCAGCATCAGTATGAAGACTTCAGTCTCCCTGATATCAACGATCAAGAATTCAATCTTCCCGATAACACCCTTGCTATAAACGAAGAAATGGTAGATCGTTGTAATCCTTCTGAAAATGTGGTCGAGGAAGAAGTGCCCGATCAATGTATTAATCAGGAGGAAGCCATTATATGTTATGATAATCCAGAGGCCAGGATTGAAAGTCATACATGGGATGATGGCTCAGGTTTTAATGAGGATGAAGAGTTTATTAACAAAGAAGATGCCATCATGAAGATCAACCTTGTTGCATGTAAGGGAAGCTTCCAATTACGAAGGATAAAATCTACAAAGTCCCTTCTTGTTCTGGGATGTTATTCGCAGGATTGCAAGTGGTGGTTTCGGTGTGTTAAATATGTTAATTCTGAAAGATTTATCCTCAGAAAGTATAACCGGGTGCACACTTGTGGGTTGGAAGAAGCAAGTACCACTCATCAACAGGCTACCGCAAAATTGATTGGGGACTTAGTGAAGCCATTGTTTTTTGACAAGAAAGGTCCCACACCAGGCGAAATTAAAAAGTACGTCGAAGCTGAATTGGGGGCCAAGGTTAGTTACTGGAAATGTTGGATGGGCAAAATACATGCCAAAAATATTGTCAGGGGATCACCTGAGCATGGATATGCAATTATAGATGCATATCGTTATATGGTAACTCTTAAGAATCAAGGAAGCGTCACTGAATTGGTTCTTGCCAACGAAAACAGGTTTCTTCATTTTTTTGTTGCATTCGGACCATGCATACGGGGGTTTACGTACATGCGCAAGGTGTTAGCCGTTGATGGTTGTTTCTTAACCGGTAAATACGATGGTACTCTCCTTTTGGCTACTGCACAAGATAGTGAGAACCATACCTATCCGATTGCATGGGCAGTGGTTGATTCCGAAAATAATGCATCATGGGAGTGGTTTTTTATAAATTTAAAAAGGATAGCACCGGATAGTGATGATCTCTGTATAATATCAGATAGACATGTCTCCATAAAAAATGCGGTTGCTAAGATTTATCCTAAGGCTCATCATGGATTTTGTTCGAAGCACTTATCGGAGAACTTGAGACAACGGTTTAAAAAAAGTGCAATCCTTGAGCCATTTTTTAAGGCAGTTAAAGCATATACCGTCGAAGATTTCATGGAGCACTACAAAGAGATCGAACGTATTCACAAACGTGCTGCAGAGTACTTGAAGGATGAAGTTGGTTTTGAGTTATGGAGCAGGGTGCATTCTAAAACAAACAGGTATGATGTTCTGACTAGCAACATCGCCGAGTCTATTAATTCTAGGATTCGATTTGAAAGGGAGTATCCTATCCCTGCTCTGCTTGAGTCTATCATAAGAATATTGGCTGATTGGTTCCACACCCGGAGAACGGACATGATCAACTGCAGTACAGTCCTGGTGCCATCCAAAGAGAAACTTCTCCGGAGTAATCTGGAGAAATCCAAAGGATGCATTGCACAACAGTTCAATGCTCATGAATTTTCTGTTCGTGGAATTGGAGCAGAGGTTATGGTTGACTTGAACAATATGACGTGCACATGTGGTGTCTTCCAGATGGATAAGATCCCCTGCCCCCATGCATTATCGGCGTTAAGGGAGCAAAACCCAATAGGGTTTGGACAAAGAATATATTCCCTATGCTCCAAATTTTACACTGTTGAGTACTACATACTTGCATATTCTGAGGCAATTTTTCCTACACCTCCAGAGTTACAGTGGGAATTGCCTGAAGATATAGGTATAAAACAAGTACTGCCACCTCCACTGAAGGTGCGTGTTGGAAGAAAAAGGATGACTAGATTCCGGGCACCTTCTGAGGGAAGAAAAAGGTACAATACTTGTTCAAAGTGTGGAGGAAAAGGTCACAAAAAGACTACTTGTGATCAGAATGTCATTTAGATAAATAATTGTGTAATAAATTGTATAATACAGCTTTATTTTTTAATTAATCGGGCAGACTATTTAATGAATCTCTTACGCGATTTTATGGATCGCGTACTCGACTTAATCAATCGCGCAAGCGATTCTTCAGCCAAGTGTCATCTTTCTCTTTTTAGTTAATCGCGCACAATAAAAAGACACAAAAAGTCTACATGTGATCAGAAAGTCATTTAGATAAATAACAGAATGTCATTTAGATAAATAAATTGTATAATACATCTTTGATTTTTAATTAATCGCGCAGACGATTTAATGAATCTCTTACGCGATTTTATGGATCGCGTACTCGACTTAATCAATCGCGCAAGCGATTCTTCAGCCAAGTGTCATCTTTCTCTTTTTAGTTAATCGCGCACAATAAAAAGACACAAAAAGTCTACATGTGATCAGAAAGTCATTTAGATAAATAACAGAATGTCATTTAGATAAATAAATTGTATAATACATCTTTGATTTTTAATTAATCGCGTAGACGATTTAATGAATCTCTTACGCGATTTTATGGATCGCGTACTCGACTTAATGAATCGCGCAAGCGATTCTTCAGCCAAATGGGCATATCTCTTTTTTTAATTAATCGCACCCAAGATTTACTGAATCGCTAACTCTTCTTAATTAATCGCGCCCAAGATTCAATTAATATATTATAATATAATAAAATTTGGAGTTTAATTCGATATATGACACTTTAAAAAACACTCAGCTTGATCCATTACTTTATTTTTTAAATAATCGGGCTCAAGATTTAGTGAATCGCTCACAAGATTTAATGAATCGCGCATGCGATTCTTCAGCCAAGGGGGTTTATTAACATTATGGATATTAACAGATCTATCTGTCTTCCTCCTTAATCACAAAATCTGCCGTATTTGATTGAAATGTTCATGAAAATCGTCATTTCCGTAGGACTTGTTGCCAAACAGTAACAATCAATAGATTTCTTTGTTTGGCCTTGCAATAGATCATTAGACATTGTAGAAGAACTATAAAACGTGCAATACAGGAGAGAGCTTTGAGAGCTTTGTGCAGACCGTTCATAACAATGGAAAGAAACCCTAGATAATGCAAATGAAGATTTATTATAGATTTAAAATCTATAATAATTCTTCAATTGCATTTTCCAGGGTTTCTTTCCAATTGTTATGCACAGGACGCATAAAACTCTCAAAACTCTCTCCTGTACTGCCCATCGTATAATTCATCTACAACGAGTAAACACTACGTCGACCAAACAAAGAAACATCTATTGATTGCTACTGTATGGCGGAAATCATACAGCAAACATGATAATTTTCAAGAGCAATTCAAACTAATAGGGCAGACTCTTACAGATCTGCGAAGGATTGTTCCTTTGGATTGGAGAGGGCGGCGGCGGAAATATTCAACATAAGAGGAGAGGATGGAAGATAAAAAAGTGAATTAGGGGTTGGCAAAAGGAAACAGAACAATTTTATATTTGAGTAGGAGGGGCAGTGCGTAAATTTGTGAGTTTGCAAAAGAGCCCCTGGATGATGATAATATTACAAAATATTATAGCCGTTATAATATGGCAGTTATACACTATTTATATCCTAATTATAGCCGTTGGTGGGGATCACTATATAATTCTTCTGATTATCATTAAGGAATTTAAAGATCATGGCAAGCTCAAATAGCTCAGCTTTTACACGCAAAAGTTCTCTTAGATATAGAAAGGAGAAATGCAGGGATTGCGATCAGTGGGCTACAATCAAGGTGGTCGATAGAGCAGATAATTCCAACAGGGGAAGATTATTTTATTGTTGCAATTTGCATGGCTTTTCTCAATGGTGTAATCCAATAGAAGAGCCGCAGAACGATGAAGGTGAAGTCTCAAGCAGGAGGACACCACTCATTCCAGAAGGAAGAGAACAAAATATTGTGAACAAGTTGATAATAGTCAATTTGTTGTTTTTAGCAGTATTTTTATTGATTTGTAGCTTGAAATCCATAACGTAACTTGTCTTAATGATTTGTATTTAGAAATTTAGATTGTAATCATTTAAGTTACTAAATCGCTCAACATCATCTTTGATACCATGTAGAAGGGATTGTGATTGGTACATTCAAATCAAGCTTCGCTATAACCAACAATAAAATGACCCCATTACAAATTTGACTCGATTCTCATAAGGTGATCTTGATTTTGGCCACAAAACGTATTAAATCGCGTGGGCGACTTCAAGAATCGCCCACGCGATTCTTACGGTAGTTCGCACTTAATTTGGGTTTATATTACTTTGCTAGTCCCCCAGCATGTTTCTTTCGCGTTTGATATGAGCCCCATAGCGATTCTTATCTGTGTAGTACGATGTATTGCAAACCTTAGTCATAATCCCAAATAAATCCTAACATCATCTCTGATACCATGTAGAAGGGATTGTGATTGGTACATTCAAATCAAGCTTCGCTATAACCAACAATAAAATAACCCCATTACAAATTTGACTCGATTCTCATAAGGTGATCTTGATTTTGGCCACAAAACGTATTAAATAGCGTGGGCGACTTCAAGAATCGCCCACGCGATTCTTACGGTAGTTCGCACTTAATTTGGGTTTATATTACTTTGCTAGTCCCCCAGCATGTTTCTTTCGCGTTTGATATGTGCCCCATAGCGATTCTTATCTGTGTAGTACGATGTATTGCAAACCTTAGTCATAATCCCAAACAAATCCTAACATCATCTTTGATACCATGTAGAAGGGATTGTGATTGGTACATTCAAATCAAGCTTCGCTATAACCAACAATAAAATGACCCCATTACAAATTTGACTCGATTCTCATAAGGTGATCTTGATTTTGGCCACAAAATATATTAAATCGCGTGGGCGACTTCAAGAATCGCCCACGCGATTCTTACGGTAGTTCGCACTTAATATGGGTTTATATTACTTTGCTAGTCCCCGAGCATGTGCCTTTCGCGTTTGATATGAGCCCCATAGCGATTCTTATCTGTGTAGTACGATGTATTGCAAACCTTAGTCATAATCCCAAACAAATCCTAACATCATCTTTGATACCATGTAGAAGGGATTGTGATTGGTACATTCAAATCAAGCTTCGCTTTAACCAACAATAAAATGACCCCATTACAAATTTGACTCGATTCTCATAAGGTGATCTTGATTTTGGCCACAAAACGTATTAAATCGCGTGGGCGACTTCAAGAATCGCCCACGCGATTCTTACGGTAGTTCGCAATCAAATTCTCTAAAATTAAACCTCTTGTAATATACATGTCCGGTAAGGCGGCAACAATTGTGTACATTATATTAAAATTTTTCATTTTTTGTCTGACAGTTATTTATATTTAATATATATATCACCACAAGAGTCAAACCAATCACATCATTAATTAATTTGATAACAGTTATAAGCAAACTTTTAGCGAGAAAGAGGAGAAAGGTAAAAAAAAAAGGAAAGTAAAAAGTAAAGGACTGTTCTTCTTCTTCTTCTTCATCTTCCTCACAAGCAAAAAAACTAGGGTTTTCATCCATTTTCTCTCTCCTATATTCAGATTATTATCACATTTTTACGATCAACCAAACAAGATGTCATCAGCGGGAGCAAACCAAAGCCCAGTAAGGGAAGGAGAAGGCACTATTGATCCCATGCAGATATCCCAAGAGGCCGATTACAACGTAATGGTTCTTTGTTTTTTGTTTTCAACTTTCGTTCTGGAGTTGATACTATATTCTCTTGTTTATATACTGTGTTTTTTGGGTTGTTTATACCGGAAGTATTTAGTACTCGCTTAATCGATTGATTGAGTCGCGTACGCGATCAAAATGGCGCCTTTTGTGTATTTCAAATCTTTTATATTGACAAATGGTATTTTGATCCTATACATCTCAGGAGTTCAGAGATGATGAACACACCGGAGATGAAGAAACTGCGCACGGGGACTGGTACATAAGGGAAAATAGGAGTAAGCGAAGACATTCGAACAATATGGGTATGATTGGGTTATTTGATGAGGCGGAGGATGATGACAATGAGTTACAGGAAGTGTATGAAGAAGAGGTCACCCGGAGCATTGATTTTTCAAAATTCAACATGCGCCCTTTCTGGGAAAGGTACTTCTTCTCTTCAACTGTGAGGATCACAGTCCGGTCATCATGGGAGCGTCTTTCCCCAGTAAAAGAATTCCTTCAGGAGAACGAAATGAATTTCGAAGGAGTATTTAGAAAATATACCGAAGAGCTGCCTTCTGGTTGGAAGCGGTTTTCTGGCAGCCTCCTTCATTATCTTATGATGTACTCCCTACCCACTAAGAAAGAGAATGAGCTGTGGGTCTTGATAGGCCAAAAGCCAGTTAGGTTTGGCTTAAGGGAGTTTGCTCGTGTCACTGGGCTTTATTGTGGAGGAGGTAAGATGCCCGATAGAGCTGATGAGTTGAGTGTTATAAATAATGCCGAGGATTTTCTTAAGAGGATCCTCCGAAATAAATGGAAATCAAAAGTGAAGGACACTGATTTGGAAATTTTATTATTCAATAAAAAGATTGCGGTGGAAGACCGTTTGAAGATAGCACATGTGCTTTTTGTACAAAACATTTTGCTGGGTATTGAAAAGGGGAGAGTTGTAAATAGGGATCATCTTTGTTTTGCAAGTGACTTGGATTTTTTTTATTCATATCCTTGGGGACTAGTGTCATTCAAGGCGACAATGGATTCAATAAAAAAAAGGGAAAAGGATATTGCTAAATGGCTGCCCCCTACAGAATCTGACTCTAAACCGAAGACCTATCATGTTTCAGGTTTTCCATGGGCCTTGCAGGTGATTATGATCATCATATTTATCTTATTCAGCTTAATCGCTTACGCGAATTTATGAATCGCTCACGCGACTTGTTGAATCGCTCAAGCGATTTAATGAATCGCTCACGCGACTTGTTGAATCGCTCACTCGATTTAATTGAAACAAAATCTATAATACACCTTTTTTTTCTGTTTGTTCCTTGTAGGCGTGGGCTTACGAAATGTGCCCAACTATAGCAAGTTCTTATGGAGGCGGCCTAGAACATGATGATTCCCACATGTCTAAACTACCACTCCCCAGGATGTTCAGATGGATGCACAGTAGAGGGAACCCAATCGATATTGAAGAATTGCGGCAAAAGTTAAATAACCATGGACCTGAGGTTAGATCAAAATTTATATTATTTTCTTTACCATGGATCACCGAATACCTTTAACATCTATTATTTTTTGATGTAACAGGATCAGGTACGTCCATTTTTGTTGCCCTCCAGCATTGAAAAGAATATGAGTTACATCAGGGACCTTCATGAACAAACAAGTTCAGAAGAAGAGGATGCACCCATTGATTATCTACATCAGTGTTTGAAAGGGTGCACCCTTTTGATCATTGGGGATGAATTACCCCATCCAGTCCGAGAAGATGATAATCTCATGAATTCTAACATGGATTGGTTCCCCTCACCATCACATCCAACTACAGCACCACCTACCGCAGGAATTGATTGGGGCACCGCACCCCCAACTTCCACAGCACCACCTACCGCAGGAATTGATTGGGGCACCGCACCCCCAACTTCCACAGCACCTGACACATCACCATCACCTGCACCAGCTGCTGCAGTGCAAATCCCTTTTGAAATTCAACAGTTTATCCAGAAAGCGGAAGCTAATTCTGAATCTTTGAATGCAACTGTTGAGAAAATATGGCTGCATTTGGAGAAGGAGAAAGAAGACCAAGCTGAAGCTCATTCTGAATATGTGAAGGCAACTGTTGAGAAGATATGGCAGCATTTGGAGAAGGAAAAAGAACACCAAGTAGGCCGTAGTGTAATGGTGCAGGATGTTGAAGGGTCTAAACGTCAAAGACCAAAGAGAAATAAAAGAAGGCCCGCCTACCTCCTGTCACCTTATACGCTGCAACTTAAGAGGCTTTGCACAGCTACAGCCAGAGCTAGAGTCAAGGCTAAAGAAGCAACACCTGCCTTAACGGCTCAGCCCCAACTGCCTTGTCCGCAAACCGCAGAAACCATCTCTCAATCTCACAACAGATGGTTATCCAAAATTACGGACAAATCTGGTTCTAGCTACTTGTACAACTGGGTTTTTAGTGCAGGGCAGAAAGACCGAATTCCTGGACAAACTGAGGATTTCGACGCGAATTTCTTCCTAACCATCCTCAGAAATGGGAAATGGTTGGTATCCGAGGTAAACTTCCTATATAGTTTATGTTAGTCAATACCTGTATGATGCATAGTTGATCTTTATTGTTTTTTTTTTGGTTCACTCGTTGCAGCATTTGGAAGAGTGTTTGGCCAATATAAGGCTTAAACAAAAAAGGCTCCCAGATCAATATGCTCAGGATTGTTTGGTCCTCGATGAGACTTTCTTCCAACATCTTAAAACGAATTATTATCTATCAAGGGGTCTCATTACAGAGGAAGATTTAGTTTGTGTTGGTGAAGATGGCAATATCGTTATTACAAATAAGCCAGATACTGCTGCCAATGCTCCTAGGGGTGCCAAAAATCCGAGGGTTGGTGCCAATGCTCCGAGGGTTGGTGCCAAGAGTGCCAAGAGTGCCAAGGGTGTGAGGCCTGTGAATGAACCCAAAGAAGACATCCGGACTGCCTCGCATTCATTTGATGTGATGCGAAGGATCTGGAATGATCCCATCAAATGGAAGTAGGACACTGTTCTGTCGTATACAACTGGTTCTCTACCATTTTTGCATGGCCGTGCATGGGAAGGAGCTACAAAATTTTATGGCATTGTCAACTCAGGAAATTCCCATTGGGTGGCCGTCGAGATTTTGCCCCAAGAGGGAATCATCAAAGTTTACGACAGCGGTGGTGGTTCCCTTGACCACAGGAATTACCAAATTGCTTTGAACCATCTGTGTGTTTTCTTTCCCAAATTGTTGGCCCACACAGGAAAGTTCAGGCAATTAGGTGACAGCCTCAAGCACATGTGGAAGCTGCAACTTGCTCCGTGTCCAAAAAATAAACGAAGGTACATTTAAAGTTTACTAACTCTAAAATTTTTTATTATATTTTTATTTAATTTCTATTTTTTTTTTGCAGTGGCGATTGTGGACTCTATTCCTTATATTACATTGAGCTTCTCATGCGTGGGGAACCACTGGATATTCTGGATGACGATAATACCTCTTTTTTAAGGTTACGTTTAGCATCCGAAATATTTTTTGGAGTTGATAAATACAATATTTAAGTTACACAGTATGTATTCATAATATTTATGTCCAATTCTTTAATAAATCGCGCAAAATGTACAATTCCCTAATAAATCGCGCAAAATGTACAATTCCCTAATAAATCGCGCAAGCGATTTAATTAATCGCTCACGCGATTCTTCATCAACATCTATTTATTTATTTTATTTAAATATTATTTATTTATTTTCTTCATCAACATCAATTGAATGCATGTTGAACCGAATAATATTGAATGCTAACTAGAATTATTGAAATATTGAAATTTGTATTTATGTGTTTCGAAATATTAATTTTTTTAATTTAATCGTTCACTTGATTTGATGAATCGCGCACTAGATTCATCAACTAACTAGAATTTAATAAGATAAATAGAAATATTTATTTTTATTATTTAATCGCTCACGCGATTCTGTAAAAAAATCAAAATATTAAATTTTCCTAAATTAATCGCTCACTTGATTTGATGAATCGCGCACTAGATTATTCAGCTATATCAAATTATTTATGTTTTAATTGAATCGCGCACTTGATTTGATGAATCACGTACAGGATTCTTCAGCTAAATAGAATTATTTATTTTCTTTATTTAATCGCGCAAGCGATTTAATGAATCGCACTTGCGATTCATTAATTAATCTCGCGCGCGATTCATTCTTGTTCTAAATATTAGATACTATAAATAATTTGTTGTATTTTCATTGGATCGCGGACTCGATTCGGTTAATCGCTCACGCGATTCTTCATCAACGTCTATGATGGGTTCAGGAATGGGAAGGTCTGAATCCGATCACTTTACTATTTGTATTTGTGGAGGAAACCACCGGAGCTTCACCGGAAATGAGAAAATGGATTCTACCTGTTGGGACAAGCACAAGAAAGGTCAGAAAGCCAAGCTGGGGGAACTGGGGGTGATACCCAGTTTGGCTCTCCGACGCTCAAGTCAGTTCAAGGTAAGGAGGAATGTAAGTTTAGTCAGAGTTACAGTGATGAAGAAAGCTTACCAGTGTAGAAGATGACTTTGGCTATTTATAGTTGAGGGTCAAGGGCCCTTTGGTCATTTGCCTCAAGTGGTCCTGGCCGAATGTTGCCCTAACACGTGGCGCTGTGAGAGAGAAACCTAGGAGGAATCTTCTGCAAAAGCGGCCAAAAGTTAGTGCTGGCAACAGTGGCAGGTGCGCGGGCATGTACGTTGTGTCAGAGAGCCATTTGGGCGGTTGGTAACGAGGGCTTGAGAGCACGCTCGTGACAACCTGGAGTACTGGAAGCCAAGATATCCGCTGAGGGGAATGAAGGCTTCAGTTCAAGTGACGAGCCAAAGGAGAGGCCACTCTGAGGGAGTGTGACGCTCAAAGAGGGCTCCCTTGGCACGTGGGCGTACCAATCGTTTAGTATGTAGGACGCTCGTGGGAGTGATAGCGCTCGTTGGGCTTAACTCCTGAAGAAGGATTGCGCTCGTTAGGCTTAGCGCTCGTGTGCTGATGGGTGCAACCTTGGGGAGACAGATGTCATCATCTCGGTGATGCCACGTGTCCTAGCGTGAGACGCTCATATTTTGACCCCATCATTTTTCCCCCCAATTCTGTAGTCCTTAGTGATAAGGACTGTAGAATTTTGACACGTTCTAACTTTCGCATATAACGCTCGTATAGGATTTGGCGTGCTGAGCAATTCTTCCTCTGATTGCGCCATTAATGCGGTCCTTTCAACTGACCGCTCGTAACACTTCTGCATTAAATGTTGTACTATTCTGAAGCACTCGAAACGTCAGAGCATTAAATGCGGGTGCGCGTGGGGCGCGTGAGCATAGGGAAGCATACGACGGTTCCATAAAGTGGGCGGTTTCCCAGGCGGGAAATGATTGCCATTTTGAATTCATTGCCGAAAACGGTACCAACTCCCATCCCTATAAATGTGGGATTCTGAAATCTTGATACTCTTTACGCATCCAGAACTTCCAAGCATCCTTTGCAAAAAAGAATTCTCTTGCACTCCAATTCTTAGAGCATCTTCAACCTCTTCTCCAGTTTTCTCAAAAACCTCCAAGGTAAACTTCCGGTGTAACTTTCTAACTTTGCTAACCGTAGATTCGGACTTTAGGATTTCATAACCCCTTAGATTTTCACCTTTCTGAACCCTAATCTCTTCCAAGAAAACTCCCAAATCCCAGTTTCTGCCATGGCCGACCAACATATTGAGGAATTTGCCCGTGAAATCCAAGAAATGGCCACTGAAAGTTCTTCTTCCCCCGATTCCCCCAGAGATGAAGAGTTGGGGGCGGCGGTGATGGCTATGGAGGATAGGAACCCAGGTGGAGTGGATCCTCTCTTTGAGGAGATGGATTTAGTGATGGAGGCAGAACGGCAAGGGTCTGTTCTCCCCATAACTCAGAGTGCCACACATCCCCACCGCCATACCGTGACTGTGGCCGTTGCAAACCCGCTTCCAGTGGCGGAAGCCATAACCGGGCCTTCAGAAAGGGCCCGTGATAAGGGAAAAAGCAAGAAATCCCAAAAATCCAAAGGACATATCGAGGGTGAAGGATCAGGTTACCAAGCTACCGAGCGCACGCCTGATGAAACCCCCAGCACTGTTACCGTGGGGGACGTGAAGACGATGATGGCACCCATTTACTGGGACGAGCGCTATTCGTGGAGAATTCCAGAAAGCCACGAGCGTGCTAATAATCCACCTCCTGGAGAAATGGCGGTGTACGTGGCCTCGGTCAGCTCAGGGGGTTTGAGGTTCCCCATCTCAATCTCGTTGGCTCATTTGTTGAATGACCTGGGCCTCTGCCCGTCGCAAATCGTGCCCAACAGTTTGGCTCTCTTAACTTGCTTCGTGATTCTGATGAGAAGCATGGGTTACGAGCCCTACTCGCGGAACTTCAACGCCCTTTTCCAAGTGGTCAGTTCCTCTCGTTCTTCTCCTGAGGCGGGTTTCTACTACGTCCAGGCGAAGGCCCATATGAAACTGATCAACTCGCCCTCGAGCACCTATGGCCCCAACTGGAAGGAGAAATTTATCTTTGTTAAGGCCCCAACAGAAGAGGGCTTTGGAGTGCCCACGCACTGGGGCTCATTTTCAAAAAGCCGGCTGCAACCCGCACTCCCTAAAGATTGGGCCAAGAGCCTGGCAGCAACCCTGAGGGACGAGGGCCATCTGATTCAAGCGAAAGATTGGATAGATGACGAGGAGCTCATGTTCCTGTGCGGCCTCTCTGACAATCCTTATTTCCTTGACAACCCCCCGGCTCGTGACATAGAGAGAGATGGTTAGATTCTTAGGGCACTAACTTTAGATAGGAATAAATACTAACTTCTTTTCTGTACTTGTAACTTGCAATCTGAGTATATGGTTTGAGGATTTCTAACCCTCGAAATTTTCATTCTTGCAGGAGTTGCTATATTAGAAATGGCTGGAGGGATCAGACAAGCAGCTCGTTTCGCCCATGCTAACAGGAACCAAGCCCCACAGGGGGATTAACAGCGCGAGCAACAGCGCCCTCGTAACCGTCGCGGGGACGCTCGTAGCGGTGCCAGCTCGAGCGCCAATCCTGAGGTCCAACCCCCTCGTAGCCGAAGGGAGCGTAGATTGGTCCCCCGAGAGACCAGGTGGCGGTCGGAGAGAGCGGGAGATGTTCAACCCCCCACTCCTGCAGAACAAACGAGGCCAGTAACCACACTGGCGATAACCGAGGCTCCTCCGAGCGCTAGCAGGCCTTCCCGCAAGAGGAAGAGGATGCCCGATTCTGCCGCAATCAAGGGCAAGGGCAAGCAAGTCGTCGAGGGCCCCAGGGGCGAGGGGGAAACTTCCTCTTCAGAGGAAGAACACTTGTGGGAGTTCCCCCGTCGAGGGGATAGAGACTTTACAGGCGCCACAGATGGTGGGCCGATTCTGCTGAGGCCTGGCACGGTTGCTCAGGCTGTCTCCGAGAATATTTTTAGCAAAGCCCAATTCTCGGCGGACCACCGGCATCTCTACAGTGAGTCTGTGGAGAAGGTGACCCTTGATGCGGCCCACGCTCTAATATCCGTAAGTCTTCAATCTCCCTTGCTTTCTTTTGCTTATTTCTGTAAATTATCTTTTTTTTTTTTTTTTGGCTAACACTTCCTTTTCTTCTAACTTATGCAGCAAGTTCTTCCCCGGCTCAAAAACGTGCAAATACGAGCCTCCATCTACGCTGACCGGAAAGCCAAATATAAGAAGATGGCTCGTTCCAACGATCCGGCTCAGATTCAAGCGGAGCTGGATGCTGAGATTGCCAAGTATGAATCCCTCAAGGATTTGTACAACAAAACGGAGGAAGAGCTGTCAAAATTGAAGGAGGATTTCGTGGCGGTAGACGGCGCTCGAATCGGCTTGGGCAACCAGCTGGCCCAGGCTAACGAGCGGTGCCAGAAGGCAGAGGCGGAGAGGGAAAGCTGGAGGGCGAGGGCTTTGGAGGCCGAGCGGAAATTCAATGATGCTGTCAACGAGTGGCCTCGAAGCCTAGAGCGTGCGAATAAAGAGGCTCTGATCAAGTTCTGCCACTCCAAAGCCTTCAATTTCGCAGCCTCGCTACACTGCTTGGATGAGGCCCAAAATGCCTTCAACTTGGCAGTGGATCAGGGCATTCATAAGGGGCTGACCGATCCGGCAATGAAGGGAGCTGAGGGCACGGGGCTCTTGTTCAACGAGCACTGTGAGGAAGTGGATGAGGACACCAACGACCCCGCGGACGCCATTGCGGAGATGGAGTACGAATTCTTGGTGAAACTGATCCAAGATGAGTACACCGACGCTCATAGGGAAGGGGGTGCGGCCCAAGATGATGGTCCTGAAGATGAGCCTCAAGCGCCCATCATGGAGGAAGCCCCGGTCCTAGCTGCAGAAGGTGCCAATGTTCCTGATCCCGGTGCAAACGAGCCCAACGATCCCCAAGATCAACCGCAAGAGCCTGAGGGCCCAGTTCATGGCCCCGTGGCTCAGAACATTCTGGTGATCGTTGATGAAGACATCGCCCCAGCCGCCTGAAGCTTTCCCCTCTAAAAATTCTCTTATGTATTTTCCAGCTTTTCTGTCTTTTTTCTTTTTGAAACAATATTTCATGGGCCTTTGAGCCTTTTGCTTGTAAGATTTTCCTTTGCAATGAATAAATATCCCTTTTTCCATGACTTTGTTCTTCTGTTCATTTATGAATCATATAATAAGATTATGTAACATACTCCGTGAATGCTTTATTTTTCTGATGCAATGAAAATTTGTCTAAGTCTTGAGCGATCGTGAGGGTCTTATTGTGAGATTGCCCCCCCCGCTCAAGACTTGTATAAATTTTTGCCTTTGTAAATTTGTCTAAGTCATGACCGATCGTGAGGGTCTTATTGTGAGATTGCCCCCCCGCTCAAGACTTGTATAAATTTTTGCCTTTGTAAATTTGTCTAAGTCATGAGCGATCGTGAGGGTCTTATTGTGAGATTGCCGGCCCCATCTCAAGACTTGTATAAATTTTTGCCTTTGTAAATTTGTCTAAGTCATGAGCGATCGTGAGGGTCTTATGGAGAGGCTGCCCTCGCTCATGACTTGTGACATTCCTTCCGTCCTTGGGGGATTTTGCTAAGTCTTGAGTGTGTGCGAGGGTCTTACTGAGTGGTTACCCTCGTTCAAGACTGGTGCAATACCTTCTTGACTCTGAGGCCATCGTTCGAGTGCTCTGGCTCTTGTCGTATTTCTGGCTCTGCAGGAAATCCCATTTTCGAGCGCAAGGCGTTTTAAGAAACGGCCAAGGCCTACTAGGACTTTCTCTGTAGGAGATCCCGTTTTCGAGCGCAAGGCGTTTTAAGAAACAGCCAAGGCCTACTAGGATTTGCTCTTGTAGGAGATCCCGTTTTCGAGCGCAAGGCGTTTTAAGAAACAGCCAAGGCCTACTAGGATTCGCTTCATAATCTTCTTCCAACTTGTCTAATTGGTTGTGAGCGTAACCAGTCTATCCTTATGAGGGCGTCCCCCCATCCGGAGTAGAGTGCTGGCAAGCGTAACCCATATGAGATAACAGCATACATATTGGAATGAGTTGCCAACCACGCTCGCAAAGACGAGGGACGTGGGACTTATTCATTCAAGCAACCAAAGAAACAGGAATATTAAAGAAATTAAAAAGATTATGTTACCGCTTACTTGTGATTGGAAGTACATAGTACCCATCAAAGAGGGTTGTTACATCAGGGTTTGCAAAGAGCTTTTAAACATAAAACCGCCGGAGGTTACATGCGTTCCAAGGGCGAGGCAAGCGCTCACCTTGAAGTGTCTCCAGGGTGTAAGTGTTGTTAGCTCTGAGTTGTACGACCTTGAATGGGCCTTCCCAATTGGGGTCCAATTTCCCCACGTGCTTGGATACTTCCACTTTCTTCAAAACCAAGTCTCCCAGCTGGAAAGTTCTTTCCCTCACACGCTTGTTGTACTGTTGGGCCACAGAGGCTTTATAGTGGTGGATCTTAGCCCACGCTTTGTCTCTCCTTTCATCCAGCAAATCCAACTCCAAGCTTCTGTTGCCATTGTTGAGCTGAGGCTCGAAATAGCCAACACGAGCGGATTCATTTACTATCTCCGCTGGTATCATCGCTTCTGATCCATAAACGAGGGCATAAGGTGTTTCTCCAGTGGCCGCTCGTGGGGTGGTGCGATAAGCCCAAAGTGCTCCTTGCAGCTCTTCAGCCCATTCACTTTTCTTGCTCTCAAGCATGGTTTTCAGATGTTGCAAGATAATCCTGTTGGTAACTTCTGCTTGCCCATTGGCTTGAGGATGTCCTACAGAGGTAAATCGCTGCTCGATCCCCAACTTAGAACACCATTCTCGTGTGTCAGCTGCTATGAACTGGGATCCGTTATCAGAAATGAGCACCCTCGGTATACCGTACCTGCAAATGATGTTTTTCCAAATGAAGTCCCTCACAACCCTTAAAGTAATTTTTGCAACAGCTTCGGCCTCGGCCCACTTGGTGAAGTAGTCGACGGCTAAAATGACAAACTTCTTTTGTCCCACAGCCATGGGCAAGGGGCCCACAATGTCTATTCCCCACTGGTCAAAAGGCCAAGAGACGTCTATTGGGATCATCTGCGCGGCTGGCAATTGTGGGAGATTTGAATGAAATTGGCACTTAGGGCATTTCCTCGAAAATTCAATGGCATCTTAGAGAACTATAGGCCAATAAAACCCACTTCTCAGAACCTTCTTTCCAGGATACGCCCTCCGGAATGATTCCCACAGCTTCCATTGTGGATGAGTTCGAGCGCCTCCTTCGCTTGTGAGGGCCTCAGGCATCTCATTGGGGGTCCTTGAAATGATTTCTTGAACAACCTCCCCTCGGGATCCAAAGCGAAACGAGGGGCCTTACTTCGGACTTTCCTAGCTTCCACCTTGTCAGTAGGAAGAATTCCATCCCTAAGGAAAATGATGACGTCATCAAGCCAACAGCGCTCGTTTGGATCAATCATGGCGATTATCTCGGTGGCGACCCTCTCCTTGATCAAAGGTTCCTCAGTTCTGAGGAACGTAACAGAACGCTCGGAAGTGCCCTCTAAAGCTGAGGCAAACTTTGACAGAGCGTCCGCACGCTCGTTTTCTCCTCGCGGCACTTGAAGTAGATGAAACTCCTTGAACTTCCCAATGATTTCTCTGGCTTTATTTAAGTACTGTACCATGGTGGTTTCTCGAGCCTCATAAGTTCCTTCAATCTGGCTCGCAATTAACTGTGAGTCCACATAAGCGGTAATTCTGGAAGCTCCATTCTGAAAAGCAATATTCAATCCTTGCACGAGGGCTTCATATTCTGCTTCGTTATTAGTGACTTGGAAATCCAGCTTGATTGCAAAGTCCAGCTCAATCCCATCGGGGTTTCTGAGGGCCACTCCTACTCCTCCCCCTTGAGAGGTTGAGGAACCATCTGTGTGCAGTACCCATAACCCCTCATTCTCCGCAACGGTGGGCTCCAAACCAAAGCGTTCGACCAATAAATCAGCTACAACCTGAGCCTGTACCGCGGTCCTGGGCTCGAAACATAGGTCAAACTGGCTCAATTCGATGGCCCATTTGATTAATCTACCAGATACGTCGGGCTTGGACAACACTTGCTTCAAGGGTTGGTCGGTGAGAACCGTTATGGAGTGCGCTTGAAAGTAAGGCCTTAGCCTTCTTGAGGCGTTAATAAGAGCGAATGCGAATTTCTCAATCTCCAAATACTTCTTTTCAGCTCCTTGCAATGTTTTGCTCAGATAATAGACAGGTAAGTGTTTCTGCTCCCGCACAGCGATTAGAACCGCGCTTGTGGCCTCAGAAGAAACGGAAAGATACATAAATAATCTCTCACCTTCGACGGGCTTAGTCAGCAGTGGTGCGCTCGACAAGTAAGCCTTCATATCCTGCAGCGCCCTTTCGCATTCCTCTGTCCAAGCAAAGTTACGTGCGTTCCTCAAAATTTTGAAGAAGGGAAGGTTCCTGTCCGCCGAGCGCGAAATAAATCTGTTCAACGAGATGATTTTGCCTACAAGGACTTGCACTTCCCGCAAATTTCGAGGGGAGGGAATTTCCAAAATGGCCTTGATCTTCTCCGGATTGGCCTCAATTCCCCTCTGACTGACCATGTACCCTAAGAACTTTCCCCCTTGTACTCCAAAGGTGCACTTCGAAGGGTTCAACTTCATCCCATACTGGCGCAGGATTGAAAAAGTGCGCTTGAGATCTTCCAAGTGGGAATCCTGGCGCTCGCTTTTGACAATCATATCGTCCACGTAAACCTCCATGGACTTTCCAATTTCTCTTTCAAACATCTTGTTGACGAGCCGTTGATAAGTAGCTCCGGCGTTCTTGAGTCCGAAAGACATGACTAAGAAGCAATATACCCCCAGATGGACAACGAACGAGGTTTTGGGGCGGTCTTCCGGGGCCATAAAGATCTGATAGTATCCCTGGAAAGCGTCCATCATGCTCATGAGCTCGCAGCCAGCGGTCGAATCCACCAATTGATCAATCCGGGGCAGCGGGTAAGGATCTTTAGGGCAGGCCTTGTTGAGATCAGTGAAATCGTTGCACATGCTCCACTTATTTGCGCTCTTGGGCACCAAGACGACGTTGCACAGCCACTCCGGATACAAGATGGGCTCGATATACTGAGCCTCCAGGAGTTTATTAACTTCCTCTTCAATGACTTTCTTCCGAAAGCCATGTACATCCCGCTTTTTCTGCTTGACGGGTTTGAAAGAGGGATCCACATTAAGCCTATGGACGATGACGCTCGGGTCAATCCCTGTGAGGTCGGAGGCTTTCCATGCAAATACATCACTGTTTTCCCTGAGGAAGTCAATCATCATAATCTGAGAAGGCCCCGAGAGGTTTGATCCTATCTGTGTAGTCTTATCCTTGTTTCCGGGCTCCAGCTCAATGGTAAGGAACTTCTCCGAGGGCTCGATCCTTACCTCAGGGCGAGGAAGTTCGAGTGCCCTCTTCTTTCCCGTCAAACGGTCACCGGGTGCTGGGCCACCCTCTCCCGGCTCATCTCCTTCTGAGGACGATCCCCCAACGGTTCCTGGCGGTGCACTTTCGAGGGGATTCTCCTCGTTGTTTCCCCTCTTCTTTTTGTTCTTCTTTTTGTTCAATTTCGCCCTTTTCCGCGCTGGGCTGTCCTCATCTAGGTTGGGGAAGTCCACCGCCTTCTTTGTGGACCCAACTTGGAAGGTTTTCTCCGCTTTAGGCTTTCTGAGGGACAGCATATAACATTCCCAAGCCTCTTGCACATTGCACAGTACCTCTCCCACACCCTCGGGGGTGGGGAATTTAATCTTCTGGTGGTAGGTGGAGATGATGGCTTTGAAATCCACGAGGGCGGGGCGCCCAATTATGATGTTATAAGGGATGTCAATCTCTACCACCGCGTACGTTACCAGGAGTGTTTTGCGCTGAGGGGCTCGGCCGAATGAAGTAGCTAGGCGTATTTGCCCTCGTGGGACAACTTCCGAGCCCCCAAAGCCAATGAGGGCTGTTTTGAGAGGCTCGAGCGGAAGGTCAACCTTCATCTTTAAAAACGTGGAATAAGGCAAAACATTAACGGAGCTTCCACTATCCACCAACACCCTTTTTACAACATGATTATGAACATCTACACTAACCACCATGGGGCAATCAGAGGTTACACTCTCCCCACGGGGTGTTACAATGTGCTCTAAATCCCTATCATCAAAACCTATTACATCATTTTCTCTCGAACGTTGAGCGCTTGGACTCTGGATGGCATAGATAGGTTTAGGCACTGCTGGGCGTTGGTTGTAGCTCCGGATGTACCTCCGTCGGGAGGCATTTGAATCCCCTCCTGACGAGCCTCCTGCAATCATATTTATGACTGCGAAGGGCTCGTTTTCTTGCACAGGGGCCTTTCCTTTATCGCCCCGGCGGCTGCTGCTTTCAGGGGGTCCCCTGCCTCTTGGGCTCCTCGACCGGGATGGACTCCTCCTTCTTCTTCCGGCGCGCTCGTTGCATTGTTCATCGTAGCGCTCGAGCACCCGGATGAATTCCTTCAGATGGCCCCCTGCGACGAGCCTTTGAATCTCAGCTTCTAACTGGCGGCACTCATCCGTGTCGTGCCCCCTCTGTTTGTGGAATGCGCAGTATTTATTCGAGCGCCTGAGAGAGTCCGTTTCCCTCATCTTGATGGGTCTTTTGAAGAGCTTCTTATCGGAGAGGTTATAGACTTCTGAATTTGGCCTGGTGAGCGGAATTCGCTCGAATCGACGAGGGGGCGGTGGCGACCTCCTGCGCTCCTGAGGGCGCTCCTTCTTGACGGCCACGTCCCGTCCCCACTCATGATGAGGTCGCTCGTTCCTGGCCGGGCTGTGATGCCGGGGACCATTCGTCCCGTACATATCTTCGAGCGCGAAGAACGGCTCGGCTATTTCTCTTAGGCCCATGAGGGTCCCAGGCCTCCTTTCCACAATGGCATCATCAAATTTTTTGCTCACATATTGCTTGTGATCCACAGCTTGAAAGAGCACTGGGATCAAGAAATCCATAGAAGGCCTCTCCACCTGCAGAATCTCCTTGTTGAAGCGGGCGAAGAACGAGCGCAGAGATTCGCTCTTACCTTGCACCACGTTGTACAGGGCAGTGGGTGCGGTGACTGGCGCTTTCAAAGAATTGAAGTGGTTGAGGAAAGCATTAGCCAGTTTTTCATATGAGTGGATCGAGCGCGGCGGCAGTCGCTTGTACCACTCTTGAGCCATTCCTACCAAGGAAGTGACAAACACTTTTGCCCAGTAATTGCTGGAATGCTCGTAAAGGTGCATAAGGTGCACAAAGTGATCCAAACGTTCAGCTGGATCAGTTGTCCCGTCGTAACGGTTGATGGAAGTAGGGACTTTGGCCATGCCTGCTTGGGCCATCAGAACTTCTTCCACGAGGGGCGAACCCCTCGCCAATGGGTGGTATTCATACGTGCCGAAGTTTTCCTCCGGCTCCTTGCGGCGGGGGACCTTTGGTAGAGGGTCCTTGGTGCGGGTGCTTCTGGCGTCAACCCGTTCATCCCGACTAGGGGAGATCTGAGTTGAACGCCCTCGTGAGAGCTGTCCCACAATATCCTTGAGACCCTGCAGCTGGTCTTGCACAGCCGCGAGGATGTCAGGATTAACGTCTACTTGCTTGTCTCCGTGCCTGGGGGCTTGTGAGCCTCTTCTGGAGACATGAGAGTCCCCTTCATTCTCATTTACCCGTTCTGTGGGCTCTTTGTTCCTGCCTATGGAGGGACGCTCGTTGCCCTCCTGCTGGGGCACTTCTCTGGCTGGTGGTGGTGGTGGTTGTGCCCTCAGGACAGCCTGGGCTTCTCTGAAGGGAAAGTTTTGTTGTCCGCCCAAAGGGGCTACAACTTGAGTGGCCTGCCCAGAGGGAAAGTACATGGAATGGAACCTTTCCCATGCCCCCTGAGCCGCCTGAACCTCACACTGGGCATAGAGAGCCCTTAACTGTTGGGTGGTCAGTGGAGGTAACTCCACCCCTTCAATCTCCCTGGGAACCACCACTGGGAGTTGGAGCTGTCCGGTGTGATACGGCTGGACCGGCGGCATCATAACGGCCGGAGTAAGAGTATATCCGGGAGGTGGCATCATATAACCCTGTACTCCAAGATTCATCTGGGGATGGACCCAGGGGTTCTGCGCAAGCGGCGGAGGAGCAGAGAGAGAGACTCCTCCAGCGGTGGTGGGAATCGGCAGTGCCGGCGGTGCAGGTGGAGGTACGGAAGACTCTGCTTGTGGAGTCACTCCTGCGGTGGGAGGCGCTCCACCAGCGGCGACGGAAGGAGGCGGGGCTCCACCGGTAGCGGTGGAGGGAATAACGATATTAGCATCCTGGGAGGCATTATCTCCTCCTCCCACAGCTCCAGATCTGGTAGCAACCATGACTATTAAAGGTAAGGGTGTGCTTGCTTTTCTACCAACAAAAAGAAAGGAAGAAGATGGAGGATAGGTTTCCCACAGACGGCGCCAAAAATGATGGGTTCAGGAATGGGAAGGTCTGAATCCGATCACTTTTCTATTTGTATTTGTGGAGGAAACCACCGGAGCTTCACCGGAAATGAGAAAATGGATTCTACCTGTTGGGACAAGCACAAGAAAGGTCAGAAGGCCAAGCTGGGGGAACTGGGGGTGATACCCAGTTTGGCTCTCCGACGCTCAAGTCAGTTCAAGGTAAGGAGGAATGTAAGTTTAGTCAGAGTTACAGTGATGAAGAAAGCTTACCAGTGTAGAAGATGACTTTGGCTATTTATAGTTGAGGGTCAAGGGCCCTTTGGTCATTTGCCTCAAGTGGTCCTGGCCGAATGTTGCCCTAACACGTGGCGCTGTGAGAGAGAAACCTAGGAGGAATCTTCTGCAAAAGCGGCCAAAAGTTAGTGCTGGCAACAGTGGCAGGTGCGCGGGCATGTACGTTGTGTCAGAGAGCCATTTGGGCGGTTGGTAACGAGGGCTTGAGAGCACGCTCGTGACAACCTGGAGTACTGGAAGCCAAGATATCCGCTGAGGGGAATGAAGGCTTCAGTTCAAGTGACGAGCCAAAGGAGAGGCCACTCTGAGAGAGTGTGACGCTCGAAGAGAGCTCCCTTGGCACGTGGGCGTACCAATCGTTTAGTATGTAGGACGCTCGTGGGAGTGATAACGCTCGTTGGGCTTAACTCCTGAAGAAGGATTGCGCTCGTTAGGCTTAGCGCTCGTGTGCTGATGGGTGCAACCTTGGGGAGACAGATGTCATCATCTCGGTGATGCCACGTGTCCTAGCGTGAGACGCTCGTATTTTGACCCCATCAGTCTAGTCCTTTATTTTATTTGAAGAAGGGACATAGATGTCTATTGTCTTCTTCCCGCGTCTGACAGATGTTCTCGATGAGATGCTTGAATTTAATGAAAAGCTGCCTGCACTCATCCCGGAATTTTGACCGTCACCTTTACAATGCGACCAAGGAAGGAAGGAAGGGGTGCGACTGTTGGTTGGTTTAAGGCCCAATCACCTTTATTAGTATCCTCAATTCTGCTCTGTTCTCAGATTTCTGCAAAATTTTCATCACCTGCAAGAAGCCTTGCTTCTCTTTCTCTGTCCTATATCTCAATCCTTGACAAATAAAGTAATGAATAACCCTCAAAGACCTATTCTGGCATGGGTGGAAGAGTACATGGTTGAACGTCTTCGTATATATGCCGGAGACAACGAAATCGATCGGCTAGAAGTCTTAGACACGGTGCTATCTATTGTGTCGCGTGAATTGACTAAGCGATTCAAAACCAGATTCTGGGCACGAGATGTTGTAGCAGCAGTGAAAGGAATGCGGATAAAATTTTACGAATTCCGTAGATTATTGGCGTGTCCTGGAGTTAAAATGGCTGCTAATCGTATTAGTGCCGAAATTGATCCCCTAGTATATTATGGTGTGAATACCATTGAAGTAAGTCGAATTCATCAGTGTCCCTTTTTGTTTTGTTTTTTTTTAATCTTTCTTTGTTCATTTTTCAATGTTTAATATTACATAGGTTATTCAGCGGGATTTGGATGCCAGGGCATTTGGATGCCGTTATTATGATGACCTTAGGTATATCTTCAAAGTGCGGCAGGCACACCTTTTGGAGGGCGAAGAGGAGCACCTCCACGCTTTCCGCATAAGTGATAGGGACTCAGACCCCGAGTCCTTTTACGACGTTGTTTACCTTGAGTCCTCTGAGGGGAGTGTTAATTCCATTATCCCTCAATATGATCCGGAGGAGGTTAATCAGTTTTCTCCTCCCCCATAAAATATTTAGTTTGATTGTAATGTATTTTACTGGTTTTGTAATGAAAGCAGACTGAATGTTGTTCTATTTTTATATATCTAGTATGCTGTATTTTACAGTTTTAATGGTTTTACTATTCTTCATTGAATCGCGTGAGCGATACATTGAATCGCGTGAGCGATTAACCAGAATCGCTCACGCGATTTGATGAATCGCGCACTAGATTCATCAGCTAACTAGAATTTAATCAGATAAATAGAAATATTTATTTTTAATATTTAATCGCGTGAGCGATTTATAAAATCGAGTGAGCGATACATTGAATCGCGTGAGCGATTAACCAGAATCGCTCACGCGATTTGATGAATCGCGCACTAGATTCATCAGCTAATTAGAATTTAACCAGATAAATAGAAAAATTTATTTTTAATATTTAATCGCTCAGGCGATTAAATAAAGAAAATAAATAAATAATATTTAAATAAAATAAAGGACTAGAATCGCGTGAGCGATTAATTAAATCGCTTGAGCGATTTATTAGGCCTACATGCATTCAATATTATTCGGTTCGTAGTTTGCAGATGCATTCAACTATATCAAATTTTTAGGGTTTAAGGTAAAAAATAAATCAAATAAATATTTAAAACAAATAAAAAATTAGCTCTATAAGAAGAATACATTGCGCGATTCATTAAATCGCTTGTGCGATTTATTTATTAAATCCCATTCTTTATTTATTTATTCCTCAACAACCAATCGTCATAGTATTGAATGCATGGTAATTTAATTGAATGCATGTACACCTAATTCTTCCATAAATATTCCAATTATCACTTGTCATCCTCACACCTTACTTCAAGCAAAACCCTAGCTGCTTTCTCTCTCCCCTTCTTTCTTCTTCTTCTTCAATAGAGGCAGACGAACACGAAAACAAATCACCGTTTTGGAGCTTGGAGTTAGCTTCTAAGGATTGGGGTTCATGTTCTTAATAGTTGTTCATTGCTTATGAAGCCCAGTCCTTAGATGCTCGACTTCAAGCCCTAAAACCTGTGGTTTGGGTCAACTTCAAATACGTGATGGTGATGCTGATATGATATGCGAACAAAGGGGCAGATCTGGGGGATGTAGCCGAAGAAGAAGAACGGGATAAGAGCGAAAGAGGAAAGGAAGGAAAAATGGAGAAATTATGTTAGATTTAGGGCTTTTGTTTTCGTTTTGTTATAACTTATAAATTTATTTTATTTGCAGAAGGGCCCCTAAAATTTCTTCCTTTTACAAAACGAGTTAATTGCAACTTGATTAGTATATAAAGATGCCACGTCAGAAAATATCGGGGAAAGAAAAAGGGAAAAGAAATTGAGGGTTATATCCCTAAAAAAAGACTTGGGCGTCCCTTGGGACCTAATTCTCTCCACTTTGAGAGAGATGAGAGGATATTGTAAAGTATTACTGCTATTGTTGTGTTTCTTTGCTTATAATTCTGTATTTGCTGCAGCAGGGGATGAATTGAATCTGAGGTGCATTGAAAAGGAAAGAGAAGCTCTTCTCGAGTTCAAGAAAGGCCTTACAGATAACACCGGCATTCTCTCATCTTGGGGAAGTGAGGAAAGCAAAAGGGAATGCTGCCAATGGCAGGGAATCGAGTGCAGCCACCACTCAGGTCATGTAATCTCTCTCCAACTTAGTACTTGTGTACAAGTGTGGTTTATTCGATTGAGAGGTCAGAAAATTAGTAGTGGGCTGGTTGAGTTGAATTATTTGACTCATTTGGACCTCAGTTGTGTCTACTTTAACAATGTTGAGATCCCAGATTTTATTGGTTCTATGGTGAAATTGCAATACTTGAAACTGCGCAACTCCATTTTTTCTGGTGTTGTCCGTCATCAGTTGGCGAATCTTACCGACCTCAGGACACTTGATCTTGGGGAAAATAAGTTGGCGAATCTTCATTTCATTGGTTGTTTAATATAAGTTCAAGCCTTCGTAGCATAGACCTGTCTGGTAGTGACTTCAAATCTAATATTCAGAGTGACTTCGTCAAATTTGCCTTTCTTGAGCACCTAGCTCTATCAGAGAGTAAGCTGACAGGTGGAATTCCAAAATCCTTCGGAAATCTAAGCATTTTTTAGACTTAAGATCTATCAGGGAATCAACTAGCAGGTGGAATTCCAAAATTCTTTGGAAATCTAAGTCATTTGCAAACGCTAAGACTATCAGATAGTTGCTTATCTGAATCCCTTTCTGAATTGTTTTACAACTTATATGTTGGAGCAAAGTCGTCGCTAGAGATTCTGGAGTTACTGGAAAATAATCTCTATGGTTCAGTGCCTAATGTTACGTTACTTCCTTCCTTGAGGAATTTGCAGTTACAAAACAATCAATTGAATGGGTATTTTCCGCATAGCTTTGTATATATTTCTAAGCTTGACGTTTTGGATTTGTCTAGCAATCAAATTAGGGGGTCAGTGCCAGATCTGAGCACATTTGTTTCATTGAGAGAGTTACATCTTGGCGGCAATAAAATGACGTCGGTACCTAGCTACAAGTCTTGAGCAACTTTCTAAGCTCGATATTTTGGATTTGTCTAGCAATCAAATTGGGGGATCAATGCCAGATTTGAGTGCGTTTGTTTCATTGAGAGAATTACATCTGGGCGGCAATAAACTTAAATTGCTACCTGCTTCAAGTCTGGGGCAACTTTCCATGCTTGAAATATTGGATCTTTCTTTCAATTCGTTAGAGGGAATAATCTCGGAAATACACCTTTCCAAGCTCCACAACTTGAAAAGGTTGGATTTGTCCTTTAATTTGTTGGTCTTCGATGTTAGTGCTGATTGGAATCCTCCTTTCCAATTGAATGTTATAAAATTACTAGCATCATGCAACATCGGTCCTCACTTTCCAACATGGCTTCGTACGCAAACATATCTTCATACGCTGGATCTATCTTTTAATGATATCACAGATGAAGTGCCTAAATGGATGCGGGATTTCTCCCCCAAAATAGATTACTTAAACTTCTCTCATAACCATATTACTGGTAGCATTCCTAATTTGTCTTCCATGAAATTTGGTATACTAGATATTAGTTCTAATAATCTCTCAGGTCTCTTACCACCTTCATTGTTCCGTTCCTTTAACGGTGTATTATTCCTGTCAGATAATATGTTTATGGGGTCATTCTCATAAATATGCACAACTCCCAATTTCTCCATACTTGAGCTGTCATACAATCAATTTTCAGGAGAACTTCCAGATTATTGGGAGAACTTTACTACTTTAGGAATTCTCAATTTGTCTAACAATAAATTTTCTGGCAATATTCCACCCTCTCTAGGCTCTCTCCAGGGGCTCTTGATATTGCAGTTGCACAATAATAATTTCTCAGGAGAATTACCTTCCACTTTGATGAATTGTTCGGACTTGCGAATGCTTGATGTTGGAGGAAATAATCTAACAGGAAGTATCCCAGCCTGGATAGGAGCACACCTTCCATATTTGTATATTTTGATCCTTGGGCACAATAATTTTTCTGGAGACATTCCGACAGAAATCTGCTATCTATCGGAGATTCAAATCTTGGACTTGTCTATAAACTTCCTATCAGGAAAACTTCCTCAATGCTTCAACAATTTCATGTCTTTGGTTCAGAAGGATACCACATTTCGTAGCTTAATTTTCGGTGTTGTACAGGTTATTTTTTTGTTGATGGATTCATTGACCATGTCTTCGTACAATGGAAGCGGCAGCAGGCTGAATATGGGAAAACAACAGTGGGACTTGTTATAACTCATCGACCTTTCAAGCAATAGATTAGTTGGGAACATCCCCAATGAGGTTTCTCAACTGAGGGCATTGATTTCCTTGAATCTTTCTGGAAATTCTTTGAGCGGGCACATAATTCCCAATATTGGTGAGATGGAAATGCTAGAAATTCTTGATTTGTCAAGAAACAACTTCTCTGGTGAGATTCCAAAAGGTCTTGCTAAGTTGGATGATTTTTTCCATTTCTACTTCCAATAAATCCTTAATTTTTCTGTCAGGCATTTCATCGAACATCTGTCTGTCAATCCCTTTTTCAGCTTCCTTTACTATGAGTTTCTCATCCTTCAAACCACCAATGACATTAGACCCAATCATTTGAGCATCTTCTGCACCAACTTTACCCGAAGAGTAGACTGAAGCTAGAGGGACTTTGTTCTCTTCAGCAGGAGTTGTGGTGATTTGGAAGTATGTTCTGTCATCGAGCTGATGATTCTCCTTAAGAGTTCCGTTGCCACTGGTTTCAATAGCTAAATGAGATTCCCCTCCAACAGAGTTCAAAGGAATAGCCTCATCAATCACATTAGCTACAGATCTAACAATGTAAATGGGAGGGCTAGGGTTTTTCCCTCCTATAAGTTTTTCTGTCAACTCCAATTTTGACATTATAGATCTGAAATTTCTTGTGATTTTCTCCTCCAGGTTTTGCTCGAAACCTTGCTCTGAGGCCATTTGTTATGAAGCTGCTTATCTTCTCACTAATTCACAACAAATTCAGTCGAAGGCAGTAGAATTAAACTAATTTAAGATATGAAGCTGCACTGAAGAAATGAGAGAGAGATTAGAGATGAGATTGAGAGAGAGAGAGCAGAGAGAGAGATTCTGGAAAAGATTTTTATCATTCAAAAGCTGCCTTCCAAGGCAAACACAGCGTAGCAAATGTCTCAGCCAAAACATCCTACTACAAAGTCAAAAATACAATTTAACATTCATGAAAGCGTATAACAACTCTTAAGTGAATCTAATTCCTTCAGCTTCCCAAAATGATGCCGCATTGCTCTCAATACCATTATAAATAATGTCCCAAAACTTGAAGAAACGCACTCTCCAATCTTGCACTTCTTCTGAACGAGACTTATGACAGTTGTGCATATGACATTCATGACCCTGGACCAATTTCAAGGTATGAAACTTGTCCCACATCAGTTGTATGGACAATTGGTCATCCCTTCAGATTAGTCTTTTGGGATGGGCTCTCCTGCTTGGTCTATAACATAAACCACCACTCCGCCGCTGCAGCCACTCCCATGCCCTTGTTCCTGAGTTCCTCACGCTTCCAATTGGCAAATATCTCAGAGAAAAGGTCAAATCTTTATATGCTATGGTGGGCGATGGCGATGGAACTGAAATGGGTGCTGGGTGGAAATATGGAATTGGGCGGCTGTTAATAGGTATTTGTTTTCATTTTTTCAATATTTATTAGATGTATATAATATATCATATAAATTATAATTACAAATGTATATATATATATGGGAACAAATATATATAATATATTACATAATTAATAATAGTATATATAATAAATATTTTTTACTTTTTCATTGAAAGAAAGGGTTTGAGTTCGGTTCGCGGAAGTCACGGATCGAGCCAGGGTTCAGTTCGAGTTCGACTTTCCCGAACTCAAGCCCAAACCTTTATTGAATGACTCGCTAAGCTCATGAACGGGCTCGTATATTTTACATTCCTATTTCAAACCATAATATCTATACATTTTGACAAAGATGATAGAATTAACTAGAATGATACTGCTATGCTACTGTTTATAAAAATTTATTTTTATAAAAAGTAGTATAAAAAAATTAAAATGTAAAAAAGAAGTAACCAAAAAATAAAAAGAACAAACATTAAAAAACAAAGGAAAAAGATATAAGGGTAGAATTGATTTTTTAATTTAAAATTTGTTTAATATGATACAGAGAGCGGTGAGTAGAACTTTAAGAATACAGGGTTATCCAAATGACTTTTTATGTCTTAGGGTTTTACGTGCTTCTTTCCACTAACACAAGGAAGTTCGTTGTAATAATCTCCTATTTTGTGTGCATTAGTATTTTTAAAATATCACTTTGCTATCGTGTTTTTTCTTTTTTTATTTTTTATTGGGAACCGGATCAGCAGACCCGTGGAGGGTTTAACGAGAACTCCACCTCATTTATTAAAACGAAGCAAAACTACACTGGGAAGTTAATGAAAAACATAGCCAAGCACCAAATCCTAACCCAACTAAACACAATGTTGGGCGGAGCACGAAAAACAAACCAGTAAAGCCACATCCAAACTCTAAACTTAGTAGCATCCGCTTGGTCATCAAACATGCCATCCATACCAATGTAGTGTGAACGAGAGTTATCACCCCTCCCGTGAGTATCAAGCCCCAAACATACCATGTTGCACTTCTTAAAATTGTGCGTCTCATTGTCGAACCAAACATCACCAAGTTCAGTGACGCCCTTTTGCTTTTTCCTTTTACCCCAGTCATGCCACACGTATCCTGGAAATTATTGATGACAACATACAATTTCTCCATGTTAAGCTTAACTCCAATGATGGGAACGGCCCGAATGTCGCCGATACCACGAGTATTCCAAGAAAGGCCCTTAATCATGGATTCTTGACTATAATGGCCGACGACCGAGTCGCTCTTTTAGTGGCCTGTTTTGCAGATTGTTGAGATCCTACAACCTGTTTCTTCTTTTTCTTTTGGTCTGTTTTATTTCCCTTTTTTTCCCCATCCGGATCCAGGGATTTTGATCTTCTGTGTAAAGCCTTCTCTTTTACGGGTTCTTGATCATCTTCTAACAGCATTGAACCCTCTTGGTCCTCCTCATCATCCTGAGTTGGTTCCATCCCGTCTAAGTTTGCGTCTGTTAAAAGACCCATCCCCTCATAGCTTTCCGCCAAGACCTTTCTAATCTCAGCATCCTCACAATCTTCTAGACGTTGGTCTAGTTCTCTAAATTCTATGATTGCCGAGTCTGTTAGAACTCCTTGATCTTTAGCAGCACCCAAATTCCCAATACCTACTTGTTTGGCTTGGCAACTTGTTTCTTCAATTTGGTATTCTCAGTGAATCCTATTTCTAGGTTACGGTCGCTGTTGTCGTCCTTCCCGTCAGCCATCTCTGTATCTTCATTCTCAACCGAAATATCCAACGCTTTGAAACGATTCCCTTGCGCAGGAGACTCCTTTCGCTTATCGCTTTTCCCATCTTTATCTGAGTTTTCCTTAGGCATGTAGGATACCTTATTCCACTCTTTTCCTTTATTTTCCATCCTCGCTTTGCGTTTAGTGTCTCATGTATACCTTTTATTGGCAGAGATATCTTGCTCAGCCTGATCGGAGTTTTCTTCCCCGTTCCTGTCATCTTCGTCTGCTGACACCCCCTTTGCAGGACATTGATTAGTTTTGTGATATAGTTTGCAGCACTACGGCAATAATCCGGAATGGATTCATATACTATTTCCTGTTCTATGAATTTATTCCTCACCCATACAAAGATAGACTTTTGTAGTGGTTGCGCAACATCTAATTCAATGCATACTCTCGGGTCCGCCATATTTTTTCCACGTGCGGTAGCTTCATCTGCACGAAGGGGGGTTCCTATGGTTGAAGCAACTGTGAGTAAACCTTCCTTCTTGGTTATTTGTGCTTTTAGCCCCGGGAAGGACACCCATACAGGAACGATAGATGATTCTATGCTCGGATCGAAATCCGAAGTCCATTTCAGGATTCTCATCGGGAAGTCTTTGAAGTACCAAGTGTCCTTCGAGAAGATTCTGGCATAATCGTCACGATCCTCGCACCTTATGAGAACATGATTACGATTCAGAAGGCTAAGCTTTACTTCCTTCATAAGTCCCATTTGTTGGAACATATATTCCAAGAATCGCATCGTGGGTATCCCCTAGTGAATTTTCCGATGAGCGCCCATCGGAACTCCTCACACAACGCCTCCTCTTCTTCGGCAGAGAAGATGACTGCCGGCTTACCTCTATACTCCTCCACACGGCCTACCGGAGTAAACATATCAAGGTCAAACGACTTTAGCTTGGCGAGTTCATCAGGATTTTTGAAATCCTTGGCTTTGGAGGCTGCCACTTTTGCGTAAGAAATGGTTGGATCCGGCAGTTTAGGGGCCACCGGTGCCTGAGATTCGGGACCGGATCTTCTGCTTCACTCTATGCTTCATCTTCTACTCCACTTATCCGATGAGTGACACGTGTACAATTATAAGATTTTATTAAATGACATAACTAATGCGGTTACTTAAGAAAATTAACGGTATTAACGTCGTTATTCATAAAAAAATAAAAAAAACATATGAATTTCTCTCTATCATCTTCTTTTCTTTCTCAAAAAAATCCCCAAATTACCACACCCAAAAAATCGATCAATTTCTTTCCCTCAAAACCCTTCAAACACCCATCCCAATTCTGAGCGACGCGGTGGTGAATGAATCCAAGCGGCAGTGGTTCAAAAATCTAATTAATAACAAATTGCAACTAAAAATCTAAATAAGTTCAAAAAACCAATTAATATAAACTGAGATTGAAGAAAACCCACCGTTGTGCCAAAGAATATGGAAGCTGCAAAATTCGAAAGTATTAAGATATTTTTGTATCGTTTGCCAAATAAAGAAGATTTCTAAGTCTGTTTTGTTGTTTTTGTCCTCTTATAGAATCTTGTGTTTTCTGGGTTTATATTGAACTCATAATTATTTCCAAGTATCTATTTTCTCTTTATGTTTTTCTGTTTTCTCGAAGAAATCAGAGTTTTTGTTTCGAATAATTAGTTTATGTATTTGTGATTTCTCGAAGATATTTGAGATGTTTTTTCTAGATTTTGTTTTCTCAATAATTGTGATGTTTTTTTTTTGTTTTTTTTTAATATATATCTTGGATGGATGAGGATCCATTTCTTTTTTATGATTTTCAAATATGAGATGTTTTTTTCGATTTTATTTTCTGAATATCTCAAATCTTTTTTTGTTTTGATTTATTGGATAGATGAGGATCTTTTTCTTTTTTGAATAAAGGACATTAACACCGTTAGTTTTCTTAAGTAACTGCACTAGTTATGTCTTTTAATAAAATCTTATAATTGTACACGTGTCACTCATCGGATAAGTGGAGCAGAAGATGAAGCATAGAGTGGAATAGAAGATCCGGTCTGCTGAGATTCTCCCATAACGGCGTGAAACGTTGGGAGACTCACTTTGCTATCACTTTGCTATCATGTTGAATAGTGACTTTCGGACAATTTGATTTAAAATATTTAAAAAAAAATCAATATTATCATGCCCATAAATGTAGTGGTCATGTCTTCGTGTTAGTGGAGAGCTGAAGTTTGATGAAAATGGATGCCCATTTAGATAAATTCGTTTGTTTAGGTCGAACCCATTCTTTAATTAATTTTCAGCGAATTTTTAATTTTAACATAGATTTAGAGCTTAATTTAATTGAAAGATTATAAACTATATATACTGTTGGACAATAATAGAAAAAGATTCAACTGTTCCCATCTTGAATCTTGACTTGATGGTCCACACGGCCTATTAATCTTCTAAAATTATAGATTTTTATCATTAACATTATGATTATCTGAAAAAAGAATTCAGCTAAATTACTGGTTTAGTACATTAACGAGGAATGGTCCATCAATTTAATCTCCCATTGAATGTGTTGTGAAGACTTTGAGAGTCAATCGGCTTTCCATCGATTCCCTGCTTAATTAATTAATAATGTCTGGATTAAGGAACACGAATGCTGCTATATATACATATCTATACAATTTGAGAGAGATGAGAGAATATTGTAAAGTATTGCTGCTATTTTTGTGAAGACTTGGAGAGTCAATCGATCCGTCCTAAACGGCTTTCTATCGATTGGTTGGAAAAGCTGAAAAGAATTCCACAAGTGTGGTTTCTTCTTTTTAAGCTTTATCTATTATTATATATGAAAATTACTGTATTCAGTCAAGAATCATGATGGCATGATTTTGATTGAAGAAAATATATAACAAAAATGGAAGGAATGTTGCTATATATATACCAGCCATGAGAGCAACAAATAACAAAGAGAGAAACTTAAAAAACAATAAGCTCTATACATTTTGAGAGAGATGAGTGAATATTTGTAAGTATTACTGCTATTGTTGTGTTTCCTTGTATTTGGTGCAGGAGATGAATTGAATCCGAGGTGCATGGAAAAGGAGAGAGAAGCTCTTCTCGACTTCAAGAAAGGCCTTACAGATTATGACGGCTTTCTCTCATCGTGGGGAAGTAATGAAGACCAAAGGGAATGCTGTCAATGGAAGGGAATCAAGTGCAGCCACGTCTCAGGTCATGTAATCACTCTCCAACTTAGTACTTGTGATTACTATTATACACCACTGTTCGGTGATAATATTAGTAGTGCCCTGCTTGAGTTGAAGTATTTGACTCATTTGGACCTCAGTTGCAATGTTTTTGGAAATTTTCCAGATTTCATTGGTTCCATGGAGAAATTGCAGTACTTGAATTTTTACAACTCCCCTTTTGCTTTTGGAGAGGCAGAGGTTGAATTTCCAGATTTCATTGGTTCCATGGAAAAATTACAATACTTGAATTTAAACTCGTGCAATTTTTTTGGTGTTGTTCGTCATCAGTTGGTGAATCTAACCAACTTGAGGACGCTTGATCTTGGAAATAATTTTCTCGAGTTTGATAATCTCCATTGGTTTTCTCGCCTCTTCTCATTATCCTTGCTTGATTTGAGTGGGAACAACTTGACAGATGCCAATTCTCTACAGGATTTATTGAATCTTCCTTCTCTTAAAGAATTGTGCTTGCGTGGTTATCACTTCCCCACGCATTTCTCTGCTAATTCTTCTTCAACATCTCTTTCTGTTCTTGATCTGTCCTTCACCGGGTTCACGTCTTCCTCTTTTCATTGGTTGTTTAATATAAGTTCAAGCCTTCGTAGCATAGACCTGTCTGGTAATGACTTAGAAAAATCCATTATTCCTAGTGGCTTTGGAAGATTTTCTTTTCTTGAGCACCTTGATCTATCATTCAATGGACTACTAGGTGGAATTCCAAATTCTTTGGGGAATCTAAGTCTTTGGGGTGAGAATGACACTCCAGAAAAGGAGACGGCGTGTCAGGTGCACGGTGCACAGTACCTTTGTGTCAGAGGTTGTTGACGAGGATCGAGTGGGACGAGGGACTAATGCCTTCTTGTGAAGGCTAGGACCCATCGCATGAGAGGTAGGGTCATTCCTGAGCGTTGATGACGCTCGAACAATCCACGGATGGGCCCACCACGAAAGATGACCCTTGAGCGCCAACATGCCGAGCGTCAACATGGGACCCCCATGTGGGTGCTTCCCTGAGAAGGGCAACCCTGAGGGCCGAGGCTTGACGGTCTATTTCAACTGGCAAACGAATGGGCTGTGAAGGCCCACGAGCCCATCAAGGCGAGCGTATGGGCTTTGGTCAGCAGTATGCCGACACGTGGACGGCTCTGATTCGAGAGTGATTTTAGGTCTCATCATTTTGCCCCCCAAATTTTGTAGTATCGCTCGGGCGTACTGTAGAATTTAATAAGGAGGGAGCCTTGGATTTTGAATTATCCGAGGGTCGAGTCACTGCTAGAGAGGTGACTGCTTGACTTTCTCAACGGACATAGTCTGACACCGCATTAATTGAAGTCCTGTCCGCATTTAATGCTGAGTGGGAACGTGGGCGCGTGCTCTCCGGGAGACGTGAGGCGGTTACCAAAAGTGGGGGGATTTCCTAGGCGGGAAATGATTGCCATTTGAAATCCTAAGCCCTAATTAATGCAAATCCCCCTCTATAAATAGGGAATTGCAGAGTCTTTGAACCTCTTTCACGCATTCATCCCTCTTAAGCACATACACTGCAACAAATCCTCTGCAATTTTCCCAAGTTCCGGCGAGTTCCCGTTCTTCAACTTTCCGGGTAAAATTCCTTAAGCACTCATTCTTCTTTACTAACTTTAGATCTAGGTTGCTAGAGGATAGTATTTCTCTGAGTGGGGATTTCTTCTCCGGTATTAAACCTTTCCCAGAACCCTTCTTCTTCAAAATCAAAACCCAAACATGGCTGGCCATAACGCCGATGCCTTTGTACGGGAACTAGACGAGATATCGGTGGGGAGTTCTTCCCCTCAGGGTGATATTCTTACCGCTGTTCCCATGGCTAGAGCATCCCCCAGTAATGAGGTTCCCATGCCAGTTCCAGTGGCCCAGGCTCCGGCCGCTGTCAGCGACGAAGAGGTTGATGATATTTTTGAAGAGATGAATAATGTGATGGAGATGCAGAGACAAGGGGAGAGAGTGTTCCCGGTTTTGAACAGTGCCACGCGACCCCAGGATCACAGGGTTACAGTGGCCATGGCGGCCCCCGAGGGCGAAGCAGGACCATCCGGGCGTCAATTCGAAGCTGGGCCCTCAAGAAGGCGTCCAGGGAGAGGAAGGGAGCCTGCCACTCGGGTGAGGCAGGATAACCGCCATCAGACGGATAGATCTCCGGATGAGATTGAAAGTATTTTGACGCTCGATGATCTGGAGGAGTTGAGGGCAAAAGCTTACTGGGATGAGGCGGTATTCCCCATGCGACTCCCTGAGGAGGGGGAGAGGGCAAATCATCCACCACCGGGAATGATAATGGTCTACTGGGATGCGGTCTTGGCTGGGGGATTAAGATTCCCTATCGCTCACTCCGCCGCTACCATTTATCACCACCTAGCGCTCTGCCCTTCACAAATCCTGCCCAACGGCATAGCCCTAATCAACACCTTCATAATAGTGATGAAAGCTCTAGGCCATGCTCCCTCGATTGTCAACTTTGATAGTTTGATACAAGTTGCCCGCTCGCCCCGCTCGTCGCCTACGGACGGGTTTTATTATGCCCAGGCCAAATCAGGCTTTAAAATGATAGACTCCCCGTCCTCCTCCTACGGCGAACATTGGAAAGAGAAGTAATTCTTCGTGGGGGCCCCTGGGGGGATCTTTGGGGTTCACCGTCAGTGGATGATTCATGGCGAGCGTCCTCTGGTTAGGGAAAGAACAAGGAATAAAACTTTTGAGGATTGGGCACAGGGGTTGGCCTTCGAGATGAGGGCTGAGAAAAAATGGATTAAGGCCGAGACTCTGATGAAGAATGAGGGAGTATTGTTCCGTTATGGTTTATCTTGCCCCCCAGACATGATACTCAACCCTCCAGCTGACATCATGGCCCTCGACGGTTAGATTCTAGGAACTAACCGCTCTAACTTTTAGAATAACCTTCTAACTTAGTGTAATTGCCATATTTCTCGCATATGCAATTCAAGCAACCAACTTCTGATGCTCGTTTCCTCTTTATATGCAGGTGTTCAAATACTATCGCGAGGTATGAATGCTGAGGCTCTTTCTCGCATGTTGGGCGCTCAAGGAGCTGGTGCTAACCCTCAGCAGCAGCAACAACAGCAACCAGAGCGTCCCCCAGCTGCGCCGAGGGGCAGGGGAATTCGGCGTAGGCAAGGGCGAGGTGGTGGAGGCAGAGGTGCTGGAAACGAGGTTCCAGCAGTTGGTCCTGTCGAGGACCTCACGGGGGATGGCGCTCGGGAGGTTACTCCTACTCCAGTTGCTCCCGAGGGGCCCATAGCACTTAGCTCCAGCGCTTCCCACAACCGATCCGGGGATCTAGTTCGCATCCAGGAAGGGATTAGGGCCGAGCGCCAAGGCAAAAGGAAGAGGAGGCCGGACTCTGTCCCAATCTCCGGTAAGGGAAAGGAGGTGGTTGTAGGCCACCGCGATGAGGGAAGCGACACATCTTCCTCCGAGGACGAAGACTTCTGGAAAATTGGCTGCCGGGGTGACGCTCGGTACAAGCGCCAAAGGAAGGACGGCCCTGTCCTGCTAAAACGAGCACGATGCCGCTCGGGTCGCAGATGATGCCTGCCACGTCCTCCTGATGGTTAGCCCTCGAATCCTTCCCTTTATAAAATTCCCCCCCTTCTCCCTTCTATATTCTGACAGTGACCCTCGTTAACTGCTTCCCAGGAGGTAATCTCGAGACTGAAGAATTTGCAAGGGCGAGCGCAAGCCTATTCTGAGCATAAGGCCAAGTACAAGAAGTTGCTGCGCATCTCGGACCCGGGCCAAATGCAGGAGGATTACAACAATGTCAGCGCTCAGCTGAATTCCGCCAACCTTGAGAATGCTAAGCTGAAGGAGAACCTGAAGAAATCCGATGACGCCTTTCTGGTCCTAAATGAGAGTCACAGGAAATTGAAGGATGAGCGGGACCAGTTGAGGGTACAAAATGGGGAGCTGGGTGAGCAGCTGGCGGAGAGCACTCGCCAGAACGAGGCAGCCAACAAGGTCCTTGCTGACTTGCAAGGCAAAGTACAGGGCTTGGAAGCGAGGATATCCTGGGAGGCGGTGAAGAAGTTCGTGCGCTCCAAAGCCTTCGTGTTCGCAGCAAACATCCAGTGCTTTGACAACGCTCGACGCTTCTTCCATAAAGCGATCGGGCAAATGGTGAGCTTGGGACTGGCTCCTGAAAGCGCTCAATCCGATGCTCGTCTACGCATGGACCTGGATGAGAATTGCGAGCCAATGGTCCAGGATGAGGATCCTACTGAGAATCTGGCGGAGCCCGAGTACCAGGAGTTGGTGGAAACACTCCAAAGGGAGTTTATAGCTGCCAACAGGGTAGATCCCGAGCCCCTCCTGATTGAAGACGAGGGCACCATCGTGGACATAGTGGATGCTGAGGAACCTGGCGAGGCCCAAACTTCTGACGCTAATGTGTTGGCTCCGGTTCCCCTCTCAACCGCCCCTCCCGAACCCGATGCTCCAGCCCAGTGAAACTCTCTATATTGATCCCTTTCCTTGTTGGTTTAAATTCCTTGTCATACTTATGAACAATTATTGTCTGTAATTAACCTTCAGATTACTTCCTTGGATGTTTTGGACTTCTCCGTGCTCTTTTCCCTCATATATTATAATTCTTCTTTTTCTGCTGGGGTGTTTGAATGCGTTGTCCTTTACTTTGGAATGATGAATGATGTTATTTCATTGTGCTCACCGCTTTCATATCAATATCTGTTGTTTGAGCGTTTGCGATAAGTGTGTAAGTATGCAAGGGTGTCTTTACGACGGTCCTCTGACACTCATCACCATGCATGTTAAGCTTAGAAGCCCATGACGTCGGGCGGTTGGCCTATTGCAAATGCAGGCGCGAGGGCGACCCTTAGGAGGGTTCCCTGGCCATAGTAGAAATGAACCGTGAATTTGGACTTAGAAAACCTTTGAGGAAATACAGGCGCGAGGGTGATCCTTAAGAGGGTTCTCTGGCCACTTTTGCAATGCAGTTTCGAATCCAGACTTAGGAAATCTTTAGCCAAGAATTGGCTTACGGATGGAATATTGGGAGATGCAAATAGGGGCACGAGGGCGATCCTTATGAAGGTTCCCTGGCTGTATTCTCCTTGAGGCTCGAATTTGAACTTAGGAAATCCCTAAAGATTTAATTAAGTATCGGCTTTAGACATTTGGCGTGCATCTCTATCTTGATTGTTCCAGAAAATTGATCGTACTTAGAAATCGCCTGTAGGATTTGCTAAGTAGGGGTTAAAACGAGCGCAGCCGTAGTGTTGATGGCATCCTCTATTTACGAGCGCGCTCTTACCCAAGTGGATGAGGGTCACAGGGGGTTCTTACGAGCACGAGCTGGAGCGGTGAGCACTCAGCTGACGTAAGTTGAGCGTTGTGTTCCCCGTTTGTCCGACGCGCTCATTTTTAGGATCTATTCTTACAAAGCGCTCAAACTGTTATAGGTGGATGGTTATCAACACCTGGACAGTGTAGCTTTGGAACGATTGGAATATCACGTAGGCTTTTCGACGTGGAGGATGCTCGACACGGAGTAAGCCTCTTGTCGCTCGAATCATTAGATCAAATGAGAAAGCAAGTAAATAATAAAAACAAAGAATTAAATACTTACTGTTATATAGATGCATTTTTGGAAATGATTACAACACGCTTTCTGTCAAAGAAAAACACTTCATGCCGCGGACGGGTCATTACAAAGAAGTTGAAGTTTACACGTAGAACCTTCTAAGGTTACATGCATTCCATGGCCTAGGGAGACGCTCGCCTTGCAAAGTCTCTAGCAAGTAGGTGTTATTTGCTCGTACTTGAATGACTTTGAAGGGGCCTTCCCAATTGGGGTCCAACTTACCTACGTGTTTGGAGACTTCAACTTTTTTGAGGACCAAGTCCCCTAGCTGGAAAGTCCTTTCCTTAACACGTTTATTGTACTGGCGAGCAACGGTTGCTTTGTATTTGTGGATACGTGCCCAAGCAGCATCCCTCTTCTCATCCAGCAAATCTAACTCAAGCGCCCGATTGGCTTCGTTGACGGCAGGCTCGAAATAGGCTACGCGTGCGGATTCTTGAGCAATTTCCGCAGGTATCATGGCCTCGGAGCCGTACACGAGGGAATAAGGGGTTTCCCCCGTTGCCGCTCGCGGAGTAGTACGGTACGCCCACAGAGCTCCCTGAAGTTCTTCAGCCCATTCTCCTTTCTTACTCTCGAGCATCGTTTTCAAATGCTGGAGTATGGTTCGGTTGGTCACTTCAGCTTGACCATTAGCTTGAGGGTGACCCACCGAAGTGAATCGTTGCTCGATCCCTAGTTCATAGCACCAATCCCGTGTGTCAACAGCGATAAACTGGGAACCGTTATCCGAGATGAGCACCCTCGGGATGCCGTATCTGCAGATGATATTTTTCCAAATGAAATCCCTCACAACCTTGAACGTTATCTTAGCGACCGCTTCTGCCTCAGCCCACTTAGTGAAATAATCCACAGCAAGTATCACGAACTTCTTTTGCCCGACCGCCATTGGGAGAGGTCCCACGATATCAATGCCCCATTGATCGAAAGGCCATGAAACATCAATTGGAATCATTTGAGCTGCCGGCAACTGCGGAGTGTTGGAATGGAACTGGCACTTGGGGCATTTCTTGGAATACCTAATGGCATCTTGCAATACCGAGGGCCAGTAAAAGCCACTCCTTAAGATTTTCTTTGCCAAGATTCGTCCGCCTGAATGGTACCCACAACTTCCACCATGCACATGCTCTAAAACTTCTTTAGCCTGCGAGGGTCTCAAACATCTCAGCGGTGGGCCCTGGAAGGATCGCTTGAATAATCGACCCTCGGTATCCAATGAGAAACGAGGGGCCTTGCTTTTGATCTTCCGAGCCTCAACTTTGTCGCTCGGACATGTTCCATCCCGGAGGAATCTGACAATTTCGTCAAGCCAGCAAGGCTCGGAGGGGTCAATCATGTGCACTTCTCCCGAAGGTTCGCCTTTACTTATCAGCGGTTCCTCTGTTCTCAGAAATGTAACAGCGCGTTCGCTGTGGCCGTCCAGGGCGGACGCAAATTTCGAAAGAGCGTCAGCATGTTCGTTTTCTGCCCTCGGAACTTGCAAAAGATGGAATTCCTTGAACTTGGCTATCTCCTCCTTGGCGCTCGATAGGTACCGTGCCATGGTGGCTTCTCGAGCCTCATAACTACCATCAATTTGACTCGCGATAAACTGCGAATCAACGTATGCTGTGACACGAGCGGCCCCATTTTGGAGTGCAATCCTGAGCCCTTGGATGAGGGCCTCATACTCAGCTTCGTTGTTGGTGACTTGAAATGCCAGCTTGATTGCGTAGTCAACTTCTGCTCCGAGGGGATCCCTGAGGGTCACCCCGGCACCCCCCCCTTGTGAGGTCGAGGAGCCATCCGTGTGCAAAAGCCATAAACCCTCGTCCGCCGATGGCACAGTCTCCAAATTGAAACGTTCTACCAACAAATCGGCCACTGCCTGAGCCTGTATGGCTGTACGAGGCTCGAAGAAGATATCAAACTGACTGAGTTCAATCGCCCATTTAATTAACCTTCCCGAAACATCCGGCTTAGATAGCACTTGCTTGAGTGGTTGATCTGTAAGCACTGTGATGGAGTGAGCCTGAAAATATGGCCTCAGCCTTCGGGATGCGTTAACGAGCGCAAAGGCAAACTTCTCAATTTCCATGTACCTTTTCTCTGCTCCCTGTAGAGTCTTGCTCAGGTAGTACACCGGCATATACTTACGCTCGCGGATTGCTACGAGGACAGCGCTCGTGGCTTCCAAAGAAACTGATAGATAGACAAACAAGTTCTCCCCCGGGTTTGGCTTGGTCAACAAAGGCGCGCTCGATAGGTACTGTTTCATGTTCTGCAGAGCCTTTTCGCAATCCTCGTTCCAGGTAAAGTTGCGAGCGTTGCGCAAAATTTTAAAGAAGGGTAGATTCCGGTCCGCTGAGCGAGAGATGAACCTATTTAATGAAATGATCTTACCCACGAGCACCTGGACCTCTCTCAGATTGCGAGGGGAGGGTATGTCCAGGATTGCTTTAATCTTCTCGGGGTTTGCCTCTATGCCCCATTGACTGACCATGTATCCCAGAAATTTACCGCCTCGAACGCCAAAAGTGCATTTTGATGGGTTCAACTTCATTCCGTAGCGACGAAGGATATCGAAAGTATGCTTGAGATCTTCCAGATGGGAGCGTTGGCGCTCACTCTTGACTATCATGTCATCCACATATACCTCCATAGATTTTCCAATTTCGCGCTCGAACATTCTATTGACGAGGCGTTGATAGGTTGCTCCCGCGTTTTTGAGCCCGAAGGGCATGACTTTGAAATAGTAAACACCCAAATGCACAATGAACGAAGTTTTGGGGCGATCTTCGGGCGCCATAAAGATTTGATAATATCCCTGAAAGGCGTCCATCATACTCATGAGTTCACACCCGGCTGTAGAATCTACCAACTGATCGATCCTCGGTAGTGGGTAATGGTCTTTGGGGCACGCGTTGTTGAGATCTGTGAAGTCGTTGCACATACGCCATTTATTGGTGCTCTTTGGGACGAGCACCACATTACAAAGCCATTCTGGGTACAAAATCTCCTCAATGTACTGAGCATCAAGCAATTTATTAACCTCCTCCTCGATAACCCATTTCCTAAAGCTATGAACGTCTCTCTTCTTCTGTTTTATGGGCTTGAAGGTTGGATCCACGTTCAGTCTGTGGACAATGACGCTGGGATCTATCCCAGTGAGATCAGAAGCTTTCCACGTAAAAACGTCTAGGTTCTCTCGTAGGAAGTCGATCATTAAAACTTGCGAGGGCCCGTCCAGGCCCGAGCCAATCTGGGTGGTTTTATCCGGATTCCCAGGCTCCAATTCAATGGTCAAAAACTCCTCGGTGGGCTCAATCCGAACATCCGGCCTCGGCACTTCTAGCGCTCGTTTCTTCCCAGTGAGCATACTCTTAGGCTCATCACCCTCGTTTTCTGAAGAAGAAACCTCGACGGCCCCCGGTGGCCTATTCTCTGAACGCTGAGCATCTCCAGGGGTCCTTTTTTTATTCTTCTTCCGATACAGCTTGGCTCTTTTGCGCTCGGGGCCATCTTCGTCTAATTCAGGGAAGTCAACGGACATTTTAGTAGACCCAGGTTGAATGGACTGCTTGGGCTTGTGGCTTCGAAGCGAAAGTATGTAACATTCCCAAGCTTCTTTGACGTTACACAGAATTTCTCCGGTACCATCGGGGGTAGGGAACTTGACCTTCTGGTGGTAGGTGGAAATTACGGCCTTGAAATCCATGAGGGCTGGGCGCCCAATGATGATATTGTAAGGGAGATCGACCTCAACGATGGTGTAGAGGACGCTCAAAGTTTTTCGCTGTGGGGCGCGACCAAAAGAGGTGGCCAAGCGAATCTGTCCGCGGGGGACAATCTCGGAACCTCCAAACCCTACGAGGGCTGTTCTGAGAGGTTCGAGGGGGATGTTTGTTATGTTCATTTGTTGAAACGTTGAGTACGGGAGAACGTTCACAGAGCTTCCACTATCAAATAAAACCCTCTTTACAGTGTGGCTATGAACGTCTAAACTAACCACCATGGGACAGTCAGAGGTTTTTCCTATCCCATGGGGCGTTACAATATGTTCAAGATCTTTCTCAGTAAACCCTATGACATCATCCTCCTTCGAGCGCGACGGGCTGTCCACGGAGAGCACTGGGCGAGGGAGTGATGTTCTTTGGTTATAGCTCCGGACATGGCGACGGCGAGAAGCATTGGAATCGCCTCCTGAGGGCCCTCCCGCGATCATGTGAATGACCGCAAAGGGCTGATTTTCCATATCCGCCCCTTTCCCTTTGCCGCGTTCGCTGGTCTCAGAGCGCTGGCGACGAGGACTTCGGGAGCGTGAACGGCTTCTTCTCTTCCCGAGCGCTCGTTCCGCGCAATGTTCATCGTACCCCTCCAGTACTTTCACAAACTCCTTGAGGTGCCCCCCAGCAATCAGCCGCTGAATTTCCTTCTCCAGGTGGCGGCATTCATTAGTGTCCTGCCCCTTCTGCTTATGGAAAGCGCAGTACTTCCCCGAGCGCTTTTGGGCCTCGGTTTCTCTCAGCTTTGGCGGTCTCTTAAATAACTTCTGGTCCGCCATGGAATAAACTTCGGCAATTGGGCGGTTGAGGGGGACACGCTCGAGCCTCCGCGGAGGAGAAGAATGACGGCCAGCGGGTATTGGGCTGCGGCGGTGACTCCGGTGGGGCTCCACTTTGTCCTCGTGGGTTCTGTTGGGGCGAGGGGCATTTGCCATCTTCTGATCCCTCGCTATGTACATATCCTCGAGGGTAAAGAAAGAATCGGCAATCTCCCTAATTTCCATCAATGAGCGCGGTTTCTTTTTGGCCACTTCTTCCACAAACTCCTTGCTGACGTAATGCTTCATGTTGATGGTCCCAAATAGAACGTGCCTCAAAAAGTCCATCGAGGGCTTTTCTACCAGCAAAATCTCTTTATTGAACCTCCCCATGAAGGATCTGAGTGTCTCGTTCGGCCCTTGGACCAGGCTATAAAGAGCGGTCGCAGCCGGAGCTGGTGCCTTCAGCGAGTTGAAGTGGCTGACAAAAGCATCCGTCAGGTCATAGTACCCTCGGATTGAGCGCGGGGGGAGCTTTTTGTACCATTCTTGGGCCATTCCTGTGAGGGAAGTGACAAACACCTTGGCCCAGTAGTTGTCCGGGTGGTCATATAGGTGCATTAGGTGCACGAAATAGTCCAGATGCTCGGCTGGATCCGTGGTTCCGTCATATCTGTTGATCAACGAGGGAATTTTACCCTTCCCTGCGCGAGTCATTAGAACCTCCTCGACGAGGGGGGAATCGCCCGCCATGATCCTGTAGTCTCGCTCGTCGGGATCTTCATAGCTGACTTCTCTCCTTCGGCGGGAAATTGGGCTGTGTGGTCGGCGAGAGTCTCTGGCCTTGGACCTCTCATCCCCCTCACGGGGGACTTGAGACCTTGCTCGAGAGAGCTGCTCTACCACATTCTGGAGCCCTCTGATTTGGTCTTGCACTGCGGCCAGCTGAGGGTTACCAACATTTCTGCGGTTTGCCCTCCCTGTGGCCCTCGATTGGACCTCTTCATTATCTCCGGCCGCCTCATTTCGATGGCCCCGTTCTTCTCCTACAGCTGGTTGTTCTGGCCGGACCCTCGGTGGGGCTTCATTTTCTGGATTCGGTGGTTGGGGAGGCTGCTGTGCCCTTAGCGCATTTTGGCCATTGTCAAGGGATGCGCCGGGAGCCCGCCAAGAGACGGGGCCAGACGAGCGCTAGCCTGCGATGGGAAATACGCTGCCATGAAATGCTCCCAGGCGTTCTGGACGGCCTGGCTCTCGCACTGTGCATACAGCGCCTGAAGTTGTTGGGTTGTAACTTGGGGCATCTCCACCTCTTGTATCTCTCTTGGTAACGACGTGGGGAGATTCAGGGTCCCCACCTGATAAGGTTGGATCACCGGTACCATTCCGGGCATCATTCCTGGCTGCACAAATGGGTATCCCGGAGGGGGCATGGCCATGGGCTCAGCCCCAACTGCCTTGTCCGCAAACCGCAGAAACCATCTCTCAATCTCACAACAGATGGTTATCCAAAATTACGGACAAATCTGGTTCTAGCTACTTGTACAACTGGGTTCTTAGTGCAGGGCCGAAAGACCGAATTCCTGGACAAACTGAGGATTTCGAAGCGAATTTCTTCCTAACCATCCTCAGAAATGGGAAATGGTTGGTATCCGAGGTAAACTTCCTATATAGTTTATGTTAGTCAATACCTGTATGATGCATAGTTGATCTTTATTGTTTTTTTTTTTTGGTTCACTCGTTGCAGCATTTGGAAGAGTGTTTGGCCAATATAAGGCTTAAACAAAAAAGGCTCCTAGATCAATATGCTCAGGATTGTTTGGTCCTCGATGAGACTTTCTTCCAACATCTTAAAACGAATTATTATCTATCAAGGGGTCTCATTACAGAGGAAGATTTAGTTTGTGTTGGTGAAGATGGCAATATCGTTATTACAAATAAGCCAGATACTGCTGCCAATGCTCCGAGGGGTGCCAAAAATCCGAGGGTTGGTGCCAATGCTCCGAGGGTTGGTGCCAAGAGTGCTAAGAGTGCCAAGGGTGTGAGGCCTGTGAATGAACCCAAAGAAGACATCCGGACTGCCTCGCATTCATTTGATGTGATGCGAAGGATCTGGAATGATCCCATCAAATGGAAGGAGGACACTGTTCTGTCGTATACAACTGGTTCTCTACCATTTTTGCATGGCCGTGCATGGGAAGGAGCTACAAAATTTTATGGCATTGTCAACTCAGGAAATTCCCATTGGGTGGCCGTCGAGATTTTGCCCCAAGAGGGAGTCATCAAAGTTTACGACAGCGGTGGTGGTTCCCTTGACCACAGGAATTACCAAATTGCTTTGAACCATCTGTGTGTTTTCTTTCCCAAATTGTTGGCCCACACAGGAAAGTTCAGGCAATTAGGTGACAGCCTCAAGCACATGTGGAAGCTGCAACTTGCTCCGTGTCCAAATAAACGAAGGTACATTTAAAGTTTACTAACTCTAAAATTTTTTATTATATTTTTATTTAATTTCTAATTTTTTTTTTCCAGTGGCGATTGTGGACTCTATTCCTTATATTACATTGAGCTTCTCATGCGTTGGGAACCACTGGATATTCTGGATGACGATAATACCTCTTTTTTAAGGTTACGTTTAGCATCCGAAATATTTTTTGGAGTTGATAAATACAATATTTAAGTTACACAGTATGTATTCATAATATTTATGTCCAATTCTTTAATAAATCGCGCAAAATGTACAATTCCCTAATAAATCGCGCAAAATGTACAATTCCCTAATAAATCGCGCAAGCGATTTAATTAATCGCTCACGCGATTCTTCATCAACTATTTATTTATTTTATTTAAATATTATTTATTTATTTTCTTCATCAACATCAATTGAATGCATGTTGAACCGAATAATATTGAATGCTAACTAGAATTATTGAAATATTGAAATTTGTATTTATGTGTTTCGAAATATTAATTTTTTTAATTTAATCGTTCACTTGATTTGATGAATCGCGCACTAGATTCATCAACTAACTAGAATTTAATAAGATAAATAGAAATATTTATTTTTATTATTTAATCGCTCAGGCGATTCTGTAAAAAAATCAAAATATTAATTTTTCCTAAATTAATCGCTCACTTGATTTGATGAATCGCGCACTAGATTCTTCAGCTATATCAAATTATTTATGTTTTAATTGAATCGCGCACTTGATTTGATGAATCGCATACAGGATTCTTCAGCTAAATAGAATTATTTATTTTCTTTATTTAATCGCGCAAGCGATTTAATGAATCGCACTTGCGATTCATTAATTAATCTCGCGCACGATTCATTCTTGTTCTAAATATTAGATACTATAAATAATTTGTTGTATTTTCATTGGATCGCGGACTCGATTCGGTTAATCGCTCACGCGATTCTTCATCAACGTCTAGTCCTTTATTTTATTTGAAGAAGGGACATAGATGTCCATTGTCTTCTTCCCGCGTCTGACAGATGTTCTCGATGAGATGCTTGAATTTAATGAAAAGCTGCCTGCACTCATCCCGGAATTTTGACCGTCACCTTTACAATGCGACCAAGGAAGGAAGGAAGGGGTGCGACTGTTGGTTGGTTTAAGGCCCAATCACCTTTATTAGTATCCTCAATTCTGCTCTGTTCTCAGATTTCTGCAAAATTTTCATCACCTGCAAGAAGCCTTGCTTCTCTTTCTCTGTCCTATATCTCAATCCTTGACAAATAAAGTCATGAATAACCCTCCAAGACCTATTCTGGCATGGGTGGAAGAGTACATGGTTGAACGTCTTCGTATATATGCCGGAGACAACGAAATCGATCGGCTAGAAGTCTTAGACACGATGCTATCTATTGTGTCGCGTGAATTGACTAAGCGATTCAAAACCAGATTCTGGGCACGAGATGTTGTAGCAGCAGTGAAAGGACTACGGATAAAATTTTACGAATTCCGTAGATTATTGGCGTGTCCTGGAGTTAAAATGGCTTCTAATCGTATTAGTGCCGAAATTGATCCCCTAGTATATTATGGTGTGAATACCATTGAAGTAAGTCGAATTCATCAGTGTCCCTTTTTGTTTTGTTTTTTTTAATCTTTCTTTGTTCATTTTTCAATGTTTAATATGACATAGGTTATTCAGCGGGATTTGGATGCCAGGGCATTTGGATGCCGTTATTATGATGACCTTAGGTATATCTTCAAAGTGCGGCAGGCACACCTTTTGGAGGGCGAAGAGGAGCACCTCCACGCTTTCCACATAAGTGATAGGGACTCAGACCCCGAGTCCTTTTACGACGTTGTTTACCTTGAGTCCTCTGAGGGGAGTGTTAATTCCATTATCCCTCAATATGATCCGGAGGAGGTTAATCAGTTTCCTCCTCCCCCATAAAATATTTAGTTTGATTGTAATGTATTTTACTGGTTTTGTAATGAAAGCAGACTGAATGTTGTTCTATTTTTATATATCTAGTATGCTGTATTTTACAGTTTTAATGGTTTTACTATTCTTCATTGAATCGCGTGAGTGATACATTGAATCGCATGAGCGGTTAACCAGAATCGCTCACGCGATTTGATGAATCGCGCACTAGATTCATCAGCTAACTAGAATTTAATCAGATAAATAGAAATATTTATTTTTAATATTTAATCGCGTGAGCGATTTATAAAATCGCGTGAGCGATTAACCAGAATCGCTCACGCGATTTGATGAATCGCGCACTAGATTCATCAACTAACTAGAATTTAACCAGATAAATAGAAATATTTATTTTTAATATTTAATCGCTCAGGCGATTAAATAAAGAAAATAAATAAATAATATTTAAATAAAATAAAGGACTAGAATCGCGTGAGCGATTAATTAAATCGCTTGAGCGATTTATTAGGCCTACATGCATTCAATATTATTCGGTTCGTAGTTTGCAGATGCATTCAACTATATCAAATTTTTAGGGTTTAAGGTAAAAAATAAATCAAATAAATATTTAAAACAAATAAAAAACTAGCTCTATAAGAAGAATACATTGCGCGATTCATTAAATCGCTTGTGCGATTTATTTATTAAATCCCATTCTTTATTTATTTATTCCTCAACAACCAACCGTCATAGTATTGAATGCATGGTAATTTAATTGAATGCATGTACACCTAATTCTTCCATAAATATTCCAATTATCACTTGTCATCCTCACACCTTACTTCAAGCAAAACCCTAGCTGCTTTCTCTCTCCCCTTCTTTCTTCTTCTTCTTCAATAGAGGCAGACGAACGCGAAAACAAATCACCGTTTTGGAGCTTGGAGTTAGCTTCTAAGGATTGGGGTTCATGTTCTTAATAGTTGTTCATTGCTCATGAAGCCCAGTCCTTAGATGCTCGACTTCAAGCCCTAAAACCTGTGGTTTGGGTCAACTTCAAATACGTGATGGTGATGCTGATATGATATGCGAACAAAGGGGCAGATCTTGGGGATGTAGCCGAAGAAGAAGAACGGGATAAGAGTGAAAGAGGAAATGAAGGAAAAATGGAGAAATTATGTTAGATTTAGGGCTTTTGTTTTCGTTTTGTTATAACTTATAAATTTATTTTATTTGCAGAAGGGCCCCTAAAATTTCTTCCTTTTACAAAACGAGTTAATTGCAACTTGATTAGTATATAAAGATTCCACGTCAGAAAATATCGGGGAAAGAAAAAGGGAAAAGAAATTGAGGGTTATATCCCTAAAAAAAGACTTGGGCGTCCCTTGGGACCTAATTCTCTCCATTTTGAGAGAGATGAGAGGATATTGTAAAGTATTACTGCTATTGTTGTGTTTCTTTGCTTATAATTCTGTATTTGCTGCAGCAGGGGATGAATTGAATCTGAGGTGCATTGAAAAGGAAAGAGAAGCTCTTCTCGAGTTCAAGAAAGGCCTTACAGATAACACCGGCATTCTCTCATCTTGGGGAAGTGAGGAAAGCAAAAGGGAATGCTGCCAATGGCAGGGAATCGAGTGCAGCCACCACTCAGGTCATGTAATCTCTCTCCAACTTAGTACTTGTGTACAAGTGTGGTTTATTCGATTGAGAGGTCAGAAAATTAGTAATGGGCTGGTTGAGTTGAATTATTTGACTCATTTGGACCTCAGTTGTGTCTACTTTAACAATGTTGAGATCCCAGATTTTATTGGTTCTATGGTGAAATTGCAATACTTGAAACTGCGCAACTCCATTTTTTCTGGTGTTGTCCGTCATCAGTTGGCGAATCTTACCGACCTCAGGACACTTGATCTTGGGGAAAATAATCTCAAGTTCGATAACCTTTATTGGCTTTGTCAGCTCTCATCATTATCCATACTTGATTTGACCCGTAACCACTTGAAAGATGCCAATTCTCTACAGTATATATTGAATCTTCCTTCTCTCAAAGAATTGTACTTGAGTGGTTGTCGCTTCCCCAAGTATTTCTCTATTTAACTTTTCTTCAGCATCTCTGTCTGTTCTTGATCTATCCTTCACAGGGCTCACATCGTCTTCATTTCATTGGTTGTTTAATATAAGTTCAAGCCTTCGTAGCATAGACCTGTCTGGTAGTGACTTCGAATCCAATATTCCGAGTGACTTCGTCAAATTTGCCTTTCTTGAGCACCTAGCTCTATCAGAGAGTAAGCTAACAGGTGGAATTCCAAAATCCTTCGGAAATCTAAGCATTTTTTAGACTTAAGATCTATCAGGGAATCAACTAGCAGGTGGAATTCCAAAATTCTTTGGAAATCTAAGTCATTTGCAAACGCTAAGACTATCAGATAGTTGCTTATCTGAATCCCTTTCTGAATTGTTTTACAACTTATATGTTGGAGCAAAGTCGTCGCTAGAGATTCTGGAGTTACTGGAAAATAATCTCTATGGTTCAGTGCCTAATGTTACGTTACTTCCTTCCTTGAGGAATTTGCAGTTACAAAACAATCAATTGAATGGGTATTTTCCGCATAGCTTTGTATATATTTCTAAGCTTGACGTTTTGGATTTGTCTAGCAATCAAATTAGGGGGTCAGTGCCAGATCTGAGCACATTTGTTTCATTGAGAGAGCTACATCTTGGCGGCAATAAAATGACGTCGGTACCTAGCTACAAGTCTTGAGCAACTTTCTAAGCTCGATATTTTGGATTTGTCTAGCAATCAAATTGGGGAATCAATGCCAGATTTGAGTGCGTTTGTTTCATTGAGAGAATTACATCTAGGCGGCAATAAACTTAAATTGCTACCTGCTTCAAGTCTGGGGCAACTTTCCATGCTTGAAATATTGGATCTTTCTTTCAATTCGTTAGAGGGAACAATCTCGGAAATACACCTTTCCAAGCTCCACAACTTGAAAAGGTTGGATTTGTCCTTTAATTCGTTGGTCTTCGATGTTAGTGCTGATTGGAATCCTCCTTTCCAATTGAATGTTATAAAATTACTAGCATCATGCAACATCGGTCTTCACTTTCCAACATGGCTTCGTACGCAAACATATCTTCATACGCTGGATCTATCTTTTAATGATATCACAGATGAAGTGCCTAAATGGATGCGGGATTTCTCCCCCAAAATAGATTACTTAAACTTCTCTCATAACCATATTACTGGTAGCATTCCTAATTTGTCTTCCATGAAATTTGGTATACTAGATATTAGTTCTAATAATCTCTCAGGTCTCTTACCACCTTCATTGTTCCGTTCCTTTAACGGTGTATTATTCCTGTCAGATAATATGTTTATGGGGTCAATCTCATAAATATGCACAACTCCCAATTTCTCCATACTTGAGCTGTCATACAATCAATTTTCAGGAGAACTTCCAGATTGTTGGGAGAACTTTATTACTTTGGGAATTCTCAATTTGTCTAACAATAAATTTTCTGGCAATATTCCACCCTCTCTAGGCTCTCTCCAGGGGCTCTTGATATTGCAGTTGCACAATAATAATTTCTCAGGAGAATTGCCTTCCACTTTGATGAATTGTTCGGACTTGCGAATGCTTGATGTTGGAGGAAATAATCTAACAGGAAGTATCCCAGCCTGGATAGGAGCACACCTTCCATATTTGTATATTTTGATCCTTGGGCACAATAATTTTTCTGGAGACATTCCGACAGAAATCTGCTATCTATCGGAGATTCAAATCTTGGACTTGTCTATAAACTTCCTATCAGGAAAACTTCCTCAATGCTTCAACAATTTCATGTCTTTGGTTCAGAAGGATACCACATTTCATAGCTTAATTTTCGGTGTTGGTGGTACAGGTTATTTTTTTGTTGATGGATTCATTGACCATGTCTTCGTACAATGGAAGCGGCAGCAGGCTGAATATGGGAAAACAACAGTGGGACTTGTTATAACTCATCGACCTTTCAAGCAATAGATTAGTTGGGAACATCCCCAATGAGCTTTCTCAACTGAGGGCATTGATTTCCTTGAATCTTTCTGGAAATTCTTTGAGCGGGCACATAATTCCCAATATTGGTGAGATGGAAATGCTAGAAATTCTTGATTTGTCAAGAAACAACTTCTCTGGTGAGATCCCAAAAGGTCTTGCTAAGTTGGATGATTTTTTCCATTTCTACTTCCAATAAATCCTTAATTTTTCTGTCAGGCATTTCATCGAACATCTGTCTGTCAATCCCTTTTTCAGCTTCCTTTACTATGAGTTTCTCATCCTTCAAACCACCAATGACATTAGACCCAATCATTTGAGCATCTTCTGCACCAACTTTACCCGAAGAGTAGACTGAAGCTAGAGGGACTTTGTTCTCTTCAGCAGGAGTTGTGGTGATTTGGAAGTATGTTCTGTCATCGAGCTGATGATTCTCCTTAAGAGTTCCGTTGCCACTGGTTTCAATAGCTAAATGAGATTCCCCTCCAACAGAGTTCAAAGGAATAGCCTCATCAATCACATTAGCTACAGATCTAACAATGTAAATGGGAGGGCTAGGGTTTTTCCCTCCTATAAGTTTTTCTGTCAACTCCAATTTTGACATTATAGATCTGAAATTTCTTGTGATTTTCTCCTCCAGGTTTTGCTCGAAACCTTGCTCTGAGGCCATTTGTTATGAAGCTGCTTATCTTCTCACTAATTCACAACAAATTCAGTCGAAGGCAGTAGAATTAAACTAATTTAAGATATGAAGCTGCACTGAAGAAATGAGAGAGAGATTAGAGATGAGATTGAGAGAGAGAGAGCAGAGAGAGAGATTCTGGAAAAGATTTTTATCATTCAAAAGCTGCCTTCCAAGGCAAACACAGCGTAGCAAATGTCTCAGCCAAAACATCCTACTACAAAGTCAAAAATACAATTTAACATTCATGAAAGCGTATAACAACTCTTAAGTGAATCTAATTCCTTCAGCTTCCCAAAATGATGCCGCATTGCTCTCAATACCATTATAAATAATGTCCCAAAACTTGAAACGCACTCTCCAATCTTGCACTTCTTCTGAACGAGACTTATGACAGTTGTGCATATGACATTCATGACCCTGGACCAATTTCAAGGTATGAAACTTGTCCCACATCAGTTGTATGGACAATTGGTCATCCCTTCAGATTAGTCTTTTGGGATGGGCTCTCCTGCTTGGTCTATAACATAAACCACCACTCCGCCGCTGCAGCCACTCCCATGCCCTTGTTCCTGAGTTCCTCACGCTTCCAATTGGCAAATATCTCAAAGAAAAGGTCAAATCTTTATATGCTATGGTGGGCGATGGCGATGGAACTGAAATGGGTGCTGGGTGGAAATATGGAATTGGGCGGCTGTTAATAGGTATTTGTTTTCATTTTTTCAATATTTATTAGATGTATATAATATATCATATAAATTATAATTACAAATGTATATATATATATATGGGAACAAATATATATAATATATTACATAATTAATAATAGTATATATAATAAATATTTTTTACTTTTTCATTGAAAGAAAGGGTTTGAGTTCGGTTCGCGGAAGTCACGGATCGAGCCAGGGTTCAGTTCGAGTTCGACTTTCCCGAACTCAAGCCCAAACCTTTATTGAATGACTCGCTAAGCTCATGAACGGGCTCGTATATTTTACATTCCTATTTCAAACCATAATATCTATACATTTTGACAAAGATGATAGAATTAACTAGAATGATACTGCTATGCTACTGTTTATAAAAATTTATTTTTATAAAAAGTAGTATAAAAAAATTAAAATGTAAAAAAGAAGTAACCAAAAAATAAAAAGAACAAACATTAAAAAACAAAGGAAAAAGATATAAGGGTAGAATTGATTTTTTAATTTAAAATTTGTTTAATATGATACAGAGAGCGGTGAGTAGAACTTTAAGAATACAGGGTTATCCAAATGACTTTTTATGTCTTAGGGTTTTACGTGCTTCTTTCCACTAACACAAGGAAGTTCATTGTAATAATCTCCTATTTTGTGTGCATTAGTATTTTTAAAATATCACTTTGCTATCGTGTTTTTTCTTTTTTTATTTTTTATTGGGAACCGGATCAGCAGACCCGTGGAGGGTTTAACGAGAACTCCACCTCATTTATTAAAACGAAGCAAAACTACACCGGGAAGTTAATGAAAAACATAGCCAAGCACCAAATCCTAACCCAACTAAACACAATGTTGGGCGGAGCACGAAAAACAAACCAGTAAAGCCACATCCAAACTCTAAACTTAGTAGCATCCGCTTGGTCATCAAACATGCCATCCATACCAATGTAATGTGAACGGGAGTTATCACCCCTCCCGTGAGTATCAAGCCCCAAACATACCATGTTGCACTTCTTAAAATTGTGCGTCTCATTGTCGAACCAAACATCACCAAGTTCAGTGACGCCCTTTTGCTTTTTCCTTTTACCCCAGTCATGCCACACGTATCCTGGAAATTATTGATGACAACATATAATTTCTCCATGTTAAGCTTAACTCCAATGATGGGAACGGCCCGAATGTCGCCGATACCACGAGTATTCCAAGAAAGGCCCTTAATCATGGATTCTTGACTATAATGGCCGACGACCGAGTCGCTCTTTTAGTGGCCTGTTTTGCAGATTGTTGAGATCCTACAACCTGTTTCTTCTTTTTCTTTTGGTCTGTTTTATTTCCCTTTTTTTCCCCATCCGGATCCAGGGATTTTGATCTTCTGTGTAAAGCCTTCTCTTTTACGGGTTCTTGATCATCTTCTAACAGCATTGAACCCTCTTGGTCCTCCTCATCATCCTGAGTTGGTTCCATCCCGTCTAAGTTTGCGTCTGTTAAAAGACCCATCCCCTCATAGCTTTCCGCCAAGACCTTTCTAATCTCAGCATCCTCACAATCTTCTAGACGTTGGTCTAGTTCTCTAAATTCTATGATTGCCGAGTCTATTAGAACTCCTTGATCTTTAGCAGCACCCAAATTCCCAATACCTACTTGTTTGGCTTGGCAAGTTGTTTCTTCAATTCGGTATTCTCAGTGAATCCTATTTCTAGGTTACGGTCGCTGTTGTCGTCCTTCCCGTCAGCCATCTCTGTATCTTCATTCTCAACCGAAATATCCAACGCTTTGAAACGATTCCCTTGCGCAGGAGACTCCTTTCGCTTATCGCTTTTCCCATCTTTATCTGAGTTTTCCTTAGGCATGTAGGATACCTTATTCCACTCTTTTCCTTTATTTTCCATCCTCGCTTTGCGTTTAGTGTCTCATGTATACCTTTTATTGGCAGAGATATCTTGCTCAGCCTGATCGGAGTTTTCTTCCCCGTTCCTGTCATCTTCGTCCGCTGACACCCCCTTTGCAGGACATTGATTAGTTTTGTGATATAGTTTGCAGCACTACGGCAATAATCCGGAATGGATTCATATACTATTTCCTGTTCTATGAATTTATTCCTCACCCATACAAAGATAGACTTTTGTAGTGGTTGCGCAACATCTAATTCAATGCATACTCTCGGGTCCGCCATATTTTTTCCACGTGCGGTAGCTTCATCTGCACGAAGGGGGGTTCCTATGGTTGAAGCAACTGTGAGTAAACCTTCCTTCTTGGTTATTTGTGCTTTTAGCCCCGGGAAGGACACCCATACAGGAACGATAGATGATTCTATGCTCGGATCGAAATCCGAAGTCCATTTCAGGATTCTCATCGGGAAGTCTTTGAAGTACCAAGTGTCCTTCGAAAAGATTCTGGCATAATCGTCACGATCCTCGCACCTTATGAGAACATGATTACGATTCAGAAGGCTAAGCTTTACTTCCTTCATAAGTCCCATTTGTTGGAACATATATTCCAAGAATCGCATCGTGGGTATCCCCTAGTGAATTTTCCGATGAGCGCCCATCGGAACTCCTCACACAACGCCTCCTCTTCTTCGGCAGAGAAGATGACTGCCGGCTTACCTCTATACTCCTCCAAAGGGGCTACCGGAGTAAACATATCAAGGTCAAACGACTTTAGCTTGGCGAGTTCATCAGGATTTTTGAAATCCTTGGCTTTGGAGGCTGCCACTTTTGCGTAAGAAATGGTTGGATCCGGCAGTTTAGGGGCCACCGGTGCCTGAGATTCGGGACCGGATCTTCTGCTTCACTCTATGCTTCATCTTCTACTCCACTTATCCGATGAGTGACACGTGTACAATTATAAGATTTTATTAAATGACATAACTAATGCGGTTACTTAAGAAAATTAACGGTATTAACGTCGTTATTCATAAAAAAATAAAAAAAACATATGAATTTCTCTCTATCATCTTCTTTTCTTTCTCAAAAAAATCCCCAAATTACCACACCCAAAAAATCGATCAATTTCTTTCCCTCAAAACCCTTCAAACACCCATCCCAATTCTGAGCGACGTGGTGGTGAATGAATCCAAGCGGCAGTGGTTCAAAAATCTAATTAATAACAAATTGCAACTAAAAATCTAAATAAGTTCAAAAAACCAATTAATATAAATTGAGATTGAAGAAAACTCACCGTTGTGCCAAAGAATATGGAAGCTGCAAAATTCGGAAGTATTAAGATATTTTTGTATCGTTTGCCAAATAAAGAAGATTTCTAAGTCTGTTTTGTTGTTTTTGTCCTCTTATAGAATCTTGTGTTTTCTGGGTTTATATTGAACTCATAATTATTTCCAAGTATCTATTTTCTCTTTATGTTTTTCTGTTTTCTCGAAGAAATCAGAGTTTTTGTTTCGAATAATTAGTTTATGTATTTGTGATTTCTCGAAGATATTTGAGATGTTTTTTCTAGATTTTGTTTTCTCAATAATTGTGATGTTTTTTTTTTGTTTTTTTTTAATATATATCTTGGATGGATGAGGATCCATTTCTTTTTTATGATTTTCAAATATGAGATGTTTTTTTCGATTTTATTTTCTGAATATCTCAAATCTTTTTTTGTTTTGATTTATTGGATAGATGAGGATCTTTTTCTTTTTTGAATAAAGGACATTAACACCGTTAGTTTTCTTAAGTAACTGCACTAGTTATGTCTTTTAATAAAATCTTATAATTGTACACGTGTCACTCATCGGATAAGTGGAGCAGAAGATGAAGCATAGAGTGGAATAGAAGATCCGGTCTGCTGAGATTCTCCCATAACGGCGTGAAACGTTGGGAGACTCACTTTGCTATCACTTTGCTATCATGTTGAATAGTGACTTTCGGACAATTTGATTTAAAATATTTAAAAAAAAATCAATATTATCATGCCCATAAATGTAGTGGTCATGTCTTCGTGTTAGTGGAGAGCTGAAGTTTGATGAAAATGGATGCCCATTTAGATAAATTCGTTTGTTTAGGTCGAACCCATTCTTTAATTAATTTTCAGCGAATTTTTAATTTTAACATAGATTTAGAGCTTAATTTAATTGAAAGATTATAAACTATATATACTGTTGGACAATAATAGAAAAAGATTCAACTGTTCCCATCTTGAATCTTGACTTGATGGTCCACACGGCCTATTAATCTTCTAAAATTATAGATTTTTATCATTAACATTATGATTATCTGAAAAAAGAATTCAGCTAAATTACTGGTTTAGTACATTAACGAGGAATGGTCCATCAATTTAATCTCCCATTGAATGTGTTGTGAAGACTTTGAGAGTCAATCGGCTTTCCATCGATTCCCTGCTTAATTAATTAATAATGTCTGGATTAAGGAACACGAATGCTGCTATATATACATATCTATACAATTTGAGAGAGATGAGAGAATATTGTAAAGTATTGCTGCTATTTTTGTGAAGACTTGGAGAGTCAATCGATCCGTCCTAAACGGCTTTCTATCGATTGGTTGGAAAAGCTGAAAAGAATTCCACAAGTGTGGTTTCTTCTTTTTAAGCTTTATCTATTATTATATATGAAAATTACTGTATTCAGTCAAGAATCATGATGGCATGATTTTGATTGAAGAAAATATATAACAAAAATGGAAGGAATGTTGCTATATATATACCAGCCATGAGAGCAACAAATAACAAAGAGAGAAACTTAAAAAACAATAAGCTCTATACATTTTGAGAGAGATGAGTGAATATTTGTAAGTATTACTGCTATTGTTGTGTTTCCTTGTATTTGGTGCAGGAGATGAATTGAATCCGAGGTGCATGGAAAAGGAGAGAGAAGCTCTTCTCGACTTCAAGAAAGGCCTTACAGATTATGACGGCTTTCTCTCATCGTGGGGAAGTAATGAAGACCAAAGGGAATGCTGTCAATGGAAGGGAATCAAGTGCAGCCACGTCTCAGGTCATGTAATCACTCTCCAACTTAGTACTTGTGATTACTATTATACACCACTGTTCGGTGATAATATTAGTAGTGCCCTGCTTGAGTTGAAGTATTTGACTCATTTGGACCTCAGTTGCAATGTTTTTGGAAATTTTCCAGATTTCATTGGTTCCATGGAGAAATTGCAGTACTTGAATTTTTACAACTCCCCTTTTGCTTTTGGAGAGGCAGAGGTTGAATTTCCAGATTTCATTGGTTCCATGGAAAAATTACAATACTTGAATTTAAACTCGTGCAATTTTTTTGGTGTTGTTCGTCATCAGTTGGTGAATCTAACCAACTTGAGGACGCTTGATCTTGGAAATAATTTTCTCGAGTTTGATAATCTCCATTGGTTTTCTCGCCTCTTCTCATTATCCTTGCTTGATTTGAGTGGGAACAACTTGACAGATGCCAATTCTCTACAGGATTTATTGAATCTTCCTTCTCTTAAAGAATTGTACTTGCGTGGTTATCACTTCCCCACGCATTTCTCTGCTAATTCTTCTTCAACATCTCTTTATGTTCTTGATCTATCCTTCACCGGGTTCACGTCTTCCTCTTTTCATTGGTTGTTTAATATAAGTTCAAGCCTTCGTAGCATAGACCTGTCTGGTAATGACTTAGAAAAATCCATTATTCCTAGTGGCTTTGGGAGATTTGCTTTTCTTGAGCACCTTGATCTATCATTCAATGGACTACTAGGTGGAATTCCAAATTCTTTGGGGAATCTAAGTCTTTGGGGTGAGAATGACACTCCAGAAAAGGAGACGGCGTGTCAGGTGCACGGTGCACAGTACCTTTGTGTCAGAGGTTGTTGATGAGGATCGAGTGGGACGAGGGACTAATGCCTTCTTGTGAAGCCTAGGACCCATCGCATGAGAGGTAGGGTCATTCCTGAGCGTTGATGACGCTCGAACAATCCACGGATGGGCCCACCACGAAAGATGACCCTTGAGCGCCAACATGCCGAGCGTCAACATGGGACCCCCATGTGGGTGCTTCCTTGAGAAGGGCAACCCTGAGGGCCGAGGCTTGACGGTCTATTTCAACTGGCAAACGAATGGGCTGTGAAGGCCCACGAGCCCATCAAGGCGAGCGTATGGGCTTTGGTCAGCAGTATGCCGACACGTGGACGGCTCTGATTCGAGAGTGATTTTAGGTCTCATCATTTTGCCCCCCAAATTTTGTAGTATCGCTCGGGCGTACTGTAGAATTTAATAAGGAGGGAGCCTTGGATTTTGAATTATCCGAGGGTCGAGTCACTGCTAGAGAGGTGACTGCTTGACTTTCTCAACGGACATAGTCTGACACCGCATTAATTGAAGTCCTGTCCGCATTTAATGCTGAGTGGGAACGTGGGCGCGTGCTCTCCGGGAGACGTGAGGCGGTTACCAAAAGTGGGGGGATTTCCTAGGCGGGAAATGATTGCCATTTGAAATCCTAAGCCCTAATTAATGCAAATCCCCCTCTATAAATAGGGAATTGCAGAGTCTTTGAACCTCTTTCACGCATTCATCCCTCTTAAGCACATACACTGCAACAAATCCTCTGCAATTTTCCCAAGTTCCGGCGAGTTCCCGTTCTTCAACTTTCCGGGTAAAATTCCTTAAGCACTCATTCTTCTTTACTAACTTTAGATCTAGGTTGCTAGAGGATAGTATTTCTCTGAGTGGGGATTTCATCTCCGGTATTAAACCTTTCCCAGAACCCTTCTTCTTCAAAATCAAAACCCAAACATGGCTGGCCATAACGCCGATGCCTTTGTACGGGAACTAGACGAGATGTCGGTGGTGAGTTCTTCCCCTCAGGGTGACATTCTTACCGCTGTTCCCATGGCTAGAGCATCCCCCAGTAATGAGGTTCCTATGGCGGTTCCAGTGGCCCAGGCTCCGGCCGCTGTCAGCGACGAAGAGGTTGATGATATTTTTGAAGAGATGAATAATGTGATGGAGATGCAGAGACAAGGGGAGAGAGTGTTCCCGGTTTTGAACAGTGCCACGCGACCCCAGGATCACAGGGTTACAGTGGCCATGGCGGCCCCCGAGGGCGAAGCAGGACCATCCGGGCGTCAATTCGAAGCTGGGCCCTCAAGAAGGCGTCCAGGGAGAGGAAGGGAGCCTGCCACTCGGGTGAGGCAGGATAACCGCCATCAGACGGATAGATCTCCGGATGAGATTGAAAGTATTTTGACGCTCGATGATCTGGAGGAGTTGAGGGCAAAAGCTTACTGGGATGAGGCGGTATTCCCCATGCGACTCCCTGAGGAGGGGGAGAGGGCAAATCATCCACCACCGGGAATGATAACGGTCTACTGGGATGCGGTCTTGGCTGGGGGATTAAGATTCCCTATCGCTCACTCTGCCGCTACCATTTATCACCACCTAGCGCTCTGCCCTTCACAAATCCTGCCCAACGGCATAGCCCTAATCAACACCTTCATAATAGTGATGAAAGCTCTAGGCCATGCTCCCTCGATTGTCAACTTTGATAGTTTGATACAAGTTGCCCGCTCGTCCCGCTCGTCGCCTACGGACGGGTTTTATTATGCCCAGGCCAAATCAGGCTTTAAAATGATAGACTCCCCGTCCTCCTCCTACGGCGAACATTGGAAAGAGAAGTACTTCTTCGTGGGGGCCCCTGGGGGGATCTTTGGGGTTCACCGTCAGTGGATGATTCATGGCGAGCGTCCTCTGGTTAGGAAAAGAACAAGGAATAAAACTTTTGAGGATTGGGCACAGGGGTTGGCCTTCGAGATGAGGGCTGAGAAAAAATGGATTAAGGCCGAGACTCTGATGAAGAATGAGGGAGTATTGTTTCGTTATGGTTTATCTTGCCCCCCAGACATGATACTCAACCCTCCAGCTGACATCATGGCCCTCGACGGTTAGATTCTAGGAACTAACCGCTCTAACTTTTAGAATAACCTTCTAACTTAGTGTAATTGCCATATTTCTCGCATATGCAATTCAAGCAACCAACTTCTGATGCTCGTTTCCTCTTTATATGCAGGTGTTCAAATACTATCGCGAGGTATGAATGCTGAGGCTCTTTCTCGCATGTTGGGCGCTCAAGGAGCTGGTGCTAACCCTCAGCAACAGCAACAACAGCAACCAGAGCGTCCCCCAGCTGCGCCGAGGGGCAGGGGAATTCGGCGTAGGCAAGGGCGAGGTGGTGGAGGCAGAGGTGCTGGAAACGAGGTTCCAGCAGTTGGTCCTGTCGAGGACCTCACGGGGGATGGCGCTCGGGAGGTTACTCCTACTCCAGTTGCTCCCGAGGGGCCCATACCACTTAGCTCCAGCGCTTCCCACAACCGATCCGGGGATCTAGTTCGCATCCAGGAAGGGATTAGGGCCGAGCGCCAAGGCAAAAGGAAGAGGAGGCCGGACTCTGTCCCAATCTCCGGTAAGGGAAAGGAGGTGGTTGTAGGCCACCGCGGTGAGGGAAGCGACACATCTTCCTCCGAGGACGAAGACTTCTGGAAAATTGGCTGCCGGGGTGACGCTCGGTACAAGCGCCAAAGGAAGGACGGCCCTGTCCTGCTAAAAAAGAGCGCATTTTCTGTCAACATGGTCTCCGACATTGTCGGAAAGCTCCAATTTTCCGCCGACCATGACAAGCTGAACGAGCACGATGCCGCTCGGGTCGCAGATGATGCCTGCCACGTCCTCCTGATGGTTAGCCCTCGAATCCTTCCCTTTATAAAATTCCCCCCCCCCCCCTTCTCCCTTCTATATTCTGACAGTGACCCTCGTTAACTGCTTCCCAGGAGGTAATCTCGAGACTGAAGAATTTGCAAGGGCGAGCGCAAGCCTATTCTGAGCATAAGGCCAAGTACAAGAAGTTGCTGCGCATCTCGGACCCGGGCCAAATGCAGGAGGATTACAACAATGTCAGCGCTCAGCTGAATTCCGCCAACCTTGAGAATGCTAAGCTGAAGGAGAACCTGAAGAAATCCGATGACGCCTTTCTGGTCCTAAATGAGCGTCACAGGAAATTGAAGGATGAGCGGGACCAGTTGAGGGTACAAAATGGGGAGCTGGGTGAGCAGCTGGCGGAGAGCACTCGCCAGAATGAGGCAGCCAACAAGGCCCTTGCTGACTTGCAAGGCAAAGTACAGGGCTTGGAAGCGAGGATATCCTGGGAGGCGGTGAAGAAGTTCGTGCGCTCCAAAGCCTTCGTGTTCGCAGCAAACATCCAGTGCTTTGACAATGCTCGACGCTTCTTCCATAAAGCGATCGGGCAAATGGTGAGCTTGGGACTGGCTCCTGAAAGCGCTCGATCCGATGCTCGTCTACGCATGGACCTGGATGAGAATTGCGAGCCAATGGTCCAGGATGAGGATCCTACTGAGAATCTGGCGGAGCCCGAGTACCAGGAGTTGGTGGAAACACTCCAAAGGGAGTTTATAGCTGCCAACAGGGTAGATCCCGAGCCCCTCCTGATTGAAGACGAGGGCACCATCGTGGACATAGTGGATGCTGAGGAACCTGGCGAGGCCCAAACTTCTGACGCTAATGTGTTGGCTCCGGTTCCCCTCTCAACCGCCCCTCCCGAACCCAATGCTCCAGCCCAGTGAAACTCTCTACATTGATCCCTTTTCTTCTTGGTTTAAATTCCTTGTCATACTTATGAACAATTATTGTCTGTAATTAACCTTCAGATTACTTCCTTGGATGTTTTGGACTTCTCCGTGCTCTTTTCCCTCATATATTATAATTCTTCTTTTTCTGCTGGGGTGTTTGAATGCGTTGTCCTTTACTTTGGAATGATGAATGATGTTATTTCATTGTGCTCACCGCTTTCATATCAATATCTGTTGTTTGAGCGTTTGCGATAAGTGTGTAAGTATGCAAGGGTGTCTTTACGACGGTCCTCTGACACTCATCACCATGCATGTTAAGCTTAGAAGCCCATGACGTCGGGCGGTTGGCCTATTGCAAATGCAGGCGCGAGGGCGACCCTTAGGAGGGTTCCCTGGCCATAGTAGAAATGAACCGTGAATTTGGACTTAGAAAACCTTTGAGGAAATACAGGCGTGAGGGTGATCCTTAAGAGGGTTCTCTGGCCACTTTTGCAATGCAGTTTCGAATCCAGACTTAGGAAATCTTTAGCCAAGAATTGGCTTACGGCTGGAATATTGGGAGATGCAAATAGGGGCACGAGGGCGATCCTTATGAAGGTTCCCTGGCTGTATTCTCCTTGAGGCTCGAATTTGAACTTAGGAAATCCCTAAAGATTTAATTAAGTATCGGCTTTAGACATTTGGCGTGCATCTCTATCTTGATTGTTCCAGAAAATTGATCGTACTTAGAAATCGCCTGTAGGATTTGCTAAGTAGGGGTTAAAACGAGCGCAGCCGTAGTGTTGATGGCATCCTCTATTTACGAGCGCGCTCTTACCCAAGTGGATGAGGGTCACAGGGGGTTCTTACGAGCACGAGCTGGAGCGGTGAGCACTCAGCTGACGTAAGTTGAGCGTTGTGTTCCCCGTTTGTCCGACGCGCTCATTTTTAGGATCTATTCTTACAAAGCGCTCAAACTGTTATAGGTGGATGGTTATCAACACCTGGACAGTGTAGCTTTGGAACGATTGGAATATCACGTAGGCTTTTCGACGTGGAGGATGCTCGACACGGAGTAAGCCTCTTGTCACTCGAATCATTAGATCAAATGAGAAAGCAAGTAAATAATAAAAACAAAGAATTAAATACTTACTGTTATATAGATGCATTTTTGGAAATGATTACAACACGCTTTCTGTCAAAGAAAAACACTTCATGCCGCGGACGGGTCATTACAAAGAAGTTGAAGTTTACACGTAGAACCTTCTAAGGTTACATGCATTCCATGGCCTAGGGAGACGCTCGCCTTGCAAAGTCTCTAGCAAGTAGGTGTTATTTGCTCGTACTTGAATGACTTTGAAGGGGCCTTCCCAATTGGGGTCCAACTTACCTACGTGTTTGGAGACTTCAACTTTTTTGAGGACCAAGTCCCCTAGCTGGAAAGTCCTTTCCTTAACACGTTTATTGTACTGGCGAGCAACGGTTGCTTTGTATTTGTGGATACGTGCCCAAGCAGCATCCCTCTTCTCATCCAGCAAATCTAACTCAAGCGCCCGATTGGCTTCGTTGACGGCAGGCTCGAAATAGGCTACGCGTGCGGATTCTTGAGCAATTTCCGCAGGTATCATGGCCTCGGAGCCGTACACGAGGGAATAAGGGGTTTCCCCCGTTGCCGCTCACGGAGTAGTACGGTACGCCCACAGAGCTCCCTGAAGTTCTTCAGCCCATTCTCCTTTCTTACTCTCGAACATCGTTTTCAAATGCTGGAGTATGGTTCGGTTGGTCACTTCAGCTTGACCATTAGCTTGAGGGTGACCCACGGAAGTGAATCGTTGCTCGATCCCTAGTTCATAGCACCAATCCCGTGTGTCAGCAGCGATAAACTGGGAACCGTTATCCGAGATGAGCACCCTCGGGATGCCGTATCTGCAGATGATATTTTTCCAAATGAAATCCCTCACAACCTTGAACGTTATCTTAGCGACCGCTTCTGCCTCAGCCCACTTAGTGAAATAATCCACAGCAAGTATCACGAACTTCTTTTGCCCGACCGCCATTGGGAGAGGTCCCACGATATCAATGCCCCATTGATCGAAAGGCCATGAAACATCAATTGGAATCATTTGAGCTGCCGGCAACTGCGGAGTGTTGGAATGGAACTGGCACTTGGGGCATTTCTTGGAATACCTAATGGCATCTTGCAATACCGAGGGCCAGTAAAAGCCACTCCTTAAGATTTTCTTTGCCAAGATTCGTCCGCCTGAATGGTACCCACAACTTCCACCATGCACATGCTCTAAAACTTCTTTAGCCTGCGAGGGTCTCAAACATCTCAGCGGTGGGCCCTGGAAGGATCGCTTGAATAATCGACCCTCGGTATCCAATGAGAAACGAGGGGCCTTGCTTTTGATCTTCCGAGCCTCAACTTTGTCGCTCGGACATGTTCCATCCCGGAGGAATCTGACAATTTCGTCAAGCCAGCAAGGCTCGGAGGGGTCAATCATGTGCACTTCTCCCGAAGGTTCGCCTTTACTTATCAGCGGTTCCTCTGTTCTCAGAAATGTAACAGCGCGTTCGCTGTGGCCGTCCAGGGCGGACGCAAATTTCGAAAGAGCGTCAGCATGTTCGTTTTCTGCCCTCGGAACTTGCAAAAGATGGAATTCCTTGAACTTGGCTATCTCCTCCTTGGCGCTCGATAGGTACCGTGCCATGGTGGCTTCTCGAGCCTCATAACTACCATCAATTTGACTCGCGATAAACTGCGAATCAACGTATGCTGTGACACGAGCGGCCCCATTTTGGAGTGCAATCCTGAGCCCTTGGATGAGGGCCTCATACTCAGCTTCGTTGTTGGTGACTTGAAACGCCAGCTTGATTGCGTAGTCAACTTCTGCTCCGAGGGGATCCCTGAGGGTCACCCCGGCACCGCCCCCTTGTGAGGTCGAGGAGCCATCCGTGTGCAAAAGCCATAAACCCTCGTCCGCCGATGGCACAGTCTCCAAATTGAAACGTTCTACCAACAAATCGGCCACTGCCTGAGCCTGTATGGCTGTACGAGGCTCGAAGGAGATATCAAACTGACTGAGTTCAATCGCCCATTTAATTAACCTTCCCGAAACATCCGGCTTAGATAGCACTTGCTTGAGTGGTTGATCTGTAAGCACTGTGATGGAGTGAGCCTGAAAATATGGCCTCAGCCTTCGGGATGCGTTAACGAGCGCAAAGGCAAACTTCTCAATTTCCATGTACCTTTTCTCTGCTCCCTGTAGAGTCTTGCTCAGGTAGTACACCGGCATATACTTACGCTCGCGGATCGCTACGAGGACAGCGCTCGTGGCTTCCAAAGAAACTGATAGATAGACAAACAAGTTCTCCCCCGGGTTTGGCTTGGTCAACAAAGGCGCGCTCGATAGGTACTGTTTCATGTTCTGCAGAGCCTTTTCGCAATCCTCGTTCCAGGTAAAGTTGCGAGCGTTGCGCAAAATTTTAAAGAAGGATAGATTCCGGTCCGCTGAGCGAGAGATGAACCTATTTAATGAAATGATCTTACCCACGAGCACCTGGACCTCTCTCAGATTGCGAGGGGAGGGTATGTCCAGGATTGCTTTAATCTTCTCGGGGTTTGCCTCTATGCCCCGTTGACTGACCATGTATCCCACGAACGCCAAAAGTGCATTTTGATGGGTTCAACTTCATTCCGTAGCGACGAAGGATATCGAAAGTATGCTTGAGATCTTCCAGATGGGAGCGTTGGCGCTCACTCTTGACTATCATGTCATCCACATATACCTCCATAGATTTTCCAATTTCGCGCTCGAACATTCTATTAACGAGGCGTTGATAGGTTGCTCCCTCGTTTTTGAGCCCGAAGGGCATGACTTTGAAATAGTAAACACCCAAATGCACAATGAACGAAGTTTTGGGGCGATCTTCGGGCGCCATAAAGATTTGATAATATCCCTGAAAGGCGTCCATCATACTCATGAGTTCACACCCGGCTGTAGAATCTACCAACTGATCGATCCTCGGTAGTGGGTAATGGTCTTTGGGGCACGCGTTGTTGAGATCTGTGAAGTCGTTGCACATACGCCATTTATTGGTGCTCTTTGGGACGAGCACCACATTGCAAAGCCATTCTGGGTACAAAATCTCCTCAATGTACTGAGCATCAAGCAATTTATTAACCTCCTCCTCGATAACCCATTTCCTAAAGCTATGAACGTCTCTCTTCTTCTGTTTTATGGGCTTGAAGGTTGGATCCACGTTCAGTCTGTGGACAATGACGCTGGGATCTATCCCAGTGAGATCAGAAGCTTTCCACGCAAAAACGTCTAGGTTCTCTCGTAGGAAGTCGATCATTAAAACTTGCGAGGGCCCGTCCAGGCCCGAGCCAATCTGGGTGGTTTTATCCGGATTCCCAGGCTCCAATTCAATGGTCAAAAACTCCTCGGTGGGCTCAATCCGAACATCCGGCCTCGGCACTTCTAGCGCTCGTTTCTTCCCAGTGAGCATACTCTTAGGCTCATCACCCTCGTTTTCTGAAGAAGAAACCTCGACGGCCCCCGGTGGCCTATTCTCTGAACGCTGAGCATCTCCAGGGGTCCTTTTTTTATTCTTCTTCCGATACAGCTTGGCTCTTTTGCGCTCGGGGCCATCTTCGTCTAATTCAGGGAAGTCAACGGACTTTTTAGTAGACCCAGGTTGAATGGACTGCTTGGGCTTGTGGCTTCGAAGCGAAAGTATGTAACATTCCCAAGCTTCTTTGACGTTACACAGAATTTCTCCGGTACCCTCAGGGGTAGGGAACTTGACCTTCTGGTGGTAGGTGGAAATTACGGCCTTGAAATCCACGAGGGCTGGGCGCCCAATGATGATATTGTAAGGGAGATCGACCTCAACGATGGTGTAGAGGACGCTCAAAGTTTTTCGCTGTGGGGCGCGACCAAAAGAGGTGGCCAAGCGAATCTGTCCGCGGGGGACAATCTCGGAACCTCCAAACCCTACGAGGGCTGTTCTGAGAGGTTCGAGGGGGATGTTTGTTATGTTCATTTGTTGAAACGTTGAGTACGGGAGAACGTTCACAGAGCTTCCACTATCAAATAAAACCCTCTTTACAGTGTGGCTATGAACGTCTAAACTAACCACCATGGGACAGTCAGAGGTTTTTCCTATCCCATGGGGCGTTACAATATGTTCAAGATCTTTCTCAGTAAACCCTATGACATCATCCTCCTTCGAGCGCGACGGGCTATCCACGGAGAGCACTGGGCGAGGGAGTGATGTTCTTTGGTTATAGCTCCGGACATGGCGACGACGAGAAGCATTGGAATCGCCTCCTGAGGGCCCTCCCGCGATCATGTGAATGACCGCAAAGGGATGATTTTCCATATCCGCCCCTTTCCCTTTGCCGCGTTCGCTGGTCTCAGGGCGCTGGCGACGAGGACTTCGGGAGCGTGAACGGCTTCTTCTCTTCCCGAGCGCTCGTTCCGCGCAATGTTCATCGTACCCCTCCAGTACTTTCACAAACTCCTTGAGGTGCCCCCCAGCAATCAGCCGCTGAATTTCCTTCTCCAGGTGGCGGCATTCATTAGTGTCCTGCCCCTTCTGCTTATGGAAAGCGCAGTACTTCCCCGAGCGCTTTTGGGCCTCGGTTTCTCTCAGCTTTGGCGGTCTCTTAAATAACTTCTGGTCCGCCATGGAATAAACTTCGGCAATTGGCCGGTTGAGGGAGACACGCTCGAGCCTCCGCGGAGGAGAGGAATGACGGCGAGCGGGTATTGGGCTGCGGCGGTGACTCCGGTGGGGCTCCACTTTGTCCTCGTGGGTTCTGTTGGGGCGAGGGGCATTTGCCATCTTCTGATCCCTCGCTATGTACATATCCTCGAGGGTAAAGAAAGAATCGGCAATCTCCCTAATTTCCATCAATGAGCGCGGTTTCTTTTTGGCCACTTCTTCCACAAACTCCTTGCTGACGTAATGCTTCATGTTGATGGCCCCAAATAGAACGTGCCTCAAAAAGTCCATCGAGGGCTTTTCTACCAGCAAAATCTCTTTATTGAACCTCCCCATGAAGGATCTGAGTGTCTCATTCGGCCCTTGGACCAGGCTATAAAGAGCGGTCGCAGCCGGAGCTGGTGCCTTCAGCGAGTTGAAGTGGCTGACAAAAGCATCCGTCAGGTCATAGTACCCTCGGATTGAGCGCGGGGGAAGCTTTTTGTACCATTCTTGGGCCATTCCGGTGAGGGAAGTGACAAACACCTTGGCCCAGTAGTTGTCCGGGTGGTCATATAGGTGCATTAGGTGCACGAAATAGTCCAGATGCTCGGCTGGATCCGTGGTTCCGTCATATCTGTTGATCGACGAGGGAATTTTACCCTTCCCTGCGCGAGTCATTAGAACCTCCTCGACGAGGGGGGAATCGCCCGCCATGATCCTGTAGTCTCGCTCGTCGGGATCTTCATAGCTGACTTCTCTCCTTCGGCGGGAAATTGGGCTGCGTGGTCGGCGAGAGTCTCTGGCCTTGGACCTCTCGTCCCCCTCACGGGGGACTTGAGACCTTGCTCGAGAGAGCTGCTCTACCACATTCTGGAGCCCTCTGATTTGGTCTTGCACTGCGGCCAGCTGAGGGTCACCAACATTTCTGCGGTTTGCCCTCCCTGTGGCCCTCGATTGGACCTCTTCATTATCTCCGGCCGCCTCATTTCGATGGCCCCGTTCTTCTCCTACAGCTGGTTGTTCTGGCCGGACCCTCGGTGGGGCTTCATTTTCTGGATTCGGTGGTTGGGGAGGCTGCTGTGCCCTTAGCGCATTTTGGGCCATTGTCAAGGGATGCGCCGGGAGCCCGCCAAGAGACGGGGCCAGACGAGCGCTAGCCTGCGATGGGAAATACGCTGCCATGAAATGCTCCCAGGCGTTCTGGACGGCCTGGCTCTCGCACTGTGCATACAGCGCCTGAAGTTGTTGGGTTGTAACTTGGGGCATCTCCACCTCTTGTATTTCTCTTGGTAACGACGTGGGGAGATTCAGGGTCCCCACCTGATAAGGTTGGATCACCGGTACCATTCCGGGCATCATTCCTGGCTGCACAAATGGGTATCCCGGAGGGGGCATGGCCATGGGCTCAGCCCCAACTGCCTTGTCCGCAAACCGCAGAAACCATCTCTCAATCTCACAACAGATGGTTATCCAAAATTACGGACAAATCTGGTTCTAGCTACTTGTACAACTGGGTTCTTAGTGCAGGGCCGAAAGACCGAATTCCTGGACAAACTGAGGATTTCGAAGCGAATTTCTTCCTAACCATCCTCAGAAATGGGAAATGGTTGGTATCCGAGGTAAACTTCCTATATAGTTTATGTTAGTCAATACCTGTATGATGCATAGTTGATCTTTATTGTTTTTTTTTTGGTTCACTCGTTGCAGCATTTGGAAGAGTGTTTGGCCAATATAAGGCTTAAACAAAAAAGGCTCCCAGATCAATATGCTCAGGATTGTTTGGTCCTCGATGAGACTTTCTTCCAACATCTTAAAACGAATTATTATCTATCAAGGGGTCTCATTACAGAGGAAGATTTAGTTTGTGTTGGTGAAGATGGCAATATCGTTATTACAAATAAGCCAGATACTGCTGCCAATGCTCCGAGGGGTGCCAAAAATCCGAGGGTTGGTGCCAATGCTCCAAGGGTTGGTGCCAAGAGTGCCAAGGGTGTGAGGCCTGTGAATGAACCCAAAGAAGACATCCGGACTGCCTCGCATTCATTTGATGTGATGCGAAGGATCTGGAATGATCCCATCAAATGGAAGGAGGACACTGTTCTGTCGTATACAACTGGTTCTCTACCATTTTTGCATGGCCGTGCATGGGAAGGAGCTACAAAATTTTATGGCATTGTCAACTCAGGAAATTCCCATTGGGTGGCCGTCGAGATTTTGCCCCAAGAGGGAGTCATCAAAGTTTACGACAGCGGTGGTGGTTCCCTTGACCACAGGAATTACCAAATTGCTTTGAACCATCTATGTGTTTTCTTTCCCAAATTGTTGGCCCACACAGGAAAGTTCAGGCAATTAGGTGACAGCCTCAAGCACATGTGGAAGCTGCAACTTGCTCTGTGTCCAAAAAATAAACGAAGGTACATTTAAAGTTTACTAACTCTAAAATTTTTTATTATATTTTTATTTAATTTCTAATTTTTTTTTTTTCAGTGGCGATTGTGGACTCTATTCCTTATATTACATTGAGCTTCTCATGCGTGGGGAACCACTGGATATTCTGGATGACGATAATACCTCTTTTTTAAGGTTACGTTTAGCATCCGAAATATTTTTTGGAGTTGATAAATACAATATTTAAGTTACACAGTATGTATTCATAATATTTATGTCCAATTCTTTAATAAATCGCGCAAAATGTACAATTCCCTAATAAATCGCGCAAAATGTACAATTCCCTAATAAATCGCGCAAGCGATTTAATTAATCGCTCACGCGATTCTTCATCAACTATTTATTTATTTTATTTAAATATTATTTATTTATTTTCTTCATCAACATCAATTGAATGCATGTTGAACCGAATAATATTGAATGCTAACTAGAATTATTGAAATATTGAAATTTGTATTTATGTGTTTCGAAATATTAATTTTTTTAATTTAATCGTTCACTTGATTTGATGAATCGCGCACTAGATTCATCAACTAACTAGAATTTAATAAGATAAATAGAAATATTTATTTTTATTATTTAATCGCTCAGGCGATTCTGTAAAAAAATCAAAATATTAATTTTTCCTAAATTAATCGCTCACTTGATTTGATGAATCGCGCACTAGATTCTTCAGCTATATCAAATTATTTATGTTTTAATTGAATCGCGCACTTGATTTGATGAATCGCATACAGGATTCTTCAGCTAAATAGAATTATTTATTTTCTTTATTTAATCGCGCAAGCGATTTAATGAATCGCACTTGCGATTCATTAATTAATCTCGCGCACGATTCATTCTTGTTCTAAATATTAGATACTATAAATAATTTATTGTATTTTCATTGGATCGCGGACTCGATTCGGTTAATCGCTCACGCGATTCTTCATCAACGTCTAGTCCTTTATTTTATTTGAAGAAGGGACATAGATGTCCATTGTCTTCTTCCCGCGTCTGACAGATGTTCTCGATGAGATGCTTGAATTTAATGAAAAGCTGCCTGCACTCATCCCGGAATTTTGACCGTCACCTTTACAATGCGACCAAGGAAGGAAGGAAGGGGTGCGACTGTTGGTTGGTTTAAGGCCCAATCACCTTTATTAGTATCCTCAATTCTGCTCTGTTCTCAGATTTCTGCAAAATTTTCATCACCTGCAAGAAGCCTTGCTTCTCTTTCTCTGTCCTATATCTCAATCCTTGACAAATAATGTCATGAATAACCCTCCAAGACCTATTCTGGCATGGGTGGAAGAGTACATGGTTGAACGTCTTCGTATATATGCCGGAGACAACGAAATCGATCGGCTAGAAGTCTTAGACACGATGCTATCTATTGTGTCGCGTGAATTGACTAAGCGATTCAAAACCAGATTCTGGGCACGAGATGTTGTAGCAGCAGTGAAAGGACTGCGGATAAAATTTTACGAATTCCGTAGATTATTGGCGTGTCCTGGAGTTAAAATGGCTGCTAATCGTATTAGTGCCGAAATTGATCCCCTAGTATATTATGGTGTGAATACCATTGAAGTAAGTCGAATTCATCAGTGTCCCTTTTTGTTTTGTTTTTTTTTAATCTTTCTTTGTTCATTTTTCAATGTTTAATATGACATAGGTTATTCAACGGGATTTGGATGCCAGGGCATTTGGATGCCGTTATTATGATGACCTTAGGTATATCTTCAAAGTGCGGCAGGCACACCTTTTGGAGGGCCAAGAGGAGCACCTCCACGCTTTCCACATAAGTGATAGGGACTCAGACCCCGAGTCCTTTTACGACGTTGTTTACCTTGAGTCCTCTGAGGGGAGTGTTAATTCCATTATCCCTCAATATGATCCGGAGGAGGTTAATCAGTTTCCTCCTCCCCCATAAAATATTTAGTTTGATTGTAATGTATTTTACTGGTTTTGTAATGAAAGCAGACTGAATGTTGTTCTATTTTTATATATCTAGTATGCTGTATTTTACAGTTTTAATGGTTTTACTATTCTTCATTGAATCGCGTGAGTGATACATTGAATCGCATGAGCGGTTAACCAGAATCGCTCACGCGATTTGATGAATCGCGCACTAGATTCATCAGCTAACTAGAATTTAATCAGATAAATAGAAATATTTATTTTTAATATTTAATCGCGTGAGCGATTTATAAAATCGCGTGAGCGATTAACCAGAATCGCTCACGCGATTTGATGAATCGCGCACTAGATTCATCAACTAACTAGAATTTAACCAGATAAATAGAAATATTTATTTTTAATATTTAATCGCTCAGGCGATTAAATAAAGAAAATAAATAAATAAATTTTAAATAAAATAAAGGACTAGAATCGCGTGAGCGATTAATTAAATCGCTTGAGCGATTTATTAGGCCTACATGCATTCAATATTATTCGGTTCGTAGTTTGCAGATGCATTCAACTATATCAAATTTTTAGGGTTTAAGGTAAAAAATAAATCAAATAAATATTTAAAACAAATAAAAAACTAGCTCTATAAGAAGAATACATTGCGCGATTCATTAAATCGCTTGTGCGATTTATTTATTAAATCCCATTCTTTATTTATTTATTCCTCAACAACCAACCGTCATAGTATTGAATGCATGGTAATTTAATTGAATGCATGTACACCTAATTCTTCCATAAATATTCCAATTATCACTTGTCATCCTCACACCTTACTTCAAGCAAAACCCTAGCTGCTTTCTCTCTCCCCTTCTTTCTTCTTCTTCTTCAATAGAGGCAGACGAACGCGAAAACAAATCACCGTTTTGGAGCTTGGAGTTAGCTTCTAAGGATTGGGGTTCATGTTCTTAATAGTTGTTCATTGCTCATGAAGCCCAGTCCTTAGATGCTCGACTTCAAGCCCTAAAACCTGTGGTTTGGGTCAACTTCAAATACGTGATGGTGATGCTGATATGATATGCGAACAAAGGGGCAGATCTGGGGGATGTAGCCGAAGAAGAAGAACGGGATAAGAGTGAAAGAGGAAATGAAGGAAAAATGGAGAAATTATGTTAGATTTAGGGCTTTTGTTTTCGTTTTGTTATAACTTATAAATTTATTTTATTTGCAGAAGGGCCCCTAAAATTTCTTCCTTTTACAAAACGAGTTAATTGCAACTTGATTAGTATATAAAGATTCCACGTCAGAAAATATCGGGGAAAGAAAAAGGGAAAAGAAATTGAGGGTTATATCCCTAAAAAAAGACTTGGGCGTCCCTTGGGACCTAATTCTCTCCATTTTGAGAGAGATGAGAGGATATTGTAAAGTATTACTGCTATTGTTGTGTTTCTTTGCTTATAATTCTGTATTTGCTGCAGCAGGGGATGAATTGAATCTGAGGTGCATTGAAAAGGAAAGAGAAGCTCTTCTCGAGTTCAAGAAAGGCCTTACAGATAACACCGGCATTCTCTCATCTTGGGGAAGTGAGGAAAGCAAAAGGGAATGCTGCCAATGGCAGGGAATCGAGTGCAGCCACCACTCAGGTCATGTAATCTCTCTCCAACTTAGTACTTGTGTACAAGTGTGGTTTATTCGATTGAGAGGTCAGAAAATTAGTAGTGGGCTGGTTGAGTTGAATTATTTGACTCATTTGGACCTCAGTTGTGTCTACTTTAACAATGTTGAGATCCCAGATTTTATTGGTTCTATGGTGAAATTGCAATACTTGAAACTGCGCAACTCCATTTTTTCTGGTGTTGTCCGTCATCAGTTGGCGAATCTTACCGACCTCAGGACACTTGATCTTGGGGAAAATAATCTCAAGTTCGATAACCTTTATTGGCTTTGTCAGCTCTCATCATTATCCATACTTGATTTGACCCGTAACCACTTGAAAGATGCCAATTCTCTACAGTATATATTGAATCTTCCTTCTCTCAAAGAATTGTACTTGAGTGGTTGTCGCTTCCCCAAGTATTTCTCTGTTTAACTTTTCTTCAGCATCTCTGTCTATTCTTGATCTATCCTTCACAGGGCTCACATCGTCTTCATTTCATTGGTTGTTTAATATAAGTTCAAGCCTTCGTAGCATAGACCTGTCTGGCAGTGACTTCGAATCCAATATTCCGAGTGACTTCGTCAAATTTGCCTTTCTTGAGCACCTAGCTCTATCAGAGAGTAAGCTAACAGGTGGAATTCCAAAATCCTTCGGAAATCTAAGCATTTTTTAGACTTAAGATCTATCAGGGAATCAACTAGCAGGTGGAATTCCAAAATTCTTTGGAAATCTAAGTCATTTGCAAACGCTAAGACTATCAGATAGTTGCTTATCTGAATCCCTTTCTGAATTGTTTTACAACTTATATGTTGGAGCAAAGTCGTCGCTAGAGATTCTGGAGTTACTGGAAAATAATCTCTATGGTTCAGTGCCTAATGTTACGTTACTTCCTTCCTTGAGGAATTTGCAGTTACAAAACAATCAATTGAATAGGTATTTTCCGCATAGCCTTGTATATATTTCTAAGCTTGACGTTTTGCATTTGTCTAGCAATCAAATTAGGGGGTCAGTGCCAGATCTGAGCACATTTGTTTCATTGAGAGAGCTACATCTTGGCGGCAATAAAATGACGTCGGTACCTAGCTACAAGTCTTGAGCAACTTTCTAAGCTCGATATTTTGGATTTGTCTAGCAATCAAATTGGGGGATCAATGCCAGATTTGAGTGCGTTTGTTTCATTGAGAGAATTACATCTGGGCGGCAATAAACTTAAATTGCTACCTGCTTCAAGTCTGGGGCAACTTTCCATGCTTGAAATATTGGATATTTCTTTCAATTCGTTAGAGGGAACAATCTCGGAAATACACCTTTCCAAGCTCCATAACTTGAAAAGGTTGGATTTGTCCTTTAATTCGTTGGTCTTCGATGTTAGTGCTGATTGGAATCCTCCTTTCCAATTGAATGTTATAAAATTACTAGCATCATGCAACATCGGTCTTCACTTTCCAACATGGCTTCGTACGCAAACATATCTTCATACGCTGGATCTATCTTTTAATGATATCACAGATGAAGTGCCTAAATGGATGCGGGATTTCTCCCCCAAAATAGATTACTTAAACTTCTCTCATAACCATATTACTGGTAGCATTCCTAATTTGTCTTCCATGAAATTTGGTATACTAGATATTAGTTCTAATAATCTCTCAGGTCTCTTACCACCTTCATTGTTCCGTTCCTTTAACGGTGTATTATTCCTGTCAGATAATATGTTTATGGGGTCAATCTCATAAATATGCACAACTCCCAATTTCTCCATACTTGAGCTGTCATACAATCAATTTTCAGGAGAACTTCCAGATTGTTGGGAGAACTTTATTACTTTGGGAATTCTCAATTTGTCTAACAATAAATTTTCTGGCAATATTCCACCCTCTCTAGGCTCTCTCCAGGGGCTCTTGATATTGCAGTTGCACAATAATAATTTCTCAGGAGAATTGCCTTCCACTTTGATGAATTGTTCGGACTTGCAAATGCTTGATGTTGGAGGAATAATCTAACAGGAAGTATCCCAGCCTGGATAGGAGCACACCTTCCATATTTGTATATTTTGATCCTTGGGCACAATAATTTTTCTGGAGACATTCCGACAGAAATCTGCTATCTATCGGAGATTCAAATCTTGGACTTGTCTATAAACTTCCTATCAGGAAAACTTCCTCAATGCTTCAACACTTTCATGTCTTTGGTTCAGAAGGATACCACATTTCGTAGCTTAATTTTCGGTGTTGGTGGTACAGGTTATTTTTTTGTTGATGGATTCATTGACCATGTCTTCGTACAATGGAAGCGGCAGCAAGCTGAATATGGGAAAACAACAGTGGGACTTGTTATAACTCATCGACCTTTCAAGCAATAGATTAGTTGGGAACATCCCCAATGAGCTTTCTCAACTGAGGGCATTGATTTCCTTGAATCTTTCTGGAAATTCTTTGAGCGGGCACATAATTCCCAATATTGGTGAGATGGAAATGCTAGAAATTCTTGATTTGTCAAGAAACAACTTCTCTGGTGAGATTCCAAAAGGTCTTGCTAAGTTGGATGATTTTTTCCATTTCTACTTCCAATAAATCCTTAATTTTTCTGTCAGGCATTTCATCGAACATCTGTCTGTCAATCCCTTTTTCAGCTTCCTTTACTATGAGTTTCTCATCCTTCAAACCACCAATGACATTAGACCCAATCATTTGAGCATCTTCTGCACCAACTTTACCCGAAGAGTAGACTGAAGCTAGAGGGACTTTGTTCTCTTCAGCAGGAGTTGTGGTGATTTGGAAGTATGTTCTGTCATCGAGCTGATGATTCTCCTTAAGAGTTCCGTTGCCACTGGTTTCAATAGCTAAATGAGATTCCCCTCCAACAGAGTTCAAAGGAATAGCCTCATCAATCACATTAGCTACAGATCTAACAATGTAAATGGGAGGGCTAGGGTTTTTCCCTCCTATAAGTTTTTCTGTCAACTCCAATTTTGACATTATAGATCTGAAATTTCTTGTGATTTTCTCCTCCAGGTTTTGCTCGAAACCTTGCTCTGAGGCCATTTGTTATGAAGCTGCTTATCTTCTCACTAATTCACAACAAATTCAGTCGAAGGCAGTAGAATTAAACTAATTTAAGATATGAAGCTGCACTGAAGAAATGAGAGAGATTAGAGATGAGATTGAGAGAGAGAGAGCAGAGAGAGAGATTCTGGAAAAGATTTTTATCATTCAAAAGCTGCCTTCCAAGGCAAACACAGCGTAGCAAATGTCTCAGCCAAAACATCCTACTACAAAGTCAAAAATACAATTTAACATTCATGAAAGCGTATAACAACTCTTAAGCGAATCTAATTCCTTCAGCTTCCCAAAATGATGCCGCATTGCTCTCAATACCATTATAAATAATGTCCCAAAACTTGAAGAAACGCACTCTCCAATCTTGCACTTCTTCTGAACGAGACTTATGACAGTTGTGCATATGACATTCATGACCCTGGACCAATTTCAAGGTATGAAACTTGTCCCACATCAGTTGTATGGACAATTGGTCATCCCTTCAGATTAGTCTTTTGGGATGGGCTCTCCTGCTTGGTCTATAACATAAACCACCACTCCGCCGCTGCAGCCACTCCCATGCCCTTGTTCCTGAGTTCCTCACGCTTCCAATTGGCAAATATCTCAGAGAAAAGGTCAAATCTTTATATACTATGGTGGGCGATGGCGATGGAACTGAAATGGGTGCTGGGTGGAAATATGGAATTGGGCGGCTGTTAATAGGTATTTGTTTTCATTTTTTCAATATTTATTAGATGTATATAATATATCATATAAATTATAATTACAAATGTATATATATGTATGGGAACAAATATATATAATATATTACATAATTAATAATAGTATATATAATAAATATTTTTTACTTTTTCATTGAAAGAAAGGGTTTGAGTTCGGTTCGCGGAAGTCACGGATCGAGCCAGGGTTCAGTTCGAGTTCGACTTTCCCGAACTCAAGCCCAAACCTTTATTGAATGACTCGCTAAGCTCATGAACGGGCTCGTATATTTTACATTCCTATTTCAAACCATAATATCTATACATTTTGACAAAGATGATAGAATTAACTAGAATGATACTGCTATGCTACTGTTTATAAAAATTTATTTTTATAAAAAGTAGTATAAAAAAATTAAAATGTAAAAAAGAAGTAACCAAAAAATAAAAAGAACAAACATTAAAAAACAAAGGAAAAAGATATAAGGGTAGAATTGATTTTTTAATTTAAAATTTGTTTAATATGATACAGAGAGCGGTGAGTAGAACTTTAAGAATACAGGGTTATCCAAATGACTTTTTATGTCTTAGGGTTTTACGTGCTTCTTTCCACTAACACAAGGAAGTTCGTTGTAATAATCTCCTATTTTGTGTGCATTAGTATTTTTAAAATATCACTTTGCTATCGTGTTTTTTCTTTTTTTATTTTTTATTGGGAACCGGATCAGCAGACCCGTGGAGGGTTTAACGAGAACTCCACCTCATTTATTAAAACGAAGCAAAACTACACCGGGAAGTTAATGAAAAACATAGCCAAGCACCAAATCCTAACCCAACTAAACACAATGTTGGGCGGAGCACGAAAAACAAACCAGTAAAGCCACATCCAAACTCTAAACTTAGTAGCATCCGCTTGGTCATCAAACATGCCATCCATACCAATGTAGTGTGAACGAGAGTTATCACCCCTCCCGTGAGTATCAAGCCCCAAACATACCATGTTGCACTTCTTAAAATTGTGCGTCTCATTGTCGAACCAAACATCACCAAGTTCAGTGACGCCCTTTTGCTTTTTCCTTTTACCCCAGTCATGCCACACGTATCCTGGAAATTATTGATGACAACATACAATTTCTCCATGTTAAGCTTAACTCCAATGATGGGAACAGCCCGAATGTCGCCAATACCACGAGTATTCCAAGAAAGGCCCTTAATCATGGATTTTTGACTATAATGGCCGACGACCGAGTCGCTCTTTTAGTGGCCTGTTTTGCAGATTGTTGAGATCCTACAACCTGTTTCTTCTTTTTCTTTTGGTCTGTTTTATTTCCCTTTTTTTCCCCATCCGGATCCAGGGATTTTGATCTTCTGTGTAAAGCCTTCTCTTTTACGGGTTCTTGATCATCTTCTAACAGCATTGAACCCTCTTGGTCCTCCTCATCATCCTGAGTTGGTTCCATCCCGTCTAAGTTTGCGTCTGTTAAAAGACCCATCCCCTCATAGCTTTCCGCCAAGACCTTTCTAATCTCAGCATCCTCACAATCTTCTAGACGTTGGTCTAGTTCTCTAAATTCTATGATTGCCGAGTCTGTTAGAACTCCTTGATCTTTAGCAGCACCCAAATTCCCAATACCTACTTGTTTGGCTTGGCAACTTGTTTCTTCAATTCGGTATTCTCAGTGAATCCTATTTCTAGGTTACGGTCGCTGTTGTCGTCCTTCCCGTCAGCCATCTCTGTATCTTCATTCTCAACCGAAATATCCAACGCTTTGAAACGATTCCCTTGCGCAGGAGACTCCTTTCGCTTATCGCTTTTCCCATCTTTATCTGAGTTTTCCTTAGGCATGTAGGATACCTTATTCCACTCTTTTCCTTTATTTTCCATCCTCGCTTTGCGTTTAGTGTCTCATGTATACCTTTTATTGGCAGAGATATCTTGCTCAGCCTGATCGGAGTTTTCTTCCCCGTTCCTGTCATCTTCGTCTGCTGACACCCCCTTTGCAGGACATTGATTAGTTTTGTGATATAGTTTGCAGCACTACGGCAATAATCCGGAATGGATTCATATACTATTTCCTGTTCTATGAATTTATTCCTCACCCATACAAAGATAGACTTTTGTAGTGGTTGCGCAACATCTAATTCAATGCATACTCTCGGGTCCGCCATATTTTTTCCACGTGCGGTAGCTTCATCTGCACGAAGGGGGGTTCCTATGGTTGAAGCAACTGTGAGTAAACCTTCCTTCTTGGTTATTTGTGCTTTTAGCCCCGGGAAGGACACCCATACAGGAACGATAGATGATTCTATGCTCGGATCGAAATCCGAAGTCCATTTCAGGATTCTCATCGGGAAGTCTTTGAAGTACCAAGTGTCCTTCGAGAAGATTCTGGCATAATCGTCACGATCCTCGCACCTTATGAGAACATGATTACGATTCAGAAGGCTAAGCTTTACTTCCTTCATAAGTCCCATTTGTTGGAACATATATTCCAAGAATCGCATCGTGGGTATCCCCTAGTGAATTTTCCGATGAGCGCCCATCGGAACTCCTCACACAACGCCTCCTCTTCTTCGGTAGAGAAGATGACTGCCGGCTTACCTCTATACTCCTCCACACGGCCTACCGGAGTAAACATATCAAGGTCAAACGACTTTAGCTTGGCGAGTTCATCAGGATTTTTGAAATCCTTGGCTTTGGAGGCTGCCACTTTTGCGTAAGAAATGGTTGGATCCGGCAGTTTAGGGGCCACCGGTGCCTGAGATTCGGGACCGGATCTTCTGCTTCACTCTATGCTTCATCTTCTACTCCACTTATCCGATGAGTGACACGTGTACAATTATAAGATTTTATTAAATGACATAACTAATGCGGTTACTTAAGAAAATTAATGGTATTAACGTCGTTATTCATAAAAAAATAAAAAAAACATATGAATTTCTCTCTATCATCTTCTTTTCTTTCTCAAAAAAATCCCCAAATTACCACACCCAAAAAATCGATCAATTTCTTTCCCTCAAAACCCTTCAAACACCCATCCCAATTCTGAGCGACGCGGTGGTGAATGAATCCAAGCGGCAATGGTTCAAAAATCTAATTAATAACAAATTGCAACTAAAAATCTAAATAAGTTCAAAAAACCAATTAATATAAATTGAGATTGAAGAAAACTCACCGTTGTGCCAAAGAATATGGAAGCTGCAAAATTCGGAAGTATTAAGATATTTTTGTATCGTTTGCCAAATAAAGAAGATTTCTAAGTCTGTTTTGTTGTTTTTGTCCTCTTATAGAATCTTGTGTTTTCTGGGTTTATATTGAACTCATAATTATTTCCAAGTATCTATTTTCTCTTTATGTTTTTCTGTTTTCTCGAAGAAATCAGAGTTTTTGTTTCGAATAATTAGTTTATGTATTTGTGATTTCTCGAAGATATTTGAGATGTTTTTTCTAGATTTTGTTTTCTCAATAATTGTGATGTTTTTTTTTTTGTTTTTTTTTAATATATATCTTGGATGGATGAGGATCCATTTCTTTTTTATGATTTTCAAATATGAGATGTTTTTTTCGATTTTATTTTCTGAATATCTCAAATCTTTTTTTGTTTTGATTTATTGGATAGATGAGGATCTTTTTCTTTTTTGAATAAAGGACATTAACACCGTTAGTTTTCTTAAGTAACTGCACTAGTTATGTCTTGTAATAAAATCTTATAATTGTACACGTGTCACTCATCGGATAAGTGGAGCAGAAGATGAAGCATAGAGTGGAATAGAAGATCCGGTCTGCTGAGATTCTCCCATAACGGCGTGAAACGTTGGGAGACTCACTTTGCTATCACTTTGCTATCATGTTGAATAGTGACTTTCGGACAATTTGATTTAAAATATTTAAAAAAAAATCAATATTATCATGCCCATAAATGTAGTGGTCATGTCTTCGTGTTAGTGGAGAGCTGAAGTTTGATGAAAATGGATGCCCATTTAGATAAATTCGTTTGTTTAGGTCGAACCCATTCTTTAATTAATTTTCAGCGAATTTTTAATTTTAACATAGATTTAGAGCTTAATTTAATTGAAAGATTATAAACTATATATACTGTTGGACAATAATAGAAAAAGATTCAACTGTTCCCATCTTGAATCTTGACTTGATGGTCCACTCGGCCTATTAATCTTCTAAAATTATAGATTTTTATCATTAACATTATGATTATCTGAAAAAAGAATTCAGCTAAATTACTGGTTTAGTACATTAACGAGGAATGGTCCATCAATTTAATCTCCCATTGAATGTGTTGTGAAGACTTTGAGAGTCAATCGGCTTTCCATCGATTCCCTGCTTAATTAATTAATAATGTCTGGATTAAGGAACACGAATGCTGCTATATATACATATCTATACAATTTGAGAGAGATGAGAGAATATTGTAAAGTATTGCTGCTATTTTTGTGAAGACTTGGAGAGTCAATCGATCCGTCCTAAACGGCTTTCTATCGATTGGTTGGAAAAGCTGAAAAGAATTCCGCAAGTGTGGTTTCTTCTTTTTAAGCTTTATCTATTATTATATATGAAAATTACTGTATTCAGTCAAGAATCATGATGGCATGATTTTGATTGAAGAAAATATATAACAAAAATGGAAGGAATGTTGCTATATATATACCAGCCATGAGAGCAACAAATAACAAAGAGAGAAACTTAAAAAACAATAAGCTCTATACATTTTGAGAGAGATGAGTGAATATTTGTAAGTATTACTGCTATTGTTGTGTTTCCTTGTATTTGGTGCAGGAGATGAATTGAATCCGAGGTGCATGGAAAAGGAGAGAGAAGCTCTTCTCGACTTCAAGAAAGGCCTTACAGATTATGACGGCTTTCTCTCATCGTGGGGAAGTAATGAAGACCAAAGGGAATGCTGTCAATGGAAGGGAATCAAGTGCAGCCACGTCTCAGGTCATGTAATCACTCTCCAACTTAGTACTTGTGATTACTATTATACACCACTGTTCGGTGATAATATTAGTAGTGCCCTGCTTGAGTTGAAGTATTTGACTCATTTGGACCTCAGTTGCAATGTTTTTGGAAATTTTCCAGATTTCATTGGTTCCATGGAGAAATTGCAGTACTTGAATTTTTACAACTCCCCTTTTGCTTTTGGAGAGGCAGAGGTTGAATTTCCAGATTTCATTGGTTCCATGGAAAAATTACAATACTTGAATTTAAACTCGTGCAATTTTTTTGGTGTTGTTCGTCATCAGTTGGTGAATCTAACCAACTTGAGGACGCTTGATCTTGGAAATAATTTTCTCGAGTTTGATAATCTCCATTGGGTTTCTCGCCTCTTCTCATTATCCTTGCTTGATTTGAGTGGGAACAACTTGACAGATGCCAATTCTCTACAGGATTTATTGAATCTTCCTTCTCTTAAAGAATTGTACTTGCGTGGTTATCACTTCCCCACGCATTTCTCTGCTAATTCTTCTTCAACATCTCTTTCTGTTCTTGATCTATCCTTCACCGGGTTCACGTCTTCCCCTTTTCATTGGTTGTTTAATATAAGTTCAAGCCTTCGTAGCATAGACCTGTCTGGTAATGACTTAGAAAAATCCATTATTCCTAGTGGCTTTGGGAGATTTGCTTTTCTTGAGCACCTTGATCTATCATTCAATGGACTACTAGGTGGAATTCCAAATTCTTTGGGGAATCTAAGTCTTTTGCAGACTTTAGATCTGTCATATAATCAACTAACAGGTGGAATTCCAAATTTTGGAAATTTAAGTCATTTGCAAACATTAAAGCTATCACATAATGGCTTATCAGAATCTCTTCCCAAATTCTTTTACAAATTATCTATGGGAGCAGAGCAGTCGCTAGAGATTTTGGAGTTGAAGGAAAATAATCTCTATGGTTCAGTGGCTGATGTTACGTTACTTCCTTCCTTGAGGATTTTGTTGTTACAACACAATCAATTGAATGGGTCTTTTCTACGTGGCTTTGGACATATTTCTAAGCTTGAGGTTTTGGATTTATCTGGCAATCAAATCAGGGGATCAGTGCCGGATTTGAGCACATTTGTTTCATTGAGAAAATTACGTCTTGGCCACAATAAACTGAAATTCCTACCTACAAGTCTTGGACAACTTTCCACGCTTAAAATATTGGATGTTTCTTTCAATTCGTTAGAGGGAACAATCTCTGAAATCCACCTCTCCAAACTCCACAACTTGAAAGAGTTGGATTTGTCCTTTAATTCATTGGCCTTCAATTTTAGTGCTGATTGGATTCCTCCTTTTCAATTGAATTTTATAAAACTAGCATCGGCCTACATAGGTCCTCGCTTCCCGACATGGCTTCGCACGCAGGCAAATCTTCCTGAGCTGGATCTCTCTTGCAATAATATCTCAGAGGAAGTGCCTAAATGGTTGTGGGATTTCTTCCCGGACCTACATTTGTTAAATCTCTCTCATAACCAGATTATGGGTATCATTCCTGATTTCTCTTCCATGAATTATAAGATATTCGATATTAGTTTCAATAATTTTTCAGGTCCCTTACTATTGCCACCTCCCATTTCCACTGTATTTTTACTCTCAAATAATATGTTTGTGGGGTCAATTTCATCAATATGTACACCTTCCTATTTGCGTTTTCTTGACCTGTCAAATAATCAGTTTTCAGGAGAACTTCCTGATTGTTGGCAGAACAATACACACTTGGACACTCTCAAATTGTCTAACAATAAATTTTCTGGCAATATTCCACCCTCTCTAGGCTCTCTCCAGCAGCTCTTGATATTGCAATTGCACAATAATAATTTCTCGAGAGAATTGCCTTCCAATTTGATGAATTGCATGCTCTTGGAAATGTTTGATGTTGGAGGAAATAATCTAAGAGGAAAGATCCCAGTCTGGATAGGAACACACCTTCCAAATTTGAAAATTTTGAGCCTCGGGCAGAATAATTTTTCTGGAGATATTCCGACAGAAATCTGCTATCTATCTGAGATTCAAATCTTGGACTTGTCTAGGAACTTCCTATCGGGAAGAATTCCTCAATGCTTCAACAATTTCACATCATTGATTCAAAAGAATACCACAATTCATAACTATCTTGGTTACAGGAATGCTTTTCCTCATGTGGTCATTGACCATGTCTCCGTACAATGGAAGCGGCAGCAGGCTGAATATGGGAAAACAACAGTGGGACTTGTTAAACTCATCGACCTTTCAAGCAATAGATTAGTTGGGAACATCCCCAATGAGCATTCTCAACTGAGGGCATTGATTTCCTTGAATCATTCTGGAAATTCTTTGAGCGGGCATATAATTCCCAATATTGGTGAGATGGAAATGCTAGAAATTCTTGATTTGTCAAGAAACAACTTCTGTGGTGAGATTCCAAAAGGTCTTGCTAAGTTGGATCACTTGGCTGTTCTTGACTTGTCAAACAACCATTTGTCGGGTAAAATTCCATCAAGTACTCAACTTCAGAGCTTTGAGCCATCTGCTTATGCGGCGAATATTGGACTGTGCGGCCCCCCTCTGACGAGATGTCCCGAAGATGAGCCCAATCCATCCACAGCTCACCATGATGATGGCTTTATCGCCCAGCTGCATTCGCACGAGTTCTACATACCTATCGTTATGGGCTTCATCGTTGGATTTTGGGGAATCGTGGGGACTTTGGTTCTCAAGAACTCGTGGAGAAATGCTTATTTTAATTTCTTCAGCGGGATGGGAGATTGGTTATACGTGACAACAATAATATATGCAGGCAGGCTAAAGCGAAGCTTGGGAAACAATGTAAGTGTGACCAATTCATTCAACTATATATTTTGGTATAATGCACACATTTGCAGAGCTCAAAATGATTTCTTTATTTTTGCTATATTTTGGTGGCAGGTACCTAATTGAGAATGTTCTCGTGTCATGCTTCAAGAGACTTGCTGAGATATGCATTCCTAAATTAATGACAATCATCAGTTGCACGAATACGTCTCACTGTATAATTAATGATGAGATATGCATTACTAAATTGTTAAATTTATATAAAAAAGTCATTTTGTAAGTTGGCAATAGCGTCCTTTTGCTTTAGTTACAATCCTTGCTGAGAGTGTGAAGTGATTGTCGGTGTAACTACTGTATCATAATTGAAATCTTATTTGTTTCTAATTATTTTCATTATTCTATTTTGTTGGTCTCTGAAAATTATTGTTTTGAATTAAATGACAAAATGTATCATTGTGCAGGTGATTGTTCCATGGAACAAACCATAAATTGAGTTGCATGATCAATGCACAAATCTCAATATTCAAAGATGTGTTTTGTTAAATCCTGTGGAGCCATCATGGAACAAACAAACTGATTACTATATATTGGATGACAAAACTATATCTTATATGTTACCTTTGGCTATATCCTAAACTTGTATTTTGCAGGTTATCTTGCAGAATTACTTCTCAAGGATAGTATTGACTTTTGGGAGCTGAGAGTAAAAAAAGAGCTGTTGGAGTTTTCTTGGGAACTCAACCAAATTGGAATTTCAAAAAGTGTGTCCAAACTCCAACGGCTTTGTGAAGCCTCAATATAAAGGACTCAAGAGATAGCATAAAAACTGATTATGTTCAAACTTCCCTTTTATGGTTACTTTGTGTGTACACCAGCCTCGTTTACTTTTCATGACATGTTATTGCATGTTTGGGAGGGAAGAAAACAAATAAAAAATAATCAGATTAAACAGAATTAGCATAGAATTTAATTAGAATTAGACTTACATTTGGATTGGGATTACAGTCAAGTTCCTAACGGATCCTTACCCATTTCCTAGTTAAATAAGTATTCTTAAAAATTTTAATAATTTATAATATATATTACTTTACTCTCAGTGAGACGAGAGAGATCACTGAGAGAGTTCACATAGATACATTCAACTTCGACGACGATGATGATGAATATTCCTCCAGGCTATCGTTTCAATCCTTCCGACCAAGTATTGATCAAAGATTACCTCTTCAGGAAGTCCACTGGTATGCCATCAATATCACCCTTCGATTTCATCCTCGAAAAGAATCTCTACGGCCCAAATGTGGAACCATGGAACGTCTTCAACAATCTTGATGATTTTATTTGGTATATTTCTTAGCAGCGGCATTGGAAGCAAATCTATTAGCAGGCGAGTTGGAAGATGATGAGACGTTTGCAGCAGAATTGGAAGAGAATCTATTAGCAGCCAAGATAGAAGATGGTGAGCCGTTTGCATCATTTGGAGAATTACTTCACCAAGGCGCAAGTCATGAATTATTACAAGTTGAGACATGGGCGGCGTCACTCGCAGTTTAGCAGCAGATGAATTGACAGCATAACCATTGATTACTCTGATTTTCAGTTTTATATTTGAAACAGAAAAACACAAGGAACAGAGAGAAATGCGAAATGCAAAGAGAAATTTACTCATTATAATGTATTGTTTACTGTTATTCCGTCACAAAATGCAAAGAGAATTGGGATTTTAAGAAGACAAGACTTGTAAAGTTGTGTTTTTCCAATTGTCCAGGATGATTCAAAGCTGATGTATTTGCAGCAATAATGATAGAATGAGTATGTTTGAAGGAAACGGAGAAAGAAACTTAGATGATTTTATAGCTGTTTAAAGATTGTTTATGGAGCATGTGTTTAAATTGAGACAATGTCTGCATATAACTATCCTGATATCGGTGCATGGTACAGATATCACCTGCTTCAAATATACCTTCTATGCTCATAACAACGCGGCTGTAAGCCTGTAATCTGCTTTTGAATTCGATCTGTTGTCTCGTTCTATTGCAAGTTTGCCAGCATGTGACTAAACAAAAAAGAGTAACATAAACCTTGATAAATGAAAGTGTTCATTTCTGGAAAAGGGTTGATTGCATTGAGACTATAAAGGATTCACAGGCTTTTATGGTTCTTTGGATACATGCTAATTAGAGAATTACCAGCACAATTCACAGTTGCAAGATTCAATTTCACTGCATGACCATATATTAGATGTTAGTCTAATCTTGGATTGAAGATATTTCCACATCGCTTCAACAGAGCAGCAAATTTGAAATGGTTTGGTTTAACTCTACCCTCTGTTATCATCCTTTAATAACTCGATAGCTTCAATGTTGTGTCCTGCATTTTGCACATATCCTCTTATGATTGCATTCTATCAAAGGCTTTCCTTGAGTTAATCACTTATATCCACCAAACTAACATTCCACACAGACCAATTCTTGATAACCAAACCATTCAATTGGCCCAGTATTCAGCAGTCCCAGCTAAGAACAAGTTGATAAGCTGCTACTAAATGTAAACAGATCAGGAACAAATCCTGCAATAAACATATCAACAAACAACACAATGCATATTGCATCTCTCGGAGAAGCCAATTGAGCAATCCTTGTGATCATTGAAGTACAAACAACAGGGTCCTTCTCAGGCATTTTATCGAACACTTTCTTTGCTGACTCCAAATTCCACAATGACCATATCTCTCCGCTAACATATCAATCAGCACATATGCCCCATGCCAACATGAGATTCAGAGTACCCAGTCTTCATAAAAGAACCCATTTATCAACAGCCCAATTCTCGCGTATTCCAATTTCCAACAAGCTCCAATTACAGTCGATAAGCAAAATTCATTCGGTAATTCCCCAATCTCCACCATTTCGATGAGCGTGTGAAGTAAATCAAATTATACTCTAATTTTATATTAAATTAAATCATGGTAAAGGTCAATTATTTTATTTATTTATTTATAATAATAATAATAATCAATTCATTCGGTCATTCCCCAACTCCACCATTTCGATGAGCGTGTAAAGTAAATCAAAGTATACTCTAATTTTATATTAAATTAAATTATGGTAAAGGTCAATTTATTTGTTTATTATTATTATTATATGTTTGAGTACACCTTTTTAATTTTTCTTTTTAATAAATCGGTCAATGCGACCGGGGGTTAGAAATGAGACCTCCATCTCATATATATCAATAAAAAACGAAGTACAACGAACTAATAATAATTATTATTATTATCCATTGAAATAATTAAAAAAGTGTACTCTTGCTTGACGCTTGGATGAGTATATTTTTTTAATTATTTTTAGGGTCATTTACCCCTAAGATATAGCAAAAATACATATTACTCTCTGGGGTTTGAAAATTTCAAACAGCCCCTGAGATTTACTTTCTTTCTCACAAATTCCCCCAACCGTTAATAACAGTGTTAAGTTTTGATGAAGCCGACAATACTATTTTTAAAAATTCCAATTCTATCCTTGAGGGGTATATTGTAATAATATTGAAAGTATAAGAATATATTTGTAATGTTAGTTAAATTTGTATTTTTTTTTAATTTGAAATTTTTTAATTTAATCTAATATTTATATTTTGCCTATAAATATTAGTTAAAATAGATATTTAATGCATATTTATTCCTATAAAATATGATAAAAAGCTTACAAATTCTACGTTATGTTTATATTTTAGTTTGAAGTATATTTTGCATAAGTTCATTTAAACTTTGTTCGCTTGAAATAACAAAGTTTCATTTCGAAATAGAAAACGATAACAAAAACACCAATATCAATCAATGCATTAATAAGTTCGTATAAATATTCGTCAGAATTATTTAAATAAATATTCTAAATATTGGTGATCTCTAATGCATTTCCTTTAAATATAATGAATAGTATTTAATATAACATGCATGTCCAATATCTTTGAAAAATTAGGCATCCATAAATATTGATGCGTTCAAAAAATCGCAGCACCTTATTTATATGGGGACTTTGAAATACGAATATTAAAGTATATGCCAAAATAACGATTAAAGGAGGAAACCTGCAAAATAATGGTTGACAAAGGAAAAAGCTTGTAGAACAGAGATTAATAGATACGTGGTAGCATAATAATAAGCAGAATAACTAAGAAAAATAACTCAGAGATTAAGGAAAATTAGAGTTATCGTTCTCAAATAGATTTTAGAAGATATGCAAATTTCAGGGAGAGACTTGAGAGAGGGAGCTTTATTAATTCGTGAATCCTCCCCCTAAGTACAGAGATATTTCCTTATTTAAACATACGTCTAAGATTGGTTAGGTTTTTCTCCTATTTTCTAGGGAGGTTGAGGAGTGGGAGAAAGAGATGGGATAGTTGGGGATATCCTTTTTTCCTACTTTCCGTTACATGAGAAGTGTTTTGAAAATAAATACACATGAAGGGAGAATTTCTTGGGTTGGGCAGCAACTAACCCATCCGCATTTGTGGACCTTGGAGGTTAACATAATCTTGCTTTGCTATATCTTCTAGTTTTCTCAGAAGTCCCTCTGACAAGCCTTCCTCTAGGAATACCCATATTATGCCGTCCTTTGAAGGAATCCTCATGTCCTACGTTCCTGCCGGGGTTTACGAATGCAAGCCTTCTTATTGGGCTCGCGCTTGTGGATTGGCTCAACCTCTTTTGATCCTCCGCTCTAGTAGGCTTATTTGTAAATGGGCTGAGGTCCAATTGCGTTAGAAATGTGATGCATCAAATATGAAATTAGTTCGTTATAAAAATATCAAAATATTATTAAGTAATATTTTTTACAAAAAAATATATATATATAGGTACAAAACTCAAATACTCACATCACTCCCTAAGAATTTCAATACTTGCATTAACCCCTGTGTTTGGACTCTTTATTATATACACTCCCTAAGTTTCAGCATATAAGTGGTAAAAAGGTAAAATTGCACATTCAGTTAAATTTAACGAAAGAGATAACGGACCAGATGGAATTTATAATTTCTCAAATCTCAGGGAAGAATCCGTAATTTCGCCGCCATATCTCAGGGGTCGGGGTCGTTCATAATTATCTCTTATTTTTATTATATGCCTGAAAAAATAATTTTCAAAAAAAAAGTAATTTAAAATCTCAAATATACACGTTAAACAGGTTAATAAGAACAAGAAAGCAACATAACTATTTACAAAATCTAGAAATATTTGTACATATCTAAACTTTAAAAACCTTGACTTTATAATCAAGTAAACCCTGTTATGCGGCTTTCATGAATGCATGCAATATGATGACCACTACTTTGGGAAATGTTTGAGAATGGGACGTTTACAAATTAAAACAGATTTAATTCAAACCCAATTGAACCATTCGGGAAATTCCCGAAAAATCCCCATATGGGAACTCAAATTCCTCTTTACTCTCCACTTTCAAAAAAGTTCCTCTAAACTCCCCAGATGAAAATCAAAGTTCCTCTTTACTCCCCGTTTTTTTGGAAGGTTGTATAAAAATTCAAGAATCGCGTACCCGAACCCCGAAATCACGTACTTAAATGCCCAAATGATGTATTTGGGGGCAAACGTTTTCTTCAAATACCTTTTCTCCTCAAGATTTCCAAAATCAAAAGTTCTCTGTTTTCTTCAAATACCTTTTCTCCTCAAGATTTGCAAAATCAAAAGTTCTCTTCAAATACTTCTTCTGTGTCTTGGAGCAAAAGAAGTGCCGACAATATCAATCTCTTACCTGATTTATGAAAACCCATAAATATCTGGTAGAGTTTTTGATAATCTCACTTCAAAATATTGATGGGGGAGACAGAATGGAGGAAGGAGTTGGGGGAGAGAAAAAGAATTTGATGGGAGATCCATACGTCGTCATTTTAGATGGGTAGAAGGGAATAATCTGGTGTGCTTCAAATTCGTGCACCCGGACGACGAAAAATCCCTACCGCGCTTATATATATATATAAAACTAGTTTAATATACCGCGCAATACGCGGTAATCTATGCCCGTCGATATAAGCACTTATAACATAATTATAATTATTATATCGACTTATAACATAATTATAATTATTAATAATATGGAGGTTCCTTATCATTTTTAGTGTCTTTACATTATAACAAAAATTACACAAGCAAAAAGAGAAAGAAGAGAAAAAATGAAACAAAAACTTCCATTTAAAAACAGCCAACTTGCTGTAATGGATCACAATTCACAATATTTGGTGAGAATGAGAGAACTCTAATAAAAATTCATGGTTTCCTTCCAAGGGAAACCAACACCACAAGTCTAGTGAGGAAAAACGATTCTTAACCGCTTTGATGGTCTCCAGGAGCTGAGTACCCTCTTTTTTATTGTTAGATAGCAAATTGACCTGTGAAAAACATAATTTAAGTTGTATCAGCCTATTAGGTTGGGACAATCTCAAAACCGGCTAAGAAATATAGTATGCAGATTGGTATGACAAACTCAACGATGCATCTTTAAGATATGGCAATATGCTAATATTAGAAGATGCGTACTCATTTTCTAGTTAATCTGAAAAAATTACATTGGTCAGCACATGAGCTCCCTGCATTAAGGAAAATCTTTTGGCAATTACAAAAACATAAGTGTGAAATACTCCTCAAACGAATAATCAAGTGACATAGCACTTCAAGAATGCTAGGATTAATCACCAAAAGGGTAATTTGGGTCATGAACTGGTGAGCTATGCAATTCAAGAATGCTAGGATTAGAATACCTGCATGCATTAACAAGAAAATTACAAACAAAAATATCACCTCCAGTTTTTCAATTGTTGCATAGACTCTGTACCACCAAGAAGCCGCTCATGAGCAACTAAACATGATTTTCCTACTTAGTAACCAATAGGAAATCCATTTCAAGGATATAAGAAAATTACAAAAACCATTATAGTTGTAGTTGCCAAACTTTCCAGCAAGTTCAAAATAAATTCAGTATAAATGTTCGGAAAAAAAAAAAAATCAAAATATTTGAAAAGGTTAAAATGGGTCTAAGAATTAGATGCTTAGGTCAGTTTGTAGTCTTCAATACGTGAACACACACACAGAGTGTGACATATTGTTTCCAAGAAGCAAATTTTTATTCAAAATAATACACAGTACATACATCTACATACAACAATTAGCAAATATATATATGCATAAATGATAGTTCTAATTATTAGCACTTTGTGATAAACTAATAATAATATAGAAATAAGAATTGATGCTCTTTTAATTAATCAAGCATCTGGAACTACGCCACCAACCTCCATAACGTGAAACTAAAGTGCTGACAGAAAAGTTGGACATATAATTGCAAGCTGAAACAGAAGCCTCCAATTATTGATTCAAATCCATCGAATAAAGAGGAATATTACAACATTACTGGAGTAAGTCAGTTTGTAGTTATTGGCAGATATATGAAATTCAGTCACTCTACGCTCTTTCTTCAATTTAAAACAATATTTCTTGATATGACCAGGTTCACCACAATGATTACACTTAAATTCTTTTCATCCTGACCTTGACTTGCTTCGACTTTTACTTCTACTTTTATTATATTTATGTTGGCTTCTCCCCCTATTCTCTAAAACCAACAATTCGGGTTGAGACGAATGTTGAGTTTTTCGTCTCATCTCTTCATTCAAAACACTACTCTTCACAAGCTCAACGGTTATACCACCATCAGACAAAGAGTTAACAAGTGAAACACGACCCCAATTCAAAATAAATGAAAAAAATGATCACATCGATCTGAGCGGTTCGTTTTAGCTTTTCAACTTTCAGATTTTCAGGCAGTTGGCGGATTGGTCAAGCTCTTCAAATGGAGGGTTATTCATTTTTTTTTTCTTTCTGAAATATCGGTCCAAACGGCCCACAAACCAATCCGTGCCGATTATTTTAATCTGTTTTTAACCGGTTTCTGCCGGTTTCCACCGGTCCAACCAGGCGTCGATTTTAGGGGTAGTTCGGATGGGGCAGGCTATCCGTCACCGGTTCAATCGGCGGTCCAGTCCCGGTTTTAAAACAAACCGTTGTTACTCCAAAAAGTTATGCTGAGAGATTGCCGAAAATGTCTGGAAGAGGAGGACGCAGTGGTGGTGGGGGAAGTGGACAACCGTCGCCTTCCGCCGGCCGCGGGCAACGGCCTACACGCGGCGGTGCTCCTGTCAGTGGTAGAGGCCGCGGTGTTAACGATCCGCAGATCCAGGCCAATCTGAAGCGATTGAGCGATGAAATGGAGAAAAAACTTCAGTTGCACGCTTCGTCTTCATCCCAGGCATCGGCGCTTGCATCTACTGGATCGCAAGTTTTAGCGGCGACTCTGCCGCCGGCTTCTTCAAAGGCGCTGAGGCATCCGGCGAGGCCGGGTTACGGTTCCATGGGAAGGAAGGTTGTAGTGAAGGCGAATCATTTTCTCGTGAATGTGGCCGACCGAGATCTACATCATTATAATGTCAGTGTTAGCTCTATTTTGTTTAAAAATTTATTTCCTACTCGCTACACGTTTCTTATCCCGTATAATATCCTCTTTAAACGAATTCGAATGCGAACGGATATCGGATTTTTGAATATCCATTATACCCTGTGTGCTTGGTTACCATTATACCATATATGAGCGTGAAGCTATTTCCCATGCTTATGTTTTTTTTTGCTGTATGTTTTTTGACGTATATACGCTCTGTTTTATGGATGTATATGTTTTTTGACGTATGTGTGCTCTGTTTTGCGAATGTATATGTATTTCTTGACGTTGTGTGCTCTTTTTTGTGAATTTGTATGTTTTGGCGTGGATATGTCCCAACTTACTTCGTTTTAATAGTATTGTGCATGAGAATATTTGAGTGTTTTCGTGTAGATGTATCCCTCTGTTTGTGTGTGTATCATGTTCTTATCAAGGTTCTAGTGTTTCTTTTGCATGCGTATGATGCCCTTAGCAAGGTTCTAGTGTTTCTTATGTTTAAAAAAAAATTATGTGCTTCTATGTTGATGTTGAAGAACAAACATGTTTTTTCTGAATAGATGCATATTCACCAATAGATATTGTTTGCTTTTTTTGTTATTTGTTGGTAACAAATGGCATTTCTATGATTTGAATTTTAGTTTGTTTTATGTATTTAGGTGTCTATTTCTCCGGAGGTGTCCTCAAAGAAAGTATGCAGGGAAATTATGAACGAGCTTGTTAAATCTTTTCACGCATCATATCTGGGCAAGCGGAAGTTAGCTTATGACGGAAGGAAAAGTTGCTACACAGCAGGACCACTGCCTTTCTCCTCAAAGGATTTTGTTGTCAAGCTGGTTGATACTAGAGCTGGGTGAGGTGTTCCTAGCCATGCAAACCTTTTTATGTGGATATCTTGCACTGTAGGGAAACGTAATTCAGTCATCTTAGCTCAAATGTCTTGTTATCTATTTGCAGGAGGGAGCGAGAATTCAAGGTCTTGATAAAATTTGCTTCAAAGGCTGACCTTCATCACCTTTTCCAGTTTTTGCAACGTAAACAGCTGGATGTCCCACAGGAACTTCTACAATCTCTCGATGTGGTTCTTCGGGAGAAGCCATCTAACAGGTGTTAGTTGTCTTTTAAACATCTCAATTATGGTTGTGTATTTTATGTACTCACCTTATTTTTGATTTACAGCTATCAAGTTGTTGGGAGGTCTTTCTTTTCTCCCAAGTTGGGATATGGTGGGCTTGGTAATGGCTTAGAGTATTGGAAAGGGTTCTACCAGAGCCTTCGTCCAACACAGATGGGCCTCTCCTTAAATATTGGTATGCTTTATGTGTACTTTGTGCTTTGTTTAGTTAGAGTATCTGTTAGCTTGGTAGTACTGAGCTTGTCTTTCTAATTTACGTGTTATTGTTCATTAATTGGCTTGGTTATGGTTGTAAAGCATGCAGTCTCTAGCTTATATTTGATACATTTCATTCCTGTTGTTGATTATCTTACTGCAGATACGTCAGCTAGAGCCTTTTTCGAGCCCATTTTGGTGTCTGAGTTTGTTGTGAAGTACTTCAACAGAGCTCTGACTGGGCCTTTATCTGACCAAGATCGCATAAAGGTATCAACATTAATGTATCAATTCTAGTTTCTATAATAATGTACTGTTTCCAAGTCCAAGAGTGAGTGAGTTTGGAACAACTGTTTGTGTCATGCTCTATGTCACTAGTTATCTTAAGGAATATATTCCTGAATCAGCCTTTTTCTTTTGGTTTTTTCTTAATTTATTACCATCTCATCGTTCCCTCAATCATATATGTCAATTCCCCATGGTGAAAAGATCTGTTTTTGGGTTTTCAGCTGAAGCGAACTCTAAAGGTATCAAGGTTGAGATTAACCATCAAAGACAATATATCTGGTTTGTCTACGGAATCGACAAATCAGTTGATGTAAGCTCTTCTGTTCATGACTTTGTTCTTTAAGTATGTTGTTGTGATTCATCGTAACAGTTGGTTCCATATCTTAATCAACGTTTGAAGGTTGAAGGCTGAGATTACTGTTTAATTTACATTCTTCATTAAAAAAAATCAGGTTCCCAGGGATGAGTCTGGGGCTATGATATCTGTTTCTCAGTACTTCAGAGAGAAGTACGATATTGTGCTCAGGCATCCTCATTTGCCTGCTCTTCAAGCAGGACGTGCCAGATCCATCTATCTTCCCATGGAGGTATTTTTCTGTAGTTGAATTGAATGTGTTCCTTCTGTAACTGTTATTCTCTTGGATACTGTATTCTTGTAAATTCATAAAATTTTTTAAGCTTTTTTCCCCAGCTTTGCAGAATTTGTGAAGGGCAAAGATATTCAAAGGAATTAAAGGGAAGACAGGTCACCTCATTGTTGAAAGCGACGTGTCAACGACCAGACCAAAGAGAAGATAGCATCAAACAGGCATAGATATTTAGATTCTTCCATTTATAACCTTTTGGTTTTAATATAATTTTGCAATGAATGTTTTTGTGGTCAATTTTACTTTATGTATGCACTACTCGGTTTTACTGCGGGTGATTTTTACCTTCAGATGGTGAAAATCACCAACTACAACGATGAACTTGTGAGCAGAGAGTTTGGTATGCAAGTTGGTCTCGAACTAACCTCGATAGAGGCACGGGTTTTGCCTGCTCCAACGGTATACTTCTGCCAAACATGTGTTGTCATTTTCCCTTTTGCACAACTTCTTACTTGCTGCTGCTATTTTGAATTTACAGCTGAAGTATCATGATACAGGAAGAAACACTCGGATTGAACCAAGTTTAGGGCAATGGAACATGATAGATATGGTGAACTCGTTTTGCTGAAAGTATATTTTGGTTTTTGCTTGTACTAATAGCTGCTGTAATTTGTTTATCTTGCTCTATCATTGAAACATGATAATTTTAATGTTGCCTTTTCTCATTTGTCCTATTGATATGTGTAAGGTAAGAAATCGTGTTGCATCTGTTCTGACTTTAGGAATTCTATGTTGAGCTAGGAGACGTTTACATGTTACTCCTTGAGATTATCTAAAATATTTTCTGTTCTTCAGAAAATGGTCAATGGTGGAAAGGTGGAAAACTGGGCTTGTGTTAGCTTCTCATGTTCGAAGATTGATGTCAATAGATTCTGCAATGAATTGATCAATATGTGCTGCAGTAAAGGGATGGTATGTATTGATTTGCATATATTACTGTCTGGCCCCTCACACAGTGTCAAATGATCTGATTATATCTTTTGTTTGTCTTTAGGAATTTAACCCAAGGCCTTTAGTTCCTATTAGCACGGCCCATTCTGGCCAGATTGAGAAGGCCCTAGCTGATGTTAATGCACTGTGTGGCACGAAAAAACTCCAGTTGCTAATTGTTATTTTGCCTGATTTCAGGGGGTCATATGGTCAGTACAGCCTCTTTGTGTCTTGAACCTAAAATAGAATGTTGATGAGATTATCTGCTATGTTTTTCTTCTAATTTACAGGGACGATCAAGCGGCTATGTGAAACGGAATTGGGAATTGTTTCACAATGCTGTCAACCAAAGCAGGTTATGAAGTATAATAAACAATATATGGAAAATGTGGCATTGAAGATAAATGTCAAGGTTTATTAAAAGTTCTCTTGCCCGTTCCGCATTTTAATCCCCCTTTTCTTCTATGGTGATTAAGACCGACTCAATTCCTTGCTCCCTTTTTATGGTTTTAACCAGGTTGGAGGCAGAAATACCGTCCTGGAACTGGCCGTGTCTAAAAGAATGCCTTACTTGAGTGACCGTCCTACCATCATTTTTGGTGCTGATGTCATTCATCCTGCACCTAGAGAATTTTCCAGGCCTTCAATTGCTGCAGTATGCAAAACCTCCTCCATTACAATTATTTTTGTACCTTCGAGTGCTGATGTCGTTGTACCTTGCTGAGGAAAGATGTTCTATCTGTATTTGCAGGTGGTGGCTTCAATGGATTGGCCTGAAGTGGCAAAATACAGAGGACTGGTTTCTGCACAGGCCCACAGGGAAGAGATGATCCAGGATTTATATAACATGAGAGAAGATGCTAAAATGGGAATTGTTCACGAAGGCATGATCAGGTCAGTTTTTTATTCAGTCCTTTAACTATAGGATTCGTGTTTTTATCATAATTATATTTGTGTTTCAGGGAACATTTGATGGCCTTCTACAAGTCTACGAAGCAGAAGTCTAACAGAATTATATTCTACAGGTTAAGTCGTTAATGTTTTCATTTGGTTCAGTAGCTGGCATGTTGCTATTGAGTTTATAACTATTGGTTTTTTAATGGCAGGGTGGGTGTCAGTGAAGGACAGTTCAACCAAGTTCTTCTGCATGAAATGGACGCAATCAGGAAGGTGTGCTTCTTTTAAGATTTTTGGTGTTTCTGTTATATTTTAAGTAAGGAGTTTGTATTTTTGTTGCTGACATGGAATATATGATCATGTTTAGGCTTGTGTGTCTATAGAAGAAAATTATCTTCCTAGAGTCACTTTCGTGGCTGTGCAAGAGCGACGCCAAACACGGCTCTTTCCAGGTAATCATGGAGATCGGAGAACGACTGACAGGAGTGGTAACATTTTGCCAGGTATAAATTCAAGTTTCTGATTTCTTTTGTTGGTTTTTCGGGTTCTCTTTTCTTGTATGTAACATGGTAGTACCCATTTGGTCAGGTACTGTGGTTGATACAAAGATATGCCACCCCAATGAGTTTGACTTCTACCTATGTAGTCATGCAGGGATCATGGTAAAACTTGTAACATGATTGGTGATCGTTTTAGCGGTCTAATGGAATGCTTTATAAGATGTCATTTTTTGGTTTCGAGCAGGGAACTAACCGCCCAACACATTACCATGTGCTGTATGATGAGAATCAATTCACTGCAGATGGTTTGCAAATGTTGACCAACAGCTTGTGTTACACGTAAGTTTCCCGACTAGTAGGAAAATTTTAATTGAACTTTGTCTCACACAAGGCAGTTCTTAAGTTTTGAGGTTTTTCCAGGTATGCTAGGTGTACTCGGTCGGTTTCTATTGGTAAGTCTTCCTTTCGGTGTGCTTCCAGATTTCACATTGTTTGGTCTAATCTTTAAATGTATGCTGAGCTGGTGAAATTTTGATGTGTTTATGCAGTGCCACCTGCGTACTACGCCCAGCTAGCTGCATTTCGTGCCCGTTACTACATTGAGGGGGCTGAGTTGTCAGACAGTGGATCAACTTCAGGGGGTGCTAGTCAGCCGACACGTGACAGGAACAGAGAGGTGCGACCACTGCCCGTGATCAAGGAGAATGTCAAGGAAGTTATGTTCTACTGCTGATTCTTTTGACAACAGTGACACTTTTTGAGTTATACGTAGGCGAATATCTTTTGTATAGATCATCTTGTCCTATGTTTCTTAGGTTCTGGTACTCGTATTTTGGCTAATTTATTGGTATGTTTTAGGATGGTTTGTTCTGAAGCTTAACGATTCCTTCTTGGTGACTAGTTGTGCTTCAATTTCCCTGCACTGATTTGTGTTCGGTATAAGCTTGTAAAGTCCAAGTCCTGATTATTCGTTTTTGTTCTGTCGTGCAGCATCCCAAATTGTTTTGGGTGTTACCCGGTTTTCCTGGACTATCAGCTGTAGAAACATTGAGCGGCTTTGAACCTAAACGAAAGGATTTCGTAAGGAAAAGAGAGACGAATGTCGAGGTAACAAGTTAGTAATAGTGATACTTAACAGTCGTAATCCGCCCATCCATCCTTCTGAGCAGCCAAATCAAACACCACAGCCTTACCCTTCTGAAAGTTGTCTGAAATGCAGAGAATGTTTAATATCCATGTGCCTAAGAACTAAAATGAATTTTTCCTTATGCCTCCTGAAATAGTAATTCCGCCGGTTATACTCTTCTGGATTGCCATGCACCACAATATATCATCACCCTACATAAGCAGAAACATCAAGAAGAGACCTACAAGCTGCTTTCATAACAAAATTAAAGATAATGAATTTCAGCCCCAGTACTTCATACATACTTTTTGAAGTCCCAGTCCTGAAGATTAAGAGACCTACAAGCTTCATATATACTTGTTAAAAAAACTGTATGAAGCTACAAAGAAATGAATTTCAGCCCCAGTACTTCATATTTACTTGTTGAATTTGTAAGTCTTAATCTTATTTTTTATTAATTATATTTTTAAAATTAAAGCCAATCAAATATATCAAAATTTCAAATTAAAAAGAACAGGCCGATGATATAACTTTATGAATACGTTTTAATGCAACGCCTTTAATATCTAGAAAAAGGTTTTATGCATATACATAGTTATTATAATAAAGATTCCTTATTCATTCTTAATCAACAGTTAGGAAGATTCGAATCCTAACTTTGTATATAGAGTAATTTTAAATTTTTTTAGTTAATTGTCATATTTTATGAGGTGTCTACGATTCAACAAGCTGGAAATTAACCATTGTAGTAGAAGATGGATGCCCTAATTAAAAATAATAATAATAATAAAGTTGCATATATCTAATAAATCATATAATTAATAAAGACGTATGTCCTTATTACTGATTCTTGAAATGCACTTTAAAGGAGTGTCATGTGACTTGAGTATGCGTATTTTCCACACCTCACGGCCCACAAATATTTGTTTATATACTTTTTTTTGAAGGGCAAGCCCCCCGAGGGGGGGAAATCTATTGCATCTCCAAAGAAATAAGGTCTGAAACAAAAGATGGATAATCCGAAGAACTAACGCAAGGCGAAGTTGCATGTCTAGCTAATTTGTGGGCCACAACATTTGCACCACGTCTAATAGAAACAAAACGAACAACCTCAGAACAAGAATAAAGCTGGAGAATCTCAGCTATGATATTGCCTGCAACAGAAAGATTCTGACCCTCCATGAGGAGATCATTAATCATGTTAAATATTGTCACCTCAATCTCCAGCTGCTCAAAGACGGATTGCAGTCTATCAATGAAACAAGGGGCCAACTTCTGGACATGAACCCAACGCACATGAAAAAGAGCCCAAACCTGCCTAGCAAAAGGACAGTAAACTAGGACATGGGGCAGGTCCGCCATTTCCGCCCACCCAAATGGGACGTTAAATTAGTTAATAATATATACGTATTTGTTTTCATTTTTTCAATATTTATTAGATGTACATAATATATTATATAAATTATAAATGCAAATATATATATATATATATATATATATATATATATATTGTGGGAACAAATATATATAATTGATGGGGCCTACCCACCTAGGACACATGACCAACCTTATGAGAGTTAGACTGAGGAGAACTAGCTTACTACGAGCTGTGTGGGGGAGCTCGCGGTGTGAGCTCGCTCCTTGGAATCTTACGAATTGCGAGTTGGGTAACGACGAGCTGCATTCGGATAACGCCAAAGCCCAAGTCAATAGCACAACACGAATAGAAGAGTTCGCTAAGAACGGGCGAGCAGAAGAGAACAAACGAACAGACGAATCAGCTCGCAAGTATAACGAGCTGATAGAAGACCGTGGAGCAGAAGGATATCTAGAGGAGTGCCGGGCAAGTAACAACTAAATAAGATACGGAAGAATCTGGTAAGATCATAACAAATCGAATAGAAGAGAAGGTAACGTAAATTACTAAAACTCTAAGTCCGATATTCTATATAAACGACCCTTGAGATATGACGATCCAAGCTTTTTGGTCTGATCTCTTGATTAGTCTCTCTGAAACCCTGACTTACCTTGGTAAGATTCTTGAGAAAAGAGAGATTAATCTTTAAGGGTTTGGGCTAGAACGCAACAATAATATATGACAAAATTAATATATATAATAAATATTTTTATTTTTTAATTAAAATGTTAGGATTCGGGAGCCGGCTCGTGAATCCAAATTTTAAAAACAAAGGGTTCGAGCTTAGTTCATGGAGGTCACGAGTCGAGCCAGGGTTCGGTTCGGGATCAACTTTCCTGAACTCAAGACCGAACCTTTATTGATTTGACTCGCTAGATTCGCGAACGGGTTCGTCTCGTTTATATCCCTATTTCAAAACATAATATCTATACATTTTGACAGAGATGATAGAATTATCTAAAATGTTACCGCCACTGTTTATAAAAATTTATTTTTATAAAAAGAAGTAGTATAAAAAAATTAAAATATAAAAAAGAAATAACCAAAAAAATAAAAAAAAAAAACATACAAAAAGGGGAAAAAAAATAAGGGTAAAATTGATTTTTTAAATTTAAAATTTGTTTAATATGGTAGAAGGGGCGGTGAGGAGAACTTTAAGAATATTATAGGGTTATCCAAACGATTTTTTATGTCTCAGGGTTTTACTTACTTCTTCCGACTAATACAGGGAAGTTCGCTGCAATAACCTCCTATTTTGTGTGCACTAGTATTTTTAAAATATCACTTTGCTATCCTGGTGGATAGTAACCGATGGACAATTGTCGTTTAACATATTTAAAAATAAATAAATATTATCGTGTCCGTAAATGTAGTGGTCATGTCTTCGTGTTAGTGGAGAGCTAAAGTTTGATGAAAAAATGGATGCCCATTTAGATAAATTCGTTTGTTTAGGTCGAACCCATTCTTTAATGAATTTTCCGTGAATTTTTAATTTTCACATAGGTTTAGAGCTTAATTTAATTGAAAGATTATAAACTATATATACTGTTGGACAAATGACAATAATAGAAAAAGATTCAACTGTTCCCATCTTGAATCTTGACTTGATGGTCCACTGGGCCTATTAATCTCCTAAAATTATAGATTTTTATCAATAACATTATGATGATCTGAAAAAAGAATTCAGCTAAATTACCGGTTTAGTACATTAATGAGAAATGACATCGAATGTGTTGTGAAGACTTTGAAGTACTCAATCGGCTTTCCATCGATTCCCCGCTTAATTAATTAATAATGTCTGGATTAAGGAACACGAATGCTGCTATGTATGGTGGTCTCCCTAAACAATTAAGAAAGCCATAAAATCAATAAGCTTTTGAAATGATAATATCTATACAATTTGAGAGAGATGAGAGAAATGATAATATCTATACAATAAGCTTGTAATTCTGTTTTTGCAGCAGGAGATGAATAAATTTATTTTCCACAGAATGTATGTGAAGACTTGGAGAGTCAATCGATCCGTCCTAAACGGCTTTCTATCGATTGGTTGGGAAAACCTGAAAAGAATTCCACAAGTGTGATTTCTTCTTTTTATGCTTTATCTATTATTATATATGAAAATTACCGTACTCAGTCAGGAATTATTATCTATTTGGGACCAAAAACACCTGCCCCAGCCTAAACCTCCAATGTGGGATGTTAAATTGCGCCAAAAAAACAGCACTTTTTATCTATGCATCGTAGAGGAGAGTTGATGTCTGATTAAAATTTTTACCTATGCACTGTACGGGACGACGTTCCCTTATACCCAAGGGCGGCCAATGACATAGAGTCAGGGATCACACGACGGCCCTTCGCAATTTTAGGTCCCTGCTAAAGATTTTATACATAACGTTACAAAAATAAATTTTATTCTTTGAATTTTCTGTAATTTTTCTTATTGTAGTCTCCTGAAAGTTTAATTAATTTTTTTATACATTTTGATCTCAACTGAACCCCTCTTCTACTCAACTGAACCCCTCTTCTACAGCTTTCATGGATGCATGTGTAAAATGATGATCACGACTTCAGGAAATGTTTGAGAAAGATAGTTTTTTAAAGAAAGAAAGAATTAATTCGAACCTAAATTGACTAATGAAGTTGAAACTATACTAATTTTCTATTCATTTAATGAAGACAATTCATGAATCGATATTTTTAAAAATATTATTTTATCGTATTGAATAATGGAGTAGGATGATGTTTTCTCACGCGTAAAATTTAAAAACAAAAACCATATTGTTGTATTCGTATCGATACATTATACAGCATCACTTGATGTAAACTTTGATGACCCAGTAGGAAAAATTCGTTACCTTAAATTGAACCAACTCTTTATTTATTTCATTTTCTTTTTGGAATTTATTTTTTAATTTTTGCAGAAATTTGGAGCTATTTTTAAATGAAAATTACACATTTAGGCAATAAAGAGAAAAGAATTCGACTATCCCCATCTTGACACTTGACATGATAGTTCAATCGGACAATTAAAATTTTCCACAATGTGTACTCGGGAAGACTTGACTTGACTTGACTTGACTTGATTCATCATAAAATTATGATTATCTGAATGAAAAAATTCAGCTAATATTTTCTGTCAATTTATTTTCCCAGTAAATGTTTGTGATGACTTTGAGAGTCAATCGATCCGTCCTAGACGGCTTTGTTGGAAAAGCTGAAAACAATTCCACAAGTGGGATTTCTTCTTGAATTAAGCTTTATTTATTATTTTTTTTAAAGGCAATTAAGCTTTATTCATTCTTATGAAAAATACTATATTCAGTCAAGATGGCACGATTTTGATTTAAAAAAAATAAAAATAACAAAAAATGGAACGAATGTAGAAGGGAGAAGCTTTGAAATCATAATATGAGTGAGATGGGAGAATGTTGTAAAGCATTAACTAAAATGTTAGTGCTAATGTTGTGTTTCCTTGCTTATAAATTTGTATTTGCTGCAGGGGATGAATTAAGGTGCATTGAAAAGGAGAGAGAAGCTCTTCTCGAGTTCAAGAAAGGCCTTATAGATGAACACGACTTCCTGTCGTCGTGGGGAAGTGAGGAACACAAACGGGAATGCTGCCTATGGGAGGGAGTCGAGTGCAGCTACGACTCAGGTCATGTAATCGCTCTCCAACTTAGTACTTGTAAAAACTATTCTCTGGAATTGAGTGGTGAGAAGATTAGTAGTGCCTTGCTTGAGTTGAAATATTTGAGTCATTTGGACCTCAGTTGCAATAATTTTGCATATATTGAGATCCCTGATTTCATTGGTTCAATGGAGAAATTGCAATACTTGAATTTTCACGACTGTCATTTTTCTGGTGGTGTTCGTCATCAGTTGGTGAATCTTACCAACCTAAGGACACTTAATCTAGGGGGTTATCTTGGGGTTATTGAACTCGAGTTCGATAACCTTCATTGGCTTTCTCATCTCTCGTCATTATCTTTGCTTGATTTGAGCTCTAACAACTTGAAAGATGCCGACTCTCTGCAACATATATTGAATCTTCCTTCTCTCAAAGAATTGTACTTGAGTGGCTGTCGCTTCCCCACGCATTTCTCTGTTAACTTTTCTTCATCATCTCTTTCTGTTCTTGATCTATCCTTGACAGGACTTACGTCTTCCTCTTTTCATTGGTTGTTTAATTTAAGTTCAAGCCTCCGTAGCATAGATCTGTCTCATAATGACTTAGAATCCAATATTCCTAGTGACTTTGGTAGATTTTCTTTTCTTGTGCACCTCGAGCTGTCAGGGAATGGACTAACAGGCGGAATTCCAAAATCCTTGGGAAATTTAAGTCATTTGCAGACTTTAGATCTATCATATAATCAATTAACAGGTGAAATTGCAAAATCCTTGGGGAATCTAAGTTGTTTGAAAACTTTAAATCTATCAAATAATGACTTATCAGAATCCCTTCTTGAATTGTTTTACAAATTATCTGTGGGAGAAAAGCAGTCATTTAAGATTCTAGAGTTGCAGGAAAATAATCTTTATGGTTCAGTGCCTGATGTGACGTTACTCCCTTCCTTGAGGATTTTGCGGCTACAAAACAATCAATTGAATGGGTATTTTCCACATGGCTTTGCACATATTTCTAATCTTAATGTTTTGGATTTGTCTAGCAATCAAATTAAGGGGCCAGTGCCAGAGTTGACCGCATTTGTTTCATTGAAAGAATTACATCTTGGAAGCAATAAACTGACATCGCTACCTACAAGTCTTGGGCAACTTTCCACGCTTGAAATATTGGATGTTTCTTCCAATTCCTTAAATGGAACAATCTCTGAAATCCACGTCTCCAAACTCCACAACTTGAATCAGTTGGATCTGTCCTTTAATTCGTTGGCCTTCAATGTTAGTGCTGACTGGATTCCTCCTTTTCAATTGAATGTTATAAAACTAGCAATGTGTGACAGCGGTCCTCACTTCCCAACATGGCTTCGTACGCAGACAAATCCCAGATGGCTGGACCTCTCTTCTAATGGAATCTCAGATGAAGCTCCTAAATGGTTCTGGGGTCTCTTCCATGAAATAGATTACTTAAACCTCTCTCATAACCAGATAATTGGTAGCATTCATGACTTGTCTCCTATGATTAATTACGGGGATATTAGATATGAGTTCAAATGACTTTTCAGGTCCCTTACCTTTGCTACCTCACAACTCCATTGCAATTTTACTCTCAAATAATATGTTTGTGGGGTCAATCTCATCAATATGCAAAAGTTTCCATTCAGGTTTCGAGCTAATTGACCTGTCAAATAATCAATTTTCAGGAGAACTTCCTAATTGTTGGGAAAACAACACAGCTATGAAAATCCTCAATTTGTCTTACAATAAATTTTCTGGAAATATTCCGCCCTCGTTAGGCTCTCTGTTGTCGCTCCAAATGTTGCAATTGCGAAATAATAATTTCTCTGGAGAATTGCCTTCCACTTTGATGGATTGCTCATCGTTGAAAATGTTTGACGTTGGAGGAAATAATCTAGGAGGAAAGATCCCAGCCTGGATAGGAACAGAAATTTCGGGTTTGGAAATTCAGAGCTTTGGGCATAACAAGTTTTCTGGAGACATTCCGAAAGAAATTTGCTATCTAATCGAGATTCAAATCTTGGACTTGTCGAGGAACTTCCTATCTGGAAAACTTCCTCAATGCTTCAACAGTTTCACTTCTTTGATTCAGAAGAATACCACATTTGATAGTTATATTTTCCGGTATCACTATGGGGTTTTTCTTGTTGATATGTCCATTGACCATGTATTTGTACAATGGAAGCGGCGGCAGGCTGAATATGGGGAAACAACCGTGGGACTTGTTAAACTCATCGACTTTTCAAGCAACGGATTAGTTGGGAACATTCCCAATGAGTTTTCCCAACTGAGGGCATTAATTTCCTTGAATCTTTCTGGAAATTATTTGAGCGGGCAAATAATTCCCAGCATTGGTGAGATGGAGATGCTAGAAATTCTTCTTGCAAAGTTGGATCATTTAGCTGTCCTGGACTTTTCAAACAACCATTTGTCAGGTAAAATTCCATCAAGTACTCAACTTCAAACCTTTGAGCCATCCTCGTATGCACCAAATAATGGACTATGCGGCCCCCCTCTTACAAGATGTCCTGAAGATGAGCCCAAGCCACACACTACTCAGCATGGAAAGCAGGAGGCTAATGTTGATGATGGCTTTATGGCCCAGCTCCATTCGCACGAGTTCTACATACCTATCGTTATGGGGCTCATCGTTGGATTTTGGGGAATCGTCGGGACTTTGGTGCTCAACAACTCGTGGAGATATGCTTATTTTAATTTCTTCAGCAAGATAGGAGATTGGTTGTACGTGACAACAATGATATATGCTGGCGGGCCAAAGCAAAGCTTGAGAATCAACGTAAGTGTGACCAGTTCATTCTAACTGATCTTTTGGTATAATAATGCACGCATTTGCAGAGCTCAAAACGATTTATTTATTTTTGCTATTTTTTGGTGGCAGGCAGGTACCTAATTGAGAATGTTTTCTTGTAATGCTCCAAAGAGAGCTGAAAATGGAAGGACAATCATCAGCTATATGAATAAATCTCGCTATATATTTGATGAGATATGAATGCCTAAATTGTTCAAAATTAGTTTGTTAACAGCGTTCTTTTCTTTTAGCTACAATTGTTGTTGAGAGTTTGTGGTGATTGTTGGTAAATCTACTGTATCATAATTGAAATCCTTTTAATTTAATTTCTAAATATTTTCCTTACTCTATTCAATTTATTGTTATGTTTCAATCTGACTGCAAGGCAAAAAAAACAAATAGATTATAATCAAATTAAACAGAACTAGCATATAATTTAAAATTTGATTAGAATTAGACTCCTAAATAAGTATTTTTAAAAATTTAATAATTTATAATATATATTACTTTACATAAAATTACCCTTAATTAAAAACTAGTGGAAAAAACAAATTGCCCTCAAATTATGGTAATTTTTTATTTTTTATTTAAATTTTAAAAATATTTCATATTGCCATGAGAAAATTTTAAAAATTTTCACTCACTATGAGGGGAGTTCATTAAATGACCTCCACAAGTCTTTTTTTCGTTATGTAACCCATAGTTTCTAAAGAATTAAGTATATGACCCTCCGCTTCATTAAGGTGTAAGTAGGGGCATTGCGTTATAAGGGACGTCCAAGTGGTTTTTTAAGAAGTTAACCCCTAGTTTCAAAAGAATTGGGTACATAACCCTTTTTTCAATTTTATCTAATAAAATAAATATTAAATATAATTATTTTCCACGTGTACAAATCGAGTGAGCGATCTCAGAAATCGCACACTCGATTTTTTTTCTTTTCTTTTTTTCTTTTATTTTCTTTATTTTCTTTAATTATTTTTATTCGTCACGATTTCTTTAAATCTAATTTTCATTTATCACTTTTTCTTTTTTATTTATTTTCTTTTATTTTTTTAAGATCCAGATTTGGTTTATTGATTTTTCCTCAAGAAATCGCGTACGCGATTTCGGCATCGCACACTTGATTGCAGAAATCGCGTGCGCGATCACAGAAATCTAGAAATCGCGCACGCGATTGCAGAAATTGCATGAGCGATTTCCACAATCGCACACTCGATTTTCTGAAATCACGTGAGCGATTCATGAAATCGCGCGCTTGATTCATGAAATCCCATGAAATCGCGTACTTGTTTCTTGAAGAAATCTGAAAGAAAAAAAAAATACAGAAGAGTAGAAGAAGAAGATAAGATTTCTGGATCTTTAATGACAGAAAACGTTGTAAAGATGACAGATGCAGTCAGAAATAGTTGCAGAAGACAAAGATACGGCAATGCAGAAGACGAATTCGACGGAGACCATTGCAGAAGATGAATCCATGACGAGAAGACAACAATGGAGGCGATTGCAGAAGACATCGGCGGTGAGAGAAGGCGAGAAGACGAATCGCGATGAGAGAATGTGAGAAGGAGAGGTGCAGGCGAGAAGACCGTCTCTGTTTTTCATCGTTGAAGGAGAGAAGAAGAAGAAGAAGAAGAAGAAGAAGAGAAAAAGAGAAGGAGAGAAGAAGAAAAGGCAAAGAAGAAACTAGGGTTTGGGTGGGAGATCTGAATTTGAAAGATATGACGTGATTATCAATATAACAATAAAAAAAACTAGCCACGTCAGATAACAGAGAATAAAAAAAAGGGAAAAGAAATTGAGGGTTATATCCCTAAAATAAGTCTTGGGCGTCCCTTGCGTCCTAATTGTCTCGTGTAATTAGGCCCTAGTTAATTACTCAGCCTAATCAAATCATTGCCACGTCATTTTTTTGTAGCTTCTTTTTGACCCCAGTATTTACAGAAAATTAGAATCTGACCCAAAAGCACATTCAACCTAATTCCTCTCCTGGCTCTGCGACGAAGAACCCAAACCCCAATTTTTTTGTAATTTCTTCTCCGATCTGTGCTGTTCGTTTGATTATTCGAAGACCCCTAAAGTATCAACACATCTATCTGATTACACGGACAATGGAAAACGACGACAATCAAAGGTAAGATAGATTTCGGTTCGTAATAAGTGTTTTCGGAACCCTATTCTGCGTTTTCACTGAGAAATCAAGAATCACTCTTTACCCACCTGGGTTCGGCTTTGCTATCTTTCTGGGTTTAATACAGAACAGCTTCTAACCTGTTTTGGACGCCAATACACCATGTCCATATGGTATTTCAACTCATCCTTGATTGATTCGAAGTAAAAACATGATCGTGGGCTTTCTTCATTCTCTTAACAGTGGTCGATTACTAGATTAAAAGTATCTATTGATAGATCATATATCTACTGATAGATCTTACCATGTCGAGTGATGGATCCTTTTTTTCTTTTTTTCTTTTTTACTGCATGCATGGTTTATTTTTTCCATGTAACGTGTTTCTATAGGGTTTTCTTAATTCAATAGCACATGATTCATTTGATCGCTTGCTGGATTGATATATATCTAGTGATCGACCATGATATTCTAGTGCTAGATCATGTATGGCGCACTGGAATACATATATCTAGCATTCGATCCTTTTTTTCTACTTTTTTTTTATTTTTTCCATGCAACATGTTTCTATAGGGTTTTCTTAATTCAATAGCCCATGATTCATTTGATCGCGTGCTTGATTGATATATATCTAGTGCTAGATCATGATATTCTAGTGATAGATCACGTATCGCGCACTGGAATACATATATCTAGCATTCGATCCCTTTTTGTTCTTTTTTTTTTTTTTTACTGCATGCATGGTTTATTTTTTCCATGCAACGTGTTTGTATAGGGTTTTCTTTATTCAGTAGCCCATGATTCATTTGAACGCGTGCTGGATGATTCTTATGCATGTATGGATAATTAAATATTCTTTCCTACTGTGTACAGGACGTTTGTTGTTGGAGTTGAATTTGGAGTGTGGCAAGAAGAATCCACTCGTTGGAACTGGGTTGCGGTCAAAAAGCAAACAACTGCTCTTGTTGTCACTAATCAGACTACACTTCGAATGTTGATAAGTGATGTTCTTGAACAATCAGGACTTGCTTGCTCCCATGATGACGTACATGTGAAATATTTTCTTTCAAGTGCACCTCCAACCAGTCATCCAACTGAAATAAAGTCTGATCGTGACCTTCAAGTTTACTTCGCAGATATCCATCCTCAAGGCTGGAGGCCGATCTTGAATGTTTCTTTTGATAGAAGGGAGAGTGAAACAGAATCCGTTACGGGTTGTGACAATAGTGTTCACTACATCTGAGGATGATAATGATCAATACGAACATAATTATGAGGATTTCACCCTTCCTGATAACAACGAGGACGACTGGACTCTTGGTGATAACAACGATGAAGACTGTACCCCAGCTCTTCGTGATAACAATGATGAAAACTGGATCCCAGCTCTTCCTGATAACAACGACGAAGACGTCCATCAGCCTGATGGTGTAAACGAAGAAATTGTAAAGTGTGGGACCGAAGCAGATCTTCAACATCCCTCTGAGGAAGAAGTGCCCAATGAATATATTAACGAGGAAGAAGCCATCGTCTGTTATTATAATCCAGAGGTCGGGATTGAAAGACATACGTGGGATGATGGTTCAGGTTTTAAGGATGACGAAGAGTTTAAAAACAAATAAGAAGCCGTTCTGAAATTCAACATAGTTGCATGTAAGGGAAGCTTCCAATTCCGAACACTAAAATCATCAAAGTCCCTTCTGGTTATGCGATGCTATTATAATGATTGCAAATGGTGGGTTCGGTGTGTTAAATCTCACAATTCTGATAGATTTTACCTCCGAAAGTATATTCGGACTCACAATTGTGGGTTGGAGGAGATGACTAATCATCATCATCAGGCAACAGCCCAAATGATAGGGGAGTTAGTGTAGCATATGTTTCTTGACGGGAAAGACCCCACACCAGGTGATATTAAAAAGCACATCGAACTTCAATTGGGCGTGAAGGTTAGCTACTGGAAGTGTTGGACGGGCAGAAATCATGCTAAGAATATTGTCAGGGGCTCACCGGAGCATGGATATGAAATAATAGATGCATATCGGTATATGCTAACAAGAACGAATGAAAGAAGCATCACTGATTTGGTTCTTGACACCGAAGGCAGGTTTCTGCATTTTTTTGTTGCATTTGGCCCTTGCATACGGGGTTTTGAATACATGCGCAAGGTGTTAGCCGTTGACGGTTGCTTCTTGAAGGGTAAGTATGACGGTACGTTGCTTGTGGCTACTGCACAAGATAGTGAGAACCATACGTTTCCTCTTGCATGGGGAGTGGTCGATTCAGAGAATAATGCATCGTGGGAATGGTTCTTTAACAATCTAAAAAGCATTGTACCTGATAGTGCCAGTCTCTGTATAATATCCGATAGACTCGTTTCCATAAAAAATGCAATTGCTAAGGTTTATCCAACTGCGCACCATGGATTTTGTGCAAAGCACTTGTCGGAGAACTTGAAACAACGGTTTAAAAAGAGTGCGATCCTTGATCCATTTTCCAGGGCAGTGAAAGCATACACTGTCGGAGATTTCATGGAGCACTACAAAGAGATAGAACGTCTTCACCAACGTGCTGCGGAATACTTGAAAGATGAGGTTGGTTTTGAGTTATGGAGCCGGGTACATTCTAAATCAAACAGGTTTGATGTCCTGACCAGCAACATCGCCGAGTCTATTAATTCTAGGCTACGTGCTGAAAGAGGGTACCCTATCTATTCTTTGATTGAGTCTATCATACGAATTTTGGGGAAATGGTTCCACGACTGACGAACTGATATGTTGAAGTGCAGTACAATCCTGGTGCCTTCAAAAGAGAAAGTTCTGTGGATTAGTTTGGACAAATCTAAAGGTTGCGTTGCACAGCAGTTCAACGCTCATGTATTTTCTGTCCGTGGCCTTGGAGATCCGGTAATGGTTGACTTGAACAATCTGACTTGCACATGTGGTGTGTTCCAGGCGGAGAAGATCCCCTGTCCCCACGCATTGGCGGCGTTAAAGAAGTGCAACGAAGAACATTTTGGACAAAGAATATATGACGTATGCTCCAAATTTTACAAAGTTGATTATTACATACTTGCATATTCTGAGACAATATTCCCAACACCTCCAGAGTTCGAGTGGGATTTGCCTGAAGACACAGGGATAAAACAAGTAAAACCACCAACACTAAACTCTCGCATCGGAAGAAAAAGGATGACGCGTTTCCTGGCTCCTTATGAGGGAAGGAAAAGATACAATACTTGTTCAAAGTGTGGTGGAAAGGGACATAAAAGAACTACCTGTGACCAGGGTGTCGAGGAAACGAATAATTAATCACAAGTAAAAGGGTGTCGGATATATTTTTTGTGTTTTCTTGTAATTAAAGAAAGTTGATTATGTAATATAGTGATAGATCATTTAATTCAAGTACACGAACTTATTGATCTAGCAGTAGATTCAACGGATCTACTACTATATTCAAAGAATCTATCAGTAGATCAAGCAGTGGTCTCAGGATCTATCACTCGATTTATTTGATCTAGTACTAGAAACGCGGCCGCAAAAAAAGAGTTTAAGGATATATCACTAGATTCAAAGGATCTAGCACTAGGATTTAATAACATATAACTTCTAATAAAATAAAATATTAACAGAAGAAAATATTAACATGTAAAATATTAAGTTGATCTGGTCTTCTTCCTTAATCACAAGTAAAAGGGTGTCGGATATATTTTTTGTGTTTTCTTGTAATTAAAGAAAGTTGATTATGTAATATAGTGATAGATCATTTAAATCAAGTACACGAACTTATTGATCTAGCAGTAGATTCAACGGATCTACCACTAGATTCAAAGGATCTATCAGTAGATCAAGCAGTGCGTCTCAGGATCTATCACTCGATTTATTTGATCTAGTACTAGAAACCAAGCTGCAAAAAAAAAGTTTAAGGATCTACCACTAGATTCAAAGGATCTAGCACTAGGATTTAATAACATATAACTTCTAATAAAATAAAATATTAACAGAAGAAAATATTAACATGTAAAATATTAAGTTGATCTGGTCTTCTTCCTTAATCACAAAATCTGCCGTATTTGATTGAAATGTTCATGAAAATCGTCATTTCCGTAGGACTTGTTGCCAAACAGTAACAATCAATAGATTTCTTTGTTTGGCCTTGCAATAGACCGTTAGACATTGTAGAAGAACTATGCAATGTGCAATACAAGAGATAGTTATGAGATGCTTCATGCAACCTTTGCATAAAAAAGGAAAGAAACCCTGGAAAATGCAATTGAAGCTTTATTATAGATTGTATAATAAATCTTCAATTGCATTTTCAAGGGTTTCTTTCCATTGTTATGCAAAGGTTGCACGAAGGATCTCAAAACTATCTCCTGTATTGCCCATCACATAGTTCATCTACAACGAGTAAACACTACATGGACCAAATAAAGAAACACCTATTGATTCCTACTGTATGGCGGAAATCATACAGCAAACATGATAATTTTCAAGAGCAATTCAAACTAATAGGGCAGACTCTCAAAGATTTGCGCAGGATTTTTGGCCTTAAGCGGGGGAGGAAGAGAGAGAGGATGAAGAGTAGAGGCAAAGGAAGAGGAAGAAGAAGAGAAAGAGGAAGAGGAGGAGGGGGGTAGCGGGAGCGAAAACAGGGAATGCCGGCGGCTACGGCAGAGAAAAAAAAAGATGGAATTGAAATTGAAAGGATAAAATTTAGGGCTTAGTGGGGTTTAAATACTTAACTTTTTGGTCATTTACAAAAGCGCCCCTGAAAGTTCTTAATATTACAAAATATTTATAACCGTTAATATAGTAGCCGTTATTATAGCCGTTGGTGGGTTCGTTGGATTTATATTTATATAGGTCATTTGATTATCATTTAACGAATTTAAAGATTATGGCAAGTTCAGCTAGCTCTAGTTATACCCATAAAAAAACACTGAGATATAGAAAGGAGAAGTGCAGGGAATGCGATCAGTGGACTACAATAAAGGTGGTAGAGAGAGATAATTTGAATCGGGGAAGACTATTTTATTGGTGCAATCAGCATGGCTTTTCTCATTGGTGTAATCCCGTGGTGGAAGATCCGTACCCATATAATGACGAAGGTGTTGAGGTTTCGAGCCAGAGGACACCAATCGTTACAGCTGGAGGAGAACAGAATATGGTGTACAAGTTGGTAGTAGGCCAGATGCTTCTTTTAACAGTAATTCTGGTTATTTGGATTGTAAAACTCACAATGTAACTGGTGTTGTATTGTGTAATAAAATCAAATATATCACTCGATCGTGTGTATCTATCACTAGATCCTCCATCAGATTGGCCGCTTTTAATTTTTTTGGTATTTTTGGTGTTGTATTCTGTAATAAAATCAAATATATCACTCGATCGTGGGTATCTATCACTAGATCCACCATCAGAATGGCCCCTTTTAATTTTTTTGGTATTTTTCCAGGCCTCCACACCCCAACCGTAGGCTTTTCCACGCACACTTCAGGTTGATCTTGATGAAGTTGGATTTTTCTAGTGCAACATTGGGATGTAACCCCAAAAACCCAAGCCATTATCATAGACTAGTTCCTTGAGAGTTGGGGGGAACCCCACGCTTGGGTTCACCAGGATTGTGCACAGCCGCCCAAACGTACGTGATGGAACAGGCTCCCCAAGGGTGTGGGGCCAGACAAGGGCCGCTGGTCTTCATTTTGGGCCAAAGGGGGGGGGAGGGGAGGGGCGTATCTATCACTCGATCGTGGGTATCTATCACTAGATCCTCCATCAGAATGGCCCCTTTTAATTTTTTTGGTATTTTTCCAGGCCTCCACACCCCAACTGTAGGCTTTTCCATGCACACTTCAGGTTGATCTTGATGAAGTTGGATTTTTCTGGTGCAACATTGGGCTGTAACCCCAAAAACTCAAGCCATTATCATAGACTAGTTACTTGAGAGTTGGGGGGAACCCCACGCTTGGGTTCGCCAGGATTGTGCACAGCCGCCCAAACGTACGTGATGGAACAGGCTCCCCAAGGGTGTGGGCCCAGACAAGGGCCGTTGGTCTTCATTTTGGGCCAAAGGGGTGGGGGTATCTATCACTCGATCGTGGGTATCTATCACTAGATCCTCCATCAGAATGGCCCCTTTTAATTTTTTTGGTATTTTTCCAGGCCTCCATACCCCAACCGTAGGCTTTTCCACGCACACTTCAGGTTGATCTTGATGAAGTTGGATTTTTCTGGTGCAACATTGGGGTGTAACCCCAAAAACCCAAGTCATTATCATAGACTAGTTCCTTGAGAGTTGGGGGGAACCCCACGCTTGGGTTCGCCAGGATTGTGCACAGCCGCCCAAACGTACGTGTTGGAACAGGCTTCCCAAGGGTGTGGGCCCAAACAAGGGCCGCTGGTCTTCATTTTGGGCCAAAGAAGGGGGAGGGGGGGCAGGGGGGCGGAGGGCGTATCTATCACTCGACCGTGGGTATCTATCACCAGATCCTCCATCAGAATGACCCCTTTTAATTTTTTTTATCTTATTTTTCTAGGATTTCCCAAAAGTTGTATGACTGGGACGTTCGAAAAAAGACGGCAAGCTTTAAATGAAGTTGTGCTTTTGTCTGACAGTTGAGCGATTTTTTATTATTTTACTGTCATTTGGTCAATCCAATCGCAATCATTTCCTTATTTGCGTAAGAGAGAAAAAGAGAAAAAAGATTGTTCAACAGCTCACTACTTTTCTGTTCATCGTCTTCATCTTTGAATCTTCAGAGAACATTTAAAAAAAAAACTAGGGTTTTCTCCATTTCTGTCCAGTTGACTTCACCACTTTTTATCAAAATTTCCAAAAGAGTAGATATGGCATCAGAGGAAGCGAACGTTAACCCCGTCGTAGATTCAGAAACAGCTACAACGCCCATGCAAGGGAATACGCCTGATGATAATCACAGTACCAGTACCAGTTCCAGTAACAATGAGGAAGATGAAGCGGCGAGATTTTTTATTCAAGAAAATAGGAGTAAGCGCCGCCAAGATGATTCTGAGACGGAGAATGTCAGACCATGACACCATATATCGAGGCGGTGGCGAACGAATCTGATACACTTCAACTGCTCCCTCAATCGGTGCTACCATGACTTTGATTCTGATTATCAAGTATATGAAATATGGTAGAGAGTGCGAAGAAGACAACATATATTTATACAGGTAAGAGGCAGAAAGAAAGAAAGTGTAACCCAATCATCGCGCCCTTTTGGTATTAAAAATTGGTCAGCCAAACTACGGGAAAGTGTGATTGCAGCTTTTTTATTTAATGTAACCCAATCATCGTGCCCTTTCGGCTTTCTGGGAACTTCACAATCTAACGTATAATTTTTGCTTTATTTTAAGCCTTGTAAATAGTTAATTTATTATATTGCAAGTGAATGAAATGCATTTGAACAACAACAGAAGTTATTGCATTAAATAAAATCAACAAAGGGCACTTAGTCCAGTGATAGATTGAACCCTTCTATCATGCGATCCTCTGTGTCCTTTTTACAAATTACTGAGACTACCAACATCAAAACTTAAGGGGGAGGATTAATCTGATTAACTTCATCATTATCATTCTGAGGGATGTTTGAATTAGCACTATCCTCAGAGTCCTCGGGGTGATCGTCGCCCCCAAGGGACTGGGACTCGGGGTCCGAGTTCTTACCATCAATGTTGTCCGCGTGGAGGTGGTGCTCTTCGCCTTCCAAGAGGTGTGCTTGCCGCACTTTGAAGATAAACCTAAGGTGATGGTAATGACGGTATCCCTGAAACCTGGGTTCATCATCCCGGCGAATGACCTATGGAATGAAATTGTATATCAAATTATGAACATAAATTAAAAAGAACATGATTTCGGTATTAGTTGACTTACATCTATGGGATTCAAACGATAATATTCCACGGCGTCCCATTTGGCGCGAAAACCACCATCTGACATTCCTTCAACCCCAAGACACCCCAAGAATCTACGAAAGTTGTAAAATTTAATCCGCAGACCTCTGACCGCTTCTATAACATCTTGGGGCAAGTATTGTTGTTGGAAACGCTGTGACAATTCAACAGACACGTTAAACAGTCCTGTCTGGAAGACTTCTAGTTGGGAAATTTGGTTTTCTGCGACATATTGCCGAAGACGTTCAACCATGCAGGCTTCAACCTCGCCCTGAATGGGTGCTGCTGCCATGACTTTGTTTATCAATCAAGTATATGAAATATGGGAGAGATTGACAAGAAGGCAAGGTATAAATACAGGTGATTAGACATTATGCTGTAAAGTGGATACATATCGTCGCACCCCTTCGTTGTCTCACCTCTTCAATATTGGTCGGTCAAACTATGGGAAGGGTGCAATCATCTTTTTAATTAATTCAGTGACACCTTATGGTTTCGGGTTTATAGTTTCGGGTTTAGCGTTTATAGTTTAGGGTTTAATAATTATGAGAATCTGAATCTGCCACCGAATTGAATTTAATGCATTTTCCAACCAACTAAATTTAATGCATTCAGGAAACTACTAGACCTAAATTTTGCTTATAAATGCTTCAATATAACAACAATTATTGCAGTAACCCTAGTCACTTTCTCCTTCTTCTTCAAGAGAGGCAGACGAACGCGAAGGTGACCCCAGTATTGCAGTGGATCTTGGAGTTAGATATCCAAGATTGGGGTTCATGAAACTCAATAATTCATCTTATATTTGAACCCCTATCCTGGATATTTCAACTTCAAGCTCCACTCCTGTTCTGGCTAATTGGATGCATGTTGCACTAATTTTTTTTTCTGTAAAGCAAAAGCAAAAGCAAAACCTCGCCGCTTTCTCTCTCATTCGTTCTTTTTTCTCTCTTTCTTTCTTCTTCTTCTTCTTCAAGAGAGGCCGACTAACGCGAAATCACGCCAAGTACGGACTGGAGCTTGGAGATGGATGTCGAGGATTGTGGTTCATGAAGCTCAATAAGATCATTCATCTATTTCAATCCTTGATATTTCATCTTCAAGCTTTAGTCCGAAATCTGGCCCAACCATAGTTCAATAAAATCTGGCTGATTAAAGAGGTGCAGTCGATGAAAACAATCCACAGGTTTGGAGCTTGGATTCGGCATTTAAGTATTTGGCTTCATGAATCTCAATAAGTCACCTTATTGTTGTTAAAGAGATGGATAATGAATCTTTTCGTTCATGGATCTAGTACTATATTCCAAAAATTATGGGAAATACGTTTCAACAGATTAATCTAGTACTAGATTATTGAATCTAGTACTACATTACACCTTACACAGACTGATCTAGTACTAGATTGATATAATCTAGTACTAGATTATTCTTTACCAGCGACTAATCTAGTACTAGATTGATATGATCTATTACGAGATTTATCTAATCTAGTACTAGATTATTCTTTACAAAAGACAGATCTAGTAGTACTAGATTATTTTTAGAAAAGACTGATCTCGTACTAGATTTATCTAATCTCGTACTAGATTACTCTGTACTATATTATTCGTTATTGACTTAAAATATGGATTTTAAAAGGTAAAACAATTAATATCACTGCTAGGTTACACAAATTACGTACGCCAACGAATAATGAGGTCAAAATATAAGCAAAATTCGTTTCAAAAGATTAATCTAGTACTAGATTATTTCTTACACCAACTGATCCAGTACTATATTATTCATTACTGGGATGGAATAGGGATTTTAAAAGGTAAACAAGAAATATTATTGCTACATTACACATATTACGTACCCCAACAAATAATGGGTTGAAAAAAATAAGTGAAATTCGTTTCAAGTGATTGATCTAGTACTAGATTACAAGAAATCTAGTACTCGATTCTAGCAGGATTTCGATTTCTCGATATTGGACCAGGATTTCGAATTCTGCATTTGGTTGGGATTTTTGCCAACATCATGTTCCAAAATGTTTGCAGAATGGCCACAGGCGAGGCAATACGTTTTCAGAATGGATACAGGGGAGTCAATTGCAGATCTTTTCAAACTCGGTTAAATAATACAGTTGATATTGATGACTCTGTGTTATAATACAAACACCGAATCATCAATACCAGCATTATTATTTAAAGTTTGGCAGATTATTCCATACGCTTTTCAAAGCAGCAGAGGAAAGAAGTGACCAGAATTTTGTCATTGCTCTAGAAAGTAACTTGCGCTTCGTGATTTTTGATCAAAATTTATGTGGAATTGTGTGCAAAAATTACGAAGCAGCATGCTACTATCTAGAGATAAGACACACTGGCAGCCGGAGAGGAGATCTGGTGGAATAAGTTTGAGGGCGGCGGCGAGAAGTATGAAGAAGAAAGAGAGATTAGGGTTTCGTTTGTTATTGGATCATGGCTATGGAGTTATAAATAAAGTAAATGGAACTCATCAAATTCTACAGCGGCGGCGACGAAGAAGGAGGAGAGAATAGAGGAAAATGAAGAGAATTAGGGTTTTGAGGGAATTTGTGTACCACTGATACATTTATTATATTTTGCAAAATGGCCCCAAAGGTTTCTTCTTTTCCCCAAATCGAGCTAAACACCTTTAGCTTATGAGTTAATAGTGCCACGTCAGATAATATGGGGAAAAGAAATTGAGGGTTATATCCCTAAAAAAAGACTTGGGCGTCCCTTTTTGTCAAATTAAAATGAGGGCCAATATAGTCTTTTCAAACGCGACTGGGAGCATATAATTCTAAGGGCATTCTCGTCTTTTTACAAATAAAATGAAGGTCAATATCCATCACGACGCCGTTTTAGTTCAATTAGGGCTTCTCTCACGCAATTCAGTTATGCCCTTTTTCATGCTCCTTGTTAATCTCTTCGCTGGAAATGGAGGAATTCGTATCAAGGACTGAAGCCTAAGAGAGAGTGGGTGGCAGATTGAGTGTCCAGAAACGACGACTTTGTGCGCAGCTTACCGATATACGTCGGCGGTATATCTCTGTTTCAGGCATTGCTCCTGTAGCTGACGCCAACAGGTAATTACAATTATCTTTGATTATGATATATTCGCTCAGAGTGGAAAGTGGAAAAAAAAAAAAATGCATAAAGTTGTTGACTTTAATTGATAGTGCAAGTTTGGGTTGAAATCGAAATGGTGGAACTGGTGCTGTTGAAAATTTGAAATATGAGTGCGTCTCAGGGTAGGTGTGAATTCATTGGCCTTATAAATGGCGATGTGCTGTTTGGGGGCGAAGGTTCTGCAAGAACAAGGTATGAAAGGGGTAGATTTTTTGTTTATTTAGAAAGACTAATCTAAGCTAGCTGTTGAAAAAACTAGAATGCAAACCACTCCTGATAACCAAACCATGCAACTGTCGTCCAGTATTCAGCAATCTCAGCTCAGAACAAGCAGACAAGCTGCTATTAAATGTAAACCCATCAGGAAATCCTTCAATAATCATATCAACAAACAACTCGATTGTATCAGCTGCTATTTTATTGTAATGCACACACTTGCAGAGCTAAAAAGGATTTCTTTTTTGGTGTCAGGTGCCTAATTGAGGATGCTTTCTCGTAATTCTCCAAGAGACCTGAAAATGGAAGGACAATTCATCAGCTATATGAATAATTCTCACTGTATATTGATGAGATATGCGTGTCCAAATTGTTCAGTATATGTAAGTTAGTTTGGTAATAGCATCCCTTTCTTTCAGTTACAACAATTGTTGTTGAGAGTTTGGGGTGATGGTAGGTATAACTACTGTATCATAATTGAAATCTTATTAGTTTCTAATTATTTTCATTAGTCTATTCAATTTTTACTGTGAAATAAAAAGAATAGAGACGATGTATATAAAGAGAAATTTACTGTGATCTTGTCACAAAACAATTATTGGATTGGGATTTCAGGAAGACAGAAAACTTGTAAACTGAGAGAATGTATATGGTTGAAGTAAATAGAGAAAGAAACTTGGATGATTTTATAGCTGTTTAAAGATTGTTAATGGAGTATGTGTTTATTGAGACAATATCTGCATATAACTATCCTGAATATTGGTGCATCTGTACAGAATCATCTTCAGATACGAAGAAAGTGAACATATTTAATAACTAAAGAATAGTTAATACGATGAAAACAACCAACAAAAATGGATAAAAAAAGAAAGAAGCAAAGATCGCTTTCCATTAACAATCGACAACGTTCAACAGACAATTTGTATTGTTATTCATTCGTTTATTGCTTTTAAACCTCGCTAAAATTACCAGCCAGCACTTGAAAAACCACCAACCAACAATCAAACAACCTTATAAACACAAAACCAACAAACTACCAGAAATCCTAAAGTCTTATGCCCATCAATTCTTCTAAACAAGCAACCCCTGCTTAGTTCTAATCTCGTATGCCTTCCAACGACAAGCCCTACACCAGAGGTTCCTAGAATGAAATTCAAACGAGATTATGTCATCACTCTTTGTCTGTTTCCATCCTGCTGCATAAATGTTGATAAGTGAATGGGTTCAGTTCTGGAAAAGGGTGGTTGATTGCAGCAACCACCCCTATGTAAGTATGCATGATTACAGAAATCTCCCTTCTTCTTTTCAAAATTACAAAACCCCCCTTCTTGATCATCATTAAATTGTTACCTTAGTTATTAATTAATAAAAGTTTATTTCTAATCATATATTTAGACCGATCAAGAGTTCCAAAACTGCTCTCACATTTTATAATAAACAAACAACATAAAAATGATAACAAGACCATATAACATATTTAGATGGACATAGAATATAGAGAAATAGATTTGAAGACCAAAAATTTCTTCATTAATCTCAATTTGATTAAAATTTTCATTTGAAGTCTCCAAAATGAAAAACTTTACATCTTAACGTTACTGATTCGAAAGTAAGAATCTAAAAACGATCATTTATCAATAATCATTACACCTGAAGTCTCCGACTGGAAAAACTTTATATCTTAATGTTCCAACCTGACTAGAAGGCGAGAATTGAAAAAAAATTGTTTATGAATAATCGTTACAAGAACACCTCCCATCCTTAAGGTGGTGAAACCTATTCGAGTCCCTCACAACAATCTCCCTCCCTGTCGCAGCCGATACGCACTTCATAGCACTGTGACAATCTCCAGACTCTCACATTCTTAAATATCTTAATCCTCTTCATTTCTGGTGTGCTTATAAGACCATAAGCCAAAGCAATCTACTCATTATGCTGAAACAAATACTGCTCCTTCAGTTCCTCCTCCACCTCATGCAGCACCAAGTTCGTATCCGGGACGTACCGCATCGCTTTAATCGCAACGAACATCCATCCAATTCTCGATGTATCTCCTTAGCCTCGGGTTGCTTCGTATCCATAACACGGCTCTCCCATTTGAGTTATCTTCGCCGAGGTGAGACCCTTGGGGATTTGACCTGGTAAAAGAAAGATTAGAAGGGTGGATAGCGGAGGTCAACCTCTTTCAAATATACAACATGGATTTTGGCCTTTTTTCGCCCCCATGTCCCCACACAAGGGGACATGGTTAGCCTAGTCTATATCCACAGCTGACGCAACTCCGGACCGACGCCTCACTACTACAACAAACAAACAGGTAAATGCTTTTGAAACGTATGTATAAAAATACCAAAAGCCTTTGTGGCACTGGTGTGACACAGAAGTCATGGGTGATCATTGGTCCGATGCTTCGGGCGAAACCAATTCGGCCGTTAGGTCCGATTCGAGAAGGAGCATCCCCAGCCGAAGACGCATAAAGACATATATCTCCCACGTAGAACTTATGCACTCTATTCACAACTTCGATCCAGCCCCATCAGGCTTCCTTCACCAAATTCCTCTTGTTCATCCCCTTTCTGATTTTCGCAGCTTCTTCCCACTGGCCCTATAAGCGTACAAGTTTGATAGCAGAACATGCGCTGCTGGATCATGCGGCGTCCCACTTGAGGATCATTTCAGCAGCATGTTTCCCGAGTTCTGTGTTGCCATGAACACGGCACGCACCGAGCAAGGTACACCAAACTAGAGTGTCAGCTGGAAAAGGCATCGAGTTGATAAATTCGATGGCTTTATCAAGAGAAACCATATATCAACCATGCACGCCTAATGCTCCATTCTTGGTTTTACTCCATGTTCTTTCTGCATGGATTTGAATTGCCTTCATCCCTCACCGATTAGGCCTGTATGACTGCAAGCTGATAAAACAGCTATACAAGTGACCTCGTTCATTTTTATTTTGGATTCAAGCATTTTGTTGAATAATTCCAAAGCCCGTTTTGCAAATCCATGTCTTGCGAAGCCCATGATGATGGATGTCCATGAAATCACGTTTTTTTTCCTCCGTTTTGTTAATAATTTGGAACCGGGCTTCTATATCGCCACATCTTGGGTACATGGAAATCAAGGATTGGAGATGGACAGGTCTGACCAAACCCATATTCTAGAAAAAGGGCATGGATTTGGTCTCCTTTACCAACTGCTCCAATACTTGCAGCTCCACCCAGAAGATTAGCAAATGTAAATGCATCAACACCAAAACTAGAGCTTTCAATTTGGTTAAAAAGTTCAAAAGCCTCGCCAGAGTTTGAATTTCTAGTGTAAGCATCAACTAATGCATTGTAAGAAACCAAATTCTTTTCAAATAAGAATTCAAAGGCTTTTCTTGCCTCCTCCATCCTATGTCCTTTGCATACATGCTAATTAGAGAATTGCCAACACAATTGACCGTTGCAAGATTCAATTTCTCTGCATGACCATATATTTGTTCACCTAATCTTGGATTGAAAAGATCTCCACATCCCTTCAACAAAGCAGCAAAATGGTTTGGTTTAACTCTACCCTCTGTTATCATCCTAGAATACAACTTGATAGCTTCAATAGCGTGTCCTGCATTTTGCACATATCCAGTGATGATTGTAGTCCGTGACATGCCATGACATTATGCGCTGGCATTCTATCAAAAGCTTTCCTTGAGTTCCTCATAGATCCATCAACTGCAGATTTTGTATACACATCCACCAAACTACATCCTACACAGACATCTGAACACAAACCATTCTTGACAACCAAACCATGCAATTGGCGCCCAGTATTCATCAATCCCAATTCAGAACAAGCTGATGAGCTGCTACTAAATGTAAACCGATCAGGAACAAATCCTGCAATAATCATATCAACAAACAACTCAATTGCATCTCTCGGATAATCCAATTGAGTAAACCTTGTAATAATCTAAGTTCAAGAAACAGAGTTCTTCTCAGGCATTTCATCGAACACTTTCTTAGCTAACTCCAAATCACCAAACCTCTTGGCAAACATATCAATCAGCGCACACCCCACGCCAACATGAGACTCAAAATACCCAGTCTTCATCAAAAACCCAAAAATCACCAGCCCAATTCTCGCATATTCCCGATTACAACCATTATGCGGCGTAACACGAAATCATGGCACTCCAAGAACCAAGTCCCTCATTTCGCCCATGGAACTAAAAATCTCTTCCGCAAATCATGGCACTCCAAGAAACCAAGTCCCTCATTTCGCCATGGAACTAAAAATCTCTTCCGTTTTCCTCCGGTCGCCGCATTTGGCATACAAAGTGATGAGTGAGTTGAGGACAATCGTATCAAGCTCGAGCCTTATAACTTATAACTATACTAGTAATTCACGCAGAATGTGTGCGCAAATAATAATATTATTATCATTTAAATATGTATTAAATAAAAAATTTTATGTTAAATATTTATTTAAAATTAAAAATATAAAAAATAATACAAAATAGAAATCAGAAAAATATGAAAAAAGAATGAAAATATATAATAAAAAAATAGAATAAGGTGAGAGAAAAAAGAAAAAGTTAACAGACAAATAACACGTTGAGAGAGATTAAAAGATATAAAAAAATAATAATTTTAGAATCTAAGAGACCAAAACGGTTACTCTAAGATCTCTCACTTAATATAAATAACAATTTTGGCACACTCTATGCGTGCGCAAATAACAAAATTATAATTATTTAAATATATATTAAATTAAAATTTTTATGTTCATATTTATTTTATATTTGTTTTTATAATATGACTAAAGTTTAAAAACTAATACAAAATAGAAATTAGAAAATATGAGAAAAAATAAAAATATATAATAGACCAAAGCGGTTAGTCTCTTAAAAATAATCAAAATATAAATTAAAAAATATTTGAAAAAAAATAAAAGAAGAGAATAAAAGTTAGTTGCGAGAAGAGTGGATTTGAAACACGTATGGGATGAAAAAAAATTAAATAATTAAATAAAAAAAGAAATTAGAGACCAATCCAAGAGACCACACTTGGGTCTCGTGCATTGATGGTGTCTAAATCTGGGCTGTGTGCTGGACTGCAGACTAAGACTCCCAATCACCCAAGATATTTATAGAGTGAGAACTCCGGTGCTTTCCTAAACTGAAAAGATGAACAAACGTAAGCTCTAATGCCAAAACGGTGGGGGGGAGGGGGGGGAGGAAGTGGGGGTTGAACCCGTTTTGGCACTCCGACGCTCAAGTCAGCTTCAAGCTCTGGGTCGAAAATATACAGGAGTAAAGAGTCTTGTGCGTGAAGGAAAGCTTACCGTTGATGGTCATGGAACGAGTCTTTTATAGGTTGGAGACGGACTCCGTGGGTGCAAGTACACCTCCCAGAAAGTGTGGATCTGGTTGGGAGAGGAAAGCGACGGGCTTTGGCCGGAACAGTGCTTTTCCAGGTAAAGCACTGCTTGTCTGCTCCTGCCAGGATGCCTGACACTGTACTGGGCGCAACTGCAATTAATGCTGCCGGCGAGGGGTGGTGCTTGCATTGAATGCGGTTGTCCGGTAGCGACTGGGTCAGAGCTCCATGGGGTCGCACCTCTCTCTGGGTCGAAAGAGGACCCTAGGTCGCGGGAGACTGTCGCCAGGCTACGGCTTGAGGTCTGGCCAAGTGCCGGGTCGGTAACTGCCTAAGTGGCTCGGTCGTGGAGCGATGACATGGCACAGGCTGCCACGTGGTAGTGACACCTGGCACTCGGTCACACTCCCCGATTATCCCCCTATCATCTTTCCTCCCCAGGTCTGGTGCCACTGAGAGAGTGGCGCCTGATCTTGTGGAAGACTTTGCGACTGATGAAGAGAGGGGAGGCCTGGATCCTTATTCCCTTGGGATAATCTGGGTCGCCAAGAGAGCTGTTCGAGCCAGATTATGACGAGCCAGAGCGGCTAACCAACTTCCTTCGACCCAAGATGATTCCGATCCAGGGTGTGAGGCATGGCCTCACGCGCACGTGCTAGCTGTGTTCCGCTGGGCGGGAAACCCTGGAAACTTCCCGTGTCAGAGTCATGATTACACTTTTTGAAATTTGGGGAGCTAGCGCGGTTTCTGAGGAGTGGTTACGGGCGGCCGTGTTGGGGTAACGGTCTACGTTCTTCTCCAGGTAGGCTAGTCTGCGGACACGTGGAGAGGGATAACCACGCTTAGTTGAGACCGCAACTATAAATTGGGGACTTAGGCGGTTTCTCCCCCTTTCACGCTTTCCACAAGAGCAAGCCCTAGTTCGGAGAGACTCTTGCCTTCCACCATCCTTTGCAAAAACTGCACTTCAAGAGATCCTCTCAAGTATATTCTCGAGGTACGCCTTTCCAAACCCTCTCTCTCCCTTCTTCTTTTCTCATCCACACACTAGAAATGGCCCCCAAGAGGAACATCTCGGTGCCCCCCGAGAGCCAACCCCACAATAAGCAATCTAGAAACTATGGCCCAAAGGATGTTCCGTCGGATCCAGAGGTATCGGTGGAATGCATAGGGGTCAGACTTCCGGGAAAAGCTAGATGGGAAGACCCCAATGTGACGATGTATTTCAAGGACCCGGTGGAGGAGGCCGCCGGGCCGATTCAGAGGGAACCGGCCGACAGTGGGGATTCCGTAGAAGTCGAATCCGCCCCACTAGGCGTCGATGGAGAAGGACAAGGGGTAGATGATGAGGTCGTAGAAGATGCGGCCGCGGAGATCGAGGAGATGTCGCTGGGGAGTGACTCCTGTGACCCTAGCGCGGAACCCCCAACCTCTTGGGCTTAAGTGAGGCCACAACGGAAGAGTGGGAGGAAGGGGAACAAAAGTGTACCATATACTACCATGAGTTTAGGGCCGACATCCATGGGGCAGAAAGGACTACGGCTCTGAAAAGACTGACCGGGTGGAGGGAGGCGGGTTCCAACTGCGAAGTGTTCACACGAGCTCCTCCTCCGGGTTCAGGCTACCTCTGTCTCCCTTCCAGGTCGCTTTATTCAACCGCCTTCAAATCAGCCCAGTACAGCTACTCCCAAACGGCTACGCTACGGTCACAGCCTTCAGGGTGTTGATGAAGATATTGGGTCAAGTGGAGTGTGTGGAACATTTTGCAGAATTATTCGTCGCTTCGGTCGATGCGGCTGCTTCCCCCGACAGGAGGGGGTTTGTGAAGCTACAATCACGATCCGGGAATAAAAATTTTGACACCGAAAAGTCCTCTCATGGGGTCGACTGGAAGAAGAAATATGTTTTCGTGAAGTACAAAGGTGGTTGGGAAGGGCTTCAGCACACTTCTTGGAACAATGTTGAGCGAGTGCGATTGGATAGGGGAACGGTCCGTTGGCCCAACACCCTGATGGAAGCACTGCAGGGGGTGCATCCTTTGGATACCGGGATTTTCACGAGCACGCATCTCCTCATAAATCTTGGGTTGGCTCCTGGTACACCAAGGCACATAGATTTCAAAATGGGTAACTACACCCTCAATTCACTTAGGCCAAGCACGTCCTCTCCCTTGAACTCCTTTCCTCTATTTTCGTCCCACGTTTCGATTCCTTTGCTAACTCTATCTTTCTTCTTTGCGCAAGGTCAATAATGGTGGCCGGACGATCTAAAGCTCTAGACCGCCTTCTAAAGAAGAAGAGGGCTGAGGCGGTCAAGAAAGTGGAGGAGGGAAAAATGATGGGCCCACCCCCTTCGGTCCAGGACATAGCCTTTCAGGAGGGCCTCACTGAGGCTGGCTCGATGTTGAAGATTTCGGCTGTCGAGAGGGCAGCTGGGCAGAGATGGGCGGACGCTCACGTCCCAACAGCCGGGGGAGGAGGCGGATGCGCAAGGGGCTGCCTGGGTCACAATGGAAGCTGATGCCCCCGCACCGGCCGCGGAGGACGTGCCTGCTCGCCCCCCAAAGAGCAAGGGCAAGGTGGTCTCATCCGCGGGGTGGCCGGAAACAGACTTAGAGGCCCACTCTGGGTCGTTCCAGTTGGAGGTACCCAAGGGCAAACGTTCCCAAAAGAGAAAAGAAAAGGACGACCTAGAGGATAAGGCCCCCAAGAAGGCTGACAAACGGGGGAAAAGCACGTTCCGACCGCCCGGCGGATGGGTTCCTCCTACTCTCCGACCGGGGTCCTCCCCCGGATTCACTATGTTGAGGGGGGATTACGAGCGGATAGTTAATGTCCCCACATTCGAGGGGTCCAAATATCCTTTTGGGGTCTCGGAGTTCAAGGAGGACGGTTCAGAGAGAAGGGTCGCGACCGGAGAGGTCGATCAGGATGCGTTGGGGGCCATTTATTACTCCCTCCAAACTGCTACCGACCACCAGGAATTAGCCAATGAGAGCAATGCGACCCTCTCCTACAACAAGATTGCTCTCCTGAACGCGGTAAAAAATTTCTCACTATCTTTTCTTCTGGACCGCACTTCTCACAACTTTCCCTCTGACCCTTTCTTGTTTCCCCTTCTCAGCTGATTGTGAGAGAGCACCAGTCCGCCATGCGACTGGAATTAGCTGATGAGGCCCGCCGTAAACTGTTGGCGGAGAGGGGTGAGGTTTTACAGGGAAAGAGTTGGAAAGACGAGGCCGTGAGGCTGTCCAAAGAGCTAGAGGGTGCCCAAAAGGCGTTTACCGCGAAGCTGGATAAGATGGACAAACTGGTGAGAGATTCCCTCAAGGAGAGGTCTGCCTTAGAGAAAGAGTTGGGGGATCTTAGGGCTGAGAACGTTAGGCTGCAAACTGACGTGGCTACGCGGCAAAGTCTGCTGGATGTAGCAGAGCAGAAGACTGAGGCTGCCTACGCCAAAGGCAAGCAGGATGGGTGGAAGACCGGCTTTTTCGAGGGGCAGAAGGATGGGACCAAAACCACCTTCTGGACGGTCGAGAAACTAGTGCTGCAGATAAAGGACAGGGCAGTGGCGGAATTTCTTCAGTCCAAGGAGTTTGACACCGTCTCCGCCACGTTGGGGGCATCAGATATAGAGACCGGCTTCATGAGGGCCCTGTCGCAGATCCATCTTCACCACCCAATCCCCCACGAACTCCTTAACGACCCCCGCAAACTTAATGCGGCGAACGGGTATGTCCCCAAGACACTGCCGGACGAATTCCTGGCTCGCGTTGATTTTGAAGAGGGGGTGAATCAGGAGGCGGCAGAAGGCGAGGAAGACGACGAGGAGCCGGATTGGAGCAAAGTGCCTTACGGCTGGGCTGTGGAGTGGGCCGAATCTCAGCTTGAAAATCAGTCCGAGGTGGTGGTGTTGCCGGGCCCTGTGGATATAAAGCGGGCAAAGGAAACTTTGCTGGCCACTTATGCTCCATCAAGTAGCGGGTCGAAAAAGGATGGCCTCTCGGTCGAGAACCCAGCTGGTCCTACTTTGGCGATCCCTCCTCTGGCAGCCCTTCCCCCCGACATTGAAGAGATCCCCCTGACGACACAGCCTGATCCTCCAATTCCAGTGAAAGAAACTGTCCCTGAAGCTACAGATCCCCCTGCTCCAAGCTCTTAAGAGTGCTAGGAACTAGTATCTTAACTTCTGTAATTAATTAATTGTAAATCTTCGGGGCCTGACCCCTCTTAGTGAATGAGAATTACGTATTGGCCTCTGGCTCTGTGTCATTTTAATGCTATTTGCCCAAATATTGGTTTTGTTGATATGCTAAGCCTTTCGCAACAACTTTTTTTTTTTTTTTTTTAAAACGAAACTTGACTTTGGAAAATTTCTTCCAAGAGCTGGCTCGCAATGTGCCTATGCTTATGGGTCGTGATGAGCCACCACTTACGAGTCGACGCTGGCTCGCGGAGGGCTTCCATCATGGGTCGAGGAGACGTGATCTCTTTGCGCCCTTATTTGTCGGGGGGCACCACCCCTCCCCAAGCATTGATAGTATATTGAATGCATTTAACGTATGCCTTAGGATGCTTCCAATTCTAAGCGTAAACCCCGATTAACGGGTATGTTACAACATTCAGATTTACTGAAGATAAGAGATAATTAAGATGGACCGATGGTACTTTTCATTGTTGATAACAAACTAGGAAGAGAACAAAACGGTACTTACAACCCAAAGAAACTTTCAAACGTAAAACTTCTTGAGGTTATGTGCATTCCAAGATCTGGGAATGGTGTTTCCCTCCATGTCCTCAAGGTGATAAGCTTTGTTGCGTCCCACTTCAGCAATGCGGTATGGGCCTTCCCAGTTGGGCTGTAACTTGCCCACGTGTTTTGTTACTTCGACCTTTTTGAGAACCAGGTCGCCAATTTGAAAAGTGCGAGGCTTGACCCCTTTGTTATAACTTCGAGCCACCGTGGCTCGATATTGCTGCATGCGTTGGAATCCCTTCTGTCGAATTTCTTCAATGGTGTCGAGCTCATGTGCTCGGTCTTCTGCATTTCTGGCGAGCTGGTAGTTGGACACCCTTGCTGTCTGATGTAGAAGCTCCGCGGGGATCATGGCCTCCGACCCGTAAACCAACGAGAAGGGGGTTAGCCCTGTCGCGGTCCTGGGAGTTGTACGGTAAGCCCATAGGACCCCATCGAGTTCGTCGACCCAGGCTCCTTTCTTGGCCTCCAGCCTGGTTTGGAGGTTCTGGGTAATGATTCGATTAATCACTTCGACCTGGCCATTCGCTTGGGGATGGCCGACCGATGCGAAGCGTTGACTGATTCCCATGTCTGTACAGTAGGACCTAGTGCTGGCGCTTTGAAATTGAGTTCCGTTGTCGCAGATTAGGACCCTGGGGACCCCGAATCTGCAAATGATATTGCACCATAAGAAATTCTGGATGACCTTGTCCGTGATTTTCGCAGCGGGCTGGGCTTCGACCCATTTAGAGAAGTACTCCACCGCGACCAACAGGTACTGTCGTTGACCCGTCGTGAGCTGCAGTGGCCCGACGATAACAATGCCCCACTGATCAAAGGGCCAGCAAATGTCTACAGGGACCATTTCTGCGGGGTGTTGGCGCGGAATGTTGGCGTGCTTCTGGCAATTGACACATCTACGGGCGTATTCCTTAGCATCCTCGTTTAGTGTGGGCCAGTAGAACCCACTTCTGGAAACTTTCTTGGCCAGGGTTTGACCGCCCGCGTGATTTCCACACTGCCCGCCGTATATTTCTTCCAAGACATCCAAAGCTTGCGAGGGGCGTAGGCACCGCTTGGTTAGCCCCATGAATGCCCTCTTGTACAATCTCCCTTCAGAATCTAGGGAGTATCCCGCGGCCTTGTATTTGAGGCATCTCGCAGCATTTCGGTCGGCAGGCAACACTCCATCTCTGAGATAAAGTATGAATTCGTCGACCCAGCATGGTTCGGCTGGGTCGATGGAACATATCATTTCTGCCTCACAATCGATCACTCTCCCCTTGCTTGACAAGTAAGTGATGTTCTCATTCCGTTTGTGAACTTTGATAATGCGTCCGCCCGCGTATTTTCTTCCCTGGGGACTTGCTGTAGCGTGAATTCTTTGAATTGGGATGCCAAGGATTTGACCTTAGCAAGGTATTTGATCATTGTCTCTTCACGCGCTTCGTAGGAGCCTTGAAACTGGCTCGCCACCAGCTGGGAATCTGTTGTTACAGCGATCCTTTCGATTCCATGCTCTTTTGCAATTTTGAGCCCTGCGATAAGCGTCTCGTACTCTGCTTCATTATTGGTGGCTGGAAAATCAAGGGAGATGGCAAAGTCAAACGCCTGGCTCCCCGTGCTCATTAGGGAAATCCCCACGCCCCCTTCTTGAGAGGTTGAGGAGCCATCGATCGACATGGTCCACAGCTCCGAGCACGGGGTTTCCCTACTTGGATCGTTCTTTTCGATGATGAAATCTGCAAGGATTTGGGCCTGATATGCTGCTCTGGGCTGGTACCTAATATCGAACTGGCTCAACTCAACGGCCCATTTTATAATTCTTCCTGACGCTTCAGGCTTTTCCAAGACTTGGCGTAGACCTTGGTCTGTGAGGACGATGATGGAATGGGATTGGAAGTATGGCCTCAGTTTCCTGGAGGCGTGCACGAGGGCTAGGGCGAATTTCTCAATCTCCACATAGCGCGTTTCGGCGCCGTGCAATATCTTGCTTACGTAATATACTGGCATGTGCTTCCTTTCGCACACGGCCACTAGCACTGAGCTCACGGCCTCCTCCGTAACCGCTAGATAGAGATACATAGTTTCTCCTGCAACAGGCTTAGCAAGCAAGGGAGGGGAGGCAAGATATTCTTTGAGCCTTTCAAAGGCCTCGTCACATTCGTCAGTCCACTCGAATTTTTTAATATTGCGTAGCATCTTAAAGAATGGGAGATTTTTCTCAGAGGAGCGGGAGATGAACCTGTTTAGAGAAATGATTCGACCGACGAGGCGCTGGACGTCCCTAATGTTGTGGGGTCTGTTGATGTTTTTCAAAGCTAGGATCTTTTCTGGATTGGCTTCGATTCCTCGCTGGCTGACTATATAACCGAGGAACTTCCCTCCTTCTACGCCAAAAGAGCATTTGTTGGGATTCAGCTTCATTCTGTACTTGCGCAGCAGGTCAAAAGCCCGACCCAGATCCGTCAGGTGCGCCTCCGCCCTCTCGCTTTTGACGATCATGTCGTCGACATACACCTCCATCGTTTTGCCAATTTCATCCGCAAAGACCTTGTTAACCAACCTCTAGTATGTTGCACCCGCGTTTTTTAATCCGAAGGGCATGACCTCGAAACAGTAGATCCCTTTTACCACGATGAAAGCGGTCTTTTTCTTGTCTTCCTAAGCCCTGAAGATTTGATAGTAGCCTTGGAAGGCGTCCATCATGCTCAAAAGCTCGTACCCGGCTGTAGAATCGACCAACTGATCAATGCGTGGGAGCGGGTAAGGATCTTTAGGGCAAGCTTTGTTCAAATCGGTGAAGTCGTTGCACATTCGCCATTTTCCCTCTATTTTCGCGACCAAGACGACATTGCAGAGCCAATCAACGTACTTTGCTGGGGTGATATACGCAGCGTCTAGCAGTTTGTTGACTTCCTGTTCGATTATCTCGTTCCGCTCGTCGCTTTGGGCCCTCAGGCGCTGCTTGATAGGTCGAAAACTTGGATCGACATTCAAGTGATGTTCAATGATTTTTGGGTCGACACCCACTAGGTCTGAGGACTTCCAGGCGAAAACGTCTACATTTTCTCGCAAGAATTGGATGAGCATACATTGCTGTTTACCTTTGAGGTTAGCTCCAATGTGGGTGGTTTTCTCTGGATCGTCTGCAATCAGGGTGACCGGGACAAGGGCTCCAGCAGCCTCTATCTTGCCGTCGTCAAGCTTGCGCTTCTTTCTTGCTATGGTGGAGGTCATTTGCTTGGAACACATCTCTGCGGTGGGGTCTTCTGGGTCGGCAAGCTCCGTATCCAGGAAATCGTCAACGTTTATCAAAGGTACGATAGCTTTGTTCGAAAGTTATACCTTTTCCATGGAGATGGAGTAGCACTCCCACGATTCCAGTATGTTGCAACGGAGCTCCCCTATCCCGTGCGGGGTTGGCAGCTTGATGGTTTGGTGGTAAGTGGAGATCACCGCTCTGAAGCTAATCAGAGCAGGGCGTCCCACGATGACGTTGTAAGCAGAGGGGCCTTCCACCACCAAGAACTCCAATAATTGGGTGGCTCGCTTCGGCAGCTTTCCCATGGAGGTAACAAGCTTGACTCTTCCTTTGGAATAGACCTCCGAGCCTCCAAAACCTGTCAATGGTGTTTTAATAGGTTCATATTCGAGGGAATTATGGATGTTCATCTTTTGCAAGGTGGAGTAAAAGATAATGTTGGCGGAGCTTCCACTGTCAACAAGGGTCTTATGTACAGCACAATTTGCTACATCTAAGGTAACGACCATCGGACAACTCGGCATTCCGCCGTCCCGTGGCATTACAGGCACAAAGTTCCTATCGCTAAACGAGATTTCTTGCTCGCGCCATTCTTGCCCTTGCTCTACTTGCATGATCTCTCTGGGCCCATAAAGTTCTCGACCCACCTGACGCCTTGATCGCTTGCGCGCAGTCTTGGAATCTCCCCCAGCGGGGCCGCCCGCAATCATGAAGATTTCATTTGTGGGCATGTTGTGGGGGTTAGCTTCTTCAAGCTTTTCCAATGGCGGTTTGCGCCCCCTCCTAGGTGGGGGCGATTCCCTTTGGTCGAAAGCTTGGCGAGCTCCTTCGTCCAACTTTTTGACGAACTCCATCAGGTGGCCACCTTGAATCAGTCGTTCCACTTCTTCCCTCAACGCAATGCACTCCGAGGTCCAATGACCGGGCTGTATATGGTAAGCGCATCGCTTCCTAGACTCCCTGGCCTTCTTAGTTTCTTTCAACTGTTTTGGTTTTTTAAGAAGCCCCCGATCCATGACTTCATAAATTTCCTCGATGGGGCAGACCAAAGGGGTGTATCCCCTCTTGACCCCGCTCGCTGAGGGCATTTCACGCTTAAGCCTCTGTTCCATTCTGCTGGAAAGCTTGGGAGGCTCCGACCGAGGTGGGTCGGATCTGGGGAATCGATCAGGAGCTGGGTCGTTTGCCCGGCGATCACCTCTGCGCCCCAATGCGCGAGTAGTGGACTTGACCTCCTCTAATCGCATAAAGAGTCGTGCGATGGCCATTACTTCCTCCATACTTTGGGGAGACTGGAGGATGATTTCGTCGGCGCATTCCGTGTGACAGATGGCCTTGTGGAGGGTCTGGGTCAGGATATCAATGTCCAAGTGCTCCACCTTGACGAATGCCTCGTTGAAGCATGAAAAGAACTCCTCAAGGTCTCGCCCTCCTCCTGTACGATACTATACAGATAGGTAGACGGGAACTTGACCCCTGTCATGGAGGAGAAGTGGGCCTTGAATTTTCGGGCCAGATGATCATAGTCGCGGATGCTATGAGGGGCTAAACGCTCGAACTAGTCTTGGGCTGGTCCCTTGTTAGGTTTATTTTATACCTTTATTTGAGCATGTTTTATGTCATGATTTGACGTATTTTAGGCCTTATATTGTTATAATTGCTCTTATTTCAGGTATATTATGCTCGGAGTTGGTTCATGATGAAACAGGGCAAGAAACGAGAGTTTAGATGCCGAGAATGGTAAAAAAGTGTGAAGATTCAAACTTTCCCGCGCATGGAGGATGGGAACGGCCCTTCCAAGCCCTTTGTATTTTGGGAAGGGCCGTTCCGGATAGTCAGCATTTTTCCCTTGACCGAGGATGGGAACGGCCGTTCCCATCCCAAGCCTTTCCTGGGAACGGCCGTTCCCAGCAGCGCTGGCATTCGTGGGCGAGGCCGTTCCGCAGGCCGTTCCGGGAGAGTTTGGGGACTATTTAAGGCCAATTTCAGCATTTTATCAATGGAGGCTCATCTAGGGTTTAATTTAGGGTTAATTTAGGAGTCTCTTCTAGCTTTATCTTTGATCCTTAGAGCTTTAATTAGATTGTAGTTGTTAATTCCTTTCTAGAACAATCATTTCCTTTATTTTCAGTCCTAGTTAGATGTAATTGCTTTAAGTTTGATACTAATGTCTCTAGTTTTGGAACTTGTTCATATTTTTGAGAGTTTTGTTCTTGATATTTAATATTTGGTTTAATTCAATGAATATGCATATTTTCAGTATGATCTCTATTATTTCCTTGCTTTCTAGTGTTAATATGAGTGGCTAATTTCTTGGGCAAAGGGGGGTGATGAATTATGTAGGGTAAGTGTTTGATGAAATGCCTAGGTGGGACTACTTGATCTTATGCTTGTGAAATTGTTTTGTTTGCATGTTTAAGCTTGATCACCTTAGATATGAACTTAGATTTGCATGCTAATCGAGAGATTGTATGTTAATTGGATGAAATTTCACAACACTTAAGTTTTAGGCATAAAGACATTTAGCCTAATCTTGAGCAATCAAGCAATAGAGTAACCGGGCCAAGCCGCTAGTTATTTTGTTGCACTAGTCTTGTTTGTTTGATCTAATTAATGAGCTAATGACCACGAGAGTAGGCTTTAGACTTTGATTAGGTACACGCACTTGACTTCGAGAGGAGCTTGTGTATACTTTAGTGATTAGGATTGTGAGATCCTTGTCCCATTTAAGCACTAATTGAACACGAACCTTGCATGATCATTACTACCCCATTGCCACTTAGTTAATTTGGTTAATTACTACTCTATTCGCTTCCTAGTTGGTTCTAGTTTGTTAATCTTAGTTAACTTTCATTTCCGTTAGTAGTTATTTCACTCTATCACTCGTTTTGGTCTATAGATTGGTGAGAACATTAGGTAATTGATTGATTTACTCCTCCCCGTGGATTCGACCCCTTTTGCTACATTGATTTATTGATGCTTGCACTTGGGCTTTATTAAAACGAAATTATATCTCAACAAGTTTTTGGCGCCGTTGCCGGGGAGGCGTTTAAATCACCCTTACCGATTGTTAGTAACTAGTGAATTAGACCTTTATTTCTTGTTTGATTTTGATGCTTGTTTGTCTCTTGTAGGTTCTTGTGCATGAGAAGAGCTAAAAGTTGGGAGAATTTGAAACATTATCCGGACATCGAAAAGAAACTTCGTGCATTAAGGAAGGAAAGGAGACAAGAGGCATCAACCCCGATTCAAATGGAAGATTTTAATGCAAATGATGCCTTTAATGGGGCAAATAGAGGGCAAAGACCACCACCACAACCACCCCTTAACCAACCACCACAACCACCCAACCAACCACCTCAAAGACAAATTCGGGAGTATGCCATGCCTAGTATGGAGAATATCCAACAAAACTTTGGAAGACCGGGAGTGGGGGCGAACCACTTTGAGATTAAGCCGGCCTATATTTCTCTCCTCCAACAAAATCAATTCACCGGTTTAGCTACGGAAGATCCCATTTCTCATGTGAATTGGTTCATTGAGGTTTGTGACACATTCAAACTCAACAATGTGCCCGAGGAAGCTATTAGAATTCGACTCTTTCCATTCTCTTTGAGGGATAGGGCGAAGGCTTGGCATAGTGCTCTTCCGTATGAGACTAAGGGATCATGGTCTTTATTGTCCCAAGCCTTTTTGGATAAGTTTTTCCCGCACGCTAAAACGGTTAAGCTCCGGAATGAAATCACTTCATTTCGGCAATATGAAGGAGAAACCTTATACGAAGCGTGGGAACGGTTTAAGGAAATACAAAGAAAGTGCCCTCACCATGGATGCGAAAATTGGAAGCTAGTCCAATCATTCTATGGAGGAATCTCCCAAGCTTTGAAGGTCATGATTGACTCCGCCGCGGGGGGCGCTATAATGACCATGTACGAAACCGATGCTATACAATTGTTGGAAAGGATGGCGGCTAACAATTCTTGGGCAAATGAAAGGGCTACCACACCAATCCCAAGGCCTTCAAGCTCAACACCCGGCATGTTACAAGTTAGCGAATATACCGCCATGCAAGCTAAACTTGAGGCTTTAGAGAAGCAAGTGGAACAATTTAAGGTTAATTCCGTGTCAAATCAATCCCCTCCTATGCAACAATCCACTTGTGAGATGTGTAGTGGGCCACACAACTATGATTCATGCCCTTATGCTTCTCAAGAAAATCCATCAAACCCACCTTCATGTCCCGAACAAGTAAATGCTTTAAACCAACAAAGACCACAATACAACCCTCATTCCAACACATACAATCCCGGACTACGCAACCACCCTAACTTTTCGTGGTCCAATCCCAACAACGCACAAAATGCTCCAAGACCACCACCACCACCTAGAAACCCCGGAAATTTCCAACAACCTCCTCCTTTCCATCCACAACAAACCCATTACCAAACTTCCCAAACTCAATATCAACCACCACCTCCACCACAACCCCAAAAGCAAGGATGGGAATCCGCATTTGAGAAGTTTCTTAATGTTTCCTCGGACCGTTTCAAGAGCTTGGAAACTCAAGTAGACCAAGTGGTCACCCAAAACCGGAACATTGAGATCCAAATCGGGCAACTTGCAAATGCCATCAATCCTAGGCCCCAAGGAACACTTCCTAGTAAGACGGAGGCTAATCCAAGAGAGCATTGTAATGCTATCATGTTAAGGAGTGGTAAGTACTATAATGAGCCTCCTTTGCTTAAGAGGTTTGAGGCCGGATCAAGTGGGGTGAGTCAAGAGGAGAAATTGGATGAAGAGTGGGAGAAGCAAGTGAAGACAAAGGAAGTTGGAGAAAAGAATGACCTTACGCCTAAGATGAGTGATGGAAAGAAATACGAGAAAGAAGATGAGCTAAGAGACAAAGAAGTTAGGAAAAATCATGATGATGAGCTCTCTTCGAAACCAAAGGCGTACATTCCCCCGAAGGCGTATGTTCCACCAATTCCATTCCCACAACGATTGCAAAAGAAAAATTTGGAAAAGCAATTCGAAAAGTTCCTTAATGTATTCAAGCAACTTCATATAAATATCCCATTTACCGAGGCATTGGCTCAAATGCCAACATACTTGAAGTTCTTGAAGGAATTGGTTTCAAACAAGAGGAAGCTCGAAGACTTTGCCACCGTTGCACTCACCGAGGAGTGTAGTGCTATCATCCAAAGGAAGCTTCCTCCAAAACTCAAGGATCCCGGGAGTTTTTCTATCCCTTTGACTATTGGATCTTTACAATTTGAAAATGCTTTATGTGATTTAGGAGCAAGTGTTAGCCTAATTCCTTTGTCTACTTGTAGGAAATTGGGCTTGGAGGAGTTTAAATCGACGAATATGATGCTCCAATTGGCGGATCGTTCCATAAAGTACCCAATAGGAATCCTAGAAGATGTTTTGGTGAAGGTTGGAAAATTCTTCATCCCGGCGGATTTTGTGGTTTTGGATATTGAAGATGATGAGCACTTGCCATTAATTTTAGGGAGGCCGTTCCTAGCTACGGCCGGAGCTAATATTGATGTTCAAAATGGCCTACTCTCATTCAAAATCGGGGATGATAAAGTGGAATTCAAGATTTTTCGTTCTATGAGTGTACCACCACCCCCGGATAAGTGTTGTAAGGTGGAGTTTGTCAAAGAGAAACCGGTCGAGATGGTGTCAATCCAAGAGAAGATAGATCCGGGAGACAAAGAGAGAAAACCAAAGTTTGAGAATTCTAGTAGAAGAGATGTTATGGCTTTGGATACTTGGAGATCAAAATCCGGTTTGGAGGGTATCAAGAACGAGGTCACTCCATGTGACTCGTCACGTTTGGATTTTTGATCCTTGATCATGGTTACAAAGTCGAGCTAGCGACTATAAACCTAGAACTACAATTTTCTAACCCTTCTCTTTTCTTTTTCTTCCTCCCTTGTCTTTGATTGGAATTAACTCTTTCGTGTTTGCTCTTTGGATGTAGGTTTGTTTCTAGAAGATTGAAGTGCTTGAAGGAAGTGGCTCGCCAATTGAGGTCTTTCATAGCTTTATATTTGATGATTGTTGCTTGAATTAAATGCATATGTGATTTGTATGTTTGAGAAATTATGAAGTTTATGCATGATTGTTAGGGGATAATTTGATACATGCGAGATCTTGTGCTCTTGAGAATATGAGTTTAATTGATGAATCTTTGTGTTTTGTAGTGTAAACTCATGATAAGCATGTATGAGTGAAATGGTTGTGTTGCAATGAAAATCTTTGAATTTATTGGGAAGTATGCTCTTGTGGGGTGATTTTTGCTTGAGTAGTGCTTTGAGTGTGAAAATTTTGTGATATATTTGAAAATTGGGGAATTCTTATGCACATGTTGTGAGATCACATGTTTTGAATGCTAAATTTTGATGAAATTGTGGTTTAAATGTGCATTCTCGTGTTTATTTGGGGCTAGATAAATTCCGGTATACTATGGTATGTATTGAAAATGCGAGCTTGAATTTGTAATTCTTGCGTGTTTAAATACCGGAATAAGTTGGTAGAGGCCAATTTTTGATAGATTTAATGTTGAGGTTGAGGAATTGTTCAAATCCGGCTTGTTTAGACTTGTTTTGGGTCATTTTGTGACTTATTGTGTGAATTCCGGATTTTAGTTTCAAATATTACACTTACCTCCCTCCTTTTCCTTGGCCAACCTTCTGTAACGAATCCACCCTCGTGGAATTTTTCTCATATAAAAATCCACCCTCGCGGATTTCAGCCAAATTCAGCCAAGCTTCTGTAACGTTTCCACCCTCGCGGAATTTTTCCATTACAGAAATCCACCCTCGTGGATTGCTGAAACACGCTTTCTTTACCTCGCCGAAGGTGGGAACGACCGTTCCCATCTCAGGCACAACTTGGGAACGGCCGTTCCCAGGTTCGCTCCTTTTAAACCTAACCGAGACCCGGAACGGCCATTCCCGTATCAAGCTTATATGGGAACGGCCGTTCCCATAAGCGGACCCGCTTTTATTAGCAAAAACGCGATTTTTTCTCCCCCTTTTATGAACAAAACGCAGCAGTTTCCCCCATTTCACCACGAAACATTACAGAAGCTCCTTTCTCCCTTCCTTCTTCGAACCGAAACGCTGCAGCAGCAACCACCGTGTCTTCACCAACTCCGGCGACTCCTGTCCGTCGCCGGCGACCAACGGCAACACCTCCGGCACCTTTTCTTCCTTCCATTTCGGTAAGCCCCACTCCCCACTTCACTCATTTGGCTAATTTTTCCTAAGTCCTGCCTTTTTCCTCATATCCGAATTTCTGTGATTCTTGCTCGTTCCTCTGGAAATTTTTGTTGCTCTTATACGTCAATCTCTGAATTCAGTTTCCTTGAGCATTTGTTGGCCATTTCCCACACCACATTTGGTTAAAATCAGCCCTTCACAACCTTGCACACAAGGTGTTCGATCAATTGCCCGAACCAAATTTCAGTCCCTTTTCAACCCAATTCTCTGCAAGAATGGTTAATAAACGTGCTAGGACTAATCCCGCTGCATCATCCTCATCTCACCCTCCGCCGGAAATTGAAGGAGAAGATCGACCTCCAAGAAGAGACCTTTCCGGCCGGAAGCTCGTTTCTACCAAGTATTTGGATGAGCCTATTCTTAGAGAGCTCCGACTCTTCCGCCAAGTCCAACATTTGTTTGAAAATATCGGGTGGTTGAGTTTCATCACTAACCGGGTGCACACTTATCCCCACCTCACAAGGGAGTTCGCCGAGACTTTGCATTGGAATAAGCATACGGGAATAGCCACTTTCATGCTCTATGGAGTGGATTACACGAAAGATGCTGACTTTCTTCGTCACACTTTTGGTTTTCCCGAAGCTACCGGCCGTGAATTGCCCGTTGAATGGGAGAGCATTCATCATTTGGACAACATTTGGCGATCTTTTGATGTGATTGACAACGGAGTTATGTACACTCCTCGTTCCACTAAGAGTTCTTGCATCAATGATCCTTTATGGCGCATTGTCCATAAGCTCCTCACCGCATCTATCTTTGGCCGTGCCCAGAGCACCGGTAATGTCACAACTTGGGAGCTCTATGTTCTTTATTGTATGCGGGAGCAAATTTTGATGGATGGCACCTATTTGTTGATGGATCGAGTGTTTAATGCTACTCGGCGTGAGGGTGCGAGCCTTGTCATGGGTGGATTTGTGACGACCATTGCTTTAGCGCTAGGTCTTGAGCCGGCTGAGCACGAGGCTCCCTTGGATGATTCTATCACTGTCAATGCGCGTATATTGTTCAACATGGATCTGATTCGACTTTGGGGAGAGCCCTTGAACCATCATGTGGTGTTTTGGCCAATAGCGGACCGTGCTCGATTGACTAGACTATACGATGAGGGCATTCTTGATCGTGGGCACATGGAGGAGGTAGAGGTGCCACCTTTTGTTGCACCACAGCACGTTGATGGCATTGAGCCTCCAGCTGATGATACTGTGCCTCATTTTGCCGCTCCTGAGCCTCAGGCTGATTTCCCTGACCGCGCCTACTTTGTGGAGCAGTTTCAGAATATGGAATTGCGTATGACTAGTCTTGAGACGCGGTACACTGAGCATACCACTTCCGTGGATCAGCGCCTTACCACGATGCAGACTGATATCACCGCCGTTCGAGGCGATATACGTGGGATCTACGAGATGCTCAGGACTTTTCAGCCACCCCCTCCCCCTTGATTTCCCCCATGTCTATTATTTTGTTGTTTAGATATTTTAGTTCATTTTGAGACTTCGATTCTTATTGATTGAATATATGTACTTGATTTGGTATTTTCTGTGTAAAATTCGGCATTAATGGATTCTTATCTTTGACTTTGGCATGTTTTGGTTTTGTATTGTTTTATTCCTTTCCTCGTTATTATTACTTTTATACATGCTTGTTATGCTTGCTTGTGTAGTTGTGATTACAGGATTAGGGATACGTTGTGCATGCCCGTTGCCGACTTCTTCATACACAGGGAGTCTCTTGGAACTTTATATCTATTTGCATGAGGACATTGCAATTTCTGAGTGTGGGGGGAATTATTTGATTTATGATTCATATATATTGTGATTAGACTTTGCTTATTATTGAGTTTTGCTTTGAATACGCGAATTGACTCCATTTTTGAAAATTTTTGCTTAGAATGATCGTTGAATTGTTGCTTAATCGAGTTAGGCTAATTGAATGTGCGAAAACTTGTGTAATTTTTGATAAAGATAGTGTGTTAGCATGCCTTCATTTTTGAGCACTTTGAATGTTTTAATGCACTTTGATCCCTTAGAGGAAGTTTATTTCTTTTAAATAGGCCTAAAATACGATTAGAGTGCATTTTAGTGTCTTTCGAGGCGAAATTTTGAATTGACAAAAGATTAGGGAAATGACTTAGGCATTCGTTGTCGGTGGATAAAGCCTTTCATTTGCCTTTTTCACTAAATAAGCATAGTCCGATTGACCCCATTGAGCCTTTTTGTTGTGCAATTTTCTTTCTAGCCACTTTACAAGCCTAAGCACAACAAAGTTTACAATCGACCCTTTTATGTTATCACACCATGCTTGCTCGTTCGATTTTATATTGTTGTATCTTTTGACCATTCTTGATGATTCTTGTACGAAAAGAGAGAAAAATATGTAAAGAAAGAAAGAAAAATTGAGAAAAAGTCGAAAGAAAAGAAAAAGAAAAGAGCAAAGAAAAGAAAAGAAAAATATGCAAAGTGTGAAAAGAAAGAGTGGTATTTGTAAACATCTTAGTGTGGGGGAATGTGCATTAGGCGAGGAAAGTGTTTGGTCTTGTATTGTAAAACGATGTGAGCTTTGGTGTTTAGTCACTTGAATCTATATTTCCATAACCATGACCCTTAGCCTACATTACATGCTCGAAAGACCTTTCGATCCCGAATCTTGAATCAATTCCATTAGTGGAGATAGGCACGAAGAGTGTATTCGAAGTTGTAAATTAGTGCTTAAACAAAAGATATAAACCAATCCGAGTGATTGTTGTGCATTATTTCATTCAAATTCACACACTACACAAAGGTATGCTAATTATACTATTTTTGTTGGATTTTATACTTGTGATTAGTGCGTTCGATAGGCTAAGCTTGATTGTTGTGACGATTTGATGATTGACCTTTGCGAATTTGTTCGTTAGTGGATTGACTTTTCAAGTGTTTGGCATTACTCGAGGACGAGCAATAGTTCTAGTGTGGGGGAGTTTGTTAGGTTTATTTTATACCTTTATTTGAGCATGTTTTATGTCATGATTTGACGTATTTTAGGCCTTATATTGTTATAATTGCTCTTATTTCAGGTATATTATGCTCGGAGTTGGTTCATGATGAAACAGGGCAAGAAACGAGAGTTTAGATGCCGAGAATGGTAAAAAAGTGTGAAGATTCAAACTTTCCCGCGCATGGAGGATGGGAACGGCCCTTCCAAGCCCTTTGTATTTTGGGAAGGGCCGTTCCGGATAGTCAGCATTTTTCCCTTGACCGAGGATGGGAACGGCCGTTCCCATCCCAAGCCTTTCCTGGGAACGGCCGTTCCCAGCAGCGCTGGCATTCGTGGGCGAGGCCGTTCCGCAGGCCGTTCCGGGAGAGTTTGGGGACTATTTAAGGCCAATTTCAGCATTTTATCAATGGAGGCTCATCTAGGGTTTAATTTAGGGTTAATTTAGGAGTCTCTTCTAGCTTTATCTTTGATCCTTAGAGCTTTAATTAGATTGTAGTTGTTAATTCCTTTCTAGAACAATCATTTCCTTTATTTTCAGTCCTAGTTAGATGTAATTGCTTTAAGTTTGATACTAATGTCTCTAGTTTTGGAACTTGTTCATATTTTTGAGAGTTTTGTTCTTGATATTTAATATTTGGTTTAATTCAATGAATATGCATATTTTCAGTATGATCTCTATTATTTCCTTGCTTTCTAGTGTTAATATGAGTGGCTAATTTCTTGGGCAAAGGGGGGTGATGAATTATGTAGGGTAAGTGTTTGATGAAATGCCTAGGTGGGACTACTTGATCTTATGCTTGTGAAATTGTTTTGTTTGCATGTTTAAGCTTGATCACCTTAGATATGAACTTAGATTTGCATGCTAATCGAGAGATTGTATGTTAATTGGATGAAATTTCACAACACTTAAGTTTTAGGCATAAAGACATTTAGCCTAATCTTGAGCAATCAAGCAATAGAGTAACCGGGCCAAGCCGCTAGTTATTTTGTTGCACTAGTCTTGTTTGTTTGATCTAATTAATGAGCTAATGACCACGAGAGTAGGCTTTAGACTTTGATTAGGTACACGCACTTGACTTCGAGAGGAGCTTGTGTATACTTTAGTGATTAGGATTGTGAGATCCTTGTCCCATTTAAGCACTAATTGAACACGAACCTTGCATGATCATTACTACCCCATTGCCACTTAGTTAATTTGGTTAATTACTACTCTATTCGCTTCCTAGTTGGTTCTAGTTTGTTAATCTTAGTTAACTTTCATTTCCGTTAGTAGTTATTTCACTCTATCACTCGTTTTGGTCTATAGATTGGTGAGAACATTAGGTAATTGATTGATTTACTCCTCCCCGTGGATTCGACCCCTTTTGCTACATTGATTTATTGATGCTTGCACTTGGGCTTTATTAAAACGAAATTATATCTCAACATCCCTCGAGTGTGGTTTCGAAGATCTTGGCCCAAATGAGTTTGGAATGGCCATAGAGGCTGACTTGCGCCTCAAACTTGGAACAATGCTTCACGGGGTCAGTGCTCCCGTGGTAAACTGGTAAATTGGTGGGGACTCTATCCACCACCTTAGTGTCGATGATTTCATCGCAAAAAGGGGACCTGGCCTCCCTTTCGCTGCGGTACGCCCTCCCTTGACACTGTGGGGGGTGACCGTAGTGGTTGGCAGGTGCCCTTACTTCGGGGCCTTGCCCTTGGGGGAAGTGTGATGACACTTCCTCTTGTGGATCAAAATACTCCGACCCTTGCGCTGGGTCGGGTAAATAAGGTTGCTGCTGTTGTTATCGTTGCTGCTGTTGTTGCCATCGTTGCTGTCTTCGGGAGAGATTGTTTCGGAGATCGGCCTGGCCAACCCAGTGTCCCCGGTTGGCTCTGTAGTAGGCGTCGGGATGGACCCTAGCCCCTAGGTGATCGAAAACAGGCACGTTTCTAGGAACGGGAGCGTCCCTATTCATCTCGCTTGCCGTCCCTACAATGTGACGCGCGCCCCTATCATTTTTCCCCACATTGCGTAAAAGCTGTGAGGGGCGTTCCTCCTCCGGATCATTTCTTCTTCCAGCTGGCTCTCGGTGCCGGGGTGGGTTTTCGTTGTCATCGAAACCCTCCTCGAGGTGCGCACCCAGATGGACCGGGTGCTGGATTCCCGGTGCCGGCGCAATGTAGATGGTTTGAGGTTGTGCGTAGGGGTTTTGGCCGTAGTGGAGCTGCGGATACCCCCAGATACTTGGTTGATGGGCATGCTGTTGGACAGCGTACGCCATCGGGGCAGAGTGCCCTTGGACGGTGGGGTACGCAACGTTTTGAGGGGTTAGAGCCAAAGGGCTTCCTCTTGGGGGAGCCGGCATGACCGGTTCCCTATTTTCTCTCACGGCGGCCAATGCCTCCGCCCTACACTGCTCCGCATAAGCAGCTAAGTCAGCTTCAGAGAGTATCAAACGGCTGGGGGCACTAGGACCGGCTTCCGCAGCAACAACTCCTACTACGGAGGGCTAAAAATCTGGGCTGTGTGCTGGACTGCAGACTCACCCAAGATATTTATAGAGTGAGGAGAATTTCGGTGCTTTCCTAAACTGAAAAGATGAACAAACGTAAGCTCTAATGCCAAAACGGGGGGGAAGTGGGGGTTGGACCCGTTTTGGCACTCCGACGCTCAAGTCAGCTTCAAGCTCTGGGTCGAAAATATACAGGAGTAAAGAGTCTTGTGCGTGAAGGAAAGCTTACCGTTGATGGTCATGGAACGAGTCTTTTATAGGTTGGAGACGAACTCCGTGGGTGCAAGTACACCTCCCAGAAAGTGTGGATCTGGTTGGGAGAGGAAAGCGACGGGCTTTGGCCGGAACAATGCTTTTCCAGGTAAAGCACTGCTTGTCTGCTCCTGCCAGGATGCCTGACACTGTACTGGGCGCAACTGCAATTAATGCTGCCGGTGAGGGGTGGTGCTTGCATTGAATGCGGTTGTCCGGTAGCGACTGGGTTGGAGCTCCATGGGGTCGCACCTCTCTCTGGGTCGAAAGAGGACCCTAGGTCGCGGGAGACTGCCGCCAGGCTACGACTTGAGGTCTGGCCAAGTGCCGGGTCGGTAACCGCCTAAGTGGCTCGGTCGTGGAGCGATGACATGGCACAGGCTGCCACGTGGTAGTGACACCTGGCGCTCGGTCACACTCCGCGATTATCCCCCTATCATGCATAATAATAGAGTAAGATACTAGTAACCCGACACACTCTATGCGTGTGCAAATTTACTATTATCTAAATATATTAAACTTAATTTTTATATTAATATATATTTTATAATTATGATAAATAAATAGTATAGGATAATGTTATATTAGTTAAGAAAAATTAAAATATGAGAAAAAAATAAAAATTATATAGAAAAAGAAATCAAAAAAATTGAAATGAGGTAAGAGAATAGAGAAGTTCTTAGAAAAAAGGAGAGAGAGAAAAGAGAAGTTAATAGAAAGTTGTTAAAGTGATTAGAAAAAATATAAATGAAAAGAAAAAAGAAGAGAAAAATGTAAGAAAACAAAGTGGACAAAAGAACAAATAAAAAAATTAAAAAAAAAGTTCAAGAGTCCAAGAGACCAAACAATTATTATCTGTCTCTCTTGCTTAATATAATAGTATAGATAAGATAACATACAAAGAGAAATAGAAAATTATTTGAAAATATTTGAGAGCACAAAATACTTAAAAAAGATTAAAAGATACTTTGTTAAAGACTTAATTAAGATATTTCTACTATATGAATTAAATTATTGATAAAAGAAATTTTGGTAATTTTGAATTTTTTTTAATTAATAAAATTATTTTTATGATAGGTAGTTCAATATTAATTATGTAATATTTTTATTTTTTATAAAATTTAAAATCTTATTTATTTTATCCGTAATTTCCTTTATGAAATCACTTGCTCAGATTGATTTTTCTTCCTCTCTATAATAGCAAATTTTTGTATGCACCGTGCGTGGGTCTCGGTACATGCACCTAAAGATGTCAAACGGGCCAGGCCAACCCACGAACCTGTGACCCAGCCCGACTCGAACCGGCCCAGGCCCAGCCCATGATTATTATGAGGCGGGCTGGGCTGAGTTTGGGGTATTAGGCTGGGCCCCTATTGGGTTTGATTCTAAAACCCAGCCCAACCCGTGAACAGGCCCACTTAAACCCATAACCAGCCCGGACCAGCCCGTAACCCAGGCCCAGCTCAGGACCAACCCAGGCCCGGCCCAGGCCCGCTATTCCCTTAGCACAAAATTTCCCAATATACTATTCAATGTGTTCTTTTTTCTGTTTTTTCTTTTCTTGGCCCCATTCATACAAATCCAATATTTTAATTATAAAGTTACAAATACAAATTAAATAAGACAAGCCCAATCTATATAAATTTGGATTAGCTATTTAATTACATATTTGTAATAAAATTGAAACAATTATTATATTAATTATATATAATCATTAGGTTATTGTATATGTAATTAGAACTGTTTATTAAGAATATAGGATGAAGTATTTGATAGTACCGAAAAATGACTAAGGAACCTCCTCGTATTTTAGCTTATCCATGATCCTCGTATTCCTAAAATTGACTAAGGCAAGGGCTCGTCATACCAAGTGCTCACCTCGTAAGTGCTTAGTATATCCCTTAAAATTGGCTAAGGCAAGCCCTCGTTCTACCAAGTGCCCAGCTCGTAAGTGCTTGACATAACTCCTAAAATTGACTAAGGGAAGTCCTCGTTCTGTCGAGGGTCCGGCTCGTAAGTACTAAGCATATCCCCTTAAAATTGGCTAAGGGAAGAGCTCGGCTTGTAAGTGCTCGGCGTGTTAGCGCTCGCTCTTGGGCGCTTAGCACGAGCCCAACGTCGACGGTTATCCCCACTCGCCAACCACCCCACGACCTAAGTATGTGGTCCGCGATTCTCGCGCCCACTAAGTTAAAATCGAGGTCGCGCCAGGTCGAAGGAGGAATATAAATATCATTTCCTTTACCAGGATAAGGGACACACAAAATTACATACCGAAACTCTGCCAAATTTTCGACTCAACTCCCTTCAATCCAAACTATCGGATTTGGTAAAAGAACCCACACTTAATTGATCCGTCGGAGATTCAAAGCCAATTACACATCTTCAAAGGCGACCAATTTCCGGCGTTATCAGTATTAATGTCTCTTTAAATGTTTTTTTGGTATAAAAATATAGCATAAACTTACATAGATAAATAATAACTTGAGAAAATTTTAATAACAAAAGCAATCTTGCAATTTTATAAATGTAATAAAATAAAAAATCATTAATATAAAGTAAAAATAATCTTAAATTTTAATATAATAAAAGGATAAAAAAAATGAAAAGTTGACCCACAAATTTAACCCATCAAAATTAATAGACGAAACCCACCAAACCCATTAGGCCCAGCTCGTCACGAACCGGCCCAAGCCCGGCCCAGCCCATTATTTGTGGGTTCATGGGCTGAACTGGGCCACTATAATTTAATTCAAACCCAGCCCACTTCAAGGTGGTCCCGGGCTAACCCAGCCCGTTACTGTAGCGGGCTTAGACGCCCAGCCCGGCCCAATTGACATCTTTACATGCACCCTCTATTATTTTAATGAGAAAAAATTAAATAAAAAACAAAAAAATATTCAAAAATAAAAAAAAAATTTACATTAAAATAATTAGATACATGCACCGGGACCCACACAAAGAATTCCCCCTCTCTAACATATAATATAAACTAGCAATTCCGGCACACTCTATGTGTGTACAAATAACAAAATTATAATTATTTAAATATATATTAAATTAAAATTTTTATGTTCATATTTATTTTATATTTATTTTTAATATGACTAAAATTTAAAAACTAATACAAAATAGAAATTAGAAAATATGAGAAAAAAATGAAAATATATAATAGACCAAAGCTGTTAGTCTCTTAAAAATAGTTAAAATATAAATTAAAAAATATTTGAAAAAAATAAAAGAATATAAAAGAAGAGAATAAAAGTAAGTTGAGAGAAAAGTGGATTTAAAACACGTTCCGTATAGGATGGAAAAAAAATTAATTAATTAAATAAAAAAAAAGAATTAGAGACCAATCCAAATGACCACACTTGGGTCTCGCGTTTAATAATAGAGTAAGATACCTCAAAGTCTCTCTCCAATGGCCGTGGCCCGTGGGAGAGTTAAAACAACTCACTTTCTCACTTCTCACATTATTTTGATGATTCATCATTTCTAGATTTTTTCAGAAAATTTGATTTTGCATATTTCTTTCTTTTTTTCTTTTTTTTTTTAAGAAATAATGTGGGATTCTAATTGATTTTTTCGTATATGTCAGTTTAATATATAGTTTAGTTTTTATTTTTATCTATTTTTACAGTTCTTTTTAATTAGTCTAAATATTCATTAATAATTTATGAGCACTCCTTTTTATTTTTTGGATGTTCCTATCGTTTAATCTTCATCCACTTCAATCTTAGATTTTAATACCAACAATATGTCAGACGTATTTTTCCTTCTGTCTTTTTTTTTTTTTTTTTTTTGACATTATCGATTGTCTTATTTGATTTACTTTGATTGTATTTCTAATGATTGAGTGAATTTCGTAATTCCATACGTTTGTGTTTCCAATTGACGAGGTTAAATTTTTTTCTCTTTTTATATATAGTTTTTCATTTGAATGTTCATATTTTTTGTATTTGTAATATTCTTTATAATTTTTCAAATATCATTTGTTTTGATTTCTATTTTTAATGAAGGTTTTATTTTTATTTATAATTTTCAATTTTTCTAAAACTTGAATATTTTTGTTTTTTGACCCATTTTATAAATATGTTAAATCAAATTTTGTCATTAATATTTTAAAATAATTCATTTCTTTAATTTTTATCGTTATCAATCAACCATTTTCCTTTAATACATGGATTTTTGATGGCTAATATAGTTGTGCTATATTATGTTACTGAAACAAAATTCTTTACCTTTTCTATTTTTCTTTTTCATTTTATGTGTTGGGAACAGAAGTTAATGAGTATCACCTGTTCGTCTTGCATGGACGCAAAGGTTAGTGGATAGAAGTATGAAGCGAACAAAAGTCTTTTAAGAGTGATCAAACCTGGGGTAAATTTAGAAGATATGAACACCTCTTACACGGCTTCCATGAATGCATGGATATTGGAAAATGATGACCACTTCTTTAATTTGGAAAATGTTTGAGAAAGGTAAGTTTAGAAGGAAAAAAAATTGATTAAAATGTAAATTGACTAATAAAGTTGAAATTATACTATTTTCCGTTATATTTGATGAAGACGGATTATGAACCGATACTTACCAGTTACCATTGCTTTGTTGTGTTAGACACTAAAATTGAATGCTTGTTATGTAATTTTTTTTGAAAAAAATCAATCAATTATCTTTGTATCCGCGTGTATTCGTATCTTTGTATCTATGTGTGATTAACTAGAACTGATGTCTGATGAAAAATTTCATGACTCATTACGAAAAAATTTTGTTTGTTTAACTCGAACCCACTATTTATTTTTCTGTTTTTCTTTAGAAATTTGGATCTAATTATAAATGAAAATTTACACATTTGGGCAATAAATAGAAAAGGATTCGACTATCCCCATCGTGACAATTGATAGTACAATCGGACAATTAAAATTTTCCACAATATATACTTCCAAAGACTTGACTTGAGAGTTCTCTAAAATTATAGATTCACGTAATTATTTTCATCAACAGAATTATGATTATATGGAAAAATAAAATTCAGCTAAAATTATGATCCACTAATTTATTTTCCCACCAAATGTTTGTAAAGACTTTGAGAGTGAAATCGATCGGCCCGTCCTAGACGGCTTTCTATCGATTGGTTGGAAAAGCTGAAAAGAGCTAATCAATGGAAGAAATACCGTATCTATTATTATGAAAAATACTGTATTTAGTAAAGATGGCATGATTTTGATTTAAAAATAAAAAATAAAAAAGTGGAACCAATGCTGCTATATATACCAGTGACGAGAGCAACATATAACAAAGAAAGAAACCCAAAAAAGCAATAAGCTTTGAAACCATAATATCTTACACACTTTGAGAGAGATGAGAGGATATTGTAAAGTATTACTGCTATTGTTGTGTTTCTTTGCTTATAATTCTGTATTTGCTGCAGCAGGGGATGAATTGAATCTGAGGTGCATTGAAAAGGAGAGAGAAGCTCTTCTCGAGTTCAAGAAAGGCCTTATAGATGATGACGGCATCCTCTCATCTTGGGGAAGTGAGGAAAGCAAAAGGGAATGCTGCCAATGGCAGGGAATCAAGTGCAGCCACGACTCAGGTCACGTAATCTCTCTCCAACTTAGTACTTGTGTACAAGTCTGGTTTATTGAATTGAGAGGTCAGAACATTAGTAGTGCGCTGGTTGAGTTGAATTATTTGACTCATTTGGACCTCAGTTGTGTCGACTTTAACAATGTTGAGATCCCAGATTTTATTGGTTTTATGGTGAAATTGCAATACTTGAAACTGCGCAAATCCATTTTTTCTGGTGTTGTCCGTCATCAGTTGGCGAATCTTACCAACCTTAGGACACTTGATCTTGGGGAAAATGATCTCACGTTCGATAACCTTCATTGGCTTTCTCAGCTCTCATCATTATCCTTACTTGATTTGACCAGTAACCACTTGAAAGATGCCAATTCTCTACAGTATATATTGAATCTTCCTTCTCTCAAAGAATTGTACTTGAGTTATTGTCACCTGCCCGAGCATTTCTCTGTTAACTCTTCTTCAACATCTCTTTCTGTTCTTGATCTATCCTTTACAGGGCTCACATCTTCCTCTTTTCATTGGTTGTTTAATATAAGTTCAAGCCTTCGTAGCATAAACCTGTCTGGTAGTGACTTCAAATCCAATATTCCGAGCGACTTCGGCAAATTTGCCTTTCTTGAGCACCTAGCTCTATCAGAGAGTCAGCTGACAGGTGGAATTCCAAAATCCTTTGGAAATCTAAGCGTTTTGCAGACTTTAGATCTATCAGGGAATCAACTAGCAGGTGGAATTCCAAAATTCTTTGGAAATCTAAGTCATTTGCAAACGCTAAGACTATGGGGCAGTTGCTTATCGGAATCCCTTTCCGCATTGTTTTACAACTTATCTGTTGGAGCAAAGTCGTCGCTAGAGATTCTGGAGTTACAGGAAAATAATCTTTATGGTTCCGTGCCTGATGTTACTTTACTTCCTTCCTTAAGGAATTTGCAGTTACAAAACAATCAATTGAATGGGTATTTTCCGCATAGCTTTGCACATATTTCTAAGCTTGAGGTTTTGGATTTGTCTAGCAATCAAATTAAGGGGTCAGTTCCAGATCTGAGCACATTTGTTTCATTGAGAGAACTACATCTTGGCCGTAATAAACTGACATCGCTACCTACAAGTCTTGAGCAACTTTTTAAGATTGATGTTTTGGATTTGTCTAGCAATCAAATTGGGGGGTCAATTCCAGATTTGAGTGCATTTGTTTCATTGAGAGAATTACATCTTGGCAGAAATAAGCTGAAATTGCTACCTGATTCAAGTTTGGGGCAACTTTCCATGCTTGAAATATTGGATCTTTCTTTCAATTCCTTAGGGGGAGCAATCTCAGAAATACACCTTTCCAAGCTCTACAACTTGAAAAGGTTGGATTTGTCCTTTAATTCGTTGGTCTTCGATGTTAGTGCTGATTGGAATCCTCCTTTCCAATTGGATGTTATAAAACTAGCATCGTGCAACGTCGGTCCTCACTTTCCAACATGGCTTCGTACGCAAACATATCTTCATACGCTGGATCTATCTTTTAATGATATCACGGATGAAGTGCCTAAATGGATGTGGGATTTCTCCCCCAAAATAGATTACTTAAACCTCTCTCATAACCATATTATTGGTAGCATTCCTGATTTGTCTTCCATGAAATTTGGTATACTCGATATTAGTTCTAATAATCTCTCAGGTCTCTTACCATCGTCATTGTTCCGTTCCTCTAACGGTGTATTATTCCTGTCAGATAATATGTTTGTGGGGTCAATCTCATCAATATGCACAACTTCCCAATTCGCCACACTTGACCTGTCATACAATCAATTTTCAGGAGAACTTCCAGATTGTTGGGAGAACTATACAGAGTTGGGAATTCTCAATTTGTCTAATAATAAATTTTCTGGAAATATTCCACACTCTTTAGGCTCCCTGAGGAATCTTAAAATGTTGCGATTGGGCAATAATAATTTTTCAGGAGAATTGCCTTCCACCTTGATGAATTTATCACGCTATCAAATGTTTGGTTTTGATTCCCCACTCTTGCAAATGCTTGATGTTGGAGGAAATAATCTAAAAGGAAACATCCCAGCCTGGATAGGAACACACCATCCGAATTTGAATATTTTGAGCCTTGGGCGCAATAATTTTTCTGGACACATTCCGACAGAAATTTGTTATCTATCTAGGATTCAAATCTTGGACTTGTCTAGCAATTTCCTACTCGGCAAAATTCCTCAATGCTTCAATAATTTCACTTCTTTGATTCAGAAGAATATCACATTTGATAGCAATATTTTCGGTGTTGGTGGTACTGGTTATTTTTCTATTGATATGTACATTGACCGTGTATCCGTACAATGGAAGCGGCAACAGGCTGAATATGGGAAAACAACAGTGGGACTTGTTAAACTCATTGACCTTTCAAGCAACAGATTAGTTGGGAGCATCCCCAATGAGTTTTCTCAACTGAGGGCACTAATTTCCTTGAATCTTTCGAGAAATTATTTTAGTGGATACATAATTCCCAACATTGCTCAAATGGAGATGCTAGAAATTCTTGATTTGTCGAGAAACAACTTCTCCGGTGAGATTCCAAAGGGTATGGCAAAGTTGGATCGATTGGCTGTTCTGGACTTGTCAAACAACCATTTGTCTGGTAGAATTCCATCGAGTACTCAGCTTCAGAGCTTTGAGCCATCCGCTTATGCACCGAATGACGGACTTTGTGGCCCCCCTCTCATGAAATGTCCTGGAGATCATGAGTCCAATCCACCCACAACTCAGCACGGAAAACAGGAGATTAATGTTGATGATGGCTTTATGGCCCAACTGCTTTCACACGAGTTCTACGTACCAATCATTATGGGATTCATCGTTGGATTTTGGGGGATCATTGCGACTTTGGTGCTCAAGAACTCGTGGAGATATGCATATTTTAATTTCTTCAGCAAGATGGGTGATTGGCTGTACATGACAACAATGGTATATGCACGAAGGCTAAAGCGAAGCTTGAAAAACAATGTAAGTTTGGTCAATTCATTCAACTATTTTGGTATAATGCACACATTTGTAGAGCTCAAAACGGTTTCTTTTTTGGTGGCAGGTACCTGATTGAGGAATGAGGATGTGTTTTTGTCATGCGTCTAGAGACCTGAAAATGGAAGACAATAATTAGCCATATGAATAGGTCTCACTGTATATTGTTGATATGCTTCAGGACAGTGTTGAGTGTTCTGTAATCATTTCCCCTGATTTTCAATATATATATATATAAGTTGGTTTGTTAATAGCGTCCTTTTCTTTTAGTTACAATTGTTATTGAGAATTTGTGTTGATTGTCAGTATAACTACTGTATCATAATTGAAATCATGTCAAGCTAAGTTTTTTCTTGCCTCCTCCATGGCTCCACCCCGTCGTTCTTCGCATACATGCTAATTAAAGAACTACCAACACAATTGACCATGCAAGATTCAATTTCACTACTAACTTCTATGCTCGTAGCAAAGCGGCTATAAGCCCGTAATCTAATCTCCTTTGGAGGTTGATGTGTTGTCTCATTCTATTCAAAGTAATTTATCAGCAAGTGCCTGAACAAAAAAGAGAAACATAAGTGTTGATAAATGATGGGGTTCATTTCTTGTAAAGGGTTGATTGCAGCAACCACCCGTGCAACTGAAGAATATTTAAAAAGTTCAAAAGCCTCATCATAGTTCATAGGATTCCAAGGCTTTTCAAATAAGAACTCAAAAGGCTTTTCTTCCCTCCTCCATCCTATCGTTCTTCCCATACATGCTAATTAGAGAATTACCAACACAACTGACCGTTGCAAGATTCAATTTCACCAAATCACCATATATCTGTTGGCCTAATCTTGGATTGAAAAGATTTCCACATCCCTTCAACAAAGCAGCAAGTGTGAAATTGTTAGGTTTAATTCTACCCTCTGTTATCATCCTAGCATACAACTCGATAACTTCAATATCGTGTCCTGCATTTTGCACATATCCTGTGATGATTGCGGTCCATGACATGACATTATGCTCTATCAAAAGCTTTCCTTGAGTTAACTGTAGATCCATCAACTGCAGATTTTACATACATATCCACCAAACTACATCCCACACAGACATCCGAACACCAACCCTTCTTGATGACCAAATCATGCAACTGGCGCCCTATATTCAGCAACCCCAGTTCCGAACAAGCTGATAAGCTGCTGCTATTAAATGTAAAACGATCAGGAACAAATTCTGGGATAATCATATCAACAAACAACTCGATAGCATCTCTTGGAGAACCCAATTGGATAAACCTTGTAATCATCAAAGTCCAAGAAACAGAGTTCTTCTCAGGCATTTTATCGAACACTTTCTCTGTTGACTCCAAATCACCAAACCCCTTGGCGAACATATCAATCAGCGCATTAACCACGCAAACATGAGACTCGAAGTACCCAGTCTTCATCAAAAACCCAAAAATCCCCGCCCCGGCCAAAAATTCATTCGGTCTTTCCCCAAACTCCACCATCTCAATAAACACCAAAACTGCTTCCCTATTCAAACCATTATGCGCGTAACACGAAATCATCGCACTCCAAGAAACCAAATCCCTCATTTCGCCCATGGAACTAAAAATCTCCTGGGCTTTCCTCCAGTCGCCGCATTTGGCATACAAACTGATGAGCAAGTTGAGCACAATCGTATCAAGCTCAAGCCTTGACTCAAGAAGCCTGGAATGAAGAACTCGACCCTTTTCTAAGTTTCTTGTCCTGATGCAGGACTTGAGGAGGACGGAGTAGGTGGTGAGGTCTGGGGTAAGATTAGCGCGGGACATGAAATCAAGGGTGGAGATTGCTTCCTCGACATTGCCTGCATCTGCGTTACGAATGAGACGGTCCTTGAACGATTCGAAACTGAGGTTTTAGCGAGGTCTTGAGGAGGAGCTTTTATGGCGGGAGTGGTTGCTTGGTTTGAGTGAGGTAGGGGAAGGAAGAACCAGGCTTATCATTATCTCTCACTATGCTCCCTCCCTCTCTCTCTCTCTCTCTCTCTAAAATTAACCTTATTATAAATAAAACCAATACATCAACTAAAATAGATGGGGAAATTCTAAAGATTATGTAATTTTAACTTATTTGAAAGATCAACTTATCTTTATTTACATTTACGCAAAAATATGTAGTAAATTGTAAAGATTATGTGAGTTTCTTATCTGTTTAAATTGTAATCGAGCTTTATTAGGTTCGAGCTCGACTGATGGTTTCATGAGATTGGTTCGAAAAACACTTACCACGCCACTGCAACTGTCTCCGACGACTCCAGAATTCTTCCACCGTCATCTCCAGCAGGGGGCCACCAATTGTTCCTCACGCTTCCAATTGGCAAATATCTCAGAGAAAAGCTCAAATCTTTGGTGTTGGGTGGAAATGACTGAGATGTAGAAATTGGGGCTACGGTTTTGACTTTTTGTTATGATTTCAAATGAAAGAAGCAAGTTGACTGGTCAATACTTTACATTAGTCTTTTTTTTTTTTTTTTGGGATAACGCAAGCCAAGTGGGACGTCATAGTTAATAATAAGTATTTGTTTTCCAGGTAATGTACGATAAATCTCCAAATGTGGATTCAATTTTTAGTTTGCTCTTCAATTTTAAAATTATTTATGTTCACTCCCTAAATGAGATTCATAATTTGAGTTTGCTCCCCATTTTTTACAGCACATACGACATATTGCGAAAAATACGAAATCGCATTATGTCGTAACTAAATCGCAATATGTTGTATGTGGTGTCCAAAATGGGGAGCAAACTAAAATTATGAATCTCATTTGGGGAGTGAACAGAAATAATTTTGAAAATGAGGAGCAAACTCAAATTTTTTCAACTCATGGGGAGTTTTCAAAGAAGGACCCGTTGTTTTCAGATGTACATAATATATTATATAAATTATAATTACAAATATATCTATATATATATATTGGTGGGAACAAATATATATAATATATTATATAATTAATAATAGTGTATATAATAAATATTTTTATTTTTTAATTAAAATATTAGGATTTGTGAGTCGGCTCGTGAACTCAAATTTTAAAAACAAAGGGTTTGAGGTCAGTTCGTGGAGGTCACGAACCAAGCTAGGGTTCGACTCATAATCAACTTTCCCGAACTGAAGCCCAAACCATTGCTTTGTTGTGTTAGACACTAAAATTGAATGCTAGTTATGTAAATTTTTTTGAAAAAAAAATCAATATTACAGGATCAATATTGCGTTGTATTCTTATCTTTGTATCCGTGTGTATTCATATCTTTGTATCTATGTGTGATTAACGAGAACTGATGTCTGATGAAAAATTTCATGACTCGGATCAATATTGCGTTGTATCTATGTTTGTTTAACTCGAACCCACTATTTATTTTTGAGTTATATACACCATACCCCCTGTGTTAGGTGAAATGGGCAAAAAAAACCTGTGTTATAAAAATTAACACAAAAAACCCTGTGTTTTTAAAATATTTACATGTCGAACCCTGAAAATTTTTGGTGTTGGTAGAACACTAATTTTGTCTATTTATTGGACCCGAAATAACTAATTTACCCTTTTATATTTTGATATACATCATATCAAATCTCTCTATATTATTCAATACTTTTTTATATGCACCGAAACCCTTTTTTTCATATGGACCGAAACTCTGTATAAAAATAAAAATTACATGAAGAACCCTATAAACAAGTATACAAAAGGGTATGCTGAGAGATGTGAGAATATATATCAGAATATGAAAGGGTAAATTAATCATTTTATGTCCAATGAATAGAGAAAATTAGTATTTTATCATCACCAGAAATTTTCAGGGGTCGGCATGCAAATATTTTTGAAAACACAAGGTTTCCTGTGTTAATTTTTGTAACACAGTGTTTTTTGTGTCCATTTCACCTAACACAGGGGAGTATGGTATATATAACTCATTTATTTTTCTGTTTTTCTTTAGAAATTTGGATCTAATTATAAATGAAAATTTACACATTTGGGCCATAAATAGAAAAGGATTGGCTATCCCCATCGTGACAATTGATAGTGTAATCGGATCACAATTAAAAATTTCCACTATCTATACTTCCAAAGATTTGACTTGAGAGTTTTCTAAAATTATAGATTCACGTAATTATTTTCATCAACAGAATTATGATTATCTGGAAAAATAAATGTTAGCTAAAATTATGATCCACTAATTTATTTTCCCAACAAATGTTTGTAAAGACTTTGAGAGTCAAATCGATCGGCCCGCCTAGACAGCTTTCTATCGATTGGTTGGAAAAGCTGAAAAGAGCTAATCAATGGAAGAAATACCGTATCTATTATTATGAAAAATACTGTATTTAGTAAAGATGGCATGATTTTGATTTAAAAATAAAAAATAAAAAATAAAAAAGTGGAACCAATGCTGCTATATATACCAGTGACGAGAGTGACATATAACAAAGAAAGAAACCCAAAAAAACAATAAGCTTTGAAACCATAATATCTTACACACTTTGAGAGAGATGAGAGGATATTGTAAAGTATTACTGCTATTGTTGTGTTTCTTTGCTTATAATTCTGTATTTGCTGCAGCAGGGGATGAATTGAATCTGAGGTGCATTGAAAAGGAGAGAGAAGCTCTTCTCGAGTTCAAGAAAGGCCTTACAGATAACACCGGCATTCTCTCATCTTGGGGAAGTGAGGAAAGCAAAAGGGAATGCTGCCAATGCCAGGGAATCAAGTGCAGCCACGACTCAGGTCATGTAATCTCTCTCCATCTTAGTACTTGTGTAGAAGTCTGGTTTATTGAATTGAGAGGTCAGAACATTAGTAGTGCGTAGGGGTGGCAAATGGGTGGGTTGGGCTGGGTTTGGGTTGGATTCATATGGGTTGGGTCTAAATGGTTTGGGTCAAAAATGGATTCTATACTAATGGGTTCTTAATGGGTTGGGTTCTTAATGAGTTTTTGATGGGTTGTGGTGGGTTTTAATGGTTTGCTAGTGGGTTCAATAATGGGTTATTAATGAGTTTCAACTCAATTCAAGTATTTAAATGTCCAATATACCCTTCACTAATATATTTAACTTATTTTGGATTTATTTGACCCAATTAATATATTTTCAACCCATTTGGTCTATTTTGAGTCCGTTTTTTCGTTTTTCGACATGTTCGTTTTGTTTTAGACTCGTTTAACCCATTTTTGGTCTGTTTCACCCGTTTTTCGATATGTTCGACCTATTTTGGACTCGTTTGACCCGTTTTGGACCCATTTCACCTAATTTTCAATCTGTTCGACCTATTTCTGACTCGTTCGACTCGTTTTGAGCCTTTTTCACCCGTTTTTCGACCTATTCGACCTTTTTAGTAATCATTTGATCCGTTTTGGACCCATTTCACCCAATTTTCAACCTGTTCGACCTATTTTGGACTCGTTTGACCCATTTTGGACCCATTTCACCCAATTTTCAACCTGTTCGACCTATTTTTGACTCGTTCAACTCGTTTTGGGCCCCTTTCACCCGTTTTTTGACCTATTCGACCTATTTTGGAATCATTTGACCCATTTCGGGATCGTTTCACTCGTTTTTCGACTTGTTTGTCTTATTTAAGACTCGTTTGACCCATTTTTTGCCATTTCAACCCGTATTTCGACCTATTTGACCTATTTTGGACTAATTTGACCCGTTTTTAACCCATTTGGATCCATTTAACCCACATTTTATCCATTTGGATTCATTTTACCCATTTGGATCCATTTAACCCATTTTTGATCTATTTTACCCAGTTGGATCCATTTTACCCATTTGGATCTATTTTATTAATTTTGGATCTATTTTACCCAGTTGGATCTATTTTACCCATTTGGATCTATTTTACCCATTTGGATCCATTTTACCCAGTCGGATCCATTTTACCCACTTAGATCCATTTAACCCACATTTTACCCATTTGGATCATTTAATCCATTTTGGATCTATTTTACCCAGTTGGATCCATTTTACCAATTTGGATCCATTTTACCCATTTTGGATCTATTTTACCCACTTGGATCCATTTTACCCATTTGGATCAATTTTACCCATTTTGGATCTATTTTACCCATTTGTGAATCCAAAATTCAAACGAGTCCAAAATTGGTCAATTGAAAGAGGTCCAAAACTGATCAAACGAGTCCAAAATTGGTCGAATAGGGCGAAAAACCGGTAAAAATGGTCTGAAATGGGTCAAACGAGTCCAAAATAGGTTGAACAAGTCGAAAAACGGGTGAAACAGGCTCAAAATAAATCAAACATATTGAAAAATAGGTGAAGCAAGCCCAAAATGGGTTGAATAAGTCAAAAAACGGATCAAATGGGTCTAAAATAATTCAAACACATAAAAAAATGGGTGAAATAGGTCTAAAATGGGCCAAACGAGTCCAAAATAGATCGAATAGGTTGAAAAACGAGTGAAAGAGGTCCAAAACTGATCAAACGAGTCCAAAATTGGTCGAATAGGGCGAAAAACAGGTAAAAATGGTCTGAAATGGGTTCAACGAGTCCAAAATAGGTTGAACAAGTTGAAAAACAGGTGAAACGAGCTCAAAATGGGCCAAATAAGTCCAAAACAGGTCTAATAGGTCGATAAATCGATGAAACGGGTCCAAAATTGGTCAAACGAGTCCAAAATTGGTCGAATAAGTCGAAAAACTGGTTAAAATGGTCAAAAACGGGTCAAACGAGTCCAAAATAGATTGAACGGGTCGAAAAATGGGTGAAATTGATCCAAAATGGGTCAAACGAGTCTAAAATAAATAGAGCAGGTTGAAAATTTGGCAAACGAGTTAAAAATCGTGTTCGTGTGTGAAAATACGTGTAAAATTATGTTAGTGTGTAAATGTGTGTAAAAAATATGTTATTGTGTGAAAATATGTGTAAAATTGTGTTAGTGTGTGTACATATGTGTTAGTATGTGTAAAAAATGTGTAATTATGTTTAAAAAGTTTATGAATAAAAATATAATATTTAATTTATGGGGAGGGTAAAATAGTAATAAAACATTAAAATTGGATAATTAATCTTAAACCATTAAAGACCCAACTCAAACTCAATATCAACCCACCATAACCCATGAAGAACCCATTACTTTCCTAACCCATCATTGACCCAATCCAAACCAACCCAATTTAAATTTCATCAAAACCAACCCAACCCAACCCACCTATAATGGGTTGGACCCATTGGGTTCAACCAATTTTACCACCCCTAACTAGTGCGCTGGTTGAGTTGAATTATTTGACTCATTTGGACCTCAGTTGTGTCGACTTTAACAATGTTGAGGTCCCAGATTTTATTGGTTCTTTGGTGAAATTGCAATACTTGAAACTACACAAATCCATTTTTTCTGGTGTTGTCCGTCATCAGTTGGCGAATCTTACCAACCTCAGGAGTACACTTGATCTTGGGGAAAATGATCTCACGTTCGATAACCTTCATTGGCTTTCTCAGCTCTCATCATTATCCTTACTTGATTTGACCCGTAACCACTTGAAAGATGCCAATTCTCTACAGTATATATTGAATCTTCCTTCTCTCAAAGAATTGTACTTGAGTGGTTGTCGCTTCCCCAAGTATTTCTCTGTTAACTTTTCTTCAGCATCTCTTTCTGTTCTTGATCTATCCTTCACAGGGCTCACATCGTCCTCATTTCATTGGTTGTTTAATATAAGTTCAAGCCGTCGTAGCATAGACCTGTCTGATAGTGACTTCGAATCCAATATTCCGAGTGACTTCGTCAAATTTGCCTTTCTTGAGCACCTAGCTCTATCGTCAGAGAGTAAGCTGACAGGTGGAATTCCAAAATCCTTCGGAAATCTAAGCATTTTGCAGACTTAAGATCTATCAGGGAATCAACTAGCAGGTGGAATTCCAAAATTCTTTGGAAATCTAAGTCATTTGCAAACGCTAAGACTATCAGATAGTTGCTTATCTGAATCCCTTTCTGAATTGTTTTACAACTTATATGTTGGAGCAAAGTCGTCGCTAGAGATTCTGGAGTTACAGGAAAATAATCTCTATGGTTCAGTGCCTAATGTTACGTTACTTCCTTCCTTGAGGAATTTGCAGTTATAAAACAATCAATTGAATGGGTATTTTCCGCAAGCTTTGTATATATTTCTAAGCTTGACGTTTTGGATTTGTCTAGCAATCAAATTAGGAGGTCAGTGCCAGATCTGAGCACATTTGTTTCATTGAGAGAGCTACATCTTGGCGGCAATAAAATGACATCGGTACCTAGCTACAAGTCTTGAGCAACTTTCTAAGCTCGATATTTTGGATTTGTCTAGCAAACAAATTGAGGGATCAATGCCAGATTTGAGTGCGTTTGTTTCATTGAGAGAATTACATCTTGGCAGAAATAAGCTGAAATTGCTACCTGCTTCAAGTTTGGGACAACTTTCCATGCTTGAAATATTGGATATTTCTTTCAATTCGTTAGAGGGAGCAATCTCGGAAAATACACCTTTCCAAGCTCCACAACTTGAAAAGGTTGGATTTGTCCTTTAATTCGTTGGTCTTCGATGTTAGTGCTGATTGGAATCCTCCTTTCCAATTGAATGTTATAAAATTACTAGCATCATGCAACATCGGTCCTCACTTTCCAACATGGCTTCGTACGCAAACATATCTTCATACGCTGGATCTATCTTTTAATGATATCACAGATGAAGTGCCTAAATGGATGCGGGATTTCTCCCCCAAAATAGATTACTTAAACCTCTCTCATAACCATAGTACTGGTAGCATTCCTAATTTGTCTTCCATGAAATTTGGTATACTAGATATTAGTTCTAATAATCTCCCAGGTCTCTTACCATCTTCATTGTTCCGTTCCTTTAACGGTGTATTATTCCTGTCAGATAATATGTTTATGGGGTCAATCTCATCAATATGCACAACTCTCTAATTCGCTATACTTGAGCTGTCATACAATCAATTTTCAGGAGAACTTCCAGATTGTTGGGAGAACTTTACTACTTTGGGAATTCTCAATTTGTCTAACAATAAATTTTCTGGCAATATTCCACCCTTTCTAGGCTCTCTCCAGGGGCTCTTGATATTGTAGTTGCACAATAATAATTTCTCAAGAGAATTGCCTTCCACTTTGATGAATTGTTCGGACTTGTGAATGCTTGATGTTGGAGGAAATAATCTAACAGGAAGTATCCCAGCCTGGATAGGAGCACACCTTCCATATTTGTATATTTTGATCCTTGGGCACAATAATTTTTCTGGAGACATTCCGACAGAAATCTGCTATCTATCGGAGATTCAAATCTTGGACTTGTCTATAAACTTCCTATCAGGAAAACTTCCTCAATGCTTCAACAATTTCACGTCTTTGGTTTAGAAGGATACCACATTTCGTAGCTTAATTTTCGGTGTTGGTGGTACTGGTTATTTTTTTGTTGATGGACTCATTGACCATGTCTTCGTACAATGGAAGCGGCAGCAGGCTGAATATGGGAAAACAACAGTGGGACTTGTTATAACTCATCGACCTTTCAAGCAATAGATTAGTTGGGAACATCCCCAATGAGCTTTTTCAACTGAGGGCATTGATTTCCTTGAATCTTTCTGGAAATTCTTTGAGCGGGCACATAATTCCCAATATTGGTGAGATGGAAATGCTAGAAATTCTTGATTTGTCAAGAAACAACTTCTCTGGTGAGATTCCAAAAGGTCTTGCTAAGTTGGATCATTTTTTCCATTTCTACTTCCAATAAATCCTTAATTTTTCTGTCAGGCATTTCATCGAACATCTGTCTGTCAATCCCTTTTTCAGCTTCCTTTACTATGAGTTTCTCATCCTTCAAACCACCAATGACATTAGACCCAATAATTTGAGCATCTTCTGCACCAATTTTACCCGAAGAGTAGTAGACTGAAGCTAGAGGGACTTTGTTCTCTTCAGCAGGAGTTGTGGTGATTTGGAAGTATGTTCTGTCATCGAGCTGATGATTCTCCTTAAGAGTTCCGTTGCCACTGGTTTCAATAGCTAAATGAGATTCCCCTCCAACAGAGTTCAAAGGAATAGCCTCATCAATCACATTAGCTACAGATCTATCAATGTAAATGGGAGGGCTATGGTTTTTCCCTCCTATAAGTTTTTCTGTCAACTCCAATTTTGACATTATAGATCTGAAATTTCTTGTGATTTTCTCCTCCAGGTTTTGCTCGAAACCTTGCTCTGAGGCCATTTGTTATGAAGCTGCTTATCTTCTCACTAATTCACAACAAATTCAGTCGAAGGCAGTAGAATTAAACTAATTTAAGATATGAAGCTGCACTGAAGAAATGAGAGAGAGATTAGAGATGAGATTGATGAGATTGAGAGAGAGAGAGCAGAGAGAGAGATTCTGGAAAAGATTTTTATCATTCAAAAGCTGCCTTCCAAGGCAAACACAGCGTAGCAAATGTCTCAGCCAAAACATCCTACTATAAAGTCAAAAATACAATTTAAAATTCATGAAAGCGTATAACAACTCTTAAGTGAATCTAATTCCTTCAGCTTCCCAAAATGATGCCGCATTGCTCTCAAAAGCGTTATAAATAATGTCCCAAAACTTGAAGAAACGCACTCTCCAATCTTGCACTTCTTCTGAACGAGACTTATAACAGTTGTGCATATGAGATTCATGACCCTGGACCAATTGCAAGATATGGGACTTGTCCCACATTGGTTGTATGGACAATTGGTGTGGGGTTTATAAGCCAAATGGGTTCTCTCTCCCTTCAGACTAGTCTTTTGGGATGGGCTCTCCTGTTTGGTCTATAACATAAACCACCACTCCGCCGCTGCAGCCACTCCCATGCCCTTGTTCCTCATGCTTCCAATTGGCAAATATCTCAGAGAAAAGGTCAAATCTTTATATGCTATGGCTGGGTGGAAATATGGAATTGGGCGGCTGTTAATAGGTATTTGTTTTCATTTTTTCAATATTTATTAGATGTATATAATATATCATATAAATTATAATTACAAATGTATATATATATATATATATGGGAACAAATATATATAATATATTACATAATTAATAATAGTTCGAGCCAGGGTTCAGTTCGAGTTCGACTTTCCCGAACTCAAGCCCAAACCTTTATTGAATGACTCGCTAAGCTCATGAAAGGGCTCGTATATTTTACATTCCTATTTCAAACCATAATATCTATACATTTTGACAAAGATGATAGAATTAACTAGAATGATACTGCTATGCTACTGTTTATAAAAATTTATTTTTATAAAAAGTAGTATAAAAAAATTAAAATGTAAAAAAGAAGTAACCAAAAAATAAAAAGAACAAACATTAAAAAAAAAGGAAAAAGATATAAGGGTAGAATTGATTTTTTAATTTAAAATTTGTTTAATATGATACAGAGAGCGGTGAGTAGAACTTTAAGAATACAGGGTTATCCAAATGACTTTTTATGTCTTAGGGTTTTACTTGCTTCTTTCCACTAACACAAGGAAGTTCGTTGTAATAATCTCCTATTTTGTGTGCATTAGTATTTTTAAAATATCACTTTGCTATCGTGTTTTTTCTTTTTTTATTTTTTATTGGGAACCGGATCAGCAGACCCGTGGAGGGTTTAACGAGAACTCCACCTCATTTATTAAAACGAAGCAAAACTACACCAGGAAGTTAATGAAAAACATAGCCAAGCACCAAATCCTAACCCAACTAAACACAATGTTGGGCGGAGCACGAAAAACAAACCAGTAAAGCCACATCCAAACTCTAAACTTAGTAGCATCCACTTGGTCATCAAACATGCCATCCATACCAATGTAGTGTGAACGAGAGTTATCACCCCTGCCGTGAGTATCAAGCCCCAAACATACCATGTTGCACTTCTTAAAATTGTGCGTCTCATTGTCGAATCAAACATCACCAAGTTCAGTGACGCCCTTTTGCCTTTTCCTTTTACTCCAGTCATGCCACATATCCTGGAAGTTATTGATGACAACATACAATTTCGCCATGTTAAGCTTAACTCCAATGATGGGAACGCCCCGAATGTCGCCGATACCACGAGTATTCCAAGAAAGGCCCTTATGTAAGGTTTCAGAAAGTATATAGATAGCAACAATAGCACCAAAACCCCAAGCAACAAATGATTGTATTACTGATTAAGAGTTCTGATACAAAAATGGTAACAATTAACTGAATTGTACTACAAAAAGTGGAAAGGAAGAACAGAGGAAGAATGAAAGAACAGAGCAGAGCGGCAGACTACTTTCTTGCCCAAAAAGATAACAGAAATTCTCCTTAAATCCTCTCCCAAGCAACCCTAGCTGAGTCATCCTTCTCACGTGAACAAACCTCCATTGTCATGCAATGTATTGGTCCCCTCCAGCTTACTTGTACGAGTTTGAACCTGTGCCGTCCGATCCTTGGCGCCTCCATGAACGGTGCAGATTAATCCTTCATTAAGTGGAACGACACCGTTTGGCTGCTCCTTTTTAAAGTAGATCCTACGGTTATGATAAGAGATGATCCAACGGTTGGCATTTAAACTGGATGTGGAGCTAAAATCCCACACTTTCATGACATTGCACTCCCCATTTTCAGATCCTTGACCCCAAGGATCAAAGTCTGGAAATTTCCCCACAATAGAGTTATAATCTTCCCACGTAGCTTCTTCTTTAGTTGCATGACTCCATTGTACGAGTATCTGAGCGACTGGTTTGTTATTTCGCGGTACCAATCTCTTACCTAAGACAGCAATAGGATATACCTTGTATACTCCATCATCATTAACCTCAGGTAGGGAAGAGCTTGGAGTATATTTCTTTCCAATCTTCTTCTTAAGCAACGAGACATGAAATATAGGATGAATTTGGCTTGTGCTTGGCAACTCCAGTTTATAAGCCACTTGCCCAATCTTGGATAACACTTTATATGGTCCAAAATACTTGGGAGCCAACTTGAGATTCCTCCTAAGAGCTACAGAGACTTGTCTATAAGGCTGCAATTTCAAATATACCCAATCTCCAACCTCTAAAGACCTCTCAGGCCTGTTTTTGTCAGCAAAATGTTTGTACCTTTGCTGAGCTGCCTCCAAGTTTGTTTTAACCACCAAGTTAAACTTCTCTCTTTCCTTTAGGAAGTCAGACACATTAGTGTTAGCTGTACTAGCATATGAACCCAATAGAACCTTCCCTGGACTGTATCCATACAATACTTCAAAAGGGGTTAGTTTCAAACTGGAATGGTAATTGGTATTGTACCAGAATTCAGCAAGACACAGTCATTTGTACCAACTTTTGGGTTTAGCATGACACATGCATCTGAGATAGTTTTCCAGACACTGATTCACTCTCTCAGTCTGTCCATCACTTTGAGGGTGATAAGCAGAAGACATTGATAAAGATGTCCCCATTAACTTGAACAATTCTCTCCAAAATGTGCTGGTGAACACTTTATCTCTATCAGTGACTATAGACTCTGGCATCCCATGTAGTTTGTAAATGTGATCCATAAATACTTTGGCTACCTTTTCAGCAGAAAAAGGATGAGCTAAAGCCAAGAAATGAGAGTATTTACTGAATCTATCTACCACCACCATAATCACTTCTTTCCCTTCAGATTTAGGCAGCCCTTCAATAAAATCCATGGTAATATGTGACCAAGCTTGCTTTGGTGGAGTTAATGGTTGTAGCAATCCTGGATATTTAACTGTCTCATGTTTCATCCTCTGACACACATCACATTCCTTAACCCATTTTTCCACATCTTCTTTCAATTTAGGCCAATGAAACATAGACCTTACCCTCTGATATGTCCCATTAATACTAGAATGTTCCCCTAGGGATGAATCATGTAAGTTTTGAATGATTTTATCCCTTAATTCTTGATCTATTCCAACACATATCTTCCCTTCCGTTCTGAGTAAATCCCCACTCCAGGTATAAGTGGGAAAAGCTGTCTTATCAACAGATTTAGCTTGCACAATTTGTGACAGTGATTCATCATCCATATATGACTTCCTTATATCAGATATCCATGCTGGAACTGCTACTGTCAAGTGATTACACCCCAACTCCTCATGCTGAACTCTTGATAGTGCATCAGCCACCTTATTCTCAATCCCTTTTTTGTACTGCACATCATAATCAAACCCCAAAAGCTTTGAAATCCATTTTTGCTGTAGCATAGTACCAATTCTTTGATCTAACATGTGTTTAAGGCTCTGCTGATCAGACTTGATGGTGAAGTGGTTCCCTTGTAAATAGTGTCTCCATTTCTTAACAGCCATTAATATAGCCAAAAACTCTTTTTCATAAACTGATAAACCAAGGTTCTTAGGTCCTAAAGCTTTACTGAGGTAAGCAATAGGCCTTCCTTGTTGCATCAACACAGAACCAATCCCAACTCCACAAGCATCTGTCTCTAGAACAAATTTTCTTTAAAATCAGGTAGTCTCAACACTGGAGCAGTTGTTACTGCTCTCTTAAGATTCTCAAATGCCTCTTGTGCTACATTACTCCACTGGAAACTGTCTTTTTTAAGTAGATCAGTCAAAGGTTTGCTGATAAGCCCATAACCTTGTATGAATTTTCTCTAGTAGCCTGTTAATCCTAAGAATCCCCTCAATTCCTTTATATTTCTTGGAACTGGCCATCTAACCATAGCCTCCACTTTACTTGGATCAGTAGCCACTCCATCCCTTGATATAATATGCCCCAAGTAATCCACACTTCTGGTTCCAAAGCTGCACTTACTTATCTTAGCAAACAGTTGTTATCCCTCAAAATACTAAGAACAATGTGCAAGTGAGACAAGTGATCTTCCCATTCTCTGTTATAGATTAAAATGTCATCAAAGAAAACCAATATGAATTTCCTAAGGTATGGGAAGAAGATCTGATTCATAAGAGACTGGAAGGTAGAAGGTGCATTGCACAGCCCAAAATGTATAACTAGAAACTCATAATGTCCACTATGTGTTACAAAACTGGTCTTGGACACATCCTCCTCCTTCATTCTAATTTGAAAATATCCTGACCTCAGATCAATCTTTGAAAAGAAGCTAGCTCCATGTAACTCATCAAGCAGTTCATCAATAACTGGAATAGGGAAATTGTGTTTAATAGTTAAAGTATTGAGGTACCTGTAATCAACACACATGCGCCATGTTCCATCTTTTTTCTTCACCAAGAGTACAGGGGATGCAAATGAGCTCTTTCTGTTCCTTATAATCCCCTCTTTTATCATGTTCTGAATTTGTTTTTCAATTTCCTCTTTCTGTGTGTGAGAGTATCTGTAAGGGAATTGTTTCTTTGGTATAGCCTCCTCTCTCAAGTCAATCTGATGTTCTATTTCCCTGTTTGGTGGTAAAGACTTGGGTTCCTCAAATATATCACCAAATTGTTCCAACAGTGCTTGAAGATCAGGATTACCTACCTGCTCCACCTCCTTTTCTATCTGTTGAACCACTGAAATGGCAAAGATTTGAGCTATATTAGCTTCATCTTTGCTTTTCATCATCTTCTCAATGCTATTGACAGTGATCATCTGGACTTCATCCTGTTTTGCAGCCTTAATATTAACTCTCTCTTCCCCTTTCGAGACAGTAATACTCTTATTTAAGTAATTAAGCTCTGCTCCAGTACTATTAAGCCAATCTCCTCCCAACAATAGAGCAGTCCAACCTAAATTCAGCACCCTTACAGGAAAAGTAAAGATATGTCCTTGCATTTCCCAAGTAAAATCAGGACAAATCACTCTACTTATCAGTTTTCCTCCCCCAGGAATCTTCACAATTAAGTGAGTAGTAATTTCCTTCTTACATGACAACTGTTTAGCTAAGCTCTCATCCACAAAACAATCAGTTGCTCCACAATCAATCATCATTAGTACCTTTGTGTTTTCAACCATTCCCTGAACTCTAAATAATCTGGGATTACTATCAGCTGAAATGGAATGTACTGAAGTGGACATATCCATTTTTTCTGCTAACATCTCCTCTAAGCTGTCAACTTCATCAGGGGGTTCTGTATCATTGCCCCACTCCATATCTTCTGGAATAATTACAAACACCTGTTTTTGAGTGCAATGGTGTCCAGGAGTATACACCTCATCACAATTATAACACAAATTCCTCTCCCTTCTAGACCTCATTTCAGCTGCAGTTAACAACCTCCTTGTTGGTGTTTGATTCTTATCCCCTGGTTTCCCTTTTTGCCATTGATTCCCTTGTTTTGTGACTATGTTTGTCACATTTGGTTTGTGATGTGTTATTGGATTATGATTATTTCTTCCCAATAGGTCTTCCTTCAGGGCATCTACTGTCATTTCTTGATTCTTAGCATGCCATATTGCTTCTCCAACATCTCTAGGCCTAGCTGTAAACACAGCACCCCTTATGGCCGGTTTTAACCCACAGCAAAATGCAGCTGTAAAGTATTCCTCCGTCAAATTACTCTGGAACAACAACATTTGAGATCTGAGTTCCTCAAACTGAATAGCAAATTCTTCAACTGTGCCTGTTTGCCTTAATTTGTTAAATTCACCCACAACCACCTTCAAATCCCCCACCTCAAACCTCTTCAATATTTCACTAATAAATTGTTCCCAACACATATACCCCTTAGATTCCACAATTCCTTGAAACCAAGTTTCAGCACTACCAACTAAATACATAGACGCAATTTGAACTTTCTCATTTTCGGGGGTGTAAATCATCTGAAAGTATCTTTGTGCTTTTCGGATCCAGGATCTAGGATTAGATCCATCAAATAATGGGAAATCAAAATGTTTATGAGACTGGTTTGTTACCTGAGCCCGTAGCTTGCTTCTCCATATTGCTGCCTCTATTTATAGCTGAGCCCATTTCTAGATCAGTGACTGCAGAAGGTCCGTCACCCAACACTGGTTTGTTTTTGTTGTAAATTTGCATTTGTTCCGCGATGGCCCCTAACTGAAGAAACAGCTTATCCATGTTGCCTAATAGATCCTTATATCGTTCATCATTTTTTTGATCAGATGCCAACCTTAACGTTCTTTCCTCGTTTAAGGCCGCCTCTTGTTTTTTTATAAACTCAAGCAATTCCTTAGAACGCAGACCCTCTGCCATATTCAGGCCGTACGGATCTTACGGCTCTAGATACCAATTGTAAGGTTTCAGAAAGTATATAGATAGCAACAATAACACCAAAACCCCAAGCAACAAATGATTGTATTACTGATTAAGAGTTCTGATACCAAAATGGTAACAATTAACTGAATTGTACTACAGAAAGTGGAAAGGAAGAACAGAGGAAGAATGAAAAAACAGAGCAGAGCGGCAGACTACTTTCTTGCCCAGAAAGATAACAGAAATTCTCCTTAAATCCTCTCCCAAGCAACCCTAGCTGAGTCATCCTTCTCACGTGAACAAACCTCCATTGTCATGCAATGTACTGGTCCCCTCCAGCTTACTTGTACGAGTTTGAACCTGTGCAGTCCGATCCTTGGCGCCTCCATGAACGGTGCATATTAATCCTTCATTAAGTGGAACGACATCGTTTGGCTCCTCCTCTTTAAAGTAGATCCTACGGTTATGATAAGAGATGATCCAACGGTTGGCATTTAAACTGGATGTGGAGCTAAAATCCCACACTTTCATAACACCTTAATCATGGATTCTTGACTATAATGGCCGACGACCGAGTCGCTCTTTTAGTGGCCTGTTTTGCAGATTGTTGAGATCCTACAACCTGTTTCTTCTGTTTCTTTTGGTCTGTTTTATTTCCCTTTTTTTCCCCATCCGGATCCAGGGATTTTGATCTTCTGTGTAAAACCTTCTCTTTTACGGTTTCTTGATCATCTTCTAACAACATTGAACCCTCTTGGTCCTCCTCATCATCCTGAGTTGGTTCCATCCCGTCTAAGTTTGTGTCTGTTAAAAGACCCATCCCCTCATAGCTTTCCGCCAAGACCTTTCTAATCTCAGCATCCTCACAATCTTCTAGACGTTGGTCTAGTTCTCTAAATTCTATGATTGCCGAGTCTATTAGAACTCCTTGATCTTTAGCAGCACCCAAATTCCCAATACCTACTTGTTTGGCTTGGCAACTTGTTTCTTCAATTTGGTATTCTCAGTGAATCCTATTTCTAGGTTACGGTCGCTGTTGTCGTCCTTCCCGTCAGCCATCTTTGTATCTTCATTCTCAACCGAAATATCCAACGCTTTGAAATGATTCCCTTGCGTAGGAGACTCCTTTCTCTTATCTCTTTTCCCATCTTTATCTGAGTTTTCCTTAGGCATGTAGGATACCTTATTCCACTATTTTCCTTTATTTTCCATCCTCGTTTTGCGTTTAGTGTCTCCTGTATACCTGTTATTGGCAGAGATATCTTGCTCAGCCTGATCGGAGTTTTCTTCCCCGTTCCTGTCATCTCCGTCCGCTGACACCCCCTTTGCAGGACATTGATTAGTTTTGTGATATAGTTTGCAGCACTACGGCAATAATCCGGAATGGATTCATATACTATTTCCTGTTCTATGAATTTATTCCTCACCCATACAAAGATAGACTTTTGTAGTGGTTGCCCAACATCTAATTCAATGCATACTCTCGGGTCCGCCATATTTTTTCCACGTGCGGTAGCTTCATCTGCACGAAGGGGGTTCCTATGGTTGAAGCAACTGTGAGTAAACCTTCCTTCTTGGTTATTTGTGCTTTTAGCCCCGGGAAAGACACCCACATAGGAACGATAGGTGATTCTATGCTCGGATCGAAATCCGAAGTCCATTTCAGGATTCTCATCGGGAAGTCTTTGAAGTACCAAGTGTCCTTCGAGAAGATTCTGGCATAATCGTCACGATCCTCGCACCTTATGAGAACATGATTACGATTCAGAAGGCTAAGCTTTACTTCCTTCATAAATCCCATTTGTTGGAAGATATATTCCAAGAATCGCATCGTGGGTATCCCCTAGTGAATTTTCCGATGAGCGCCCACGGAACTCCTCACACAACGCCTCCTCTTCTTCGGCAGAGAAGATGACTGTCGGCTTTACCTCTATACTCCTCCACACGGCCTACCGGAGTAAACGTATCAAGGTCAAACGACTTTAGCTTGGCGAGTTCATCAGGATTTTTGAAATCCTTGGCTTTGGAGGCTGCCACTTTTGCGTAAGAAATGGTTGGATCCGGCGGCTTAGGGGCCGCCGGTGCCTGAGATTCTCCCATAACGGCGTGAAACGTTGGGAGACTCACTTTGCTATCATGTTGAATAGTGACTTTCGGACAATTTGATTTAAAATATTAAAAAAAAAAAATCAATATTATCATGCCCATAAATGTAGTGGTCATGTCTTCGTGTTAGTGGAGAGCTGAAGTTTGATGAAAATGGATGCCCATTTAGATAAATTCGTTTGTTCAGGTCGAACCCATTCTTTAATTAATTTTCAGCGAATTTTTAATTTTAACATAGATTTAGGGGGTCTTTTTTAAAAAGTACCTAAAAGTTGAAAAAATTTGTTTTAACTCTCCATTTTTAAAAAAGTTCCTCTTTGCTCCCTAGATGACAGGCCAAATTTGCTTTAACTCCCCATGGTTGTATAAAAACTCAAGAATCTGGGTGATAATATTAGTAGTGCCCTGCTTGAGTTGAAGTATTTGACTCATTTGGACCTCAGTTGCAATGTTTTTGGAAATTTTCCAGATTTCATTGGTTCCATGGAGAAATTGCAGTACTTGAATTTTTACAACTCCCCTTTTGCTTTTGGAGAGGCAGAGGTTGAATTTCCAGATTTCATTGGTTCCATGGAAAAATTACAATACTTGAATTTAAACTCGTGCAATTTTTTTGGTGTTGTTCGTCATCAGTTGGTGAATCTAACCAACTTGAGGACGCTTGATCTTGGAAATAATTTTCTCGAGTTTGATAATCTCCATTGGTTTTCTCGTCTCTCCTCATTATCCTTGCTTGATTTGAGTGGGAACAACTTGATAGATGCCAATTCTCTACAGGATTTATTGAATCTTCCTTCTCTTAAAGAATTGTACTTGCGTGGTTATCACTTCCCCATGCATTTCTCTCCTAATTCTTCTTCAACATCTCTTTCTGTTCTTGATCTATCCTTCACCGGGTTCATGTCTTCCTCTTTTCATTGGTTGTTTAATATAAGTTCAAGCCTTCGTAGCATAGACCTGTCTGGTAATGACTTAGAAAAATCCATTATTCCTAGTGGCTTTGGGAGATTTGCTTTTCTTGAGCACCTTGATCTATCACTCAATGGACTACTAGGTGGAATTCCAAATTCTTTGGGGAATCTAAGTCTTTTGCAGACTTTAGATCTGTCATATAATCAACTAACTGGTGAAATTCCAAATTTTGGAAATTTAAGTCATTTGCAAACATTAAGGTCGCGTTTACATTTCATGCCATGATAATGCATGTAATGTTTATGTGTGTTGGTGATACTAATCTAACCGACATTTACATTTCATGTTATGGGGTCATGTTTACAAAAGAAGTTGTTTACTTTGTTGATTTGTTAATGCATGATAGCATTAGATCCCCAAATTACCCCTGCTCATTTTTATTCATTTTTCATCCCCAAAAATCAATATCTTTCAATTATCGCATTCAGATGGAAGATGATTCAAAATCGTTGGTGCGATCACATTTCAATATATGCAATACACATTCCACCACTGATGGAAGATGAAAGCTCGAGTTTTTGAGATTATTCTTAAATTAACAAGGAGTTTAAAGGAAGAATCTTGCTAAGTTCAAAATCAGCAAAATCAGAACACACCTCACAAATTACATTATGCTATGTGTACATATATTGAAGGATCAGAACACACCTCACAAATTACATTATGCTATGTGTACATATATTGAAGGATCAGAACACACCTCACAAATTACATTATGCTATATGTACATATATTGAAGACCATACCTCACAAATTACATTCTGCTATATTGTTTAGCTAACATCCATTCCCCTGCAGATATCATGTGTCTGAAACTTTGCTGAATGCAGCAGATCCCAAATACTCTGTAACATAGTATCGAGTTGCTACGAAACTATTAATAACAATAGGAAACTCTTTGCTCTCTTCAAATCCTGTCCTGTGAATTTTTTAAATCATGAATACTTAAATACATACATACATATATTTATCAAAATCGAAATCAATCAAATTTGCTGACAAACCAATATTTCCTGTGTATAATCCTTAGCTCAAATACCTCGTAATCATCTTCTTTATCATAAACCAAAAGCTCATCAGAGATAGCACTGCCTTCTTCATCTGCTCCTGCAATTACATCACCATACATAAACTCATAGTCATCATTTTCTGACAATCAAATTTTTTTTTTTTGGTCACTCAGACGAACCAGCAAGAGAACAACTTGCGCAGCTCTCACTCCACATTCAAAAGACCAGCATGTTCAACATCCCATAGCACCATGGCCTCGTTGATATTGTGTCCCATTTTAGCCAGGAAGTCAGCATGCACGTTGCACTCTCTGTATATATGGGATAACTTCACTTCCCACGGCAACCTCAAGTAATTCCGGCAACCCTGTACCACTGCACCGTACGGATGGTTCTCCACATCCCCCTTCCTTAACCAGTTTGATTACCATTTTCGAGTTGCATTCAATCATCACTCTTTGAAAGCATCGATTCCAAGCGACTCCCAGCCCCTCCTGGAGGCCTAACAGCTCCACCAAAGTGATGGTAATCTCCCCTAGTTTCATGGAGGCCGCATATCTAGTTGCCTGCCTCATCTCTAACGAGGCCGCTATGCCTGAAGAGACTGCCGTCTGTGTTTAGCTTCACCTAACCTGGAGGTGGTTTATTCCATTCCTCGTGTGTTCTTACAACGGTGCAGGCCTCTCATCTCCATCTCGTCAATATCCGCAACCAAGAAGATAGCCTGCTGCAACGTACTAGAGGTGCTTCCCTTTTGCCCTGATACTCAGCCAAGTTCCTTTACAAACAATGTTACTCCATATTACCTGATAATTCAAATGTGATGATTCAGTAGCAAGAACTAAGGTAACTTCAGAGTTCAGATATGCGTGGTTTTTAAAGAAAAGAAAAATTATGCTAATTCTTGTTGTAATTTATCAACAAAAATGTCCGCCCATTAATTCATCGAATTACCATAATTATAATAGTTAACCTCATAATCAAGCAGCGTAAAAAAACCTAATAAGAAAAAAAAGTCTTTATCTGGAAAAATAAGGATAAAGATTGACAAGTACTCGTCTACACAAGCATAGAAAGAATTAAGTAATCTGAAAAAAAAGGAAACAAAATTTTATACCAGAAGAGCACAATTCAGTAGTAGAAGAGCCCAAACTCATGAACTCATCATCAGACGAACCGCTGCGCGAGCTCCCACCGCCGTCCGGCATCTGCCTAGCGACCGAAATTCTGGGCTCCGCGGCGGCGGGACCATGGGGAAGAAGAATTTTTCCAATTCAGAAGAGCCCAGTTGAGATTTCTCCAAGATGTCCTCCATGAGCGCGGATTCACTCTCCGACAAACTATTCTTCCTCAAAAATTCCAACATCGCCTTCAATTGAGCTTCTGTGAGAGAACTCAGTTCGGGAAAGAAGAGTAGCAGAAGAGAGAGATCAGCAACGATGAGGGGTTCCGCCAACGAACGAACTGAAAATCAAACCTACTATTCAATGGCAAATTGTTGTAATTAACTGGAAAAATTGAACAGTAAAGTAAATTCCCACCTCATGTTAAATTGGGCCATAATTAAACACGGTAATTTGGCGTGTTTAATCATCACGCATTCTCACGCCAGACACACGGGCCAGCCCATTTGACACGGGCTGTGCTCCATTTAAAGTAAACAACAGAAAACGCATGTCAAGGCCCATAAACATGCGTTTCTCGTGGAAGTAAACGCGGCCTAAAGCTATCACATAATGGCTTATCAGAATCTCTTCCCAAATTCTTTTACAAATTATCTATGGGAGCAGAGCAGTCGCTAGAGATTTTGGAGTTGAAGGAAAATAATCTCTATGGTTCAGTGCCTGATGTTACGTTACTTCCTTCCTTGAGGATTTTGTTGTTACAACACAATCAATTGAACGGGTCTTTTCTACGTGGCTTTGGACATATTTCTAAGCTTGAGGTTTTGGATTTATCTGGCAATCAAATCAGGGGATCAGTGCCGGATTTGAGCACATTTGTTTCATTGAGAAAATTACGTCTTGGCCATAATAAACTGAAATTCCTACCTACAAGTCTTGGACAACTTTCCACGCTTAAAATATTGGATGTTTCTTTCAATTCGTTAGAGGGAACAATCTCTGAAATCCACCTCTCCAAACTCCACAACTTGAAAGAGTTGGATTTGTCCTTTAATTCATTGGCCTTCAATTTTAGTGCTGATTGGACTCCTCCTTTTCAATTGAATTTTATAAAACTAGCATCGGCCTACATAGGTCCTCGCTTCCCGGCATGGCTTCCCACGCAGGCAAATCTTCCTGAGCTGGATCTCTCTTGCAATAATATCTCAGAGGAAGTGCCTAAATGGTTGTGGGATTTCTTCCCGGACCTACATTTGTTAAATCTCTCTCATAACCAGATTATGGGTAGCATTCCTGATTTCTCTTCCATGAATTATAAGATATTCGATATTAGTTTCAATAATTTTTCAGGTCCCTTACTATTGCCACCTCCCATTTCCACTGTATTTTTACTCTCAAATAATATGTTTGTGGGGTCAATCTCATCAATATGCACACCTTCCTATTTGCGTTTTCTTGACCTGTCAAATAATCAGTTTTCAGGAGAACTTCCTGATTGTTGGCAGAACAATACACACTTGGACACTCTCAAATTGTCTAACAATAAATTTTCTGGCAATATTCCACCCTCTCTAGGCTCTCTCCAGCAGCTCTTGATATTGCAATTGCACAATAATAATTTCTCGAGAGAATTGCCTTCCAATTTGATGAATTGCATGCTCTTGGAAATGTTTGATGTTGGAGGAAATAATCTAAGAGGAAAGATCCCAGTCTGGATAGGAACACACCTTCCAAATTTGAAAATTTTGAGCCTCGGGCACAATAATTTTTCTGGAGATATTCCGATAGAAATCTGCTATCTATCTGAGATTCAAATCTTGGACTTGTCTAGGAACTTCCTATCGGGAAGACTTCCTCAATGCTTCAACAATTTCACATCATTGATCCAAAAGAATACCACAATTCATAACTATCTTGGTTACAGGAATGCTTTTCCTCATGTGGTCATTGACCATGTCTCCGTACAATGGAAGCGGCAGCAGGCTGAATATGGGAAAACAACAGTGGGACTTGTTAAACTCATCGACCTTTCAAGCAATAGATTAGTTGGGAACATCCCCAATGAGCTTTCTCAACTGAGGGCATTGATTTCCTTGAATCTTTCTGGAAATTCTTTGAGCGGGCACATGATTCCCAATATTGGTGAGATGGAAATGCTAGAAACTCTTGATTTGTCAAGAAACAACTTCTCTGGTGAGATTCCAAAAGGTCTTGCTAAGTTGGATCACTTGGCTGTTCTTGACTTGTCAAACAACCATTTTTGGGGTAAAATTCCATCAAGTACTCAACTTCAGAGCTTTGAGCCATCTGCTTATGCGGCGAATATTGGACTGTGCGGCCCCCCTCTGACGAGATGTCCCAAAGATGAGCCCAATCCATCCACAGCTCACCATGATGATGGCTTTATCACCCAACTGCATTCGCAAGAGTTCTACATACCTATCGTTATGGGCTTCGTGGGGACTTTGGTTCTCAAGAACTCGTGGAGAAATGCTTATTTTAATTTCTTCAGCGGGATGGGAGATTGGTTATACGTGACAACAATAATATATGCAGGCAGGCTAAAGCGAAGCTTGGGAAACAATGTAAGTGTGACCAATTCATTCAACTATATATTTTGGTATAATGCACACATTTGCAGAGCTCAAAATGATTTCTTTATTTTTGCTATTTTTTGGTGGCAGGTTCCTAATTGAGAATGTTTTCATGTCATGCTCCAAAAGACTTGAAAATGGAAGGACAATCATCAACTACATGAATAAGTCTCACTGTATAATTAATGATGAGATATGCATTCCTAAATTGTTCAATTTATATATAAAAGTTATTTTGTAAGTTGGTAATAGCCTCCTTGTTGAGAGTTTGCGGTGATTGTCGGTGTATCATAATTGAAATCTTATTTATTTCTAATTATTTTCATTACTCTATTTCCATTTTTTTTTCTAATGTTTGTGCTTACTTCAATCTGACGAGATGTATCGCCTGTAATCTTTTGAAAATATATGAGTGGGATTAAAAATATGGATAATTACGAATAGTCCCTTGAGGTTTGAGAAAATTACAAACTCCCCCTTAATTTTTATACTCTCTCACAAATTTTACTTGCCATTAATCACACTATTTGAACTCAAATTCACATTCCAAAAATACCCTTAAGGGGTATATTGTAATTTTATTGAGAGTTTAATGATATAATTGTAATATTAGTTTGATATAGCATAATAGAGCGTGGCCACGTGGCCGCCCCCGGTAGGTGCCATGTGGACCACTACGCCAATCTGGACAAACCAGGAACGGCCCTTTAGACAGATCAATTTCCTCTGACACGGCCTGACGTGAAGTAGCCACGCGGCACGCCCCAGAGGAGCCACGTGGACTGCCTTGGAAACCTGGATAGGCTAGACACGGTCCCGTACAGATCATCAGATCGATATGGGTTTTTAGATCATCAGATCTACACGGATCAGGTCGGCTCACACGTCGCCTAATCATCCGATCATCAGATCGTCAATTCTGCTCTTCCGTGAGCCCCAAACAGGATTAAGGATCCCGGAAGGCGTGTCGATCTCCAGATCGATGTTATACGTCACCGGACACCCGAATACTGTAAAGCACTCCTGTCGGGACACGCGTATCTCTATCATTCCCTGGAACAGGCGTACTACGGATCATTAATGACCGTCAGTCCCTGCTTTTACCCAAAGGGGAAAGAAGGTACAAACGACCCGCCTCAAGCCGGTTCCATCGTCCGACATTCAGATCGACGACTGGCAACGCCATTAATGCACACATTACTGTGTTATTTGGCCATGGCTATAAATACTCGCCCCTTGAGCAGTAGTTGGTAAGCCTTTAATACGCATTCAATTGCATTTATTCTCTTTCTAAAGAGCCTTCTTACTGACTTGAGCGTCGGAGTGCCAAACTTGGGTAAAACCCCAAGTCCCCCAAGTTGGCTTCGAGCTCACGTTTGCTAGTGCTTTTAGGTCGATAAAGAACCCACTAAAACAAATTCTTAACTGATTGACCCAAATCTGTCCCCTAGATCGTCCACCTCAGATCGATCGGATTTGAGTCGGATCAGTTTGGCACCGTCTGTGGGAAACTCTTTTTAGCATCGACCTAGATAAAAGCCCTTTCACCCCTCCCCCCCTTTTTTTCCAAGACAATGGTGAACACAAGGAACACCCATCGGGAAGACGATACGGAGGAGGTTGCCAAAGACAGACATGATCACAACGCGCCGCTTGGCAACATCTCCGCTGTCCCTCCCGTCGGGCCCAGTGCCTGCATCCCCCTGCTCCAGCCTGAGGCCACTCCCAGGATCACCGTCACCCAAGCGGACCTGGATACCTTCCTCGACCAGTGGCGGGTCGAGATTGAGCGAGCCCAGGCGGAGGGCTGCGAGCCAAGGCGCCCTGAGCTACCGAGGGCCAGCCCAACCACCACCATCCCAAGCCCTGTGGTGGGCAACGCGCTGGGCCCACCGGTCCAAACATACAGGAACCCAGTTCCCTATGTCTTCCAGCCGCTCGACGGGCGTCCCGTCCACATCATTTGGGGCCTTAGTCCCCAAATCGAAGCGGGATACGTCCAAGAGTACGCTCCACAGCCGCCGCGCCCCATGGTAAGATCTATATGATAGCCGGGGGACACGAGGGAGGCGATTCCAATGCAGCTCGAAAGAGGCACATCAGGCGAGCAGCTCGAGAGTTCAACGGCCCTCACGAAGAGGTCTTCCAGATCGATCAGGGTAGAGAGTGGGAGAGGCAAGAGGTTAGCTTTAACAAGAGTGATAGCCGCCCAGGCCCCCATCGGGAAGGCGGAGCGCCTAGTTGTCCGATGGTGGTGACCTTAAGCGTGGCTAATTATGATGTAACCAAATGCCTAGTTGATAATGGAAGCAACTCGAACATTATCCCCTTACTCGACTCTTGTAAATATGAAATTGCATAATCTAAAGCTCGATCCGATCCGAACACCGCTCTCAGGGTTCGGGGGATCAGAAGTTATTCCGCTAGGGCGCATCCGACTCCTCACCTCGATGGGAACATCCCCAAAGAGGGTGACCCAAGAGGTCGAATACGTCGTCGTCAACATGCCCCTAGCGTATAACATGATCTTCGGCCGACCTGGCCTCATACAATTCAAAGCAATCATCTCGACGTACCACCAAAAGCTGAAAATGCCCACCCCAAATGGGGTCGGGGAGGTGACTTGCGATGTTGTGGATAGCTGGGGCTGCTACGCCATCGTTCTGACCTCCAGACCTACGCCGATGGGGAGATCGAGCTCCCCGCAAAGGAAAGCGAAGCTGTGAGATCCCCGACAGCTCGAAAGAGGAAGGCCAGCGAGCGACTCGAACCTTCCGAAGAGCTTAAGGAGATTGCCCTCGTCCCCGGAGATAGCAACAAGACCACCAAGATTGGGGCAAATATACACCCCCAGCATGAGATCATGATGATAGAGTTCTTACGGGATAACTCGGACATCTTCGCGTGGGCGGCGAAAGATTTGATCGGTGTCGATCCGAAAGTGATATGCCACCGGCTCGGGATCGATCCGTCAGTTAAACCGATCAAACAAAAGCTAAGACCTCAAAGTCGGGCAAGGAATGATATCATTGAGGCGGAGATCAATAAGCTCCTCGACGCAGGATATGTTACCCCAGCTCAATACGTTGACTGGTTGTGCAATGTGGTCCTTGTGCAAAAAACAGGCGGGAAATGGAGAATGTGCAACGACTTCACATATCTCAATAAGGCTTGCCCAAAAGATCCATATCCGGTGCCCCGTATCGATCAGCTCGTCGACTCGATAGCTGGATGAAAGATGCTCAGCATGATGGATGCTTTCCAAGGCTATTACCAGATCTCTATGGCCCCCGAAGATTGAAGGCACACGGCCTTCATTGTGGTAAAAGGAATATACTGCTTCAAGGTCATGCCCTTCGGATTGAAGAACGCAGGAGCCACGTACCAAAGACTGGTCAACCTGATGTTTAAAGACGAGATCGGGAAGACCATGGAGGTCTACGTCGACGACATGATCGTGAAGAGCCGCTGGGAGTACCATCATCTAGATCATCTACGCAGATCGTTTGAGATCCTACGGTAATACGGGATGAAGCTCAACCCTGACAAGTGCACGTTCGGGGTCGAAGGGGGAAAGTTTCTGGGGTACATGGTGAGCCAGCGAGGCATCGAGGCTAACCCCATAAAGATCAAAGCTATCCAGATCATACCCCGACCTCGGTGCATCAACCAAGTCCAATCACTCGTAGGATGAATAATCTCCCTCAATCGGTTCATATCGCGATCGTCCGAACGAAACCTCCCGTTTTTCAGAGTTTTAAGGAATCTCAAAAAGTTCGAATGGAACAAGGAATGCGACTGAGCGTTCGAGCAACTGAAAGAATACTTGGCATCTTCCCCATTGCTGGCAAAGCCACATGAGGGTGAGACCCTATACCTATACCTGTCCCTTTCTAACGAAACCTTCAGCTCACTCTTGGTCGTCATTCGGGATCGAAAACACCTACCGATCTACTACCAAAGCAAGATCGAGAAATTCGTGTTCGCTCTGACACACGCAGCTCGGAAGCTACGTCCATACTTCCAAGCTCATCCCATAATCGTCCTAACGGATCAACCGCTTAGGCAGGTCTTGTCCAAACCCTGATGTGTCGGGACGAATGATGAAATGGGCGGTCGAGTTGAGTCAGCATGACATCATCTACCAATCTCGAGCCGCCTAGCAAGCTCAAGTTCTAGTTGACTTCCTAGTCAAAAAGAACACCAGCTCGATGGAGATCGTTCCCACCTCGCCAAGCTGGACCATGTACACAGATGGCTCATCGACCTCTCAGGGAGGGGGAGTGGGCATATCCCTTACAAGCTCGAATGGACTCCAGCTCGATTTCGCCATTAAGCTTGATTTTAAAGCAACTAACAATGAGGCTGAGTACGAAGCGCTCGTGGCAGGACTAAGATACGCCATGGAAAACAAGATCGACAAGCTATCCATGGTAACTGACTCTCAGCTCGTCGTCGTCAGGTCAATGGCGTATACGAGGCTCGTGAGGAGTCCATGGCAGCATATCTCAAAATGGTGAAAGAGCTGGCCTCAAATCTAAAGGAATTCAAGATTGAACAGGTTCCCCGCGAGGAGAACGGCCGAGCAGATGCCCTGTCAAAGCTGGCCAATGGATTCCAAGGAACAAGAGATGCAACCATCTCGTTCATGATCTCGGGGGGCCGGGCGATCGACGAAGGGACGGTCGAGGTCGCCACCATCGATCCACCGGAGTCATGCTGGATGGACGATCTGATCGTTTACCTCAAAGATGGGATTTTGCCCCAAAACCGAACTGAGGCTAGAAGAATTAAATATCGGTCTCTGCTTTACATGATAGATCGCGAAGGCAGGCTGTTCAAAAAATCCTTCACCGGTCCCCCTCTAAGGTGCTTACGACCTAGCCAAGCCCAAGATGTCCTAGAAGAAATCCATGAGGGATGCTGCGGAAACCATTCCGGAGGTCAAGCTCTTGCTCGAAAGATCTTAAGGAGTGGGTATTTTTAGCCGACTATGGTGTGGGATGTAAAGATTCACTCTAGGAAATGCCCCAAATGCCAAAAACACGGCAACCTAATCCACACTCACCCGGCATCCATGATACCGATCGACGTATGCTGGCCCTTCGACCAATGGGGGATCGACATCATCGGTCCCTTCCCCTTAGCACCCAGACAGAAAAAGTTTGCCATAGTATGCGTCGAGTACTTCTCGAAGTGGGCTGAGGCCGAGGCAGTCCCCAAAATTACTGATGCAGTGATAAGAAATTTCCTTTGGTGGAATATAATCTGCCGTTTTGGGGTTCCGAGAGTGCTCATCTGTGACAATGGTCCTCAATTTCGATCTGAAAATACCAAGAGCTATTGTCGGGACCTCGGGATCGACCTCAGATTCACCAATGTTGGTCATCCACAGGCAAACGACCAAGCCGAAGTCACCAACCGAGTCATCATTCAGCAAGACCCGCCCCGATGCAAAACTAGAGGCGTGGGCAGAAGAGCTCGACGGCGTACTATGGGCTTATCGAACCACCCCACGGACCGCCACTGGGCAAACCCCATACTCGTTGGTTTACGGATCCGAAGCCGTCATCCCATCGGAGCTATTACAGGAAATCGCTCGGGTATCGCAGTACCAGCTAGACAGGAATACCGAGATCAGAGCTGAAGATCTTGATGTGATTGAAGAAAGCAGAGAACATGCCTATCGGAAGCTCAAACAGTATAAGGCAGCGGCTGCTCGATCATACAACAAACACGTGAAGCCCTGATCATTTCAGATCGACGATCTAGTGTTAAAGAAGGTCGAGGTCTTGCAGCACGTCGAAAAACTTGAGCCTAACTGGGAGGGACCCTACCGCGTCACCGAGATTGGGAAAAACATGGCCTACCGGCTCGAAGATATGGCCGGGGAACCACTACCCAGACCTTGGAATGCGCACAACTTGAAGAAATTTTACACTTAGCCTTCAAACGATTTCAATGTAACGGATAAAGAGGTCGAATTCGCCTGAGAATCGATCTCTATTCAGTAAATTAATATATAAGTTTTTGGGACATCCGATTCAGTAAATTAATCGATCTCTATCCCCTCGATTAAGCTCTCATTCGACCTACGATCATGAGTCGAGGTGGGAGCGAACCCACCACATCTGATTGTTATTGTTAGAGATCGAGATCCAACGAGGTCGTTTTTAGACCGAAAGAGATCCCAAAAATCCTAACGTATTTAATGCTTTAAAATTATTGTTAGAGATCGAGATCCAATGAGGTCATTTTTTGACCAAAAGAGATCCTAAAAATCCTAACATATTTAATGCTTTAAAATCATTGTTTGAGATCGAGATCCAATGAGGTCGTTTTTTAGACACAATGAGATCATAAAAATCCTAACGAACCCAATGATCCAGAGATCCAAGAAGATCGATTTAGAATCGAAGAGATCCAGAGATCAAGGATATTCGAAAGGATACATCATAGGATCGAATGAGATTGATTTTGATCCAAGGAAAAACGCGAATGCACCCAGGACTAGATCGACATCCAAACGAGATCGAATAGCGTCAAAAACCTATCGATCCGAGAGCGATAAAATCTAGCTAAGGGGGAAGCAACCTAGATCGACATCCAAACGAGATCGAATAGCGTGATGGACCTATCGATCCGAGAGCGATAAAAAATCTAGCTAAGGGGTAAACAAAACCTAGATCGGCAAACCGCATGCATTCCAGATCGAACAAATACTCAACTTGCAAAGTAAAACAAAACGCAAGTACGAAAAACATAATCCATTCATGCGAATATTGATCTCCAAAAGCTAAAGGAGATCGATCATACCTAGCGCATCGAGCTCACCACGCGACGAGGCTCGATGGGCAAAATGTTCATAAAAGCAAAAGCAGAAATAAAACAAGTATTCACCCGGCCACAACCCGGCCGGAAGGGCGAACCAATTAATTACAGGAGAACGGAAACTCAATCGATCTCGACGGGGGGAGATGAAGACTCCTGAGCAGTTCGACGCTGGGCCCTCTCAAGCTCTCGAATGGTTGGGAGGAAGCTTTCGACCTGAACCGGATGTGGGAGTTCACACTCTACCGGGCGCTTTTCCCTCTTAGCTTGAGCGATCTCGATGGCATGTCCATACTTGTAGGTCGACCAATCGATCTGGACCGGCTCTTCCTCTTCAGGCTGATCAGGAGCACCTGGATCTGGGAGCAGGGGGCCATTCGATTCGAAGTTGAAGTTAGAAAAGATGGCGTCCTGAGCCTTAAGCTGGTTTATGGCGATCTGGAACCCCTCAGCCAGATCGTTCTGACCCACGATCAAGCTAGCTTCTTCAAAGCCGGGGCCCTCCATAAACTCGCGAACGACATACCGCTCGATCTCTAGCTTGCATTTCTTCATTTCCTCCGCCGCTTTACTGATCTTCGTCTGAGCCAGGCCAAAGATCTCATTCCGCCCCTCGTCCTTCGAAGCAGCTTTTGCGGTCTCGAGCTGCCTGGCGAACTCTTCCGTCATCCGGGTCAACTCGGTAAAGTGAGCTTTCTCCGCCTCCCCAAGGGCCTCCTGTGAGCACATCCACTTCACCTCCATGGTCTCCTTCTCTTCGACCCGCTGCCTCTTCTCCTCTCGGGCCTCCCGGAGTTCTTGCTCGAGCTGTTCGACCTTCTCGGGGTTCGCTGAAGCAAGCCGGCCCTTCGTCATATAGTACTTCTCTTTGTACTTTTCCTTACCGACCTTAAAGACCTCAGCCTCGTGGATCGAGTTGATGAGGAAGGGGAGAACGTCCTGAGAACAAGCAAGCAGATTTTATGAGTCCGATCCCCTTGAGTTGTTTCAAAAAAAAAAAAAACAAAAAAAAAAAACAAACTAAACTTACCCCAAAAAGACCTCTGGCAGCCTGGTACCTTTTCTGCCTCGCAGATCGCCCAGAGAGCTTCTTCTGCTTGTCGATAATGCACCCGGTGTTGAATAGGGCAGCAAGGAGATCGGGATCAGCTTTTTCGAATGCCAGAGCTCGATCAGTGCCATCGTCCTTCTTGAGCTCGAGGCCGGCAGGGCATTGGGGGAGAGGGGTCTTGGGAAAGTTTAAGAGCTGGGACTCCTAGTCAGATTCTTCTGAGTCCTGCAGTACGTGAGCCAATTCTCTAAAGGGTCTCTTGCCTATCCCATGCCTTGCCTGAACAAACTGGAGTTGAGGATCAACATCTTCATCAAAATATAAAGGGAGATGATCTAAATTTATTACTTGTTCGACGTCATCCCCGATCTGACCGGTCGGCTGTGCTGATGATCCGGCATGACCCTCGAGCTCCTGACCACGGAGCGGCTCCCCAGCAGCCTGTTCAGCTATATCAACATCTAGATCATGCAGTTCCTTCGAGCACCTCTCCTGCCCAGCTCGTTGGACGTCAGGGAGGGAATTGATGATGGCTCGAGCGGCCTCTGCAACGGGTCGCAGTTCGTCTAGGGTGGCGTTCCTCTGATTCATCGCCCTCATCCTGGCAGCTCGAGACATGATCAACGGTCGTAGATCTACAGAACGAAAAGAGTTAGATCGAAGCGATAGGCCAAAAAAGCAAGTAAATAATTTTAAAGACCCTTAATGAGTAGGGGTTGTTGGAAAACACGAATCAGAAAGCAGCGGAATTTAAAAATTTTCCCAACAAAAGGATCTAGGACTCGCAATCGTGTAACCAAATTCGTAAAGATAGAAAACTTACTTTTCTTTTATTCTTTCTTGAAGCGTTTCAAGCCACCCAAGAACGCTCTTCTCGCGGCTTGATCCCCTCTCCTTGGTAAAGCTCGAATCTTCAAACTTCTAACTTGAAGTCTCTAGAGAAAGTCCACCAACTTGATCACAATCTAACTAGTAAGGATGCTAGTTCTCTAGTTAGTGTTTAGGCTTAACCTAGGGTTTAACTTAATCTTGGAAAAAGGAAGGTGTTCAACACATGAACCAAGAATTGTCAATTAGCTCTAAAGGGGAGCATGAGCTCCCCTATATATAGGAAAGGGGAGGGGCGGCCGAACCTAGTCCTAATGGACAAAGGATTTGGTCCCTCTCTCTCCTATTACTTGATCATCAAGTATTTTCCAACTTTGACTTTGGATTCTAATTCAAGTCAACTTTTAAGAGAGCTAAAAATATCCAAACTATTTTTGGATAATTTTATACTTTATTTATTATAAAATAAATAACTTATTTTTATCTAATTAATTAATTCCTAATTAATTAACTAGATTATTTTCTCCAAAATTAGACTTTCTTTTTAATTCAAAATTAAACCAAAGTCTATTAAATAATTAACTAATTAATTATTTAATATGTATATAATATATATATACACACACGTGTGTGACACGTGTCACGTGTGGCTTCACACGTGTGGAACCCTCTTGGCCCGATTAACTCGTTTAATCATTTTCAAGCCTCAACTCATGTAACCAAGTTGTTGTGTGTGACCCTCTAGGTTCTCAATTCAATTAGCAGTGACCCCAATTAATTAATTCACTAATTAATTAATCAGTCCACAGATTAAACGACCATAGTCTAGCAACAGGTGTTTAACCCCTAGCTGAATTGGGATGTTCGGATTCGACAGAACCTTTAAGTCATTGATTCATGTGAGATACAATCCTCCTACTTACTATCTCTCAACCAAGATCTAGGGCAAGGGAATAATCAGAACCCTAATAATCCGGTCTTAAAGCTAAGTGCATTTCATATCCATTTGATCTCAATCCAAGAAACCCTTTTCTTGATGTCTTGATCTACTGCCTTGGCTAAGGACTCCATATGGCATATGAATGACTTACACAATAAGAGATCACCTTGCAAATGCAAGTGTAGGTCCTATCTTGATTCTCATTCACTTTCATGAGTCACTTGTGCAGCCCCAGCATAAGCCTTGAATCAGTTGTCTAAGGCGACACCCTTTAAAGCTTATACCTAAGACTACAGAGTTAACTCATAAAGTGACAAGGAACCTCAAGTCTAAGGATCAATTAATCACATCAATGACTCGTGAGATATTTCCTAATCTGGAAGTTTCCATTTCCTGAAATAGAAACTTCCTTTCCCATTTAGGAATGTTCTCACACGGGGCACCTCAGTGAACTTACTTATTAAAGTAAGCACCCTTATGTATCACGCACGTATCAACTATACACTTTGCACCTCCATGAAACAAGGTGGTCCTTCTTAAGGGCGTGATCCCACAAGCAAGCCTTAGAGGAGTCAAGTTGACACTCCCACTGTCTGTAGGACTCATCGGCTTGGAGTATTTTACTAATCATGACTTATGTGATATAGGGCTCGTTTCATGAACCATTTCACCTAAATGGTAGAGTCCTAAAGTCATCAGGATTAGGGGAGTTCTCATACATGCACAGCTAAAGTAAACGCATACCAAACAAGAGCATATAAAGAAGTGTTGCCTCAATTCGTTATTTTATTCAAAGATTGTCTGTGATTACAATAAGGAAAAGCACAAAGCGGATATACAATCGGCTTTCTAGGGCACTATTCCTAACAATCTCCCTGGTCGAAGTGAGAGCATACCGAAGTGGAAGTTCTTTCTCCGAGTCCCAAGTATAATGCCCGCTTCGACCAGATTCCCCGTCCTCGACAGGTTAGTATGATCTAGGAGCCCGAGATTGGTTAGTAGTTCTAAGTGGTTGTGGAGCCAGGTCGACGACTTGGTCATGAGCCGCCTTGGGCCGTTGTCCCCCCAAGTAATCCGGAAGCGGGGTACGATGGGCAAATCGATGAAGAAGAACTTGGACTTCCAATTGATCCCATGAGATGTAGACGGGATCGATACAATTTTTCGGTTCAGCTTCGACTGAAGGTTGAAGTACCCTACCCCGGACTTGGTGGCGCTGTTAAGCGTGAAGAACTCCCCGAAGTCCCAGATCTCCGGCTCGAACCCGAGGCACTTCATCGTGATGATCATGCAGTGCATTAGAGAGAAAGAGTTGGGAGTTAGATGGGAAGGACACAAGTTATACCGAAATAAGAAGTCCATGATGACCTGAGGAAGGGGGAGCCTAAATCCATATTTGACGGAGGCGTAATACATGCCAACCGACCTCAATCCCCTCGGTCTCTCGACAGTCTCCTCCTCCTCCTGCATTCGAACTGTGTATTGAGGACCTAACCCCAATAGCCTTGTGACCTCCGCGAGCTCCTGAGAAGTTATCTTGGAAAATCTCTCCGAAACATGCGAGAGAGTCCGGTATACGTGCGGAGGTCGAGTAAGAGGATTCTCGATGCGTATCCCGGGTTCTTCACCCCCGATCTGCCTCCCTCCGACCTGAATTTCAACCTCAACGTCCTCCTCGGGCTCGTTTAAAAGCTCGAGGGCGAGGCGGCCCCCCTTCTGTTCGTCGTCGTCGCTCCATCCAACTCTTCTCGTTGATCCGACCCAGACGCGAACTCGAAACCCTCGTTCGGTAAAGGGGGAACTTGGGGGTCGTCTTGCCATTCCGGTGAAGGTGTGAAGGCTGCCATGCCTTGAGCCATAAAATTAAGAAAAGAGAGATAATTTTACCTCTGAAGTACGGAGTTCGAAGACAGCGATTCGTTGACGAGCTGGTGAAGATCGGAGCAGTTCGAAATCTCTGAGTGAAATAGTAGTGGTATGAGGATTGAGGGTGACCCCTTATATATAGGAGTTGAAAAGTAACGTCTCGAAATACGAAACGACGCCATAATTACCCTGCGCATACCTATCCTATGGAAGGTCGCATCGCATTAAATGCGGTGTCAGACCGATCTCAACCAAAAGTCACGCCTAATAATTACGGCGGCGGTCCGATCCCAACGGCCACAACGGTTCCCCTACCCATTACCAGATCGATAAAATTACCACCGTAAAAATTCACACTGGTAATTTGGGGGGCCTTTGATATAGCATAATAGAGCGTGGCCACGTGGCCGCCCCCGGTGGGTGCCACGTGGACCACTACGCCAATCTGGACAAACCAGGAATGGCCCTTTAGACAGATCAATGTCCTCTGACACGGCCTGACGTGAATTAGCCATGCGGCACACCCCAGAGAAGCCACGTGGACTGCCTTGGAAACCTGGACAGGCTAGACACGGTCCCGTACAGTTCATCAGATCGATATGGGTTTTTAGATCATCAGATCTATATGGATCAGGTCGGCTCACACGTCGCCTAATCATCCGATCATCAGATCGTCAAATCTGCTCTTCCGTGAGCCCCAAATAGGATTAAGGATCCCGGAAGGCGTGTCGATCTCCAGATCGATGTTATACGTCACCGGACACCCGAATACTGTAAAGCACTCCTGTCGGGACACGCGTATCTCTCTCATTCCCTGGAACAGGCGTACTACGGATCATTAATGACCGTCAGTCCCTGCTTTTACCCAAAGGGAAAAGAAGGTACAAACGACCCGCTTCAAGCCGGTTCCATCGTCCGACATTCAGATCGACGACTGGCAACACCATTAATGCACACCTACAGTACACACATTACTGTGTTATTTGGCCATGGCTATAAATACTCGCCCCTTGAACAGTAGTTGGTAAGCCTTTAATACGCATTCAATTGCATTTATTCTCTTTCTAAAGAGCCTTCTTACTGACTTGAGCGTCGGAGTGCCAAACTTGGGTAAAACCCCAAGTCCCCCAAGTTGGTTTCGAGCTCACGTTTGTTAGTGCTTTTAGGTCGATAAAGAACCCACTAAAACAAATTCTTAACTGATTGACCCAAATCTGTCCCCTAGATCGTCCACCTCAGATCGACCGGATTTGAGCCGGATCATAGTTAATTTGGATTTTTTGTATTTAATTTAATATTTTATATTTTATATATAAATATAAATTGAATTATAGGTATTTCATGCATATTTATTTCTATGAAAAATGGTAGAAAGTTATAAATTGCCTCTTATATTTATGTATTAGTTTTAAATATATTTTGAATAAGTTCATTTAAAGTTAATTTAAAATAATTTATTTGCAATTATAACAATTTTTCCCTCAAAATAAAAATTCATATAAAAGAACCAAACAAACATTAATTAGTGCATTACCAAATTTTATCCTCAAAATTGAAGATCATAACAGACACACCAACATCAATAAATGCATTAGTAAATTCACATAAATATCCATCAGAATCATTTAAACAATTATTTCAAATGTTGAACGTGCATGATTAATATCTACAGAAAAATATTAGGCATCCATAAACTTTAGGTATGAAATTAGTTTATCATAAAATTATTAAAATATTATTAACATTCATTGCAAAAAAATTACTAGCTAGATGCAAAACTCAATTATTTAATCGAACTTCTTAAGAATTTTAGTTCTTCCATTAATCCTCTTACCTTTGGGCTTTTTATTACATATACAGTGAGTTTTAGCATATTAGGGGTAAAATAGTAAATTCCGCATATTCCGTTAAATTTAACGGAGGAGATAGCTGGCCAGGAGGAGTTTGTAATTTCTCAAATCTCAGGGAGTAATCTATAATTTCATCAAATCTCATGGAGCTGTTCGTAATTATCCCTTAAAGATATCACTTTCTTAATTAGTTAAATGTTTGCGAGGGAAGAAGATCACAAATAGATAATAATCAGATTAAACAGAATAAGCATAGAATTTTAATTAGAATTAGACTTACACTTGGATTAGGATTACAGTCAAGTGTCTAATGGATAAAATTTGATTAGATTACATTTACAATTTGATTAGAATTATGATCGCAACCAATTTCCTAGTTAAATAAGTACTTTTAACAATTTTAATAATTTATAATATATATTACTTTACTCACAAGTCTCAACTAAAAACACAAAACATTGAGAGAGTTCACTTCACACTGAGAGAGATCACTGAGAGCTGAGAGAGTTTACATAGATACATTCAACTCCAAAGACGAGCAATGACGACGACGATGATGAGCATTCCTCCAGGCTATCGTTTCAATCCGTCCGACCAAGTATTGATCAAAGATTACCTCTTCAGAAAGGCCACCGGTATGCCATCAATATCACCCTTCGATTTCATCCTCGAAAAGAATCTCTACGGCCAAAATGCAGAACCATGGAAAGTCTTCAACATTAATCTTGATGAGTTTCTTTGGGATATTTCTTGCTCCGGACCGAAGGAATCCGACACCTATGTCAAGAAATCTACTTATGTTTTCACCCAGTTGTCTAAAGTCAACGGAAAAAAACGCTTTGCAAGAACGGCGGGATGCCGGTCGTGGCACGGGGAGACCGCCGGGAAAAAGATATTTGACCGATCAACGGGAAAAGAAATCGGCTCCATGAAAATGTTCACTTTTCGGTACGACAAAGCAGTTTCGGGAGATGATCATTGGATTATGCACGAGTACTCTCTTTCTGGGGTTTCTTCGACATGTGGCTTGAAATACGAGGATTATGTTATTTGTAAGATTACAAGATGTTTGTCCAAGGAAAAGTACGATCGTGAGGAAAAACAGAGATTTTCTTCGGACATGCACGTGAATAATAATATGAAGGATCATTTGTTGTTGGAGAAGAAAAGAGTGCGGGAAGAAGAAGTAATCGAACTAGAAGATGAAGTCAGTCGTGATTGCAAGAAGCGGTGCACAGAACAATCGACTTCGGAATGTGATGAGATGTTTGCAACAGAATTGGAACAAAATCTATTAGCAGCCGAGTTGGAAAGCCCTTTCGACTCTGTTATTCGTCCAAATGATGAGAAGTTTGCAGCAGAATCGGAACAGAATCTATTAGCAGCAGAGTTGAAAGATGATGAGACGTTTGCAGCAGAATTGGAGCAGAATCTATTAGCAGGCGAGTTGGAAAGCTCTTTCAACTCTCTTATTCGTCCAGTTGATGAGAAGTTTGCAGCAGAATTAGAGCAGAATCTGTTAGCAATCGAGTTGGATGATGATGAGACATTTGCAGCAGAATTGGAAGAGAATCTCATAGCAGCCGATGTAGAAGATGATTTCACTTTCAAGAACCTTGACGAGGGATTGCTGGGAGAGAAGATTACATCATTCGGAGAATTACTCCAGCCCATGTGCGGAAGTCATGAATCATCACAAGTTGGGACACGGACGGCGTTGCTCGGAGTTTAGCAGCGGATGAATTGGCAGCAGGAGCATTGAAAACTCTTATTTTCAGTTTCATATTTGAAACAGAAAAACACAACAGAGAGAAATGCGAAATGCAAAGACAAATTCATCATTATAATGTGTTGTTCACTGTTATTCTGTCACTTGGGATTGAGCTATATGCCCCCACAACCCTTTGTTTTCCAAAAAGAGCTAAAAAAACCCTGTAAAAAAAAAATTAGTAAAATAAATCCTGTATTTTTTATTTTTTGCAAACCGTCCCTTTACACCATTTAGTCAAAGAACCGACGTGTTTTGTCAAAATTGCCCTTCTTTCAATACAATACATTCTTAAAGAATTATATGCACCCACAACCCTGTGTTTTATAAAATGAGTCAAAAAAACCCTGTAAAAAATTAAATAGTCCAAAAATTATAATATATATATATATATACATATATATATATATATATATATATAAATATATGCAATAAATAAAATATTAATTGTATATATATAATTATAATTAGTGTACAATACATTTATATTTTCATTATAATATTATATATATTTCTTTATAAGATTTTTAATAAATATATAATATAATTTATATATTTATATACATTATATATATACATATTAAATATTATTTATATGTATTGTAAAATAATTATAACTATATATATATATATGTATATTAAATAAATTTATAAATAATATTTAATACATATAGTACATTAGTAATTTTAATATTTTATACATATACATGTATATATATAATATATTATATAATACATACCTATAAAAGAAATTTCAAAAGGAAAAAAAAGACATGACATATATACATATTAAATATTATTTATATGTATAGTACAATAATTATAATTATATATATATATATATATATATATATATATATATATATATATATATATGTATGTATATTCAATAAATTTATAAATTCTACCAAAAAAAAAATATATATATATATATATGTATGTATATTCAATAAATTTACAAATTCTACAAAAAAATAAATAAATAAATTTATAAATAATATTTAATATATATATATATATATGTATATTCAATAAATTTACAAATTATACCAAAAATAAATAAATAAATTTATAAATAATATTTAATACATATAGTACATTAGTAATTTTATACATATACATGTATATATATAATATACTATATAATACATACATATATATACATATAAAAGAAATTTCAAAAAAAAAAAAAAAAAGTTGATAGGATTTCTTCCGCCGAAATTTCAAAAACGCGCCTCAGGGTTTTTTCTGTAAAAATTTGAAAACATAGGGTTTTATATGATAATTTTTTTTTCACGGGGTCTTTTTTTATCATTTCACATGACATAAGGGGTTCCTTGCAAAAAACCCAAATATAATGTTGGGGTAAATTTGTCATTTTACGCGAAAAAGTGAAGAAAAATCCAATATCACACGCAGTAAACGCGCGTGTGATTCAAAAACGCGTCTCAGGGTTTTTTCTGCAAAAATTTGAAAACATAAGGTTTTATATGAGAATTTATTTTTCACGGGGTCTTTTTTAATCATTTCACATGACACAAGGGTTTCCTTGCAAAAAAACCCCTTGGGATTTCAAGAAGGCAGAAGACTTGTAAAATAGTGTTTTCCCAATGTAACACGGAAGATGGCATTGTTCAGGATGATTCGTTGCTGATGTTGCAGTAATGAGAGAATGAATATCTTTGAAAGAAACTTGGATGATTATATACCTGTTTTAAATAAGCTTGGATTGTTTATAGAGAATGCATGTGTTTATTGAAACTTGGATGCACGCTTACAGAATCATCCTCAAATACGAAGAAAACGAACATATTGAACAGTTAATATAATGAAAACATCCAACAAATATGGATAGGAGAAGTAGACATCGCATGATTTCCAGAAGGGATTTGTCAGACGGTTTTGGCACAAATGTGGGTTGGAGGTGTAGCAAATTACACAAATTACAGGGGCCTCCCCTAGGCTTGGATTGATATTACAATACACGCCTTAGGTGGGAGTTGAATGTGAATGCTATTTCTTTGTGGTGGTTTTGTTTTGGGATAATTCTAACTCGAGCCTGGCACGGGTCTGATTGGAATATGCCAATTCTTAGCATTATGTTGATATTTGGTTGTAGATTTATAATGTATAGGATCATCTTTGATGTAGATCAAGATACTTTTCTTAGAAATCATGTCAAGCTTACAAGCTAGATACATATCTTCAAATTCGTAACCTTTCCTCAAATTTCATGTTGTATTCTCGTAGTTCTTAAACTTTTGATCGACTTTTCATGTACTTTAGCAATTTCCCATTTTAGAATCTATACTATTATATTAAGTGAGAGACTCATTTGGTGTCATGGACTCTGTTTTTCATTTTTCTTTTATTTTATTTTTTAATATAAATTCTAGCAAAGTACTTTTACAGTTTCTACTTAAACTCTTCTATCAATTTTTTTTTTTATTTATATCACTTATTTATCTTTAGTTCTTTTTTTTTTTTTTTCAATTTGAATTATCTTATTTAATTTATTCATCATAAAAATATAATTATATTAAAAATAATTATAAATCAAGTAATAACATGAAATTTTAATTTAATTTTTTTTTTTTTTTTTGGCACACACATCGGGTGTGCAAAGTTACTAGTTGATTTTTATATGAGAGGGTCTCGTTAAAAAAAAAACATCTATTGCTTTCCATTACTGATGTTCAGCAAACGATCTATACATTTATTGCCTTTAAACCTGGCTAAAATTACCAACAATGAAACAACCTAATAAACACAAAATCAACAAACTAACAGAAAATCCTAACACCAATTCCAAAACGAAGCACAAATTAACGAAAAGTAAATTAAATATTTCAAAATAACTCTTTCACACTAATCTCACCAAAAATTTACATTTTATATTCGCCTTTTAGTTTGTCTTTGTTCAAAACAATCAACACCGTTAAAATAATTTTTTTCTTTTCCCTCTTCTGTATTAAATTTCCCACTATATATAAACTTCTAAGACCTTGACTTTATAGGCGACTGAACGACTCAACTACCTTATGCGGCTGCCATGAATGCTGGTAAAATGGTGACTAATACTTTGGGAATGTTCGAGGATGGTATGGTTTAACGAAAAAAAAAAGTTTATTTCAAACATGAACGAACTGTCAAAGATTAAACATCAACTCTCCTCTATGATGCACGGACACGAAGATACGACCAATACTACACATATGGGCATGACAATATTGATTTTTTTTGACACAATTTTGATGACCCTTCGGCCATTATGATAAATTCGTTTGTTTAACTCCAAACGATTTTTTATTTATTTTTCAGCTTTTGTTTCATTTAGAGGTGAATATTTAATTTCATAGATTTGGAGCTAAGCTTAATAGAAAAAGATAAGACTGCTCCTATCTTGAGTTTTGACTTGAATCTTGATAATCTTATAGGACTATTAGTCTTCTAAAATTATAAATTTACATAATTATATTTTTATCAATAAAATTATGATTACCAGGAAAAAGAATTCAGCTAAATTACTGCTTTAGTATATTAATGATTCAGGCACCGGTGGGTGTCTGGACCATGAATTTAATTTCGCATTGAATGTGTTGTGAAGACTTTGAGAGTCAATGGAAGAGGTCAAAAGACACAAGTGAAGATACTATTTAGTGCTCTTATCCTGCTTGTACAATGTCTGGATTAGGGAACACGAATGCTGCTGATATACAATAAGCTCTAAAACCATAATATCTATATATTTTCAGAGAGATGAGAGAATATTGTAAAGTATTACTGCTATTGTTGTGGTGTTTCCTTGCTTATAATAATTCTGTATTTGCTGCTGCAGGAGATGAATTGAGGTGCATTGAAAAGGAGAGACAAGCTCTTCTCCAGTTCAAGAAAGGCCTTATAGACGAACACGGGTTTCTGTCATCGTGGGAAAGTGAGGAACATGAAAGGGAATGCTGCCAATGGAAGGGAATCAAGTGCAGTCACGACTCAGGTCATGTAATCGCTCTCCAACTTAGCACTTGTGAACAAGTTTATATATATTTGAGAGGTGAGAAGATTAGTAGTGCCCTGCTTGAGTTGAAGTATTTGACTCATTTGGACCTCAGTTGCAATTATTTCAGAAAATTTCCAGATTTCATTGGTTCCATGGAGAAATTGCAATACTTAAATTTTCACGACTGCACTTTTGCTGGTGTTGTCGGGCATCAGTTGGCAAATCTTACCTACCTCAGGACACTTGATCTTGGGAATAATTATCATCTCGTGTTCAATAACCTCCATTGGCTTTCTCATCTCTCATCATTGTCCTTGCTTGATTTGAGCGGAACCAACTTGACAGATGCCAATTCTCTAAACGATATATTGAATCTTCCTTCTCTCAAAGAATTGTATTTGAGTGGTTGTCGCTTCCCCACGTATTTCTCTATTAATTCTTCTTCAACATCTCTTTCTGTTCTTGATCTATCCATAACAGGGCTCAAGTCTTCCTGTTTTCGTTGGTTGTTTAATACAAGTTCTAGCCTCCGTAGCATAGACCTTTCTTATAATCACTTAGACTCCAATATTCCTAGTGACTTTGGAAGATTTGCTCTTCTTGAGCACCTCGATCTATCACATAATCAACTAATAGGAGGAATTCCAAAATCCTGGGGGAATTTAAGTCATTTGCAAACGCTAAATCTATCAGATAATAGCTTATCAGAATTCCGTCCCGAATTATTTTACAATTTATCTGCGGGAGCAATGCAGTCGCTACAGATTCTGGAGTTGCAGGAAAATAAGCTCTATGGTTCAGTGCCTGATGTTACGTTATTTCCTTCCTTGAGGATTTTGTGGTTACAAAACAATCAATTGAATGGGTATTTTCCACCTAGCTTTGCACATATTTCTAAGCTTGAGGTTTTGGATTTGTCTAGCAATCAAGTTAGGGGGTCAATGCCAGATTTGAGCGTATTCGTTTCATTGAGAGAATTACATCTTGGCGACAATAAACTTAAATTGCTATCTACAAGTCTGGGGCAACTTTCCATGCTTGAAACATTGGATGTTTCTTTCAATACCTTAAAGGGAACAATCTCTGAAATACACCTCTCCAAACTCCAAAACTTGAAAAGGTTGGATTTGTCCTTTAATTTGTTGGCCTTCAATTTTAGTGCTGATTGGAATCCTCCTTTTCAATTGATTGTTGTAAACCTAGCTGGCAACATGGGTCCTCGGTTTCCAACATGGCTTCGCACGCAGGTAAATCTTTCTGCGCTGGATCTCTCTTGTAATGGCATGTCAGAGGAAGTGCCTAAATGGTTATGGAATTTCTCCCCCAGAATAGGTTACTTAAACCTCTCTCATAACCAGATTATGGGTAGCATTCCTGATTTGTCTTCCATGAATTATAGCATACTCGATATTAGTTCCAATAACTTTTCAGGTCCCTTACCATTGCCACCTCCCTATTCCAACGCATTTTTATTATCAGATAATATGTTTGAGGGGTCAATCTCATCGATATGCACAACTTCCTATTTTCATTTCGTCCAACTTGACCTGTCAAATAATCAGTTTTCAGGAGAACTTCCAGATTGTTGGGAGAAGAATACAAACTTGGACTTTCTCAATTTGTCTAACAATAAATTTTCTGGCAATATTCCACACTCGTTGGGCTCTCTGTTGTGGCTCAAAGTACTGCTATTGAGAAATAATAATTTCACAGGAGAATTGCCTTCCACCTTGATGAATTGCCCATTTTTAGAAATGCTTGATGTTGGAGGTAATAATCTAAGAGGAAAAATCCCAGTCTGGATAGGAACACACCTTCCATATTTGTATATTTTGATCCTCGGGCACAATAATTTTTCTGGAGACATTCCAACAGAAATCTGCTATCTAACTGAGATTCAAATATTGGACTTGTCTAAGAACTTCCTATCAGGAAAACTTCCTCAATGCTTCAACAATTTCACTTCTTTGATTCAGAAGAATACCACATTTGACAGCCATTTTTCCATTGTTAGTTTTGTGGATTTTCTTGCTGATGCATCCATTGACCATGTAATTGTACAATGGAAGCGGCAACAGGCTGAATATGGGAAAACAACCGTGGGACTTCTTAAACTCATCGACCTTTCAAGCAACAGATTAGTTGGGAACATCCCCAATGAGTTTTCCCAACTAAGGGCATTAATTTCCTTGAATCTTTCAGGAAATTATTTGAGCGGACACATAATTCTCAATATTGGTGAGATGGAGATGCTAGAAATCCTTGATTTGTCGAGAAACAACTTATCTGGTGAGATTCCAAAGGGTCTTGCAAAGTTAGATCACTTGGCTATTCTGGACTTGTCAAACAACCATTTGTCAGGTAAAATTCCATCTAGTACTCAGCTTCAGAGCTTTGAGACATCCGCATATGCAGCGAATGATGGACTCTGCGGGCCCCCTTTGACGAGATGTCCCGGAGATGAGCACAATCAATCCACAGCTCACCATATAACGCAGGAGATTAGTGTTGATGATGGCTTTATGGCCCAGCTTTATTCCCATGAGTTCTACATACCTATCATTTTGGGATTGATTGTTGGATTTTGGGGAGCTGTTGGGACATTGGTACTAAACAGCTCGTGGAGAAATGCTTATTTTAATTTCTTCAGCAGGATGGGAGATTGGTTGTACATGACAACAATGATATATATATAGGCAGGCTAAAGCGAAGAGAGAAACAATGTAAGTGTGACAAATTCATTCAACTATATTTTTGGTATAATGCACGCATTTGTAGAGCTCAATAACGATTTCTTTTTTGCTATTATTGGTGGCAGGTTCCTAATTGAGGATGTTTTCTTGTCATGCTCTTAGAGACTAAAGAATTCGACGAGCATTTCAGAGTTTTAGATTCGTTACGATTATTGTTGAGAGTTTGTGGTGATTGCGTCGATGTAACTGCTGTTTCATAATTGAAATCTTACTAATTTCTAATTATTTTCATTACTCTATTCAATTTCTTCTATGTTTGGCTTATTTCAATCGGATCAGATGTACTCCAACACATCACTTATAACTTTCTGCAAAAATATGCATAGGCTTAAAATATCACTTTCTTAATGAATTAAAATTTTTCTTTACATAATGAATCTATTTTTCTGTTTACAAGGGAATACAACAAATAGATAATAATCAGATTAAACGGAATTTGTCACTGGTGGAATCAATTTCATCTTTCATGAGAAATTTGTCAACATGTGTGACTGCTTGTCTACCCTCAGAGATTACCCACACCACCAGATATTGATCGCGCCTTCTACGCTCGTCACAAAGCGGCCGTAATCTGCTTTGAAGTTCTATCTGTTGTCTAGTTCTATTCCATGTTTGTCAGCAAGAATCAGAAAATAGAACGCAAATGATGATGGAGGCATAGCCATAGGCCCATAGCCCATAGAGGAATGAGTTCATTTTCACAAAAAGAAAAAAGAAAAAAGGTTTCGGTTAATTGCAGCAACCACCCCTATAATTATGTGTAATTACAAAGACCTCCCTTCTTACTTACAAAACTACAAATACGCCCTACTTGATTGTCGAATTCTCAAGTATTGTGATAATCAACATGATGGAAGGGACTGATTTTCTAAAGTTTAAAAAACAATATGTCCACTTTGCTTGCTAGTTAACCAGTATTTATACAAATATGAATTTTAAAATTTTATTAAGGATAAACAATTGTGTACGAATTAATACTTTTGAAAACTAATGAAAATAATATGAAAAAGTCAACAACAATTATTTAAACCCAACTAAGTTGTCAATCTGTGCCTGTAGATATATCAAACTTTATTGTTTAAGTACTTCCAATTATTTGATGAATTGCATGCTCTTGGAAATGTTTGACGTTGGAGGAAATAATCTAAGAGGAAAGATCCCAGTCTGGATAGGAACACACCTTCCAAATTTGAAAATTTTGAGCCTCGTGCGCAATAATTTTCTGGAGATGTTCCGACAGAAATCTACTATCTATCTGAGATTCAAATCTTGGACTTGTCTAGGAACTTCCTATCGGGAAGACTTCCTCAATGCTTCAACAATTTCAGAAGCAAAACGAAGGAATCTGGGAACTGAATTTTTCCTTTCCTATCTGAAAAATAGAGTACAGGATCTCTTTTATACAGAAGTTAACAACCACAAATAAATATCTACATCTACGGACCAGCTACCTACACGTGTCTTAATCTGAGAGAAGACCAACTAAACCAGCTAACTAAAACAAGCGTAATAAAAACGCTACCAAGCTGCTTAACCAACACACACAACTAACTGTTACGTAATCAGTTTGAACACTGCTAATACACCCCCCTCAAGGTGGAAGAAAGGGATTCTTGAATTCCATCTTGTCCATTAAGGCACGAAGATGAGGAGCTGTAAGTGCCTTAGTAAACATGTCTGCAAGTTGGTTGGAAGTACGTATAGGCAGTAGCTTAATCAGGCCCAAAGAAACCTTGTCACGAACAAAATGGCAATCAATTTCGATATGTTTAGTGCGCTCATGGAACAACGGATTCTCAGCAATGTGAAGAGCAGCATCATTATCACAAAATACGACAGCAGGATCAGTAATTGTCACTTGAAGATCCTTAAGCAACTGTGACAGCCAAGTTAATTCACTTGTGACCATGGCAAGAGCTTTGTATTCAGCCTCAGCAGAAGATCTAGAAACCACTGTCTGCTTTTTAGATTTCCAAGATATCAAGGAATTTCCAAGAAAGACACAGAAACCTGTAGTAGAACGCCGTGTATCTTGACAAGAAGCCCAGTCCGCATCAACAAAAGCTGAGAGTTTCATGTCAGACTGTGCAGGAAAGAAAATCCCCTGACCAGGTGATCCTTTGAGATATCTCAACAGGTGATGTGCTGCATCCATATGAATGGTGCGTGGTTTTGACACGAACTGACTCAGCTTGTTGACAGCAAAAGAGATGTCTGGTCTGGTCAAAGTGAGATACAATAATTTCCCAATGAGTTGCCTATAAGCGGTGATATCTGATAATAATTCTCCATCAAAAGAGTTGAGTTTTGCATTAGGATCCATAGGCGTATGCAGAGGCTTACATCCTAAATATGCTGTATCTTCCAGCAATTGCAATGCATATTTTCTCTGGCAAAGTATGATACCAGACTTAGATCTTGCAATTTCTAATCCAAGAAAATATTTCAAGGGACCAAGATCTTTCAGCTTGAAGTGAGAGTTCAAATAGAGCTTCAAGTCATGAATAAGGTCGGAATTTGGTCCAGTGATCACAATATCATCCACATATACCAAAAGAGCAAGAAAGTCAGAACCTGTGCCTTTAGTGAACAAAGAGTAATCTGACTTGGATTGTGTGAAACCATATTCGATCAGAGAGGCTGAAAATTTGGCATACCATTGCCTGGATGCCTGTCTTAAGCCATAAATGGATTTTTGCAGCTTGCAAACCAATTTGTCAGCAGAAGAATGGATGGTGGAGGCAGGCACATATCCCTGTGGAAGATCCATATAAACTTCTTCAAGTAAATCTCCATTGAGAAAAGCATTATTTACATCCAATTGAGCAAGAACCCAATCATTGGTGCTAGCTAGTGCCAAGATTGTCTTGATAGTGACTAATTTAGCCACAGGGGAGTATGTGTCAAGAAAGTCAATCCCCTCCAATTGACTATAACCCTTAGCCACCAACCTTGCTTTGTGTCTTTCTAAGGTGCCATCTGCATTGAACTTGGTCTTGTAAACCCATCTACACCCAATTGAATGAGACCCTAGAGGCAAAGGCACCACACTCCAAGTGCTATTGGATTCCATAGCATCTAACTCTGCTTGCATGGCTGCTCTCCATTCAGGGAATTGAACAGCATCCTTGTAATTATGAGGTTCAGGAGGAACATATATGCTGAGTGTATAATGCCTAAAGGAAGGTGACAGCTGATCATATGACAAGTGGTCAGAAATGGGATATGGACTGTTGGATTGATCAGGCACAGCATCGGTCAACAAGTGACAGTGATAGTCCTGGAGGTATGAGGGCTTCCTGAGGACTCTTGTTGATCTCCTACAATCTGTAGTATTAGTTGTAGAAGGCATAGCTGAGATATCACAAGGAGTGTTGAGTTCAGGAGCAGAAGATGAAGAAGGAGTAATGGCAACTTGATTGATAGCAGGTTGATGGATAGACTGGCTTTGGGAAGGGGAACGTGACCTATGGTTTTGTAAGTAACCTGGGGGATAACCATACAATTGATAGCACCTATCCACTGTGTGACTGGTACCTTTACAGTGAGAACACTCCATTTTACGTTTCCCTCGACCATTAACAATACCACCAACTCCTCCACGGCCAAAACCGGACCCCCTACCAAAACTATTGGAAAAACGAGGAACAGAGGGGGAAGGATTCCTCACAGCGAAGGCCATTGGAGAAGTACCAGAGGAACTAGAACCCAAGCTACGCTGGCGTTCTTCCTGACTGACCAAAGAAAAGACTCTGCTCATGTTAGGGATGGGATCCATCATGAGAATTTGACTGCGAATATGTGCATAAGACTCATGTAGACCCATAAGGAAAGCCATAACATACTCTGACTGATAGAACTGACACAAATCCCGAACACCATTACAGGAGCATCTATTACAAGTGCAAACAGGGCGATAATTGGAAAGTTCCTCCCAAATAGCTTTGAGTTTGGTAAAATACACGCTTACAGTAGATGAATCCTGGCGTGTGGAGAGCAAGGCCCGGCGAAGCTGGAAGATGTGAGGTCCGTTGGACTGCTGGAACTGGTCTGTATCCGAGAAAAGGATGGAAGCAGCGATGTCCTTGGACACAGAGTGGAGGATCCAGGAGATGACCACGTGATTATTGCGAATCCAAGCTTGCCGGCGTGGCTCAGGATCAGTCGCGGCGGGAGGAATCAGAGAACCATCCACGAAGCCCTGTTTATTCTTCGCAGAGAGGGCAATCAACACAGCACGACTCCAAGTACTGTAATTATCGCCAGTGAGCTGATTGGAAACGAGAAACGAGTTCAAATGCTCAGAAGGAGAGAGGAAGTACGGATCATCCGACGAAAACAAAGGTGCAGAAGCAGACGCAGAATCACCGGAAAACATGGCGATCAAAACCAGAAAAAAACAGGAAACAGACAACGAAGGCGCCGGAGAAACAATCAAATCGGCAAAGAAAAACGCCGGGAATAATGCCGGAAAATGACGGCTACATCGGCGTAAACGCGGAAGCAACAAAGTCTACTGATACCATTTCAGAAGCAAAATGAAGGAATCTGGGAACTGAATTTTTCCTTTCATATCTGAAAAACAGAGTACAGGATCTCTTTTATACAGAAGTCAACAACCAAAAATAAATATCTACATCTACGGACCAGCTACCTACACGTGTCTTAATCTGAGAGAAGACCAACTAAACCAGCTAACTAAAACACGCGTAATAAAAACGCTACCAAGCTGCTTAACCAACTAACACAACTAACTGTTACGTAATCAGTTTGAACACTGCTAATAAACAATTTCACATCATTGATTCAAAAGAATACCTCATTTGATATCTATCTTGGTTATAGGATTGTGCGGCCCCCCTCTGACGAGATGTCCCGAAGATGAGCCCAATCCATCCACAGCTCACCATGATGATGGCTTTATCGCCGAGCTGCATTCGCACGAGTTCTACATACCTATCGTTATGGGCTTCATCGTTGGATTTTGGGGAATCGTGGGGACTTTGGTTCTCAAGAACTCGTGGAGAAATGCTTGTTTTAATTTCTTCAGCCGGATGGGATATTGGTTATACGTGACAACAATAATATATGCAGGCAGGCTAAAGCGAAGCTTGGGAAACAATGTAAGTGTGACCAATTCATTCAACTATATATTTTGGTATAATGCACACATTTGCAGAGCTCAAAATGATTTCTTTATTTTTGCTATTTTTTGGTGGCAGGTTCCTAATTGAGAATGTTTTCATGTCATGCTCCAAGAGACTTGAAAATGGAAGGACAATCATCAACTACATGAATAAGTCTCACTGTATAATTAATGATGAGATATGCATTCCTAAATTGTTCAATTTATATATAAAAGTTATTTTGTAAGTTGGTAATAGCCTCCTTGTTGAGAGTTTGCGGTGATTGTCGGTGTATCATAATTGAAATCTTATTTATTTCTAATTATTTTCATTACTCTATTTCCTTTTTTTTTTTTTTTTTCCTAATGATTGTGCTTACTTCAATCTGACGAGATATATCGCCTGTAATCTTTTGCAAATATATGAATGGGATTAAAAATATGGATAATTACGAACCGTTCCCTGAGGTTTGAGAAAATTACAAACTCCCCCTTAACTTTTATACACTCTCTCACAAATTTTACCTGCCATTAATCACACCGTTTGAACTCAAATTTACATTCCAAAAATACCCTTAGGGGCTATATTGTAATTTTACTGAGAGTTTAATGATATAATTGTAATATTAGTTAATTTTGTATTTTTTATATTTAATTTAATATTTAATATTTTATATATAAATCTAAATTGAATTAGGTATTTCATGTATTTTTTTTTTTTAAAAAAGGAAAAAATGTTTAATTACCCTCATGTCCAAACTCAGGGGAGCAATCATCAATTACTCAGAAAGTAGAATGATTCAAAAGAAAATTTTCTTTTTTTCATGCATATTTATTACTATGAAAAATGGTAGAAAGTTATAAATTCCCTCTTATATTTATATCTTAGTTTTAAATATATTTTGAATTAGTTCATTTAAATTTAATTTAAAATAATTTATTTACAATTATAACAATTTTTCCCTCAAAATAAAAATTCATATAAAAGAACCAAACAAACATTAATTAATGAATTACCAAATTTTATCGTCAAAATTGAAAATCATAACAGACACACTAACATCAATAAATACATTAGTAAATTCACATTAATATCCGTCAAAATCATTTAAACAATTATTTCAAATGTTGAACGTGCATGACTAATATCTATAGAAAAATATTAGACATTCATAAACTTTAAGTATGAAATTAGTTTATCATAAAATTATTAAAATATTATTAAGTAGCATTCATTGCAAAAAAAATTACTAGGTAGATGCAAAACTCAATTATTTAATCAAACTTCTTAAGAATTTTAGTTTTGCATTAACTTCTTACCTTTGGGATCTTTATTACATATACAATGAGTTTTAGCATATTAGGGGTAAAATAGTAAATTTCGCATATTCCGTTAAATTTAACGAAGGAGATAGCTGGCCAGGGGGAGTTCGTAATTTCTCAAATTTCAGGGAGTGATCTATAATTTCATCAAATCTCAGGGATTGTTCATAATTATCCCTTAAAAATATCACTTCCTTAATTAGTTAAATGTTTGCGAGGGAAGAAGACAAATAGATAATAATCAGATTAAACAAAATAAGTATAGAATTTTAATTAGAATTAGACTTACACTTGGATTGGGATTACAGTCAAGTCAAGTGTCTAACGGATAAAATTTGATTAGATTACATTTACAATTTGATTAGAATTATGATCGCAACCAATTTCCTAGTTAAATAAGTACTTTTAACAATTTTAATAATTTATAATATATATTACTTTACTCTCAAGTCTCAACTAAAAACCAAAACATTGAGAGAGTTCACTTCACACTGAGAGAGATCACTGAGAGCTGAGAGAGTTCACATAGATACATTCAACTCCAAAGACGAGCACTGACGATGACGATGATGAGCATTCCTCCAGGCTATCGTTTCAATCCTTCCGACCAAGTATTGATCAAAGATTACCTCTTCAGAAAGGCCACCGACATGCCATCAATATCACCCTTCGATTTCATCCTCGAAAAGAATCTCTACGGCCCAAATGCGGATCCATGGAACGTCTTCAACAATCTTGATGAGTTTCTTTGGAATATTTCTTGCTCCGGACCCAAGGAATCCAACACCTACGTCAAGAAATCTACTTATGTTTTCACCAAGTTGTCTAAAGTTAACGGGAAAAAAGCATTGCAAGGACGGCGGGATGCGGGTCGTGGCACGGGGAGACCGCCAGGAAAAAGATATATGACCGATCAACGGGAAAAGAAATCAGCTCCATGAAAATGTTCACTTTTCGGTACGACAAAGCAGTTTCGGGAGATGATCATTGGATTATGCACGAGTACTCTCTTTCTGGGGTTTCTTCGACATGTGGCTTGAAATACGAGGATTATGTTATTTGTAAGATTACAAGATGTTTGTCCAAGGAAAAGTACGATCGTGAGGAAAAACAGAGATTTTCTAAGGACATGCACGTGAATAATAATATGAAGGATCATTTGTTATTGGAGAAGAAAAGAGTGCGGGAAGAAGAAGTAATCGAACTTGAAGATGAAGTCAGTCGTGATTGCAAGAAGCGGTGCACTGAACAATCGACTTCGGAATGTGATGAGATGTTTGCAACAGAATTGGAACAAAATCTACTAGCAGCCGAGTTGGAAAGCCCTTTCGACTCTGTTATTCGTCCAAATGATGAGAAGTTTGCAGCAGAATTGGAACAGAATCTATTAGCAGCAGAGTTGAAAGATGATGAGACGTTTGCAGCAGAATTGGAGCAGAATCTATTAGCAGCCGAGTTGGAAAGCTCTTTGGACTCTCTTATTTATCCAGATGATGAGAAGTTTGCAGCAGAATTGGAGCAGAATCTGTTAGCAGCGGAGTTGGATGATGATGAGACATTTGCAGCAGAATTGGAAGAGAATCTAATGGCAGCCAATATGGAAGATGGTTTCACTCTCAAGAACCTTGACGAGGGATTGCTGGGAGAGAAGATTACATCTTTCGGAGAATTACTCCAGCCGATGTGCGCAAGTCATGAATCATCACAAGTTGGGACCTGGACGGCGTTGTTCGGAGTTTAGCAGCGGATGAATTGGCAACAGGAGCATTGAAAACTCTAATTTTCAGTTTCATATTTGAAACAGAAAAACACAACAGAGAGAAATGCAAAGACAAATTTATCATTATAATATGTTGCTCACTGTTATTCTGTCACAAATTGGGATTTCAGGAAGACAGAAGACTTGTAAAATAGTGTTTTCCCAATGTAACACAGAAGATGGTATTGTTCAGGATGATTCGTAGCTGATGTTGCAGTAATGAGAGAATGAATATCTTTGAAAGAAACTTGGATGATTATATACCTGTTTTAAATAAGCTTGGATTGTTTATAGAGAATGTGTTTATTGAAACTTGGATGCATGCTTACAGAATCATCTTCAAATACGAAGAAAACGAACATATTTAACAGTTAATACAATGAAAACAACAGTTAATACAATGAAAACATGGATAGGGGAATTAGACATCGCATGATTTCCAGAAGGGATTTGTCAGACGGTTTTGGCACAAATGTGGGTCGTAGCAAATTACATAAATTACAGGGGCCTCCCCTAGGCTTGGATTGATATTACAATACACGCATTAGGTGGGAGCTGAATGTGAATGCTATTTCTTTGTGGTGGTTTTGTTTTGGGTCTGATTGGAATATGCCAATTCTTAGCATTATGTTGATATTTGGTTGTAGATATATAATGTATAGGATCATCTTTGATGTAGATCAAGATATTTTTCTTAGAATTCATGTCAAGCTTATAAGCTAGATACATATCTTCAAATTCGTAACCTTTCCTCAAATTTCATGTTGTATTCTCATAGTTCTTAAACTTTTGATCGACTTTTCATGTACTTTAGCAATTTCCCATTTTAGAATTGATTTTTATATGAGAGGGTCTCGTTAAAAAAAACATCTATTGCTTTCCATTACCGACGTTCAGCAAACGATCTATACATTTATTGCCTTTAAACCTAGCTAAAATTACCAACAATGAAACAACCTAATCTATCTATCTATACTATTATAAAAGTGTGGATACTTGTTTCTTCTTATTGTGAATTGACATAATTCTCCCTTGTCCAATTTAATTTTATCATTTAATTTATTTAGCCTAAATCAATAATTAATAAGCCCTTAGTTTAATTTAATTATTTAATTTAATGTTATTGAATAAATTCACGTATTTAAGTCCAAACTATTTCAATTCTCCCCACTCTTCATATTCTCATTTATGTTAATTATTATAATTTTTTTTAATTTTAATAATTTATTTATTTGATGACATGAATCCGGGCCCTTTTTTTATTTTTCACTAATTTTGAAACTTCTTTCAAAAGCTTTCAATTTTTGTATATTTTTTAAACTCATGTTTGGAGAAATACTTATCACAAAAGTCTATTATTTTCTCCTATTTTCAAATAATAATTTATTTATTTGATAACATGAATCCCACATTTGTGTATTTTTCACTAATTTTGAAACTTCTTTCAAAAGTTTTCAATTTTTGTATATTTTTTAAACTTATGTTTGGAGAAATACTTATCGCAAAAGTCTACTATTTTCTCCTAATTTTCAAATAAAATTCTCTTATAAAATTTATCTAATAAAATATTTATGATCGAATAATTTCTTTAACTAGATAAAATTGAAGAAAACATATTAAAATTAATGAAAAAAAAATTGTATTCATACATATTGAACAAAAGTAATTACCCTTGGCATTTGAAAATTAAGTAAAACCTAGATATCAAAATCAATCTTAAACGAGTGAAGAGCATAATCCATAATAATTTGAAGATGAAAGAAGATTTAGAAATTTATATTTGTGTATTTTTTATTTATTTTCAGTTAGCCATCTATATGTTTAAAGGAGCATTTATGGATTGATTTTGATATTTTTGTATATGTCTTTCTATTATTTATTATATTTGAAAATTTTATATTATTATTTAATAGATAAAAATTGAACTACGACACAAATTATCATGACTTGGAATTTTTCATACTTATATCTTTATAAGTTTTAAAATATTCAATTATTTATAGTTTACAAATTTATTTAAATCATTATATAGTTAATTATTTAAGATTTGATTATATTCAAGTATCCTTTGTCTACACCTATGTTGCATGTACACGGACACAGCGATACAGACACGACACGACACGGATTTTTTTGCGAATTTTCCACGTGAGAAGTGTCGGACACGGCAAATTGATATTTTTATAAGTGTCGGTGCATTAGAGGTCTACACATATTTTCTAAAAAACTATGCTTTAGACTTTAGTGTTCAATCGCTCATTACTATTTTTAAAAAGTTTAATCAAGTGTATGATTTAGATAATATACTTTTAATTTAGCAATGAAAAAATTATTTAGATAAACTATATATATAGATAATGTGCAACCACATTATTTGTGACATCCCGCTCGTCCGATTTATAAGGTACGCCACGTTTCAACCTTTTAATGTGTTTAATTATGTGATTTTATTTTTTTGCGTGGCCCTATTTTGAACTCTTTTAGAGTTTAGGGGCTTGTTTGCAATTTTCTCTTTTAGGGGGTATTCGGTCATTTCTCGTTCGATCGAGAGTTCGACCTTTTTGACCCCTTCTTTGTGTTCGGGGCATCGAAACGAGTCCGTAGGTTCTAAGTTTGCCCCATTCTGACTTCGTTAGCCCGTTCTTCTGCCCGTTTTCGCATAAGAGGACCCGAGATATATACCCCGAATCCTCATTTTGCGTGCCAGAACTTCAGCTCCAGCCCCAGCGTCTTCCTCCCGCGATCCGGCACTATTCACACAGTGGAGGTGTGAAAACACACACATGTCCGTTCTCGCTCGTTTCTCAACGGAATTCGACGTTTGAGTAGTGGAAATTTATCATCTCGACGAGCCCGACACGATGGTACAAGAATCGGGACCTGAAAATCAGCGGTGGTGGCGCTACGGCAAAGCAGCGGCGGCGGAATGAACACCCGCCACTTCGCCGCCTTCTTGCGGCGGTTTCCGGCGACCATGCAACGACACGCGCCACCCCACCTGTTAGAGGACCTCCCGGCGCAATTCCAGTTCCAGCAGCGTGGCCAACGGTGGCCGAACGGCGGCGCACGCGCCGGCCGAAGTTCGCGCGGCGCTGGCGCGTTACTGTAGCGGCGGCGTTTGGCGGTCTCCGGCAATCTTCTCCGGCGAGGGGGTACCTTTTCCGGACGTTTTCGACGTGGTGAGTCCAATTCCGGGGTCGGTTTGAGCAAACGATGGCCGGAGATGGCTGAACCGGCGAGTGGCGCAACAGAGGATTTTTGGGCGGCGGTTTGAAGCTTTTCCGGTGATCTTTTGGCGACGGTTCCTTCTGAGAAGTTGTCTAACTCGACGAGATCGAGTTGTTCGTGTAGGTGGCGGCCCAAGAACCGGCCGGCGGCGGCGGACCGGTGGCGGACTGGCTCTGGACCGGTGGTCCGGTTTTTCGGCGACTTTTCCGGTATTTTGGCTAGGGGCTTTCGAAGGCCTCGCTACGGGCTTTCCAACGGTATGTCCGGATTTTGTTTTCACTTAGCGGTTTGTATTTAATTTCAGTTTTCGTACTAGGATTTAAGTTCGGTTTTTTGTCAACAAAGTCCGGCGTATTTGGTATTTTCTGAAATTGGTTGAGGGCTTTTGTCAAGCAGGCCGAGGCGTACGTTTCTGTCCTTCCGGGGATTTTTCAGACCACCGGAGGCGGTGTTCCGGTGGCGGACGGTGGCTGTTCGGCCGGCTGCGGTGGCGGCATTCCGACGACTTTCGGACAGTAGGTTCGTTTCGTTGTGGTGAGTCCAACGCCACTTTCCGTTCGTCAATCGGATGTCCGGTTGATTTTATATGAAATTTTTTAAGTTGTGGTATTTCTTTTCGTTAATTGTTTTAATTGTAAATTTCGATCTTGTATGAACTATAAATTGAAATTATGAGTTGTATGATACTAGGAAATATGATACGATGTATGAAATCTTGATTTACGATTTATTGAATTTATTTGCCTCGTTTAAGCCTATCTACTTGAGAATATTTCTTGTTTAGGGGATATTAATGCAATTTAAGGATCTAAATTATTCGTATAATTATGAGACTCATAATAATTAAATTACCCAAGGTATGAGTTATGATCGATTTGAATAAATTATTTAAGTATGTTAATTGTTGAATATTGTGAAATATGTTAATATGTATTTACGTGTGAAATTGTTATGCATTTTGCGTTTATCCTTTCGAGAATTAGTGCATGATATGATTTGAATTCTTAATGTCTTAATTTATTTTATGTAATAAATGTTATGAATTTATAAGCTATGCATCTCTTGATATGTAATATGAATTATAATATGCTCTGAATGACTTGATTGAATAAATATGGATTATATGTTGCATCATGTATATTCGTAAGCATAGCCGTGCGTCTTTGTGGTTGTGTTTGGAGTCTGAGTCTGTGTTCTGTGTGTGTTCAGTCGTTCAGGGTTTCTTCAGGGAGTGTCTGTCAGCTGTTTGGGTTCCAGTGGGACTTCTTGGCTTATGTTTTCTGTTCTCGTCGGTGTAAGGTGAGGTTTTAGGATTTTTGTTTTAGTTAAAGCAACCTACAACCCTATATGCTCGTTTTCAAGCCCGCATGCGAATATATACTATATGTATATTAAATATGTGTCTTACGGTATGTTATGAATTTTGTTAATTCGATTTGATATGAATCCTTCTGAAATTATACGTATGGGCGTATATAAGCTTAAAAATGGTTTTGCAACGAGGCTATGCTCCAAACCATGTATCGTCCAGCAAACTATGGATTTCACTCAGCATATTATGAATTAGGAAGACACGGAGAGGTATGTGTATAGCATATGCCGAGTTGCACGGTAAGGTATATTTCTTATGGAATGTTTCTCAAGTTATGAATCTTACGTTTTTATGTTTCGCGAGTTAGGTATGCTTCCTATGAGTCTATGTGAATCAATTTGAATCCCCGGGTTTCGGAGGTGTGGGTAAGGGAGACCCGATGCGGCTGGTGGGTTCGCCGGTTATCACCCCTGTGCACACGCTCCTTTGAAGTACCTACGCGCGACTCTAAGGGAGATGGAGAAGGCGTGGTGCTTTGAGCCTTCGGCTGAGGCCGGAGAAGGTACGTTGTGGGTTCGCTACCCCACGTATATTGAGTTGCACGATGTGGGCCCGTAACCCGCGTGCAGACTTCCGGAGAAGGTTGGAATACGGGGAATATGAATCTTATGAATCTTATGCATTTGAAGTTATTTGTGATTTCTTATGAATCTTATGTTAAGGAGTAAGGTTGGAGACCCGTACTCGCCGCGTATTTGTATTCTTTTGTTATGTTGATTATGAAACGGAATAGGAGATTTCGATTCAATAAGAGACTTATACGAGTAAATTTATGAATTTATGAATCCATTTGAATATTTATGAATCCATTTGAATACTTATGAATCCATTTGAACATTTATGAATCCATTTGAATATTTATGAATCCATATGCGTTTCTGAATCTATGAATCCTTACGAGTTTTCAAACTTAAGAAGATATGAATATATGTGTAAATATGAGCTCTTTTTGGAAAATGGTTTTGGTATGCAAAACCCTACTCCCGGTTCATAATCTTTCTTTTGATACGTGCTCTGCTCCTTATTATGTATAGTGTGTGTGAGTTCAGCCCCCTCACTCAGTCAGTGGACTGACCCTCGCCCCACCTATGTTTTCAGTCTGCAGGTTCGGGTTCTTGGAGTTCGAGCTAGGCGGCTTTGTGTCTTGTCTGTTGAGTCCATGTCTTTTGATCCTGTATCCATTTGATTAAGTTGTGAATCTCTGATCTGCATCCGTTTGTAATTATGTATATAGCATGTTCTGTACAAGATTATGTTTATGCTTTGATTATATGAATTTTCGGGACAGGTTAGGACAGAGCTTGGATTAGTTGAACCTGTCTTTGTTGTATGTTTGAATTCGGGACAGGTTAGGACAGGTTCATGGAATTAGTTGAACCCGTTTATTTATTTTGTTGATTAAAGTTTTTGTTAGTTCATATTTTGATTCGCTTCCGCATACAGTTTTTTGCATATTTTACTTGTACGGGGGTTTAGGTACCGCCTAACTTAGGTTGGATTTTTCGTTTGTCACCCGTTCGCTGTGACTTGATGCGTGTGCGGACGTTCCATTTCGTACCACGTGTCGGGTCATAGTGCGGGGGTGTGATGCCCCACCGCTTGGGGTGCTACATTATTTTTATTAGGATTATTAAAATTTAGATATTTATGTAAACTTGAAATTTGTCAAACTAATCGATATAAAATAACACTTGGAATTTCTCAAACTAATAATTATAGAATTACCGGCATTATTAAATTTTTTTAAATGGCATGGTATTAAACAATTGAGATTGACAAATCTTATCAAAACGAGTTTGAAGTCACTAACACCACCAAAAGATATAAAACTCATGATATAAGTGGTGAGATGGCTCGGTAATATACATCAAAATCGTATGAAAAACATTTTAATCCCTAATAGAGCCTAACGAAGGGGTATTTAATTTGCAATCTATCAGCAAATCGGTTGACATATAATTTTTAATTTTTAAACTAAGAAGAGTGTATAATTCTGCTAACTATAGGGGTCCAGATATAATCGTCAATTGTCAAACTTAGCTATTTAAATTGTTTGGCCTAAAATCAATAATCGATAAGCCCTTAATTAATTCAATTTAATTATTTAATTTCATGTTATCAAATAAATTCAACAAGTTAAGTATCAACTTTGTCGAGCCAACAGAGGTCAGTTCAAGTAGTTATTGGATTCATTCTTTAGGACAACGGCTCAAGTTCGAATCCCAATTGGAGGTGTGTGTAAAAAAAAAAAAAAAAAAAAGAGTCTTTCGATTGTCTAAATTCTTTATATTCTCTTCAATTATAATTATCATCATTTTGTGTTTGTTTATCTATTTATCGACACGAATGCTTTCACTTTTATGTTTTTCGTTGATTTTGAAATTCCCTTCAAAAGTTTTTGATTTTTTTACAGTTTTCAAACTTAGTTTTGAAAAGAAAGATAAACTAGAAATATTATAAGGTACAACAGTAAAAGTTATTGAGAGTACTCATCATACTAAAGAAAGGTAAACCAATTTTAATCGTTGGCAATGCCGTACTGTTTCCATAAGATTTCTACCCAAAAAAAAAAAATAATAATAATAAGATTTCTTTTATATTTATATTCTTTACTTATAATGTATTTACTGTGCTCAATATCAGTATGCCATGAATTTAATAATATGATATTGATACAATAAAATAAGAATAGAAAAGTAGATAAGTTATCGATTTGTTTCTGATTTTTGGTATATATAGATAACCAGTTTAAACTTTTTTTAGCTATATTTAAATATTTAAATCTTTAGTTTGCAAAGATTTTATTGGGGATGTATAGCTTTACGCTTTATATTATTTCATCCAATAATTATAATTTTGAACGAAGACGAAATATATGATTATATGTGTATTAATACAAATTGAAATACATTTATGTAACAAATAATTGTTTTTAAAAAATTAAAAATCACTATGAAACAATCATTTTTTTTTTTTTTTTGATAGAAGTTGATGTTAGAACCATGCATATTGGAAACAACCAACCGACTCTATGATTTTAGAAAATTAACGATATTTCAAATTTTCAATCAAATGGAATTAGAGGAACATCAACTCGTTAATTTATCCTTTACTTTCTTTCTCGTTTATTATATATTTCTTGTTGCTTGATCGGCTGAAATATTTGAAATAGTTTAAATTCTTAGTTTTTTAAGATTTTATGATTAAGAATAATTTTTCAAATTTTTGTAGTTTTTGAGTTAAATTTGCATGATACAATTAATTTCTCATCTATTGAAATAATTAACTAATTATTTGGGGTTTAATTTAATTTTTCAGTAATTTTATATTTTTGTGTGTTGTGATACTTTCAATGACATTTTTAATTAGTACATATTCTTACTTATATTAAAAAACAAAGATGTCTATGTGTTTAAGCCAATTCTCAAAAAATACCACAAGAAGAATTCGTCACATCGCACTCCAAGATATAAATCTATCAAAATTTTCCTTTTGACATTCTGCGTATTAAAGGTTACATATTAATATTTAGGGGTGGCAAATGGGTGGGTTGGGCTGGTTTTGGGTTGGGCTCATGTGGGTTGGGTTGAAATAGTTTGGTTTCAAAATGGGTTGTATTGTAATGTGTTTTTAATGATTTGAGTTTTAAATGGGTTTTAATGGGTTATGATGGGTTTTGATGGTTTATTCATGAGTTCAATAATGTATTTTTTGTGGGTTACTACTTAATCCAAATAGTTAAATGTTCAATATACCTTTCATTATTTTTTATTTTATTTTTTGATCAATTACCCTTCACTAATACATTTGACCAATTTTAAACCAATTTGACTCAACTAACCTATTTATAACTCATTTGTCATATTTTGAACACGTTTGATCGTTTGGACAATTTTGGGCCCGTTTTTTTGTTTCTCGATCTGTTTGACCATTTTAAACTCGTTTGCCCCATTTTGGGTCCGTTTTACCCGTTTTTCGACCTGTTCCACCCATTTTAGGACCATTTCACCCGTTTTTCGACCTGTTCGACCAGTTTTAGACTCGTTTGACCCATTTTGGGCCCGTTTCATCCGTTTTTCAACCTGTTTGACCAATTTTAGCCTCGTTTGACCCGTTTTGGGCCCGTTTCACCTGTTTTTTAACTTATTCCACTTATTTATGACTCGTTTGACCCATTTTGGACCCAGTTCACTTGTTTTTTGACCTGTTGGACCTATTTTAGACTCTTTTGACCCGTTTCGCCCGTTTTTAAACTTGTTCGACATATTTATGGCTCGTTTAGCCAGTTTTGGGTCTGTTTCACCCGTTTTCCGACCTGTTCGTCCTATTTTAAATTCGTTTGACCCGTTTTGGGTCTGTTTCATTCGTTTTTTTGATTTATTCGACCTATTTATGCCTCGTTTGGCCCATTTTGGGTAAAATAGATCCAAACGGCTCGAATGAATCCAAATTGGATAAAATGGATCCGAACGGGTAAAATGGATCTAAACGGATGGAATTGATCCAAAATGGATAAAATGGATCCAAACGGGTCGAATGGATCCAAAATGAGTAAAATAAATCCAAACGAGTCGTATAAATTCAAACATTTTAAATTGGTCCAAAATGAGTAAAATTTATCCAAATAAGTCGAACATATTGAAAACGGGTGAAACGAGCCCAAATCTATCAAACGAGTCATAAATGGGTCGAACAGGTTGAAAAATGAGTGAAACGGATCCCAAATGGGTCAAATGAGTCATAAATAGGTCAAAAATGGGTAAAACAGGTCGAAAATGGGTCAAACGAGTTTAAAATGGATTGAACAAGTTGAAAAATAGGTTAAACGGGCCCAGAACGAGTCTAAAATTGATTATACAGGTCGAAAAGGGGGTGAAACAGGCTTAAATAATCAAACGAGTTAAAAATAGATCGAACAGGTAAAAAAACGAGTGAAACGGATCCAAAATGGGTCAAATGATTCATAAATTGGTTGAAAATGGGTGAAACGGGCCCAAAACGGGTCAAATAAATCCAAAATAAGTCAATCATGTCAAAAAATGGGTAAAAAGAGTGCAAAACAAGTCAGACGAGTCCAATATAGGTTGAAAATGTTGAAAAACGGGTGAAACGGGACTAAAATGAGCTAAACGAGTCTAAAGTAGATCGAATTGGTCAAAAATCAGTGAAACGAGTTCAAAACGGGCCAAACGAGTCTAAAATAAATCGAACAGGTTGAAAAACTGGAAAAATTGATCCAAAATGTGTCAAACGGATCTAAAATAGATAGAACATGTTGAAAAATAGGTCAAATCGTGTTCGTGTGTGAAAATATGTGTAAAAAATATGTTAGTGTGTGAAAATGTATGTAAAACTGTGTTAGTGTGTGAAAATATGTGTTAGTGTGTGTAAAAAATATGTAATTAATAATTAATTAATTATATATATATTATGTGTGTTAGTGTGTTAAAATATGTGTTAGTATGTGTAAAAAATATGTAATTAATAATTAATTAATTATATATATATTATGTTAGATAAATATAATATTTAATTTATGTGAAGGGTAAAATAGTACTAAAACATTAAAATTACATAATTGAGTTTAAATCATTACAAACCCAATTCAAAACCAATATCAACCCAACCAAACCCATAAAGAACTCAATTCTCTCTTAGCCCATTATTAACCCAACCCAAACCCACCCAATTCAAATTTCACCAAAATCAAATCAACCCAACCCCCTTAAAATGGTTTGGACCCATTGGGTTCAACCCATTTTGTCACCCCTAGAAAAAATTAAGCTGTTAAAAATAATAATAATAAAAAAGATTAAGGAATTCTCCTTGTATGTTCCGGAAAAAACAATAACAGGTACATATTTTCAATTTCAAAATTCGAAAAATGGTATGGGATATTATTAGTTCCGGAGATATAAGGAATGATACTAGAGTTATAATTTTGAGTAACGAATAACATGTTAAATAATTAAAATATAGTAAAAATAATAAATTATATTTTAAAAATAGAACAATAATAATAAAAAATAACAAAAATATAAATTAATTAAACTGAACTTTTCACAAGAAAATTATTAATAAATCGGATAATACGTGCAACGCACCTGCCAATTACTAGTAAACACAAAATCAACAAACCAACAGAAAATCCTAACACCAATTCCAAAACGAAGCACAAATTAACGGAATTTAAGTTAAATATTTCAAAATAACTCTTTCACACTAATCTCACCAAGAAATTAAATTTTATGTTCGCCTTTTAATTTTTTTTTATTCAAAACAATCAACACTGTTAAAACAATTTTTTTCTTTTCCCTCTTCTGTATTAAATTTCCCACTGTATATAAACTTCTAAGAGCTTGACTTTATAGGCGACTGAACGACTCAACCACCTTATGCGGCTGTCATGAATGCTTGTAAAATGATGACTAATACTTTGGGAAATGTTCGAGGATTGTATGGTTTAACGAAAAAAAAGTTTATTTCAAACATGAACGAACAGTTAAAGATCAAACATCAGCTCTCCTCTATGATGCACGGACAAAAAGATACGACCACTACACATATGGGCACGACAATATTGATTTTTTTGACACAATTTTGATGAACCTTCGGCCATTATGATAAATTCGTTTGTTTAACTCCAACGATTCTTTATTTATTTTTCAGCTTTTGTTTCATTTAGAGGTGAATATTTAATTTCACAGATTTGGAGCTAAGCTTAATTGAAAATTATACTTTTGGTTTTGGACATCAAATATAAAAAGATAAGACTGCTCCTATCTTGAGTTTTGACTTGAATCTTGATAATCTTATAGGCTTATGACTCTTCTAAAATTATAAATTTACATAATTATATTTTGGGATAATTACGATCAACCCTGAGGTATGACGAAATTACAAATTACCCATTGAGATTTGAAAAATTACGAACACCCCCCTGAGGTTTATATTCTCTCTCATAAATTCCCCCAACCGTTAATAACGGTGTTAAGTTTTGACGACGTTCACAATATTATTTTTAAGAATTTGTATATTGTAATAATATTGAAACTTTGGGAGGTAGATTGTAATAATATTGAAACTTTGGGGGGTATATTGTAATAATATTAAAACTTTGAGGGGTATATTGTAATAATCTTAAACTTGTAAGGATATATTTGTAATGTTGGTTAAATTTGTAATTTCTTATTTAAAAATTTGTAATTTAAACTAATATATATATTTTGCCTATAAATATAAATCAAAATAGATATCTCATGCATATTTATATGATGAAAAATTACAGATTTTATATTATATCTATCTCTTAGTCTAAACTCTAAAGTATATTTTGCATAAATTCATTTAATCTTTGTTCGTCTGAAATAACAAATTTTCGCTACTAAATAGAAAACCATAAGAAATATACGAACATCAATCAATGCATTAATAAATCCACAAAAATATTTATTAGAGTTATTTAAACAAATATTTCAAATATCGGTGATCTATAATGCATTTCTTTAAATATAATAAATAGTATTTCAATATAAACATGCATCTCTAATATCTAAAAAATAAAAATAAAAATTAGACATTCATAAACTCTAGATATGAAATTAGTTCCTCATAAAAATATCAAAATATCATTAAATATCATTCTTTGCAAAAGCAAAAAAAAAAAAAAAAAGAAAGAAAAAAATTAGGTGGGTATAAAACTCAAACACTTACATCACACCCCCCCTAAGAATTTCAGTATTTACATTAACCCCTTACAATTGGGCTATTTATTACATATATTCCCTTGAGTTTCAACTTATAAAGGGTAAAATAGTAATATTGGACATTTAATTAAATTTAACAGTTGAGGGGAAATTTGTAATTTCTCAAACCTTAGGGGAAATCTATAATTTCGCATTGAATGTGTTGTGAAGACTTTGAGAGTCAATGGAAGAAGTCGAAAGTCAGAAGTGAAGATACTATTTAGTGCTTTTATCCTGTTTGTACGATGTCTGGATTAGGGAACAGGAATGCTGCTGACATACAATAAGCTCTGAAACCATAATATTTATACATTTTGAGAGAGATGAGAGAATATTGTAAAGTATTACTGCAATTGTTGTTGTGTTTCCTTGCTTATAATTCTGTATTTGCAGCAGGAGATGTATTGAGGTGCATTGGAAAGGAGAGAGACGCTCTTCTCGAGTTCAAGAAAGGCCTTACAGACAAACATGAAATTCTCTCATCGTGGGGAAGTGAGGAAAGCAAAAGGGAATGCTGCCAATGGAAGCGAATCGAGTGCAGCCACGATTCAGGTCATCTGATCTCTCTCCAACTTGGTACTTGTGAATTCCACGATAATCCTAATTTCATAGGTGAGAATATTAGTAGTGCCCTGCTTGAGTTGAAGTATTTGACTCATTTGGACCTCAGTTGCAATGGTTTTGGAAAATTTCCAGATTTCATTGGTTCCATGGAGAAATTGCAGTACTTAAATTTTCACGACTCCCGCTTTTCTAGTGTTGTTGGTCATCAGTTGGCTAATCTTACCAACCTCAAGACACTTGATCTTGGGGGTAATTTTCTCGTGTTCAATAACCTCCATTGGTTGTCTCGTCTCTCGTCGTTATCCTTTCTTGATTTGAGCTTTAACGACTTGAAAGATGTTAATTCTCTACAGGATATGTTGAATCTTCCTTCTCTCAAAGAACTGTACTTGAGTTATTGTCGCCTCCCGGAGCATTTCTCTGTTAACACTTCTTCAACATCTCTTTTTGTTCTTGATCTATCCATGACAGGGCTCACGCCTTCCTCTTTTCATTGGTTGTTTAATATGAGTTCTAGCCTCCGTAGCTTAGACCTTTCTTATAATCACTTAAACTCCAATATTCCTAGTGGCTTTGGGGGATTTGCATTTCTTGAGCACCTCGATCTGTCAGGGAACGGACTAATAGGAGGAATTCCAAAATCCTGGGGGAATTTAAGTCATTTGCAAACGCTAAATCTATCAGATAATAGCTTATCAGAATTCCGTCCCGAATTGTTTTACAATTTATCTGCGGGAGCAATGCAGTCGCTACAGATTCTGGAGTTGCAGGAAAATAAGCTCTATGGTTCAGTGCCTGATGTTACGTTATTTCCTTCCTTGAGGATTTTGTGGTTACAAAACAATCAATTGAATGGGTACTTTCCACCTAGCTTTGCACATATTTCTAAGCTTGAGGTTTTGGATTTGTCTAGCAATCAAGTTAGGGGGTCAATGCCAGATTTGAGCGTATTCGTTTCATTGAGAGAATTACATCTTGGCGACAATAAACTTAAATTGCTATCTACAAGTCTGGGGCAACTTTCCATGCTTGAAACATTGGATGTTTCTTTCAATACCTTAAAGGGAACAATCTCTGAAATACACCTCTGCAAACTCCACAACTTGAAAAGGTTGGATTTGTCCTTTAATTTGTTGGCCTTCAATTTTAGTGCTGATTGGAATCCTCCTTTTCAATTGATTGTTGTAAACCTAGCTGGCAACATGGGTCCTCGGTTTCCAACATGGCTTCGCACGCAGGTAAATCTTTCTGCGCTGGATCTCTCTTGTAATGGCATGTCAGAGGAAGTGCCTAAATGGTTATGGAATTTCTCCCCCAGAATAGGTTACTTAAACCTCTCTCATAACCAGATTATGGGTAGCATTCCTGATTTGTCTTCCATGAATTATAGCATACTCGATATTAGTTCCAATAACTTTTCAGGTCCCTTACCATTGCCACCTCCCTATTCCAACGCATTTTTATTATCAGATAATATGTTTGAGGGGTCAATCTCATCGATATGCACAACTTCCTATTTTCATTTCGTCCAACTTGACCTGTCAAATAATCAGTTTTCAGGAGAACTTCCAGATTGTTGGGAGAAGAATACAAACTTGGACTTTCTCAATTTGTCTAACAATAAATTTTCTGGCAATATTCCACACTCGTTGGGCTCTCTGTTGTGGCTCAAAGTACTGCTATTGAGAAATAATAATTTCACAGGAGAATTGCCTTCCACCTTGATGAATTGCCCATTTTTTAGAAATGCTTGATGTTGGAGGTAGTAATCTAAGAGGAAAAATCCCAGTCTGGATAGGAACACACCTTCCATATTTGTATATTTTGATCCTCGGGCACAATAATTTTTCTGGAGACATTCCAACAGAAATCTGCTATCTAACTGAGATTCAAATATTGGACTTGTCTAAGAACTTCCTATCAGGAAAACTTCCTCAATGCTTCAACAATTTCACTTCTTTGATTCAGAAGAATACCACATTTGACAGCCATTTTTCCATTGTTAGTTTTGTGGATTTTCTTGCTGATGCATCCATTGACCATGTAATTGTACAATGGAAGCGGCAACAGGCTGAATATGGGAAAACAACCGTGGGACTTCTTAAACTCATCGACCTTTCAAGCAACAGATTAGTTGGGAACATCCCCAATGAGTTTTCCCAACTAATGGCATTAATTTCTTTGAATCTTTCAGGAAATTATTTGAGCGGACACATAATTCCCAATATTGGTGAGATGGAGATGCTAGAAATCCTTGATTTGCCGAGAAACAACTTATCTGGTGAGATTCCAAATGGTCTTGCAAAGTTGGATCACTTGGCTATTCTGGACTTGTCAAACAACCATTTGTCAGGTAAAATTCCATCAAGTACTCAGCTTCAGAGCTTTGAGACATCCGTATATGCAGCGAATGATGGACTCTGCGGGCCCCCTTTGACGAGATGTCCCGGAGATGAGCACAATCAATCCACAGCTCACCATAGAACGCAGGAGATTAGTGTTGATGATGGCTTTATGGCCCAGCTTTATTCCCATGAGTTCTACATACCTATCATTTTGGGGTTGATTGTTGGATTTTGGGGAGCTGTTGGGACATTGGTACTAAACAGCTCGTGGAGAAATGCTTATTTTAATTTCTTCAGCAGTATGGGAAATTGGTTGTACGTGACAACAATGATATATATAGGCAGGCTAAAGCGAAGATTGAGAAACAATGTAAGTGTGACCAATTCATTCAACTATATATTTTGGTATAATAATGCACGCATTGTAGAGCTCAAAACTCGTTCTTTTTTGCTATTATTTGGTGGCAGGTTCCTAATTGAGGATGTTTTCTTGTCATGCTCCGAAAGACAAAAGAATTCGACGAGTATTTCAGAATTCGTTCTTCAATCGTACCAATCAGGACACGTGGGTTGTTACGATTGTTCATGAGAGTTTGTGGTGATTGTCGATGTAACTGCTGTATCATGATTGAAATCTTACTAATTTCTAATTATTTTCAATACTCTATTCAATTGTGTCTAATGTTTGTGCTTATTTCAATCTGACAAGTCACAAGATGTATTCTAACATCTCAGTTACAAAATGAATCAATTTTTCTATTTTCAAGGGAAGAAAACAAACAGATAATAATAGGATTAAACAGAATTTGTCTCTGGTGGAATCATTTTGTTCTTTCATGAGAAATTTGTCAGTTTCTGAAGCTGCTTCTCTGCCCTCGGAGATTGGCTGCAAAAATACCTTCTGCACTCGTAGCAAAGCGGCTGTAATCTGCTTTGAAGTTCGATCTGTTGTCTCGTTCTATCCTGACTTCCAAGTTTATCAGCAAGAATCAGATAATAGAACACAGATGATGATAGAGCCATAGCCCATAGAAGAATGAGTTCATTTTCACAAAAAGGAAAAAGAACAAGGTTTAATTAATAGCAGCGACCACCCCTACAATTACGTATAATTACAGAAACCTCCCTTCTTACTTTCAAAACTACACATACGCCTTACTTGATTGTCGAGATTTTAATCACACTCAAGTATTGTGATAATCAACATAACGGAAGGGACTGATTTTCTGAAGTTTAAAAAATAATATGTCCACTTTGTCTTGCCAGTTCAACATACTTATACAATATGGATTTTACAAATTTATTAAGGATGAACAATTATTTATGAATTAATATTTTTGAAAACTAATGAAAATAACAAGAATAAGTCATCGCGAACCACCATTATTTAAACCCAACTGAGCTGTCAATCTGTGATTGTATATATCATTAAACTTTATTAGCAAATTATTCATCTTAATTTCACAAATGGGATAATTACAATTTTGGTTATCCAACTATACAACTTATTCTCTTTTAATCCCCCTGTTTGCACTAAAAATTCGTGTTTATTGATTTTTAATCAATATCGAATAAATAATACAAATTATTTGAAAATTCAAGTTAAAGTGGGTCTTCAATCTTCACTTGATCCTCTGATTCTTCCTTCAAATTTAGAGTTGTTGAATCTTCAAACGGTTCTTGATGGATTCGATGGTTTGATCTTCTTCAACTTTGAATTAGACTTGAAATAACGTTAATTCATAGGTCCTTCGACTTGTTTACGAATCAAACACCGGATTTTGAGGGATTTGAACTTCGGGCTTTGAGGGATTTGAACTTGAATAACGTTAATCCGTAGGTCCTTCGACTTGTTTACGAATCAAACGCCGGATTTTGGAGAATTCCATCAAGAACGCCTTCGAACTCGTTGGTAACTCCGTGGATTTAGCTTGAATATAACGCCGATTCGCCGGTATAACGCCTTGATAGCGGATCAAACGCCTTGATTTGGTAACTTCGGGGAAGAAAGGTTTTTAGCCTTCTTCTTGAACTTGTAGAAAAGTTTTTAGCCTCTTGAATTCGTAGAGAGGTTTTTAGCCTCTTGCACTTGTAGAGAGGTTTTTAGCCTTTCTTGAATTCGTAGAGAGGTTTTTACCCTTTCTTGAATTCGTGTTGTGTGTTGAATGAACAACCCATGACCTCTTTATACAGGCATAGGATTCAAGACTTGTTGCTCAAGTCAAAGTTTATTTAATAATTATCTCTTTATATTTTTTAATTTTTAAAGAGATAATATCAAATAAGACTTTAATTTGATTGGTCGGTGTGATGCAATACGCCACATGTCGCCATATGATTTGTCTTGACTTTCTTTGACTGCAAGACTTGATTTGATTGGTCAAAACATGTCACTTTGAAAGTGTCATCACTTGATTTGTTGATAAAATAAACATTATAATATCAATTTAATTTAATCATTTAATTTTGAAATTAAATTTAGGATAATTTCAAAATATTAAATAGCAAATTAAATTAATAAACTAAAGTTTATTTATTCATCTACACCCCCACTTTCCAATTTTACAATAATGGTCACTGAACTATCGGTTTTTTTACACTTTTGGTCCCGCCGTCAGCCTTGGCGTTAAATGAAATGGAATATTCGGTTTTTTACACTTTTGGTCCTCCACGTGTCTTGCACATGAGTAACTAAACCGAATATTCGGTTTTTTACACTTTTGGTCCTCCACGTGTCTTGCACATGAGTAACTAAACCGAATATTCCGTGTCATTTAACGTTAAGGCTGACGGCGGGACCAAAAGTATAAAAAAACCGGTAGTTCAGTGACCATTATTGTAAAATTGGAAAGTGAGGGACTAAAAAAAAATAAGTTGTATAGTTGGATGACCAAAACTGTAATTATCCCTTTCACAAATCAAGTAAAAGTACTTCTAAAAGATAGCAACTTGCAAATGAAAGATTAAATATATGAAACACAGTTAGACATTGACATAGTCCACATTCTTTGATGCTTATTGAATCAAAAGCAGATGATGAATCTCACTTATATTGGTACAATTTGTACTTCAACTCTAAATCAGGTTTCCACCATTGATGAATCCCATGATTTTCCTTAAACGTTTGAGAAGGGCTGGAATTGATACTAAGATATGCCGATGGAATGAGATGTACAGCCTCAGAATCCTTTCCTCTTGCACTAGACACAATGCTCCCAACCCCGATCGACTCCATTTTCTCCCGATGCTCGAAATATCCGATGTATTCCGAACAAATGAGGTCTGATTGGTTAATGAACAAGTACGTGACCCACGAAGCGAGAACGGCGAAAGGGTCGTGATTCTCCTGTGACTTAGAGGCGGCCGCCATTGCCAGCCCGACAGTCAGCACACTTCCTGCCAGCCTCAGTCCTAACTTGACTTTTTCGTTCTTGATTTTCTCGATGGGAGGAGACGAAAAAGGAGGGTTGAAGAGGTAGGTCTCAACGTAGGAACCCGTAGTCTTTGCCAAGTGGTGTCCGATCATATGGGCTAACGACAATCCAATCGAATGTTCGGCGAGCTAGACGTTTCCAGGGGTAGAACCAGCACGGGACGCAATTTCCAGGGCCCGCTCTAGGCCAATTTGGAAACGTCGGCTCTCTTGGAGATTGTTGATCATGCAATTGAGATTGATCTTGAAATCCTCCCTTCTAGTGCCCGATTTGTTGATCGTGCCACGAAAGGCAACCACGTACTGCAGCGGTCCCTGACCTACATAGTTGGGATACGAATATGGATACAGACAATTGAGTTCGTATATAGCGCCAAAGTATGATAGATCATGGTCATCTACCAACACTTGGTGTTGACATAAGGAAAATAGATAAACATAAGGAAAGTAGTTAAACATCAGAGATATGTAATCCCGTAATTGTATAGGGTTATTCGCTTTCCTTACTTTGACAGATTGTATATTGTATATATACATAGTTTGTACTTAGGTTCTTTACAGAAGTGAATATACAGAAAAACTTTTTTCCCCAAATATGACGTTCTTTATAGCTATCATGGTATCAGAGCAGGTGATGATTCATTAATCGGATCCGAACCTTGCTCATCATCTACACCCTCGCCACACAACTAGCCAGTCTTCTTCAATCCCTACAACCCCAAACAGAACAAAATCAGTCACATACTCCACAAACCTTATCAGTCAGCATCAAATTAAACCAAATCAACTACTCCATATGGGCACGGCTAATTCAGATGGCAATTGGAGGCGGGGGAAAGCTTTCCCACATCACAGGAATGCCTCCACCACCATCACCGAATCAACCAGGATATCAGAAATGGGAACAGACCGATTTAATGGTTTGTTCATGGCTATTGGAGAATATGGACTAAGAACTCATACCAAACTACGCTGAATACCCCTCGGCAAAATCGCTATGGGATGCACTAAAATCAACTTACAGTCAAGGGAGTGATGGTCTCCAAATTTTCGATCTCACCGTTAAAGCCAACAATCTCAAGCAAGGATCCGAGAGCATCGAACAGTATTATAGCAATCTCAAAAGAATCTGGAGAGAGATAGAAATCAGCCAACCAAACCCCATGGTTCATGAAGAGGAAATAGCCACCTTCAACCAGTTGAGATTAGGGATGCAAATGAGACGAGCCAGCTCGCGCTTGGGTTCGGGAGTGACGAGCCGAGCCGAGTCAAGGCTCGGTTCGTGAGGGATCGAACTCAAGCCCGAACCCTATTATTCTCAGCTCGAGCTAAGGTAATAATTAAAAAAATAATATATATATATATATATATATATATATTAATAATTCAATACAATATATATATATATACATAAATATTATATATATATTAATAATTATATATAATATATAATATACATATATATTACATATAATTATATACAACATATATATGTATATACATTACATATAGAAAAGAACCCAAAACCTAATTCTGTAATTCATATCTCCCTTTTCCGTTCCAGGGCTGGAAGCAACCCAAAGCCATCGCTAGTCCGCCGCCAAGCAGCCACCACCTCCCTCTCTCGGTCTCACGCCACCGTCCACCGTCCTAGCGTCTCGCGCCACCTCCTCTCTCCTGCCGTCTCGCGCCACCTCCCACGGTTCCTCCACCACCACCACCACGCTTCCTCCAGAGTTTCGCCGCAACGCAGCCATCATCTTCCTTCGTAGACATCTTCCAGGATCCAGAATATTCTTCACAGATCTATGGCTCTAGATACATCTCTTCTTCTTTTTTCTTTTTTCTAGCTAATTTGTCCGATACATCTCTTCTTCTTTTTTCTTCACAGATCTATGGCTCTAGATACATCTCTTCTTCTTTTTTCTAGCCAATTTGTCCGATGCATCTCTTCTTCTTTTTTCTTTTTTTTTTCTTCTGGTTTGCGTAAAAAAATATCACATTTGATTTCTTATTATGGATACTGATTCTTTATTCTATTTTTGGTTCTGCTTTGTTGTACATAAAAATCTCAAATCTGGATTTTTGGTCAATTTCCAAGGGACAGTGAAATGTGAATGAGGGAGAAGCAAATGATAGTGTGGAAACTATGATGCACGGACACGGACACGGCGACACGGACACGACACGACACGGACACGACGACACGGATTTTTTTAAAATTTTAGGACACGACACGGCTCCGACACGGCTATATTTTATATATAAATAATTATATTTTATAAATACGAATTTATTTTATTATACTATGTGGACTTTTTTTTTGTTGTTTAACTATGTGGACTCTTTGTTTGCCCAAAAATTTTAAACCTTTTAATAATTATGATCTAAAAAAACACAAAAACAAAAAGCCCAAAAAATAAAAATATGGCCATGAAATGCAAAAATATGGCCCATTAACATACATCTTTTCTTTTTTTATGAGGATGGCGTGAAAGCTAGGGCTTGGCCCATTTTTCTTTTAGTTTTCTCTGGTTCCACACAGAGAGACAAACCATTTCAGAAGTGCAAGGTGTTGAAAATTACTTGAAGAAGGCGTGAGGTTGCCTGAGGTGGTGAAGGGCGTTGGAGGCGATGGTGTAGAGAAATTGGTGGCAGAAGTTAGCTCGCGGTGCTGGCGTCGACGATGGTGGTCTTGGGGGATTTCTTCCCCTTTTCTTTTTTTCTTTTTGGTTTTTTTGGTAACACGAACAATCCAGCCACGTCTTGGGGATTTCTTCCCATTTTCTTGTCAAGGTGAGGGTAAGGGAAGGGAACAGGGACTTGTCTCCCTCAATTCTTCTCAAGGTAAGGAAACGGAACAATCCCGACTTTCTCAATGTCCGACACCGTGTCCTTTTGATTTTTTTTTTTTTTAAATTTAGGACACGGATCCGACGTGTCGGACACGTGTCGGAACCGTGTCCGAGGCGTGTCCGTGTCCGACACGTGTCGGACACTGCACGAAGTGATATTCTGGCGTGTCCGTGCTTCCCAGTGTGGAAATTACAGCAGCAATGGGAATCCAATATCTAAAGAAAGATCTGGATTTATTGTGCTTTAGATCTACATCAAAATACAGATCCAAAATCTGGCCAAAGCAAAGATATTTGAGGGTTTTTTACAGGCTCGTTGGCTCGGCTCGGACCGGCCGAACCTCATTGCGAGCCAAGCCCGAGCCACTTTTTCATTGGCTCGCGAGCCAAGTCCGAGCCAGTTTTCCTGAGGGCGAGCCCGAGCCCAAATCTGCAAAAAATGCAAAAGCTCGGCTCGGCTCGGCTCGTTTGCATCCCTAGTTGAGATCGGAGACCCGCCTCTTCCAATTTCTCACCGGAGTAGATGACAAGTTTGATCCGGAGAGGCGAGATCTCCTTAAAGAAGTTTCGTTACCAACCGTTGAGACGGCCTATGCCGCGATCAGAAGAGAGGGAACAAGGCGAGGTATCTTGGGAGAGAGCCCATCATCGGCGGTAGCCTCAGGTGTCGGAGCGGCCCTAGTTGCCCGGAGTCAGTCAAAATCAGAGAAAGGACCACCGTGGAAGGTCGTCAAACCCAGATCAGAGCCCCGAAAATTCTCGGCGTCGTCTTCGGTGTTCTCATCACGTCGGAGCGACGACACGTACCACAGAGGCGGAGCGGAGTGATCAGAGCTCCAGTGCGATCAGTGTGACCGAAAAAACCACAGGAAAGAGGAGTGCTACGAGGTGGTGGGCTTTCCGGTGGGTTAGCGTAGCCATCGTCAAGAACGAGCCACGGCCAACCACGGCGTAGCAACGCTGGCAGACGGTGGATCCGCCGCCGACAAGAGAGAAGAAACAGACGACATGTCTGGAAGAAGGAGAAAGGCGGCGGATTCCAAAGGCAAAAAAGGAGCAACACTAATAGGTATAGGGTTGGACCGTGTGAAATACCGTCTATACCCCTCTTATTTATTGCCTCCAAACACTTTATTTCCTAGCAATAATAAATGGTCTTGTGACATAAAAAAGAATCCATGTGCTAATGATACAGTTGTTGCCTCTTGTAATAATATTAGCATTAGAAATGGTGATCAGGCAAGTCTAGCATTGCAAGCCCATACACAGGATGGTGGAAAGAATACTGTTGGAAAAACGGAATCAGAAAGCAACGAAAATATAAAAATTTTCCAACAAAAGGATCGAATCTCGCAATCATGAATCCAAATTCGTAAGGTAAAGAAACTTACTTTTTAATAATATTTCTTGAAGCGTTTCAAGCCACCCAAGAACGCTCTTCTCGCGGCTTGATCCCCTCTTCTTGGTAAAGCTCGAATCTTTAAAAACTTCTAACTTGAAGCTCTCTAGAGATAGTCCACCAACTTGACTACAATCTAACTAGTAAGGATGCTAGTTCTCTAGTTAGTGTTTAGGCTTAACCTAGGGTTTATTTGATCTTGGAGAAAGGATTGTGTTCAATACATGAACCAAAAGAAATCATCAATCACTCTCTAAGGGGAGCTCGAGCTCCCATATATATAATAAAGAGAGGGGCGGCCGAAACTTAGTCCTTATGGACTAAGGATTTGGTCTCTCTCTCTCTTATTACTTGATCATCAAGTAATTTCAAACCTTGACTTTGAATTCTAATTCAAATCAACTTTTAAGAGAGCTAAAATATCCAAACTCCTTTTGGACAATATTATACTTTATTTATTAATAAATAAATAACTTATTTATCTAATTAATTAATTCATAATTAATTAAATAGATTAATTTCTCCAAAATAAAACTTTCATTTTAATTCAAAATTAAACCAAAGTCTATGAAATAATTAACACATTAATTATTTAATACACAAATAAATATACACGCACGGTGCACACGTGTCCATATATGACACGTGTTACGCACGTGACCCACACATGTGTTTCACAGGTGTGGAACACTTTTGGCTCGATTAACTCGTTTAATCATTTCAAAGCCCCAACTCATGTAACCAAGTTGTTGTGTGTGACCCTCTAGGTTCTCAATTCAATTAGCAGTGACCCTAATTAATTAATTCACTAATTAATTAATCAGTCCACAGATTAAACGACCATAGTCTAGCAACAGGTATTTAACCCCTAGCTGAATTGGAATGTCTCGATTCGACAGAACCTTTAAGTCATTGATTCATGTGAGATACAATCATCCTACTTACTATCTCTCAACCAAGATTTAGGGTAATGGAATAATTAGAACCCTAATAATCTGCTCTTAAAGCTAAGTGCATTTCATATCCATTTGATCTCAATCCAAGAAACCCTTTTCTTGATATCTTGATCTATTGCCTTGGCCAAGGACTCCATATGGCATATGAATGACTTACACAATAAGAGATCACCTTGCAAATGCAAGTGTAGGTCCTTTCTTGATTCTGATTCACTTTCATGAATCACTTGTGCAGCCCCAGCATAAGCCTTGAATCAGTTGTCTAAGGCGACACCCTTTAAAGATTATACCTAAGACTACAGATTTAACTCATAAAGTGACATGGAACCTCAAGTCTAAGGATCAATTAATCACATCAATGACTCGTGAGATATTTCCTAATCTGGAAGTTTCCATTTCCTGAAATAGAAACTTGCTTTCCCATTTAGGAATCTTCTCACACGGGGCACCTCAGTGAACTTACTTATGGAAGTAAGCACCCTCATGTATCACGCATGTATCAACTATACACTTTGCACCTCCATGAAACAAGGTGGTCCTTCTTAAGGGCGTGATTCCACAAGCAAGCCTTAAAGGAGTTAGGTTGACACTCCCACTGTCTGTAGGACTCATCAGCTTGGATTGTTTTACTAATCATGACTTATGTGATATAGGGCTCGTTTCATGAACCATTTCACCTAAATGGTAGAGTCCTAAAGTCGTCAGGATTAAGGGAGTTCTCAGACATGCACAGCTAAAGTAAACGCATACCAAACAAGAGTATATAAAGAAGTGTTGCCTCAATTCGTTATTTTATTCAAAGATTGTCTGTGATTACAATAAGGAAAAGTACAAAGCGGATATACGATCGGCTTTCTAGGGCACTATTCCTAACAAATACTAGGTGGATCGTTGATTGCGGTGCAACTGAAACAATGACACATGATCAGGGGGATTTTTTGGAATATACAGAACCCAAGACACTATCTATTCGAAGTGCCAACGGGGGCGTTTCCCAAGTTCATGGGGCCGGCACAATTGCTCTATCTCCAACTTTAAAATTACAGAACTGTCTTTACGTGCCTAGCTTATCTTGCAAATTGCTTTCTCTTAGTCACGTTACCAAGGAATTAAACTTTATGGTGCTGATATATCCCACTTTTTGTCTCTTGTAGGATATTCGATCGGGGAAAGTGATTGGGCGTGGTACTGAAAGTGGAGGACTGTATTATGTCGATGAGGTGGCCCAACAAGGAACCGCAACGCTTGCTCACGGGACAGTGGACCGTCAACAGTGGCTATGGCACCGTCGTTTGGGTCATCCCTCTTTAGGGTATCTTCAGTTACTTTTTCCACAGTTTTTTCGTAAGGATAGTGTTTTTCAGTGTGACACATGTCGATTAGCTAAGAGTCATAAGCAGTCTTACCCGATTTCTAGTTCTCGGGTAGATTCTATTTTTTCGTTGGTGCATTCAGATGTATGGGGGCCTGCCCCGAATACAGGTGGAAGTCATAATTTTAAGTATTTTTTTCTTTTTATTTATGATTTTTCTAGAATGGCTTGGGTGTATTTCATTAAAAATAAATCCGATGTTGCCACCAAATTTTTGGATTTCTTTCACATGGTACACCGTCAATATCAATCCTCTATTCGAGTCCTTCGTTCGGATAATTTGGGGGAGGGGGATACATAAACAACACTCTTGCTCAGTTTTTTAAAGATAATGGGATAATTCATCAAACCTCTTGCCCACATACTCCTCAACAAAATGGGGTTGCTGAGCGAAAAAATCGTCAGTTGCTAGAAATGTCTAAGTCTCTCTTGATTGAGTCCCGCTGCCCCCAGCCCTTGTGGCCCGAGGCCATTACCATCTCTGTTTACTTAACTAATCGACTCCCCACCAAAGCACTGGAGTTTTCTACCCCCCTGAAAACCCTAGCTACTCAGGTCAGCATCCCCTTTGTCCTAGTACTTCCACCCCGTGTGTTTGGGTGTTCAGTTTTTATTCACATCCCTAAGTCTGAGAACACAAAACTTGATCCCTGTTCGGTTAAGTGTGTCTTTGTGGGGTATGGGGTTCACCAGAAAGGGTATAGGTGCTATCATCCGCCTACCAAGCGTCTATGTACCACCATGGATTGTGAGTTTGTTGAGACAGAGTTCTTCTACTTTTCCTCACTCAGCGGTCAGGGGGAGACGAGACAGGACCCACTGAGTGGGGTGCCAGCATACTCTTGGCCAAACATAGTCTCACCAGGGCCAGTAGGCGGAACCACCGGGCCGCCATCTCCCTTAATACAGTCTCCCACATTATCCACTGACCCGGCTACCCCGACGTCGAATATCCCTGAGGTACGTACCGTTGATTGTGACAGTATTTCTCCAATTTCGTACAACCCTAATAGTGCAGGACCCGATGAGGAACAAGGGGAGAGTGGGAGTAAACAGGACGCTGTAGAGGAGACAGTGGAGAGATACGTGTTACCCCATGCACAAACAGGGGAGTTCTCCCGAGGCGTTACGAGCCGGAACATACAGGACGAACCCCCCCGATATCCCCTAGCTAATCTTGTCAGGGGGAGCACAGAGGCTCAGGCATATACAGTAGCCATTCATGGTGACAAAATCCCAAGTAGAGTAGATGAGGCTCTGAAAGATGTGAAATGGGTACAGGCAATGGAGACAGAAATTGAGGCACTTGAGAAGAATGGTACTTGGGACAGGTGTGTACTCCCTCAAGGAAAAAAAGTGGTAGGGTGTAGATGGGTGTACACAGTGAAACACCGAGCAGATGGGAGTATTGAGAGGTATAAAGCAAGGTTGGTAGCAAAAGGGTATACACAGACGTATGGCGTTGACTACTCTAAGACTTTCTCTCCGGTAGCCAAGATTGACACCATCAGAGTATTGTTCTCAGTGGCAGCTAACCGAGAACAGTAGCAGTCCGGGACCACATTTTAAAATTTTACTTTACTATACAGGTATCAAAATATTTCTAAAATATTTAAATACAAACAACGGAAGACTAGCCGGAACTACTCAAGTATATACATGCAATTGATAATAAATTTTAAATCACAAAGCAGATAAATGAAGCATGCAATTAACACTTAAGAGCACCTAATTCGTCATGCTTAAAAAAAAACAATATAAAATACCTTTCACCGAAGATGGCTACTGCTCCCGGAATTCGCCTCCCGAGGACCCGATATCCGATCTCCTCGCGAAACCGGCAGAACTTCCCTGTAATTACCCCAGGGACACCCTCGGAGTGTGGGCTCCGAAAGTATTTCTCTAAATACTTAGAGAAAATAAAACTTTAAACTAAAAACCCTTTTCAGGGTTTATTCTCCCGAAATCAGGCGTTTATATATAAACACCTAATTAAAATTAATTCCAAAATAAATCGGAATTAACTAGGAGAATGGGATATGGTTTCAAAGCTTAAACTCAGCCAAAACCACCTCCCAAAGTTGGATGGAAAAAATGAAATGCCAAGGCCCCTATTTATAGGGGAAAAACCGAGGGCAAAATAGTAATTTCACCCCCCACTTGGGTGTACAACTTGGACACGAAAACCAAGGTGACCACGTCGTAGATCTCTCAGCCACGAGTTCAACTCCGCTGGCCGCTCGCCGATCGAAGCTCTCACGCGCCCACACGTGCGGCCACAAGGTGGCGCGTGTGATCACTTGCGGTTTAGGGTTTCCGTTGACTTGGCCTCTTCTGGAGCTGCCACGTGTATGGGTCTCGTCCGACCCGGAACCGGACCCGGTCCGACCCTATCCGCGAACCGATCCGTTAACCCGGCCATGATCAAATCTGGACCGTTGATTTATGCTGACGTGGCACGATCTCGTCCGTCCACGTGTCGCACACGTGGCTGCCCAGTCAGCGCCACCTGGGCCCACTTGCTGACGTGGCATGACACGTTAGTGCCACGCCAGTTTTTTTTTTTAATTTTAAAATTTTATTTTCTCCAAAATAAAATTTCGGGCATTTCCAACTCTTTGGAATTACAATTTATTTTCTTAAAATAAATTTCTTGGCTATTTTCAAACACTTTGAAAATTTATTTCTTTCATTCCTTTTAACGTTTTATCTTCGGGTTTTCGATTGGGGCTTGCAAGGGGACCTGCAGGACTAATTAATTTTAGCTCCAAACGGGTTGATATATTATCATCCCATGATAATAATTAATTACCGTTTAACAATATTTAATTCCACTAAATAAATATTGTTGCACTCTAAAATTAATTAAATTACTCACGAATTTTTCGATCTAGAATAATTTTGCATTTTACTCCTCCGTGTAGATATCCATGAAAAATAAATTAATACTACTATCATTTATTTTTCACTTTTAATTTGAAATCTCCTGATTTGCCTTAAGTTCAAATTTCTTGTACGTGAAACACATTCAACATACAACTTCAGTGACGCATCACACGAAGTACTTTGGCCAAAGTTTTAATTCGAACTTTGCAAATCTATTTCAGGAATATCTTTTAACTTTCCAGCAAAGCCACAGATTCCTCGATCAATATTTCTCTTTAGCACATTTCATGTAATCACTGAACGTACAAAGGTTTCGGTCATTTGATATCGAGACCTCACTTATGAGTAAGTTACAATGATTAACACTACATGCCTAAAGTCGAAATACTACCAGGATTAAGAGTTCAATGCTCCATAAGATTTGTTCATTTTAGATAGTAGTTTAAAAATGAACTATCTTAGTGGTCCAGTTCGATGTTTCCAAATCTATTGAAAATCATCAATGTGTTATAACTGGAAACTCCATTTCCCTATGACGAAAGACTAATCATCTTATATAACACATTATAGTCTCGATAAGAACCTATTCTTATCATATCGACTAGAACTTTAATAACACGTGATTTCGATATCCAAAGTCCTTTCCTATGAAACACATTTCATATAAGAATATCATCACACGTTATTAATTACGTTAATATACTCATAACTTGCGATAATTTCAGTTTTATTAATCCAACAAAATACGAAGTATTTACAAAGAAATTGGATTTTCAGGGCACTAATCCCAACAAGTGGGAGTTACACCAGTTTGATGTTAAGAATGCCTTCCTACACGGAGATCTTCAAGAAGAGGTCTACATGGAACCTCCACTAGGTTCACTAAAGGATTTAGAAGTGGGGATGTGTGCAGGTTGAGGAAGGTCCTATACGGGGTTGAAGCAATCACCCCGGGCCTGGTTTGGGAGATTTACAGCTGCTTGGTTTGGGAGATTTACAGTTGCCATGAGGAAGTATGGCTATCATCAAAGCAACTCCGACCACACACTTTTCATCAAGATGAGGGGAGAACTTGTGACATACCTCATCATCTATGTAGATGATATGATCATTACCGGGGATGACACAGATGAAATTGGGGAACTAAGGAAGAACTTGTTCAGGGAATTTGAAATAAAGGATCTCGGGAGGCTTAAGTATTTTTTGGGGATTGAAGTAATGAGATCCAGGAGAGGCATCTATATTTCACAGAGGAAGTTTGTCCTCGACTTGCTAGCCGAGACAGGTCTACTAGAGTGTCGACCAGTGGACACTCCCATGGTAGTTAATCATGGGCTTAGAATAGTGGAGGAGGCACAGGAAGCAGATAAGACAGAGTATCAACACTTGGTGGGGAAACTGATCTATTTGTCCCATACGCGTCCGGACATAGCATATGCAGTAGGGGTATTGAGTCAGTTTATACACCGACCTCAGAAAGATCAATTGGAAGCAGCATTGAGAGTCTGTAGGTACTTAAAGAGCTGTCCAGGACAAGGAATTCTGTTCCAGAAACATGGGCATTTGGATATCGAGGCTTATACAGATGCCGATTGGGCGAGAAGCCCAGGGGATCGAAGGTCTACCTCTGGGTACTTCACGCTTGTTGGGGGAAACTTGGTAACGTGGAAGAGTAAGAAGCAGAAGGTGGTCACCTTGTCCAGTGCAGAAGCAGAATTTAGGGGGATTGCTAGAGGAGTGACAGAGGTTCTTTGGCTGAGGAAGTTGCTTGCAGAAATTGGCGTCCTGATTACCAGGGCTTGTAATCTAATGTGCGATAATCGGGCTGCAATCAGTATTTCAGAAAACCCAGTACAGCATGACCGTACGAAGCACGTGGAGGTCGATCGTCACTTCATTAAAGAAAAGATCGAGGAAGGGGTTATTAAACTTCCGTTTGTGAGGTCAGAGGACCAACTAGCTGATATCCTGACCAAGGCAGTGAATGGCAGGATCTTTGGGGAAGTTCTGAGCAAGTTGCACATCGGAGATCCGACCGTACAACTTGAGGGGGAGTGTTGACATAAGGAAAATAGCTAAACATAAGGAAAGTAGTTAAACATCAGAGATATGTAATCCCGTAATTGTATAGGGTTATTCGCTTTCCTTACTTTGACAGATTGTATATTGTATATATACATAGTTTGTACTTAGGTTCTTTACAGAAGTGAATATACAGAAAAACCTTTTCCCCAAATATGACGTTCTTCATAGCTATCACTTGGTTCAATTTGAAATTCAAGAATTCCCCCCCAGGGAGGAGCCAGTGCCTGAGGGCCCTGGCGACTTTCCTGGCGATCGCATTCCAAGATGTAGACTCCTTGCGCTAAGTTTGCAGCTATGGACCTTCTATGGTTTGAGTTGTTAATTCCTGGAAATGCAACCTTAAAACTGTCGCATGATGCAATATACTAGATTCACACATTGAACATCTTCTAAACTATGATCTTACCAATCAACATTAGTCAGAAAAGACGGGCCGGTGAGCCCGAAGTTGTCCCTCTCAGCAGCCATGAATCAAATTCCTCCTAATACAGATGCTGAAGACCCTGTCAGATAGCAAGCACAAAAGAACTGTTGCATAAGGAAATCAGCAATCCATGGTGTTAATTTTTAGGAATAAAGTTACCTCGGAGATGAAAACTTGTAGTCACCCAACAATGAATGAATTTTTTGATGATGCTATTCATCGATGGTGCCGAAAATGAGATATGTGAAAGTATATAATATAAAGAGGAGCTTTATCTTGCAAATTCTCAAAGGAACAGAATATTACTACTTGGACTTTAATTTGGCCAAAAAAATTAAGGAGACAAATTGCGGAATCCTCCATCGACTTCGATTTCGGGATTTATTTAGTCAATGCATTTACATTAAGAGTAAGGGAAATAAATAAGAAATAAAGAAAAATGAAAAATATATTACAATATGTCCTCAGTGATACAAATATTAACAAAACAAGTCGCACGGATTTGAGAACAACATAATTGGAAATATGTATTCGGTCTGATTAAGCTCAAAAGGTAACTAGGGGTGGGTATTTGTTTACTTTTGAATGTGGGATTCATTTAACACATATCAAAAATATTAGAAAAAATTACATTTGCATCCTATTTAAATTTATAAAATTGTCAAACAGATTTCATCTTCCCCAGAATATTACAAATACCCATCATTGCATTTATAATATTACATTTTTTAGTAAAATTTCGCTACATCTGCACTGCAGTTTTACATAAATTAAAAATCGACAGAATATTTATAGATTTTCAAAATAAATTTAAAAAAATAAGTTTTCTACTTACTGTGAGCTAATAAACACAATGTCACACGATTAAAGAAATCGAAAATTCCCTCAACTCTAACTTTCACCACACCTAACAACCCTTGGGTTGGAGAAAATTAATTTCTTCAAGCCACAAAGAAATTTGTAGAGAAAGAAAAATGCATGGAGTAAACCTTCTGGTGTACGTTTCGTACATTTATTGGAGTAAACCCTCTTACTAACATTTAGTTTTCTAATTCATATGTTATTCATAAAGGTGTAAATTAGGTATTCTTAAATTATATGTTTTTAATTTAATTTAAAATTAGTGAGAGAAAAATCAAGTATTTATTCATATACCACTATGTAATTAATTAATGGAATCCTAATTGAGGTGCACTAAAATGTATATTATAAATTGTCATGGTGGCTATTTGTAATATTTTGGCGAAGATAAGGTCTGTTGGTAATTTTATAAACTTAAATAGGGTGTAATTCTCCTAAAATATTAATATAATATTCTCTAGCTGGGGGTTATTTGTAGGAACCACAAAAAAGCAACAGTTAAGAGGGAAGCCTAACAGATTAACTAGACAAATTTCATGGAAGGTAAATGTAATATTCTCTAAAAATATATAGTTGATTTAAAATCTTTATCATTTTCATTAAAGAAATGAAAGTTGCAAACCATGAGTAAAATATTAAGGGCATCTTCCAACTTGTACTCAATGTTGAATTATAGACAGGGCAGATTGCAGAGCTTTTCAAGGCATCATCACACTAGTGTGAAATGGGACTAAGCTAGGAAATTGCCTTGCTGTTTCACAATGATCAATATAGTTATATTAGCTCTTCAACTTTGTTTTACTTAAATTAGATCTAACTTAATACCAAACTTTTATGAAGTGATGTATTTCCTTTGGTTTGTACATAAACGTACTTAGAGTGTGATTGACACTAATGTCAAAAGAAATAACAGATGAAATAACTAGTATAATAAATTTGTTCGTATGATTGGTAGGGTTCTCTCGAGTCGAATCCGAATTTGAGTTCTTCCATACTGAGGTGTAATAATTGTCAAATGTCAACTAATGCATTGATAAAAGGTTCTTCCTGTAGGCACAATTGCTTAGCCATATATATATAACTCCAAAAGTCTGAAGTCAATGGCAAGTCACCTGGCTCTTTTTATCTGTCTCATGCATGTTTTACTTGAGAACATGACCATCTCTCAAGATTATGTTTCAAATGGTTGATTCCATAACTAGTAAACTGAATATATATAGTGGGAAATTTTCCAATTCTACTAAGTGGGATGGAGGGTATTTCGGGTATTCCGTCCGCCAAGATAGCTACCATCAGTATTTAATTTAACCCAACCAACCGGTGGTCTTATCCATCGAGCTCGTGTTGTTTGCTCTGACCCTCTTTTTGTCCGGTTTAGCCATATCTTGGAGGTCATCTTGTGGACCACCCCTATTAGTATGTGTAATTACATAAACCTCCCTTGTTACTTTCAGAATTACAAATCCGCCCTAATTGATTGTCGAATTCTCAAGTATTGTGATAATCAACATAATGGTAGGGATTGATTTTTCTAAAGTTCAAAAAATAATATGTCCGCTTTGTCTTCCCAGTTAACCAGTATTTATAAAAATATGAATTTTACAAATTTATTAAGGATAAACAATTGTATATGAATTAATACCTTCGAAAACTAATGAAAATATCATTAAACTTTATATGCAAATTTTTTAGTTTAATTTCAGTAATCAAGTTAAAAGAACTTCTAAAAGATACCAACTTGTAAGTGAAATATTAAATATATGAAACACAGTTAGACATAGACATAGTCCACATTCTTGAAAAAACTGATGATGCTTGTTGAATCAAAAGCAGATCATGATTAATCTAACTTTTTTTGTACAATTTGTACTTCAACTCCAAATCAGGTTTCCACCATTGATGAATCCCATGATTTTCCTTAAACGTTTGAGAAGGGCTGGAATTGATTCAACAGTAAGTTGATCAGAAATTATTGACTTCGTTATGCACACTCGTACCAACCTGATGCAACTTCCATTTCTTTAGTTTTAATAAAATTTATTGATTTTTGTTTTTGACCCTTTCAAGCCTTTTTTTTAATTGGATTATGATCGTGTCGATTTTCTGGGTTGCTGACGTAGCTCGAAAGGATTGACCCGTTCACTTAGAATTTGTAGAGTAGAAGACCTCGGAGCTAGATAGAGTTGTGAGATGGAAGAGCAAACGTGAGCTAAGGGCCGACGAGGGGCCAAAGGGGGTTTTCCCTCTGTCGGCACTCTGACGCCCAAGTTAGTGTCGAGTAACTGAGAGTTGTTCGAGTTGACTTAGAATGCAATTAATGTGCTTGGTGGATAGCATTTATGGAGGAGTATTTATACTTGAGGATTAATGATGACATTTTGTACTTGCTGCAGAAGCATTTAATGCGTGTCAGACATGGTACAGAGGGTCACTCCGCATTTAATGCTGGAGGCGGCTGAAGGGGCCCCACTGATGGGATCAGCCCGGCGTCGACCCGGGAGAGCATGGGTCGACAGGATATCGACCTTCAGAATCCAAGTCGGGGATGCCATCCGGGGAGTGGGCTGAGGATCGGGGTTGTCCCGACCTCGCATAGGGTAGGTCGGCGCGATGGTGTCGTGGTGACCTACGTGGCGATTATGATTGGTCAACCTTGAGCATGTGTCAGACAACCACTGGCCCATGTGATATCCACGTGGCTCGGCAGTCATGGCCCCGTCAGATTGAATTTCAAATTCATGGCAAATGAATTTAACATGTTTAGATAAATAAATAATTAAATATTAGACAATTTTTGAGTTATTAACCTCTAATTGTATTCTTCTTTTGTATTACACGTTTTTTTGCTTTATGAGCGAAGAGGTAATAAATTTTGGTGATGGCTATTAGATAACATGCGATATTTCAGGTTTTGTGGAGGAGATAAATATCGAAAGGAGATAACAATAGAATGGCAAGTGACATGAAGGTTGAATTTTTTATGAAACTGCTTTCTGCGAAAATGATTTCATTAGAATTTAGAAAAGAAAAAAAAATTTAATAAAATCGCTTTTGTCTAAAGCCACTTTTTGAAGATTTAAAAAAAAAAATGCTTGATGAAGCCACGTTTTGAGAACGCGGGTCACAGTAGAATTACAAAATATTACAAAAAGTACATCAAAATTAAAATACAAATAAAAAAAGGACACCCCCTCTTCACCCTCGACAAGACAACAGCAGTCAACTCCATGCTACTATATATTATTATATCGCCGACCACGACTTGTCTGAAACGCCGAATCTTCCTTCAGTTTTCATATTTGTTTATTTTTATATCCTGAAAATGCACGCGTTGAGTCTTTTTGAAGTGGGGACAGACAGGTGTTAGGGATGAATTACTTTATTAGCATTACAGTATAAGTACCAATGCTATCACAGGAGAATTTCTCTACTAAAGTTCTTACAATTACCTTCTAGAATAGTTGGTCACCAATTAACTTCACGTGTTAGTTTAAGGATAGATAAGCAAATGAAAGTTTGGATTGGATTTTATTACTTTTCATAATTAGAGAATTTTTTTTTTTTTAAAAGATAAAGTATAGAATATATATATCCACTGTTTTAATGATGTAATAAAATAATTAAATAAAATATAATTATTTATTCTTAATAGACTTAGAGAGTCTTCTAAAATTATTTATGACATCTGTTAGAACATGGTATTTGAGGAATTGATTTTCTGTATTCATTGGATAATTCTCTGTTATAGATTACATTGTACCACAAGGTATATAAGGAGATGTACAAGGGAACAAGAATCACCCTAAATCAGCCTATAACTCTAATCACGGGAATAAGGTCAAACTTTCCGTATTTACAATATATTTAACACTCCCCCTCAAGTTAAGTGATCGAGTCGCCGATCCTTAACTTGCTCAATGCCTTTTGGAACAGTTGCCCGGTGACCGCTTTGGTCAGTATATCTGCCAGTTGATCTTCCGATCTCACAAATGGAATTGTGATAATCCCATCCTCCAGTTTTTCCTTGATGAAATGTCTATCCACCTCCACGTGCTTCGTTCTGTCGTGTTGAACGGGATTCTCAGAAATGCTGATTGCTGCTTTATTATCACACTTCACGGGACTCGGTCCCAAAGGGGCTAAGCCAATTTCAGTCATTAACCTCCTTAGCCAAATGACTTCGGCTACTCCTTTTGCTATACCTCTGAATTCTGCTTCTGCGCTGGATAATGCCACAACTTTCTGTTTCTTGCTCCGCCAAGTTACCACATTTCCCCCAACAAGTGTGAAATATCCAGAAGTGGATCTTCTGTCATTCGGATTCCCTGCCCAATCTGCATCGGTATAAGCTTCGATGTCAAGGTGACCATGTCTTCCAAACATGATGCCCAACCCACTCGTTCCTTTCAGATATCGGAGGATGCGTACCACAGCTTCCATATGTTCTTTCTGGGGTTGGTGCATAAACTGACTCACAATTCCCACAGCATATGCAATATCGGGCCTTGTATGAGACAAATAAATGAGTTTGCCTACCAATCGTTGATACCGCTCCTTTTCAGTTGGTTCCCCGTACCCTTCTGTTCTTAACTTGTGATTCACCTGTATTGGTGTCTCAACCGGTTTGCAATCCAGCATACCAGTTTCAGCCAACAAGTCCAGCACATACTTCCTTTGAGATATAAAAATGCCCCTTTTTGATCGAAGGACTTCAATTCCAAGGAAGTACTTCAATCCTCCCAAGTCCTTCATCTCAAATTCCTTGAATAGATTCCCTCTCAGTTGGTTCATTTCTTCTGTATCGCTTCCTGTTATGATCATATCATCTACATAGATGATCAAGCAAGTGAGCAGTTCCCCCCGTTTCTTCAAGAACAACGTGTGATCGGAGTTGCTTTGAGTATACCCATATCTCTGCATTGCCAGAGTAAATCTCCCAAACCAGGCTCGTGGTGACTGTTTTAGGCCATAGAGTGCTTTTCGGAGTTTGCACACCTCTCCCCTTTTAAACCCCTCTGAGAACCCTGGAGGGGGTTCCATGAAAACTTCTTCTGACAAGTCACCATGCAAGAAGGCATTTTTTACGTCAAACTGATGGAGGGGCCAGTCCCTGTTTGCTGCAACGGAGAGGAGTACTCGAACTGTATCTAACTTTGCTACCGGAGAGAACGTCTCAGAGTAGTCAATACCATAGGTCTGAGTGTACCCCTTTGCTACCAGTCGGGCTTTGTACCTTTCAACGGACCCATCTGCTTTATGCTTTATAGTGAATACCCATCTGCACCCAACTGGTTTCTTACCCTCGGGTAATTGGCACCGTTCCCAAGTTCCATTCTTTTCAAGTGCACTCATTTCTATTTCCATAGCCTCTTCCCATTCCTTATTCATTCTGGCCTCTTGTACGGTCTCTGGAATGACTTCTTTGCATAGATTTGCAAGAAATGCTCTTGCCATCCCAGACATGCTCCCCCTAACTAAGTTTCCTGCAGGGTACTTAGTTGACCGAGACGTACGTTCTGGGGAGTATCTTTGTGGTGGTACCCCCCGATTGTTCCGCTGAGGTAAATGATATCTGGAACTGACTGTTACATCTTCAGGAACACAATCAATGGCATTTGTGATATCAGAATTATGAATATCAGACAAAGAAGGGTTGGAAGCTTCTGTTACCTCATTTTGGACATCATGCGAAGGAGGATCAGTGGGCGTGGAGATGGTGGTGGTACTGAGAGCTTCTGTTGTTATATCCGGATAGTGAAGCCAGGATAAGGGTTCATTCCGATTCTCCCCCTGAACCCTTGACTGGGTGAGGAAGAAGTATTCGGTCTCGACGAAGTCACAATCCATAGTGACATGTATTCTTTTAGTGACTGGATTATAACACCGATATCCCTTCTGATGAGGAGCATACCCCACGAAGACACATTTAACGGCACAGGGATCAAGTTTGTTTCGGTCGGTTTTAGGAACATGAACAAAGACCGAACAGCCGAAGATCCGGGGGGGTAAGGTTAGGTGGGAAGGTATGGTGGTGTGTTTCTGGAGTACGGAGAGAGGAGTTTGGTGGTTGAGGATCTTGGTGGGTAATCTGTTTGTGAGATATGTGGCAGTGGCAACCGCTTCGGGCCAAAAGTGGTTAGGAACATGGGACTCGGTGAGAAGGGCTCGAGTCATTTCCAGGATGGTCCGGTTTTTTCTTTCAGAAACACCGTTTTGCTGGGGTGTGTTCGGACAACTAGTCTGGTGGATAAGGCCATTTTCTTTAAAAAACACATTCATTTCCTGGTTCACAAATTCTCTGCCATTATCCGATCGAAGTATTTGAATTTTCTTGTTGAACTGTGTCTGGATCATGTTAAAGAAAGCCACAAATACACTGAAAACCTCAGATTTATGTCGCAAAAAATAAACCCAAGTCATACGCGAGCAATCATCAACAAATAGAACAAAATACCGAAACTGATTGTTATTTGAAACCGGAGCTGGTCCCCAAACATCCGAATGAACTAAGGAAAACACATTCTCAACGCGTGTATTACTGGGTTTAAAAGAGGTTCTATGGCTCTTTGAGGTAAAACAAGTCTCACAAGAGAGGTCCAATTGTGGTTTAGACTGAAACAAAGTAGGAAACAATATTCTTAAATACCCAACAGAGGGATGACCGAGACGCCGATGCCATAACCAAAGCTGAGTTGCTGCCTTTCCCATAGATAGAAGTGCCTTTGTCGGACTCTGAACTTCATCAACATAATACAATCCTCCTTGCTCAGTACCACGCCCAATGATCTCCTTCGTATGAATGTCCTGTATCAAACAAAATCGAGGATAGATTAGGACCATGCAATTCAATTCTTTTGTAATGTGACTCAGTGATAGCAGTTTATAGGACAACGATGGCACATAGAGACAATGTTTCAGTTTCAACTTCGGTGTAAGACAAATTGAACCCTCTTTTTCCACAATAACCAAATCACCGTTTGCAGTTTCAATAGAAGAGGTCAATGGTTCAACCGGATCAATTAAATCAGATAAATCAAACGTCATCGAATCAGTGGCACCACAATCAATCACCCATTTAGAGCTTTTAGTAGTGGAATGGGTGAGAAACACATGCTTTTTATAAAATTTGGGGTCTTTTTCCAGAATATCAGAATTGGGGGGCCAAATTCGCAGATCTTCAAAGTTGGGGGGCCAATTCGTAACTTGGGGCATTTTATTAAAAAGGGAATTAGGGTTTGGGGCATAACTCCCAAACCCAATACCTGATGTCCTCATTTCTTCTGTCTGCGGCGCATCTCTTTCGCCGCCTGTCTCGCCGCCGCCGCTGGAAGAGAAGGCGGTGCCGTGACGGCTGACCACTACCGCCGCTGTACCGGCGGTTCCCCTGGAATTGCCTGCAGCGGCGTCGCCTCCGGTTCCCGTCGCCTCTCCTTCACCGTTGGCAATATATGCCCGTCTGTTGCCGCCGCCTTTCGCCGCCTCTCTGGTGGTGGAGGTCTTCCGGTGGCCCTCCCACCAGTCCGGATAGCCTATCACCTCAAAACACTCTTCTTTGGTATGTCTTGGCTTCCCACAGACCTCGCACACCAACCCGGATTTATCTTCACGCAATGATGACCGGCGTCCGCCGCCTTCTCCACGGCCGGCGCCACCTGAGCGTGACCCATTCCGTCCGCCTCTCTGATTTCGGGCTATGAGTCCAGATCCGACTCCCCTAGATCCGATCTCATCATCTTCTTCATTCGCCGCCTTCAAGATCTGGAGTCGTGCGGCCTCCCGTCGGACTGTAGCATACGCCGATTCAATGGGGGGTTTGGGTTCAAGTTTCAGTATATCTCTCCTGATGGAGTCAAATTTCTCATCAATTCCGGTGAGGAATTGATAGAGCCGTTGTTCCTGAGTAATCCGGTTGAAGGCTCTGATGTCTTCCTCACACTTCATTGGGTTAGGCTGCTTGCGATCGATGGCCATCCATATGGCTTGGAGTTTGTTCCAAAACTCCTCAAGGCTGTCTTTCCCTTGTCTTTGAGTATTTGCTCGTCGGTGAAGGTCGAAGAGCTGCAACGGGTCGCCGCCGCTGCCATAGGTGGTGGTGAGTCCGTCCCACAGAGCCTTGGCGGTTGGATATTGGAGGACGTTGTTGATCAGGTTCGCCTCCATATTCTGAATAATCCAGGTAAAAACCTGTTGATCGATCTGTTCCCATTGATCGAACTTTGGGTCAGATTCGTTCGGGGCCGGTGGGGTTCCGGTTATGTGTGACCGGCATCCTTTCCCTCCGATTGCCATTCTCATTAGCCGAGCCCAAACCGGATAATTGTCACTATTCAATTTGATTCCAATTGACAAGTTATCGGGATTGAACATGGCTTGTTGTTGGGTGAGTTGCAGTGCCAAATCTTGGCTGTTGTTGGTATTGGTAGACATCCTTACGTTCTGATGTCTTTTCTCTTGGTTTTGGCTGTCTTAGGTTTGAGAAGGGTATGGACGATGATGTTACTGCTGAGTCCTCAGGATCTCAACACCGCTCTGATACCATGTTAGAACATGGTATTTGAGGAATTGATTTTCTGTATTCATTGGATAATTCTCTGTTATAGATTACATTGTACCACAAGGTATATAAGGAGATGTACAAGGGAACAAGAATCACCCTAAATCAGCCTATAACTCTAATCACGGGAATAAGGTCAAACTTTCCGTATTTACAATATATTTAACAACATCCTATTTTATGTTTATGTTTATGTTTTGTTTTTTTATTTTATTCTTATATATACGTATAAATAGATAACTCAAATTAAGAGGAAGATCTTTTTAGATTAAGAGATGGGTCTTTTTAAATTTTTTTCGTATTATAATTTATTTCTCTTTTCTAATCTTAACAGTCTATTAATATATGTACATATAAGTGAAATAAAAAATAAAACACAAATATAAAATATGAGATCCTACGCCTTCTAAAATAATAGATTCACGTAATGTTATTTTCATCATTAAAATTATGATTATCTGAAAGAAAAAAATTCAGCTAAAATCGGCCAGTCCACAATGGCGTTCTATCTAGACACTTGAATGTTGCTATATATACCAGTGAGGAGAGTAACAAAGGAGGGAAGCTCAGAAGCTTTGAAACCATAATATCTCTACTTTGTGAGAGAGATGAGAGAATTAACTAGAACGTTACTGCTTTTATTGTGTTTCCGTGCTTATTGTTCTGTATTTGCTGCAGCAGGAGATGAATTGAATCTGTGGTGCATTGAAAAGGAGAGAGAAGCTCTTCTCGAGTTCAAGAAAGGCCTTATAGATGATGAAGGCAGTCTGTCATCATGGGGAAGTGAGGAAGACAAAAGGGAATGCTGCCAGTGGAAAGGGATCGAGTGCAGCCACGACTCAGGTCATGTAATCGCCCTCCAACTTGGTAATTGTGAACAAGAATATCATATATATTTGAGAGGTGAGAATATTAGTAGTGCCCTGCTTGAGTTGAAGTATTTGACTCATTTGGACCTCAGTTGCATTTATTTTGGAAATTTTCCATATTTCATTGGTTCCATGGTGAAATTGCAGCACTTGAATTTCCACGGCTCCCTTACTTCAAGTGTTGTTGGTCATCAGTTGGCTGATCTTACCAACCTTAGGACACTAGATCTCGGGGATAATTCTCTCTTTTTCGATAACCTCCATTGGCTTTCTCGTCTCTCATCATTATCCTTTCTTGATTTGAGCGGTAGCAACTTGACAAATATCAATTCTCTACAGGAGATATTCAATCTTCCTTCTCTCAAAGAATTGTACTTGAGTAGTTGTTACTTACCCACGTATTTCTCTGTTAACTCCTCTTCAACATCTCTTTCTGTTCTTAATCTATCCTTCATAATCACGTCTTCCTCTTTTCATTGGTTGTTTAATATAAGTTCAAGCCTCCGTAGCATAGACCTTTCTTACAATCATTTAGACTCCAATATTGCTAGTGACTTTGGGAGATTTGCTTTTCTTGAGCACCTCGATCTGTCAAGTAATGAACTAACAGGTGGAATTCCAGAATCCTGGGGGAATTTAAGTCATTTGCAGATCTTAGATCTGTCAAGTAATCATTTAACAGGTGGAATTCCAAAATATTTGGGGAATTTGAGTCATTTGCAGATCTTAGATCTGTCAGAGAATCAACTAACAGGTGGACTTCCAAAATCCTTGAGTGGTTTAAGTCATTTGCAAATATTAGATCTATCACAGAATATCTTATCAGAATCTCTTCCCCAATTGTTTAACAAGTTACCTGTGGGAGTAAATCAGTCGCTAGAGATTCTGAAGTTGCATAAAAATGATCTGTATGGTTCAGTGCCTGATGTTACGTGTCTTCCTTCCTTGAGGATTTTGCGTTTACAAAAGAATAAATTGAATGGGTCTTTTTCGCATGGCTTTGCACATATTTCGAAGCTTGAAGTTTTAGATTTGTCCAACAATCAAATTAGGGGATCCGTGCCTGATTTGACCCCATTTGTTTCATTGAGAGAATTACATCTTGGCGGCAATAAATTGAAATTGCTACCAACAACTCTCGCACAACTTTCCTTGCTTGAAAAGTTGGATCTTTCATCAATTTCAGGAAAAATCACTGAAATCCACCTCTTCAAACTCCATAACTTGAAACATTTGGATTTGTCCTTTAACTCGTTGGCCTTCAATGTTTCTGATGATTGGATTCCTCCTTTTCAATTGAATGTCTTAAAACTAGCAATGTGCAACATCAGTCCTCACTTCCCAACATGGCTTCGCACACAGACAAATCTTTCTAGGTTGGATCTCTCTTCTAATAGCATCTCGGAGAAAGTGCCTAAATGGTTCTGGGATTTCTCCCCCAAAATAGGTTACTTAAACCTCTCTCATAACCAGATTATTGGTAGCATTCCTGATTTGTCTTCCATGAATTATGAGATACTGGATATTAGTTATAATCATTTCTCAGGTCCCTTACCATTGCTACCTCTCAATTCCGCTGCAATTTTCCTGTCAGATAATATGTTTGTGGGGTCAATCTCGTCAATATGCACAACTTCCTATTGGTTTCTCTCCACACTTGACCTGTCAAATAATCGGTTTTCTGGAGAACTTCCTGATTGTTGGGAGAACAGTTCAAGCTTGGTCATTCTCAATTTGGCTAACAATAAATTTTCTGGAAATATTCCGCACTCTTTTGGCTCTTTGCATAATCTTAAAATGTTGCGATTGGGCAATAATAATTTCTCAGGAGAATTGCCTTCCACTTTGATGAATTGCTCATACATGCTAATGCTTGATGTTGGAGGAAATAATCTAAGAGGAAAAATCCCAGCCTGGATAGGAACAAACCTTACATTTTTGTATGTCTTGAGCCTTCGGAACAACAGTTTTTCTGGAGACATTCCGACAGAAATTTGCTCTCTAACAGGGATTCAAATCTTGGACTTGTCTAGGAACTTCCTATCAGGAAAACTTCCTCAGTGCTTCAACAATTGCAATTCTTGGGTTCAAAAGGATACCTTATTTTATAGCTCCATTTGGGGTTTTGACCGAGTGGATTATTATTCAGAATTGTACATCGACCATGTACTCGTACAATGGAAGCGGCAGCAGGTTGAATATAGGAAAACAACAGTGGGACTTGTTAAACTCATCGACCTTTCAAACAACAGATTAATTGGCAACATCCCCGATGAGTTTTCTCAATTGAAGGCATTAATTTCCTTGAATCTTTCTCGAAATAATTTGGGCGGACGCATAATTCCCAACATTGGTGAGATGGAGGAGCTGGAAATTCTTGATTTGTCTACAAACAAATTCTCCGGTGAGATTCCAAAGGGTCTGGCAAACTTGGATCGATTGGCTGTTCTGGACTTGTCAAACAACCATTTGTCCGGTAGAATTCCATGGAGTACTAAGCTTCAGGGGTTTGAGCCATCTTGGTATGTAGGGAATGATGGACTTTGCGGCCTACCTCTGACGAGATGTCCTGGAGATGAGCCCAATCCATCCACAACTCAGCTTGGAAAGCAGGAGATTAGTGTTGATGATGGCTTTATGGCCCAGCTGCATTCGCACGAGTTCTACATACCTATCGTTCTTGGGTTGATAGTTGGATTTTGGGGAGCTGTTGGGACGTTGGTACTCAACAGCTCATGGAGAAATGCTTATTTTAATTTCTTCAGCAGGACGGGAGATTGGTTGTACGTGACAACAATGATATATGCAGGCAGGCTAAAGCGAAGCTTCAGAAACAACGTAAGTCAGACCAATTCACTGAACTAATTTGGTATAAATTGCACGCATCTGCAGAGCTCTAAACTCTTTTTTGCTACTTTGTTGGTGGCAGGTACCTAATTGAGGATGTTTTCTTGTCATGCTTCAAGAGAGAAGTTTTTTATAAGCATTTCAGAGTTTCAGATTCATTGTAATCGTCAGCTATATAAATAAGCATCACTGTATATTGATGAGATATGAATTCCAACTACTTGTGGGAAAAGTCTCAATATATATATAAAGATGGTTTTTTAATAGCGTCCCTTTCTTTTAGTTACAATTGTTGTTGAGAGTTTTGTGGTGATTGCCCGTATAGGTACTACTGTATCATAATTTAATTGAAATCTTATTAATTTGAATATGAAGGATTATTTGTTGGGAAAGAAGATAACATCATTCGGTGATTCACTCCACCAAGGCACAAAGTCATGAATTATCACAAGACGGGACATGCATGGCGTTGTTTGGAGTTTAGCAGCGGACGAATTGGCCGCAGGAGCATTGAAAACTCTCATTTTAAGTTTCATATTTGAAAGTTGAAACAAACAGAAAAAAAAAACTGGGAGAAAAGGTTTTGGCTAATTGCAGCGACCAACCCTGTTAGGATGTATAATTACAGAAACCTTCCTTAATACTTTCAAAAATTACAAATACGCCCTACTTGATTGTCGAATTCTCAGAGTATTGTGATAATTAACATAATGGTAGGGAGACTACGGACTGATTTTCTAAAGTTCGAAAAATAATATATCCACTTTGTATTCCCAGTTAACCAATATTTATACAAACTAGCAAGGTGTACGTGCGTTGCACGTGGCATACAATTTATTCTTATTTTTCGTGTAGAAAACTTTTGTTTCTTTTAATTTATTTTGTATAGTGGACTCTATTAGTATTTTTGTGTAATCTATTATATCTATTATTTTCATTTTTACTTTGAATTTTGAAAAACCATAGTACATGTTTCTTGTGCGAGTAATTGTTGCTAGTATTTTTTTTTTAACGTTATTGAATATTTAGTAAGAAAACCTTTGTTTCTTTTAATTTATTTTATGTAGTGGGGACTCTATTAGTATTTTTGTGTAATCTAGTTATATCTATTATTTTCATTTTTGTATCTTGAAAAACCATAGTACATGTTTCGTGTGCGAATAATTACTGCTAGCATTGTTTTTTACTTTGTTGAAAATTTAGTTTTTGAATCTTCTGCTTGAAACTGTAGATAGTATTTTTTCTTATTTTCTCCAAAAGCAAGTTTTCCCTACATTTATATGAATATTGGAAATTGAAGGACGTACTATTGACGATTCCTTTCTATTGTCCAAGGATGATTTTCTTATTCATTTTCTTGTTTTATTGTTTTCAACAATTTTATTTTTCCATAGTTTTCTATGTTTTTATTTGAAAAATGATGATAGACTTTTGTCTTCTCTATTTTTTTTTCTTGTTTTTTCCTACCTCTTTTTGCTCTCGTTAGCTTTGGTGCTTCTTATTTCTCTTTTCTAGTATCCTCGAACAATTCCTTATTCCTTCTCCTTCTTTATTATCTTCAACAACTTTGTTTTTCCATGCTTCTAGTTTACTTTGTTTGGGTACTTTCTCTTGAAAAATGATGTCAAACTTTCATCAGTTGTATCTATAGAGTCATTGTCATCTAAAATTTATATCTCGTTTTCTATCTCGGTCGTTTCTCCTCTCACCAAATCTGTTTTCTTCTTTTCTTTGTTGTTGCCTCCCTTAGGTTTGTTATCTTTGTGCCTCTTGTCTCATTTTGTTTGTCTATGTCGTATTTACCTTTTCCCTTTTCCCTTTTCCTTGTTCCTGATATTTATTATTGTCATCTAAAATTTATATCTCGTTTTCTATCTCGGTCGTTTCTCCTCTCACCAAATCTGTTTTCTTCTTTTCTTTGTTGTTGCCTCCCTTAGGTTTGTTATCTTTGTGCCTCTTGTCTCATTTTGTTTGTCTATGTCGTATTTACCTTTTCCCTTTTCCCTTTTCCTTGTTCCTGATATTTATTTTTTTCACCTTTTGTTTTCTTCCACTTTCTCCATAGTGCTGACTTTTTTTCCTCTCGATTCTTTTGTATCTTCAATACTTATCCAATGACAAATAAAATTCTATTTCTTATTTCCGCATTTTTGTCAAGTCCGAAAGGAAGTTGTACTGTTTTTCTTTTGTTGGCGCCAAAGCTTTGTAATGAAGTCGTGATTCTTGATCCGGCCAATTTTTATGCATTATTGACAATTTAATAATATTTCTCATTTTTAATTTGATTGTTTCTTTTACCTCGCTCATTGCTTCAATATACTCAGTCACTGAACATCTAATGTGCGCCTCTGCTATACTTCTTTAAATAATGTGATTGTGGCTTGTGCACTTCCATCTGCTATGTTTAGAGTAACCCTATACCTGTATATTTTGAATTTTGTAGTTTAGTTATCTTTATGTTGTAGATATTAAATTTTATCTGTTTTTAGATTTCATACCTCAGTGATGTTTCCACTTCGTCATTCATGCAATTTCAGCGCTGTATTCCTTGCATTGTTTTTTATACTAATCTTATGCAGTTGTTGCAAGCTTCATACCATGGCTTTAATATGTTTTCTACTGAATTAACTTTTGCTTTGAAGTAATAGTGTTTGTTCTTTAAGTATTAGTGGAGTTTGTGTTTCCATGCACCAAAAAAATATTATACTATTGTGTTAGCTTTTGATAAGAGTATTAGTCTCAAATATTATAAAAACATTTTAGTTTGAAGGTCCTATTTCTTATTTCTAGATTGTCTCTCGTAACTTTGGTCGATTATAAGTCACTTCTGCAATGGTTATTTCATCAATGCTTTTTATTTTTTTCATCATCCATAATTTCTCTATGTTTGTTTCCTCGGAGGACACCAACTTGCTCATCATAGATACAACTATTGTGATCAATTTATTTAGTAATTTAGTTAATATACTATTATTAGAAAAAACACATCATATTATGATAATAATAAGACAAACTCACCATGTATTGAGCTTTTCTGCCTTGACACAATTTGGATTGAGAAGTATCGCTGTTGCAGAAGTTGCCTTTAATTGTAGTTCACCTTGTATAACATTTGTTTTTATTAGATGATCTATTCTAATAATAAAATGCATTTGTTACAAGTATTTCTTATTTCTTTTTGTTTGTGTTTTTGTATTATATCTGGTTTTTTAACCTTGAAATTCCCACAATTGCTCTCTTATCTTCCATTTTTTATAACCACCGTTCTTCTGATACTACTAAGTCGTCCCAAATATTTATTGTGATAGTTTTCGACCTTCACCCATATAAAATATATGAATTAATAATAACTATATCGTAAATCGTAAATCTTTAATTATTTCCTTACTCATCTTTCATTAGTATCACTTCTCTTCCATATCATGTGCTTTTGTTGTTTCTCCAAAATTAAAACGGTTGTTTCACTTTCTCCAAAAATCCAATTACATCTACATTTTTTCTAGGTTAGTTTTTTTCCTAATTGAACTAAAATTAACTTTGATGGGTCCAGAAATGTGAGGATCCGAATCCGATCACTTTACGATTTGTATTTGTGGAGGAAACCACCGGAGATTCGCCGGAAATGAAAAGGGGGTTCTACCTGTTGGGACAAGCACAAGAAAAGTCAGAAGGCTAAGCTGGGGGAACTGGGGGTGATACCCAGTTTGGCTCTCCGACGCTCAAGTCAGTTCAAGGTCTGAAGAAATGTAAGTTTGGCAGCAATTTCAGTGATGAAGAATGCTTACCAGTGTAGAAGATGACTTTAGCTATTTATAATTGAGGGTCAAGGGCCCTTTGGTCATTTGCCTCAAGTGGTCCTGGCCGAATGTTGCCCTAACACGTGGCGCCATAAGAGAGAAACCTAGGAGGAATCTTCTGCAAAAGTGGCCAAAAGTTGGTGCTGGCAACAGTGGCAGGTGCGCGGGCATGTACGTTGTGTCAGAGAGCCATTTGGGCGGTTGGTAACGAGGGCTTGAGAGCGCGCTCGTGACAACCTGGAGTACTGGAAGTCAAGACATCCGCTGAGGGGAACGAAGACTTCAGTTCAAATGACGAGCCAATAGGGGAGGCCACTCTGAGGGAGTGTGACGCTCGAAGAGGGCTCCCTTGGCACGTGGGCGTACCAATCATTTAGTATGTAGGACGCTCGTGGGAGTGACAGCGCTCGTTGGGCTTAACTCCTGAAGAAGGATTGCGCTCGTTGCGCTTAGTGCTCGTGCGCTGATGGGTGCAGCCTTGGGGAGCCAGATGTCATCATCTCGGTGATGCCACGTGTCTTAACGTGGGACGATCGTATTTTGACCCCATCATTTTGCCCCCCAATTCTGTAGTCCTTAGTGATAAGGATTGTAGAATTTTGACACGTTCAATCTTTCGCATGCAACGCTCGTATAGGACTTGGCGTGTTGAGCAATTTTTCCTCTGATGGTGCCATTAATGCGGTCTTTTCAACCAACCGCTCGTAATGCTTCCACACTGAGCGTTGTACTATTCTTGAGTATCCGAAACGTCAGAGCATTAAATACGGGCGCGCGTGGGGCGCGTGAGCATTGGGAAGCATGTGACGGTTCCACAAAGTGGGCGGTTTCCTAGGCGGGAAATGATTACCATTTTGAATTTATTGCCGAAAAAGGTACCAACTCCCATCCCTATAAATGTGGGATTCTGAAATCTTGCTACTCTTTACGCATTCAGAACTTCCAAGCATCCTTTGCAAAAAGAATTCTTTCTCACTCCAGTTCTTAGAGCATCTTCAACCTTTCTCCCAGACTTTCTCAGAAACCTTCAAGGTAAACTTCCAGTGTAACTTTCTAACTTTGCTAACCGTAGATTCGGACCTTAGGATTCCATAACCCCTTAGATTCTTCTCCTTTAGGGAACTCTAATTTCTTTCCAGAAAACCTCCAAATCCCAGTTTCTGCCATGGCCGACCAACATATTGAGGAATTTGCCCGTGAAATCCAAGAAATGGCCACTAAAAGTTCTTCTTCCCCCGATTCCCCCAGAGATGAAGAGTTGGGGGCGGCAGTGATGGCCATGGAGGATAGGAATCCTGGCGGAATGGATCCTCTCTTTGAGGAGATGAATCTGGTAATGGAGGCAGAGAGGCAAGGGGTTGTTCTCCCCATAACTCAGAGTGCCACTCATCCCCACCGCCATACCGTGACCGTGGCCGTTGCGAATCCGCTTCCAGTGGCTGAAGCCATAACCGGGCCTTCAGAAAGAGCCCGTGATAAGGGAAAAGGCAAGAAATCCCAAAAATCCAAAGGGCCTAATGAGGGTGAAGGATCAGGTTACCAGGCTACCGAGCGCACGCCCGATGAAACCCCCAGCACAGTTACCGTGGGAGACGTGAAAACGATGATGGCGCCCATTTACTGGGACGAGCGCTATTCGTGGAGAATTCCAGAAAGCCACGAGCGTGCTAATAATCCGCCTCCTGGGGAAATGGCTGTATATGTGGACACAGTGAGTTCAGGAGGCTTGAGGTTCCCCATCTCGGTCTCGATGGCTCACCTGTTGAATGATCTGGGTCTCTGTCCATCACAAATCGTGCCCAACGGCTTGGCTTTGTTGACCTGCTTTGTGATTTTGATGAGGAGCATGGGTTACGAGCCCCTCTTGCGGAACTTCAACGCCCTTTTTCAAGTGGTCAGCTCCTCTCGTTCATCTCCCGAGGTGGGTTTTTACTATGTTCAAGCGAAGGCCCATATGAAGCTGATCAACTCGCCCTCGAGCACTTATGGCCCTGATTGGAAGGAGAAGTTTATCTTCGTCAAAGCTCCAACAGAAGAGGGCTTTGGGGTGCCCACGCACTTGGGCTCGTTTGCAAAGAGCCGCTTGCCACCCGCACTCCCTAAAGATTGGGCCAAGAGCCTGGCAGCAACCCTGAGGGACGAGGGCCACCTCATTCAAGCAAAAGATTGGATAGACGATGCGGAACTCATGTTCCTGTGTGGTCTTTCCAACGACCCTCATTACCTTGACAACCCTCCGGCTCGTGACATAGAGAGAGATGGTTAGATTCTTAGGGCACTGACTTTAGATAGGAATGAATACTAACTGCCTTTCTGTACTTGTAACTTGCAATCTGAGTAGATGGTTTGAGGATTTCTAACTCTCGAAATTTTCATTCTTGCAGGAGTTGCTATATTAGAGATGGCTGGAGGAATCAGGCAAGCCGCACGTTTCGCCCATGCTAACAGGAACCAAGCCCCACAGGGAGACCAACAGCGCGAGCAACAACGCCCTCGTAACCGTAGCAATCGAGGAGACGCTCGTAGCGGCAGTCAAGGCTCCAGTTCGAGCGCTAATCCGGAGGTTCAGCCATCTCGTGGCCGAGGGGAGCGTAGATTGGTCAACAGAGAGACCAGGGGGCGGTCAGAGAGAGCGGGAGATGTTCAACCCCCTCCGCCTACAGAACAAACAAGGCCAGTAACCACACTGGCGATAACCGAGGCTCCTCCGAGCGCTAGCAGGCCTTCCCGCAAGAGGAAGAGGATGCCCGATTCTGCTGCAATCAAGGGCAAGGGCAAACAAGTAGTCGAGGGCCCCAGGGGCGAGGGGGAAACTTCCTCTTCAGAGGAAGAACATCTATGGGAGTTCCCCCGTCGAGGGGACAGAGACTTTACAGGCGCCACCGATGGTGGGCCGGTTCTGCTGAGGCCTGGCACGGTCGCTCAGGCTGTCACCGAGAATCTTTTCAGCAAAGCTCAATTCTCGGCAGACCATCGGCATCTCTACAGCGAGTCTGTGGAGAAAGTGACCCTTGATGCGGCCCACGCTCTAATCTCTGTAAGTCTTCACTCCTTGCTTTCTTTGCTTATTTCTGTAAATTATCATTTTTTTTTTTTTTTTTGGCTAACACTTCCTTTTCCTCCCACTTATACAGCAAGTTCTTCCCCGGCTCCGGAATGTGCAAATGCGAGCCTCCACTTACGCCGAGCGCAAGACTAAGTACAAGAAGATGGCCCGCTCGAATGACCCGGCTCAGATCCAATCGGAGCTGGACGTAGAAATTGCCAAGTATGAATCCCTCAAGGATTTGTACAATAAAACGGAGGAAGAGCTGGGAAAACTGAAAGAGGATTTTGTGGCGGTAGATAGCGCTCGAATCGGCTTGAGCGGTCGGTTGGCCCAAGCTAACGAGCGCTGCAGGAAGGCGGAAACAGAGCGGGAAACCTGGAAGGCGAGGGCTCTGGAGGCCGAGAGGAAATTCAATGACGCCGTGAACGAGTGGCCTCGAAGTCTGGAGCGTGCTAACAAGGAGGCTCTTATCAAGTTCTGCCACTCCAAAGCCTTTAATTTCGCAGCCTCGTTACACTGCTTGGATGAGGCCCAAAATGCCTTCAACTTGGCAGTGGATCAGGGCATCCACAAGGGGCTGACCGATCCGGCTATGAAGGGAGCTGAGGGCACGGGGCTCATGTTCAACGAGCGCTGTGAGGAGGTGGATGAGGACCCCAACGACCCCGCGGACGCCATTGCGGAGATGGAGTACGAATTCTTGGTTAAACTGATCCAAGATGAGTACACTGACGCTCATCGGGAAGGGGGCGCGGCTCAAAATGATGATCCTGAAGATGAGCCTCTAGCGCCCGTCATGGAGGAAGCCCCGGTCCTAGTTGCTGAAGGTACCAACGTTCCCGATCCTGGTGCAAACGAGCCCAACGATCCCCAAGATCAACCGCAAGAGCCTGAGGGCCCAGTTCATGGCCCCGTGGCTCAGAACATTCTGGTGATCGTTGATGAAGACATCGCCCCAGCCGCCTGAAGCTTTTCCCTTTATAAATTCTCTTATGTATTTTCCAGCTTTTCTGTCTCTTTTCTTTCTCTTGAAACAATATTTCATGGGCCTTTGAGCCCCTATCTTGTAAGATTTTTCTTTTGCAATGAATAAATATCCCATTTTTCATGACTTTGTTCTTCTGTTCATTTATGAATCAGAACTTATACTTAGAGCTTGCTGGAACAAATCTTGTAATAATAAGACTGCGTGTAGTATATTCTGTGGATATTTGATTTCTCTGATAAGCCTTTAGGACTTTGAGAAATTTTGTTAACTTCTGTAAATCTTGAAAATTTGTCTAAGTCCTGAGCGATCGTGAGGGTCTTATTGTGAGATTGCCCCCCTACTCAAGACTTGTATAAATTTCTGCCTTTGTAAATTTGTCTAAGTCATGAGCGATCGTGAGGGTCTTATTGTGAGATTGCCCCCCCACTCAAGACTTGTATAAATTTTTGCCTTTGACATAAGCCTTGAAAATTTGTCTAAGTCTTGAGCGATCGTGAGGGTCTTATGGTGAGATTGCCCCCCCACTCAAGACTTGTATAAATTTTTGCCTTTGACATAAGCCTTGAAAATTTGTCTAAGTCTTGAGCGATCGTGAGGGTCTTATGGTGAGATTGCCCCCCCCCACTCAAGACTTGTATAAATTTTTGCCTTTGACATAAGCCTTGAAAATTTGTCTAAGTCTTGAGCGATCGTGAGGGTCTTATGGTGAGATTGCCCCCCCACTCAAGACTTGTATAAATTTTTGCCTTTGACATAAGCCTTGAAAATTTGTCTAAGTCTTGAGCGATCGTGAGGGTCTTACTGAGTGGTTGCCCTCGTTCAAGACTTGTGCGATACCTTCTTGATTCTGAGGCCATCGTTCGAGCGCTCCGGCTCTTGTCGTATTTCTGGCTCTGCAAGAAATCCCGCTTTCGAGCGCAAGGCGTTACAAGAAACAGCCAAGGCCTACTAGGATTTGCTCTTGTAGGAGATCCCGTTTTCGAGCGCAAGGCGTTTTAAGAAACGGCCAAGGCCTACTAGGATTTTCCTCATAATCTTCTTCCAATTTGCCTAATTGGTTGTGAGCGTAACCAGTCTATCCTTATGAGGGCGTCCCCCCATATGGAGTAGAGTGCTGGCAAGCGTAACCCATACGAGATAACAGCATACATATTGGAATGGGTTACCAACCACGTTCGCAAAGACGAGGGGCGTGGGACTTATCCATTCAAGCAACCAAAGAAACAGGAATATTAGAGAAATTAAAAAGATTATGTTACCGCTTACTTGTGATTGGAAGTACATAGTACCCGTTAAAGAGGGTTGTTACATCAGGGTTTGCAAAGAGCTTTTAAACATAAAACCGTCGGAGGTTACATGCGTTCCAAGGGCTAGGCAAGCGCTCACCTTGAAGTGTCTCCAGGGTGTAAGTGTTGTTAGCTCTGAGTTGTACGACCTTGAATGGGCCTTCCCAATTGGGGTCCAATTTCCCTACGTGTCTGGACACCTCCACTTTCTTCAAAACCAAGTCTCCCAACTGGAAAGTCCTTTCCTTCACACGCTTGTTGTATTGTTGGGCCACAGAGGCTTTATAGTGGTGGATCTTAGCCCATGCTTTGTCTCTCCTTTCATCCAGCAACTCCAACTCCAAACTCCTGTTGCCATCGTTGAGCTGAGGATCAAAATAGCCGACACGAGCGGATTCATTTACTATCTCCGCTGGTATCATCGCTTCTGATCCATAAACGAGCGCGTAAGGTGTTTCTCCAGTGGCCGCTCGTGGGGTGGTGCGATAAGCCCAAAGCGCTCCTTGCAGCTCTTCAGCCCATTCACTTTTCTTGCTCTCAAGCATGGTTTTCAGATGTTGCAAGATGATCCTATTGGTAACTTCTGCTTGCCCATTGGCTTGAGGATGTCCTACGGAGGTAAATCGCTGCTCGATCCCCAACTCAGAACACCATTCTCGCGTGTCAGCCGCTATGAACTGGGATCCGTTGTCAGAAATGAGCACCCTCGGTATGCCGTACCTGCAAATGATGTTCTTCCAAATGAAGTCCCTCACAACCCTGAAAGTGATTTTTGCAACAGCTTCGGCCTCGGCCCACTTGGTGAAGTAGTCGACGGCTAAAATGACAAACTTCTTTTGTCCCACAGCCATGGGCAAGGGGCCCACAATGTCTATTCCCCACTGGTCAAAAGGCCAAGAGACGTCTATTGGGATCATCTGTGCGGCTGGCAATTGAGGGAGATTTGAATGAAATTGGCATTTGGGGCGCTTCCTCGAAAATTCGATGGCATCTTGGAGAACTGTAGGCCAATAAAACCCACTTCTCAGAACCTTTTTTGCCAAGATACGCCCTCCGGAATGATTCCCACAGCTTCCATTGTGGATGAGTTCGAGCGTCTCCTTCGCTTGTGAGGGCCTCAGGCATCTCATTGGGGGTCCTTGAAATGATTTCTTGAACAACCTCCCCTTGGGATCCAAAGCGAAACGAGGGGCCTTACTTCGGACTTTCCTAGCTTCCACCTTGTCAGTGGGAAGAATTCCATCCCTAAGGAAAATGACGACGTCGTCAAGCCAACAGGGCTTGTTTGGATCAATCATGGCGATTATCTTGGTGGCGACCCTTTCCTTGATCAAAGGTTCCTCAGTTCTGAGGAACGTAACAGAACGTTCAGAAGTGCCCACCAAAGCTGATACAAACTTTGACAGAGCGTCCGCACGCTCGTTTTCTCCTCGCGGCACTTGAAGTAGATGAAATTCCTTGAACTTCCCAATGATTTCTCTGGCTTTACTTAAGTACTGTACCATGGTGGTTTCTCGAGCCTCATAGGTTCCTTCAATCTGACTCGCAATTAACTGTGAATCCACATAAGCGGTGATTCTGGAGGCTCCATTCTGAAAAGCAATATTCAATCCTTGCACGAGGGCTTCATATTCTGCTTCGTTATTAGTGACTTGGAAATCCAGCTTGATTGCAAAGTCCAGCTCAATCCCATCGGGGTTTCTGAGGGCCACTCCTACTCCTCCCCCTTGAGAGGTTGAGGAACCATCTGTGTGCAGGACCCATAACCCCTCATTCTCCGCAACGGTGGGCTCTAAACCTTAGCGTTCAACCAATAAATCAGCTACAACCTGTGCCTGTACCGCGGTCCTGGGCTCGAAACATAGGTCGAACTGGCTCAATTCGATGGCCCACTTGATTAATCTTCCAGACACATCTGGTTTGGACAACACTTGCCTCAAGGGTTGGTCGGTGAGAACCGTTATGGAGTGCGCTTGAAAGTAAGGCCTTAGCCTTCTTGAGGCGTTGATAAGAGCGAACGCGAATTTCTCAATCTCCAAATACTTCTTTTCGGCTCCTTGCAATGTTTTGCTCAGATAATAGACAGGCAAATGTTTCCGCTCCCGTACAGCGACCAGAACAGCGCTTGTGGCTTCGGAAGAAACGGAAAGATACATAAATAATCTCTCACCTTCGACGGGCTTAGTCAGCAGTGGTGCGCTGGATAAGTAAGCCTTCATATCCTGCAGCGCCCTTTCGCATTCCTCTGTCCAAGCAAAGTTACGCGCGTTCCTCAAAATTTTGAAGAAGGGAAGGTTCCTGTCCGCCGAGCGCGAAATAAATCTGTTCAACGAGATGATTTTGCCTACTAGGACTTACACTTCCCGCAAATTTCGAGGGGAGGGGATTTCCAATATAGCCTTGATCTTCTCCGGATTGGCCTCAATTCCCCTCTGACTGACCACGTACCCTAAGAACTTTCCCCCTTGACTCCAAAGGTTCACTTCGAAGGGTTCAACTTCATCCCATACTGACGCAGGATTGAAAAAGTGCGCTTGAGATCTTCCAAGTGGGAATCCTGGCGCTCGCTTTTGACAATCATATCATCCACGTAAACCTCCATGGACCTCCCAATTTCTTTCTCAAACATCTTGTTGACGAGCTGCTGATACGTAGCTCCGGCGTTCTTAAGTCCAAAAGGCATGACTAGGAAGCAATACACCCCTAGATGGACAACAAACGAGGTTTTGGGGCGGTCCTCTGGGGCCATAAAGATCTGATAGTATCCCTGGAAAGCGTCCATCATGCTCATGAGCTCGCAGCCAGCGGTCGAATCCACCAATTGGTCAATCCGGAGCAGCGGGTAAGGATCTTTAGGGCAGGCCTTGTTGAGATCAGTGAAATCGTTGCACATGCGCCATTTATTCGCACTCTTGGGTACCAAAACGACATTACACAACCATTCCGGGTACAAGATGGGCTCGATATATTGAGCCTCCAAGAGTTTATTAACTTCCTCTTCGATGACTTTCTTTCGAAAACCATGTACATCCCGCTTTTTCTGCTTGATGGGTTTGAAAGAGGGATCCACATTAAGCCTATGGACAATGACGCTCGGGTCGATCCCAGTGAGGTCGGAGGCTTTCCACGCAAATACATCCCTGTTTTCCCTTAGAAAATCAATCATCATGATCTGAGAAGGCCCTGAGAGGTTAGATCCTATCTGAGTAGTCTTATCCTTGTTTCCGGGCTCCAGCTCAACGGTAAGGAACTTCTCCGAGGGCTCGATCCTTATCTCAGGGCGAGGAAGTTCGAGCGCCCTCTTCTTTCCTGTCAAACGGTCACCGGGTGCTGGTTCACCCTCTCCTAGCTCGTCTCCTTCTGAGGACGATCCACCAACGGTCCCTGGTGGTGCACTTTCGAGGGAATTCTCCTCGTTGTTTCCCCTCTTCTTTTTGTTCTTCTTCTTGTTCAATTTCGCCCTTTTCCGTGCTGGGCTGTCCTCATCTAAATTGGGGAAGTCCACTGACTTTTTGGTGGAACCAATTTGGAAGGTTTTCTCCGCTTTAGGCTTTCTGAGAGACAGCATGTAACATTCCCAAGCCTCTTGCACGTTGCACAGTACTTCTCCCACACTCTCGGGGGTGGGCAATTTAATCTTCTGATGGTAGGTGGAGATGATGGCCTTGAAGTCCACGAGGGCCGGGCGCCCGATTATGATGTTATACGGAATGTCTATCTCCACAACTGTGTATGTTACCAAGAGTGTTTTGCGCTGAGGGGCTCGGCCGAATGAAGTAGCTAAGCGAATTTGCCCTCGTGGGACAACTTCCGAGCCTCCAAAGCCAACGAGGGCTGTTTTGAGAGGCTCGAGTGGAAGGTCAGCCTTCATCTTTAAAAACGTAGAATAAGGCAAAACATTAACGGAGCTTCCACTATCCACCAATACCCTTTTTACAACATGATTATGAACATCTACACTAACCACCATGGGGTAATCAGAGGTTACACTCTCCCCACGGGGTGTTACTGTTGGAAAACACGAATCAGAAAGCAGCAGAATTTAAAAAATTTTCCAACAAAAGGATCTTGGACTCGCAATCGTGTAACCAAATTCGTAGAGATAGAAAACTTACTTTTCTTTTTTTCTTTCTTGAAGCGTTTCAAGCCACCCAAGAACGCTCTTCTCGCGGCTTGACAACCCGTCCCTCGAAAGTCTCTTTCTACTTCAGAATCCATTGTCGGGATAACAATCCACACCAACCTAGATTCAAATCATGTTAGGGAAGTTCTTAACAATATAACATAAAGAAAGAAACATGAAGCGAGAAAGGCATGATTGAAACTCCCTTCGAAAACCAGTTTTGCGAAAGTAGAAATCTGCCAGCCATAAAACCCTCGTGAAAAAACTCATCTTTCAGGATATGGACGAACGGTTTTCGCCATCTTCTTTGGTTCGATTTTTTCACTCGTTTTCTGTTGGGTTCAGAATCGTTTCATCATCCCTTCTGATCGTTTTGCTTAATCCCCACTTTTGGTAAAGCTCGAATCTTCAAAACTTCTAACTTGAAGTCTCTAGAGATAGTCCACCAACTTGGCTACAATCTAACTAGTAAGGATGCTAGTTCTCTAGTTAGTGTTTAGGCTTAACCTAGGGTTTTATTTTATCTTGGAGAAAGGAAGGTGTTCAACACATGAACCAAGAATTGTCTATTAGCTCCATAAGGAGCTCGAGCTCCCCTATTTATAGGGAGAGGGTGCCGATCCAAATCCTTGTTGGGAAAGGATTTAGTTCCTCTCTTTCCTATTACTTGATCATCAAGTATTTTCCAACTTTGACTTTGAATTCTAATTCTAGTCAACTTTGAAGAGAGCTAAAAATATCCAAACTATTTTTGGATAATTTTATACTTTATTTATTATAAAAATAAATAACTTATTTTATCTAATTAATTAATTCATAATTAATTAACTAGATTATTTTTCTCCAAAATAAGACTTTCCTTTTAATTCAAAATTAAACCAAAGTCTATTAAATAATTAACACATTTAATTATTTAATATATATCATATATATACATATACACGTGTGAGGCACGTGTCCCAAGGACACGTGCTCCTCACGTGACCCACACGTGTGATTTCACACGTGTGGAACCCTCTAGGCCCGATTAACTCGTTTAATCATTTTCAAGCCTCAACTCATGTAACCAAGTTGTTGTGTGTGACCCTCTAGGTTCTCAATTCAATTAGCAGTGACCCTAATTAATTAATTCACTAATTAATTAATCAGTCCACAGATTAAACGACCATAGTCTAGCAACAGGTGTTTAACCCCTAGCTGAATTGGAATGTTCGGATTCGACAGAACCTTTAAGTCATTGATTCATGTGAGATACAATCCTCCTACTTACTATCTCTCAACCAAGATCTAGGGCAAGGGAATAATCAGAACCCTAATAATCCGGTCTTAAAGCTAAGTGCATTTCATATCCATTTGATCTCAATCCAAGAAACCCTTTTCTTGATGTCTTGATCTACTGCCTTGGCCAAGGACTCCATATGGCATATGAATGACTTACACAATAAGAGATCACCTTGCAAATGCAAGTGTAGGTCCTATCTTGATTCTCATTCACTTTCATGAGTCACTTGTGTAGCCCCAGCATAAGCCTTGAATCAGTTGTCTAAGGCGACACCCTTTAAAGCTTATACCTAAGACTACAGAGTTAACTCATAAAGTGACAAGGAACCTCAAGTCTAAGGATCAATTAATCACATCAATGACTCGTGAGATATTTCCTAATCTGGAAGTTTCCATTTCCTGAAATAGAAACTTCCTTTCCCATTTAGGAATGTTCTCACACGGGGCACCTCAGTGAACTTACTTATTAAAGTAAGCACCCTCATGTATCACGCACGTATCAACTATACACTTTGCACCTCCATGAAACAAGGTGGTCCTTCTTAAGGGCGTGATCCCACAAGCAAGCCTTAGAGGAGTCAGGTTGACACTCCCACTGTCTGTAGGACTCATCGGCTTGGAGTATTTTACTAATTATGACTTATGTGATATAGGGCTCGTTTCATGAACCATTTCACCTAAATGGCAGAGTCCTAAAGTCATCAGGATTAGGGGAGTTCTCATACATGCACACATAATGGAAACACTCAAAACACGTATTGGCATATAAAGAAGTGTTTGCCTATGATTAATCGTATATTATTCAAAGATTGTCTGTGATACAAGAAAAGTCCCAAAGCAGATTACGTCGAATCGGCTTTCTAGGGCACTATTCCTAACAATCTCCCACTTGCCCGTAAAAGCCATTTAGGTACTCTAAGTCCCATCTTCTCAAGATGCACTTTGAGAGCCTATTGACTTTGGGCGTTTCCAAAGTGGATCTGCTATATTCTCTGCTGATGTGACCCTCTTGTTTACACATCTCTTAGGAAACACCTTTTCCTTATAAAGTGATTCGTAATCACGTGTTCAGTCTCTTGGTGAGGTCTTGGTTCTCTTACTTGAGCAACCATCCTTTTTATCATACAATATGATCAAGGAGTTGTTTTCATGCTAGGAACTTCATCTAACAAGTTAGATGGAGTTTCTTACCCAAACACTTAACTTAGCGTTATATAATATGACTAAGTTCTCAACTACGATAGTTGAGTTTTGCAATTTCCGTCCTTGGAACCCCTTTCCAACAAATTGCATTACCATTCTGGTAGAAGTTGTATCCTTTCAATGATTTCATAATCATCTATGTTTGATGAACGGTTACATCAAATATCCTTCTAATAACAAGATCTTTTGGGCTCTGTAAACTAATACATATCCTCATTTCTTCTCAAGTACTCTGAGGACATCCTTTACAGAGATCTAATGACCTTCTCTGAGGTCATATTAGATTCGGCCCACTACGCTTAGTGTTGCGCCATATCTAATTTAGTACATAACATTTCATACATTATGCACCCTTTCGCTTAAAGGGATTTTGGACATTCTAACTTTCTTAAAGTTATCTTAGGACACATACTCTTCAAGAGAGATGTTCCATTGTCCATACTAAACTCCTTTTAGTACGGTGGTTATGTACTCGTTTTTGTGATAATCCATCTATGCTCTTAGATCTATCTTCTATAGATCTGAATGTTGAGAATTTAGGATAATCACTAAGATCTTTCATGTCAAATTGTTTCTTAAACAAGAATTGGTAACTTTCACGTCATCCTTGACATTCCTAATGAGAAGGACATCGTCTTCTAAAGAACCAAGATTGACTCTTACATCACTAACTTTCATATGTACACTCTGAGACTTATTCGACTTCCATCTATGTCAAACGATTTGACTATCCTATGGAATCGAATTGTCTAACTCCTAGAAGCCTTTATTAATCCACAGATTGACTTTAGGGATTTGCATACCTTATGCATACTCCCACTGAATATGAGATTTATAGAAATACCTTATTTCACTCTCTTTCAATCTCATATTGAACAAGATAGTTCTCATATTCATTTATCATATCTCATAGTCAGAATATGAGGATATGGTAAACACAATCCAAATGGATTTTTGCATTTCAACCGTCAAGAAGGTTGTAATGCTTTCCATTTACTCGAAGCTCTGGGAGCTTGATCCTATCAGGTGGATCAACCAAGGTCAAAAACTCGGTGTAAGTATATGGAATCCATATTGGATTTCAAGGCTTGCTTACACTACTCAGATTCCAAATCTGACAGTGTCTCCTCTTCAAGTAATTCCTTGGCTATCTAGGAACGCGTTCTAAACGCATCTTAAGAGAAGGGTTTCACACGTGTACATACTCTAAAATTTGGCTAAGTTTTATCAGATGGGCTCGTTTCTTCTATATGTGGCATGAATATTTTTTCTCAAATTTCTTTGAGGTCTGCTTGCTTGCCTTTCTTCTTCTATAGGAACGATTCCTTAAGAAAGGTACATTCCTTTGAGACAAACAACCTTTGTACAAGGGAATCGCAAAACTGATATCCAATATCATTGTATAAACTTGAACTCATTTCAAGCTTATCTCCCACTATCCTCTTCAAGTAAGAGGATTCCATTGAATTCTTGGACAAGAATAATTAGGGAATTTAATATGCCACATTGCATAGTGCAACTAAAGGACTGATTTTGGAAGGTGCAAAATTTAAAAATCTCTAACTGCATATTCTGGGAGTTTATTCCTAGAATGATTATAAGTCAGTAAAGCTTGCTATGGAATGGACCATATCCTATAAGGTTTCATTCCCTCATTCGGAAACACTAAGGTGTTCTCGAATTAGTTTACTGAGAGATAATCCTATTATCTCTAAGACGACTAAGGAATTAGTTACTTGGCTATCTCGATCATATCGATTTACCTATAACTTATGACTACTTCGGTTCCTAACCTCCTTTCGAAATTCTAAGAATTTCATATAAGTTTCGAATTTGTACTTTAACAAGTACATTCATTCATAATGATTAAACTGACGATTGTATCTAGTGCTTACATTAAGCATCTTACACTCATCAGCACGGATCGAAATCCACTATAATTTTGGAACGTTCCACGTTTCTTATAAACGGGATTCGGGAACGCTTCCCTCATGAGAGGATTCACAGGAAGTCAACACTATAGGTTCATTTTCATAGAATGATCCTAAGGTGTCTGACTTGCTAATCCTTTTATATCTCAACGTTCCAAAGTAATTCGAAGCTTTGTCATCTTACTTTTGTTATCTCGTTGTATGTTCAGAACATTAGTGCCTTGAGTCTTTGCACAACGGATTATGCAGAATTGACTCAAGACTAGTGAATTCTATTCCTAGTAGAATTACTAAACGAGGTAACATTTCAAAGTACTCATACTCTTTGCAGTTCCCTTTCAAAGTCCTTATTTGCTACCATAGAAGCAAACGTCCTATTTGATCTCTAGTGTCTTTTGGGCGTACCCCTTACATGCCCCTCCATTGGGCTCTTAAGGGTTTCTTCTTCTTTAGGCCTTCAAGCCTTTAACTTAGGGAGTTTTAAAAGAAGAATTAACCATCTCAACCTTTTATGCTCTCAACCATTATCAACTTAAATGATTAACTATGCTACATTAGCATCATTCTAGTTGAGCATAAAGGGTTTGATTGATAGTCGAAGCAATGTAAGCAATCAGTGCATTGAGAACTCTTTTCTCAGTTGATGACCGAGACCATAAGATCTTCAAATAAGATCTTTAGACCTTGTTCGTGTGCACTTGTTTCCTCATTTGGAATATTGAATAATTCCATAATGTTATACCTTGTAACGTTTTTATGAGGTGGTTCAATTGCTCTTAAGTGGTTTAGAAAAATCCCATCACCTCAGGTTGCTTCTCTTTTGGCCCGGGTCGAATTTTCACAATTGAAAAACTTCGCCTTTTAGAGAACGCCTTTCTCTAGTCGGATTCTAAAATGAATTTTAGGATCCGAAGCCATTTAGAGTTAGTCAGGACTTAGTCAACTTATTTGACTTAAGGATGGATACGAATGGGTTTGCATTTCATATTGTAGAGAATCACAGAACTACAACCTAAATGCTAAGAAGAGAACTAGGTGAGCATGCTGAATAATAACGATATACATAAGATAAGGTCTTTAATCTAATGTAGCTCCCACTGTTTTTCAAAGATCTATAATTCCCAAAGATCTAAGAGGAACACGTTTCCCAACGGGTACTAAGATCCTAAGCATTTTACCTTGAACCCACGACTCGCGGACATTCTAAGTAAAATCCTAGGTAGGTACAACTTACCAATTCTAACACCTTTAGAACTCTTAGTAATTGTTTTTGCATCACCCATCTTTCAATATGGACCCACGACTCGTGCGACATCCATATTTACTTAGGCGTTAAGCTAGACCCATCAATCATAAGATCATGATCAAAACTTAGTTCGAACGACCCACGACTCGAGGACATCGCCCTTGCCAAAATTAACCACGAAATATTGATCATTTAAAATGATCAATTAGGTAACTAAGAACTAATAAGCTCCACTAGCTATCCCACGACTCGCGGACAATAACTAGCTTTACTTACTAAACTTAAAACCTATTGATGGAATGCTAGGAATTTAATTCAAAATTTGCATCTCGAATTAAATACCTATTATTCGAAATGAGCTTAATATTTAATGGGAATTTTCGAATCAACCGAAGAGTTGTTCGGTTCGACCTCACCAACATATATGTTATCCAATTTAATTAGTCTTGATTAATGCAAGTACAACTTAAATGCATTTCAAACAAGCACATAAACAGATAACATGTCCTAGCATGATACTAACATGTAATGATCATGGGTTCTACCTATCTTATGCGTGATATGTGGGAGCCACTCCACAATCACAAGTTCTAACATACATGCCACATAAACAGTTTAAATCATATAAGGGAAAGCGGTAACAAAATACGAGCCCTATCTCTATTACATTTAACAATTGAGATTCCCCTCCCTAACATTTTGAGGGGTCTTCACTTATGGCCTCCTTGTTACTTGAATGTGGTCCATCTTACTCCTTGGGTGCATTGTCTCCAAAATGAAAATAAAACCTCACCACCTATCTCTACTCTCAAATTACAATAAAAAGAAAAAGACATATAGTAATAAGGCTCAATCTTCATATTGGCCTTAGACAATTACACGGGGCATACCCCGGCCTCAAAAACAGTAATATGGAAAGCCACATAACAAATCACATAACAGTACGCACATAAGTGAGGCTCCAACCTCAATTGAAAAACGCAACTATAGGGCTTCAACCCCAATTTAAACCATCCATGTGCATAAATTAAAACCATACATAGATCTAAACCCATGATCACCTAACATGCTTTTGCGAGAATTTAAATTCAGCCAATAAATTAAAATTCCCGTTTCAAGTCCTAATGACTCAAAACACGACTTGATGCGAGTCTTATTTATAAAAGTTTTCAATAAATCCCAAATTACCAAAACAAATAAAATTCCAATTAATTTCTGAAAATTAATAATTTTATCAAGATGTATTTTCCCAAAATATAAACCGTTTCAATTTCTCAAAAATCCCAATTTTAAGTTTTGTCCAAAATTAAAATAAATATTCAAAAATAAAATTTTAAAATTAAAATAAAATTGGGACTGGATTGCACGAAACACGAAAAGGCCGGATCGCGAAAAACGGGACCCGTACGCGGAGAAGACCGCACGCACGCGGCGCGCGCGACAGGCGCGCACTGCTGCGCGCGGCTTTCCCGTAAGCATGCGGGCGGGGTGGGCGGCCAGTCTCGGCCGCCCTGGGCGGGCGCGCCTAGGCTCCCGCACAGGCGTGCGGGAGGAGCTGGGCGGCTGGCCGGTCTGTCCCGGCCAAGCCTGGGCGGTTGCCCTTGCGCACGCCTAGCACAGGCGGGCGGCGGCGCGCGAAGCCCGCGCGCGCGACTCCTTCGCGCGTGGGGTTTCGCCTGTTCGTCGCGATTTGGGTTTTCGTTTCGTATTTTCGTTCAAAAACAAAACCAATCCAAGAAATCCAAAAAACAGTTTATACAGTTTCAAATCTAAAATTGTTTTTCAAAATTAAATTTTATAAAAACCAATTTTCAGAAGCTTTCAGGAAAAAATACAGTTTCGTAATTCAGGCTTTCTAAAACAATTACAAATACTCAATCGCATCAAGCCTAAGAATTTCTACCAAATTCAGTATAATTGAGACGAATCAGAAACACGATTAACGAGGTGGCTCTGATACCACTTGTTGGAAAACACGAATCAGAAAGCAGCGGAATTTAAAAAAATTTCCAACAAAAGGATCTTGGACTCGCAATCGTGTAACCAAATTCGTAGAGATAGAAAACTTACTTTTCTTTTTTTCTTTCTTGAAGCGTTTCAAGCCACCCAAGAACGCTCTTCTCGCGGCTTGACAACCCGTCCCTCGAAAGTCTCTTTCTACTTCAGAATCCATTGTCGGGATAACAATCCACACCAACCTAGATTCAAATCATGTTAGGGAAGTTCTTAACAATATAACATAAAGAAAGAAACATGAAGCGAGAAAGGCATGATTGAAACTCCCTTCGAAAACCAGTTTTGCGAAAGTAGAAATCTGCCAGCCATAAAACCATCGTGAAAAAACTCATCTTTCAGGATATGGACGAACGGTTTTCGCCATCTTCTTTGGTTCGATTTTTTCACTCGTTTTCTGTTGGGTTCAGAATCGTTTCATCATCCCTTCTGATCGTTTTGCTTAATCCCCACTTTTGGTAAAGCTCGAATCTTCAAAACTTCTAACTTGAAGTCTCTAGAGATAGTCCACCAACTTGGCTACAATCTAACTAGTAAGGATGCTAGTTCTCTAGTTAGTGTTTAGGCTTAACCTAGGGTTTTATTTTATCTTGGAGAAAGGAAGGTGTTCAACACATGAACCAAGAATTGTCTATTAGCTCCATAAGGAGCTCGAGCTCCCCTATTTATAGGGAGAGGGTGCCGATCCAAATCCTTGTTGGGAAAGGATTTGGTTCCTCTCTCTCCTATTACTTGATCATCAAGTATTTTCCAACTTTGACTTTGAATTCTAATTCTAGTCAACTTTGAAGAGAGCTAAAAATATCCAAACTATTTTTGGATAATTTTATACTTTATTTATTATAAAAATAAATAACTTATTTTATCTAATTAATTAATTCATAATTAATTAACTAGATTATTTTTCTCCAAAATAAGACTTTCCTTTTAATTCAAAATTAAACCAAAGTCTATTAAATAATTAACACATTTAATTATTTAATATATATCATATATATACATATACACGTGTGAGGCACGTGTCCCAAGGACACGTGCTCCTCACGTGACCCACACGTGTGATTTCACACGTGTAGAACCCTCTAGGCCCGATTAACTCGTTTAATCATTTTCAAGCCTCAACTCATGTAACCAAGTTGTTGTGTGTGACCCTCTAGGTTCTCAATTCAATTAGCAGTGACCCTAATTAATTAATTCACTAATTAATTAATCAGTCCACAGATTAAACGACCATAGTCTAGCAACAGGTGTTTAACCCCTAGCTGAATTGGAATGTTCGGATTCGACAGAACCTTTAAGTCATTGATTCATGTGAGATACAATCCTCCTACTTACTATCTCTCAACCAAGATCTAGGGCAAGGGAATAATCAGAACCCTAATAATCCGGTCTTAAAGCTAAGTGCATTTCATATCCATTTGATCTCAATCCAAGAAACCCTTTTCTTGATGTCTTGATCTACTGCCTTGGCCAAGGACTCCATATGGCATATGAATGACTTACACAATAAGAGATCACCTTGCAAATGCAAGTGTAGGTCCTATCTTGATTCTCATTCACTTTCATGAGTCACTTGTGTAGCCCCAGCATAAGCCTTGAATCAGTTGTCTAAGGCGACACCCTTTAAAGCTTATACCTAAGACTACAGAGTTAACTCATAAAGTGACAAGGAACCTCAAGTCTAAGGATCAATTAATCACATCAATGACTCGTGAGATATTTCCTAATCTGGAAGTTTCCATTTCCTGAAATAGAAACTTCCTTTCCCATTTAGGAATGTTCTCACACGGGGCACCTCAGTGAACTTACTTATTAAAGTAAGCACCCTCATGTATCACGCACGTATCAACTATACACTTTGCACCTCCATGAAACAAGGTGGTCCTTCTTAAGGGCGTGATCCCACAAGCAAGCCTTAGAGGAGTCAGGTTGACACTCCCACTGTCTGTAGGACTCATCGGCTTGGAGTATTTTACTAATTATGACTTATGTGATATAGGGCTCGTTTCATGAACCATTTCACCTAAATGGCAGAGTCCTAAAGTCATCAGGATTAGGGGAGTTCTCATACATGCACACATAATGGAAACACTCAAAACACGTATTGGCATATAAAGAAGTGTTTGCCTATGATTAATCGTATATTATTCAAAGATTGTCTGTGATACAAGAAAAGTCCCAAAGCAGATTATGTCGAATCGGCTTTCTAGGGCACTATTCCTAACAGTTACAATGTGCTCTAAATCCCTATCATCAAAGCCTATTACATCATTCTCTCTTGACCGTTGAGCGCTCGGACTCTGGATGGCATAGATAGGTTTAGGCACTGCTGGGCGTTGGTTGTAGCTTCGGACGTACATCCGTCGGGAGGCGTTGGAATCCCCTCCTGACGAGCCTCCTGCAATCATATTTATGACCGCGAAAGGTTCGTTTTCTTGCTCAGGGGCTTTTCCTTTATTGCCCCGGCGGTTGCTGCTTTCAGGGGGTCCCCTACCCCTTGGGCTCTTTGACCGGGACGGACTCCTCCTCCTTCCTCCAGCGCGCTCGTTACAGCGTTCATCGTAACGCTCGAGTACCCGGACGAATTCCTTCAGGTGGCCCCCCGCAACGAGCCTTTGAATCTCAGCTTCCAACTGCCGGCACTCATCCGTGTCGTGCCCCCTTTGCTTGTGGAATGCGCAGTATTTGTTCGAGCGCCTTAGCGAGTCTGTTTCCCTCATCTTGATGGGTCTCTTAAAGAGCTTTTTGTCTGAGAGGTTGTAGACTTCTGAATTCGGCCTGGTGAGCGGGATTCGCTCGAATCGACGAGGGGGTGGTGGCGACCTTCTGCGCTCTTGAGGGCGCTCCTTCTTGATGGCCACGTCCCGTCCCCGCTCGTGATGGGGTCGCTCGTTCCTGGCCGGACTGTGATGCCGGGGACCATTCGTCCCATACATGTCTTCGAGCGCGAAGAACGGCTCGGCAACCTCTCTCAAGGCCATGAGGGTCCCTGGCCTCCTTTCCACAATGGCATCGGCAAATTTCTTGCTCACATATTGCTTGTGATCCACAGCCTGAAAGAGCACTGGGATCAAGAAATCCATTGAAGGCCTCTCCACCTGTAGGATCTCCTTGTTGAAGCGGGCGAAAAACGAGCGCAGAGATTCGCTCTAGCCTTGCACCACGTTGTACAGGGCGGTAGGTGCAGTGACTGGCGCTTTCAAAGAATTGAAGTGGTTGAGGAAAGCATGAGCCAGCTCTTCATATGAGTGAATCGAGCGCGGCGGCAGTCGTTTGTACCACTCCTGAGCCATTCCCACTAAGGAAGTGACAAACACTTTTGCCCAGTAGTTGCTGGAATGCTCGTAGAGGTGCATTAGATGTAAAAAGTGATCCAAGTGTTCAGCTGGATCAGTTATCCCGTCGTAACGGTTGATGGAGGTGGGGATTTTGGCCATGCCTGCTTGGGCCATCAAAACTTCTTCCACGAGGGGTGAACCCCTCGCCAATGGGTGGTACTCATATGTACCGAAATTTTCATCTGGCTCCTTGCGGCGGGGGACCTTTGGTGGAGGGTCCTTGGTACGGGTGCTTCTGGCGTCAACCCGTTCATCCCGACTAGGGGAGATCTGAGTTGAGCGCCCTCGTGAGAGCTGTCCCACAATATCCTTTAAACCCTGTAGCTGGTCTTGCATAGCCGTGAGGATGTCAGGATTTACGTCTACTTGCTTGTCTCCGTGCCTGGGGGCTCGTGAGCCCCTCCTGGAGACATGAGAGTCCCCTTCATTCTCGTTCACTCGCTCCGTGGGCTCTTTATTCCTGCCCATGGAGGGACGCTCGTTGCCCTCCTGCGGGGGCACTTCTCTGACTGGTGGTGGTGGTGGTTGTGCCCTCAGGACAGCCTGAGCTTCTCTGAGAGGAAAATTTTGTTGTCCGCCCAAAGGGGCTGCAACTTGAGTGGCCTGCCCAGAGGGAAAGTACATGGAATGGAACCTTTCCCATGCCCCCTGAGCCGCCTGAACCTCACACTGGGCATAGAGAGCCCTCAACTGTTAGGTGGTTAGTGGAGGTAACTCCACTCCTTCAATCTCCCTGGGGACCACCACCGGGAGCTGGAGCTGACCAGCATGATACGGCTGGACCGGCGGCATCATAACGGCCGGAGTGAGGGTATATCCGGGTGGGGGCATCATATAACCCTGTACTCCGAGATTCATCTGGGGAGGGACCCAGGGGTTCTGAGCAAGCTGCGGAGGAGCAGAGAGAGAGACTCCTCCAGCGGCGGCGGGGATGGGCAGTGCCGGCGGTGTAGGTGGAGGTATCGAAGACTCTGCCTGCGGGGTCACTCCTGCGGCGGGAGGTGCTCCACCAGCGGCGACGGAAGGAGGCGGAGCTCCACCAGTAGCGGTGGAGGGAATAATGGTATTGGCATCCTGGGAGGCATTATCTCCTCCTCCCACAGCTCCTGATCTTGTAGCAACCATGACTGTTAAGGGTAAAAGTGTGCTTGCTTTTCTACCAACAAAAAGGAAGGAAGGAGATGAAGGACTGGTTTCCCACAGACGGCACCAAAAATGATGGGTCCAGAAATGTGAGGATCCGAATCCGATCACTTTACGATTTGTATTTGTGGAGGAAACCACCGGAGATTCGCCGGAAATGAAAAGGGGGTTCTACCTGTTGGGACAAGCACAAGAAAAGTCAGAAGGCCAAGCTGGGGGAACTGGGGGTGATACCCAGTTTGGCTCTCCGACGCTCAAGTCAGTTCAAGGTCTGAAGAAATGTAAGTTTGGCAGCAATTTCAGTGATGAAGAATGCTTACCAGTGTAGAAGATAACTTTAGCTATTTATAATTGAGGGTCAAGGGCCCTTTGGTCATTTGCCTCAAGTGGTCCTGGCCGAATGTTGCCCTAACACGTGGCGCCATGAGAGAGAAACCTAGGAGGAATCTTCTGCAAAAGTGGCCAAAAGTTGGTGCTGGCAACAGTGGCAGGTGCGCGGGCATGTACGTTGTGTCAGAGAGCCATTTGGGCGGTTGGTAACGAGGGCTTGAGAGCGCGCTCGTGACAACCTGGAGTACTGGAAGCCAAGACATCCGCTGAGGGGAACGAAGACTTCAGTTCAAATGACGAGCCAATAGGGGAGGCCACTCTGAGGGAGTGTGACGCTCGAAGAGGGCTCCCTTGGCACGTGGGCGTACCAATCATTTAGTATGTAGGACGCTCGTGGGAGTGACAGCGCTCATTGGGCTTAACTCCTGAAGAAGGATTGCGCTCGTTGCGCTTAGCGCTCGTGCGCTGATGGGTGCAGCCTTGGGGAGCCAGATGTCATCATCTCGGTGATGCCATGTGTCTTAACGTGGGACGATCGTATTTTGACCCCATCAAACTTCAAATGTTTAGTAACCAAAGATAATTGAAAATTTACCGATCAATTGATTTTCATCAAAGCCGGTGGTGATTTTCTTAAATTCTGTAAAATCGAACAAGATCTGTTTGTACCTGAACTTTTCTTCTACTTCTTTCACAGTTGTTGCCGCTTGGAGTACCAACTCAATTCGGGGGTTGACATTTAAATAATTTTTATTTATTTCCTTCACCGTCGGATTCTCTATGATGTAAGTTTTATTGAATATCAAATCATTTTCGTAGCACGTTCCCATATACATAAATATAATGCCATGTATGTTTGTTCCCTGCAAAGAGGCGTATTATAAATGGCGGCATATTTAGTTTTCCGAGAATGATAAAGAAACCAAATAAAATACTTAAATGTTCCTAAAATACTCTATGAATTTGATAAGTAAATACGTAGATAAAGTAAGGCGTATATGTAAATTTTTAATGACCGAAAAGTACTGAGTCTTCTTGGGCCTGCATCATCATACAGTAACTTTGTTATATTTTCATTTCAATGTATAGTTGGTAGCTGATCATCACACTGAATTTGGAAAAGTTCCAAACTTCATTTACGATTTTAAATGAATTAATTGTCTTAAAGTATGGAATAGCCAAATCAAATATGATCAATTATGTGTAAAGCTGAAACAAATTTGAAGCTTCCCCTCACATCGTTTATCTATTACGCATCTTAAAATTCCTAAAAACAATCTTCTTAATTGATTCTTGAATAGGAACATGCATGTATGAGCAAATATTTCAAATATTACGAACATTATTACTTACTACTTACTCACAATTCCCAACACGTTGTGTATTCTATTTACCTGATCTTCCATGAATATGAGCTTTCTTACCGTTCTAGAATCCTATTTCGTCTCCTTGCTATTGCCCTGTCAAATCACCATCACCTTAATTTTTGCTTCAATTTGTTTTGATTTTAGTGAATCAAGAGGAATTATTTCGTAAGTATCATAATACTCCATGATAAATATTTTTGTGTATTTTGATGTATTACTCTCGAGGTTTCTGCCCGTGATCGGTGATGCTACTAAACCAATATATATATATATATGTCATTGAAAATTGACTAGCCCAATTTAAATTTGGAATACTATTATTTTATTCAACATATGATGAGTTTTTGTAATTATAAATGTAAATAATTAATATTGAAGAGGATATAATAATTGTGGACTTAGCAAAAGGGTGGACCCTTTGGTTAAAAATAATTTTGTTAATGATAATTGTAGTTACATGAATGAGTGTTTAAGGACCAATGTTTATATTGATATGTCAGTTTTATTATTCTGTATATATGGCAATTTTTTTTCTATGTTAATAATAATTAGTAATAAATGTATAACTAATAATTTTTTACTAATTTTATTTTATTTGGTCAAAATATTAGTAATGTTTTTTGAAGGCTTTTTATAAGTTTTAAATAAAGTAAAGGAGAAGTACAAAAGTCCATGTTCATTTTTATTGTAAATTGTCTTGCAACGTTCTTGCAATTGATTTTAAATATATGTGTTTATTTTGATTACCGTCACTGAAAATAGAAATCCATTTATAGTTTTAATGTCCTCAATAAAATATAAAAAAGAACTATAATATTCACTTTGTCAATTGTTTCTCTTCTCGGTTGAGAACAACATATTAACTCTACCATTTCCGAAAAGTATATGTAATCTTATCTTGACCTTTGTCAATTGTCCAGCTCTTTTATTATATGTTAATAATAAATAATAATAAAACTATCACTAATAATTCCTTACTAATTTTTTTATGATAATTAAACTATTTTTTTTTTTTTTGAAAAACCCGGAAAAGTACAAAAGTCGTTTCCATTTTTTTCCTTCCCTCATCTAAACAGTCGTGCATTAATCTTGTTAAAGGTTGTAAATAGATGCTATAGTATGCTTCAATAAATTAAATTCTTCTCTAAGCAATTAAATGAGAAAATGTAGAGTCCCAAGTATCCGAAGAGTTACAAAGAATTATTAATACCTAAATGAGTCAAAATTTATTCAATTACATTAAATTAGTTTAAATAGTTATCCTGTTAGTGAGAAAGAGTGGATTCAATCATAACGTGTGATATTTTTGCGGTTAATTTGTTCAGCACTATCAATTCCATACTAATTTTTTTTTACATTTAAATTATATTAAAAAAATGGAAAAGTACAAAAAGACCCGTAGAGAATGGAAATAGTTGGTCAACATAAATTATAATTTATAATTTAATAATTAAATTAAATTTTATAAGGGTAGTTTGGTCAAATCACAATAGCAAGAATCAACTATTTACACTTTTATATAGTTATTATAGTTATAGATTATAGATAGATAGATAGATAGATATATTAAGGATAAACAATTGTATATGAATTAATACCTTCGAAGACTAATGAAAATATCATTAAACTTTATATCCAAATATTTTAGTTTAATTCCACAAATCAAGTTAAAAGAACTTCTAAAAGATACCAACTTGGAAGTGAAATATTAAATATATGAAACACAGTTAGACATTGACATAGCCCACATTCTTGATGTTTATTGAATCAAAAGCAGATCATTATTAATCTCACTTATATTGGTACAATTTGTACTTCAAGTCCAAATCAGGTTTCCACCATTGATGAATCCCATGATTTTCCTTAAACGTTTGAGAAGGGCTTGAATTGATACTAAGATATGCCGACGGAATAAGATGTATAGCCTCAGAATCCTTTCCTCTAGCACTCGACACAATGCTCCCTATGGAACGCTTAGTTGCAAGCCGGCCGATTTTTCCAACTCCGATCGACTCCATTTTCTCCCGATGCTCGAAATATACAATATATTCTGAACAAATGAGATCTGATTGGTTAATGAACAAGTATGGAACCCACGAAGTGAGCACGGCGAAAGGGTCGTGATTCTCCTGCGACTTGGAGGCGGCCGCCATTGCCAGTCCGGCAATCAGCACACTTCCTGCCAGCCTCAATCCTAACTTGACCTTTTCGTTCTTGATCTTCTCGATGGGAGGAGATGAAAAGGGAGGGTTGAAGAGGTAGGTTTCGATGTAGGAACCCTTGCTCTTCGCCAGGTGGCGTCGGATCATAAGGGCTAACGACGATCCAATTGAATGTCCGGCGAGCCAGACGTTTCCAGGGGTGGAACCGGCACGGGACGCAATTTCCAGGGCCCGCTCCAGACCAATTTGGAAACGTCGGCATAGCACGGGATATATACTAGTTCCAATATATTTGACAATCTAAGTCAGAAACCAATCTATGACACAAAAATTATTTCGCCAAAATATTTCTTTAATAACGTCGAAAAACCTTCTAGGGCATCTAGACTGCCCATAGAAACAAATAGGAGATCGAGCTATTCATTTTTATTATTATTGTTTTTCTTTATAGAGATTCTCCAACTACCTTCAATAAAATTTGAGCCATGAAATAATTATTTACTGTGAATTTGCCAACGCTACTATCAAGCTAAAATTAGGATCGATCAAAAAAGAAAATTCTTTTTTGTTTTTATAAATCAATGGTAAACGCCTTAAAATTCCAATCTTACAACTGCCCGAATCTTTCCCTTTGAGTTATATATTCTATATTTAGATCCCACCAATAAAAAAGGGCAGTTTGAAATAACTCCCCATCAGTTTGGAATATTTTTACTTTAGTCCCCATAAAATTATACAACGTAATAAGATATAAATACTGTATTAGAACGTTTTAGTACTACATTTTGTGAAAAATATACAACATATTTTAAGAGGTATTTTAAGTAATACATTATGTGAAAATTATACGACGTTTTGCCAAAATGGGAAGTTAATTAAAAATATGATGTCCAATTGAGGATTTATCCCACATTACCCACAAAAAAAATATATTTTATATTTAGAAGAAATAATATTTTAATTTTATTTCATATCACAATTTTCTTCTGCTATCAATTATTTTTCTTTCCTAATATTTACCGCTTATCGATGCACATATTTGTGTCGACAAATTAAATTGAAAATATAACACAAAACTCAAATAAGAGATCCAAACCCCTAAACAAAACCCCTTAAATGGGCTCATGTTAAGATCACTTGTAAACCAGCAAAAGTTGAATACCAAATCTGAGTCCACAAATATTACATTTTCTAAGCAGTAATTACATCACCGGCTCTTATTCAACTTATACATATGTTTATAATGTCAAATAGCAACCATTTACATGATCAATACACCAAAACACAAACCACTTTGGTTAAACAATAAGTCCCTCAGTTTCCAGGCAATTGAAGAAAACAAAAGGGAATGTCAAATCCATAAAGTCTCACATATACACAATCCTTAAAAAAAGGCAATATTTTTTGCTTCTCTACCTTAATCATACTGCGCAAGAATTCAATAATCACACTCACCAAAAGGGCTTCTCACCAGGCAAGTAAAAAGGAAAACCACCCTCCACTATGTTTTTATTTTAATTGAGGAAAGAGATGAAGTCGGGGTAAAACTAGAAAAAAAAAAAAAACTATAATAGAGGGATATTTTATTAAATAAGATTTATTTATATAATTACGTGGCATTTTTTTTTATTTTTTTCCTTAAACATTAATAATCTACCTCATATGCCAATTCAGATTCTGGAGGGAAAATCTGGAAAAATCTCCAAATTTCTGTCACATAGGATGGGGAGGACTAAAATAGAAAAAAATCGAATAAAAAAGGTTGTAATGTAAGAAAAGATAAAAGTTCAGGACTAAAATCGAAAAATAATATTTTTAGAGGACGAAAATAATATTTTCCCGAAATCTAATTATAAATTTGAACAAGGGAGTAAATTAAATTACGGCAAATTATTGAACAATCCCTAATAAGGCAACAATGTTATCCTAAACCCCCCAATTTAAAATCTAACTATTTTACATCCCCAATACACAACATATTTTTTCAAAACTCCCTAAATCGCCTAAAATTACCAAAGTATCCTTGCTAAAATTGAATAATCACAATCCATACCAAGCATCCAAATCCCTCCTCCATCGACGGGAATTTGACATTCTTCACCATCTCCCGCCACTGCCCGCCGCTGCAGACCGCCGCACACCACCGCCGACAAGTGTAGAAGAAGTTATTGGGGACTAAACGGCCCACACACCCACGATCAAAGGAGAAACCCCTACAAGCTAGCAACCACGCCCTCACGCACCCACGACGCACACTCGGGTTTAGCTCGTCGCTTGAAATGGTAAGGTCTAAGAGGAAGTTACGTTGCACCCAACCTGTCGAGGCCATAAATGGTCAGAAATTCAACTTTTTTCCATCATATTCCAGTTTATACTTGGTAATTGATGATTTTAACTCAACAAGTAAGGGTTTCAAGAGTTTGTTAAATAAGGAACATTGAATCGATTTTTATTCGATAGATGGTTCGCTCAATGTCGACGACGCCGTTGATGATTGTTCCGTCCCCGGCCGAAACAAGCAGGGGAAAGAGAAAAAGATCAGAGGTAGACATCCATGAGCCTGATGAGGGCACACTTTCGAAGAAGCGGGTGTATTCGATTTTGCATCAGTACGTGTTGGAGAGATTCAGTGAGGTTATCTCTAAAATTCGTGACCAAATGTCTCCTGGTCAACTCGATGCAGTTAAGAAATCGCCGTTTGGTTGTTTTTTAGGAGCGCCTGTTCAGAAGGGGAGCATTGACAGAGTTGGGTAGTTGCTCGATTACTACAACTGCAGCACAAATACATTTAAATTTGGAAGCCAAGAAGTTTTATTTTGTGAGGAGGAATTCAGTATTGTTATTGGTATGCGGCATTCCGGTCATCCTGTCGTGGTAGTGGGTAAGAGTAAATCCAATACCTTGATCAAGCATTTTGGCAATAAGGGAAACAATGTCTCCCGAGCTAACATCGAGAGTAAACTGCACGAATTCGTCGGAAGGACTGATGACGATGGCATTGAAGATTTTGTACTGATGTACATTTTGTACGTTTTTAATTGTTTGTTGTTCCCGCGTAGTAGTGTACGTGTGCTAACTGCGCTTATTTGGTATGTTGATGATTTGTCCAGGATTGGACAGTACGCGTGGGGGCACGACGGCTCATATGTTTTTGATTCAAGGTATTAGGAAGCATGTTGTGGATAAACATGATTTTCTTGATGGATGTACTATGGGTTTGTTGGTAAGTCGTTGGCTTGGTTTTGTAGATTGTGTCGTTTATACCTATATGTACACCTACTTAAGTTATTGTTTATGCCAGGCATGGTTTCATGAACGAATCCAAAAGTTAGGCATCTCAAGAAGGTTGGCAGCATTCCCTCGGTTGTTTAAATGGAAAGGGAGTGCACTGCCTAGTACGAAAGAGAATGCAAAGAAGGTACTGGAAAGTGTTTGCCAGTCAGATGTAAGTCCGTAATCTTTGGTAATTTAAACCAATATGCATATTTATTCAAATGTTTTGTAAGAAAATCTATTGATTTAAAAATACGCAGATTGTTCCCTTACGAGCGGCTAACAAAATGGAGAGAAGTATGTCCAAAGCGGAGGAAGAAATTTTTGTTAACGAAGGGGATCAAGTTGTTTGCGTAGCAGAAAAACGCAAGGTGTCGATCAAGGAGTTCAAACCGTTTGTGTGGAAGAGGCACCTGAATGTGTCGATGTAGGAGTTTAAGTTGATTTGATTGATGATGGGGAAGGTGATTGTGATTCCGGATGAGCTGAGGTTAGATCGAAGAGGAAGAACGATGTGAGGGAGCGTGTGGAAGAAAATGTGAGAAAATATTACATATAAGATTTAATATTACAATGTCTTTTGTTTATACGTGTGTGTTTTATTTGTCATTGGATACTTATGTATTAGGTTGTGCTTGATGGAGCTCAAGCGGACAGTAGGCCTAAGGAGGCCCCAAGCTGTGAGGTCGTCACTGAGGAGCAACGGAATAGGGCATTTAATTTGATTATGAGCTACACAGAGGCGCAAAAGTAAGTGTTCTTACTTAATTCAATGAGTTTAGTTGGCAGAATCTTGTTGATTGTTTCATTATAATCTTTTGCAGCCATAATGTGGTGTATACAAGTAAGACGAGTTTTGTCTTCGTGTACGATCTACGAGATCTAATTTTGGGGAAGGAGACCAATGACAATGTTATTCTGGCCTATTACGACCTGCTAACAAGTCCTGATTCCACGATGTACATTTTATTAACCCTCATGTGTCAGTTGAGTTTGTGATGAAATTGAAGAACAGCGTCACAGGAAAGACAAAGAAGAAGACTGTCCCTTACATTGTCCCATCTGCAATCAACGACTTCATGATGAACCGGATGAAAAGTGACTACGTCATGACCCTAAACGAGGTGTCTTCAACAGTTATGTTCTCATGTCGTTATGTTATTTTTCCTCTACTGACAAATTCCCACTGGCATATGTTGGTGTATGAGACCGAGCACAAACGTTTCAGTCACTACAACTCAATGCATACAGAAGAAGCTGCCACTGATGTTGCAGTATACTCAGATTTCCTGTGGAAGTTGTGGATTAAGAACAATGTTGTCAATGTTGGAAAATACGAATCAGAAAGTAGCGGAATTTAAAAATTTTCCCAACAAAAGGATCTTGGACTCGCAATGGTGTAACCAAATTCGTAGGGATTAGAAACTTACTTTCTTAATTGTCTTTCTTGAAGCGTTTCAAGCCACCCAAGAACGCTCTTCTCGCGGCTTGATCCCCTCTCCTTGGTAAAGCTCGAATCTTCAAACTTCTAACTTGAAGCTCTCTAGAGATAGTCCACCAACTTGACTACAATCTAACTAGTAATGATGCTAGTTCTCTAGTTAGTGTTTAGGCTTAACCTAGGGTTTCGTTTATCTTGGAGAAAGGATGGTGTTTAACACATGAACCAAAAAAATTACCAAATCGCTCTAAGAGTCGAGCTCCCCTATTTATAAAAGGGGGAGGACCGAAAATCCCTAGTCCTTATGGGCTAAGGATTTTGGTCCCTCTCTCCTATTACTTGATCATCAAGTAATTTTGTCTTTGACTTTGAATTCAAATTCAAATCAATTTCCAAGAGAGCTAAAAATATCCAAACTATTTTTGGATAATTTTATACTTTATTTATTTAAAATAAATAACTTATTTTATCTAATTAATTAATTCATAATTAATTAACTAGATTATTTTCTCCAAAATTAGACTTTCTTTTTAATTCAAAATTAAACCAAAGTCTATTAAATAATTAACACATTTAATTATTTAATATATATATATATATATATATATATATATATATATATATATATATATATATGCAATATATATATTTACACGTGTGGGACACGTGTCACAAGGACACGTGTCACTCACGTGACCCACACGTGTGGTTTCACTCGTTTAATCATTTTAAAACCTCAACTCATGTAACCAAGTTGTTGTGTATGACCCTCTAGGTTCTCAATTCAATTAGCAATGACCCTTATTAATTAATACACTAATTAATTAATCAGTCCACAGATTAAACGACCATAGTCTAGCAAAAGGTGTTTAACCCCTAGCTGAATTGGAATGTTTGGATTCGACAGAACCTTTAAGTTATTGATTCATGTGAGATACAATCCTCCTGCTTACTATCTCTCAACCAAGATCTAAGGTAAGGGAATAATCAGAACCCTAATAATCCGGTCTTAAAGCTAAATGCATTTCATATCCATTTGATCTCAATCTAAGAAACCCTTTTCTTGATGTCTTGATCTACTGCCTTGGCCAAGGACACCATATGGCATATGAATGACTTACACAATAAGAGATCACCTTGCAAATGCAAGTGTAGGTCCTTTCTTGATTCTCAATCACTTTCATGAATCACTTGTGCAGCCCTAGCATAAGCCTTGAATCAGTTGTCTAAGGCGACACCCTTTAAAGCTTATACCTAAGACTACAGAGTTAACTCATAAAGTGACAAGGAACCTCAAGTCTAAGGATCAATTAATCACATCAATGACTCGTGAGATATTTCCTAATCTGGAAGTTTCTATTTCCTGAAATAGAAACTTCCTTTCCCATTTAGGAATCTTCTCAAACGGGGCACCTCAGTGAACTTACTTATTAAAGTAAGCACCCTCATGTATCACGCACGTATCTACTATACACTTTGCACCTCCATGAAACAAGGTGGTCCTTCTTAAGGGCGTGATCCCACAAGCAAGCCTTAGAGGAGTCAGGTTGACACTGCCACTGTCGTTAGGACTCATCGGCTTGGAGTATTTTACTAATCATGACTTATGTGATATAGGGCTCGTTTCATGAACCATTTCACCTAAATGGTAGAGTCCTAAAGTCATCAGGATTAGGGGAGTTCTCATACATGCACAGATAAAGTAAACGCATACCAAGCAAGAGCATATAAAGAAGTGTTGCCTCAATTAGTTATTTCATTCAAAGATTGTCTGTGATTACAATAAGGAAAAGCACAAAGCGGATATACAATCGGCTTTCTAGGGCACTATTCCTAACAATCTCCCACTTGCCCGTCAAAGCCATTCTAAAGCTACTCTAAGTCCCATCTTCTGAAGATGACCTTGGAAAGCTTCTCCACTAAGGGGTTTAGTAAGTGGATCTGCCACGTTCTCTGCTGATGTGACCCTCTTAATTTGCACATCTTCTCTTTTGATAATATCATGGATTAGGTGATACTTCCCTCATAATGTTCTTGGTCCGTTGGTGAGATCTTGGTTCTCTTACTTGAGCAACCGCCCCAGTGTTGTCACAAAACACAGTAATGGAGTCTTTCATGCTAGGAACAACATTCAACTCTTGAATGAACTTTCTAATCCAAACACCTTCCTTAGCTGCATCATTTGCTGCTAAGTATTCGGCCTCAGTGGTCGAATCTGCAGTGGTCGTTTGCTTGGAACTTTTCCAACTCACTGCTCCGCCGTTTAGGCAGAAAATGTATCCTGACATTGACTTAAAATCATCTAAGTCAGATGCAAAGCTTGCATCGCAGTATCCTTCGACAGTAAGATCTTTCTGACCTCCGTAAACTAAGAATAAATCTTTAGTACTTTTCAAGTACTTAAGAATATTCTTCACGGCAGCCCAGTGACCATCTCCAGGGTCAGATTGGAAACTACTTGTCACACTAAGTGCATAAGCCACATCCGGTCGAGTACATAACATTGCATACATTATGCTACCTATTGCTGATGCATAAGGTGTATGAGTCATTCTTTCCTTCTCAAGGTTAGTCTTAGGACACATCTTCTTAGAAAGACATGTTCCTACACTCATAGGAAGGTTCTTAACCTTTGCTGACTCCATATTGAATCTCTTCAATACTTTGTCAATGTACATCGACTGTGATAGTCCTATTAACCTTCTAGATCTATCTCGATAGATTTTAATTCCAAGGAAATAGGACGCATCATCAAGATCTTTCATCTCGAATTGGTTTGATAACCATAACTTAGTCACTTTCATGTCATCCTTTGAATTCCCAATAAGAATGATGCCATCAACATAAAGTACTAAGAATTGCACTGAGCTCTCCAATTCCTTTCTATACACACATGATTCATTCGAAATTTGAATGAAGCCAAACGCTTTGACTGATTCATCAAATCGAATGTTCCAATTCCTAGAAGCCTGTTTCAATCCATAGATTGATCTTTGGAGTTTGCAAACCTTTTGCTCACTCCCATTGAATGTGAAACCTATGGGTTGCTCCATATAAATGTCTTTATCAATGTCACCATTGAGAAAGACAGTTTTCACATCCATTTGCCATATCTCGTAGTCATAATACGCAGCAATGGCAAGCATGATCCGAATAAACTTTTGCATTGCAACTGGCGAAAAGGTTTCATCAAAATCCACGCCGGGTCTTTGAGTGAATCCTTTTGCAACCAGTCTTGCTTTGTAGGCTGCAATGCTTCCATCAACTCCAAGCTTTCTCTTAAAGATCCATTTGCAACCTATGGGTTTGACCCCATCAGGCAAATCTACCAAGGTCCAAACTTGGTTGGAGTTCATGGAGTCCATTTCGGATTTCATGGCTTCTATCCACTGTTCAGAGTCAGAATCTGAAAGTGTCTCCTCATATGTTAAAGGATCATTATCCTTTTGAGAGATTTGATGGAAGAATCCATACCATCTCTCCGGCTGTCTAGGAGTGTGTTCAGAACTCCTTAGAAGAGGATTTACGTGTGTATCGAAATTCGTTATTGGTCGTTGTTGATCAGAAGGGGACGTTTCTTCAGTGGGTGGCGTGGGGTCACTTTGTACTTCCTCTAATTCTATGATCTTGCCTTTCTTTTCCTTAAGGAACGGTTCCTCTAGAAAAGTGGCATTTCTGGAAACAAACACCTTTTGCTCAGATTGATCATAGAAGTAGTATCCTATGGATTCCTTAGGATAACCTACAAAGTAGTATAAGTTAGAACGAGATTCTAACTTATCTCCCACTGTCCTCTTCACGTAAGCAGGACAACCCCAAATTCTTAAGTAAGTAACTAGGGATTTTACCATGCCACATTTCATAGGGCGTTTCAGGGACTGACTTAGAGGGAACTAGATTCAAAATCTTTGCTGCACTTTCTAGGGCATAACCCCAGAAAGAAGGCGGTAAGTCAATGAAACTCATCATGGAACGAACCATATCAAGTAAGGTCCAATTCCTTCTCTCAGAAACTCCATTAAACTGAGGAGTTCCCGGAGGAGTCCACTGAGAGATAATCCCATTATCTTTGAGATGATCAAGGAATTCTTCACTAAGATACTCGCCTCCTCGATCAAATCGAAGTGCTTTGATCTTGTGACCAGTTTGGTTCTCAACCTCCTTTTGAAATTCTAAGAATTTCTCAAAAGCTTCAGATTTATACTTCATTAAGTATACATAACCATACCGACTAAAGGCATTAGTAAAGGTTATGAAATACTGATGATTGTTTCTAGTGCTTACACTAAGCGGTCCACAAACATCAGTATGGATCAAATCCAGAACCTTAGTGGCACGTTCCACAGTTCCTTTAAAAGGAACTTTGGACATTTTTCCTTTGAGACAAGATTCGCAAGAAGTAAACTCTTTAAGATCATTTTCAGAGAATGGTCCTAAAGTGTTTATCTTGCTAATTCTGTTCTTGGAAATGTATCCTAATCTAGCGTGCCATAAGGGAGCTGAAACTTTATCATCTCTCTTACGCTTCGTTTCTCGTTGTATATTCATAATATTGATATTCTGAGTTAGATAAAGTCCATTACTTAGAGTACCGATGTGAACGGAAGAGTTGTTCCATTTGATAAAATATTTACCATTCTTAATATAAGTTTCATAACCTTCACAATCTAAAATTGGAACTGAAATTATATTACGAATAATGCTCAGTACTTAAAGGACTTTATTTAAGACTAACTCAAAACTACCTAAATCTAATCTAATTGTACCTAAAGCTCGAGCTTCAACGTTTGAGCCATCGCCGATCTTCAAGACACATTCTCCTTCTTTGACTTGTTGGACTTCACTTAGCATCTGTACATCATTACAGATATGAGTCCCACAACCGGTATCAAGTACCCAAGAACTAGAATTAATAGAAAGATTTACTTCAACGAGAAAGATACCTTTCTTTAGAGTAGCCTTGTACTCGGGGCAGTTTCTTCTCCAATGTCCCGCTTTGCCACAATGGAAGCAAACATCCTCTTTCTGATCACGCTTCTTCTTTTGGGCCTTCCCCTTCGAAACGCCACCAGTGGGCCTAAGGGGTTTCTTCTTCTTCTTTTCGGCTCTCTTGCCCTTACCTTTAGAAGGCCCATAAGAGGAAGATGGAGCATTCACCATCAAAACCTTATTGTCCTTCTTGATCGTGCTTTCAGCAGTCACAAGCTGACTAATCAGCTCAGCTACAGTAGCACCAGCATGATTCATGTTGAAGTTAAGGACAAATGGGTTGAATGATGGTGGGAGCGAAGCTAGCAACAAATCCACTGAAAGCTCATCTTTCAGTGGCATGTCCATGGAAGCAAGTTTCTCAGTAAGGTCGAGAAACTTGAGTCCATATTCATGGACACTTGAACCTTCCCTCATTCTCAAGTGGAACAATTCCTTTGAAGTGTTATACCTTGTAACACGTTCATGAGGGCGGTAAAGTTGCTCTAAGTGGTCGTAAATCTCCCAAGCGAATTCCATGGCCTCATGTTGCCTTTGCAAGTCCGGAGACATGTTAGCCAACATAAGGCAACGGGCTTGGAGATTATCATCCTTCCACTTCTGAATCGCGTCCCGCTCGGCCCGAGTGGGAGCCTTCCCTTCGGGATTAGGCTCCCCTTCGAAGAGAACATAAGTTCTCTTCTCAGAATCTAAAATGATTTTTAGATTCCTCAGCCAATCAGAATAGTTGGGACCAGTCAACTTGTTTGACTCGAGGATCGATACAAGAGGATTTTTAGTTGCCATTTCAAAACACGTAGAGAATCACAGAATCTACGACCTAAATGGTAAAACAGAGAACTAGTGAGCATGCTGAATTATAACGATATACAAAAGATAAGGTCTTTAATCTAATGTAGCTCCCACTGTTTTTCAAAGATCTAGAATTCCCAAAGATCTAAGAGGAACATGTTTCCCAATGGGTACTAAGATCCTAGGCATTTTACCTCGAACCCACGACTCGCGGACATTCTAAGTAAAACCCTAGGTAGGTACAACTTACCAATTCTAACACCTTTAGAACTCTTAGTAATTGTTTTTGCATCACCTATCTTTCAATATGGACCAACGACTCGTGCGACATCCATATTTACTTAGGCGTTAAGCTAGACCCATCAATCATAAGATCATGATCAAAACTTAGTTCGAACGACCCACGACTCGCGGACATCGCCCTTGCTAAAATTAATCACGAAATATTGATCATTTAAAAGGATCAATTAGGTAATTAAGAACTAATAAGCTCCACTAGCTATCCCACGACTCGCGGACAATAACTAGTTTCACTTACTAAACTTAAAACCTATTGATGGAATGCTAGGAATTTAATTCAAAATTTGCATCTCAAATTAAATACCTATTTGTTCGAAATTAGCTTAATATTTAATGGGAATTTTCGAATCAACCGGAGAGTTGTCCGGTTCGACCTCACCAACATATATGTTATCCAATTTTATTTGTTTTGATTAATGCAAGTACACTTAAATGAATTTCAAACAAGCACATAAACAGATAACATGTCCTAGCATGATACTAACATGTAATGATCATGGGTTCTACCTATCTTATGCGTGATATGTGGGAGCCACTCCACAATCACAAGTTCTAACATACATGCCACATAAACAGTTTAAATCACATAAGGGAAAGCGGTAACAAAATACGAGCCCTATCTCTATTACATTTTTACAATTGAGATTCCCCTCCCAAACATTTTGAGGGGTCTTCACTTATGGCCTCCTTGTTACTTGAATGTGGTCCATCTTACTCCATGGGTGTATTGTCTCCAAAATGAAAATAAAACCTCACCACCTATCTCTACTCTCAAATTACAATAAAAAAAAAAGACATAAAGTAATAAGGCTCAATCTTCATATTGACCTTAGACAATTACACGGGGCATACCCCGGCCTCAAAAACAGTAATATGGAAAGCCACATAATAAATCACATAACAGTACGCTCCAACCCCAATTTAAACCATCCATGTGCATAAATTAAAACCATACATAAGCCTAAACCCTTGATCACCTAACATGCTTTTGCGAGAATTTAAATTTAGCCAATAAATTAAAATTCCCGTTTCAAGTCTTAATGACTTAAAACACGACTTGATGCGAGTCTTATTTATAAAAGTTTTCAATAAATCCCAAATTAGCAAAACAAATAAAATTCCAATTAATTTCTGAAAATTAATAATTTTATCAAAGATGTATTTTCCCAAAATATAAACCGTTTCAATTTCTCAAAAATCCCAATTTTAAGTTTTATTCAAAAATTAAAATAAATATTCAAAAATAAAATTTTAAAATTAAAATAAAAAATTGGGACTGGATTGCACGATAAACGAAAAAACGGATTACGAAAAACGGGGCCCATACGCGAAGAGAGCCGTGCACGATGCAGGCGCGCGCGCGGCTCCTCCCGGCCTTGTGCGGGCGACGCGCGCCCGGAAAGGCCTCCGCCACGGTTGCGGGAGGGTGCTGGGCAACTGCCCTGCGCACGCCTAGGTCAGGCGGGCGGTGGGGCGCGAAGCCTTCGCGCGCGGGGTTTCGCGTGTTCGTCGTAATCTGGGTTTTCGTTTCGTGTTTTCGTTCAAAAGCAAAACCAATCCAAGAAATCCAAAAACAGTTTATACAGTTTCAAATCTAAAATAGTTTTCAAAAATTAAATTTTGCAAAAACCAATTTTCATAAACTTTCAGGAAAAAATACAGTTTCGTAATTCAGGCTTTCTAAAACAATTACAAATACTCAATCGCATCAAGCCTAAGAATTTCTACCAAATTCAGAATAATTGAGACGAATCAGAAACACGATTAACGATGTGGCTCTGATACCACTTGTTGGAAAATACGAATCAGAAAGCAGCGGAATTTAAAAATTTTCCCAACAAAAGGATCTTGGACTCGCAATCGTGTAACCAAATTCGTAGGGATTAGAAACTTACTTTCTTAATTGTCTTTCTTGAAGCGTTTCAAGCCACCCAAGAACGCTCTTCTCGCGGCTTGATCCCCTCTCCTTGGTAAAGCTCGAATCTTCAAACTTCTAACTTGAAGCTCTCTAGAGATAGTCCACCAACTTGACTACAATCTAACTAGTAAGGATGCTAGTTCTCTAGTTAGTGTTTAGGCTTAACCTAGGGTTTCGTTTTTCTTGGAGAAAGGATGGTGTTCAACACATGAACCAAAAGAATTGCCAAATCGCTCTAAGAGGAGCTCGAGCTCCCCTATTTATAAAAGGGGGAGGACCGAAAATCCCTAGTCCTTATGGGCTAAGGATTTTGGTCCCTCTCTCCTATTACTTGATCATCAAGTAATTTTGACTTTGACTTTGAATTCAAATTCAAATCAACTTCCAAGAAAGCTAAAAATATCCAAACTATTTTTGGATAATTTTATACTTTATTTATTTAAAATAAATAACTTATTTTATCTAATTAATTAATTCATAATTAATTAACTAGATTATTTTCTCCAAAATTAGACTTTCTTTTTAATTCAAAATTAAACCAAAGTCTATTAAATAATTAACACATTTAATTATTTAATATATATATATATATATATGCAATATATATATTTACACGTGTGGGACACGTGTCACAAGGACACGTGTCACTCACGTGACCCACACGTGTGGTTTCACACGTGTGGAACCCTCTTGGCCCAATTAACTCGTTTAATCATTTTAAAACCTCAACTCATGTAACCAAGTTGTTGTGTGTGACCCACTAGGTTCTCAATTCAATTAGCAATGACCCTTATTAATTAATACACTAATTAATTAATCAGTCCACAGATTAAACGACCATAGTCTAGCAACAGGTGTTTAACCCCTAGCTGAATTGGAATGTTTGGATTCGACAGAACCTTTAAGTTATTGATTCATGTGAGATACAATCCTCCTGCTTACTATCTCTCAACCAAGATCTAGGGTAAGGGAATAATCAGAACCCTAATAATCTGGTCTTAAAGCTAAGTGCATTTCATATCCATTTGATCTCAATCTAAAAAACCCTTTTCTTGATGTCTTGATCTACTGCCTTGGCCAAGGACTCTATATGGCATATGAATGACTTACACAATAAGAGATCACCTTGCAAATGCAAGTGTAGGTCCTTTCTTGATTCTCATTCACTTTCATGAATCACTTGTGCAGCCCCAGCATAAGCCTTGAATCAGTTGTCTAAGGCGACACCCTTTAAAGCTTATACCTAAGACTACAGAGTTAACTCATAAAGTGACAAGGAACCTCAAGTCTAAGGATCAATTAATCACATCAATGACTCGTGAGATATTTCCTAATCTGGAAGTTTCTATTTCCTGAAATAGAAACTTCCTTTCCCATTTAGGAATCTTCTCACACGGGTGCTCAGTGAACTTACTTATTAAAGTAAGCATGTAACACCCCGACTCACAGTCGGTACAGGTAAATTATGTGATTTAATATTATTTGCGTTTTAGATTATTTGTATAGGACTATTTTGAATTATTTGAACTTATATGAATTACTTGAACTATATGTTGCATGTGATTTATTTGTTTTAATTTGAGTTGGCCTTATTTGAACCTGTAATTGTTGAACCGAACCAACTTGAACCGAGAACCTTGAACCGAACCCGTGAACCGAACCGGTCCAGCCCTTAAAGGCTGAACCATTCTTCCTTTCTCCTTTCTTACGTTCACAACAGCAACTCCAAGCCAAGCAAGAAGCCAAACCCTCAAGTTTGATCATCCAACTTCCCAAGCCTATATCTCTCTCGTTTCTTCGTCTTTTCTTGAACTTAGGTAGGTTTCGGAATCCCTTCGTCGTGCTCGTCATTTACATGGTTTAATTTTTGAGTTTGGAGTGAGTTTTGCATGTCTTTGCTTCCCTACGTGAATAGTAAGGGTTTCATGATAAACTTGGATATGTGCTCTTTGCTTGCTATTCTTGATTCCTAGCTTCATATATGAGTGGTATATGCTACATATGTTGTGTTTATTGCATTACATCCTTGGTTGGTGGAGTATTTATGGAGGATCATAAATTTAGCTTGAATTTTGCATTCATTTGATCATGGCTTATAATTCCGTTTTCTTGCGTTATTTGAGTGTTTATATGTCAAGCATGATTTATATGTATTGTTTGTGCATTTTGAGAGGTTGTGGCAACTCTTGGGATTGAATTTTGGCCATTTTGGCACCATTTTGGAGCTTCCCCTGTTTCTGTAATAAAATCTCTGCTCCAGCTTTCGAACCAGGCCGGAACGGCCGTTCCCGCCCAGTTTTAAACTGGGAACGACCGTTCCCAGGCCATACTGTTCATGACCGAGAGTGGGAACGACCGTTCCCAGTTTGTACTGGGAACGGGAACGGCCGTTCCCAGGGCCGGAACCCCTCCTACTGGGTCAAATCCGCGATCGTGGATTTTTCCTTTTGGAAAAATCCGCGAGGGTGGATTTGAGGCAGTAGCTCAAGAAAAATCCATGGGGGTGGATTTTCCCCTTTGGAAAAATCCATGGGGGTGGATTTTACCACTTTTTCTCTTTGCCTTGTTTATGCATTTGTATGATTTTAAATGCTTTTCTTTTGCATTTTAATTGTTATAATTGATTGTTTTGCATATTGGATTGTATATAAATATGTTATGTATATGAATTGTGAATTATATGACTTAATTGCGACATTTTGTCTATGGGCATGAATCATGCATTTGCCGAGCGTCTTCTTTGGTTCATATAGAGTCTAAGTCTTGGGCTTTCGTGTTTTCTTTTCAGAGGAGGTTCCAGTTGACGAGCCCGAGGCGTAGGTTGTTCACGTCTGCTCGATTTTTGTCACGCACAAGGTGAGGTTTAGGAATTTTATTAGCTAAGCGACCTAAAGCCTTATGTGATGTTTTCCGGCCGTGCATGTGACTATATATTATATATATAGATATGTATGTGTTGATTAGAATATGTTTATGATCTTGTGAACAACTTTGTTTTGGGAAAAGATATTAAATAAGCTTATGTAAGCTATGTTTTGGAAAAGGCTTTACAATTCTGTTAGCGAGATTGCCATGAAAGATTTGGCATATGATATGATATGATTTGTATGTGTGGATCCAAGGAGCTACGGGTAAGGAACCCTCGGGACGGTTCGGGCCGTCGAGGTTCGGCCTGTGCGTAGTCTCCACCCGATATATCACACGCGACCCCTGGGAGTTTGGGAAGGTGTGATATTTCGATGCCTTCGGCTTAAAAACCGGGGAGGGCACGATGTGGGTTCGCTACCCCTCGTGAGTCTGTATATGTCTGGATGGTTAGGGCCGCCGGTGGCTCTTCCATCATTGGTGTAGAGGAGAGTGTATGATTTCTGTTTTGTTTGTTCTGAGGAGTAAAGGTTGGAAGCTCGTTCTCGCCGAGCATTATGCTTTGTTATGTATGTTTGAGAAGTATGAATCGGGATAGTGTTTATGAAAGGTTTTAAAGTATATGTATTTGTTTTGGAAAGTTTTAGTTTGTAAAACCTATTCCGGTTCATAACTTCGCCCTTTGCTTTGTGCTCTGCTCTATATATATGTAGGGTGTGGGTGTGCGTTAGCCCCCTCACTCAGTCAGTTGACTGACTCCTCGTTTACTCTTTTAGTTGCAGGTTTTGGGAGCGTGAGCTAGGCGGAGAAGTGTGTCTGCTTTATACACTTGTCAGTCTAGGTCTCGTTAGGTGCATTTACATACCTGCACTTTATTATTTTGTACTGGTACAGCTATGGTTAGTATATGTTTATACACTATTTTGTTCGAGCCGGGATGGCTTTTGTACAGGTTTATGTGATGGTACCTATATGTAAATACTGTCTGGATAATTCAGTGTTGGTACCTATATATATATATGTGATGATTTTTCCTTGTTGCTTTATTTATTCGCTTCCGCGCACTCTGTTTCCGTTTGGTTTAGCTCCGCCTAGCCTAGAGTGTGTGTTTGGTCTCCCGTTCGCTATGATTCGGATTCGGGTGCGGACATTCCATTTCGTATTCGGGTTCGGATTATGGTGCGGGGGATGTGGCCCTAAGTGTGGGTGCTACATCCTGAAGTGGTATCAGAGCGCGGTTGCAAAACCGGGCTCTAGTGTCGTGTGGGTCTGTCTAGGTCGTACGGCTTAGGACAACGTGATTGTGTGATCGTGTGTAAGTATGCATACATGATTGGAATGTGTGATTACTCGACTAATTGATTACTTGATTCTTTCCTTAAAATTGTATACATATTCATACACTAATGTACATGTATCAATATTGCTTGAAATTGTGAATTTCAGGATGCCTCCAAGAAGACATAACAACCGTGAACAAACTCCTGATTTGAATGAACCGGCTCTACATAACGCACCTCCGCCACCACCTATGAACGCGGAAAATGTTGTTCAAGCCCTACTCAATCAACTCCAACAAAATCAAAGGGGTAATGCCAATCCGGGTGAAGGACAAGATATTTCAGCTGTTTATCGGGACTTCCGGAACAACAACCCTCCAAAGTGGTATGGAGGTGATGATATTAAGGCGGAAGAGTGGTTATCTGAAATTCGAGGCATTTGGGAGATCTGTCCAGGGACTTCTCAGGACAAGGCTATTTGCACCGGGCGTATTATTCAAGGGCAAGCGGCTATTTGGCTCAGGAGTGTGAGATCCAAGCTTGAGAGAACGGGAATGGAATTCAATTGGGAGACGTTTGTGCAGGAATTCCATGAAAAATATATCCCTCATAGTGCACAAGAACGTCGCCTCCAAGAGTTCTCCAATTTGAGGCAAGGCAACCGGACGGTGGAGGATTATATTTTGGAGTTTGAGAGGTTAGCTCCGTATGCTACTCACATCACCGATCACGATGATCATAAGGCCCGGAAGTTTCTTCATGGACTTCGTCGGGATATTCAAGAAGCTTTACAAGCTGCTAATGTGAGTACTTGGGCCAAGGTTACAAAGAGGGCAATTCAAGTTGAGGCCCAAATGGCTCGGTTGAAGCCTCCGCCTTTCTCTTCTACTCGAGGATCGGGATCAGGTTCTAGATTGGGTAAGAGGCCCATTTCTTATGCTCCACGAGCTCCTGTTCCACCGGCTTTTCGTCCCCAAGGTTTAGGGAATAAAAAGCCCCGTATTACCGGTCCCGTGGCCCCTCCTGTTGCTCCAGTTCGACCGGCTCCAGCTCAGGGACCACCCGTTTGTTCTTATTGTCAGGGGAGACATCCAGTGGAGAGGTGTTGGAAGCTTCAGGGTAAATGCTATGCGTGCGGGTCTTCTGATCACTTAATTGATGCTTGCCCGAATAGAAGGCCGGTTGTGCAGGCACGTGTATATGCTTTGGAGGGAGAGGAGGAAGCTGCTGATGTCGACCCAAACGCCGTGATAGAAGGTACAATCAACATTCATGGCATATCACTACATGCATTGTTTGATCCCGGGGCTACGCATTCATTTATTTCCCGGGATATTGTTGCTTCTTTGCCTTTACTTGATGAATTATCTGCGCATGTGTATGTGGTAAATACTCCTTTGGGAGGATCTGTGGAAGCTGACAGGGTGTTCAGGGAGTGTCCGGTAGTGTTTGAGGGCCGAGTTTTTCCTGCAGACTTGATAGTTCTACCGTTGAAGAAGTATGAGGTTATTCTTGGTATGGATTTTCTCTTCAGATACCGAGCTCAGTTGGACTGTCATGAGAAGAAGGTTGTGTTGGGGACAGTGGTCTTTACGGGTGAGAGGTTGAAGTCCAGCCCGTTTGTGTCTTTTATGGAAGCAAGTAAGCTCCTCCGGGACGGTGCGACAGGTTTTGTGGCCTATCTTTTGAATAAACCGAAGGATCAGGCCAAACTTGAGGAGACAGAGGTCGTGAGTGAGTTTCCCGATGTATTCCCTGAGAATTTGGGTTCTTTGCCACCTGATAGGGACATCGAGTTCGTAGTCGACCTTTATCCTGGAGCTGAGCCTTTCTCTAAGACACCGTATCGGATGGCTCCTGCTGAGTTGAAGGAGTTGAAAACTCAACTGGATGAGCTCTTGACTTGCGGTTACATCCGTCCGAGTACATCCCCGTGGGGTGCTCCTGTGTTATTTGTGAAGAAGAAGGATGGGACTTTGAGGATGTGTATAGATTACCGCGAGTTGAACCGGATGACAGTGAAGAATAAGTATCCTTTACCTCATATCGAAGAGTTGTTTGACATCTTGCAAGGGTCGCAAGTGTACTCTAAGTTAGATTTGAGGCAGGGATATTACCAACTTCGTATCCGGGAAGAGGATATTTCTAAGACTGCGTTCAATACCCGTTATGGACACTTCGAGTTTGTAGTGATGCCGTTTGGATTAACTAATGCTCCAGCCGTGTTCATGGATATGATGCACCGAGTGTTTAGACAGTATCTTGACAAGTTTGTGGTCATTTTCATAGACGACATCTTGGTGTATTCTAAGTCTGCAGAAGAGCACGCATCGCATCTCAGGATTGTGTTGGAGACCCTCAGAGAGCACAAGCTTTATGCCAAATTTAGCAAGTGCGAGTTCTGGCTCGACAGAGTGTCTTTTCTGGGTCACATTATTTCAGGTGAGGGGATTGAAGTTGATCCTTCCAAGATTGAGACTGTGGTTCAGTGGGAAAGACCGAGGAATGCCTCCGAGATAAGAAGTTTTCTCGGGTTAGCGGGTTACTATAGGAGATTTGTGAAGGACTTCTCCAAGATTGCTTGCCCGTTGACTCGATTAACTAAAAAGGAGGTGAAGTATGAGTGGGATGATGGGTGCGAGAGAAGTTTCCAAGCTTTGAAGGAAAGACTAACTTCAGCACCAGTTCTTACCCTACCCGAGGGATCCGAGGGTTATTCGGTTTTTGCAGATGCTTCTAAGGAAGGACTCGGATGTGTATTGATGCAAAATGGCCGAGTGGTGGCCTATGCTTCTAGAAAGTTGAAGGAACACGAGAAGAACTACCCCACTCATGATCTCGAGCTTGCAGCGGTTGTATTTGCTTTGAGGAAGTGGCGTCATTACCTCTATGGGACGACTTTTGAGATATTCACGGATCATAAGAGCCTCAAGTATCTTTTCACTCAGAAGGAGTTGAATAATAGACAGAGGCGTTGGATGGAATTCTTAGAGGATTATGACTGCACGATTCAGTATCATCCGGGCAAGGCTAATGTCGTGGCAGATGCTTTGAGTAGAAAAGCAAGTGTTTCAGGTTTGAGTGCAGGGTCTTCAGGTCAGGGTTCGACAGTTTTGGTTTCAGTGGCTCGATTAGCTAATATCTCCGTTCAGCCGGATTTGAAACAGAGGTTGTTGGATTCTCAGGCTTCGGATGCAGAGATTCAGAGATTAGTGATTCGGTCTAGGATAGACCCCGAGACGAAGTTTGGGTTTGATGATTCCGGTTTGTTCAGGTTCAAGACCAGGGTTTGTGTCCCAGAAGACCTCAAGAGGTTAATACTTGAGGAAGGACATCGTTCTGGATATTCCATTCACCCCGGTGGTACGAAGATGTACCGAGATTTGAAGGAATACTTCTGGTGGAATGGCATGAAGAGAGATGTCGCGAACTTTGTGAAGCGGTGTCTCACGTGTCAAGTGGTGAAGGCAGAACACCAGAAACCGGGAGGAACTCTCCAACCACTTCCGATTCCTGAATGGAAGTGGGAGCAAGTGACTATGGACTTCGTGTCCGGCTTGCCAAGATCAAGAGGAGGTTATGATGGAATTTGGGTGATAGTCGACCGTTTGACCAAGTCTGCTCATTTTCTCAAGGTGAAGATGTCTTATAAGACCCCGAAGTTGGCCGAATTGTATTGTAATGAGATTGTGAGACTTCATGGGGCGCCTGCTAGTATTGTCTCAGATCGTGACCCGAGGTTCACAGCTAAGTTTTGGCAGGATCTTCAGAGTAAGTTGGGCACGAGGCTTAATTTTAGCACCGCTTTTCATCCTCAGACAGATGGACAATCAGAGAGACTGATTAAGTATTTAGAGGATTTGTTGAGAGCGTGTGCTTTGGATTTCCAGGAAAAGTGGGATAAGCATTTAGCTCTGGTTGAGTTTGCCTATAACAACAGTTTTCAGACTTCTATTGGAATGGCTCCCTACGAGGCACTATATGGAAGGAAGTGTAGATCGCCTCTATTTTGGGATATGGAAGATTGGCGGTGGACCGAGGAGAACAAGCTCGAAAGAGCAACACCTCGAGAGAGATTGGATAAGACCACTGCTAAGGTTAAATTGATTCAGCAGAGAATGAAGGCAGCTCAGGACCGTCAGAAGAGCTATGCGGATAAGAGGAGAAGGCCCCTTGAGTTTGAAGTCGGAGATAAGGTTTTCTTGAAAGCATCTCCGAGGAAGGGATTTTCTCGAATAGGTCGAGGTGGGAAGCTTAACCCGAGATACCTTGGACCTTTTGAAATCCTTGAGAGAGTTGGAGAAGTGGCGTATAGGTTGGACCTACCGCCGAGACTGACCGGGATACATAATGTGTTTCATGTTTCACAGCTCAGGAAATATTATCCCGAGGAATCAACTATTCTCCCTGTGGAAGAGGTACAACTTGAGACGGATTTGACAATAGTAAGGCATCCGGTTGAGATTCAAGACCGGAAGATACAAGTGTTGAGGAATAAACAGATTCCCTTGGTCCGAGTTCTTTGGAGAGATCAGAAATCTGAAGAGTCTACTTGGGAGACTGAGGAGAAGATGAGACAGTTGTACCCAGAATTGTTCTCAGGTCAGACAGTTAACCTGGGGACCAGGTTCTCCGAAGGGGGGGGAGGTTGTAACACCCCGACTCACAGTCGGTACAGGTAAATTATGTGATTTAATATTATTTGCGTTTTAGATTATTTGTATAGGACTATTTTGAATTATTTGAACTTATATGAATTACTTGAACTATATGTTGCATGTGATTTATTTGTTTTAATTTGAGTTGGCCTTATTTGAACCTGTAATTGTTGAACCGAACCAACTTGAACCGGGAACCTTGAACCGAACCCGTGAACCGAACCGGTCCAGCCCTTAAAGGCTGAACCATTCTTCCTTTCTCCTTTCTTACGTTCACAACAGCAACTCCAAGCCAAGCAAGAAGCCAAACCCTCAAGTTTGATCATCCAACTTCCCAAGCCTATATCTCTCTCGTTTCTTCGTCTTTTCTTGAACTTAGGTAGGTTTCGGAATCCCTTCGTCGTGCTCGTCATTTACATGGTTTAATTTCTGAGTTTGGAGTGAGTTTTGCATGTCTTTGCTTCCCTACGTGAATAGTAAGGGTTTCATGATAAACTTGGATATGTGCTCTTTGCTTGCTATTCTTGATTCCTAGCTTCATATATGAGTGGTATATGCTACATATGTTGTGTTTATTGCATTACATCCTTGGTTGGTGGAGTATTTATGGAGGATCATAAATTTAGCTTGAATTTTGCATTCATTTGATCATGGCTTATAATTCCGTTTTCTTGCGTTATTTGAGTGTTTATATGTCAAGCATGATTTATATGTATTGTTTGTGCATTTTGAGAGGTTGTGGCAACTCTTGGGATTGAATTTTGGCCATTTTGGCACCATTTTGGAGCTTCCCCTGTTTCTGTAATAAAATCTCTGCTCCAGCTTTCGAACCAAGCCGGAACGGCCGTTCCCGCCCAGTTTTAAACTGGGAACGACCGTTCCCAGGCCATACTGTTCATGACCGAGAGTGGGAACGACCGTTCCCAGTTTGTACTGGGAACGGGAACGGCCGTTCCCAGGGCCGGAACCCCTCCTACTGGGTCAAATCCGCGATCGTGGATTTTTCCTTTTGGAAAAATCCGCGAGGGTGGATTTGAGGCAGTAGCTCAAGAAAAATCCATGGGGGTGGATTTTCCCCTTTGGAAAAATCCATGGGGGTGGATTTTACCACTTTTTCTCTTTGCCTTGTTTATGCATTTGTATGATTTTAAATGCTTTTCTTTTGCATTTTAATTGTTATAATTGATTGTTTTGCATATTGGATTGTATATAAATATGTTATGTATATGAATTGTGAATTATATGACTTAATTGCGACATTTTGTCTATGGGCATGAATCATGCATTTGCCGAGCGTCTTCTTTGGTTCATATAGAGTCTAAGTCTTGGGCTTTCGTGTTTTCTTTTCAGAGGAGGTTCCAGTTGACGAGCCCGAGGCGTAGGTTGTTCACGTCTGCTCGATTTTTGTCACGCACAAGGTGAGGTTTAGGAATTTTATTAGCTAAGCGACCTAAAGCCTTATGTGATGTTTTCCGGCCGTGCATGTGACTATATATTATATATATAGATATGTATGTGTTGATTAGAATATGTTTATGATCTTGTGAACAACTTTGTTTTGGGAAAAGATATTAAATAAGCTTATGTAAGCTATGTTTTGGAAAAGGCTTTACAATTCTGTTAGCGAGATTGCCATGAAAGATTTGGCATATGATATGATATGATTTGTATGTGTGGATCCAAGGAGCTACGGGTAAGGAACCCTCGGGACGGTTCGGGCCGTCGAGGTTCGGCCTGTGCGTAGTCTCCACCCGATATATCACACGCGACCCCTGGGAGTTTGGGAAGGTGTGATATTTCGATGCCTTCGGCTTAAAAACCGGGGAGGGCACGATGTGGGTTCGCTACCCCTCGTGAGTCTGTATATGTCTGGATGGTTAGGGCCGCCGGTGGCTCTTCCATCATTGGTGTAGAGGAGAGTGTATGATTTCTGTTTTGTTTGTTCTGAGGAGTAAAGGTTGGAAGCTCGTTCTCGCCGAGCATTATGCTTTGTTATGTATGTTTGAGAAGTATGAATCGGGATAGTGTTTATGAAAGGTTTTAAAGTATATGTATTTGTTTTGGAAAGTTTTAGTTTGTAAAACCTATTCCGGTTCATAACTTCGCCCTTTGCTTTGTGCTCTGCTCTATATATATGTAGGGTGTGGGTGTGCGTTAGCCCCCTCACTCAGTCAGTTGACTGACTCCTCGTTTACTCTTTTAGTTGCAGGTTTTGGGAGCGTGAGCTAGGCGGAGAAGTGTGTCTGCTTTATACACTTGTCAGTCTAGGTCTCGTTAGGTGCATTTACATACCTGCACTTTATTATTTTGTACTGGTACAGCTATGGTTAGTATATGTTTATACACTATTTTGTTCGAGCCGGGATGGCTTTTGTACAGGTTTATGTGATGGTACCTATATGTAAATACTGTCTGGATAATTCAGTGTTGGTACCTATATATATATATGTGATGATTTTTCCTTGTTGCTTTTATTTATTCGCTTCCGCGCACTCTGTTTCCGTTTGGTTTAGCTCCGCCTAGCCTAGAGTGTGTGTTTGGTCTCCCGTTCGCTATGATTCGGATTCGGGTGCGGACATTCCATTTCGTATTCGGGTTCGGATTATGGTGCGGGGGATGTGGCCCTACGTGTGGGTGCTACAAAGCACCCTCATGTATCACGCACGTATCAACTATACACTTTGCACCTCCATGAAACAAGGTGGTCCTTCTTAAGGGCGTGATCCCACAAGCAAGCCTTAGAGGAGTCAGGTTGACCCTCCCACTGTCGGTAGGACTCATCGGCTTGGAGTATTTTACTAATCATGACTTATGTGATATAGGGCTCGTTTCATGAACCATTTCACCTAAATGGTAGAGTCCTAAAGTCATCAGGATTAGGGGAGTTCTCATATATGCACAGATAAAGTAAACGCATACCAAACAAGAGCATATAAAGAAGTGTTGGCTCAATTCGTTATTTCATTCAAAGATTGTCTGTGATTACAATAAGAAAAAGCACAAAGCGGATATACAATCGGCTTTCTAGGGCACTATTTCTAACAATCTCCCACTTGCCTGTCAAAGCCATTCTAAAGCTACTCTAAGTCCCATCTTCTGAAGATGACCTTGGAAAGCTTCTCGACTAAGGGGTTTAGTAAGTGGATCTGCCACGTTCTCTGCTGATGTGACCCTCTCAATTTGCACATCTCCTCTTTTGATAATATCACGGATTAGGTGATACTTCCTCATAATGTGCTTGGTCCGTTGGTGAGATCTTGGTTCTCTTACTTGAGCAACCGCCCCAGTGTTGTCACAAAACACAGTAATGGAGTCTTTCATGCTAGGAACAACATTCAACTCTTGAATGAAGTTTCTAATCCAAACACCTTCCTTAGCTGCATCATTTGCTGCTAAGCATTCGGCCTCAGTGGTCGAATCTGCAGTGGTCGTTTGGATGGGTGAAGTGTCCAGGGAAACTGTAAAAATGCGTAATTGAATGGGTGAAGTGTCCAGTTAAGCTGTACTAATGTGTAATTGGATGGGTGAAGTGTCCAGTGAAACTGTACTAATGCGTAATTGAAATGGGACTTTGTCAAGTTAATCAGTAATAATGCGTAATTGGATGGGTGAAGTGTCTAGTGAAACTGTACTAATGCGTAATTGGATGGTTGAAGTGTCCAGTTAAAATTGGATGGGTGAGGTATCCAGTGAAACTGTACTAATGCGTAATTGGATGGGTGAAGTGTCCAGTGAAACTGTACTAATGCGTAATTGGATGGGTGAAGTGTCCAGTTAAGCTGTACTAATGCGTAATTGAAAGGGGTGAAGTGTCCAATGAAAGGAAAACAATGCAATCATGTTACAATGTTATAATATAGAATCAATGAAACTAATAATGTTGTAATGTTGTAATGCTGTGATCATGATTCAATTATATATTGTTGTTAATGTTACAATGTTTTAGTGACAATCTTGTTCATAACTATATTGTTGTAATGATGTGATCATCATTCAATCAATCTTGTTAATGTTGTAATGTTTTTAATCACAATCTTGTTCATAACTATATTGTTGTACTGATGTGATCTTGTAAATGTTGTAATGTTGTAATGATGTGATCATGATTCAATTAATCGTCTTAACGTATAGTTATGATTCAATTAATCATCATGATTGTATTATTTTCCTTTCACTTCACCCATCCAAGATCCAATTACGCATTATTACAGTTTCACTGGACACTTCACCCATCCAATTACGCATTAGTACAGTTCCACTGGACACTTCACCCATCCAATTACGCATTAGTACAGTTTCACTGGACACTTCACCCATCCAATTATGCATTAGTACAGCTTAACTGGACAATTCACCCATTTCAATTACGCATTAGTACAGTTTCACTGGACACTTCACCCATACAATTACGCATTTTTATAGTTTCACTGGACACTTCACCCGTCCAATTACGCATTTTTACAATTTAACTGGATACTTCACCCATCCAATTACGCATTAGTACAACTTAACTGGACACTTCACCCATCTAATTAAGCATTTTTACAGTTTCACTGGACACTTCACCTATCCAATTACGCATTAGTACAGCTTAACTTGACAAAGTCCCATTTCAATTACGCAGTAGTACAGTTTCGCTGGACACTTCACCCATCCAATTACGCATTACTACGGCTTAACTGGACACTTCACCCATCCAATTACGCATTAGTACATTCCAATGGACACTTCACCCATCTAATTACGCATTTTTACAGTTTCACTGGACACTTCACCCATTCAATTACGCATTTTTACAGTTTCACTGGACACTTCACCCGTCCAATTACGCATTAGTATAGTTTCACTGGACACTTCACCCATCCAATTACACATTAGTACAGCTTAACTTGACAAAGTCCCATTTCAATTACGCTGTAATACAGTTTCACTGGACATTTCACCCATCCAATTACGCATTAGTACATTTTAACTGGACACTTCACCCATCCAATTACGCATTTTTACAGTTTCACTGGACACTTCACCCATCCAATTACGCATTAGTACTGTTTCACTGGACACTTCACCCATCCAATTACGCATTAGCACAACTTAACTTGACAAAGTCCCATTTCAATTACGCATTAGTACAGTTTCACTGGACACTTCACCCATCTAATTACGCATTAGTACATTTTAAATGGACACTTCACCCATCCAATTACGCATTTTTACAGTTTCACTGGACACTTCACCCGTCCAATTACGCATTAGTACAGTTTCACTGGACACTTCACCCATCCAATTATGCATTAGTACAGCTTAACTTGACAAAGTCCCATTTACTGGACACTTCACCCATCCAATTACGCATTAGTACATTTTAAATGGACACTTCACCCGTCCAATTACGCATTTTTATAGTTTCACTGGACACTTCACCCATCCAATTACGCATTTTTACAGTTTCACCCATCCAATTAGGCATTAGTACAGTTTCACTTCACCATACAATAATTTTTACAAAGACAAGTGAAACAAAGTTAAAAGAAATTCATTCACCATACAACAAAAAATACAAACACAAAATAGACCTCTTCCAAAAACAGGTCATCCTGCCATCTCCATCATCAAGCCAAAATGGCAAGCATCCACTGAAATCGAGGCCAATCTTCAGTTTCTGTGCGAAAACAATCATATAAACGTGATTAGGATCCCGAATTGAACAATATACCCAACAGCATATAAACAGTCAATTTGACACAGGGCCCCTGCATGTTCTCTTGTTATGCTCAGGCCTTTCACATGATGAGCATACTGTAACAGTTTTGACGACTTGCGATGGGGACCTATTCCTCTTCGGTCGACCAGGCTGAGGCCTCACATCGGGAGGCATGATCTGAACCTCAACATTTGAGACCATATCAACATTTGGTAAAGGGAAAATAATGTTCTCATATGCTTTTTTATACGTTTCAACTGAATAAGCATCATCACAAAAATCGTATACCGACCACCCTTTCTTGTCAATGCATGCACAAGCATGTTTGCAGGGGAGCTTCAAGATTTACCAGTAATTACAAGAACATTCCCGCTTGCCAAGGTCTACTGTGTGTCGGAATTCCCCTTCATTCACCTCAAATGTCACTGATTGGCTCGCACAACATCTAAGCTCCTCCCTACTTCAAATTCAGCCTTGACCATCACCTCTATATCCATACAAAGGTGCGTTTGCCATTCATGACTTTGCTCCCTTCTATTGCACGTCATGGTCATTATCTGCTGCCTAATCCGATCAATCAAAGCAACAATTGGGAGGGATCTCGCATCCTTCACCCAACTGTTCCAACACTCTGCAATGTTGTTGTTGATGATACCAAATCGATTACCGGTAAATAATGAATTAGCCCAATTTTCAAGAGCGGAGTTATTTAAGAAATCTGCGGCCAATGGCATTGCTTTAAGGATTTTGTTGATGTACAGGGAGTACTCACCCCTGGTAGGAGTATATGCTGCTGCATTGAATACATTGGTCCAATGTTTTTTGTTCAGTTTGGGATAATGCTTCCTAAGGACCTACGATAATGACAACCAACAACCACTTTATTATCAAGAAAATGAGCATACATATCAACTTATCACACTAATCAGTAAACAAATACCTGAGTTCTGAAGTTATCCACCAAATCTCTGAGGCAGAATGCATGTTGGGAGCCTGGAAAAACCCTTGGCACATGCGTAACAAGACCCAAGTGCCTGTCGGAGAAGAATGTGTATTATCTAAAATCACAAAGCACAGGCTGACTTTCAAGAGCATGTCTCAACTTTGTTAGGAATAGTGCCCTAGAAAGCCGATTCGACGTAATCTGCTTTGGGACTTTTCTTGTATCACAGACAATCTTTGAATAATATACGATTGATTATAGGCAAACACTTCTTTATATGCCAATACGTATTTTGTGTGTTTCCATTACGTGCGCATGTATGAGAACTCCCCTAATCCTGATGACTTTAGGACTCTACCATTTAGGTGAAATGGTTCATGAAACGAGCCCTATATCACATAAGTCATGATTAGTAAAATACTCCAAGCCGATGAGTCCTACAGACAGTGGGAGTGTCAACCTGACTCCTCTAAGGCTTGCTTGTGGGATCACGCCCTTAAGAAGGACCACCTTGTTTCATGGAGGTGCAAAGTGTATAGTTGATACGTGCGTGATACATGAGGGTGCTTACTTTAATAAGTAAGTTCACTGAGGTGCCCCGTGTGAGAACATTCCTAAATGGGAAAGGAAGTTTCTATTTCAGGAAATGGAAACTTCCAGATTAGGAAATATCTCACGAGTCATTGATGTGATTAATTGATCCTTAGACTTGAGGTTCCATGTTACTTTATGAGTTAACTCTGTAGTCTTTGGTATAAGCTTTAAAGGGTGTCGCCTTAGACAACTGATTCAAGGCTTATGCTGGGGCTGCACAAGTGACTCATGAAAGTGAATGAGAATCAAGAAAGGACCTACACTTGCATTTGCAAGGTGATCTCTTATTGTGTAAGTCATTCATATGCCATATGGAGTCCTTGGCCAAGGCAGTAGATCAAGACATCAAGAAAAGGGTTTCTTGGATTGAGATCAAATGGATATGAAATGCACTTAGCTTTAAGACCGGATTATTAGGGTTCTGATTATTCCCTTGCCCTAGATCTTGGTTGAGAGATAGTAAGTAGGAGGATTGTATCTCATATGAATCAATGACTTAAAGGTTCTGTCGAATCCGAATATTCCAATTCAGCTAGGGGTTAAACACCTGTTGCTAGACTATGGTCGTTTAATCTGTGGACTGATTAATTAATTAGTGAATTAATTAATTAGGGTCAGTGCTAATTGAATTGAGAACCTAGAGGGTCACACACAACAACTTGGTTACATGAGTTGAGGCTTTAAAATGATTAAACGAGTTAATCAAGCCTAGAGGGTTCCACACGTGTGAAACCACACATGTGGGTCACGTGACTGGACACGTGTCATTGTGACACGTGTGCCAACACGTGATTGTTTAATAATATATTAAATAATTAATTTGTTAATTATTTAATAGACTTTGGTTTAATTTTGAATTAAAAAGAAAGTCTTATTTTGGAGAAAATGATCTAGTTAATTAATTATGAATTAATTAATTAGATAAAATAAGTTATTTATTTTAAATAAATAAAGTATAAAATTATCCAAAAATAGTTTGGATATTTTTAGCTCTCTTGAAAGTTGATTTGAATTAGAATTCAAAGTCAAAGTCAAAATTACTTGATGATCAAGTAATAGGAGAGAGAGAGACCAAAATCCTAGCCCATTAAGGACTAGGAATTTCGTCCCTCCCCTTTCTTATATATAGGGGAGCTCATGCTCCCCTTTAGAGCTAATAGACAATTCTTGGTTCATGTGTTGAACACCTTCCTTTCTCCAAGATAAAATAAAACCCTAGGTTAAGCCTAAACACTAACTAGAGAACTAGCATCCTTACTAGTTAGATTGTAGCCAAGTTGGTGGACTATCTCTAGAGACTTCAAGTTAGAAGTTTTGAAGATTCGAGCTTTACCAAAAGTGGGGATTAAGCAAAACGATCAGAAGGGATGATGAAACGATTCTGAACCCGACGTGAAGCGAATGAAAAAATCGAACCAAAGAAGATGGCGAAAACCGTTCGTCCATATCCTGAAGGATGAATTTTTTCACGAGGGTTTTGTGACTGGCAGTTTTCTACTTTCGCAAAACTGGTTTTCGAAGGGAGTTTCAATCCTGCTTTTCTCATTTCATGTTTCTTTCTTTATGTTATATTGTTAAGAACATCTCTAACATGAATTGAATCTAGGTTGGTGTGGATTGCTATCCCGACAATGGATTCTGAAGTAGAAAGAGACTTTCGAGGGACGGGTTGTCAAGCCACGAGAAGAGCGTTCTTGGGTGGCTTGAAACGCTTCAAGAAAGAATAAAAGAAAAGTAAGTTTTCTATCCTTACGAATTTGGATACACGATTGCGAGTTCAAGATCCTTTTGTTGGAAAAAATTTTAAATTCCGCTGCTTTCTGATTCGTGTTTTCCAACAAACTTTTGGCAAAACCATTCCCAATTCTCATCATTCTCTGAGTCAACGACAACGTATGCTATTGTAAACAACTGATTGTTCCCATCCTTCGCTGTCGCACAAAGCAAATGACCTTTGAATTTGCTCTTGATATGAGTGCCTTCAAGGAAAACTATTTTCCTACAACCTCTAAGAAATCCTACCAAACAAGCATTCAAAGCCATAAACAAGGGGTTAAACGATTGTTTTGTCTCCAAATCACAAATGCTGTCGGGATTCGATCGTCTCACAGCATCCACATACCAATGGAGTCGGTTATAAGACCCAACATCAGAACCATGGATTTCATGTAGTGCTATCTCCTTGCCCAGCCAAGCAGTATGGTATGGAGTTTCCACATTGTGCTCGTTCCGGATATAAGAAACTATATCTTTCGGTTTGTATTTAGGATTTGCCATGATATGGGACTTCATTACACCCGCAACCCAATTTGAATCGGCATTGGGGTGTGACCTTTTATTCGTAACAGTTTCCAAACCACAAACATGGTCAACATTTAACTTTCTTATAGCAAACTCACCGTCTCTCCTACAATAAGAGGCATAAAACCTCCAGTTGCAGTTCTCATCCGGGCAAGTAGCTGTAATCTTATCAGTATCATTCTTCATTTATTTAAACTTTCGATAATTTTTTAAATGAACCCTACAGTCATTAGCATCCTTAAAGGCCTCTCCAACGCGCCGGATGCAACGACTCCAAGATTCATTGTTGTTTGAATTATGAATGACCAGGGTTTGACTTATCGAGGTCATTCCCTGGTCATTCCTTTTCAAATAAGACACAAGCCAAACGAATAACGCATCACATATGCATCACAATCACAAATCATCCATATAACAGAGCAAATTAAAATATAGGGCTACCTTCTCTGAGTTGAACTTGAAGGGGGCTGAATTGCTCTCAAATTTGCAATGTGTTGTTTTGCTAGACCATGCACTGCCACCATACTCTCAACATCTTGACTTTCTTCAAAGTAATCCATGATTCATCTTCTATATGGGCAGCCTTGTACTGCACCACATATGCATCACAATCGAACGCAGGCCAATGGGTCTCAATCTCCGAAAACACTTTTGCAAGCGTATCGCTCTCCCGAAGTTGAAAGACATGATCTTCGCCTTCAAAAAATACACTACACCAAATCGAACAAGTCACCAAGCTGCCGGAATCCATCTTCACAGATTGGGCTTTCTCGATTTCGTATCAAACAAGTGGTGTCTGCTTCGGTTATCAAATCAAAATACCAATACATACAATTGGGGGTGCTACGATAATAGGCTTATGGCTGCGACGGGGGCGGCGGTGGACTCAAAATCGCGGGAAGAAGAAGAGGGAGTTTAGTTGCAAGGGGATGAGTCGATCGTGTGTGTATCAGAGTAAAACTTGAGGGCAAAGTAGTCTTTTTAGGTGTTGAGGGGGGGGGGGGGTTACAAAAAATATGTTTTCTATTGGTGATCACAAATAAATAATTTTCAAATTAAGGGGTTTAGGATAACTTTTGTGGAAATTTGGTCCTTTTAAATAACTTCCCCATTAAATTATTTCCAATTTAGAGGTAGTTCTTAATTATGGTAATTTATTTTTCTCTTTTTTGTTTGTTTTTTTTTTTCCAATATGTTAGTGAATATACTCTTTTAATTATTAAAAAAATAATTTAAAGGGCAAATTATTAAAATCGTCCCGTAAAGTGAGTCATTTATAGGTTTGGTCCCAACAGTTGTCAGCGTCTTACTTTTAGTCCCATAAAGTGATATTTTTCTTAATTTTGGTCTCACTAATCACTATCCTTCCAAAACTAAAGTTTGATCATTAAAAAAGTTACTTTTTACCCTATTTTTTTAAAAAAGTTACTTTTTATCCCGTTAAAAAAATTACTGTTACTGTTAAAACATATTATATATATATATATATATATATATATATATATATATATATATATTTATATATATATACGTGTTATATATGTGTATATACGTATTATAATATATAATATATAAATATATATATTATATATTATATATAATATATATTATATTTTGTTTGGGGTGAAAATATGCAATTTAAATAGTTTGGGGTAGTTTTGAAAATATAAATGAACCAAAAGGGGTAAAAAATAACTTTTTTAACAGTCAAATGCTAGTTTTGGACGAAAAATGGTCAATGTGACCAAAATTAAGAAAAATATCACTTTATGGGATTAAAAGTGAAATACTGTTGGGATCAAACCTATAAGTGCAATTTACGAAACAATTTTAATAATTTACTCTAATTTAAAATCTCTAATTTACAATAAGCAGATTGATAAGAAAAAGTATTTCCAACTGTCAGAAATATTTGTTGTGTATTTGTTCAGTTGAAGGACATATCTAAACATCAAACACCTTTTTCAATTAATTCGGTGAAGTGAGTCTATGATGCAATGATAATTTTCGAATTATTATTTCGTAATGTCCTATTGTGTCGTGTTTGACACATATATTGGACACTAATTACATGAAAAATTAAAAAATTAAGGGAAAATTGTAAATTTGGAACTCTAACATACCCTAATTTGTATTTTTGGATTTTAATTTGGCAATTCTGATTTTCGGGACAGTAACAACAAAAATTTTGCAATTTTAACCGAAGCCCCACCGAAGCCCTAGTTTCTCACCTGGAAATGATTACATGGTAATATTTATCCGTGTGGCAAAACAACCATGCCTAGTAGACGGTTGATTAAACTTATATTATTTAAAAATAAAATGAAATTCCAACAAAACATGCAATTGTCATAAAATATTTATTATATATAAAATAAATGTAATATTAGTTTTATATGTACGTAAATAATTTTATTTATATTTAAAAATTAAAAGAATATAATATTATATTTGTAATAATAAATATATACCTAAACTATAAATTGTTTTTTACGCCTACATTTATTTTTACACTCACATTTTATATTATAAATATGTACATAGAAAAAAAGGACACATTTTTTAATTAAATACACAAAAAATTTTAAATAAAAATCCACTATTTAATTTAAGAAAAATACATTCTAATTAAAAAATATATATTTTATATAGAATAAATATAATATCAGTCTTAGTCAACTTAAATGTAATATTTTAATTATAGATATATAAATAGTAAAATCCTACTATATAATTTTTATTTTGCTATATTTTATGTCTCATACTCGTATACAATATAAATATAATTTATGTCTTAAACCTAATTAAATTAAATATATTTAAAATATAATTTATGTCTTAAACCTAGCTAATTAAATTAGTATTTGTATGTAAGGGTGATGGTGGCGGTGCAAAGACGACACTAGTGGTGGTGGTGGTGCGAAGGAGATGGCGGTGGAGGGTGTTTTTATTATTATTATTATTATTATTATTATTATTATTATTATTATTATTATTATTATTATTATTATTATTTTAAGAATTTAATTTTCTTTTAATTAATTTAAAATTTTAAATAAATATATAGAAATCCAACATGTAATTTTTTAAATGAGTTGGCTAAATTTGATATGCCACCCAGGCATTCAATGACATACTCAGTTTTCAGGTAGTATTCCGGTAGTGACGTGACCGCATAAGCGGTATTCCGAGAAAAATTTAGGGTTTCGGTGGGGCTTGGGTTAAAATTGCAAAATTTTTGTTGTTATTGTTCCGAAAATCAGAATCGTCAAATTAAAGTCCAAAAATATAAATTGGGGTATGTTAGAGTCCCAAATTTACAATTTTTCCAAAAATTAATAATAATGATCGAATGGCCGTGTTCTTGGTTGTGTTGCGCTTGTATCTCCATGTTTCTAGAAATTCGTCTAACTGGAACTCTGTCTTTTTTATTTTCGCAGAAATTATGACATCCTCGTCTTGACTTGATTGTGTACTTCCGAAGACTAAGAGAGTCAATGGTCCAATTTACGACGGCGTTTAGGGATTGGTTCACCTTTTTTTTTTTTTTAACAATGGAAGAATTGCACAAACTTTTGGTTCACCTAATCAATGGAAGAATTGCACAAGCTTTCTCTATTATAATGAAAAATACTGTATTCAGTCAAGATGACATGATTTTGATTTTAAATATAAATATAAAAAATGGAAGGGATTGTCTTTGTTATCTCCCCAAGGTTTGTTAAAATCCTCATTCACTCCCTCATTTTTAGCCCATCCCTACTAACCCCCCAAATCAAAGTTTGAATTTTTATTTGCTCCCTAATGGCCTTCATTGAGTGATTAACCCCTAATAACTTAATTGAGTGATTAACCATTAATAATATTACTCACATTTATCCACATTTATTACTATTATTATTGTTATTGTATATTTCAACATTGACAACCAGAAAAAAGGAAAAGGGGATCGGTGCAGCGCTGAGGAAGAAAGTGTTCTACCGCCGGCGCCGATTTGAAGACGTTCCCGGTGGGTTTCCGGCGACGACTCCATCTTGCCTAGCGTACCAACCTGTCCTGCAATTTCTCTGCACATTTAGAAGATGCCATCTCTCTCGCCGATCCCGTCGATGTAATTTACTGTAATCGGCTCCGACGACCTTCGCCGACGAAATGTAGGACTGATTATTGACTCCCCTCGTTGCTAATCTCAGGCAATTTCTGAATTAATTGTTGCCTCTGTTTCGGCATTAATTGTTGCCTTTGAATTAATTCTTTCCTTTCACCATTTTTTAGCTCAGTTTGCTGAATTAATTGTTGCCTCTGTTTCGGCATTAGACATGGGTAGCCTACATGAAGTTGGTGAATGTAGCACACCTGTGCGTCTTCTTGGTGGTATTCGTTATAATCACAAAATGCAGGTAATCTCAATTAGGGTCGACTTTAATTTGACGACTTTGAAAACAATTGTATGTGGTTGTTGGCCTGAGGTAAACATGAATGAATTAAGATTGACCTACATTGCGCCTCATGCTAAGGATCATGAAGTTAGGTTATTGAGTGATGAAGATGTTTATAACATGATTGATCTACATAAAACGTTCAATTTGACATATGTTGATATTAAGGCCACTGATAGGGATGATGAAACCGAGCATCTGGGATCGACTGGGTTCAGGTACTTTGTAAATTGCTACAATGTTGTATTTTGCTACAATGATGAAACTGACATGTTGTATTTTGCTACAATGATGAAACTGACTTGTTGTATTTTGCTACATTGTTTTGTTTGGCAGCCTTGTTAGGTACCGAGGAGAAGATGTGAGAACGTCACTTACACCCCAATCTGAGGCTATGGCTTCTAATTCCCGAGATTCGTAGAGTATGTGCATAACCGGGGTAGGCCAAGGGTTCAGCGATGCGGGTGAGTTTCGGACAAAACTGAAAAATTACTCCGTGGCTATCCATCGTTCATTCAATTATGTTAAAAATGATAGTTCGAAGATCATAGCGGTGTGTCTCGATAGGAATTGTAAATGGCGTATCTATGCATCCTATGGCAAGAAAGACTTAAATTTTGCAATAAGAAAATGTTGCTTGCAGCACACTTGTCGAGAGGGTATTCTGATGTCGAAGGGTCATCCTAGAGTTGATGCTAACTGGATTGCAAACCTTGTGAAAGATAAGGTTAGAACTTGTCCCAAGTATTCTCCTAAAGAAATGAAAGACGATTTAGAAAGGGATTATGGTGTTGAAATCCCTTACAAACGGGTGTGGAAGGGTAAAGAAATAGCTATGTATGATATCCATGGGTATGATGGTGAATCGTATGATCGAGTGAGATGGTATTGTGATGCCGTTAAAAAAACAAATCCGGGGAGTTTTGCTGATTATGAGGTGGATAATAGCAAAAAATTCACGAGGCTGTTTCTTTGCTTTCATGCATGTCTGGTTGGTTTTCTGAGAGGTTGCCGGAAGTTGATTTTTCTGGATGGAACTCACATCAAGAATAACTTCAAAGGCTGTCTCTTGTCTGCCGTATCGAAGGACGGCAATGATGGTTTTTTCACCCTCGCATATGCGGTTGTAAGCGCTGAAAACGATGCCAATTGGGAATGGTTTTGTAGGAAATTGCATGAAGCATTAGCGAGTCAGACACGAGGCATAATCAGTTTTAGATCGTATACATTTTTCTCGGACAGACATTCTGGTCTACGGAAGGCCATCCCAATAGTGTTTCCTGGCAGCCACCATGCGTATTGCCTACGGCATTTGGTTGACAATTTCCGGACTCAGGTAAGAAACATCATACTTATTTGATTGACTTATTTGTTAACATTAAGTATTTAATTCAGAACATGAACTTGTGTTTGTTGTATTGACTTGTTTTTTAATTAAGGAACATGAACTTTTCCAAAAATTATACGAGATATGGCCAATTAGATGCGGAATTTGGCCATTTATGTACGAACATATTGATAAGTGTATACGAGATTGTTTTCCAGAAATCTCAAACTTTATGTAGTATTTATTCTGTCCTATGTAATCCTTTTTTTTTTTTTTTTTTTTTTTTTTTGCAGATTCTCAGATTCTATCCTTACAAGAACAAAAAACATTAGGAATTTAAGTTCCAAAAAGCCGCGTACACTACCTAGTTCAATGACTACCAGAAATATGTGGCTGAGATTGTGAAAGCTATGCCTCGTGCAGAAGACTTCATCCTGCAATCAGAGCCACAGAATTGGGCGAACTCTCTCTTTTCGGGCGAACGATTTGGTGTCATAAATAACAACGTTGCTGAGTCTTGGAACGCCTGGGTGACTAATGCAAGGGTTCTACCTATGTTAGGTATGGTTGATCAGATAAGCGTACAAATAATGACCATGATGAAGGATAGGCGAGATCTTGGAGAAACATACAACATTGAACTTCTATGTCCTGAACAAGAAGAGATACTGAGGCAGAATTATAATGAGGGTCGCAAAATGACCTTAAAGCGTGCAAGCCCGTTTCTGTTTGAAGTTACCGAGGGTAAGTCAACTTATGCCGTGGATTTGGAAACAAGAACGTGTACTTGTAAGCAGTGGCAGATATTCAGAATAGCTTGTAGGCATGCTTGTGCTTGTATTGAGGACAAAGGACTTTCGTTATATGAATTTTGTGACGAAGCGTATTCTGTTGCGACATTTAGAGAAGTGTACAGGTTGCCTATCTACCCCATACCAACAGGTGGAGAGATGGTTTTGGTTGAAAACGAAGAGGATCAATTTGTTTATCCACCCGAAGTGAGAGTTCAACCCGGACGTAGGAGACAAAAAAGAATACCATCTCAGGTTGTCAAAAGAGCAATTACATGTTCACGGTGCAAGCGAAAGGGTCACAATCGCCGTGGTTGCAAAGAGACCCTTGATTCTTAGTTTGTTGAAATTCATTCGTAGTTTTTCTTTCAGTTGTGGTGACTTGTGTTTGATGTATTGACTTGTGTTTGTTGTGGTGACTTGTGTTTGTTGTATTGACTTGTTTTTTAATAAGTTTGTACGCGGAAATTTTCCAGAAATTATATGAGATATGGCCAATTAGATGCGGCATTCGACCATTTATGTACGAACATATTCACAAGTGTGTACGAGATTGTTTTCCAAAAATTACACGAGATATGACAAATTAGATGCATGTACAAACATATTCATAAGTGTATACGCGATTGTCTTCCACAAATTACACGAGATATGGCCGATTCGATGCATGTACCAACATATTGATAAGTGTATACGAGATTGTTTTCCAGAAATTGTACGAGATATGGCCAATTAGATGCGGCATTAGGTCATTTATGTACGAACATATTGATAAGTGTGTACGAGATTGTTTTCCAGAAATTGTACGAGATATGGCCAATTAGATGCGGCATTAGGCCATTTATGTACGAACATATTGATAAGTGTGTACGAGATTGTTTTCCACAAATTATACGAGATATGGCCAATTAGATGCGGAATTCGGCCATTTATGTACGCACACATTCACAAGTGTGTACGAGATTGTTTTCCAAAAATTACACGAGATATGACAAATTAGATGCATGTACGAACATATTCATAAGTGTATACGCGATTGTCTTCCACAAATTACACGAGATATGGCCGATTCGATGCATGTACCAACATATTGATAAGTGTATACGAGATTGTTTTCCAGAAATTGTACGAGATATGGCCAATTAGATGCGGCATTAGGCCATTTATGTACGAACATATTGATAAGTGTGTACGAGATTGTTTTCCACAAATTATACGAGATATGGCCAATTAGATGCGGAATTCGGCCATTTATGTACGCACACATTCACAAGTGTGTACGAGATGAAGAAAGATGTGTCCTCGCAACAAAAGATACGTACAATTACTGAATTAGTACGAATGGTATGCCGTGTGATACTGTAATGCATTATTATGTGCTATACGTACTAAATGAGATTCATTAATTGAAGCGTTTGGGACATCGCACCAAGTGATACATACTAGAGTAACATATATGTGGTGGTGCCATGTAGCATTTGAGACACAAATGCTATTATGGGATCTTATATTACATGCAATGTAATTATGTCACCTTGTTCTACCAACAATGACCACTTGTACGACTAAAAGTTGTGTAATTCAGGCTTACGGGGGGTTGATCGAAGTTTATACGCGGAACTTCTCAAGAAATTATACGAGATATGACCAATTAGATGCGGCATTAGGCCATTTATGTACGAACATATTGATAAGTGTGTACGAGATTGTTTTCCACAAATTATACGAGATATGGCCAATTAGATGCGGAATTCGGCCATTTATGTACGAACATATTCACAAGTGTGTACGAGATGAAGAAAGATGTGTCCTCGCAACAAAAGATACGTACAATTACTGAATTAGTACGAATGGTATGCCGTGTGATACTGTAATGCATTATTATGTGCTATACGTACTAAATGAGATTCATTAATTGAAGCGTTTGGGACATTGCACCAAGTGATACATACTAGAGTAACATATATGTGGTGGTGCCATGTAGCATTTGAGACACAAATGCAATTATGGGATCTTATATTACATGCAATGTAATTATGTCACCTTGTTCTACCAACAATGACCACTTGTACGACTAAAAGTTGTGTAATTCAGGCTTACGGGGGGTTGATCGAAGTTTATACGCGGAACTTCTCAAGAAATTATACGAGATATGACCAATTAGATGCGGCATTAGGCCATTTATGTACGAACATATTGATAAGTGTATACGAGATTGTTTTCCACAAATTATACGAGATATGGCCAATTAGATGCGGAATTCGGCCATTTATGTACGAACATATTCACAAGTGTGTACGAGATGAAGAAAGATGTGTCCTCGCAACAAAAGATACGTACAATTACTGAATTAGTACGAATGGTATGTCGTGTGATACTGTAATGCATTATTATGTGCTATACGTACTAAATGAGATTCATTAATTGAAGCGTTTGGGACATCGCACCAAGTGATACATACTAGAGTAACATATATGTGGTGGTGCCATGTAGCATTTGAGACACAAATGCTATTATGGGATCTTATATTACATGCAATGTAATTATGTCACCTTGTTCTACCAACAATGACCACTTGTACGACTAAAAGTTGTGTAATTCAGGCTTACGGGGGGTTGATCGAAGTTTATACGCGGAACTTCTCAAGAAATTATACGAGATATGACCAATTAGATACGGCATTAGGCCATTTATGTACGAACATATTGATAAGTGTGTACGAGATTGTTTTCCACAAATTATACGAGATATGGCCAATTAGATGCGAAATTCGGCCATTTATGTACGAACATATTCACAAGTGTGTACGAGATGAAGAAAGATGTGTCCTCGCAACAAAAGATACGTACAATTACTGAATTAGTACGAATGGTATGACGTGTGATACTGTAATGCATTATTATGTGCTATACGTACTAAATGAGATTCATTAATTGAAGCGTTTGGGACATTGCACCAAGTGATACATACTAGAGTAACATATATGTGGTGGTGCCATGTAGCATTTGAGACACAAATGCTATTATGGGCTCTTATATTACATGCAATGTAATTATGTCACCTTGTTCTACCAACAATGACCACTTGTACGACTAAAAGTTGTGTAATTCAGGCTTAGGGGGGGTTGATCGAAGTTTATACGCGGAACTTCTCTAGAAATTATACGAGATATGACCAATTAGATGCGGCATTAGGCCATTTATGTACGAACATATTGATAAGTGTGTACGAGATTGTTTTCCACAAATCATACGAGATATGGCCAATTAGATATGGAATTCGGCCATTTATGTACGCACACATTCACAAGTGTGTACGAGATTGTTTTCCAAAAATTACACGAGATATGACAAATTAGATGCATGTACGAACATATTCATAAGTGCATACGAGATTGTCTTCCACAAATTACACGAGATATGGCCGATTCGATGCATGTACCAACATATTGATTAGTGTATACGAGATTGTTTTCCAGAAATTATACGAGATATGGCCTATTAGATGCGGCATTCGGCCATTTATGTACGAACATATTCATAAGTCTATACGAGATTGTCTTCCACAAATTAACCGAGATATGGCCTATTCGATGCATGTACCAACATATTGATAAGTGTATACGAGATTGTTTTCCATAAATTATACGAGATATGGCCTATTAGATGCGGCATTCGGCCATTTATGTACGAACATATTCATAAGTGTATACGAGATTGTCTTCCACAAATTACACAAGATATGGCCGATTCGATGCATGTACCAACATATTGATAAGTGTATACGAGATTGTTTTCCAGAAATTATACGAGATATGGCCTATTAGATGCGGCATTCGGCCATTTATGTACGAACATATTCATAAGTTTATACGAGATTGTCTTCCACAAATTAACCGAGATATGGCCGATTAGATGCATGTACCAACATATTGATAATTGTATACAAGATTGTTTTCCAGAAATTACACGAGATATGGCCTATTAGATGCGGCATTCGGCCATTTATGTACGAACATATTCACAAGTGTATACGAGATGAAGAAAGATGTGTCATCGTAACAAAGGATACGTACAATTACTGAATTAGTACGAATGGTACGCCTTCTGATACTATAATGCATTAATATGGGCAGCAGGCTACAAAATGTTCAAGGGCCTACACTAAAAAATTACGTCCCTTCACAACAACATAATGGAAAAACCAACAACAAAAAAACCAGAAATTATCCAGAAATAAAACAAATGTTTCCTACACAAATCAACATAGCATCTTTGTTTCACTCAATATCGTAGCAGTCAGATGAGCTCGGTAATACGGCATCTTCACACTCGGCATCTCCCTCCAAAACGTAGGCTCATCCCTAGAAAAGCATTCGGCAAACAGGCAGAAAAAGGCACCGCAATCAAGGCTGCCGGGATCTTGTTGGGGACAGACCTGACCTTGAACGTCATCACTAGGGATCTCATAATTGTGCACATTAAACATGTACATTCGGATAAACTTTGGCCATGTTTTCGCCTGCCCAGTTGCCAACGCAGATAACATTGAGTTTAAACGTGTGAATACCTTCCTTTCAGTGTCCAGGACCACCATATGCCAATGAAATTTCGTATTTAACGGGAAGATGATGTAACGGTATCGTGTCAACACATCGAGATTCAAACGATCAAGATACATACGCACACTCCCCATGACACCGGCTTGGAAGAATGCATCAAGCTCTCCCATATCCACACGATGCAATCTCTTCTTTGAACCCTTAATGAACTTTTGGCCGTGCAGTCCCTTCAATATCTCGGTTGTCGCGTGAGCTGACATCACCCAAATTTTTGTCGAATTTTTCCTGCTGTTCAGCATCTGAGCATAACACTCAAACACCTTTTGCATCATCTCGCAGCCCCAAAGTAGTCTGTAAATGTCAGAATTATGGACTTCCTCTTCAACCCCTCTGTAAACAACAATCACATCCTCCCCACCAGACTCACCCCGGATGAATCCATCGATCAATTCGCGCTCTTCTGTAGTAAGATCCTCCCTTCCAGGGTAGTCTAACCTCCCAACATATTCAATGCAGTCATCCATAAGGGTTTTCACCTTCACAACACAAGAATGTAAATTTACAGATTGTAATATTATCATATAACCAACTGACATTTGATTATAATTAACTGAAAATCTGATATATTACCTTCTTCTTTGTCTTCGGGACCGTGGACGACGGAGGTGTAACGAAGTCGGGGGATTTTCTTTCTTTTTCCTATCAGCCCTCTCTCTGACATCAGTAACAATGGAGCTAGTGACAATGGAGCTAGTGATAAGGGAGCTAACGGTATCATCAACTCTCTTCATTCTTCGCTCAGCACGCGAATTGTTCGAAAATGAACCACTGGCATAAATGGACTCACATTCATGATCCCCTTCAGCCTTCGATACTTTATCCTCAATCAATATCGGCTCCGCAACATACTCTCCAGTCTCCAAAACACCTTCATCTTTGGTTTCTTTCTCCTCCACATCATTCTCCACCTCTTTCTCTTGCAAACCAGTTAATATAACAACCGCATCTACCTGCTCCTCATTCTTCTCACCCTCCTCGACCTTTTTACTTTCCTTCTCAATTGCAACCTGCCCATTGTTCTCAACATCTTGTTCAGAATCCACCCCCACCATCTCTTTAACTGCAACATTTTCAGGACTTTTATTATCCTGTTCCTCTTCAACCTTTTCAGCTATCAGCCCATCACTCCCACTCTCAATGTCACTCTCCCGTTCACCCTCCGTCCCGACATTCAGGTTATCCTCACCGTCTTCAGCATAAGGGTCTTCATCTTCGTTGTCATTCTCCTCTGTCGAAATCTCCTCAGTTTCAGAATCTCCACCCTCTACATCCTCTACACCCTTATTTAACAATTTTCCCAACAACTTTAACTCTTTTCGCTGATTCGCAACAATTTCCCTCAGCAAAGATATAGTCCCCGATTCAATATTAGTGTTTGATGTGGGAGGTTGGAACAGTTGCAACTCCCTCGGCTGAGTTGCAACAATGTCCACAAGCTGTAGATGATAACCAAAAAAAATTGTTTTTAATAATAGACTCAGAATAGTAAAGTTAAAATGTTAAATGAGTTACCTCAATCCTCTGAATGCCATTCAGTGCAACCTGGACTCTTTCAAAGTTGCTGGGTAAATTGGATTCTTGTGCTTGCCATCTAAAAAATCTCGAAAATACCCTCAGCGCGGTAGGACAGCCACGCGTAGGAAAATGTTCGTAAAACCAAGTCTATTTCATATTCATAAAACATATTTAGTATTCAATTATTTAACAGAACTATACTTATAATAGAAAACAACATATACTATAGATCTTAATACCATGAAACCAGCCACGAAACCGTTGACGTAGGCTGTATTATTGTTCAGATAATGACTCATTGCTCCCACCAAAAACTTATAAACAGCCACACCCCAGGCATACTCTCCAATGCAAGACAGGTCATCCATATAGCAAAAGAGTCCTCTAGGAATAGTACCTGAGCTCTGAGGAAACAACAATGTCGAGAATACAAATAGTACATACAGCCGACAAAGATCTTCCACATCATCCTTGTCTGTACTCTGGACCAGCTCTTTCATCATTTCTGCAATTACTTCCTTCTTACACTTCGATGGATCGTTACCAAATAATTCTTCAAGTGTCGATGATGGCAGCTTCAGGTGTAAATCAACGCTCAAACCATAATGCCGTAGCCCATTAACTATACAGAATTCGGTATCGGTGAATGGAACATCGATATCTTGCCCCACACCCACAGAACAGGTTTGCATGTCGAATCGGGATATCAAGAGCTTCAGTCTGGAATGGGATGCATATGCAAACGACATGTCCAAGAAACATCCAAATGGTAATCTAGAAATGGCTTCATGGTGTACGGGCCTCATTAAAACCCGAAGATTTTCCATTTCTTTGCAGAATGCCACGGGGGAACAACGGGTTTGAAAGCGGTCCATAGCTGCCAAATATAACAAAACACAGTTCATAACAATGTAGGACATTCAATTTCAAACAAACAACTAATAAGCAATTGCATTCATGGGAGAAGGAACCTTCATAGAATTCAGGGCATTTCAAATAATTCATCTAAAGGACAATTCCATATACGAAATTGGTATAACAAGATGCCTAAATTCTGGAATATCATATGAAGCACAATGTGGGGATGAAAAGCTAAGGCTTTTATATTCAACCAACATACATCCAATTTTTCAGCATTTCTGTTCAATCAACGCCCAAATACACCAGGACATTCAAATTATATGAAAACCCAACCTTCTTCCTAAACCAAAATTACCTAATACTTAACCTAATGCGCTCAATTTCGTATTGGAGAAAACTGAAGAAAACGCCCAAAATTTTGGCGGAAATTACCTCAGTTTTCGTGGTCCTCGCCCTCGTCGTCGCTTCAATACTTTCTTTCTGATATTTCAGACCTCAATGTCGGCGAGTGGCGACCCTACTGCGGCAAAATTGCGTCCGACAAAAAACCTCCTTCAACTGCTGAGTCCGGCCACAAACCTCCTGCAACAAACCCTACCCCGGCCACCAACGTCGACTATTTCGCTCCAATGTCACTTACTGTCCGGTCGCCGCGAAATGCAGAGTGTGCCGCCGGTTATTGGGAATCGCCGGTTATTTGGAGCTTGGGGGGTTTTCATTTAATTAAGGAATTAAAGTGTTTATGAGGAAAATTAATAGGGTTGAAGGGCATCTTCGTAAATTCAGCCAAAATAGGGAGTAAAGGGAGATTTTTAAAATATGTTGGGGAGTTAGTGGGGAGAGAATACAAATGGGGGAGTTGAAGGAAATTGGACCAATGTTTGGGGGAGTTATTGAGGATTTTCCGAAAATGGAACGAATGCTACTATATATGGACCATTGACAAGAGCAACATATAACAAAAAGAGGAACTCAAAAAACAATAAGCTTTTTGAAAACCATATTATCTATACATTTTGAGAGTGATGAGAGAATTAACTAAGATGTTAGTGCTATTGTTGTGTTTCAATTCTGTATTTGGTACAAGAGATGAATTGAGGTGCATTGAAAAGGAGAGACAAGCTCTCCTCGAGTTCAAGAAAGGCATTACAATTGATTACGGATTTCTGTCATCGTGGGGAATACTGCCAGTGGCAGGGGATCGAGTGCAGCCACGACACAGGTCATGTAATCGCCCTCCAACTTAATATTTGTGAAAACTATAATGTCAGACTGATAGGTGAGAAGATTAGTAGTGCCCTGCTTGAGTTGAAGTATTTGACTCATTTGGACCTCAGTTGTAATTATTTTGAAAATGGAGAGATCCCTGATTTTATTGGTTCCATGGAGAGTTTGCAATACTTGCACTTTCACAACTGCTGGTTTTCTGGCGTTGTTCATCATCAGCTGGCGAATCTTACCAACCTCAGGACACTTGATCTCGGGGATAATTTATATCTCGAATCTTACCAACCTCAGGACACTTGATCTCGGGGATAATTTATATCTCGAGTTTGATAGCCTCCATTGGCTTTCTCGTCGCTCATCATTATCCTTGCTTGATTTGAGCAGAACCAACTTTACTAATCATGCCAATTCTCTACAAGGTATTTTTAATCTTCCTTCAATCAAAGAATTGTACTTGAGAAGTTGTCGCTTCCCCAAGCATTTCTCTCTTAACTCTTCTTCAACATCTCTTTCTATTCTTGATCTATCCACCACAGGGCTCACGTCCTCCTCTTTTCATTGGTTGTTTAATATAAGTTCAAGCCTTCGTAGCATAGGCCTTTTTGGAAATCACTTAGAATCCAGTATTCCAAGTGACTTCGGGAGATTTGCATTTCTCGATCATCTTGATCTATCATGGAATGGATTAACAAATAGAATTCCAAAATCCAAAATCCATGGGAAATCTAAGTCGTTTGCAAACTTTAGATCTGTCATATAATCAACTAACCGGGGGAATTCCAAAATCCTTTGAAAATTTGAGTCATTTGCAAACTTTAGATATGTCTTACAATCAACAAACCGGTGGAATTTCAAAATCCTTTGAAAATCTGAGTCATTTGCAAACGTTGAGTCTACCAAACAATAGCTTCTCAGAATCTCTTCCTGAATTATTCTACAAGTTATCTATGGGGGCACTGTCGCTAGAGATTCTAGAGTTGCAGGGGAATAATTTTTATGGTTCAGTGCCTGATGTTACGTTACTTCCTTCCTTGAGGATTTTGTTGTTACAAAACAATCAATTAAATGGGTATTTTCCGCATGGATTTGCACATATTTCTAATCTTGAGGTTTTGGATCTGTCTAGCAATCAAATTAGTGGATCAGTACCAGATTTGAGCGCATTTGCTTCATTGAGAGAATTACATCTTGGTAGCAATAAACTTACATCGGTACCTACAAGTCTTGGGCAACTTTCCAGAGTTTATTGCATCAAAAAACCCTGTGATATACCTAATTAGCACTCAGAATCCTGTGATTTGAAAATTCTCAAAGCGAACCCTGTGATTGCAATAAATTAGTACTCAATTAGAATTTCAAATCCTACAGCCGTGGTTGTAGGGTTTTGAGTGCTAACATTAATATAATCATAGGGTTTTCAGTGCTAATTTATATAATCACAGGGTTCTCTTTGAGAATTTTCAAATCATAGGATTCGGAGTGCTAATTAGGCATAACACAGGGGTATCCAAGCAAAAAACTCCAACTTTCCATACTTGAAATATTGGATCTTTCTTTCAATTCATTGGAGGGAACAATCTCTGAAATCCACCTCTACAAACTCCACAACTTGAAACAGTTGGATTTGTCCTTTAATTCGTTGGCCTTCAATTTTAGTGTTGATTGGATTCCTCCTTTTCAATTGAATTCTATAAACCTAACATCGGCCTATACGGGTCCTTGCTTTCCAACATGGCTTCGCACGCAGGCAAATCTTTCTCAATTGGATCTCTCTTGTAATAATATCTCAGAGAAAGTGCCTAAATGGCTTTGGGATTTCTCCCCCGAAATCTTTTACTTAAACCTCTCTCATAACCAGATTATGGGTCGCATTCCTGATTTGTCTTCCATGAATTATAGCATACTCGATATTAGTTCCAATAACTTTTCAGGTCCTTTACCTCAAACTTCCTGTTTGAGTCTCGCCCTACTTGACCGGTCAAACAATCAATTTTCAGGAGAATTTCCTGATTGTTGGGAGAACCATACAAGTTTGGAAATCCTCAATTTGTCTAACAATGAGTTTTCTGGCAATATTCCACCCTCGTTAGGCTCTCTGCCGTGGCTCTTCATATTGCAATTTCACAATAATAACTTCTCAGGAAAATTGCCTTCCACTTTTGTGAATTGCTCGAGCTTGGAAATGTTTGATGTTGGAGGAAATAATCTACGAGGAAAGATCCCATCCTGGATTGGAACACACCTTGCAAATTTGAAAGTCTTGATCCTCGGGCACAATAATTTTTCTGGAGACATTCCAATAGAAATCTGCTATCTAACTGAGATTCAATTATTGGACTTGCCTAGGAACTTCCTATCAGGAAAACTTCCTCAATGCTTCAACAATTTCACTTCTTTGGTTCAGAAAAATACCACATTTGATAGCAATATTTTTGATATTGGTTATGCGGATTTCCATGCTAATGTGTCCATTGACCATGTATTCGTATAATGGAAGCGGCGGCAGGCTGAATATAGGAAAACAACAGTGGGACTTGTTAAACTCATCGATCTTTCAAGCAACAAATTAGTTGGGAACATCCCCAATGAGTTTTCTCAACTGAGGGCATTAATTTCCTTGAATCTTTCTGAGAATTATTTGAGCGGACATATAATTCCCAAAATTGGTGGGATGGAGATGTTAGAAATTCTTGATTTGTCAAGAAACAATTTCTTTGGTGAGATTGCAAAGGGTCTTGCAATGTTGGATCACTTGGCTGTTCTGGACTTGTCAAACAATCATTTGTCTGGTAAAATTCCATCAAGTACTCAACTTCAGAGCTTTGACCCATCCACGTATGCAGGGAATAATGGACTTTGTGGCCCCCCTCTAATGAGATGTCCTGGAGATGAGCCCAACCCATCCACAATTCACCGTGGAAAGCAGGAGAATGTTGATGATGGCCTCTTGGCCCGACTACTTTCGCATGAGTTCTACATACCTATCTTTATGGGGTTCAGCGTTGGATTTTGGGGAGCTGTTGAGACTTTGGCACTCAACAGCTCCTGGAGAAATGCTTATTTTAATTTCTTCAGCAGGATGGGAGACTGGTTGTACGTGACAATAATTGTATATGCAGGCAGGATAAAGACAATGTTGAGAAACAACGTAAGTGCGACAAATTCATTCAACTATACAATTATTGACTTGATTGTGTACTTCCGAAGACTATGAGAGTCAATGGTCCAGTTTACGACGGCGTTTAAGGATTGGTTCACCCTTCTTTTTTTTTTTAACAATGGAAGAATTGCACAAGCTTTTGGTTCACCTAATCAATGGAAGAATTGCACAAGCTTTCTCTATTATAATGAAAAATACTGTATTCAGTCAAGATGACGTGATTTTGATTTTAAATATAAATATAAAAAATGGAACGAATGCTACTATATATGGACCATTGACAAGAGCAACATATAACAAAAAGAGGAACTCAAAAAACAATAAGCTTTTTGAAACCATATTATCTATACATTTTGAGAGTGATGAGAGAATTAACTAAGATGTTAGTGCTATTGTTGTGTTTAAATTCTGTATTTGGTACAGGAGATGAATTGAGGTGCATTGAAAAGGAGAGACAAGCTCTCCTCGAGTTCAAGAAAGGCATTACAATTGATTACGGATTTCTATCATCGTGGGGAATACCGCCAGTGGCAGGGAATCGAGTGCAGCCACGACTCAGGTCATGTAATCGCCCTCCAACTTAATATTTGTGAAAACTATAATGTCAGACTGATAGGTGAGAAGACTAGTAGTGCCCTGCTTGAGTTGAAGTATTTGACTCATTTGGACCTCAGTTGTAATTATTTTGAAAATGGAGAGATCCCTGATTTTATTGGTTCCATGGAGAGTTTGCAATACTTGCACTTTCACAACTGCTGGTTTTCTGGCGTTGTTCATCATCAGCTGGCGAATCTTACCAACCTCAGGAAACTTGATCTCGGGGATAATTTATATCTCGAGTTTGATAGCCTCCATTGGTTTTCTCGTCGCTCATCATTATCCTTGCTTGATTTGAGCAGAACCAACTTTACTAATCATGCCAATTCTCTACAAGGTATTTTTAATCTTCCTTCAATCAAAGAATTGTACTTGAGAAGTTGTCGCTTCCCCAAGCATTTCTCTCTTAACTCTTCTTCAACATCTCTTTCTATTCTTGATCTATCCACCACAGGGCTCACGTCCTCCTCTTTTTATCGGTTGTTTAATAGAAGTTCAAGCCTTCGTAGCATAGACCTTTTTGGAAATCACTTAGAATCCAGCATTCCAAGTGACTTCGGGAGATTTGCATTTCTCGATCATCTTGATCTATCATGGAATGGATTAACAAATAGAATTCCAAAATCCATGGGAAATCTAAGTCATTTGCAAACTTTAGATCTGTCATATAATCAACTAACCGGTGGAATTCCAAAATCCTTTGAAAATTTGAGTCATTTGCAAACTTTAGATCTGTCTTACAATCAACAAACCGGTGGAATTTCAAAATCCTTTGAAAATCTGAGTCATTTGCAAACGTTGAGTCTACCAAACAATAGCTTCTCAGAATCTCTTCCTGAATTATTCTACAAGTTATCTATGGGGGCACTGTCGCTAGAGATTCTAGAGTTGCAGGGGAATAATTTTTATGGTTCAGTGCCTGATGTTACGTTACTTCCTTCCTTGAGGATTTTGTTGTTACAAAACAATCAATTAAATGGGTATTTTCCGCATGGATTTGCACATATTTCTAATCTTGAGGTTTTGGATCTGTCTAGCAATCAAATTAGTGGATCAGTGCCAGATTTGAGCGCATTTGCTTCATTGAGAGAATTACATCTTGGCAGCAATAAACTTACATCGGTACCTACAAGTCTTGGGCAACTTTCCAGAGTTTATTACATCAAAAACCCTGTGATATACCTAATTAGCACTCAGAATCCTGTGATTTGAAAATTCTCAAAGCGAACCCTGTGATTGCAATAAATTAGTACTCAATTAGAATTTCAAACCCTACAGCCGTGGTTGTAGGGTTTTGAGTGCTAACATTAATATAATCATAGGGTTTTCAGTGCTAATTTATATAATCACAGGGTTCTCTTTGAGAATTTTCAAATCAGAGGATTCGGAGTGCTAATTAGGCATAACACAGGGGTATCCAAGCAAAAAACTCCAACTTTCCATACTTGAAATATTGGATCTTTCTTTCAATTCATTGGAGGGAACAATCTCTGAAATCCACCTCTACAAACTCCACAACTTGAAACAGTTGGATTTGTCCTTTAATTCGTTGGCCTTCAATTTTAGTGTTGATTGGATTCCTCCTTTTCAATTGAATTCTATAAACCTAACATCGGCCTATACGGGTCCTTGCTTTCCAACATGGCTTCGCACGCAGGCAAATCTTTCTCAATTGGATCTCTCTTGTAATAATATCTCAGAGGAAGTGCCTAAATGGCTTTGGGATTTCTCCCCCGAAATCTTTTACTTAAACCTCTCTCATAACCAGATTATGGGTCGCATTCCTGATTTGTCTTCCATGAATTATAGCATACTCGATATTAGTTCCAATAACTTTTCAGGTCCTTTACCTCAAACTTCCTGTTTGAGTCTCGCCCTACTTGACCGGTCAAACAATCAATTTTCAGGAGAATTTCCTGATTGTTGGGAGAACCATACAAGTTTGGAAATCCTCAATTTGTCTAACTTCTCAGGAAAATTTCCTTCCACTTTTGTGAATTGCTCGAGCTTGGAAATGTTTGATGTTGGAGGAAACTTGTTGGGACCGCGCGCACCTTCACCCCAACTCTACATTAGTATGATATTGTCCGCTTTGGGCCAAGCCCGCACGGATTTATTTTTTGGGCATATCCCAAAATGCCTCATACTAATGGAGTTGGTGAACACTTATATATTGAACAAATTTCTTCCAATCTTCCGATGTGGGGTGAGTTTGCTACCCAACAATCCTCCCCTCAAACCAAGACCACACCACTCGTGACCTCCCCTTCAGGGTCAATCCATTTGATCTGCCAACCATCTTGCACCGCCGCTACACACCTTTGCGGGACACGCCGCCTGACCTCCTTAACGTCAAGGGGACTTTCGACACAAGGCATCAACCGCAGATCTCCAATTGCTAAGTCACTTCACCTGCCAAACATCTTGTACCGCCGTCAAACCAAACGGGACCCGCTACCTGACCAACACTTGCCAGGAAGACTTTCGACACAAGGCACCCCGACAGGATCGGTCTTGTTGTCACATTGGGAACTTCACATAACAAGCAGTCCACCACTCCGATAAGCCCCGAACCTGGGCTCTGATACCACTTGTTGGGACCGCGCGCACCTTCACCCCAACTCCACATTAGTATGATATTGTCCGCTTTGGGCCAAGCCCGCACGGATTTGTTTTTTGGGCATATCCCAAAAGGCCTCATACTAATGGAGTTGGTGAACACTTATATATTGAACAAATTTCTTCCAATCTTCCGATGTGGGATGAGTTTGCTACCCAACAATAATCTACGAGGAAAGATCCCATCCTGGATTAGAACACACCTTGCAAATTTGAAAGTCTTGATCCTCGGGCACAATAATTTTTCTGGAGACATTCCAACAGAAATCTGCTATCTAAGTGAGATTCAAATATTGGACTTGTCTAGGAACTTCCTATCGGGAAAACTTCCTCAATGCTTCAACAATTTCACTTCTTTGGTTCAGAAAAATACCACATTTGATAGCAATATTTTTGATATTGGTTATGCGGATTTTCATGCTAATGTGTCCATTGACCACGTATTCATACAATGGAAGCGGCGGCAGGCTGAATATAGGAAAACAACCGTGGGACTTGTTAAACTCATCGACCTTTCAAGCAACAAATTAGTTGGGAACATCCCCAATGAGTTTTCTCAACTGAGGGCATTAATTTCCTTGAATCTTTCTGAAAATTATTTGAGCGGACATATAATTCCCAAAATTGGTCGGATGGAAATGTTAGAAATTCTTGATTTGTCAAGAAACAATTTCTTTGGTGAGATTCCAAAGGGCCTTGCAAAGTTAGATCACTTGGCTGTTCTGGACTTGTCAAACAATCATTTGTCGGGTAAAATTCCATCAAGTATGCAGCGAATAATGGACTTTGTGCCCCCCCCCCCCTAATGAGATGTCCTGGAGATGAGCCCAACCCATCCACAACTCACCGTGGAAAGTAGGAGAATGTTGATGATGGCCTCTTGGCCCAACTGCTTTCGCATGAGTTCTACATACCTATCTTTATGGGGTTCATCGTTGGATTTTGGGGAGCTGTTGAGACTTTGGCACTCAACAGCTCCTGGAGAAATGCTTATTTTAATTTCTTCAGCAGGATGGGAGACTGGTTGTACGTGACAATAATTGTATACGCAAGCAGGCTAAAGACAAGGTTGAGAAACAACGTAAGTGCGACAAATTCATTCAACTATATATTATGGTATGTAGAGCTCAAAACTCTTTCTTTTTCGCTATTATTTGGTGGCAGGTTCCTAATTGAGGATGTTTTCTTGTCATGCTCTGAGAGACAAAAGAATTCGACGAGTATTTCAGAGTTTTAGAATCGTTATTCAATCCTTCCGATTAGGACACGTGGGTTGTTAGTTTGTGAAGCTGCTTGTCTGCCCTCAGAGATTGCCCACACCACCAGAGATTGGCTGCAGAAATACCTTCTGCACTCGTAGCAAAGCAGCTGTAATCTGCTTTGAAGTTCGATCAGTTGTCTCGTTCTATTCCGAACTTCCAATTTTATCAGCAAGAAACAGATAATAGAACGTAGATGATGACAGAGCCATAGTCCATAGAGGAATGAGTTCATTTTCACAAAAAGTAAAAAGAACAAAGGTTCCGCTAATTGCAGCGACCACCCCTATAATTATGTCTAATTACAGAAACCTCCCTTCTTACTTTTCAAAACTACAAATACTCCCTGAATGTCGAGATTTTAATATCACTCAAGTATTGTGATAATCAACACAATGGAAGGGACTGATTTTCTAAAGTTTAAAAAATAATGTCCACTTTGCCAGTTCAACATACTTATGTAATATGAATTTTACAAATTTATTAAGGATAAACAATTGTTTATGAATTAATATTTTTGAAAACTAATGAAAATAACAAGAATAAGTCATCGCGAACAACAATTATTTAAACCCAACTGAGTTGTCAATCTGTGACTGTAGATATATCATTAAACTTTATTAGCAAACTATTCAACTTAATTTCACGAATCAAGTAAAGTACTTCTAAAAATTGCAAACTGGAAGTGAAATATTAAATATATGAAACACAGTTAGACATTGACATAGTCCACATTTTTGAAAAAACTGATGATGCTTGTTGAATCAAAAGCAGATCATGATTAATCTCACTTATATTGGTACAATTTGTACTTCAACTCCAAATCAGGTTTCCACCACTGATGAATCCCATGATTTTCCTTAAACGTTTGAGAAGGGCTGGGATTGATACTAAGATATGCCGATGGAATGAGATGTATAGCCTCAGAATCCTTTCCTCTGGCACTCGACACAATGCTCCCTATGGAATGCTTAGTTGCAAGCCGACCGATTTTCCCCACGCCGATCGACTCCATTTTCTCCCGATGCTCGAAATATCCGATGTATTCCGAACAAATGAGGTCTGATTGGTTAATGAACAAGTACGGGACCCATGAAGCGAGCACGGAGAAAGGGTCGTGATTCTCGTGCGACTTGGAGGCGGCCGCCATTGCCAGTCCGGCCGTCAGCACACTTCCTGCCAGCCTCAGTCCTAACTTGACTTTTTCGTTCTTGATTTTCTCGATGGGAGGAGACGAAAAAGGAGGGTTGAAGAGGTAGGTTTCGACGTAGGAACCCATAGTCTTTCCCAAGTGGCGTCCGATCATAAGGGCCAACGACGATCCAATCGAATGTCCGGCGAGCCAGACATTTCCAGGGGTGGAACCGGCACGGGACGCAATTTCCAGGGCCCGCTCCAAGCCTATTTGGAAACGTCTGCTCTCTTGGAGATTGTTGATCATGCAATTGAGATTGATCTTGAAATCCTCCCCTCTAGTTCCAGATTTGTTGATCGTGCCACGGAAGGCGACCACGTATTGTGGGGCCACCTGACCAGCGTAGTTAGGATATGGATACGGATACAAACAATTGAGCTCGTATATAGCGCCAAAGTATGATAGATCATGGTCATCTACCAACACTTGGTTCAATTTGAAATTGAAGAATTCCCACCAGGGAGGAGCCAAGGCCTGAGGGCCCTGGCGACTCTCCTGGCGATCGCGTTCCAAGACGTATGCTCCTTGGACTAAGCTTGCAGCTATGGACCTTCTATGGTTTGAGTTGCCCCTGAAAATGCAACCTTAAAACTGTCACATGATGCAATATACTAGATTCACAGATTGAACATCTTCTAAACTATGATCTTACCAATCAACATTAGTCAGAAAAGAGGGGCCGGCGAGGCCAAAGTTGTCCCTCTCAGAAGCCATGAATCAAGCTCCTCCTAAACAGAAGCCTGTCACATAGCACAAAAAAGAACCTTGCATAAGAAAATCAATAATAATGGTGAATATGTCCAAGTTTTAGATGTTAAACTTTGAGGAAATAACTTACCTCAGAGATGAAAATTAAACTTGTACTCAACCCAATAATGAATCTTTTGATGATGCTATTCATCAATGCTATCATAATGAAAGTATATATTGCAAAGAGGCAACTCTATCCAGCAAATTCTCAAAGGAATAGAATATTACTTGTTGGACTTTGGCCAAAAAATTTAAGGAGACAAATTGCGCGGAAGTTCATTGACTTCGAGTTTCGGATTTAACTAGTCAATGCATTTACATTAAAAGTAATAAATGATACAAATGTTAATAAGAAATAAAAGTTGGAAACCATGACTAATATATTACGGGAATCTTCCAACCTGTACTCAATATTGCTACGAGTGTGCATAACGAAGTCAATAATTACAGATCAACTTATAGTTGAATTATAGGCAGGGATCACACTAGTGTGAAATGAGACTATACTAGGAAATTGCCTTCCTGTTTTTCGATATAGTTAATATTAGCCACTTGGACTTTGTTTTACTTAAATTAGATGTAACTTAATACTAAACTTTTAGGAAGTGGTGAGCTTCATTTGTGTTTATACATAAACAGCCTACCGGATGATTCTATCCTAAATTTGAATCGATCAAATCAGTATAATAAGAAAAATAGTATTTTACATTTATAGTGTGATTGACATAGATCTGAAAAGAAATGACAGATCAAATAACTAGTATAATAAATTTGCTCATACGATTGGTAGGGATCGATCGGGTTGGATGTGACCTTGAATTCTTCCATACTGAGGTAAAATAATTGTCAAATGTCAACTAATGCCGGATAACATTGATAAATGGTTTCTTCCTATAGCCACAATAGCTTAGCCATATAATACTCCCAAAAGTCTAAAGTCAATGGCAAGTTGCCTAGCTCTCTGTCTCTGTCTCATGCATATTATACTTGAGAAAATGCTCAAGATTGTGTTTTAAATGGTTGATTCCATAACTAGTAAACTGAAATATAGTGGGAAAATTTTCCAATTCCACTAACTGTGATGGGGTTATTTGGGGTATTCCGTCCGCCAAGATAGCTACCATCCATAATTTAACCCAACCAACCGATGGTTTTATCCATCGGGCCCGTGTTGTTTGCTATGACTCTCTTTTTATCCGGTCTAGCCATGTCTTGGACGTCTTGTGGAGCATAGTTGCATTTCTAACTGCGGTTCGTGTTTCCTTTGGTAGGCAAATGGATTACGAGCCTTCCAAACCGACCAAATCGTGCCAGCAACACTCGCATCTAGCATTCTCTCCAATGTGCCTGTCTACTTTGATTTGAGGGCGTTGTTCATCAGGCTTTTGTGCTCCATTAACCACAAGAATGATTCGAGTTTGGCGGGCAAGCTATCTAATAAGGGTATCGACTGCAGATGCACAAAATAACACTCACATCCCCCAGATACGGATGCACAAATTAAAAATATATAGAGAAAAAGTTGCATAAATTCTTAAATTGGAGTGCAATACAAGATATGAAACTAAAAGCTTTAACTAAATTGTAGGGATAATTAGGGCATATCCAAAAAGACCTAATTTTTTTAAGGGATAATTGCGAACAACCCCTGCGGTTTGGCGAAATTACAGATTACCCCTGGGTTTGAGAAATTTACCAGGTAATCTGTTCATCCCAAATTACACGAATTAACATATCTTACAACTGAAAAGAAAGGGAAAAGCAACAAATAATCTACATCAAATTCCATGTTGCAAGAACCATAGCCATGCCAACAAGAATCAAATATGGGACAGAAAATTTAATCCTTGGACTACGCTTTATGGAGATCTCTGGGCATGAGGGCTTGACCTCTCCATTTTTGAGACATTTTGATCTTAATGGTGCTTCAAGATTGGCAGACATTTTCCCACCTTTAAGCCCGACCGGCTCCATATCCGATCTGAACTGGAAAACTTCAGCAGCATCTCTCATCTTCCCCCTCAGTTCCACCTTGCTAAAGCTACGATCTTGAAGCTTATAAAACACGACTTCTCGAAACCCCTTCGCGAACGCAATGTCGGCGTTGTAGAAACTGGCCGGACAAGGATGAGTCACGTCCTGTTCGAGGTTTTCAAGATTCACGGACATTTTCTTGCTCCATTCGCCCCCGGTTTCCGCAACCCAGAGCTCCATGTTCCCCTCCGGTGTCGAGCAGGTGAACCCGAGCCTCCCTTGATAGTTGCATAAGCTCTTGTGCCTGTAACAAGTGTTGTTGACAACCGTTTTCGGTAGGGGGAATGTGTCGAAAGATTCTCGTTCGTGATTGAACCGAAGCACGTTGTCCCCCGTCGTCAGCCAGTGGAAAGAGCCGCCACAGCAGGCGGAAGGATTCGAGTGTATTAGCTCCGAGAACGGAAGAAATAAGGATCGTGCTTCTCTCCATTCCCAATCCTCCGAATCGAATATTTCGCACCGGTATTTGTACAACGCAGTATTCATGGACCTTACGGAGCCATGCTTGGATAATCTGATAATTTTGTACCTCAAAGGGCTCGACTTCAGGACTTCTATGGCTACAGCAACAGTGTCATAGCGTAGTTTAGGATTAGGCAAACATTGCCATTGCTTCGTAGCAGGCTTACACGCGTAATACCGATGATTATATCTGGAGCTTTTAATGCAACACAGAATCCCTTGATTGCATGAAGCCAATATTTGAACTTTCTCCCTGCAAAGATCAATGGAACTGTGTTCTTTTTCTTCCCCGCATTGGTCATCCACGGTGACGAACATTGACGAATGTTCATTGTTCGTCAGATCTTGCACGAAGAAACCGGAGAGGTTTCGAGTTCTTTCGCAGTATGTCGGCATGAAACTCGACTCGTAGATCATCTGATTCCACTCCTTGCAAACGGACTTGCACGAATCTAAGGTTGTTAACGATGTTCGAGTCAGGATTTCGAACACAACGTCTGAAGCAATTTCGCGGGAGCCCATTGTCGTAGAATCTGAAAATTTTTGTGGGACGAGGAATGAAGCCACAGAGATTTGTGGGAAAGCGAGAGAGATATATATGAAGGATGAGAAACTGAACCTTGGAGTCAAAGGAAACCTCTGTACCTAAGGATTTGAGCTTCTACGTATTAATAGAGTATATTTCAACTTGTATTCAGAATCCCAGAAGGAATAGAATTAATGCAGAATTTAGTATGCTTGTTGAATCAGAAAAGGATTTCTTTATAATTAGAAAGAATTAGAATTAAGGGAGATATATATACCAAGATTCATCGTCCTTATAGAGTACTTGTAGACTTGTAGAGTTAGATTTAGTATTCTAGTTTGAAACAGAGAAGGATTTCGTAAGTTAGATTTAGTGTTCTTGTTGAATCAGAGAAGAATTTCATTTAGAATTAGAATTGTGGTGATTAATTAACTTAAAATTGTACAAAGTACCAACACTAATTTGCAAATTCTTTATATATAAAAAAAAAGACTTATTTTCCATCATTTAATAAATTAAATTAGCATCTAAAATTAATAAGGGGGCAGTAAATATTATAATAAAAATCAAATATCACTCAATTACCAACCAAATCACAGAATTTATTATCTCAAAATACTCTTTTATGAAATCAATTATTTTGATTAAAATATAATATTCTTTAAAATATATGAAATCTGAATCTCTACCTAAATTAGACTCACAGGTCTTCTGGAATTCTCCCCTGTTTGGAAGAGACATCTCCCTACTTCACTATATATACACAAACGATTTCTCCCAAACCCCAAGATCGAAGTTGATCAAAACCGTCAAGCTCGAATCTTGCCAACTGCAATCTCAGCAAAACCCTGATGGCGATTCTCTCCGATTACGAAGAAGAACAGCCGGCCCCATCGTTGAAGCAGTTTAATGCCGCTTTCGATCCCTCGAATCCTTTGGGGTTTCTTGAGGAGGTGTTTGGGTTCGTTGCAAAGGAGAGCGATCTGTTCAAGAGTGATTCACTGGTGAAAGATGTGAATGCGGTGTTGAGAATGGTGAAGGATAAGGTGGAAGCGGAGGAGAAGAAGAAGAACAAGATGAAAGAAGTGAAAGTTGAGGGCAATGTTGAGGTGGAGAAGAAGATTAAGGAAGCGGCTCCGCCGCCGCCACAGGAGGCGAAAAAGGGAGAGGTTCAGGAGGTGGATATGGGAGATAGGGAAAGTGGGAGTCACGGGGAAGATGATAAGAAGGGTCCTCGAGGTAATGACTTTTGTTATGTTTTACATTAATGATTGATCTTTTGATTTCTAAACAAACGAAGGGTTTGTATTACTATGTATATTATGTTCCGCTTTGATCATATGTGTTTGTGGTGTTCCAACATCGTTATGTTTTCATAAAGCTTCGATCTTTTTCCTTTTCTCTGATGACAGTTGGTTAAAGACTGAATCTTTTTCGTGCATATGATGTGTCTGCGTTCTTGGTAGTTTATATCTGAGTATACGATGTATGTGTTTGTTTGTTTTATTAGTTTGGCTTGGGTAATACCTTGCACTTGTGTAAACTAAATGGTACTAAAAGGAAAATCCCGACTCTTCGACTTGTCTTCGATTGAATTTTAGCATTGTCCTAGTTCCAATACAGGAGTAGGAGAAGGGTTTTCGTGATGCTATATATATGGTTAATTCTTTATTATTATTGCTGATGGGAACCAGAATAGTACAGGTTATCTGGAAAGATGGCATTGATGTTGCATAGTTAATTGGCTGCAGTATACTCTTTTGAGCTTTATACATTTATGCTATGTTTGTGCCATAGATTGGTAATGAGAAGGCACGGAGGTAGAACTTTAGAAGTGTAAAGTAACATAATTTGAAGTAATTCATGTTCTTACTAAAATCTAACACTAATTGCTCGAGTATATGTTTTTCTTTGTTAGTAATGCAGTTGTAACTTTTTATACTTTAGTCAATTACTTCCTTCAAATTGTGAGGGTATCCAGCTTTCATACTATTTCCGTTTCTCATCTCTTCGGAGTCTTTGTTGGAGGACTCCTAATTGATTCTTGGTTTCTGAGCAGCTCCCAACAAGGGCAATGGCCTCGACATGGAAAATTACTCATGGGGTCAGTCTTTACAAGAGGTTAACATTTCTGTTCCTGTCCCTCCTGGAACAAAGTCGAGATTCATTGTGTGTGATATCAAGAAAAATCATCTCAAAGTCGGGCTCAAAGGCCAGCCTCCAATTCTCGAGGTAATTGTTGCTCTTCACTATTGTTCTTACCTTCTTTTGTTATTTATACTTCCTGCCTGTGAATTTTCCTAATTATTTGCTGCTGTTCAGGGTGAACTTTTTCAGCCTGTTAAGGTAGATGACTGCTTCTGGAGTTTAGGTAGGCATAATGATTTCCGAGACATAGAATAAGATAATACTTTTGAAATATTCTTAAGTTAAATTTGCATTATTCAATTTCTTGCAGAGGACCAGAAATCTATCTCTATTCTACTAACAAAACTAAACCAGATGGAGTGGTGGAAGTACCTTGTGAAGGGTGAGCCAGAGATAGACACACAGAAAGTGGAGCCTGAAAATAGCAAATTATCTGATTTGGACCCTGAAACACGATCCACCGTCGAAAAAATGATGGTAAGTATTTAAAAATGCCTTTTAGTTTCATGCTTGAGTTATTTAAGACATACTCGAGTTGCCTATCTCTTTTGGCATACTTCATCATTTTAGTCTAGATATACTTGAAAGGGATAGTTTTGATAACTTCTCTTATGAATGTGTTATCTTGCATTGATGTTTTGGGTCAATATTTGCATTCAAATTCATGACAATAATAGCATGTGTTTGCCAAAACCTTATGTGGGGTAAGTTTTTGTAATTTCTCAAACATCGGGAGAAGTTTTTTATGTAATAAATCAAAGCTCAAACCTCAGGTTACGACACGTGTAACTACTAACTAGCCCTAATAACAAGTTGTTATGTAATTGTTTTCTCAATGCTTGTTCGACAATTGACTTGTTCCCGCACCTTAAACTGCCTTCTACAGTTTGACCAACGACAGAAACAAATGGGTCTTCCCACAAGTGAGGAGATGCAAAAACAGGAGATTTTGAAGAAGTTCATGGCTGAGGTAAGCATTGAGATTGACTGATCTAATTATACCATTTCATACCCGATCGAAACTGTACTTTGTACTGTCTTTTCGGTTTCTTTAAGTATGCTGATTGAAACTTGTGTACCTCTGCAGCATCCAGAAATGGACTTCTCAAATGCGAAGATGAGCTAGAGAATTTGCGAAAACTAGGATAATTGTAATAGTTACTTAAGATGGTTGATTCTTGCTTTAGTTTTGCTGGTTTCCTTTAAGTTCTGTATATACTGTTCTAGTGTTCTTTAAATAGCGACTTCTCAATGGTTTTTCAGCACTTTCCACATTAAGTAAAGAAGCAGGTTGATTACTTTTCTAGTACTTTTTTTTTTGTCTAATTATTATTTCATCAGTATAAAATGAATTAAATGATGGCTTATTCATTTTTATTTTAAATTTTTTTGCCTAAAAAAAGTGCAGGGCCTAGAATTTGACCTTTTGGGCTCAATCTCCATCAAATAATTGGGCTGCTTTTTTAATTTTGCATTTTTTCTTTTGCCTTTTCGCCATTTTTCGTTTTTGACCGAGAAATTTTTCAGTATATTTCGATTAAGAACCAAGATTTCGAAATTTCTAAGGCACAAAAATTTTTAAAATTATTATTTTATCTTATTAAATATTTTTTACATAAAAATAAAAAAAAAATAAAAAAAGCTTTCTTTCATAGCTGTATTGTATTATATATGTAGTTGTGTCCTCTCAAAAGATTATTTCTTAAAATTTTACATACAAAGATTCTAAAGCTTCATTTGTATGCACAAAAAAAAAAAAGAATTATCATTATAAAATCATGTCTTTGTTACGAGCAGAGACATTATTCAAAATAGCTCAGATGACAATCTCTCAATCACACAAATCTCAATTAAGACATTTGCTGCAAAGTTAAAGCCAACCCTCTTGTTAGGTCAAAAGCAAGATTTCCGTCCATTATTGATCTGAAAATTCTTGAGTGAACTCTGCAAGCAAAACATACCCAAAAATGTCCATCGTTTTCAGAGGTCTTTTCCATAAAAAGTATGGTGGAGCCCTCTAGCAACATGATATATTGTCCTCTAGCAATAAACGAGTTATGAGGAATTGTCTTAGCGAGATGGTGATCCTTTTGTTTCTTCTTGATCATTATTCACACTCTCCCTACATCTTCTTAGCTCGTTCTTGGTCCCCATTTACATCTTTATTGTGCGTTTTGGAATGAGGGGCTTTGGAAATATGCTCTCGTGTATCATTGTGCATGAGATTGCTTTTCGCTCGATGATGAACGATCTTCAGGTGGTGTAATTTAGTGGTTCGATATATTAATTTGGAATGAAACTTTGAGAGGCCATAGAACCGACGGCATAAAACTTCATCTGTAGTTTTCAGAAATTGAATGACGAAAGGTTGGTTTTGTTTCATTCATGATGAAAAAAAAAACGATACAATCTCTCGAAATTTATTTATAAGGTTTTATTTTCTAGAAAGGTAAAAAAAAAAAAAAAGAGAGAATTAAGGGAGAGGAAAACAACAAAAACAAGAAAGGGAATAAATTAATTAATAAATCAGGGAAAAAGAAGCCCTACTACTCGAGTGATACCTAGAATAAACCTACCTTACATACAATAATTAGCCAAAATTTATGAATATATATGATCTTAGGACAAATATGTTATGATATGAAAAAGACTAAATAAATAAATAAAACCCTTTCAAGTGACAATAATTAGAAAAGAAGACCAACATAAATCTCCAAGGTTGCCAAAAATATTGATGGATGTTACCATCACCAACAAATTAATGCTTCACCTTATCACCTACTTAGGCCGTCAATGGAAAAATGCATATATAATATTCTCCATTCATGTCTCATGCTAATATGGCTCTTAAAATGCATTTATTATATATAAATATAGATATATATATATATATATATATATATATATATATGTACATGAACCAGTGTTAAAGGAAAAATTACACTTTTGATCTCACTAGACTTACTTGATATCACATTTTTCCGTGTTAAAGACATATCGAATCATTGTATATATGAACTGTAGTTATTAATGTCACGCTCATGGGACATGAAATAGTGCAATTACATTTGGGATTGACATATTTAGCTCCTCATGCGCGTTTATTCGCGTGAAGTGGATAGCTAATCACATAACTATTTGATTAGACTTAAATCCTAATCGAAATGAATCCACCAACGAAAACTACAAGAAATTTTGAGCTATGATAAGTCCGTCCCGGAGGTTTCTATATTTAGAAGTTGTTACCCTTTTTTTTTTTCCAATTCAACTTGAGCTTATTATGTATGTGTTCCTTCTTCCCGACGAGAAGACACGTATTAAAAACTTCGATCTCACCTCATTCATGCCTCTCGGCACCATCACTAAATACAAGGGGCTCCCGACGGTGGTTTTCTCGCACGAGGAGTGAAATTACAGGACTGATGGATCTTGTCAATATTGCAGCATTGATATTAATGTTCGAGCACGAACTACAGTGAAATTGCAGAAGGCATTATTGGAAGGACCGATTTTAATGAGACGCTAAATTTCTGAAATAAGGTTTAAAGTTCAAATCTTGAATCGTCCTCATAAAGGGTCTCTGATTTTGTGATACATTCGAGCTCGGAAAAATGAAACCGAGTGGGAAACCACCTAAAAGGGCTTTGTATTGAAGTGAAAAACAAACCTTTGTAATAATATAATTATGCGTAAGAACTAGTTATATATCATTCCCAAGTTTGAAATTTTTTAATAAAATTGGCATTAATTATAAAATTGGGAGGGAGTGACATCTTTTTCTTGAGAAAGAAGAGGTTAAAAGAAAGGGCAATAATTATATTGGTGGCATTTTTTAAAGGGGATGGTGATTTCCCAAAGACAAAAGTGTCTTTGAGACCCCTTCTTCTTTTCTATCTTGTCTATACATGTGTATGTGTGTGTTCACATTGCACCACAAGCAAGCACAAGCACAACACACACACTAGAAATGTCCAATGGTGGAGGACTCATGATTTCACCACCTATAATTGCAAAAAACTTTTAAATATGTTTATAGTAAATGTATATAACTATATAATATTATATTACATGCATCACCCCCCAAAACATTAATGTAAATTGTATTGTTTTTGAAATATTGGGAGGTATGGGGTTTAGTTGTTATAATAGTAATTTAAGGTATAGCAAACAATCTTTTCGTACATTTTATGAACTAAACAAGAACTATTGGGTACATTTAATTTGAATGTATATGTTAATTTTTGAAACTATCAATTAGAAACAATTATAGCCAAGATATTAATATAATAAGAAACACGAAACTATCATATAAATAAATTCATATTTTATTTATCATACTCGAATAGTCTCGGTTGTATTAAAAGGAAAAAAAAAAAGCTAATACGTATAGTAATTTTATAAGTTTGATCTATATCCTAGTTTTGTACGGATCAAAAACCTTACATTTTAAAACTCATTATCCATCTTTCAGGAAGTCCACGTTTCAATAAGAGAATTAATCATTATATCTGAAGGTCAGCATCCCATCTCGACAAGAAAGATATACGAATATACGACGTTGTTAACTCCCAAATTAAAGCTCCGCTCACAAGTCTCAAGATAAAACAGTTAATTGCATAAACCTTATTACCAAAATTCATCCTACTTTTACAAAACAAATAAAAGAGAATAAAAAGAAATTAATTGACAATGCTCCTTTTGGAAGCTTTGATCTAGAACAATTATGGGGTTATGGCAATGACAAAGATATCTCCAGCTGCTTTATTCCAAAAGCTGTACGCCAGTATTCTCCACTCATACATCTGTACTTAAAACATGTAAACCAAAGCATATATACTGTATACATCAACAAATCATTCAACTTCGTTCCAGCTTCCAACACACACATTACGTGTAAGAATTTTTCTTTCATGACCTTAATGGCCTTCTTTTGAACTGTCCTGACGGCTATATAAAAGTGGAGATTTAAAAGAATAAATACAGAAAATTCTCAGCCATAAGAAAGCTGAAAGTGAGGCAAACATTAACGTTGACATTGGCTAATTTCAAACCCATGATTCCCTAATTTGGATTCGCCAACTCCCCCAATTTTTGCGGCGTTTGATGATTTGTATATGAATGTGTTCTTTTTTCTCTTTTTCCCCCTTTCTGTTTTAAGAACCTTGTGCTCTCAGATTTACATGTGTTCATACGCCATGAAAAAGGATTCTACGCTCGACCGGGTTTGAGTCTTGCTTAAGGGAATTAATGTCTCGTCCAACTAAATGAATTAAATTTTGTGTGTTGAATTGATGTGATACACTTACGTCAAGATCTTATTTTAAATATATATTTCGACATTTTGTATTTTTTAAATTAGTACGTTACGTTCAGTGACAGAGCTACACTGAGATTGGGGTGGCTCCCGCTTCCCGTAAATTTTTAAATTTTTGATTAACATATGTTAATTTATATTTATGTATTTGTCTCTCCCATTCAGAGTTCTTGTCTCCCATTTTAAACAAATTACCGTGTCGCCACCCCTATTATTATTTATATTTAATTTTCATCTTCCTTTATTTTAAATCCTGATTCCGTCTACATTTACATCAAGATCCTACTATAAATATATTTTTTTATTTTTTAATTTTATTCTTAAGATAAGGTTTTCACTTTTCACTGAGTTAAATATAATCAGATTTTCACAGAATTTTTCATTTTCAATCCTTGATCTTTTTTATCTTCATAAATATTCAAAATATACATGCACAATTCGACTTATAGATTTTAAAAAAAAAATTATTTGAGTTTAATCAAAAGTCATTTTCATATCTGTCATTCTCGAATAGTTAGGTGCATGCAACTCTCCATACCTGTTTCCTTTTCATCACTCTAATGTCATCTCCTTTGTTTTTTTCCTCTTTCGAAAAATTACACACAGGTCCGTCAACTTTTCTGGCCCTACAAATGGGCCCCCCAAAAACCAGAAAATTTCAAAACCATTTATTTACAACTCTGTGTGTGTGCACTGTGCACTATCAGACAATCCACTCCAGCTGTTGTCTTTTTTCTTTCTATTTCTTTTTTGATCCTTTATTATTCTATCTAGGCAATGGACATCCCATCTCTCTTTCTTTCTTTTTGGCCCCAAATAATCCCTGTCCAGAACCTTCATGAGTTGCTAATTACAAATAGACCCCAAAAAAGTTTATTTTTCTCAAAATTAAAATAATAATAATATTATGATAAAAAAATATTGTATTTTAATATCGGTATTAGTTCATATATGCAACAGTCTATTAATATTGGTATCTTGATTAATTCAATATTTATATATATAAATACACTAGTGGTTCGTTGCTTTCATTACAATTATTAAGGTTAAATATTGAAATTTAAAATAAAAAAAAAATCTCTAAGTGTGGGATTATTTGTAATTTCTCATATCTTGTTCAAACCCTGAGTTATTTATTGTAATTTCTCAACTGGGACAATTTTTTTATTATTATAATCTTGTTCAAAGTCTGAGTTGTTTTTTTTTTTTTTTTAATTTCTCGATTAGGAGGATTTTTTTTAATAAGTGAATTAAACATAATGAGATTTCATAATTATTTCTTTTTTTTTTTTTTTTTAGCACACACCCTAAGCTGCTAGAGGGATTCGAATCCAAGTCTTTGTCTTGTAATTATTCCTAATTATGAACTAGATTTCTCAACTTAATTCAATTTATCAAAATTATACCTGCAATGGTCCGATCATGATAATCGTCCGCAAATTTTATCGTGATCAGACTATTTATTATAAATTCATGTACTTTAATGCTTTAAACGTTAAAATCTTGTGAAATTTCCACGTGTTGGCTATTCATAACTCCATGGAACAATATTCCAAATAATAAAAGAATAATAATTTGCTATCACGTGCCCAAAAGGGTTGTCACAAGCTGTAAATACATAACTTTTTCCAAATATTTTTCCGTATTTTCATTTTTTATTTTTTCGAATTTCCTAATGTGGGAATTTAAGGTTGTAACTTGTAAGTACATTCCACGAGCCTTCCAAATAGCACATACCTTACACACCACTCTATCTCCCACTCAAAAGTGGCATAGTTTCATATTCTCTTTATTTTTCACTTTACTTTACAGCACATTTCCAATTAAACATTAATATTCCCATATAATTTTCTTTTTTCATATATAAATTGAATATTATTTGACCCTAATTACTTTATTAAAAGTGGAATCAATTTAATTAGTGGGATTTCACATCAAAAAGAGAGGAGAAAGTCAATTTATATTTGAGTTTTATAATTGTTGAGAGATACTAATTTGGATCAGCAAACAATATTAGCTAATTGGTCACTTTTTACTTGTCTCCTTTTTTTTTTTATTTTTTTTATTTTTTATGTTGTGTTATTCTCAAGATTGCTAATTGGTGGTAAAATGTCAATGGTTACTTAGGATTGTTTGGTTAAATTCTTTGCACATATGCTTAAATATGTCATGATATAATCATTTGTGATACACACTACAAATCGGAGTGCATTGTATATTCATATATTTGTATAGGCTTCTTGATTAACTCTTTTTTTTTTTTTAATGGGTTGGAATTGAATAGACTATCTATACTATAATATATAGGAAGGGTGTCTTTTGACCCAATTATGTTAATTTTGACTAAATGAAATTTTGTAGTTTTTTTGAAATTTTTAATTAAAATTAAAATTTTTGATTGGTTATTACTTAATAAATTAATTTATTTATTTATTAATTTTATATATCCCTTAATTTTTGAAAGTTATCCTCAATGAAAGCATCTTTATGATAAATTTATTTTGAAGTACAAAATATGACACAATTTTCAAAATAAAGTTCTAGATTCAAATTCAAATTTTTATTTCTTGATCAATTTACTTAAATTATTCCATTAATTTTGTATAAAATAATGAAAATTGATATATAAATATTACATCAATAATTACGTGTACTATTAATTTGAATTTTTACATATACTAAGGAAATTTATTATTTTTTTAATATTGTTTTTAATTAATAATAACGTGCACAACAGCATGCATATTGCACAATAATTATATAATCTCTTTGAAATTTCTAATTTTCTAAATTTTTGAATTTTTTTAATTATCTTAAAAAATTATTATTATAAATTTTTTTTTTTAGAACATGCAAGTCATCTGTTTTTATGTCATAATTATTGAATTCCTTAATTGAAGATGATTAATTCACACAAATTGTTTACATTAAATATTCTACAAATCATGTCCAATATTTATTACAAATCATACCCAAGATTTGCTATTTTAATTTAGTAAAGGAAGTTTGAAATTTGAATGTTTATTTCCCTGTCTATAAATAATCTACTCTTAATCCAATTTTTAGTATTTGTTTTGTATCTTCTTCTTCTTCTCCTTCGATTTTTTTGGTATTTCTTTAAATGTTTTTTCCCTTTGTTCTTCCATGATTTTGTTCAATATTTTGGTTTGTATATCTATAATTTCTCTAAATATTTAATATTTGTGCTCCATTTTATGACATTAATTAGAGAATGTATTATAAATATTGTTTGGCTATTTATTTTTTAACACATCTTTTTTATCTTTTGCTTATTTGATTTTCTTATGTTGCTACTTATTTTCTACAGTTCCAATTTTGATGAATACTTTAATGTTTGTATTGCTTATTGTTACAAATTTTTTCTTAGTTATCTATCATAAAATTGAGTACATTTCAATAAAAAAATTTGCATCAGATTATTTTTTGCACAACTTTATATTAATATTTTAACCAATTTTATTATTATTTTTTTATGAAATTACCACCATAATTTTAAAAAGGGAAAGAAGAAGAGTATTTTGTAATACGAAATCATCAAATTTATTAATTATGATCAACTTTTTAATAGAATCATTTTATGCATTCAAGTTTTGCTTGATATTTGATAATATAACATTTGGATTGTTGCTTGAATATGGCAATGTAATTAGATTTTAGAATTCTTTGATTTAATTACAAATACATGTCAGATTCTAAAAGTTTTTTTTTTATCAAATTCTCATATATTTCCGTCTGTAATCTTTGTTTCATTTAATTTGTATGATTTTTATAATTCTTATGGGTTTTTATTATTAAAGAACATTTTTTTGAGATTTTAACTTCATCCAATTTAGAATTTCAATACTTATTATTGTAATGTTTATTTTTTATAATTATTTTCTTTACTTTGTATTGTTATTACTTTCTTTAATTGTCATCTTATTTTCTTAATGATTTAGAGATTTTTTCTTTTTATTAACCAACCTGATGTTGTGTGTAGAAATTGCATGATTTTGAGCGTTAATTAGATTATATTTGGGTGTCGTCTGATGCATTTATGTGTTTATTTTGCTCCGTTCAGGTGATTTTAGAGTTGGAGTTATGAAACGGCGAAGCGAAGCGATTTCACGCATTTTTGGAGGAAATTGTGGTAACCCCCCTTGCCACTTTGGAGTACAAAACTGGTAACCCCCGTTACTAGCCACAGGAGTGGAGCTTTTGGCGAGAGAAGAGGGATAACGCTCGTTACCCCTGTGCAGAAGGAAAGTGGTAACGTCCGTTACCACTAATAAAAACATTTTGGCGATTTCAAGCAGTAACGGGCGTTAACAAGAAATGTACATGGAGAGGTAACGCCCGTTACCTAGGGCGGCGAGAATTATTTTTGGGCTGCTATATTAGTGCGTTTTTGGAGTCTTTTTCAGAGAGCTTTTCTTCCAGGTCAAGACCTAGGGTTTGGAGAGAAGACCAAGAGTTTTCAGAGATTTTTCAGAGAATTCGAGAAGACGAGAGGATTGAATTCCTAGAACAATCTTTGGTTTTATTGTTGCTTTAATTTACAAACTAATTCCTTTGAATTTAGTTTTGATTAGTTTTCGTATGTTAGATTCGTTTTTAGATATTGCTGAATGTTTATGCTTTTGTTTTTGAGACTTTGTTTAGATTTTATGACTATGATTTATTTTAAAGCAATTTCCTTTAGTTTGATGAGTTTTGCTTTAATTATGCGTAGCTAATTCTCTAGGGCTAGGGGGAATGATGATGATTGCATGATAGATGTTTGATAAGATGCTTGAATAACTTGTGTTAATTCTTAGTTTGAAAACATATTTGAATTGACTTGCGATGGCCTGATCACCCCTAGCATTTGTCATAATTGCCTATAGATCGAAAGAGTGATGGTAATTTAGATGGTTTTCATAACTTGTAAGTTGTAGGGTACAAAGAGATTTGGTCCTGGCTTATACAATAGTAATCTTATTCCATGCCGAGTTGCTAGAATATTGAATTGCACTAGTCTTGTTCCTATGGTTTAATTAACTGTTGGTGATTGCGAGAGCAACATTGAACACTAATTAAGCACTTGGTTACACCTTGAGAGAGGGTAATACAAATATAAGTGACTAGGTTGTAGAATTACACTGGTCAGACGAGTATCATATCAGCTCTTGATTGTATGATTCATTACTTTTCCCCTGCCTGTTTAGTTTACTGAATTTATTCATGTGTCTTAGTATTACTAGTGTTTAATTCTAGTTAATTGTTGATTTCTGTTTTAGTAGATTAATAGATAAAACCACAATTGTTTTCATTAGGTTTTTAGATTAGAGAAGAATATAGAGTAGTGATTGATTTCCCTTCCCTGTGGGTTCGATCCTATTGTGTTGCCCGCATGTTAGTGTACACTTGCACGATTGGTTTTTAACTGTAGTAAAATCCTACAACACCTGATTTCCCCAATTTGAGGAAATATATTATATTTTTATATTTTTAATATTTAATAGCAGTTTTCAACCACATTTATATATTTAATTTTTATTTTCTAATAATGTTACCTAATATTGTTTATGTAGCGCCCGAAGCGACGAGCCACCACATCCCCCGCACCTAGACCCAAACCCACATATGAAATGAACGTCCATACATGAGTCCAAGTCTAAGCGAACGGGAACCTACACACACACTAGGCTAAGCGGGACTAAGACAGTAACAGAGGGCGCAAGAAAAACAATTAAACAAATATGCGGAAGCAAATAACAGGATCCAAAAGCATATAAAAATATATACGTGGTCATTCCGGTCCAAAATACAAAAGGTATTCAAAGTTCTCCAAAGTATAGCTTAATTCAAATATAAATCAAAATATTTCAAAAGATGCAAGTATGAAATGCTGACTCGACCCAATCTAGTTAGCACAACACGACCACGCACTATCCCCGTTTAGCTCAAGCAAACCTGCAACTAAATGAGGGAAAATGAGAGGGGTCAGTCACAACTCGACTGAGTGAGGGGGCAAACGCACACCCACACGCTATGTAAATATAGATCAGAGCACGTATTAAATGAAAGATTATGAACCGGGGTAGGGTTTTGCACACCAAATCATTTTCGGAACAAACTTATACATTCCATAATCAAAACAAAACGTACTAGAGTTAAAGGAAATTCCTATCCCGTTTCATAATCAATGAATCGAACGAAAGCTCGGCGAGTACGAGCACTTAACCCTTACTCCTCTATAACGTAAGAAAATCAAGAAAACCATAAATACATAAACAATCCATCCCCAACAACAACGGTGTTTCGGGAGTCAAACCCTCTCCACCTAATTACCAATGCACACGGGGTAACTGTTCCACGATGTGCTTGAAGCACCACGCCTCCTCAACCTCCAAGAGTCGCGCGTGAGTACTCCAAATGGAGACCGTGCACAGGCTTAACCCGACGGCCCTTGCCGTCCCGGGCGTCCTTACCCACGTCTCCGGGGCCCAATAACAACCAATTATCTCATTAATTCACTTAACTCGCTACATAAATAAATGTAACTTACGTACCTTATCGAGCATACCTTACCTTGCAACTCGGCATATGCTATACGCGTACCTCTCCGTGTCTTCCTTAATATTAAGATGTTGAGGTAGATCCTAGCTTGCTTGACAACACACGGTTTGGAGCATAGCCTCGTTGCAAAACATTTTCAAGCTTATATATGCTTATACTTATAGTTCAAAATGTTTAATCGTATGACATGGTCATAAACATATCATATGACACATATCTACTATATAAATATATTGTATATTCGCATGCGGGTGAGAAATCTGTTAGGAATAGTGCCCTAGAAAGCCGATTCGACGTAATCTGCTTTGGGACTTTTCTTGTATCACAGACAATCTTTGAATAATATACGATTGATTATAGGCAAACACTTCTTTATATGCCAATACGTGTTTTGTGTGTTTCCATTACGTGCGCATGTATGAGAACTCCCCTAATCCTGATGACTTTAGGACTCTACCATTTAGGTGAAATGGTTCATGAAACGAGCCCTATATCACATAAGTCATGATTAGTAAAATACTCCAAGCCGATGAGTCCTACAGACAGTGGGAGTGTCAACCTGACTCCTCTAAGGCTTGCTTGTGGGATCACGCCCTTAAGAAGGACCACCTTGTTTCATGGAGGTGCAAAGTGTATAGTTGATACGTGCGTGATACATAAGGGTGCTTACTTCAATAAGTAAGTTCACTAAGGTGCCCCGTGTGAGAAGATTCCTAAATGGGAAAGGAAGTTTCTATTTCAGGAAATGGAAACTTCCAGATTAGGAAATATCTCACGAGTCATTGATGTGATTAATTGATCCTTAGACTTGAGGTTCCATGTCACTTTATGAGTTAACTCTGTAGTCTTTGGTATAAGCTTTAAAGGGTGTCGCCTTAGACAACTGATTCAAGGCTTATGCTGGGGCTGCACAAGTGATTCATGAAAGTGAATGAGAATCAAGAAAGGACCTACACTTGCATTGGCAAGGTGATCTCTTATTGTGTAAGTCATTCATATGCCATATAGAGTCCTTGGCCAAGGCAGTAGATCAAGACATCAAGAAAAGGGTTTCTTGGATTGAGATCAAATGGATATGAAATGCACTTAGCTTTAAGACCGGATTATTAGGGTTCTGATTATTCCCTTGCCCTAGATCTTGGTTGAGAGATAGTAAGTAGGAGGATTGTATCTCACATGAATCAATGACTTAAAGGTTCTGTCGAATCCGAACATTCCAATTCAGCTAGGGGTTAAACACCTGTTGCTAGACTATGGTCGTTTAATCTGTGGACTGATTAATTAATTAGGGAATTAATTAATTAGGGTCACTGCTAATTGAATTGAGAACCTAGAGGGTCACACACAACAACTTGGTTACATGAGTTGAGGCTTTAAAATGATTAAATGAGTTAATCAAGCCAAGAGGGTTCCACACGTGTGAAACCACACGTGTGGCTCACGTGAGTGACACGTGTCATTGTGACACGTGTCACACACGTGTATAAATATATGTGTATATTTATTTATGTATTAAATAATTAATGTGATTAATTATTTAATAGACTTTGGTTTAATTTTGAATTAAAAAGAAAGTCTTATTTTGGAGAAAAATAATCTAGTTAATTAATTATGAATTAATTAATTAGATAAAATAAGTTATTTATTTTAAATAAATAAAGTATAAAATTATCCAAAAATAGTTTGGATATTTTTAGCTCTCTTGAAAGTTGATTTGAATTAGAATTCAAAGTCAAAGTCAAAATTACTTGATGATCAAGTAATAGGAGAGAGAGAGACCAAAATCCTAGCCCATTAAGGACTAGGAATTCCGTCCCTCCCCTTTCTTATATATAGGGGAGCTCATGCTCCCCTTTAGAGCTAATAGACAATTCTTGGTTCATGTGTTGAACACCATCCTTTCTCCAAGATAAAAGAAACCCTAGGTTAAGCCTAAACACTAACTAGAGAACTAGCATCCTTACTAGTTAGATTGTAGCCAAGTTGGTGGACCATCTCTAGAGAGCTTCAAGTTAGAAGTTTTGAAGATTCGAGCTTTACCAAAAGGTGGGGATCAAGCAAAACGATCAGAAGGGATGATGTAACGATTCTGAACCCGACGTGAAGCGAATGAAAAAATCGAACCAAAGAAGATGGCGAAAACCGTTCGTCCATATCCTGAAGGATGAATTTTTTCACGAGGGTTTTGTGACTGGCAGTTTTCTACTTTCGCAAAATGTTTTCGAAGGGAGTTTCAATCCTGCTTTTCTCGTTTCATGTTTCTTTCTTTATGTTATATTGTTAAGAACATCTCTAACATGAATTGAATCTAGGTTGGTGTGGATTGCTATCCCGACAATGGATTCTGAAGTAGAAAGAGACTTTCGAGGGACGGGTTGTCAAGCCGCGAGAAGAGCGTTCTTGGGTGGCTTGAAACGCTTCAAGAAAGAATAAAAGAAAAGTAAGTTTTCTATCTCTACGAATTTGGTTACACGATTGCGAGTCCAAGATCCTTTTGTTGGAAATTTTTTTTAAATTCCGCTGCTTTCTGATTCGTGTTTTCCAACAAAATCATCACATTTAGGCCATAGGTCGATTAACTAAAGGAAAAGATCCTAAACCTCACCTTATAGCAATAGTAGGTAGAGTCCGGGGTCAAAAAGGAGCAAATAAACACCTAAACCTTGGGCTCTGGCACGACTGGAAGAGGCTCTGAAACAAAAGAAAACAAGACCCGAGACTTAGACTCAAAATGAACCAAATATGACGCTCGGAAATGTTTATGAATGCAAAGGATGCAAAATGAGATGCATAAACTGTTGGAAAACAGGAATCAGAAAGCAGCGGAAATTTAAAAAATTTTCCAACAAAAGGATCTTGGACTCGCAATCGTGTATCCAAATTCGTAGAGATCAAGAAACTCACTTGGGTAGTAGCTTTCTTGACACGTTTTGAGCCGCCCTCAAACGCGCTTCATGCAGTAATGGCAACTCGTTCCTCGAAAGTCTCTTTCTACTTCAGAATCCATTGTAGGGATAACAATCCACACCAACCTAGATTCAAATCATGTTAGGGAAGTTCTTAACAATATAACATAAAGAAAGAAACATGAAACGAGAAAAGCATGATTGAAACTCCCTTCGAAAACCAGTTTTGCGAAAGTAGAAAACTGCCAGTCACAAAACCCTCATGGAAAAATTCATCCTTCAGGATATGGACGAACGGTTTTCGCCATCTTCTTTGGTTCGATTTTTTCATTCGTTTCATGTTGGGTTCAGAATCGTTTCATCATCCCTTCTGATCGTTTTGCTTGATCCCCACTTTTTGGTAAAGCTCGAATCTTCAAAACTTCTAACTTGAAGCTCTCTAGAGATAGTCCACCAACTTGGCTACAATCTAACTAGTAAGGATGCTAGTTCTCTAGTTAGTGTTTAGGCTTAACCTAGGGTTTTATTTATCTTGGAGAAAGGATGGTGTTCAACACATGAACCAAAAGAATTCTCGATTAGCTCTAAGGGGAGCTCGAGCTCCTCTATTTATAGGATGGGAGTGGCCGAAAATCCTAGTCCTTATGGACTAAGGATTTGGTCCCTCTCTCCTATTACTTGATCATCAAGTAATTTTGACTTTGACTTTGAATTCAAATTCAAATCAACTTTCAAGAGAGCTAAAATATCCAAACTATTTTTGGATAATTTTATACTTTATTTATTTAAAATAAATAACTTATTTTATCTAATTAATTAATTCATAATTAATTAACTAGATTATTTTTCTCCAAAATAAGACTTTCTTTTTAATTCAAAATTAAACCAAAGTCTATTAAATAATTAACACTTTTAATTATTTAATATATATACAATATATATATATATATATATATATTCACGTGAGACACGTGTCACAATGACACGTGTCACTCACGTGACCCACACGTGTGGTTTCACACGTGTGGAACCCTCTTGGCCCGATTAACTCGTTTAATCATTTTAAAGCCTCAACTCATGTAACCAAGTTGTTGTGTGTGACCCTCTAGGTTCTCAATTCAATTAGCAGTGACCCTAATTAATTAATTCACTAATTAATTAATTAGTCCACAGATTAAACGACCATAGTCTAGCTGAATTGGAATGTTCGGATTCGACAGAACCTTTAAGTCATTGATTCATGTGAGATAGAATCCTCCTACTCACTATCTCTCAACCGAGATCTAGGGTAAGGGAATAATTAGAACCCTAATAATCTGGTCTTAAAGCTAAGTGCATTTTATATCCATTTGATCTCAATCCAAGAAACCCTTTTCTTGATATCTTGATCTACTGCCTTGGCCAAGGACTCCATATGGCATATGAATGACTTACACAATAAGAGATCACCTTGCAAATGCAAGTGTAGGTCCTTTCTTGATTCTCATTCACTTTCATGAGTCACTTGTGTAGCCCCAGTATAAGCCTTGAATCAGTTGTCTAAGACGACACCCTTTAAAGCTTATACCTAAGACTACAGAGTTAACTCATAAAGTGACATGGAACCTCAAGTCTAAGGATCAATTAATCACATCAATGACTCGTGAGATATTTCCTAATCTGGAAGTTTCCATTTCCTGAAATAGAAACTTCCTTTCCCATTTAGGAATCTTCTCACACGGGGCACCTCAGTGAACTTACTTATTGAAGTAAGCACCCTCATGTATCACGCACGTATCAACTATACACTTTGCACCTCCATGAAACAAGGTGGTCCTTCTTAAGGGCGTGATCCCACAAGCAAGCCTTAGAGGAGTCAGGTTGACACTCCCACTGTCTGTAGGACTCATCGGCTTGGAGTATTTTACTAATCATGACTTATGTGAAATAGAGCTCGTTTCATGAACCATTTCACCAAAATGGTAGAGTCCTAAAGTCATCAGGATTAGGGGAGTTCTCATACATGCACAGCTAAAGTAAACGCATACCAAACAAGAGCATATAAAGAAGTGTTTGCCTGTGATATTAATCATTCGTATATTATTCAAAGATTGTCTGTGATACTAGGTAAGTCCCAAAACGGATTATGACTAATCGGCTTTCTAGGGCACTATTCCTAACATAAACACGTCACTTAAGTCATATTGATTCATATCTTGGAACCTTATATCAATTCGAGCCACAAATAATTCAAATTAATCATGTTAGTTCAAACAAAGGTATAGAAATTCAAGTTCATGCAAAAACAAAGCACACGGCAAGAACGAAACATGAAAGTAGCAAATTGACACTCAAAAGGACATATAAAAATATTTCGGAAGCAAAGTAATCGAACCACAAAAGTTGAAAAATCACATTTTACACAGCAGCATACGAAACGCCCGTGTTATACCCTACTGTGACGATTTTAGCTTCCCAAACGGGCGTTTTCAAAATACACTAAGGCACCAAACGCCCGTTTGGATCGCGTTTGGAGCGAAAAACTGGTGAGAAACAGGGGTTCGAACCAAAACTTCCAAAACACCAAAAATTTGTCCAACAAATGCAACAAGCTCAATAACTAACATGCTAAAGACACTAATGTATGCATATATAACCATGAATCATGCAACAAAGTTCCAAAATTCACAAATCCAATTCATGAAGATCCAAGTATAATAAATGAATCAAGCCATAAATGAAATTTCCAACCCAAAGCCAAGAATTAAATGCACAAGAAGATTATAATAAACTCATAATTGAAGTCACAACTCATGCTAAACATACCAAGAATCAAATATTACAAATTTGGCATGAACCCTTACTATTCACATAATTCTCCAAACTTAAACAAAATCACATTCTTAAGAGAAAACAATCGGTAGAAAGATGGAGGATGTCGTGGGGAGTTCGGAACTTATTTCGGATCGAAAATTGATCAAGAAATGGTGGAGATATGATGATTTAAGGTTGAACAAAGCTTGGAGCAAAGTGAGAGCTCTTCCCTCTTCTACTCTTGATGAAAAACGTAAAATGAGGGGAAAGAAAGGGTTCAAGGCTTTAAGTCTTGGACCGATTCGGTTTAAAGGGGTTCGGTTCGGTTCAAGGTTTTCCGGTTCAATTTGGTTTGGTCAAAAGGTGTTGGGTTCAAATCCAAAATTATCATAAATTCCAATATAATCAAAATTCATATAAGTTCAAATAGATTCAAATAAAACAAGTAAGAAAATTATAAGAAATAAAATGACAGTTAAATCATATATTACATAATTAATGAATTTAAATCGCGCACGTATATCATACAATTAAGTCCTAGAATCATATAATTCATGTTATACACGAAATAGGCAAGTTCGGTTCAATTCCAAAATTAACAAATTTTCAAAACTAAAGTAATCAAACCAAATGTTCAAGTAGGGTAAATACGTATCAAATATTTCACATGGTTCATATATGAATTGAGTAAGGAAGCATAATTCAAATATATTTGCATCAATTAAATAAGAAAATAAACGCAAATACGGAAATTAAACTCACACGTGGAGCGGACGGGGTATCACAGTTTATAACCTTTTCAACTTCTTAAATCTCTTTTTTATCCATATGATCAGATCTAATATTTTTTTTATATATTAAAATTTTCAGAATAATTGCATTGTTTATTAAATTTATAATTATATATAGTTTTACCTATTCTAAGTACATATATTTTTAAATATCATTTTAGTTTACAATATTTAGCACTATTATGTAATACTACAATTCACATAGTATAATTTATATAGGGCTAAACCCGACAACCCCCCTGTCCTTTTTTTTTGGGCATTAAACTCCTTAACCTTTGTAAATCGTAACACTCAGCCCCTTTTTCGTATTTTCGACGGTATATTCTCGAAATATTCCATTCAATCTCTCACACGTAAGTTAAGCGTGAATTTTAAAGGGGCAAATCTGTCCATTCATCTCACACCATCTCTCCCGCGTTTGTGAGGGTAAAAACACACAACACCCAATTCTCAACCCTAATATTTTCGTTGGGCTATACAAAGCTGTGCTATTTCAGGAAGAATGGAGAAAGGCAACGATGCAAACTGCAATTGTGGAAGGGCGGTTGTTCAAAGAACTTCTTAGACTGATCTTAATCTTGGGAGATGCTACATCAGCTGCGAGAATTTTCGGGCAAAGTTGTTTTCTTCTATTCTCTCCCCAACACAGCTTCTCCTCTTAATATATGGTGTGTTTCTTCGTTTTTAGTCCCCAGGGGACTGCAATTTCTTCGTGTGGGTGGACGCTCCAATGTGTGAGTGTTCCAAGCAGATAATTTCAGGACTGCTAAGGAAAATCAACAATCTTGAAGGTCAAATTGAGGAGGCAAAACGACTAAAAGAAATTGAGGAGGCAAAAAAAAAGGCTTCCAGTTTCCAAAATTGTGTTCATTGTTGTAATAGCTAGTCTTTGTTATATGTTGTTGTGGTAGATACCGCCGAAAATGCGAGAATATACCGCCGAAAATGCGAAAAAGGGGCTGAGTGTTACGATTTACAAAGGTTAAGGGGTTTAATGCAAAAAAAAAAAAAAAAAGGACAGGGGAAAAAGTGCAAAACCGTTCAAAGGATAGGGGGGTTGCCAGGTTTAGCCCATTTATATATATAAACTGTGCATTGCACGGGATATATGCTAGTTTAAATGTAAAAAAAATCTTCTTATTTTTTCAGTTAGAAGCGAACGTAAAACCCATAAAGAGGTATCTAAAAACTCATCCCCATCTTTCCACGGAGGGCTATACCAAAGCACGAAACTATTGTTGCACGTTCTCAAAACATGATTGAGTCTTGCATCCCAAAGTCTACTCAAAAGGCTACCATAATCCAACACTACATTCCTCAAAGATTGATCTTCAATGTCCTCCTTGTTGATGAGAGTCACCATCACTTCCGAGTCAATTTCCCGGCCCCTCAATTTTTTGATTCCGTCTTTACCACGCCAATCGTAAGCCTTCTCGCAAATTAAGCAACTCTACTACCGCTATAAAAAACTTCTGAAAGTTTTAATGGAAAATCCAAACATCCAAACTCCCATGTTATTTCTAACTAACCCATCCACAACTGCCCTATTATTATGCCGGTAAAAATTTAGCTTAACCCACCTCGAAAAAAGAGCAATGTAAAGACAAGTTTGGCTTCACTTTCAACTTCTTTCTAGGAGTATTTTTCATGACCTAGTCCTAGTGTAACTCTGCCGTAAAAGCCTTTATGGTTTGCAACGTCAACCAAGCTAACTCCTTCACCTGGAATAGTTGCATATCCAAAAACAAAATTTCTTGTTGAGTTCACTTAACCCTACAAAAACTTTTAAACATGTGTGAAATTTTATATGTTTTTTAAACTATTTTAACCCTTAAGTTTCCCCACACTTACATGATTGGACAGATCACATATACATGCCTTTGTAATTTTAGCTTGTGCTAACTGCTAAAGGACAAAAGAATTCACTTCTATGAATTTATATATATAAATATATTAAATAAAAGGGAATTTGAGATAGGGAATATAAAAGAAAACTTATTTGGCCCCAACTGTAGGACAAAACTGAAAACCTTTTGTCCTCTCTTTTGAGTTTAATGCATTCTAATTGTATATCCCTTTCTCACTTTTTTGTGATTCTTTTTTTTTTATTAATATTTATACAATAAATTTCAATAAATAAATATAAAGGTTCCCTTTTCTGTACTTCGAATGCGCAATCCATGACGCGATTTACTATATTATGAAAATATTATATTAAAAAAACTTATTTCATAAAAAAAAAAGAAAAAAGATTTTGGTTGGTATCACATGCATTCTTGTTATTTAATATTGGTTGCCGTTTTATTTAATTTCGGCATCATATAGATTTGATTAAAAATTGAGTATTTAAGAAAATGAAAAATATAATTACAACTAATAAAAAATGTTTTATACTATAGTAATTCGATCAAATTTATTTTAAAATAGGCTTTAGAGTTTAGGGCCAAAATATAGGAATAAAACATTAATATAAGAACTAAATACAAACTTAGACGAGCCGAAATGAAAGGAAACGGCCCTTTGTGGCATCATTAATCATTAGAATAGAATTTGGGCCCCATTTCTGCACATTTCGCATCAATATGACAACCATTTAATGTAAATGTTTTGAGGACCAAAAAAATATGTAAATTTTCTGAAAACACGTTTCATTAGTCTAATAAACAATGACTTTTAACATAATATTATTTATTTCTTGTGTGCTTAAATTAAATCAAACAAATTGAGTTTCAAAAAAATCGATCGGAAAGATCGTGGGATTAAAACAAGATCCCCACCTCATTTATACGAAAGCGCTCACAAAGTACGATGTGACCAACCACGAATGAAACCAAGAAAAAATATAAAAACGTCCACGAAAAATGAAAAACATGCATGAACAACCTTAATTAAGACATTACCAACAAACATGAACCCAGTAAATCAACACGCTCGATGCAATTACAAATACATTGACAATGTGGGTTAGAAAATGAAGATCAAACTAAGAACAAAGTTGAAAAAAAACGAACTTAAAAAATAGAGAAGAGGAGAACGAGAATTCAAAATTTGATATGTCAATATTATATTTTAAAAGACACTCTGAAATAGTTAAGAGATTGATAAAAATAATTATTAAATTTTGGTCAATTTATATAATAGTATAAAAAGAAATGATGATAAGATAAGATAAGATTACGAGCAACAAATTTATCAAGTGTTATTTTCCTTTCATAACCACCTACATGTGAATATGAACAGCTAAAGTTATGCCTTAGTTTATTTGAGTGTTTGTAGTCAACATCAGCAGTACATTTTTTCAGGTTGAGGGTTTAGCTACTTGCAGAAATATACGCAATAATTTCACATGTGCATTCATATTACACTGTTAATCATTGTTATTAATTTAGGTTCTTTAATCAAATAATTATCTATAAAAATCAATTATGATCTCTTGGACTTGGTTTTTTATTTTATTTTATTTAATTAATTTATTTTTCTTCAAAATTTGATTCTCTTGGACTTGGTCTCTTTTTTTCTTTTTATTTAATTAATTATTTTTTCTCCAAAATAAAGGACGTGTATCAATTAGTTACTTATCTATTAATCTAACTTTTCTCTCACTTCACTTTTATTCTTTTTTTTTAATATTATTTTTATTTTTTTTCTCATATTTTTTATTTTACATTTTGATGGTTTTCGATTATTATATAATTATTAAATTTATATTAAAATGAATAATCAAATTTAATATATTTAAATAATTTTTTTTTTCTTTTGCACATGCATTAAGTGTGCAGAGAATTACTAGTTAAAGTTAATTATCATAGTTAAACTAATACAGCAATGTTGAAGCCAAGAAATGAAACTCGATTAAAATTAGGGAAGTAGATTTCTTTTTTAACCCACACACTCCGTAGGATCAGAGAAATTCAAACCCAAAATTATTATCTTGAAGAAGAATTCTTAACTACTGGAGCAACCATTGTTTACTAGGGAAATAGATAATTACTCGAGCAAATTAGCAAAAATGTAATATGTTTTTTTTGGGAAATTCCTAATTTGAGCACTAAAAACCCTCATGAAAAAGAAAAGAAAACTATACCGTAAAAATCAAGAGAAAACATTATTAAAAGTTAATGTAGGTAGAACAAATTAATCAATATTGATGGAACCACATGACCTTTGGAAGTGCTCCATCATGTCAAATGTGTAAGACATAAAAATCAACAAAAATTTTATCTAGATTTGATCTGATCCAATCTTAACTAGTTATATGAGAAGTATATTACCATTATTATTTAATTAATTACATTTTCTAAAACCCTCATCAATCACAAGATAAATATACTTTCATTATACAAATTTAACGAAATCAGATTCAGATCACAACTACCTAACAAAAGGGCCCAAAATCCAAATAAAACAAACTGTACTATAATCTATTAATAAAGGCATAAAAGAAAAAAAACAAAATGTACTACTTTAGTCTTTAGACATAGCTTTCCACTCCCATCCAAAGGCCATTATTGAATTGTGTACTATTTTTGTGGGGGCATGGTGGCACATTATATAGGAGTTAGAAGGTATTTAATATTTATAGTAATGTTACCTCCACATGACATGATGATAAAGTTACACCAATTTTAAGTCAACAATTTTCCAATAAAAAGTTTAACATGAGATGTAGTACTTGTGAGAGATGTCAAAACTAGTTTTATTAAGTGGAAGAGCAAGTGTATTTTTCCTAAGCAGGAGCCTTTGACACATGTCAACAACTAGTTGTGGTACAAGTTTTGGAACATTTAGAAATTCAATTGAGATGGGAATTAAATATTTTATTGTGCAATTTAATTTAATTACTATATGGTTTTTTTTTTATTTCCCCCCATGGAATATGCTGCAAAATAAAAACATACTCTAAAGTACCATATAAATATCATATATATGAAATATGTTTCAAATAAAATAATAAAAACACAGAAGATTACAACCATTTACCTCGAGTCCTAACGTTTGACATAATTACACAGACTTACCCTCCAACTTGAGAAATTATAAAGATGTCAAAAGAAAAAATTGCATTACATGTCAATTGGTCTATTTTGATTGTTTTGTCTCTAATTTTTATTACATTAACACTTATCGATTAATATTTAAAATTAAATTAATGAGTATATTAACATATATTAGTTCAAATCTTGGAGCACGACGGTCGAAATTTTTGTAATTTCTCAAACTTCATAATTTTTTTTTGTTATATATTGTTATCCAATACAATTCATGTAAAATTGCAAATATTAAAATTTTCCCCTCAAAAACAATCTATTAAAATTAATTCACAATATTTTTTTTTTTGTTTAACTCAAGGCATTCACCGTTAATTATAGTAACTATTCTTTTCGCTGAATTATTGACACCTTATAGAGTGAGACAATTGATAAAAGCATAAAGTAAGAATGATGAATGAATAAAATATGCACAAATATTTAAGGCATGGACAATGTGACTTTGTGTATTATACACATATATGGTAAAATATGCATTGTCAAATAATAAAATAATAGAACATAGAATAAAACATAGGATTAGTGCTAAATACTAATGTCTGAAATTTTTATTTAATTAAATAAAAATCCCACCTTCGTAGAGATGGAGAAGACAAGACTATTGGGCTTTGTTTGGGCCGCCAAATGCCGTCTAAATACATTGAAGCATCTTCTAATCATCAAATAAAAGAATTAAATTTGAGCGCGTGAGCCACAAACGTACACTAATCACCTTATAATAAGAAAAAACAAAGAAACTACGCCAACATACAATTACTTTACAAAGGTACAAGTTTTAGAAAATCACGAATTACAATATTATATGATCAATTTCAAAAACTAGACTACAAATCTAAAATTATATATTTTGCTATAATCACATATAAATATAACCTCCACCCACAACTATCGAATATATAATCCGTTTTTCTCTACTTTTAGGTATAGAATCAGGATTTATGATGCGAGAGCAAGAATTTAAAATATTAAAAATATAAATAACATCATTTTTAAGAGTGATAAAAGTATAATTTTTTTAATTAAAGAGATAAATTTTCTAATTAGAGGGAACAAAATTTTAAAATAAGAGAGATAACAATAAAAATTTTCTTTAAATTTTTTCCAAAACTTGGAAAGGGCGCGAGCCACAAAATTTAGGGGGGAGGGTTATCCCCTCCTCCCCTTTTGCCTCCGCCACTATCCATCTTCTAACTCGTTTTGTTTTACTAACAAGTCAATCCGATTGAATAAATTTAAAAGAATTTAATTTTATCAAACTTAATTAATTATATAAAAAAATATTATTTATGTTTTTAAAATATATATCAACCACACGATACATATAAAATGTATTACATAATCGATCAGGGTAATAAACTTTAAAGAAAAAAAAAAAAGTATATAAACCCCCTCCACTTGAGAGAAGAAAAATACTAATATAATACTTCAAGTTGTTTAATAAAATAAGATATCTCCACCTCAAGTTGTGTTAATTAGGCTGAAGGACAAGATTTTGATATAGTAATCAAAGCCCTCAACTTGGGCTACACTAGAAAATGACCTCTAATTTTTGATATAGTAATCAAAGCCCTCAACTTGGGCTACACTAGAAAATGACCTCTAATTTTTATTATAATAATCTGTTCTTACATCATTAGTTTTTTAACTTTCATTACATTTCTTCAACCTTTTCTTCTTTAATTTTGATTTTAACTGTTACTAAATTCTCTGTCTTAAACGTAGACCTCGTCCCAAGAACCAAACAAAATCAGATTCCCTTTCCTCCAACTCTCTCTCTCTCTCCTCAACACGGATGTAAGCTGTTCTTTAGCTGCTCTGTTTTTTGCTCTGTCTCACACCTATAAAAGCCCCTTCTCCTCCATTAAAGGACTTCTCCTCCTATCTATACTTACACTTACATACAGATCTCTCTCTCTCTCTCTGTGTGAAAAAAGGAAAGAGAAGTGGAAAGTAAATGTATGCAGAAACTGGTCTAATGTTCCCCTACTTGCAGAACTTCCCACAACAGTTTCAGCAGTTTGATGAGTTTTGCTGCTCTCAGAAGCCCAATGCTTCATTGGTAAATTGAGTTCATATAGTTTTTGAAATTTTGCTTTCTTGATCGCCATTTCTTTTTCCATGTGAACCGAATTGGAATGGTGTGTGTGGAGAATGGTGACTGTTTGGGGCTTTTATGATCGTCATTTCTGTTTCTGTCTCTGGGTTTTCTTGTTCTTCGTTTCCGCAATTGCTGTTTGATTGTGCGTATTTTTCTTGTGAAATTTGATTACCATTTTAAAGAATCCATTTCTAGCTTGGATTTTTTGTGGGGTTTTCTTGAATTTTAATTCCCTTTTGACTCTGCAATAAATCGACCGACTTTGAAGAAGAAAAATGGAAATTTGATTTGGAAAACTGATATTTCTTTTCCAGATCCACTTGTCAAAAGAGAAGCATAAATGGAAAGCACTTTGAGTTTGTTTGTGGAATTAAAAACTAAACAATATCACAATCAATTAGTTCCGTGTTCTTCACTCAGCTTGCCAAATTTCTATTCCTAGTACAAAAGGTCATCACTATAGGCACCTGATATCATTTTCCACATATTCTTTTTTTTTTTTCTCTCTTTTTCTTTCAGGAGAATCCCTTTTTCCCAAATTTCTCTCCATCTATTGATGTCAATCACTTCACTTATTCTGATTAAAGATGGAAAAAGGTGAGCTGAGTTGTTGCTAAAGTGTTCTTGTTCGCAAGTGGGATTTCCATTTGTGGGGAAAAAGGAAAAGAAAGAAGTGTTCTTTATTATCCTGAAAAGGGCTGTTCAAACTGTTTCTTGCTTTTGATCTGCTACAAAGGTTTTAACTTCTAGGGGCATACGAAGGGCCATCTCTTGGCATTAGCATCTTAGTTCTCATCGACCATTGAGTGGACTAAGTTGGGAGTTCGATATTATGCTAGCTTAACCTAGTGTTCGATTTCATTAGAATGCAACTGTCATTAGTAAGAAGAGTTTAAGAACAAAATGAATCTCTTAATTCTAAGCTTGGAAGATATTGGATTTCGCAGTGTTTGTGTTTGCTGTTGTTTATAAAATTTACCCACTCAAAAATTATCAAAACAGTGGCTCCGGCCTTAGTGGCATGACATGCGATGATCTTCTTGAACACTTTAACCATAGTTTTCTAAGTCAAAGGTGCCTTGTCTTAAACCTCAAGTGGGTGACAATTTCTAGTGGCCAAAATGTTCAGTGTTCCCTTTCTGCTTCTTTTGTCGTAATTTGAAGTCATGCTAAACCCCACCAGTCTTTTTTCAGCAAAGATTCTATCGTGTATTCACACACGCACACGCATACATTTCTTGATCATAATTGTTGGAAATCTCATTTCCCATGTAGGTCCCACCAAGCAGCATCGTCGTGCCCTCCACAATCCCCGACTACAACCTCTGGGATGATGGAGACCTATTCAAGGCTCCTGAGCCGGTCTTAGAAGAGCCATTAATGGGCCTTGATCCTATGACTGCAGCCATATCGATGATATCGTGTGGAGATGACGTGATCTCGCCACAGTCGTTGACTGTTTCTGATATCGAGTCCTCGATCGAGTCCGGGCAGCTTCTCAGTGAAGTTTTCTACGAGTGCAGGAAGGATCTTTTGGCGAAAGAGGGAAACGAGACGCCGTTGTCTGAAATGATCAGCATCAAAATTCCGAACGATGAGAATGTTGTTGGTGAGGAGCATAAGATGATTGGTGAGGCTGCGATGCAGAAAAGTGTTAGCTCCAGCTGTCTGAGGTCGATGGAGACGGGGCATCATGAGGTTCGGCCGAGGCCGGATTTTCTTGATTTCCCAGTTTTGGATTTTGGATCGGTTTATGGGATGCGAAGAGCTTATAGTGACGGAGACATAAAGGTTAATTTTTTTACGTTTTTTAATTTATTCTAGTGAATTGACATATATTTGTGAGTCGTGACCCCCCAATCCACCCCACCCCGATTGGCTCAGGTGTTGGTATGAATGGGAACTGATAGCGGCAGTCTCCCCTATTCTTCGGAGATTGCCTTGTATGACAGTTGGTATTCGCAAGTCTGAAAAAACTACAAATGACTGTAAAATTGCTTAATGTTACAAACACCACCTTGCAGTAGGGGGTGATTTGTGCAAATTTTCAAAACTTCCAGGGTTCTTTAGTGTAATATTGGAACTTGTGGGTATCGACTGTGATATCGCTATATTGCTATCTTAGAGGGGGTATAATGTAACTTTCCCTCCCTAAATGAAAAAAAAAAATTGTGAAAAATTGAATCTTGCATCATCCTAATAGGACTACAAGTATACCATGCATTCAAGAGTTGCATAGTATATGTATATGTGTATGTTTTTGTGTGTTTCGTGTACTACTAAAAATACGTAGCTACGCACAAATACAACCGCCTTTGGGGGAAAATGATACACATTTATTGGTTCCGTGACAAGATCTACGAACTGAGAAATGTTTAGATGCTTGTTGTCCTCTTCGACAGGATAGGGCAAGGTCATTGATTCTGAGTTTTTATGACAGACTCTCGGTAATGATAATACAAGCCTTCTTCCCTCTCCGTTGGGACAACAATCTAGGACTGTGAGTGGTTTCACACCTGAAGCTCGGAGGGAAAAGCTATCTCGATACTGGAGTAAGAAATCAAAGAGAAATTTTGGCCGAAAAATCAAGGTACGATTATAATTAATTCTTACTTAAATTTGCAGAAATTTTCAACAAGTGCTATTGAGGTTTTAAGCTTCTTTTACTTGGAATAGTTGAAGAGTGTTTGCTATGTCTGCTTTTGCATTTTAGAAAGTATTTTTAAGTAGAAAAGAGCTGAAAGCTAAGAGTTAAAAGCACCCTGAATTGCAACGCAAGGGTGGTGCTGGTAATTTTAATCCTTTTTTTAAGGGGTGTGGATGTAATATAATCTTGTTTTATCTTGCTCTTCATTTTTCAAGTTTTATCATCTTAGTACTCGAGCCAAACTCGTTTTTTCTTTTCTTTCTTCTCAGTACGCGTGCAGGAAGGCATTGGCCGACAGCCAACCGAGAATCCGGGGCAGATTCGCCAAGACGGACGAGACGGAAGCCTTCAAGAAGCAATAACTGTCGTTTATGAGCTATGACAAGAATAAGAAGTTGGGAGTATAGTTGGTTAGGTTTTATGAGGCAAAGAGAAGCAATCCGATGGTGGTTATGTCGCGTTAATAGAATCAATCTTAGGCAGCAATATGTATTCAATAATCTGTTTTCTTATAGCTTGGGAAAGTAGTTTGTTGGTAGTTAAGTGTAATAATCTGCTAGATCGAAATGCTAAGCTAGATATTGTAAATAAATGTTTGTTCAACAATCAAATAAATAAATGGTATTTGTAAATTTTGTTTGCTCGTGGTCCCATGCCCTCATGTCCTTGTTTAGAACCCATTGAACTGCTCAAGCATAGAGGTATTTCTCGATGAGAGCTGCATTGTTAGGTGTTTGAATACGATGCTTCTGATTAACATGTTACCGAACAATTAAGCTTCTCCGGTGGCTGAGGCTAGATGTGGTGGTGCTGCCGCCGCCACCACTACCACCACCACCACCACCACCACCACCACCTTCTTTTTGTCTAATCTCGACTCTCATGGCTCCGATCCGAGTCTATGGATCTTCTCATCTAATTTTAGTACTCAAACTTGCGTCAAATTTGTTCTAAGAATATTGGGTCCTCCTGTGTCCTTGTTTGTACGTTGTACCATACCACCACGAAGGCATCCATTTCAGAAACTTGTTCAACCTCAATCATAACCACCAGTCGACCATCTTCCCGGCGGTGGCTCCCGCTCCACAGCCACCCCATCTTTCTGCTCCTCCACCTCCACCACCACCACCACCACCGAGATGGTAGCTGCATAGCCTCCGGATTCCATCAAAATATGTCAATAGATCTCTAAGTCCAAACTCCATACCCATTTCTCTGGATATCTAAAGGATGACCTAAAAACCTTCTCAACCATGAAGAACCACCACCTTCACGGTGGTTCAGCTACCTCAATCTGGAGCTCCGCCGCCTTGTAGTGGTAACAGTTCTTGGCTTTTTCAAAACCGTGATTAGCGTCCGATTGTATTGAAGTGACCTGTACTTCATTCATGTCAACTTGCAAACCTCATAAATATCCTTCCCCAAATAAAAAATTAAAAAATACAATCATTATTATTATCATATTACCAAAATCAAGAACCCCGAATTCAACCAAGACAAAGTAAAGTTACCCCGCAAACCACCGCGGTGGCCACCCCCACCACCTCCGACACGGCGGCTGCCCCCAATTTGCACCACCAACATCATTATGCAATCAATTTTCACCATACTATGTATCAATTTCCGTGCCACAAAACGAAGCCCAAACTCAACCGCCACCACTTTCTTGAAAACACCACCACCAATTTCAGCGGCGGCGCGCCACCTCGTTCCACCGCGGTGTCTGCTCGAAATTCTCTCAAAACTCAGATTATTGAGCTGTCACAATTGGACCTCAATTAATATATCCAATTCCACTAAGCAAACACTATGGATTTGTAACATAGTCTAGCCATATAATTTCCTCTGCAAATACTCAATCCACACACAAATACATACATACATATATACATATATATATATATATATATATATACACGAATAATAAATATTAAAACTTTAGTACTTAAATAATCACTAGCAAAAATATTATGCATATATATATAAACGCAACAAAAAAGAACACCTTTTTTATATGCAGCATGTTTCTTTGAACGCACTCTTTCTTCTTCTCTACCATAGTTCTGCAGAAATGAAAAGGTAAAAATAAAATTAACAAATAAATCCATTCATTCAAAAAAAAAATGGAAAACCTTAAAATTAAATCCTTAATCCATGCCTGTACCAGGTTGCCACCATGCCAACAATTCTCAAAGTTGTTCTATCTCTCTCTTAAACTTTTTTCTCTCTCTATACATACAGATTTCTGTAACTATATTACCAACTTCTCAACCGAATGGCATTAGCAAATCCGAAAAGAAATTCGCCTTCTTTCTTTTTTATCTAAACTTAATTATAGACAAAAACTACTGAACTATAGATACACTCGTATCTATATGTCAATATATATTAAAATTTATATATATATTACTATTTTTCTTTCTCTCTCATCGACTCACACAGTTGGAGAGAGAGATAGAGTATTGAAACAACAGAGATCCCTATTCCAACACTGCTCGTCTCCGGACGCCGAAATTTCTTCCAGAGGAGGAGTGATTCTTCTTCTTCTTGTGTTGTTGTTGTTCAATTTCGTTGCTTCAGTGGAATTTGGGTTTGATTGTGGTGGGGGATTTTTGATATCTGCTTTGACTGAGCGTGGAGGTTTCGTATGCCGGCTGCAATCGTGATTAGGGTTTTGAATTGAGTGAATTTGGGTGAATTGGGGGGATTCCGGCGAGGATGATAATAAAGAAGAGCTTGAAATCGGTAATGCCGATTTTGAAACGGTGCCGAGTTGGCGACTCGGCGGGTGACGACGACGAGTCGTCGTCCAGGCGGAAGAAGCGTAAAATTTCCAATGGCTATTATCCTATGCATCTGCTTGGAGAGGCGGCAGCTGGTATAATTCCGTTCCACGGCTATGGAATTCAAAAAATCCTCGCGAAATCGGTGCGGGCGGACGTCGGAGGGGGCAGGGGCGGCGGGAGGGCGCCGGAATCGAGGCGTGCGAAGCCGAAGGTGAAGGAAGTGTCGCGGCCGCCGTTGGTGAGGACTTCACGAGGGAGGGTGCAGGTATTGCCATCACGATTCAATGATTCAGTTCTTGATAATTGGAAGAAGGAGAAGAGTATTTGTAAGAATTCTACCAGAGAATCTGCTTTGGATACAGAATACATGCCGGTTAAGGCAAAATATAGTAAATTCAGCCTCAAAAACCAGAAGGTTCGTGGGGAGGTAACCGTTAATAGAAAGAGGAATGAAGAGAAGACTAATAAAAGCCAATGCCGTAAGTTTTCTCCGTTGTCACTGGATGAGATAGAAGAACTCAGAAATGATGGGCTGCGAAGTTCTGGTATTAAGAAGTATAAACGTTCTCAAAATTCGCTGACAATGTTGCACGAGTATTCAGAAGCTGATGATGATGATGATGATGATGATGATGATGAATATGATGATGATTTGGACGAGTATACAGCAATAAGTGGCATTGATAGATTATATAGTTGGAAGGATTTTGTTGAAGGTGAAATTGTGTGGGCAATATCCGGGATGGATTGTCCTGCTTGGCCAGCAATTGTGCTTAATCAAGATACGCAAGTTCCGCAGCAAGTTTTAAACTTTCGGATTACTGGGGCGGTTTGTGTAATGTTCTTTGGGTATTCTGGAAATGGGACGCAAAGGGTAAAATGTGGTTTACTTTCTACCTTTTGTTTGGGGTCAATGGATAAAGTTCGTTGGGATGAGTTCACTTATTATGGTCTGTGTCTTTTGTGGGCAGGATTATGCATGGATCAGAAGCGGGTTGATATTTCCATTTGTGGATCACGTAGACAGGTGCTTAGTTTTGTTTTTGTTATTAACTCTTTCTTTTCTTGTCTTCTTTTTTTCGGTTTTCCCCTTTACCTTTTAATTTTGAGGGGGATGTGAAGTTGAAATCAACATAATTCGTTGGTTTTAGGTTTCAGGGGCAGACTGAACTGAATGATAGCAAGCCTGCTGATCTTCGTTCTGCAATAGAGGAGGCATTTCTAGCTGAAAATGGCTTCAACGAGATGTTGATGGTTGAAATCAATGCAGCAGCTGGAAACTTGGATTACCTTCGTTCACTTACGAGAGGGGGCTTTGAGGCTTCTGATTCTAAACAGGACGGAAATTTCGACTCATTAGAGCAGGTAAGTTCTTAACATGGCCCTCGTAATGATTTTTCTTGGTAAAACATTAGGGCAATCAGTTGTTTTCCCAGTAACCTCAATATATCTTTTCTGGTCTTTAGGAAAGTTTTGATTAACAGTTAGAGCTTCTTTTATTGATTACAATAATTTTTCCAATTTTGTTCGTGTTTGAAAATATTGGAAAGCAAATACAAAGACTTATGTGAAGATACTATTGGTATGGAATTATGAAATTTAATCTTTCTAGGAGGATGCACATATGAAGAAAGAATCACAATCTTGTGAAGCGTGTGGCTCGAGCATTGCTCCTAACTTGTCAAGGAAACTGTATAAGCCAGCAGCTGGTACCAATCGTTTGTGTGCTTCTTGTGCCAGGGTTTGTTGCTTGCTTCACCTCGCAGCTTAAGTCATAATTCAGACATCATTTTCTTTGAAAATTTCTTCTATTTCTCTTAATGATTAGTTCTTTTCTGTTTTAGTTGAAAAAAATGAAACACTACTGCGGCATATGCAAAAAAATTCGGAATCAATCAGACAACGGAACTTGGGTAAGATCATGTGTAAACTTTTGTGTGTTTCTTCCTATTTTGCTGATGAGTTCTGCAGCATATGATTGTTATACTTTTGTAACATGTCTGTTTAATCTACAAAAATCAGGTGCGGTGTCATGGTTGTAAAGTTTGGGTCCATGCAGAGTGTGACAGATTTTCAAGAAACAATATCAAGGTCTTCTTTCATGCCCAACATTTTAATTCTTTTTCTCCGTTATGAATGTCTGTTCAAATATTGATAAATAAAACCTAAATTTATTGATATTGAAATAACCTGTTTGCTCTGGTTCCAGAATCTGGGACCAAGTGATTATTACTGCCCTGAATGCAAGGCTAGGTTTAATTTTGAACTATCTGATTCAGAAACTTTGCCGGCTAAAGCCAAGTAAGTTCTGCTACCCATCTTGTCTTTAAAGTGTTTATTTGTCTTGTTAAGCCTAATCACTTGTTACTTCCTAATTCTGATAAATAAATGATTCCTGATGCAGAAATAACAAAAAGAATGGTAACATGGCATTGCCCGACAAGGTTGCTGTTGTGTGCTCTGGTGTGGAAGGAATTTATTTTCCAAGTCTTCATTTGTAAGCATGATTACCATGTTTTTCCATAACTTGGGGTCCTAAGGGGTGTCTCACTTGCTGAAAGAAACAATGCTATCTTCTGATCTGCAGGGTTGTTTGTAAGTGCGGGTACTGTGGAATGGAAAAACAGGCACTCAGTGACTGGGAACGACATACAGGTTGTAAAACTAAGAACTGGAAGTCAAGTGTCAGGGTGAAAGGTTCCTTGCTACCTCTTGAACAGTGGGTATGTTCTTGAAGCTGATCTCTTATTTCATATTTTCTGTTTCATAACTGGAATTTTCATGTTTATTGCTACAAATGTGCTACTTCTAAAAGATATCTTTTTCACTGACAGATGCTACAGATGGCTGAGTATCATGAACAAAGTCTTGTTCCTGCTAAACCTGTTAAACGCCCTTCTATCAAAGTCCGGAAGCAAAAGTTGCTTAATTTCCTACAAGGTTTTCTCCTGAGTCTTGACATTTGAAATTTAGCAGGCTTTAGTCTGACATATATACAGTAGCATGGATCATAGAATTAACTTTTGTAGTTCTTTGATGTGATAGAACATTATGAACCTGTTCCAGCCAAGTGGACAACAGAAAGGTGTGCAGTATGTCGATGGGTGGAAGATTGGGACTTCAACAAAATCATTATTTGTATTAGGTACTCTCAACAAACTCTCCATGCCATCCAAAGACAAGTTCTAGTCTTCCACTGCTTCAAATTCTTAAGTTTCATTTGTCAGCACAATATTATGTTTTCCCAGTACTCTCATGTAGTATTTCGTGCGTAATTTCATGATGGATAGTCGTTTCAAGTACATCCATTTGCTGGAATTTTATCTTTTAGGATTGAATTGCCTGCCGCATGTTGGACCGATCCTTATTGTTGTTCTGGGTGCTGTATCACATTTTTCAAAAGCACTTCCCCAAATAAAGAATATGAATTTGATTTCCCTTGTCACTCTCAGATGTCAAATAGCCGTCCATCAAGAATGCTATGGAGCAAGAAATGTGCGTGATTTTACATCTTGGGTATGCAAGGCCTGTGAGACACCTGACATTGAGCGGGAATGTTGCCTCTGTCCTGTGAAAGGTATGGATCTTACTTCAGCCACACATCTTACTACTAGTGATAGTTCTACTTTATGGCCATATTGGATGACGCTCAGTTCTTTCACACAACCTCATTTTGCGAAGGTTTTTTGGTTTAATTGGTAGTAGTCAATAATTGATGTTTATGCATGTGCTTAGTCTACAAAAGTAAGTTTATAGATGGGAAATGAAAAGCAACAGAATTTTTTTGACTTCAATATGGTCTGCCTGTTGTGTGTTTGGCAACATTAGGGGGTGCTTTGAAGCCTACAGATGTTGGTCCATTATGGGTTCATGTTACTTGTGCTTGGTTTCAACCTGAAGTTTCTTTTGCAAGCGATGAGAAGATGGAACCTGCCCTTGGAATATTAAGAATTCCTTCAAGCCGCTTTGTAAAGGTAAATGTCTCTCACTAATGCTCACTTTCACTCTTGGTCATATTTATCAATTACTTCCAAACTGAGTGACATACCTTCATTCTCTGATATTTCGTATTTCAGATTTGTGTAGTCTGCAAACAAATTCATGGTTCTTGTACACAATGTAGCAAGTGTTCCACTTATTACCATGCCATGTGTGCATCACGAGCTGGTTACCGCATGGAGGTGAGATGATGGCTTCATTAACCCATCTTTCTTTTCATGTATAACTAGTATTTGATGGAAATTGAATATTGTGAATAACAAATTTGACTAATGAATCCAATTTGGACCCTTATATTCATATATTCATAACAGTGTGGAAATAAAGCCTGATGCTTATTTTCATCACACCTTTGCTGATTATACTCGTTTGCCATGCTTCCACTGAATGTATTATTGTCGAACTGCAGCTGCATTGCCTGGAAAAAAATGGAAAACAAATTACAAAAATGGTTTCGTATTGCGCGTATCACAGGTACTGCTTTGCATTTAATTTTTCTATATTATAATGTAACTTACCTCTTAGGGCTTTGTTTCTCACTCCACCATTTTATGCAGGGCGCCAAATCCAGATACAGTTCTCATCATAGAGACTCCTAAAGGAACTTTTTCTGCTAAAAGCATGCTTCAAAAACAAAGGCACACAGGTGCAAGACTAATCTCAAGTAGCAGGCTGAAAATTGAGGAAGCTCCTCCAGAAGATGCTGAAGAGGTCGACCCTTTTTCCGCTGCTAGATGCCGTGTCTTCAAAAGAAGAAAAAAGGTCCTTACATAATTTGAATAATTGCAATAATTGTTTGACCAAATAACTTAAATAATTTACATTAGTTTCCTAACCGTTTTTAAGTTTCCCTTTTCTCTTGCTTGCATGCAGACGGAAAGAGAGGCCATTCCCCACCAAATTATGGGATCTAGCCGTCACCCTTTGAGTAAAATACGAAGTTTCAATGCGAATAGAGTAAATTTACTACCTTTATTCTTTCTCAATATTTATACGCCATCTCTTGATTTTAATCTGGATGACAACAATAAAACTTACTCGTTTCTTGTCTGGAACAGAAAATAGAGAAGCCCAAGACCTTCTCCACCTTCCGAGAACGACTTCACCATTTACAGGTAATTCTTAGTGATTTATATTCTGTGCTTATTTATTTCGCTTAAGCTTCAATATATGACCTTATTGCTCCACTATGACTCCAGAAAACAGAAAAGGATAAAGTATGCTTTGGTAAATCTGAAATACATGGATGGGGCCTGTTTGCACGTAGAAATATTCTAGAAGGAGAAATGGTACTTCCGTTTACTAGTTCTTTGACCTATAGCAATTTAAGTTCCAGTATTTTATTTTATTCTTTTCCTTTTTTCTTTTTCTTTTTGGGCCAGGTTGTGGAATACCGTGGAGAGCAGGTTAGAGGCAGTGTTGCAGATCTTAGAGAGGCACGTTATCGAGCAGAGGGCAAAGATTGCTACGTGAGAATATTTCTCGACATTTTATTTGTGCAATATCTCATACATAGTGACTCACATAAACCAACCTGCAAAATTGTAATAAAAAACCTGATTCTTTTTTTGGCTCAGCTATTTAAGATCAGTGAAGAAGTGGTGGTGGATGCTACAGATGCAGGAAATATTGCTCGGTTGATCAACCATTCGGTATGTTAGAATCTCAATCTCAACTGTTTAACTTGACCTTAAAAGATGTCTTTTCACTTTGAATTTTAACTGTTGGTACGTCATTTCTTTTCCAGTGTATGCCCAATTGCTATGCAAGGATCATGAGCGTAGGTGATGATGAGAGTCGGATAGTACTCATTGCCAAGACGAATGTGCTTGCTGGTGATGAATTAACGTACCTCTCTCCCTCTCTCTCTCTCAGGATATGTATTATGTATGAGTAATATGAAGTAGAAAAGAGAATGTAAAATTTTAATGGAGAATCTGAACCCTATCCCTCTCCCTATACCAGAGAATTTATACAAGGTATACTTCACATACATATGATGCACGTGTAATATGAAATACGAGATGAAACAACGAATGTTCTGGACCACCTCCAAACGCCCTCACTCCACCTAAGTTACGGAACATGAGACGAAACACGCAATGTATTAGAGAATCTCTCTCCCTCTCTCTTAACAGTTTCTTTTGGTGAATGATTTTGCAGGTATGACTATTTGTTCGATCCGGACGAGCCCGATGAATTCAAAGTCCCTTGTCTATGTAAAGCACAAAGCTGCCGGAAATTCATGAATTAGGTCACCATACACACTATAACCATTGTTTTTAACTCAAAGGGAAAATTTTAACCATTTCCCTTTTGCACCAATCACCAGTTTTAGGCTTTCTCCAACGCTGTAAATTCTTTTGCTTCCAAAGGAAAATGTAATTTCTTTTTTTCTTTCGTTTTCAATACCAACATTCATGAAAGATACAGAAATAACAGAGCCATTTCGTGCTACACATAGAGGTTCAACCCTGCTGTATAATTCACCAAAAAAACGAAAAAACACAAAGCACATAGTTCAAATTATAGAAAAATCACATCTTTTGTTCTTAATTCTTGCATATTTCCTCATTTTTCATTGTAAATATCTTTGTATTTTCTTGAATTAAGGTCATCAAATTGCCCAAATTATGACGAAGAAAAGAAAATTTAATTGCTCCAATATTAAACATTGACTAAGCCTCCATTGGGATGATTTTATTTTCAATTTTTTTCACCTAAAAACATTGGATTATTACATAATGTATATAATATCCCATAACACAGATTCCACAAAGAAAAGCAAAAGGAAGCAAAGTACCTTGTCACACTAGGGCAAGTAGACATTCCACTTCCACTTTTCCGATCACCGGAGACAGCCGTGTGAAGTCCAAACCACCGCCGCCGCCACCGCCGACGAATCGAATTTCTTCCTTTTCTTTAGAAAAAAGAAGAAAAAAAAGTTCATCCTCCTGTATCTGTTACTGATCTACAGCAGCAGTGGCTCTGGATCGACAACCTTAACAGCCAACAAAATCATAAACAATGTTTGTTTAAGGAATTTGTTGTGCAGATAAGATGAGAGAGAGAGAGAGTAGAAGATTCAGCTGTGGCTATTTGTTTTAAGGTATTTAATATGTATGGAGGTGTTTTTGCAATTGCAGAGGACATGTTTCTTTCATCCTTGTCTCAAAGGGTAAAAGGTGACATAAATTATTAATTTTAAGCTCTATAATATTTCTGGGCCATACTATTGCCATTAATTTATAGTTGGGACAAATTGTAATGTGGACTGTCTGTACATCCAATTATGTTAAATTACGTTGGGGCCCCTATATTTTCTCTCTCTTCCTTTTCTCTCCCATCTTTTGCCCTTTTACTCCTTATCCTATTCTACAGAATTTTTGATTTTTTTTCAAGTCTATTTATTCTCAGTGACCTTTATGTCTGCAACAACTCTCGCAAATTGTCTAAATTTCTAATTAAAATAATGGAAAAGAAGAATTTTAGTAAATATAGTTATTAATCTAATTATTAAATATTCACTGACCAACTATTTTATTTTTTATTTATTTGCAATTCAGCAAAGAACTTTAAATATAGTCCACAATAAATATTTTAATTAAAGAAAAAATTAAATATTTAAATATTTTTGCAACATGTTTTTTACTATCTTTCTAACGTAATATAATTTAAATAGTTAGGTTCGATTTTATAACATCGTTATCAAATACGAAAATAATATTTTATGAATAAAATTCATGAATGGTATACTAATTTTCGAACTATAAGCACCAAATTGAGATATAATTTAATATTTTCTTCGATCTATATTATTATATTAAGTGAGAGACCCTTATAATAATCGTTTTGGTATCTTGCACTCTAAATTTTTTTTTCTATTTTTTTAATTACTCTCTCAACATGTTATTGTATATTTGTTTCTTAACTCTTTTTTTTCTCTCACCTTATTTTATTTTTTTATTATATATCTTTATTCTTTTTTTATATTTTTCTGATTTTTATTTTATATTATCTTTTATATTTTTAATTATTTTAAAAATAATTACCAAATAAATATTAACATAAAATTTTTAATTTAATAGATATTTAAATAATGATAATTTTATTATTTGCAAGCGCGCTGTGCCGTGTGCGTAAATTACTAGTTGGAATTAACTTTTAAATACCCACGCCCGAAATAAACTCTAACTAAATATATAACAATAAATAATTTAGGAAATTTCGCCTACAGTGTACCTTAGTCCGGTTCGTGCAGTTGGAGGTGGAGCCAAAGCCAATAGAATGGGGAAGATATTTCAATGTTTGTCTGGAAGGATGAAGGCCGGCGGACGTAGACATGCGACGAGCTCATGTCAAACGCTCTCTTACACGCAACCTTCGCACGCTTCTTCTCTATTTATAATCACTCCTTTTTCCAACAATTCTTCCAAATTCTCCTTCGCCGGCTTTGACTTGCCCGTGGAGGCTGGTAAGAAATTGCGGTTTTGAATATTCCTGAAATTTGCGGAAATTTGTTCGAATTTCGTTTGCTTTTTTAATTTTTCTGCGGTGTTTTGTGAAATGGCGTGATCCGATGGTTGTAGTTGTTGATTTAGCTCGGTTTTGGTGGTAATATGCTGGATTTATGAGAATGATGGAGTTTGATTGAGTTTATTTTGAATTTGATTGTCAATGATATGGAACTGTGTTTTTTTTTTACCGGTTTTTGTTGTTTGTTTTAGTGTGTTTGATGTTTTGTTGGCGTAGATTTAAGCTGATTTGAGTTTGGTGTGTGTTCTTAGCAGTTGATGAGAATTTTGATGCGGTGAGTGGAATTTGACTTTCGGATTGTGATGGCGTTATCCATTGGGTTATGTCCGCGGTCTCCTTTTGATTTCAATGAGGTGCCATATTTGAAATCTTCGAGTTGTGGAAATTTGTCTAATCAACGAGGTGTTTTGCCTATGTTTTTGAGGAGTGATTGCCATAGAAAGAGGGGATCAGGTTTCAAGTGCTATGTTTCGAAAGGAAATGTTACTCCGGAAGTAGAATCTGAGGAGGGTGCTAGTGTGAGTAGCTTGGAAGAGGAGGAGGAGGAGGATGACTTGAGTCATGTTATAAAGTTTAAGATGTCGGATTTTCAGATTCATGATCGTGTTAGCATTGGCCTTGGAGATAGGGTACGTGACAGGTTAATTCTGATGTACTTTTATTCTCATGTTTCTGATATTTTGATTATCATAGGGTTTAATCATGGTTGTTATACTTGGGTTGTTGTGATGTAGGGTGACGAGGTGGTGTATGAAGCCACAGTGAAGGAACCTAGTAGGTTTGTTTTGATTATGGATTCTGTCAACCTGATCATTAATAATATATCATGAGAGGATTTGAAAATCCTGATGCCTGCCTTTTCAAATAATGCAGTCCACTGTTTAATACGAGGGTCGTGCTTCGGCAACTGTTTAGTACTCAGGCTAAGCGTAGGGGGAAACGGGCAATAGAGGTATGCTATTGTGACTATTTTGCTACTTACTGAAACCCTTTGATCTCTGATTGTATTTATTGACTTCTTATTTGGATTTTCTTCAAGGTATTGAAGAGACTAGTCCACCGTAGATTAATGTACCATTCTTACTCAATGCAAGTCCATGGCTATGTCTGCTCCTCCACAACTAGTGACACAGATTCGTTTATTCTAGTTCACGGAGTATGTTTCTTGCTCTCAGATCCAAAATTTCATTTTTGTGCCCAGATAGTCTTGATTATCACGATAAACATGGTGAAATACAGTTTGGTTAATTAGCAGCTGACAATATGGTGAGTTAAGAGTTGTAAGACAAGAAGATGCTCAGACCATTGCTGTCATTTTCAGCTTCTTTTACTTTTCCTGCCGTGTAGTTGATAAGCTCCACAGTACAAAAAAACTCTTCACATGCTCTGTACTTAACTAAGTTGTTTATATTAATTTTGAAATTTCATGTCTTAAGCACTCAATGTATGATTAGATAATTGAGAATTTGAATCGTTTACGATATGCAGTATCACGGTAGTTACTCTTTGAGACATTGGCTTCAACAATCAGATTGGCTTCCAACTTTGGAAGCCACTCTTGCATTAGATGAAGATTCCGTCAGGAGAGTCGGAGATGATACAGTGGGAGGACCAGCAGTTTCTCGACAGTTACGCCTTATTCGAACGTTAATGAGAGACCTGTTGATTGGAGTATGAATTTTTCTAACTTATCTTCAACAAGGATGTAGAATGTGTTCATTTTTCTTCTTTTGTTTTTGTTGGTTGGTGATAACTATTTATGATTCACCATGTTCCCCTTCTCTTTTTGGGTTGTGCAGGTGAATTACTTGCACAGCCATGGTCTTGCCCATACAGAGTTGAGGCTGGAAAACTTGCATATTAGCCCAGTGGATAGACATATAAAAGTGAGTATAACTGTGTCATTTGTTTCTTATTTTTGATTCATAGGGAAGAAGGAAGATTTGAGTCTTGAGATGAACTCCGAATACGGAAATTCTGATGGGACTTGCTATTCACAGCATGTCTAAGATCAGTTATTTTTTATTTGTTCTAAAGCAGAATCATTTCAATACGTTGTTCTATTAGCTATTACCGTTCCTTTTTTTTATATTTGCCTCTGCTACCTTAGGTTGGGATATTGGGAAATGCTGCTGATTTTCATGACTGCAGCCTAGATAGTAGAAAACTGGATAGCGACAACGGTAGGCGAACAATGATGATTGCATTTGACATGAGGTATGATCTTCAGACTATAATATCTTCGGTTCCTTGATTTTCTATCACAACTTATTCATATTAACCCTCTTTTGAAATGTTTTTGTCAGGTGTGTTGGATTCATCATGGCTAAAATGGTTTTGAGGGACCTCATGGATCCAACAATCTTTGCGAAGTTCAAAGCTTTCCTTTCCAAGGCAGGTGCTTTAATCCACATGACATTCTGGACTGAAATATTTGTTTTTGGCCAAAAATAACATCTCTGTTTTTACTTTCTGTTGCCTTCAGGGAAATGATCCCTCATGCTTACGTGAGTTTCTGATGCGTATAGTTGATAGAAACGCTTCATCCGAAAATGTGGGATTTCAAGTAAGTATAAGCTCTGATTTATCAAATCTCAACTCCTCAATCACTTTTTATTCCAACGACATAACATACTGATCGGCTAAACTTACTCCAGATACTTGATAGAAACTGGGGTGCAGGTTGGAACTTGCTGTCAGCACTTCTTGCTACCAAGCCGTCTGAGAGAATAAGGTGGCTGAAGTTGATATATATCTAGCTAGCGATAGTTGTCAGATATCTTCAACATGTATTAAATTAACAAAATCCAAAATTTTGCAACCCATAGATTGTTCAATCTATATATTTCATGCCTGCTGAATATGCTGCATCTAGAATGATTATTCCAAGCTCTTCACCTTATTAATTTTGGTTATTACAGTTGCTTAGATGCTTTAAGACATCCGTTCCTTTGTGGACCAAAATGGCGGGTAGACCCAACAATGGATATGATTAGATGGAGCTTGGGTTCTACTGCAGTTCGCATCACAGAGGAATATATTTATGGCCACCAGCAGGTAATATGAATCTTTGTTTCTCTCATAATTACGACATTTGTCTACTCTGATAACAATTCCCGCTTCTATTCCTTCATGGTTGCAGACATGATTCTGAACTTATAGCTTTTGCGTTTATATCTTCCTATGACTTCTTTTGAAATTTTCATCCTCCAAACACTTTTTTACTAACTCCTTCATGTTTTACATTTCAGAGACGAAAAATCGCACATTTCATTGAGCTAATGGAGATGTTGAATTCTCACTCCAGACCCAGGGTAAATAAATCTCCTTTTGCTAAAAAAAAAAAAGAATTGCGGAAACCTAGTGCCTTGCATTGATCATTTTCTAACTGCCACCTCCGTTTCTTTTCATTTGTTTATACATCATTTAACAACAGCATTCAACTCTTGTCCATATGTTCCTCCTCTTTTTTGTTTTAGCATATGGTTTATCCCATTTTATAGATCCAGAACTAGGTACTTAACCCTTGTCAATAAATTCAGGATTGGTTGGATCTCTTCCCTGGCAAATGGCGTCTCCTATACAGCACAGGTCGCCACATAGGCCTAACCCTCCGGCAATCCCCCACCAGAGTCCTCATCGGCGATGTACACTTAAATGTCACCAAACTTTGCCAGCCACACGCAACTTTTTCCATGGAATCAAACGTAGCCTTCACAGTAATGTCCCTCCCTGATTGGCCCCACAACAAAGTAGGAACCAAGGGAAAGCTTCAAATTAACTCCCTATCGAAATTGAGAGCCGGGAGACGATTATACATAAAGGAAGAAGATGCTCCGAGAATCAACTCTTCCACACCAGATGTTATGGATTCGATTCAGGAAAAACTTTCCAGCAAGAAATGGAGGAAGATTATTCCCATCAAGGAATTCCCTTCGAGTTTACCTGTTGCGAAACTTGTTTGCGGTGACGTCGATGTTTCAATGAGTTTAGATGAGCCATTGAGCAGAGATGTCAGAGCAGCACAAAGTGTTATTCGGGAGGTGAGAATGCAGGTACCCCCTGAGTCGTTTGATTTGTCAAAGGTCGTGTGTGGCACATATGTGGATTCTAGGTTGCTTGTGCTTAGAAGTGTGGATGGATCTGCCTTGCTGTTCCATAAGGTCCCTGTGAATGAAAGTTGATGGTTTGATACGTGCCGTGTGGTTATGATTAGGTTGTTCATTGTTGATAGTGGTAGGGGGTGAGCCGTCGCTGCCGATGTCGTCATCTATACCTGCTAATGTACGTGTATAGAGTGTTGTTATACGACTCAAAACTGGGAACTTAATCGTGTATAGTGGTGGTGTCATACGACTTAAACTAGGAACTTACTCATTGTGACTACAGTTAAAACAAACAAATTTTAAGCTTAATAAACATTTTAATTTTAGATTTCTGACGGGTAAACTTGAACTCCAGTAAATGATGTTTTTGCATCCATAAGGTGCGTCAATCGAAAAAATAAATGAAGTAAATAAGAATTGAACCCTTTTTTCTATGTATTATTGTTAATGAAATACGGATATCGCAATATAATTTTTTTTCAAATTAGGAGCGTATGACATAAATATAATTTTTTATTAAATTAGGATTGTATGACGTAAGTAGTATTCTTGTATCCTATAAGCCTGTAGTAACTGAAAACTGAACTGAACTGTAAATTTTTTGTTACTACAGGGAATACATAGGGAGACGAGGAATTAATTCTTTATTTCTTGTTTTAGTGAACTTCTTGATTGCGTTACTTATGGTAGTAAATCAGCAGATAGCACTATTCAAATTCCACAGCATTTTGGTAAAGCATAATTCAAAACAGACTGTAACAGACAAATAATGAGGCAATTTCATGAAAGAGTAATACATCATGTCCCAGAGCATCACAAGCAAAAATTACATCCTATAGACTGAACGAATCAGGCCCTGCTAAGCATGTTTATGCTATTCTTCACTCTTATCTTTGGGCAAAAAGCTGCTGCTAATTTATAGTCCACTAGACAATTCTGACCGAGCTTTTCGGAAACAATACAGATATTAAAAGCATCACGGCCTCTTGCACTAGCGTTTAGGGTCATTACTCCTGAAAAACAATATCAACACACTCTTAGTTCATTTCATTACACAAGCAGCACTGGACGGAACGATCTGAATTGTTCTTATGTGAAAACATACCCTGAAATCCATGACCGTTCCAAGAGTTTAAAGGATTAGTTTCATTTAGATCAAGCCCTGTCGTTGTAAATCTGTATATGTCTTCTTGTTGTAAATGTTGCCCTCTTGATCTTCATATTCTTCTTCAAGATCTGGGCGCCACTTGTTTAGGCCTTGCTTCTCTTGTATTCTCTCCCAAAGTTGTTTCGCTTCCTAAGTTCACAAATATTAATCACGGATAAGTAGACCAACACACCAGATGCATCCGAGAAAAGTTCTAATCTTGTGAATCATTGTTTTATAAGAACCAAGAAGAGATGGAAACAGAAATGTGTAAGAAAATAAAATACCTCAATTGATGTTATTTCGTTGAAATTCTTGGTATTTGGTATTCCAAGACATCGCATCCCGTGTTGGTGTCTCCATTCCTTGAAATGGCGCTCATAGGCTCTGCGGCCCCAGTAGCTGTGGTTCCCACATATCTCACATTTGAATTCCTGATAACATTCACAGGTTCTTAAGACCGAGGAGATCATGCAACCCAAAAACGTCGAGGAGACTAATGAATCTCACAAATTATGATTACCTGACCAAGTCCGTGAAGCTTATACAACCAGTAAGGTATAGGCTTTCCATCCCATCCCATGGGTAATTTTAGGGGATTGTAGATTTGCTGATCTTCATCATCACTTTCGGACTGGGGTTGCACCTCCTCCTGATCGTACAATTCAAATACAACACAATATAACATAAGAAAAAACCATCTACAGTTCCACTCAACATACTGCAAAGCATTCATTGCAAATAGACATTGAAGGAGCAGAACTTTTAGTTTGCAGAGTTTATAACAGTACCTCCTCGCGTTCTTGTACAATTTCGTCATATGTTAAGGCATGTTTCTTCTCAACATTTTCTTTCGTCCGCACAATAGTCTGCAAAAGGTTCAAAAAACAGAAATCACAAATCACTGATCCTGGAAAATGTCTCCATTAGCCTAAAAGCCAACCAAAACTATGATGGGAAGGAAAAGCAGGAGAGGGCAAAATAGATATGATCACATGAAAGATAGAGAGTGCAGGTGAGAACGAAGAGAGACTGCAGCAAGAAATGAAGAAACAAGGCACATGAAGAGCAACAAGATGTGGGAAGGAAAATTATCACAATGTTCAGCTTACCTCACTCAAAAGGTCACATAACTTTATCATTTTTGCTTCCATCAAGGCAATCTCCTTTGCATCTTCACTGGGTTGCGGGCCCGTAGCAGCACCATTTTGTTCAGGTCGGCGTGAGCCCTTTGCAAAATGTTTCTTATCCAACTTTTCAAGGGGTGTATGCTGCAATCAAGAAAATTGACAGGATGAATAGCGTGAAGTCGTGAAGAAACTTCTAAAACTAGCATTCAGTTTAGTCTGTCCACCCCGCTTTAAGTCTGAGATAAAGATCTCTGAGCTGAGTATTTAAATTTATCTCAAGAACAGAACAAACGAACCTCAGAGCTTGAAATGATGTTCAAAAACTTCTATTTATTAATAAAATTCGCTTAAGGATGGTAACATGCTTATATGATCAGAAAACATAGGCTGAATAGAAAACTAGCAGCAATATCTTATCAATAGCATCAAAAAGTAGTTGCACTCACCTTTGTAAGAAAAAGCCTCTCTGCCCGCTGTTGCACAGTACCTCCGGTCTTTAGACCAAGTGCAGCCAAAGCCTATATAGCAGGGTACTCATCAGTATCATATACATAAGCAGGACAGTCAAATGGTGACTTAAATGAACTTTTACATAAAGTCAAGAGTTTATAAGCAAGGCAACACCACTCAGACAACCCTGTATTATTTCGGGTATACTCCATTTTTAGTGACCCACATATCTTACATCAGCGACAGCCCAAATCCATTTTAAATGTTCATTCACTTTACTACATGCATAACTAGCCAGATAAATGCATACCATCCTCCCAAAACAAAACGACATCAACTTGGAAAAAAAAAATTACAGTATTGAACCAAAATTCATTAGAAAAAGTATAAGCGGAGCAATCACACAGAGCTGCTCCCAGAAATTCCAGCCATACCTCCTTCAACTTTTCAGGGCCCACTATCATTAGCTCTTCAGCAGTATCATAAAAATCAAGATCAATCTTTGCATCCTGTTTCTGGGCATTCCCATTGTCATGATTCTCATTCTCCCATCCTCCGACCAGTCCATTGCTCCAGAGCACTTCAAAATCAGCAATTACCTGCCAGAGAATGAATTTTCAAAAGCTATCAATAGAAAATTGAGTTCAACCAAAATATAAACTAAATAAGCATTAGATCCACTTATATAGTGTCAAATGTGAAAGGAAATAAAATCATAGATGATAAGATCTCAGAGTACTAATAGCATAAATCATCTTTCGGAGGGATCCATCCACGAGATTCAGAGGGAAGTTCAATAATGCAATGCGGGCATATAATGCCAGCAGTCAAGGTAAAAGACAAAGAAAATGGGAGGATGAAGTCATGAGAAATTTTGAGGCTAACCTTTGAAAATATTCGGTCAAGATCTTGCAAAGGTTCTGTTCGCTCAAAAAAGTATATAAGATATTCCAAAAGTTTCTGCAAATATTCACGATATTGCCTGCTCAGACCAAGGAAGGCATGTTAAAAGTTAAATGTAAAGATAACATGCAACACTCAGCCAAAGAGAGTAGACAAAATTACAAACAAGTGGAGTTTACTTGATACATCTTCAAGTTGAAGAGAGCTACAAATAATGATTTTACCTGGTCAACTTCATTTTGCGCGATATCTTCCCTGGTTCCGAAAATACATCAAGATAAGCAGAATACTCAATTTGCTGTCCAAACCTGGAGTTGATGTAATCATTATATAATTCATGTAGATCAAGGTACCGTCCAAAAGCTTCCTGGAACCAAAACAACATAGAATTCAATAGCAAACCAAACACCACTCAAGGTTCACAAAATAGTCAAGGCAATATGATTGTTAAGTTGTTCTAACCATTCCAGTGATACATGATAATATGAACGAAATTAACCCACAATACAAAACTTAAGGGATGCAAAGCCCAAGTAAATTTCCAATAGAGCATATAACGAAACTTCCATGTCAAGGGATAATTGGCCTTTCCTTCTTGATGAAGGACTAAAAAAGGAAGAAACACACATCTAACACCTTCACCTGATTTTTAATTTTAATATTTCCTCAAATTCAAAGTGAATCCCAAAATTATAAACCATACTAGGCCATGTATATACACTTGGTATATGTCCGTGCATGTGAATTGGAGACCTCACCTCGCCAGTAAATTCAATAACGGGCTCCTCTTTGAGAAGCTGATCATACTCATCATTAGTATCAACAACATAACGGGCAGCTGGATGACGTCTATGGTACTCCCGAATCTGCATACATACAATTAGTTCCACCAAAAATCACAAAAAGAAAAAAAAAAGCAAAAATAAATAAATAATAAACCCTAGAATTATCTACCTCTTTCAATCTATCATAAAATGCACTAAAAACATTAACATTCGCCGATGTCACACTCTGTCCACCAAGCGCTGCAATCTCGTCCTTCCTTGCATTATCTTTATCCTCGTAAATTTCAACCTGCAAACCAAAAACGTACACCAGCAAAAAACAGTAAGAGAAACGCACATTCAACAAATCATCCACCACAAATTACAACAAACAAACTGAAATTTTGCGCAAACGCAACGAGACATACGAGTTTGTGAGAAGTGGCGGTGATTTGTTCAATCATATTGCGAACGCGGTGGCTCTGGTGGAGACGGTCCTTGTTCGTCGGCGGCTCGGTCTGGAGATCCTTCACGATGAGCCGTTCAAGCCGCTCCACTTCCTCGTGCGACGCACGCGTCACCTCCAGCAACGTCGACGACATCTTTCCTCTCTCTCTCTCTCTCTCTTCTTCTTCCTTCTCTGCGTTTCAGAGGACGAACTCGACCAGGGAGGGTTTTCGATTTGATTTCGGGAGGGTTTTGTGCTGAATTGAGAAGGTATACGGCGTCGTTTCAGGCTTGATGGGCCTAATTTGTATAAATAAAGTTCTGTTTGGGGCTTCCTGGTATTAATTAATGTTGAGGCGGTTGTTTGAAAAACCCTTTTTCTATTGGAAAAACATCTCAATTTGGCTAATAATTTTTGTTTCTGGTAACTGGAACAATAAATGGCTAATGGCTAAATAAATCTTAATTTTTTATTTGACGTGTCATTTTCTCTAAATTTTTTATCAATTATATGTAAGAGTAAAATACTTATTTCTCGTTAGATTATTTTAGCTAACCGTGTTTGGATTAAAATTACTCATTTTCCTCGCATAAAGCGCTTCATAATAATAATGTTATCAGGAATAATAATAATAATAATAATAATAATAAATAGTGACCCTACACATTCGATGTACGTGCAAAAAATATTAAATTAAAATTTTTATATTATTATTTAATTTATAATTATTTTTAATATAATCATAGTTTTTCAATAAATAAATAAAATAAAATAATATTAAATTAATATAAAGTAATAGTTCAAGTAGAAATTACAAAATATATATATAACTAGTTACAAGCCCGTGCCCAGCCACGGGGTAATTTTTTAATAAAAATATAACCAAAAAAATCAATTAAAACATATTGTTAAGATTATAGTTATTAAATCAAAATTTTTGTTTAAAATATTTAAATAGCATGTAAAAATATTAAATTATAAAAAAAAAATACTACTAAAATTTTGAAAAACTTTTACAAATAAATTTTTATATGATAAGAAATATAAATATATCATGTCAAATCAATATATATCATATCACTGACCAAAAAAATATATATATATATCATATTATTATTTGATACTTGTTGAAATTTAATATATTTTAATAAAATATAATAAAAAAATTTCTATAATGTATTACAATCAAACAATAAAAGAGAAAAAACAAAATTAATTAATAAATATAAAAAATAAATTTAATGAGATAAATAATGAATAAAAATATATTATAAAAAATATTTTTTAAAACATAAAAATATCAACTATTAAAAACTAAATTAATAATTTTGACATAATTACAATTTACATGGATATGAAAAGAAATATGCTATTAATAAGAAAATACAATACTGATGACATGTACTCTAAATACTGATTATCAAATTAACAAAATATTTTGAATGGAACAAAAAACTTATCTTAAGAAAGAATGATCCTGCATTAAAAAAGAAATTTCATATATGATATAAAGAAAACCTTATCTTGAAAAAGAATTATTCTCTAGAAAGCACGGACACGGCAAAAAAAGTGTCCGTGCAGTGTCCGACACGTGTCGGACACGGACACGGCTGAAACGTGTCCGAAATAAAAATAATTAAAAAAAAAAAAGGACACGGTGTCGGACACGGCGGGGTGAAGTGTCGGACACGGCTCGACAAATTTTCTAATTAAATAAAGTTTTTTATGCATTTTTTAATATTTTTAGAATTTTTTGGGGTGAAAACTAAAATAACAAACTTATTCTAGTTTTTAATTATACATATTTTTTTAAAATATTTTATTTTATCTAGATTAGACTTATAAACTATTTTTATTTTTATATAAAATATTTTAATTTATATATAAAATAATATGTATTTATATAAAATATAGCCGTGTGCCCGTGTCGGAGCCGTGTCGTGTCCTAAAATTTTTAAAAAATCCGTGTCGCCGTGTCCGTGTCGTGTCGTGTCGTGTCGTGTCCGTGTCGCCATGTCCGTGTCCGTGCAACATAGATTATTCTGCATTGGGGAAAAAAAAAGTGTATGGATAATCAAAGAGAATTGAAAAAAAAAAATATTTGATTAGAATAAGATTTACCTTCATGAAGAATGATAAAAAAAAAAAAAAATCATATATGACTAAAATAAAATTTATCTTCATGAAGAATAATTATGAGGGAAGAAAAAACTTCAAATACTAATTAGAGGAAGAAAATAGTTGAGAAATGAGTGTGACAATAAAACTTTAAATACAAATTGTTTATGGTGTCTGATGTATCCAAAATTTTAAATTTGAATATTTGAATATCTTTCGTAACAAACTTAGCTATAAGCATAGACACATATTTGGATAAATGAAGTGATTTGAATTTGAATTGATAACTATAATATCTATACAATTATACAAAATCCTTTTGGATAAAGGTGATTTGTTAGAGAAAACAAAATTTTATATTGATAATCGTATTTTAAATTTAAACCTTTAGTAATAGAATTTGAGAAATATTTAATTCAAAATCGTATTTAAATTAATTTTTTTAGACTATCCACATGTATACTTACCTGAATAGCCTCAAGGATTCTGAATTAAGACTTACCTTGAAAAAAGATAATCCTGCAAAAATCATGACTTATCTTGATAAAAGAGTGATCGTGGGAAAAAATCATATAGAGACATTAAAACATTAAATACTAATTTTTTAATGGTGTGTGATGTATCCAAAATTTAAATATTTTTCATGACAAACTTATTTAAAAGTATAGAGATATATTTGGACGTGATTTGTTAGAGAAAACATAATTTTATATGATATGCTTATTTTGAATTTAAACATTTAGTAACAGAATTTGAGAAATATTTCAAAACGTTTAGCAACAGAATTTGAGAAATATTAATTTAAAATCTATTGAGGCATTTAAAATTTTTAGAGACTATCCACGTGTATACTTACGTGGATAGCCTCAAGGGTTCTAAGTATCGGGAAATAAGTGAAAAATCCCCAAATGGGAACTCAATTTTTAGTTAGTCCCCATTTTTAAAATTATTTTTGTTAGTGTAAAAAAACTCAGGAATCGCGTATCCGAATCGCATTATTGCGTATCTAATTCGCAATATTGCGTATATAGCCCCCAAAACGGGGAGTAAACTCAAATTATGCATGTCAATTGGGGACCTAACAAAAATAATTTTGAAAATGGGGACCTAACTAAAATTTTCCCAACTTGAGGGGAGTTTTGGCTAACAACCCCATGAAGTATAAGGAAAAAATATAAATAAAAAAGAAGATAAAAAAATTTGAAAGTCCAATAAATATGGAAAATATTAAGCAGTAAGTGGGTAGAATTTACCTTCAACCCTCATTTACGTTTCTAAAAAGTAAAAATGAAGGCCCCCATCTTCTTCTTCCTTCTTTCCGCCTCCGTAGGATTTTCTCCGCCGGCATGGTCAGAGTTACCTATCGTCCAAATGCCACCCAGCCACCCACCGAGAGTCTGGTGAGGATTGTCAGGAATCTCGGCGTCTTGGCAATGAACCTCATAGATCCACCCCGGGAAACTATCAGGTTGTTCACGAAGTGCTCTATTTTTATCATAATTTCTATACCTAACGAGTTGACTTCAACCTTAGCCCTTAACAGCTATCAATCTTTGGTCTGGGTTGGTAACAACATTCTGTACTTAGAAGTGGATCATATCTTGGCTATATCTGTAGGCTCCGGCGCCGGCGCCGGCAATCCGTCGGATGCTACCGCGGTCTACTCCGCCATCTTCAACCTGCGGGCGGCACTTGAAGACTTCAAGATCAAGAATGTGTCTTTTGCATTCGAAGATTTAATGCGAGCAGCATCCAGTGTGAAGTTCATGAGAGCAGTTAAAAAGGTCGAGGATTCGTTAATAATGGTGGTGCTAGGTGGTTCAGTGCGGTCGCTGTTGCTGCTAAGCATAGCCAGCGAGCATGGAGATAAGCTTAGCATATCGAATTTGATTAACAATGTTGAATGGGCGAGCATGGAGATAAGCTTAGCATATCGAATTTGATTAACAATGTTGAATGGGCAATTTCGACCTTGGCTTTACCTCAAAAGAACTTGTCGATCATGGATATTGGGTGGCCAGTTGAGAATAGCAGCGGGTGCTTTTCCGGAACTAATATGAAGAATTTAATTGATGATTTAAAAGAAAGCCCAGCCCCAATCAATACCTTCATCTTTCATATGTTTGAGGAGAACGAGGTACTGTCTTGGGGGATTCTAAATCCCCCAATAAAACATGTATTGTAATCAGGCATTTTTCCAGAACTTATTGAGAGTGAAGAAGTGAAGTATGTTGGAACATTTTGAAAATATTACTAATTTCTCCAAAAGAACTACTATAAAAATACTACCAATTTCTCCAAACGAACTACTAATCTGTATGAGGTTGAATGCCACTCAACATTGCAAACAAAAGCTGGAACTCATCATAGAAAATCGAAACAAACAAGGGTAGAGAAATCGCAAGCCCGAGTGTTACAAGTGTCACATGGTTCCAAAAACTGTTATGAGTGTCATCTTTACCGTATTTACTTGTTTTGATGGTTTCTTGGACTATTTTTTCTTCATAGGCCATTTCTTCTTAAGTAAACGGGATATCAGGGGACTTTGTATCCAAGATCTCACTTTATTGTATTGAATTGTTATGGAGAACAATTAGTAGTATTTTCAAAAAAAAAAAAAAGCTTGGTAGAATTTGTGTTCAAAAATAAAGGAGAAAAATATATATATAACACTTATCGGATTTCTCGCTTACTTAATATAATAGCATAAAAAAAATTGATCTATCAGAGTTTCCCCCCACCCAACTGAGTGAACGACTATTCTCCCGAGGTAGCTGAAGGTAGCGCACGAGGTTGAATTGTTATGGAGAACAATTAATAGTATTTTCAAAAAAAAAAAAAAAAAAAGTGGGTAGTATAAATGCCACCCAACCAATTGAGTAAAAGACTAATTGTATTGAATTGTTATGGAGAACAATTAGTAGTATTTTTTTAAAAAAAAATTAGCAGTATAAATCTCACCCAACGAATTGAGTGAAGGGGAGAAATTAGTAGTATTTTCAAGATCTCTGTCCACTTCTTGTATTGAATTGTTATGGAGAATAATTAGTAATATTTTCAAAAAAAAAAAGTGGGTAGTACAAATCTCACCCAACCATTTAAGTGAAGGACTAATTGTATTGAATTGTTATGGAGAACAATTAGCAGTATTTAAAAAAAAAAAAAAAAAAAGGTAGAATTTATGTTCAAAAAATAAAGGAAAAAAAATATATATAACACTTATCGGATTTTTCGCTTACTTAATATAATAGTATAATTTTTTTTTTAGATCAGTAGTTCGTTTGAAAAATTAGTAGTATTTTCATAGTGGTTCATTTGGAGAAATTAGTAGTATTTTCAAGACCTCTGTTCACTTTCTTGTATTTAATTGTTATGGACAACAATTAGTAATATTTTCGAGAAATTAGTAGTATTTTCATAGTAGTTCTTTTGGAGAAATTATAATAGTATAAATTTTTTATGAAGAACAGTTAGTAGTACTTTCAAAATTCTCAACGATCTCGCAGAGGAACCTTACAATTTTTTCAATCTCTTTTCGGCAGCATTGGAACAAAATCTGATGTTTTCTTTGGAGTGTTTGTGATTATTTGCTGATTCTAAAACCCCGCATCAATATCAAATGGACCAGGACAATATTCAAGAATTGTTGCTGAGCTCCAATCAATTATCCGAGCAAGTGAAAAAACAAAGGGAAGAATCAAATATGTCTTTGGAGGATGGTAAGAAAAGGATACAAGAATTACATCGGAAAATTGAGAAAATAGAAGAGGAAGAGAGAAAACTAACGGAAGATGTATCTAAAGCCACGCAAGAGGAGATCACCAAATTCACTGCTTTCCTCCAAAATTGTCGGACCAGAACCGAAGAGTTAACAAATGAATTTACCAAAATTGAGGATAAGAAGCAGGAGAAAGAAAACAGGGAAAAACTGAAGATGCAAAAGAGGAAAAACTGAAGAAGAAGGAAAAAGAACTGAAGGGGAGAGAAAAAGAACTGGAGAAGATTGAAGAAGAATTAAAGGTGGAAGAAGGAAGACGCATAGTTGCTTGAGGTTCGCTTAGTGTCCTGCCCCTGCATTGGTTTGTGGCTGTGTTTTTCCATTATGTTTGTTGTTCCAACTTTAATATGCTATTTTGTTTTACTTCTTTCTATATAGATTATGGATTCAGCTAAAAAATGATAGCATGTATTATGGATTTAGCTAAGAAAATGACAGTAGTTTATAGTGATCTGCACTACTATTTTTAGTGATTCACTTGCAAACGTTCCCCGCATAGTTGGTGATTCGTAAGCAAGCATGGAACATGTTTGTCTTTTTTCTTGTTATGTTTTAACTTTACTAGTTTGATTTAAAAAAAAGTAGCATTTTTGTTTTCAAAATTCTTGTATTGAATTGTTATGGAGAACAATTAGTAGTTGATCGGGAAGCCAGTGATGCGAGTCTTCTTTCCGGTACCAGAGACAATGGAGATGAAAATGAGGGTAAAGGGGTCAAGATAATATCGGCGAGTAATTTACTGGCAGCCCTAATTATGGTAATCTGCTCGTTTGTCGCAGTAGAGACAACAGCGAACGGCGTTATCCTTACCGCAGACCGCACTCGCGCATGTGCACTTCACCCAGTGAGTCCAATTTACTTGTCCACTGTTGGCGGTTTCTTTCTCGCGATAATGGGAGGTTTAGCGTTTATCACCATGAGAATGAGTTTCCCCTTAGTGCATGGAGACAAGCCAAGTTCGTTTGGGTGTGGAGTTCGATTTGTTACAGTTTTGTAATCGCATTGGTTCTTGTGAATCTTGTGACTTCAATTAAGCTCTGTCATGGCTTGCCCAAAATAACTGCTATGACTAATGGCACCTCACAAGTATCATAAGGTTTTTTTCGTATTAGGGTTTCGTTTATCATACATTCTGTTTTCGAGAAATTAGTAGTATTTTCATAGTAGTCCTTTTGGAGAAATTATAATAGTATAAATTTTTTATGGAGAACAATTAGTAGTATTTTCAAAAATAAAAAAATAGTATTTTCAAATTTTCAAGATCTCTGTCCACTTTAGGTGTGATCTGCACTATGTTTTTAGTGATTCACTTGCAAACGTTCCCCGCATAGATGGTGATTCATAAGCAAGCGTGGAACGTGGTTGTCTTTATTCTTATTATGTTTTAACTTTACTCGTTTGATAAATAAAAAAATTAAAAAAATTAGTAGTATTTTCGTTTTCAAAATTCTTGTATTGAATTGTTATGAAGAACAATTAGTAGTATTTTCGAGAAATTAATAGCATTTTCATAGTAGTTCTTTTGGAGAAAGGGACAGTTTGAAATAACTCCCCATCAGTATGGAATATTTTTCCTTTACTCCCCATAAAATTATACTACATAATAGTATATAAATACAGTATTAGAACGTTTTAGTACTACATTTTGTGAAAATTATACAACATATTTTGAGATATTTTTTAAGTACTACATTATGTGAAAATCATACGATATTTTGCCAAAATGAGGAGTTAAGTAAAAATATGATGCCAAATTGGGGATTTATCCCACATTACCCGTTGGAGAAATTATAATAGTATAAATTTTTTATGGAGAACAATTAGTAGTATTTTCAAAGAAAAAAAAAGTGGCGAAATTATAATAGTAGAAATTTTTTATGGAGAACAATTAGTAGTAAAGTAAAAATATGATGACAAATTGGGGATTTATCCCACATTACCCTTTGGAGAAATTATAATAGTATAAATTTTATGGGGAACAATTAGTAGTATTTTCAAAAAAAAAAATTTAGTATTTTCAAGATCTCTGTCCACTTTAGGTTCGAACCCGAGATCTCATTTAAGTGAACTCAAGCTCCTATCCACTTAAGTCTATCCATTGGTAATATAATATATATATATATATATATATATATATATATATATATATATATATATATATATAACCCTTGAGGCTATCCACGTAAGTTTACACGTGGATAGTCTCTAAAAATTTTAAATGCCTCAATAGATTTTATTTCTCAAATTCTGTTGCTAAATGTTTTGAAATATTTCTCAAATTCTGTTAGTAAATGTTTAAACTCAAAATACGCATATGAATATAAAATTATGTTTTCTCTAACAAATCAACTATATTAAAAACAATTAAAGATTTTGTGTAGTAATGAATTCAAATTCAAATCACATCCAAATATATCTCTACGCTTTTAAATAAATTTGTTATGAAAAATATTTAAATTTAAAATTTTGGATACATCACACACCATTAAAAAATTAGTATTTAATGTAATTGTGAATACTTGTATGTATCTATGGAATATGATTTTGAATTAATGAATAAGAGAAATGTGTCTATATCAAAAATACGTTGATAAAGCAAGTTCAAGAACTTGTAAATTATTGCATATGATATATTGCTTTGAAGGAATACAACTTAATGAATCTTTTCAAGAAATGGTCAAGATAGAAAATCTTCCACTCGGTTGAAAAGAGATCATATCAGCTTTGAAAGATTATAAACTTCCCACAAATACATTAAAATGTAGGGATGTTTAAATAAGTTCTTAAAACAAGTAAGAACACAATACTCAAAATGGAGAATATTGCATTATTCAAAGATATTCTTCTTTGTAAAGGAAGAAAAGAGTAAGTTTTAAGAAAAGAACTTACAGTGATGATCGAATTGATGAAAATTTGAGTTATGACCCTCGAGGTAATAAAGAACCAAGGCATAGCACAAGGGCTAAAATGGGCTAAAACTTGTGCTATATAGTGATGGTCAAGCGACAATTGAAATAACTTAAATAATATGTATAATGGTAAATCTCGGCATATCAGATCGAGCCATAATACCATTAAGTAGTTGATCTCTAGTAAAATTATAAAGATTGACTATGTAAAGTCAAAAGAAAATATAGTGGATCCATTAACAAAAGGCCTATCGAGAGATCAAATATACTGTTTGTCAAGGGGAATGAGATTAAAACCCACTAATTAAAGTCCGAGTAATGGTAACCCATCCTTGTTGACTGAAGATCCCAAGATCTTGGTTCAAATGGGACAACTAAGTTACAAGGACTAATCGAGCACTTAGGAAAACCATTTCCAACTCATTCCTAGGACAATAAAAGTGCTGTCTATAAAGGGTAAGAGGTTAAGCTAAGGCTTTTAATGATTCATAGACCTATAAGGTGAGGTATAGCAGGATACTCTTCATTGGGAGATCACCTATGTAAGTGTGAACATGGCCGGTTCAAATGCAAACACTTATGAATCCAATATATTGTCCAAGGCCAAAATGGACACAATCATGAGAACCAAAAGTGTTAGAATGATTATTGTGTGAGTATGATTGTTTTGGTCTACACTAACGGCTGAACAATTCAAGACATCGCGTTCGCTGATTAGCCAAGTAAATCCGATTGTACATCACTATGGAAGGTTCAAAGCCACAAGTTACCTATCCCGATGCAATAATTGTTTGCATGAACTCTCTTACGTGTCTGCATTAGTCATATGCATATATTTAAAAGGGTAATTTTTCATTCATGTGGGAGCAGTGGCGGAGCCAAAAATTTAGGGAAAATTGCAATTTTGGGATAGTAACTGGCCCCTGTTTCCATTTTTGGACAATAATTTGGCTTTTCTGATTTTAGTGATAGTAACTACCAAAAATTTGCAATTTCAACCAACTCTCCATCGGAGCCCTAATTTTGGGCCGGAAAAAGTCACGTGCGGTCACGTGATACCCGAAAACCACCTAATATGAGGCGTGGCAAAACAGGCTGGCCACATAAGCAAAAAGAAAAGCCATGTCATTTCTCAATTAAATTAAAAACCTCACATGTGGCATAACACATAAGTAAACACGTTTTTTAATTAAAAACGTATCAAAGAGACAAATCAAGATTCTGAAAACCCACTTTACCTTTTGTGGTGTTGAAGAAAAAATTGGAACTCTGAAGACGAATCCCAAGTCTCACCTCAAACCCTAGAATTTCTCCCATTGTTCCCCAAATGTAAGTTGAATTCTGTGTGGTCCTTGTAATCTTGTCTAATAATGGTGAAAGGAAGCAGAACCAGTACCGTATTCGTGCGGAGTGGGCGGAACATGTCAATGCCGCCACCATTATACCGTAAGTATACACTCTTAGCTATGGGAATGTGTATATTTTTTTGATTTTCACAATCTTTTGTCGGGTTGAATGAGTCTTTAAGTGAATCCTTGTCACATTCCTCTAAATTTTTGGTGGTTGGCCCTATATGGTGTGTTGAACACCGACAATGGTCCCCCCTGTCTGAAGTTGTCTCCTTTTTTTTAGTGTGCAACTATGGGTACCTTTTAAAAAGCGATTTTTTTAGTGCTAGGGTTTAAAATATGCATGGTTAACTTATCTTCTTAAAAAAAAAAATTTCTGTGTACTACAGATCCAAGGAGTCCATCGGTAACAGTAGCTTTGTATTACGGTGGCACATTCCAACATTCTCCCAATCCGTGCTACAACAATGGGAGTGTCAATAAGCTGGACTATGTTGACGTAACAGCATTGGGTAACACTTCGTTACATTTTATGGTCAGAAAGTTTCTTGAAATCCCCAATAGGTGTAGGTTTTATGTGCTGACTTCTGTTGGATTTAAGTTACTGAGCAATGATGATGAATTTAGAACTGCTGCATTACCTTATAAAGAAGACAATGAAGATTTTTCAGTTTATGTTGAGCCTATTCCAGTTGGAGGGGGGGTTGATCATGTTGTCAATGATGTTGAGTTGGAGGAACATGTAAATATTGATAGTGGAGAAGGGGGTGCTAATGAAGTTGATAACACTGTAGGATTAGATAGGGGTGCTACAGGGATTGACAACAATGTTAATGATTTAGAGGGGGATACTACTGGGGTTCCAAATGTATCATCAGAATCTGATCCTGAAGATGAGGATTTTATAGTTGATGAAGAACATGGCAGTGGGACTGATCTTGAAGATGACCAATTATTTGATGATGCCATTAGTCCTGATGCAGAGGCTGACACACTTGGTGGTGCTGTAGTTGAAGATTCTGAGGAGAGCAATGAGTCAGGGAGTGAGTCTGATGTGGTAGGGAGTGATGATGATGATTTGTTGGACTAGTATGTGCTGTCTGAAGATGAAGATGAGCATAACAGACTACCTATGTTCAATGAGGTTAATGTTTATGATCCTGTCTTTCGTTTGGGTATGACATTCAGTAGCAAAGATTTATTTAAAACAACTGTTAATTCTCATGCGATTATTACAAGAAGATCATTACCTAATTCGAAATGTGATAGTGGTAGGGTTTATGTTAGGTGTGGTGAGGATGACAATTGTCCATGGAAAATGAACTATACCCTAATTGGTCAGTCTTGGGTATTGAGGGAGTATAATCCAGCACATACATGTTATGAGACTTTCCAAGTCAGGAATGTGAAAACATCATGGTTAGCAGGTAGGTATCTACACCTTTTCAAGATTAATCCCAAAAGATGTGTTAAAACATGGAGAGATGATGTGGCTGCTGAGCTCAATGTAACTATCAGCAAAGATCAGGCCTATAGAGCCAGAAATTTGGCACTTGACATGTTAAGTGGAGAACCAGATTCACAGTATGCTAAACTTTGGGATTACGCTGAAGAACTTAGGAGATCTAATCCAGGATCCACAGTTGTACTAGGCACTGAGGATGATGATGGTCAGTCAAGGTTCAGCAGGTTTTATGTTTGCTTCAGTGCTTTAAAAATGGGGTTTAAATCAGCTTGTAGGCCGTTTGTGGGAGTTGACGGTTGTCATTTGAAAGGTCCTCATGGGGGAATATTACTAACTGCTGTGGGTGTTGATGCTAACAACAACAATTTCTCCGTTGCATTTGATGTGGTAAGTAAGGAGTGCAGTGAAACTTGGCAATGGTTTTTATTGAATTTGAAGAATGATTTGGAGATAACAAGGGAGCATGAGTTTGTCTTCATATCAGATAAGCAAAAAGGATTACTGAATGCATTTATGGAGGTGCTCCCTAACTGTGAACACAGGTTTTGTGTTAGACACATTGTCAGCAACTTTCAAAATGCAGGTTTCAAGGGGGTTACATATAGGAATGCTGTGTGGAAGGCTGCTAAGGCCTGGACAGTTGGTGATTTCAAGGCAAGAATGAGAGAAATGAGGGCTTTGAATCCAGAAGCAGCTGATTGGTTCAGTGACAAGCCACCAAGAGAGTGGACCAAATCCCATATTGGTGAATTTTCAAAATGTGACCTGTTGTTGAATAATGTCTGTGAGAGCTGGAATGCAGTGCTTTTGCCATGTAGGGACAGACCTATAATCAGTATGCTAGAGTGGATAAGGGAGCATCTCATGAAAAGTCTGAACAAACATAGAGAAGAGGCATGTAACGCCCCAGCTTTCGGCAATTCAGGTATGAACGACACGTGTGCGTTTGAGAGTTGTAATTTAATTATTAATTGTCCATTTCTCTAATTTTCCATAGCATAACATAATTTCATAAAATTGTATTCTTGATATTTTATTGAAAATTCATATCATATCATATTTTTCAAAATTATCGAATGTGATTGCAATGTGAAATATTTTCCCGAATGTGATTTATTTCTTTTATGTCCTTAATTGATCATTTTCATGCATGTGAGACCTAATTGAATTGGACCTAATTGATCATTGAAAATTAAATTTGGACTTAATTGCTTAACTTAATAAGTGGAGGGATTTATTAGCAATTTGGCCATCTCTTCTCCTTCTTGATCAACAACATCACGTAGCATCTCTTTCTTTCTTCATACACACAACATTTCTTCCTTGTCTTGCTTCCCATTTCAACCGATCCAAAACCCTAAGTGAAGGAGTGAGAGATTTCATCCATTCAAGCTAAAATTTGTGGGATTTGGGATCATACAAGCTTCATCAACATCATTGCATCATCTTAGCTTCCATTTATTTCTCTTGAGGTAAATATGGTGATTGAATGATTTTATTGAAAATATATGTTATCTAGGGTTTTGTTATGCATTGAATGAATTGTGTATTGGTTGTTGGAAAATTAATTGGGGTCATTAAGCTTGAGTTTGATGCATTTATATTGAGTTGTATGAGCTTGGAGCATGATTGAACATATGGGTTTCAAGTGATTGATTATTGATGATTTAATGTACAAATATGTGTTTTTATGAATTGTTATGGATCAAAATGTATGTTAGCATATTTATTACATCTTATATTTGCATTTAAACTTGGCTTGAAGCCATTTTTGGGTGATTGTTGTTGCTTTGCCATGGTTGCTCTGTTTCTGCTCTGCATTCTTTTGCTCACGTATTCTGGGAACGGCCATTCCCAGCCCAGTTCAAAACTGGAACGGCCGTTCCCATGATGCTGAGACTCAGGCCAGCGAGACTGGGAACGGCCGTTCCCACTTTGGCCTGTGAGCCGGAACGGCCCTTCCCAGCAAAACGCATTTTATATTTTAAAAACCGCTGGCGCGCTTTCTTCAGTCCATGGGAACGGCCCTTCCCATTTTCAAGGGAAGGCCGGAACGGCCGTTCCCACTGAGATTGTAGTGCAAAAGCTACTGCATAAAATTAATTTTTCAACACCATCCTCCAATCAATTATTTGATCCCTAATTGACATTATATGATTGATTACATGTTGAAACACAATATTTTCAAGGTGCATTGTATTTTTCCCGTCATTTCGTCACATTTTGCCGTTCGTCCTATTTGGTACATATTGAGTCGTGTTTCACGGACAATTGTCTTTCTTGCACAGACCAGCTTCCTGGTGACGAGGAGCAGGCCCCGTGAGCTGTTTCCTTGGATTATTTTGGGTCGACAGGTGAGGTTTAATTTTAGATACATAGGACCCGTACAACCCTATGTGATATTTTAAGCCAAAAACCTATAATTATACTTATAGTTTTCAAATGAGATTGGTTTTCAAATGTTTTATCGAAATATTGAAAAGAATTGATTGATTGATTGATTGATTGGGCGAGTATTGTATTGCACTGTGGGCCCGAGGGTAGTGACTCGAGCCAACCGGGAAAGCATGGGCTGACGGGTAACTCGATAGCTATCCTCACCAAATTGGGATGACCCCTGAACCCCCTAGGAGATTAGGGTGGAAAAGGAGTTCCGGGCTTAGGGATTCATGTACCCTCTGCCCAGATTGATTGGATGGTGGGGCCTTGCAATCCCACTATCACCCGGAGGAAGAAGGCGTTATTGAAACTGCTAATTGTGCACATTAATGAATTGCTTGATCACCTAATCACCTAATAATTGCTTGATTGATTGATTGATTGTACACAGTCGGTGTAAGGTTGGAGAATTGCCCCACTCGCCGGGCCACTATTGATTGAATTGAAATTGATTGAATTGGAATTGGAATAGTTGTAATCTCGGGCGATAGTACCTCTTTTAACCTGTTAAATTGTATCGTTTTTCCAAAATTATTACCCGAGGTTATAGCTTGCATGTATGTGCGCTTATATTTATTTATACCCCTCGCTCAGTCTGTGTTGGACTGACACCTCAACTTTTCAGTGTTTTGCAGGGCGTGCTAGGCGGGGATTTAGAGTCATGTGGTCTTTAAATTTGGGTCTAGCACACTTCATTCCCATATTTTGATTGTATAGATGTTTGGGATATTTTGTATCGCCCTATTATCTATTTTGTTGACGGATGACATTGTATTGATAGTGTAAAAGTTGGTACCTATTAGTAACTAAATAAACATGGTACCTATACGTATCTATTGAAGGTTATTGCTTCCGCTTTATATACTCTGTATTGCATATTGGTTGGTTTTAAATTGAGGGTACCCGCCTAGCCTTGAGTCATTTTATTGTCTCCCGTTCGCTGTAGCTTTGATTCATGTATGGATTGTCCGTTTCATATGTGGATTGGGGCTATAGTGCGGGGGATGTGGTGCCTGGCGTTCCGGGTGCTACAAGGCAAGCAAATGGGATGACTACTTGTGCCCAGGCATAAGAAAAATTATTCAAAGGCACTCTAGAAAAGTGGGAGGATGTAGGCCGGTCAAGGCATCTAGGACTGATTATCAGGTTCATAGCATCGATGGACAATATGCAGTTGATTTCAAAGATCATTACTGTTCATGCAGAAGGTGGCAACTCACTGGCATCCCATGTAAACATGCCTTGAGTGCCATATACAATGAGAAGATGCAGGTTGATGACTTTGTTGATCCTTGCTATTCTGTGACAAATTACATTCAAACTTATTCTGGTGTTATCAAACCAATAAGTGGGGAACAAACATGGAGTGAAACACTGATCATACCACCCCAACCACCAAAGTATGTCAAACAAGCAGGAAGACCAAAGAAACTGAGAAGAAGAGGACCTGATGAGCCAAGGGATGCTGGAACATCTAAGAAAAGAAGAAGAAATTTGTTTAGACATCCAATGAAGCTTGGGAGGCTCAAGAAGACAATCATACACTGTTCCACTTGTGGTGAGCCAGGTCATAACACTCTACATTGTCCTGAAAAGGAAGGATATGTACCTGGACCACCAAGGAAAAGCAGATCCACTGTAATTCTTTTATTCCTTTAATTGTCCCTTTGTTTTTTGGCACTGCTACTTATATTAACCATGTTTTTATCATTGATGCCCAGTTTGAAGATATTGTTGGAAGCTCTCATATGGGAAATGAGACTAGTGATGATCATAACAACATTGAACAGGTTTGTCTTTTACATTCAATTTATTATTGTTTCAAAAGAGATAAATTATTGATCATTGATATTTGGACTTGATGACAGGAAACAACTCATGAGATTCTGCCACCTTCTGCTAGCACAGTGGAAGGTGAGGAAGAAGATGAGCAACTAACTGGATTGACAATGGAAGGCCCATCTTCCTCTCAATTTAGCATTCAAGAAGACCCACACTTGCAGGCACCAACTATGTATGAGCAGCTCAGATTAGGTAACCCACAAATGCCACCAACAAAGACTGCTGCAGGGGTTCAATTGCATGAATTGCAGGATCAAATGAGAGCTAGAATTCTCAAAAACAAGAAGAAGACCTCACAGTTTAACCCTCCACGGCTGAGATTGAGGGTGCCACCAACAATGTCAACTGATCCTTTGCCTTCCCAAGAAAGCATTGTCCATAAGCCAATTGTAGTCAAGCAAATCATTAAGGACAAGGGCAAGAAGTACCTAGCACTATCTGGACTTAGTCAATCCAGTGAGAACTAGAAATTGATTTGGCTAGTGGGGTTGACTTTTGGACAGTTTAAGTTATAAGTTCAGGGTTAGGCCATTTATTTTTGAACAACTATGATGTACTGAAACACCATTTTATGGCATGCTTGGGTTAACTTTTGGTCAGATTAAGTTTTAGGTTCATGTTTATTTTTGGACAAGTTTGATGTACTGAAACACCATTTTCTGACCTGCTTTTGTGTGAATTTTCATCTGTTCATGTTGGTTGACTGGTTCATCTAAATCTGGTGTTACTTTGGAGGATTGGATCTGTGAATTTTCGTCTGTTCATATTAGATGTGTTATTTTATGTAAATTGAATTGAACAAACAACATTTTGGAATGTGAAATTAAACTTCTCTTCAACTTCACAACATACTACATACAACACAAGCGCCGTTGAAGGTCACTGTTACAAAATTACAGAAATCACCCCTGCTGGGTTTTGACCAAAACACAAAAAACAAAACAAACACCATCAAAACCTACCACAGACCATCTTCATTAGCTTAACCTCCATCTATCAAGCAAGTTTTTTGAAGCCTTCATCCACAGCTCCACCGTTCCCATTCAAAGCAAGAACAAGCAAAAACCAAATAAAACAACCAAGTAAAGCATACATCTTCTCTCTCTTACGACTCAATCTCATAGCTTCCACATCTCTTCTCATATCTGCTACTTGCCTCTCCAGATTGTTGATGTTTCTGAGCAAACCTGGGATAATTCTCTTGGATCTATCGCACATGACAGGGTCGACCCAGATAAAGTATCGGCATCTCTGATTTGGGCAGGTCACAAACCGCCTTCCAGGATTTTCTGCTGTCCACGATGTGCGGCAGACGGCAACAGCTCCGCAATCACACATAGCTTCATCAAGTTCGGCCATGGAGTTGGAAAGAAAGTCTTGTGGTGAAATATGAGATCTAGGGTTAAGAGTGCAGCAAATAAATGGGGGAGAAAGACATGGCTCTTTTTTTTTTATGCCACATGTGAGGTTTTTAATTTAATTGAGAAATGACATGGCTTTTCTTTTTGCTTATGTGGCCAGCCTGTTTTGCCACGCCTCATATCAGGTGGTTTCCGGGTATCACGTGACCGCACGTGACTTTTTCCGGCCCAAAATTAGGGCTCCGATGGAGAGTTGGTTGAAATTGCAAATTTTTGGTAGTTACTATCACTAAAATCAGAAAAGCCAAATTATTGTCCAAAAATGCAAACAGGGGCCAGTTACTATCCCAAAATTGCAATTTTCCCCAAAATTTTAATTTAGGGGGGTCGATCGAAGCATACTACTATATTGACTCTTACTAGTATTAATTTTAACTTTGGTGAGGGGGGTTAATATTGAAAAATTCCATAAAATTACAATATATATATATCCATATAATTTAAAAAAAATTTTTTTTTTTAGGGGGGTCAAGTGTACCCCTCACTTACATGTGCCTCCGCCAGTGTGTGGGAGATTGTTGGAATTTTGATAATTTTATTTATCAAAAATATAATAATTATTGAATGAGAAAATTAAAACTAAGTTAATAATTAATAAAGACACATTTTTATATAATGTATGCAATGTTTTCCAAAAGACATGACCATTCGGATTAATAATTGTGATGAATAGTTATCATTTTATTTGAAAATGTGTCATGTAACATTGTATTGTTTCGGTAATAACTGAAAAGGTGTTTTATTAATTAATAACTAAAAGTGAATAGGTAAACACCCTTTTGAAGAGGTACATCATAGTCTATAAATAGACCCCACCATTATGCATTTCATCATTAAATTCAAGAATCCAATTCTAGAATTACACACAAATACACATAGAAACATTTAAGTTCTAATAGAGTTCTAAACACTTAGTGTTCGTGGATCTCGTAATTTGTAGTGCTACTATTACGAAAACTCTTCGTTGTATATTGGGAGACGATTGATGTTAATCCGTAAGCACCTGAGCGGGGCAATTTCATCTTAAGGAAAGAGTTTCGAACTCTTGTCTTGACCTTTGTAATTATCATAGTAAAATCACTCTCTTTGTTGCTCAAAAATATCCAACACATTCTTTATCAAGATAAGATAAGTCTTATTCTAATCATATATGATTTTTGCAGGATTATTTTTTTTTCAAGTTAAGTCTTAATTCAAAATCTTGATGCTATTCAGGTAAGTATACATGTGGATAGTCTAAAAAAAATTTAAATACGATTTTAAATTAAATCTTTCTTAAATTCTATTACTAAAGGCTTAAATTCAAATTACTGGTACCAATATAAAATTTTGTTTTCTCTAACAAATTACCTTTATACAAAGGATTTTTTCTAGTTGTATAGATATTGTAGTTATCAATTCAAATTCAAATCATAAATGTCTCTATGCTTATAGATAAGTTTGTTAGGAAAGATATTCAAATTTAAAATTTTGGATACATCACACACCATAAACAATTTGTGTTTAAAGTTTTATTGTCACACTCAATTCTCAACTATTTTCCTCCTCGCCAATAGGAATTGGCCAAGTGGTTTAAGGGTTGATTCTGAAAGACAATGATCCGAGTTCAAATCTCTGGCCACTTAGGGGGTGTATGTTAAAAAAAAAAAAAAAAACTATTTTCCTCCTCTAATTAGTATTTAAAGTTTTTTTACCCTCAGGATTATTCTTCATCAAGCTAAATTTTATTTTGATCATATATGATTTTTTTTTCCACGCAGTGTGAAAGTAAATCTTATTCTAATCAAGTATGTTTGTTTTTTTTCAATTCTCTTTGATAGCCATACACATTTTATTTTTTCATGCAGAATCATTCTTCTTCAAGGTATGTTTTATTTTTATATCATATATAAAATTTCTTTTTTAATGCAGGATCATTCTTTCTCAAGGTAAATTCAAAATGTTTTGTTAGTTTGATAATCAATTATTTATAGGTATTTAAAGTACACGTTGATGGGTTTGAAAATGGGTTACAGAATCCAATCACTTTAGAATTTGTTTAGGAGTGGGGAAACTGTAAGAGTTCGCCGGAAAATGTGTCACCGAAAAAGCTTTGGGTTCTACCTGCTAGGACAAACACAAACAAAGTCAGAAGGCCAAGCTGGGGGAACTGGGGGTGATACCCAGTTTGGCTCTCCGACGCTGAAGTCAGATGAGGATCTGAAAGAGAAAAGAAACTAAGTATGGAGTTGCTGTAATGGAGGTTGCTTACAGTGGAGGAGATGAACTCTCCTATTTATAGTTGAGGGTCGGGGACCCTTTGGTCATTCACACCGTGTGGTCCTGACCGAGTGTTACCCTAACACGTGGCGTGATGAGAGGAACCTAGGAGGAATCTTCTGCAAAATCTGGTGTTATTGTGGTGCGGCAACAGTGGCAGGTGTACGGGTGAGTTGGTGGTGTCAGAGAGCCGTTTTGGGGGTTGGTAACGAGGGCTAGGAGCACGCTCGTGTCAACCATGAGCCTTGGAGGCCTGTGAATCCGCTGGGGGATGTAGGCTAGGGCTCACATGTGGTGAGGTGGAAACTTCCCCGAGGGAGGGTAAGGCTCGAAGAGAGCTTCCTTGACTGACTGGAGCTTTTAGCCGTGTAGCAGACATCACGCTCGTAGGAAAGCGGCAATGTTAATTGCGTGTTCTCGTAGCAGAAATGCCACGTGTCTTTGAGGAAGATTGACGCTCGAGATGTTTGAGCGCTCGAGTAAAATTACCCTAATCGTCAGAGGATAGGTGTTGTTATCTTGCAGTGCCACATGTCCTCATGGGTACGAGCGTGTTTTCGACCCCATCATTTTGCCCCCCAATTCTGTAGTTCTTAGTTATAAGGGCTGCAGAATTTGCAACACTCCCAAGTGACCATCATGCTCATAAGCTCCCAAGTGGACAACAAATGAAGTTTTAGAGCGGTCTTCTGGGGCCATAAAGATTTGGTAGTACCCCTGAAAAGCATCCATCATGCTCATAAGCTCGTAGCCAGCGGTCGAATCAACCAATTGATCGATCTGGGGCAGATGATAGGGGTCCTTAGGACATGCCTTGTTGAGGTCCGTGAAATCGTTGCACATGCGCCATTTATTAGCGCTCTTGGGCACGAGGACCACGTTACAGAGCCATTCCGGGTACAAGAGGGGCTCAATATACTGGGTGTCGAGAAGTTTGTTGACCTCCTCCTCGATTACCTTCTTCCGAAAACCGTGCACATCCCGCTTCTTCTGCTCTACGGGCTTAAACGAGGGGTCCACATTGAGCGTGTGGACTATAACGCTCAGATCAATCCCAGTGAGGTCTGACGCTTTCCACGCAAAGACATCAATATTTTCCCTGATGAAGTCAATCATCATGATCTGTGAGAGCCCTGAAAGATTGGATCCAATTTGAGTGGTTTTCTCCTTGTTCCCTGGTTCTAATTCGATGGTGAGAAACTTCTCCGAGGGCTCCATCCGCATCTCGGGACGAGGGAGTTCAAGCATCCTTTTCTTTCCTATCAACCGACCATCATCCGAGGGCATTTCTGTATCACGCTCGTCTTCCTCAGACGAGGATTCACCAACCGCTCCGGGGGGGACGGTCTCGGGAGCGCCTCTGTCGTTGGGGTCCTTCTTTTTGTTTTTCTTTTTGTTCAATTTGGCCCTCTTGCGCATGGGTCCATCTTCGTCCAAATTGGGGAAGTCCACTGATTTCTTGGTGGACCCTATTTGGAGTGCCTTCCCCACTTTTGGCTTTCTGAGGGATAGCATGTAGCATTCCCAAGCATCCCTTACGTTGCACAAAACTTCTCCGACACCCCCGGGGGTGGAAAACTTGATCTTCTAATGGTACGTGGAAATGATCGCCTTGAAATCAACGAGGGCTGGCCTCCCGATTATCATGTTATAAGGGATTTCGATTTCCACCACCGCATAGGTGACCATGAGCGTTTGACGCTGTGGCGCTCGACCAAATGAAGTGGCCAAGCGGACTTGCCCTCGTGGGACAACCTCGGAACCCCCAAAGCCAATGAGGGCTGTTTTGAGGGGTTCAAGTGGGATGTTGGTGATATTCATCTTTTGGAACGTGATGTAAGGCAAAACATTGACAGAGCTTCCGCTATCCACTAATACCCTTTTTACAACATGATTGTGGACATCTAAGCTGACCACCATGGGGCAGTCAGAAGTTTCACTGGCCCCGTGGGGTGTTATAATATGCTCTAAGTCCCTATCCATAAAACCTATTACAGCATTTTCTTTCGAGCGCTAATCCTCGGCTTCTCGGATGGCGTAGACTGGCCTGGGCACTGATAGGCGTTGATCATAACTCCGGACATAGCGTCGACGAGCAGCATTAGAGTCTCATCCGGAGGAACCCCCTGCTATCATGTGGATGACTGCAAAAGGAGCATTTTCCTGCTTTGGAGCTTTTCCTTTGTCGCGACGGCTGCTCTCAGGAGGGCGGGGGCTTTTTGAACGCGATGGGCTTCTCCTCCTTTCCCTCGATCGTTCCTGACAACGCTCGTCGTAGCGCTCCAAAATTCTCACAAATTCCTTCAAATGGCCCTCTGCAATGAGCCTCTGAATCTCCACCTCCAGCTGGCAGCATTCATCCGTATCGTGCCCCTTTTGCTTGTGGAAGGCACAGTACTTGTTCGAGCGCCTCAAAGCTTCAGTTTCCCTCATCTTCGTGGGCCTCTTGAAGAGTTTCTTGTCAGAGAGGTTGTACACTTCAGAATTGGGCCTTGTGAGCAGAATTCGCTCGAAACGTCGAGGGGCAAGAGGGGATTTCCTAAGTTCCTTCCTGGCAACATCCTCCAAACCCCTTTCTTGATGGCGCTCGCGTTTTACCGGGCTAGGGTGCCGGGGTCCATTTGTTCCATACATATCTTTGAGCGTGAAAAACGGCTCGGCAATCTCTCTCAACCCCATGAGGGACCCTGGCCTTCTCTCCACGATGGCGTCTGCGAATTTCTTGCTCACATACTGTTTATGATCCACAGCCTTAAAAAGCACTGGGATCAGGAAATCCATGGAAGGCCTCTCCATCTGCAATATTTCCTTGTTGAACAGGGTAAAGAACGAGCTGAGAGATTCATTATGGCCCTGTACTAGATTGTAGAGTGCGGTGGGCGCAATGACGGGAGCCTTCTAGGAGTTGAAGTGGTTAAGGAAAGCGTTGGCCAACTCCTGATATGAATGTATGGAGCGTGGCGGCAGTCGCTTATACCACTCCTGAGCCATTCCTACTAGAGAGGTGACGAAGACTTTGGCCCAATAGTGGCTTGAGTGGTCGTACAAATGCATCAGGTACAAGAAATGATCCAAGTGTTCTGCTGGATCAGTTGTACCGTCCTAACGGTTGACAGAGGTGGGGATCTTGGTCATTCCTGCTTGGACCATTAAAACTTCTTCCACGAGGGGCGAGCCCCTCGCAAGCGGATGATATTCGTATGTGCAGAAATTCTCTTAATGCTCACGGCGGTGGGGGACCCGTTGCTGGCGGTTTTTGTGACCAGCGTCTCCGGCGTCGCCCCGTTCATCCCGGTTGTGGGAGATCTGAGACGATCGCTCTCGGGAGAGCTGTCCTACCATATCCTTTATCCCCTGCAGCTGGTCTTTCACAGCAGCGAGGAGATTAGGATTTACATCTCCTTTCTTTCCTCCTTGCTTTGTGGCCCGTGAGGCTCTTTTAGAGGCATGAGAGTCGCCCTCGTTCTTGTTGACTCTTTCTGTGGGCTCTCTGTCCCTACTCGCTTGGGGATGCTCGTTCTCGCCCTGGTTGGGCATCTCTTTGGCAGGCGGAGGCAGTGGCTGAGCCCTTAGGACAGTCTGAGCTTCCCTAAGCGGATATGTCTGCAATCCGCCTAAAGGAGGGGCGATTCGAGTGGCCTGCCCAGAGGGGAAGTACATGGATTGAAACTTTTCTCATGCACCCTGGGCCGCCTGAACCTCGCACTGGGCGTAAATAGCCCTCAGCTGCTGAGAGGTCAAAGGGGGTATCTCCACCCCTTCAATCTCCCTGGGAATAACCATCGGGAGTTGGATCTGGCCGGCCTGGTAGGGCGGGACCTGTGGCATCATGACGGTAGGTGTAAGCATGTATCCCGGCGGCGGCATCATGTAGTGCTGTCCTACTGGATTCGCGTGAGCGGGAATCCAGGGGTTCTGGGGAAGCTGTGGAAGAATGGGGAGGGAAGCACCTCCGACGGCGCTGGAAACTGGTGGTGCTGCTGGCGGCGCTGGTGGCGGTACTGCGAATTCCGCAATCGGAATCCCATCTCCGGGAGGTGGTCTGCCGCCAGCCGTGACGGAGGTAGATGGGGCTCCACCCCCGACGACGGGGGGAACAGCAAGGTTGACCTCGCGGGAAGAGTTTTCTCCTACTCCCACAGCTCCGGATCTTGTAGCAACCATCGTTGAGAAGAGAGTAGGTTTTTGCTTTTCAACTAGCAGAAAGAGAAGAGTGAACTGAGAGCTGGTTTCTGCTAGGAATAGTGCCCTAGAAAGCCGATTGTATATCCGCTTTGTGCTTTTCCTTATTGTAATCACAGACAATCTTTGAATGAAATAACGAATTGAGGCAACACTTCTTTATATGCTCTTGTTTGGTATGCGTTTACTTTAGCTGTGCATGTATGAGAACTCCCCTAATCCTGATGACTTTAGGACTCTACCATTTAGTTGAAATGGTTCATGAAACGAGCCCTATATCACATAAGTCATGATTAGTAAAATACTCCAAGCCGATGAGTCCTACAGACAGTGGGAGTGTCAACCTGACTCCTCTAAGGCTTGCTTGTGGGATCACGCCCTTAAGAAGGACCACCTTGTTTCATGGAGGTGCAAAGTGTATAGTTAATACGTGCGTGATACATGAGGGTGCTTACTTTAATAAGTAAGTTCACTGAGGTGCCCCGTGTGAGAACATTCCTAAATGGGAAAGGAAGTTTCTATTTCAGGAAATGGAAACTTCCAGATTAGGAAATATCTCACGAGTCATTGATGTGATTAATTGATCCTTAGACTTGAGGTTCCTTGTCACTTTATGAGTTAACTCTGTAGTCTTAGGTATAAGCTTTAAAGGGTGTCGCCTTAGACAACTGATTCAAGGCTTATGCTGGGGCTGCACAAGTGACTCATGAAAGTGAATGAGAATCAAGAAAGGACCTGCACTTGCATTTGCAAGGTGATCTCTTATTGTGTAAGTCATTCATATGCCATATGGAGTCCTTGGCCAAGGCAGTAGATCAAGACATCAAGAAAAGGGTTTCTTGGATTGAGATCAAATGGATATGAAATGCACTTAGCTTTAAGACCGGATTATTAGGGTTCTGATTATTCCCTTGCCCTAGATCTTGGTTGAGAGATAGTAAGTAGGAGGATTGTATCTCACATGAATCAATGACTTAAAGGTTCTGTCGAATCCGAACATTCCAATTCAGCTAGGGGTTAAACACCTGTTGCTAGACTATGGTCGTTTAATCTGTGGACTGATTAATTAATTAGTGAATTAATTAATTAGGGTCACTGCTAATTGAATTGAGAACCTAGAGGGTCACACACAACAACTTGGTTACATGAGTTGAGGCTTGAAAATGATTAAACGAGTTAATCGGGCCAAGAGGGTTCCACACGTGTGAAATCACACGTGTGGCTCACGTGAGTGACACGCGTCACTGTGACACGTGTCACACACGTGTGTATATATAATTATATATATATTAAATAATTAATTAGTTAATTATTTAATAGACTTTGGTTTAATTTTGAATTAAAAAGAAAGTCTAATTTTGGAGCAAATAATCTAGTTAATTAATTATGAATTAATTAATTAGATAAAAAATAAGTTATTTATTTTATAATAAATAAAGTATAAAATTATCCAAAAATAGTTTGGATATTTTTAGCTCTCTTCAAAGTTGACTAGAATTAGAATTCAAAGTCAAAGTTGGAAAATACTTGATCATCAAGTAATAGGAGAGAGAGGAACCAAATCCTTTCCCAACAAGGATTTGGATCGGCACCCCCTTCCTATATATAGGGGAGCTCATGCTCCCCTTTAGAGAGAATTGACAATTCTTGGTTCATGTGTTGAACACCTTCCTTTCTCCAAGATTAAATTAAACCCTAGGTTAAGTCTAAACACTAACTAGAGAACTAGCATCCTTACTAGTTAGATTGTGATCAAGTTGGTGGACTTTCTCTAGAGACTTCAAGTTAGAAGTTTGAAGATTCGAGCTTTACCAAGGAGAGGGGATCAAGCCGCGTGAAGAGCGTTCTTGGGTGGCTTGAAACGCTTCAAGAAAGAATAAAAGAAAAGTAAGTTTTCTATCTTTACGAATTTGGTTACACGATTGCGAGTTCAAGGTCCTTTTGTTGTGAAAATTTTTTAAATTCCGCTGCTTTCTGATTCGTGTTTTCCAACAGTTTCCCATAGACGGCGCCAAAAATGATGGGTCTGAAAATGGGTTACAGAATTCAATCACTTTAGAATTTGTTTAGGAGTGGGGAAACTGTAAGAGTTCGCCGAAAAATGTGTCACCGAAAAAGCTTTGGGTTCTACCTGGTAGGACAAACACAAACAAAGTCAGAAGGCCAAGCTGGGGGAACTGGGGGTGATACCTAGTTTGGCTCTCCGACGCTCAAGTCAGATGAGGATCTGAAAGAGAAAAGAAACTAAGTATGGAGTTGCTGTAATGGAGGTTGCTTACAGTGGAGGAGATGAACTCTCCTATTTATAGTTGAGGGTCGGGGACCCTTTGGTCATTCACACCGTGTGGTCCTGGCCGAGTGTTGCCCTAACACGTGGCGTGATGAGAGGAACCTAGGAGGAATCTTCTGCAAAAGCTAGTGTTATTGTGGTGCGGGCAACAGTGGCAGGCGTACGGGTGAGTTGGTGGTGTCAGAGAGCCGTTTTGGGGGTTGGTTGTAACAGCCCGAAAACCCGCCGTTCGATATTGTCCGCTTTGGATGGGAACCAGACCCCGAAGGGAACCACCCTCACGGTTTTGTTTCTCCCAGGTGGGAACCAGACCCCGAAGGGAACCACCCAGGAAAAGGCCTCTACAAGGGGAGGGGGATCCACCACTTTATAAAGTGGCTTCAAGCCCACCTCCAATCCGATGTGGGACAAAGCACCTTTGGCTATTACAGTCCACCCCCCTTAAGAGGGCCCAGCGTCCTCGCTGGCACACCGAATCCGGGTCCCCGGCTCTGATACCATTTGTAACAGCCCGAAAACCCGCCGTTCGATATTGTCCGCTTTGGATGGGAACCAGACCCCGAAGGGAACCACCCTCACGGTTTTGTTTCTCCCAGGTGGGAACCAGACCCCGAAGGGAACCACCCAGGAAAAGGCCTCTACAAGGGGAGGGGGATCCACCACTTTATAAAGTGGCTTCAAGCCCACCTCCAATCCGATGTGGGACAAAGCACCTTTGGCTATTACATTGGTAACGAGGGCTAGGAGCACGCTCGTGTCAACCATGAGCCTTGGAGGCCTGTGAATCCGCTGGGGGATGTAGGCTAGGGCTCACATATGGTGAGGTGGAAACTTCCCCGAGGGAGGGTAACGCTCGAAGAGAGCTTCCTTGACTGACTGGAGCTTTTAGCCGTGTAGCAGACATCACGCTCGTAGGAAAGCGGTAATGCTAATTGCGTGTTCTCGTAGCAGAAATGTCACGTGTCTTTGAGGAAGATTGATGCTCGAGATGTTTGAGCGCTCGAGTAAAATTATCCTAATCGTCAGAGGACAGGTGTTGTTATCTTGCAGTGCCACATGTCCTCATGGGTACGAGCGTGTTTTCGACCCCATCACACGTCATGAGTATTGTATTTTCTTATTAATGGCATATCTCTTCTCATATCCATGTAAATTGTAATTATATCAAAATTATTAATTAGTTTTTAATAATTGATATTTTTATGTTTTAAAAAATATATTTTTATAATATATTTTTATTCATTATTTTGCTCATTAAATTTATTTTTTATATTTATTAATTAATTTTATTTTTTCTCTTTTATTGTTTAATTGTTATACATTATAGAAATTTTTTATTATATTTTATTAAAATATATTAAATTTTGGCAATTATCAAATAATAATATGATATATTTTGATTTGACATGATATATTTATATTTCTTTTCTTATAAACATTTTTTTGTAAAAGTTTTTCAAAATTTTGGTAGTATTTTTTATAAATTAATATTTTTACATGCTATTTAAATATTTTAAATAAAAATTTTGATTTAATAACTATAATATGAACATTATGTTTTAATTGATTTTTTTGGTTATATTTTTATTAAAAATTGGAGGCACGGGTTTATTAACTAGTACATTATAACCTCGATAAATTAATACTGTTGGGACCGTCAAATTTTATTAATTTAGCGAGGTATTAATTAATCGTATAAATTAATAATTATTAATTTATAAATTATATACTTTTTGGGTCCATATTATAGAAACACATCAAGAAGATGAAGTGGAAGATGATAGTGTGGAATTAGAACAAGTTTCGCGCAAAGATGCTCTGAAAGCAACAATCACCTTACATCACTTCCTTTTGCAATATGAGAAGACTACACCTGATATTCTTAATGCAATAAGAAGGGTTAGAGATGAGATTCAATGTGATATTGATTTCAAGAAGAAACAAACAACATTAGATTCATATTTTCAGAAACCTGTTTAGTTTACTTATGTATTATGTATGAAATATTTTAATACAGATAAATTATTAATTTATATATCAAATGGGACCTATATGAATTTTTATTTTTATTTTTGTATTATCTTATAAATTTAGCGAATTATTAATTTACCACGTTGATCCCGACTCGGGACCGAAGAAATTATTATTTTAGCGAGATTATTAATTTATCGAGTATTAATTTATCGAGGTTATACTGTAGTATAAATAATTGCACATAATTTCTGCCTAAAAAAAAAAATTACACATAATTTCCTTTAATTACATAAATTCCACATAGTTTTCTTTAATTACAGGGGGACCCCAACTTACTTTCCTGAATTGACTTTTGGCTGCTGCACCCACAGCAATGGAAAAGTCGATCTGATGACACGAAGACAGTGAGAAGAAAACCAAAGCAATGTGGAAGTTCATCCAAGGTGGAGATGAGGAAGGAGAAGAGCAGCAAGATTCCTTGCTTGAAGACAATGAAGCTCTCTGCTCTCTCTCCCCTGTACAGGTAAACCCACTAAAAGATTCGCAAATCAGCTTAAATTTTCAATTTCTACTGAAAATCCACTGCGATTTCGCGTTTATTTCTCGTTTTTTCCCCCTCGATTGAGCAGAGGATTTATGCGTTTGCAGCTTGTTTACTGGCCGGACTTGTTTGTATGCTCCTGGTATGAAAATCTCACTTCAAATTTTCAATGTTTTCAAGTAATTATACCGCTATTTCTGTTGTAATCGCAATGGCAGTAGAATCCCAGCTGGAATTCTCGATTTCTGGGGGAAATTGATGGGATTTTGTTTGGTTACTTTTTCTCTGCAGTCAATGATTGTTTTTGCAAGGCCCATCAAATTTGCATTGTTGTTTACCTTTGGGAACGTGATGGCGGTTGGAAGGTATATTGTATCTCATATGAGCTGATAACTGTAAAATATCTTCATCATTTTGTTTGGTGTCTGTGTGTTTATGGGTTAGCATAGCTGCAAGGAGAGGAGTTCTATTCCCATAGCTGCCAAAGTTATGTCCAGCAGCAGTAAATTTAAACTTGTTAACAAAATATAAAACTCAGACCTTTCTTTGTTTTGAACTTCAATGGTATTGAATTGGTTTCGATAGGAATATTGCGCGACATAAACTGTCTTAGATGAATATCCACTCTCCAAACAAAGTGTAGTTTTTCTTGATCCCTTTTAGTTGTTTTTACAAGGGCAATAATGAGAACTTGTTTAGTGGCAATATCATGCTTGTATACGTTAGCCTTCCTTAGTTTCTAAGACGAAATATGTGTTTGGCAGCACAGCGTTCCTCATTGGAACTGCGCAACAGCTAAGAATGATGTTTGATTCTACCCGACTCTATGCTACATCAATTTACCTTGGATGTGTGGTAGTGGCCCTTATATGTGCTCTTCTGGTAAGTTTATTAGGCCATGTGCATGAGATGCCATGAAGGAATCTTGATTAATAGTTCATCTAATATGTTGCAGATCCATAGTAAAATCCTCACCATCATTGCCATCATATGTGAGATCAGCGCCCTTATCTGGTAAGTATGTGTTTATACACAATTCCATCTATCAATTCAGCCCCACATTTTGGTGAAGATCATATAAGCTTTGAGTTTTAGTGAAAGTACGTACGAATGTAGTTGTATATGGTGATACAATTTTGTTCTTACACAAGTGAGTGAAAAGCTTGTGCTTGAAAGGTTTGGCAAAAGTATGAAGAAGGTGGGAAATCTGAGAGCTCAAATTGATATGATAATTCTATGATATAATGATATATGCAGGGACAGAGGGAGGGGTTCACACATTCACACCCCGTTCACCCCAATCTTATCTCCGTCCTCGATGATATGATTTAAACTTTAGACAAAAGATAAGCTTATGTTATGCACTTACTGTTAACACAAAACATTTTTGGGCCATTTGCAGGTACAGCTTAAGCTATATTCCCTTCGCTCGTCAGATGGTTTCAAATCTGACAGTACGTCTCTTTGACACTGAGATCTAGATCACTCAAAAGCGTGACACTTTCAAGTCGAAGCACCACATCTTTTGGTTGGTTCTTCATCTTCTTTTAACGTGGCAACATTCTATTCAATTCTTTTGTGTGGCACGATTGAGTTTCGTTTTCAACATGCTTAACATGGTCATCATTCTTGATGATTGTTACTCTGATGTTGGTGGATTGCTTGACTCATGGTTTATGTGCAAGGTTTATCATCCACATAGTATGTGGTGGTTTGATTTTATTGGCTTATTCTTGATTTTAGGACAAGATTATTGTTTACGTTTATGATGTATCTCCTTTGTAAACTTGTAAAACTTAGATTTGCAACTCCTTAAGGTTTTGTTCGATATTAGTGTTGATTTATGATTCTTATGCTAGATCCATCATCTACATAGTTATGAATCATCCTATACATTGTGTTATCAATGCACAATTATCTCGAATATATTAACCAGTTCTTTATGTTCCTACCAATGTATCTTAGATTTAACTCGACTTCAATCAGTACAAACTTTTTATTTACGGGTCACAGCTATAAGATTCCCATACAACCTAGCATGTACACTCCGTAGGTCCCCCCGGATAACACCATGAGCGGTTCTATAATGATACCACGTTACCATTGAAATCGACATTGTACTATGTACAACTTTTTCCAGTTATGACAGTCAATTCATACTGGACTTCTCACAAGTCACAAGCAAACTCACCCTACGCAGTTATGAAGCCAGAACCCTAAGTTTAGAGGAACACCTAACTTAGAAAATGAACCGTGAATATCAAGTTGGTGCACCCCTTCGACCTGACATAACGTCGACATTGAAGGATACACAGTATTGATCATATATAATGTTTTAAGCTTATGAACCCACAGCTTGCAAGACTTCCTTAAAACCGTCGTACCGTGTCCCTTTGCGGGTCCCACTTGCAACATCGTAAATGGTCGTGATAGTGCCACATCAGAACCGTCCCTTTGTGGGTCCCACTTGCAACATCGCAAATGGTCGTGATAGTGCCACATCAGATATCGAAACCTACGGTGTACTAACCACGATGTGATTTGGTGTTATGAGGTTGGTGAACTAGGTTATTTGGCATAAAATTGATTGGATTCGGAAAAAACAGTAGGTCTCAACTCTCAACTACCAAATTTCCATGGTGGTAGGTGGAAGGTGCCAAGCCTAACTCTCAAAATCTAGGCCACGAATACGATAACGATAGTAACAGCATTCATTCAGTTGATAAGTCCTCTCAGTTATCATCATGTCTTCTTCTTTGTAGCATCGCTTAACATATCAAAACAAGTATCTTTTCCCACAACTTTGGAGCTTTCATCCTTTTCCAGAGCCAATTCTTGATCTATTCACAATATATTCATCTCTCACACACACACATGTACCTGTCCAAAACTCACCGATTTTAGAGGGTCATCCGGACCGGACAGGGTACCGGACACCCGTTCAGCCCGGTTTTCAAAACACTAGGTGGGGGGTGAGGGGTGGCGGGGGCAGCTGCCGACTAAATATTCACCAACTAAACAAGTTGGGTCAGAAAGGAATAAATTACAAAGAACCCCACCACTATAAATGTGAAACTTCCGTGATGGTTAACTATACATCATTTGTTCAGGAAAAAAAAAAAAAAAAAACCTATACATCATACATGAACATCAATGAAATTTCATTTTTGAGTGCATAAAAAGTTATGACTATAAAATAAACAAGAAATATTACTCCTGCAGGCTGCAAGTAGTTGCCACTTGCCAGAGTCCAACTTCTCTACCCATGAACAATGAATATTCCCTCTGTAACAAAACTATATTATATATCAACATAACAAAATAGATGAAGATTCTAAGTATCACCAAACTCAACTTGCATATAGAAAACTACAAGAAACCAATTCAAAGTTCAAACCCCTCCAAGATTCACCTTATTCAACCACAACATGCAGTCATGCATGACACTCTTTAACAATAACTCCCACCTCACCCACCAACCCACCCCCGGGGGCCACCACCCCCAATCCCACCTTCAAAAAGAAAGGGGAAAAAATGACAAGTCTCTTTCAATTCAAGCAGCAAAAAACTGCACGGAATCACCATCACTACGTCGAGTTTGTGTGTTTCTATATTGTCCTTGTATTTATTTTTACACGAATATATTATTTAATAAAAGAATCACAAACTGCTAAAGTGGCAATCAACTACTTGTTTGTCTTTTCATGTATATATATATATACATGTGTTTTGGGCTCTTCAGTTCTGCCATCTGTGAGTGCTGACCCTTTGGGAGCAGAAAGGAGTAAAAGAAGTGTTGAAATTAGCCACTCACTTTGTGCAATGGCCAATCTCCACCTTTTCACTAACAAAATTGCCCAACTTGACTCAAAACAAAACCCTTCACGCCTCTCTATTAAAATATGGAATAGCAAAATTTAGCTTTAGGCTATGGGATCAAATTACAATAATCTTAAGGGAGGGATAATGGCATGCATAATTAGATCTTGCCACCCTTTGACTTTATGGGTTCCGTGATGTTTTTTTATTTTCATTTCAGGCGTTTGATATGTTTGTAGCTGAATATGAAAACGTAAAGGATATATAGTTGGTGTAATTAATTCTCAAATTTGTTTGGCTTTTATGGATTCCGTGATCTTTTTCTAACACCATTCAAACCTTTGATATGTTTGTAGCTGAATACGAAAACGTGGAGGATGACATAATTAATTCTTATGTTTCATTTAACTCTTCTAATTTTCTCATCTTTTTTTTTTAATGACATTTTTCCAACGTCCTTCAAATATTTGATATGTTTGTAGTTGAACACGAAAACATGAATATTACGGTGCAAAACAAGAGCAAACTTAGTCTTTATCATAATCTATAATCTAATTGTGCTGGTTGAGACAACTCGAATAGGTATTGTTATTCCCAGTTAGTGTAGATTTAATACTTATTTTAGCCACACACAACAAAGATGAAAGAACAAATACATATATATCAAAATTTAAGTAGTTTTTTCAATTTGACCATTTAATTCTAGCTAATTTGTGCAAATCAGTGTCATAAGTACAAGAGTTTTTCACACTTATCCGGTGATTAGTATAAAATTTAAATAAAATGATCAAATAGCAAGTGTGATATATTTGTATATATAATTGATTAAATTCAACTGAAACCGATAAAAAGACTAAAATTTTCCAGCTTGACCATGACCTTTACTTGCATAACATGCCACAAGACAATGAGTTATGGTTCCTTAACCGGCAGACATGGTTGCATTATCTAACTATAATTTCCCATGTTCAACCGCCCAAAAAGGGAAAAAAGAATGAACAATTATTAACTATAATACATGTTCTTCTTGGAGATGCAAGTTTATAGTTATTATCTTTCCAGATCAACATTTTTGTCCTTTTTATTTGTGCAAAATAATATAAAATAAAAGAATTTGTCTATTCGCCACATCGGGAAAATAGAATACAAATTAATGCTTAGTGCAAGTTGTTATCTTGCTTTATATATGATAAAACTATGTAATTTGACAACAACATGTTAACTACACTTTGATGTTGTTTGTATTTGTTTGGTTTTTAGTGTTGCATGATCGTTCATGCATTAACAATTATTTCGAACCCGAAACCTTAATTAAGTGGATTAAAATCCTTATCCATTTGAATTAACTGTCTTTGGTGGTTATGTATGTGTCTGTTGGGCCTTCATCGTTTCTATTGCTTATTTGACTCAGATTAAATTACTAAGATGTGTTGTTCTTTTAGTTTTCTATTAACGGTAGTTTGTGTATTTAGTGAATCAAATACAAAACTTCTAATTAAACTTATGATGTTTTTGTCTTATATCAGAAAAATTATAAGAAATAAGTTTCGTACCTGAGTTGAAAGAGTTTAAGTGCTACCGATGGATGTTTAGGATAGTAATTTGGACTAATTTCATATTACACTCAATAGATTTAGAGATTGCACTCACGTCCAACGAATTCACTGATCCGTTGTGTAACAAAACTAGTATAACATAAAATCGTTGTATTACACTAATTTGAAGCACTTACATCGAGCGAGATTGCAAAAGTGAAGCATGACAAAACTAATACAATATAGAATTGCCAAATTACACCGCTGTGAAATATGTACATGGTTGTTTGATGACTCCATTTTCTTGTAAAACAATTTTGTTCATTTGTGTGGGAAGATCAATTTAGACACATAAATAGAAAATCAGACACAATCTTTTGTGATGTTAAGATGTATAAGCCAAATTGGGTGGTTTTAATTAGGGTAGGGCATTCATGAGACCCTTTTAAGTTTATGGGGAAATTTGTTTAGTTTCACTTAGAAATTTGGTGCATTATTAATTTGCTTGCTTATTTTAGACCACAAAATCAAGAAATTGATACATGTCTTATCAAAATTAAGAAACTTCATTGAGGATATATATATATATATATATATATATATATATATATATATATATATATATATATATATATATATATAAATTAAAAGTGCAAAACCTTTTGTAGTAAAATTGAATCTTGAAACAAAAAAAAAATAAAAAATAAATTGAATCTTGTAGCTGATCTTATGAGGATCTAACACCACAAAATTATATGAAAAACTATTGGATCTAAGACCAGGTATACCTTAAACAAAGTGCATCCATTTATATAATTAATTGTTTATTAATACATAGTAATTAATTAATTAATTATATGAAGCTCTTGCTTCGATATGATTCTCAGGAGGAAAATTACCATTAATTGCACTAGTCTTGGCACTAAGCAAGTATCTTAATCATGGCTTCAAAAATCAAGGCAGCCAACTGCCTCCAAGTAATCTACCAAATTTTGTTTAATGGAAATCAATATAAATAATAATAATAATAACCCTATTACTGCCAACTCTGGTAAAGCACATATATTATAATCCGACTCCATTGATATTCTCCATATTTAGAATGAATTAATTACATTTTCCATGACTATGATATTAAAAAAATTAAGTATTTGGCTTATTCGCAACTTAATACGAAACAGACATAGTAATAACACACCTAACAATAATGTGACATTAAAAATATCATATCGTCGTATCATTTTAAATATCTATTATGTAATAAAAAATTGATCAATAATTTCTTTTAGTACTATGCTCGTATTCTTGTGTACGTGTTTGTGCATCGAAGATGGAACAAAGTTTATATAATCAAATATTATTATTTAATTTCCTACTTTAAGAATTTATCAATTTATAATGTTTTCATCGTCCTGTACTGTTGAGGATTTTTTTATACACCATAAAGAAACTTTTGTTTGCTAGCTGGATTTTCCTGTCGCCTTATATTAATTAAAAAATAAAACCCTTGAGCCCATATATAGTTAATTAATTCTCATGGAAATTTAATTAATCCTCAATTAATGATGCCTCTTGAGACTGATGCCATGATTAAACTTAGTTATTAGGAGCACAGAAAAGACGCCGTTTGAGACGTTTAATTTAATAAAATTGCCCTTTTCATACATTAATTTAATTAATATTATTATTAATTTATTACTATATAATAAAACAAATTTAACAGATTCCCAGTTTTTCTTTTTTTCTTTTTTGTTGTGGGTGTGTGTGTGTAGGGGTTGAGAAGCCAAAAATCAAACCTTAAGTAAGGAAATACCAAGCCATCCTTTTACTAGGTTCGTGTTAAAATATTTACCTTTTCATATTTATTTTTATTTTTGTGGGTTAGGTATGGGATTGATAATTAAATATCCAATGGTTAAGAAGTAGGTGTCTCACCTAACACAATAAAATGATTACTTTTATCAATAATCTATTGCTGGAAAAGTTGTGGTTCTAAAGTTTGATCTGATTTAAATGTTAATTATATATAATTATATGCGCCAATCATTAATTGTTAAGTGACCTTATTTAATTTTTCAAAAAAAAAAAAATCAAATATTATTTGGACAAGAGTGGAGATTATTCGTTTGGGAAGTCAATGTAACGTGTCCATAAACATGATTAATAATTTAATATAGACTTAACTGTAACGATAATTAACCATAAACGTGGGAGCGTGTGAACATATGTAGTTATTACGGCTAATTTCTAAATCAAATATCCTTTATTTGATTTAAACTATTTATGGCTCATTTACTTTTTCATGTAATGATAATGCATGTAAGGATATCAAATATTTGTGATAGTAGACATACTCACATTTACTAATCATGTCAATATATGTCATTGATCGTGTCGAAATCTGGGCACTGTACGAGGTTCCAGACTAAGACGCCAAATCACCCAAGATATTTGTAATGCGTGGAGAACTCCGGCGCTTCTCCCAGCTGGAAAGATAGAACAAACGTGAACTCAGAGGCCAACACGGGGAAGAGTGGGGGTTGGACCCGTTTTGGCACTCCGACGCTCAAGTCAGCTTCAGCTCTTGGATGGAAATTGCTAGAGTTGAGAGTTTTGTGCGTGAAAAAGAGCTTACCTTTGGCCGTCGCCAGGCGAGGCTTTTATAGGGTGAAGATGGACTTCGCGGGGGCAAGTACACCTCCCAGAAAGTGTGGATCTGGTTGGGAGGAGAGAGTCCTGGTCCTCAGGCCGGAACAGTGCTTTTCCAGCCAAAGCACTGTTCGCCTGCTCCTGCCAGGATCCCTGCCACTGTACTGGGAGCGGCTGCCATTAATGCGGCCGGCCGTAGGTGGTACTCGCATTAAGTGCGGTTGTCCGGTAGTGACCGGGTCGGGGTCTCGCTGGGTCGCGGCTTTCTCTGGAGTGAAAGGAGACCTTGGGTCGCGGGAGACCACCGCCAAACCGGGACTTGTGGTGTTCAGTCAAGTAGTGGGTCGATGATAGCCTAAGCGGCTCGGTCGTGAAAAGCTTACGTGGCGTAGGCTGCTTATCTGGCAATGACATCTGGCGCTAAATCAGACTCCCCGATTTTCCCCTTATCATCTGCCCCCCCAGATCGGGCACCATTAAAAGAGTGGTGTCTGATCTCAAGGAAGGCTTTTCGGCCGGGGTAAAATGGGGGAGGCCTGGGTCGCGATGATCTTGTGGAGATCTGGGTCGTTGGGAAAACTGTCCGAGCCAGGATTCGACGAGCCAACCTCCTTCGACCCCAGATATATTTCGACCCAAGACATGAGGCGTGGCCTCATGCGCGCATACTAGCTGTGCCCCACTGGGCGGGGAACTCTGGAAACTCCCTTTGTCAGAGTCATGATTACACTTTTTGAAATTTGAGGGACTTGCACGGGTTTTGAGGTTCGGTTGCGGGCGGCCGTTTTGGGGGTAATGGAACACGTTATTCCCCAGTATACTAATTTATGGCCACGTGGGAAGGGTTAATCACGCCTAGTTGAAACGTTGCTATAAATTAGGGACTTAGGCGGTTTTTCTTCCTTCCACGCCTTCCACAAGAGCAAACCCTAGATTTGAAGTGACTCTTGCCTTCCACCAGACTCTGTCAAAACGCACTCCGGGAGAATTCGCAAGCACATTCTCGAGGTACGCTTTTCAATCCCAGATCTCTCCCCTCTTCCTTTCTCCCTCACATCCTAGAAATGGCTCCCAAGAGGAACGTCTCCAGGCCTGTCGAGAGCCAACCCCCAAGTGAGCAAGTGAGAAGCTACGGTCCACGGGACATTCCGTCGGACTCTGAGGTGTCCCTAGAATGCATAGGGGTTAAGGCTCCAGGGAGAGCCAGGTGGGAGGATCCCACTATGACGATGTATTTCAGGAACCCAGCGGAGGAAGCCACCGGATCGGTTTTGAGGGAACCGGCCGACAGCGAAAGTTCCATGGAAGCTGAATCTGTCCCCTTAAGCGGTGGTAGAATGCAAGGTGAAGTAGACCACGAAGTGGTAGAGGATACGGCCGCAGAGATTGAGGAGATGTCGTTGGAGGAAGAAGGTCGCGGCGGCGCAGCTTCGGATGTTGAACGGGGGCCCCAAAAGGGGAAAACGAAAAGGAGAGGGCAGCAAAAATGCCCGAAGTACTATTACGAGTTTAGGGCCGAGGTGTATGGGTCGGAGAGGACCACCGCCCTAAAGAGGCTGACTGGCTGGAGAGATTTGGACGCCCGTTGCGAAGTTTTCACTCCCAACAAAGATGAACACATGGGGGCACCCCCTGAAGGGTGTATCGCCATATCCCTACAGGCCATTGAATATGGATTCCGACTCCCTCTCTCCCCATTCCAGGTGGCTCTGTTTAATCATCTACAGATCAGCCCCATTCAACTGCTCCCAAACGGTCATGCGATGGTGACAGCGTTCAGGTCCTTGATGAAGATCTTGGGTCAGGTTGAATGCGTGGAGCATTTTGCAGAACTGTTCGTAGCTTCCGTTGACTCAGCTGCTTCCCCCAATAGGAGGGGGTTTGTGAAGTTGCAATCTCGGTCGGGGAATAAGATTTTTGACACCGAGAAGTCCTCCCATGGAGTGGATTGGAAAAAGAAGTTTGTCTTCCTAAAATATACAGACGGGTGGAACGGGCTAGAACACACTTCCTGGAACGACGTAGCCCAGGTTAGGTTGGAGAGGGGTCCGGTACGTTGGCCTAACACCCTGTTAGCTGCACTGAGGGGGGTGCATCCCCTGGATACAGGGATCTTCACGAACACCCATTTGCTAATTAACTTGGGGTTGGCTCCGGGGACACGGAGACACATTGATTTCAGAATGGGTAACTATACCCTCAATACTCTTAGGCCAAGCACGTTCCCTTCCCTGACTTCATCTTTTCTTTACCACATTGATTTCTAATTCTGCCCGCTGAACCTTATTTATTATTATTATTTTTTTTTATGTGCAGGGTCGATAATGGTAGCCGGACGAGTCAAAGCCGTGGATCGCCTTTTGAAGAAGAAACAAGCCGAGAGGGCCAAGAAAATTGCTGAGGAAGGAGTGCCTGGCCCGCTTCCTTCTGTCCAAGAGATAGCGCGAGAAGAGGGCCTCACGGAGGCAGATTCCCTGGGTCGGATTGCGGCCGTGGAGCGGGCCGCCGGGCAAAGGTGGGCTGACGCCCATGTTCCTACGGATGGGGGGGAAGCGGATGCGCAAGGAGCCGCTTGGATCCCTCCGGCAAACGATGCCCCGGCTCCACCTCCGGTAGATCAAGGCGCTGTCCCTTCAAAACCAAAGGGGAAGGTGGTCATTTCTGCCGGGCGACCGGATACGAACTCAGAGACCAACTCCGGGTCGTTTCCTCCGGAAGTGCCCAGGGGTCGGCGTACCCTAAAGAGGAAGGACAAGGATGAGGCGGTGGACAGGGCCCCCAAGAGACCTGTTAGGCGGGATGATCCTCCTTTCCGGCCACCGGGCGGCTGGGCTCCCCCAACTCTTCGGCCGGGGACCTCGCCCGGTTTCACCATGCTGAGGGGGGACTACGAACGTATAGTCGCCGTCCCCACATTTGCCGGGCCCAAGTATCCCTTTGGGGTTTCAGAACGCAAAGAGGATGGGTCGGAGAGGAAGGTCGCTACTGGGGAAGTCGACCAGGATGTGCTGGGGGCCATTTATTACTCCCTACAAACCGCAAGCGACCACCAGGAGTTGGCCAAGGAGAGCAACGCGACCCTCTCCTATAACAAGATTGCGCTCTTGAATGCGGTAAGGGCCCTTTCGCCATTCTTTCCCTTGGGTCATGCTTTTCATTGTTTCGCTTCTGACTTTTTCTCCTTTTCTTCTTCCCAGTTGATAGTAAGGGAGCACCAGTCTGCCATGCGACTGGAATTGGCCGATGAAGCCCGCCGCAAGCTGCTGGCGGAGAGGGCAGAGGTGTTGCAGGAGAAGAGCTGGAAAGACGAGGCGGCGAGGCAATCCCAGGCGTTGGAAGATGCCCCAAAAGCGTACACCGTGAAGCTTGACAAAATGGACAAGCTGGTAAAAGCTTCCCTTATGGAGAGGTCTGCCCTGGAGAAGGAGTTGGAGGAACTAAGGGCTGCGAACGGGTGTGGCCACGCGACAAAGCTTGTTGGACGCCGCGGAAGCGAAAACCGAGGCTGCTTATGCCAAGGGCAAACAGGATGGATGGCGGGATGGCTTTGTGGAAGGGCAAAAGGATGGAACCAAAACGGCCTTCTGGACGGTCGAGAAAATAGTGCCGCAAATAAAGGATAGCGCCGTGGCAGAGTTTCTTCAATCCAAGGTGTTTGGCACCGTCTCAGGCACCCTGGGGGCTTCAGACATAGAGGCCGGCTTCATGAGGGCTCTATCGCAGATCCACCTTCACCACCCAATCCCCCATGCCCTTCTTAACGACCCTCGTAAACTCAATGCGGCGAACGGGTATGTTCCCAACACATTGCCGGAGGAGTTCATGGTTCGCGTTGAATTCGAAGAAAGGGCGAATCAGGAAGCGACAGATGGTGAAGAAGACGAAGAGGAGCCGGACTGGAACAAAGTGACCTACGGCTGGGCCGTGGAATGGGCTGAGTCTCAACTCGACAAGCAGGCAGAAGCGGTATCTTTGCCGGGCCCCGTGGATATTGAGCGGGCAAAAGAGACTTTGCTGGCTACTTATGCTCCCTCAAGTAGCGGGTCGAAAGATGATGACCTTTTAACCGGGAAAAAGGGTGGTCCTGCTTTAGCGATCCCTCCTTTGGCATCACTCCCTCCCGCCACTGATGTGACTCCCCCGGCGCCTCAGCCTAATCTTCCAACTCCTCCTTCCAGCTCTTGAGGGCGAACGGCATTTGTACCATTATTACTGCTATTTCTTTGTAATATTCTGGGGATTGAGCCCCCACCTCCTCCTGTAAATTCGAGCATTTATTATTTGCTTTTGATATTGTCTCATTCTAATGTTGTTGATTTCTAAGACATTGGTCTTGTTGGCGAGTATGGCTTTTTTCGCAATCTTTTGAATGAAAACTTAAATGAAACTTGAAAAGTGCGTGTCGTGGGTCGGAAGAGGTTGCCCTTGCGAGCCAACACTGGCTCGCTGGGAACTTACTTCGCGAGTCGCCCAGAGCGACTTCTTAAGGTTTCCTTGGTCTCTGTTTTCGTTATTCATCCTCCTTAAGATGTTTCGGATTGCACACGTAAACTTCGATTAACGGATACATCACAACATTTAGCTGAAGATAAAAGTCAATTCAGATGGACTGAAAGTACTTTACAATACTTAGCTGAAGATAAAAGACAATTCAGATGGACTGAAAGTACTTTACAATACTTAGCTGAAGATAAAAGACAATTCAGATGGACTGAAAGTACTTTTCATCATTTGGGGACGAACTGGGGAAAGTACAAAATGGTACCTACAACTTAGAGAAACTCTTAAACATAAAACTTCTTGAGGTTATGCGCATTCCAAGATCTGGGAATGGCGTTTCCCTCCATATCCTCTAGGTGATAAGCTTTGTTGCGCCCTATTTCAGCAATGCGGTATGGGCCTTCCCAGTTAGGTTGTAACTTGCCCACGTGTTTCGTCACTTCAACCTTTTTGAGAACCAGGTCGCCGATTTGAAAAGCGCGGGGCTTGACCCCTTTGTTGTAGCTCCGAGCCACCGTGGCTCGATATTGCTGCATGCGTTGGAATCCCTTCTGTCGAATTTCTTCAATGATGTCAAGCTCATGCGCTCGATCTTCCGCGTTTCTGGCGAGCTGGTAGTTGGAAACCCTCGCAGTCTGATGTAGAAGCTCCGCGGGGATCATGGCCTCCGACCCGTAGACCATTGAGAAGGGGGTTAGCCCTGTAGCAGTTCTAGGAGTTGTGCGGTACGCCCATAGGACCCCGTCTAGTTCGTCGACCCAAGCTCCCTTCTTGGCCTCCAGCCTGGTTTGGAGGTTCTGAATAATGATCCGATTGATTACTTCGACCTGGCCGTTCGCCTGGGGATGGCCGACCGACGCGAAGCGCTGACTGATTCCCATATCTGTACAGTAGGACCTAGTGCTGGCGCTCTGAAATTGAGTTCCGTTGTCGCAGATGAGGACCCTGGGGATCCCAAATCTACAAATGATGTTGCGCCATAAGAAATTTTGGATAACCTTGTCCGTGATTTTTGCCGCGGGTTGGGCTTCGACCCATTTAGAGAAGTATTCCACCGCGACTAACAGGTATTGCCGTTGACCCATCGCGAGTGGCAGTGGCCCCACGATGTCAATGCCCCACTGATCAAAAGACCAGCAAATATCTACAGGGACCATTTCTGCAGGGTGCTGATGCGGGATGTTGGCGTGTTTTTGGCAATTAACACACCTACGGGCGTATTCCTTAGCATCCTCGTTTAGAGTGGGCCAGTAGAACCCACTTCTGGACACTTTCTTGGCCAAGGATCGACCGCTCGCATGATTTCCACACTGCCCGCTGTGTATCTCTTCCAAGACGTCCAAAGCCTGTGAGGGACGTAGGCACCGCTTGGTTGGTCCCATGAATGCCCGCTTGTATAATCTCCCTTCGGAATCTAGGGAGTAACCTGCGGCCTTGTACTTGAGGCGTCTTGCGGCATTTCGGTCGGCAGGTAACACTCCATCTCTGAGGTAAAGTATAAATTCGTCGACCCAGCACGGTTCTGCGGGGTCGATGGAGCATATTTCCTCTGCCTCGCTATCAATCACTCTCCCCTTGCTTGACAAGTAAGTGATGTTTTGGTCCCTGGAGCCTCTCATTCCGTTCGCGAACTTTGACAACGCGTCCGCACGCGTGTTCTCTTCCCTGGGGACTTGCTGTAGCGTAAATTCTTTGAATTGAGATGCCAAGGATTTGACCTTGGCGAGGTACTTGATCATAGTTTCCTCACGCGCTTCGTAGGAGCCCTGAAACTGGCTCGCCACCAGCTGGGAATCCGTCATTACGGCAATCCTTTCGACCCCATGCTCCTTTGCGATTTTAAGGCCAGCGATGAGCGCTTCGTATTCTGCCTCATTGTTGGTGGCTGGGAAGTCCAGGGAGATGGCGAAATCAAGCGTCTCGCTCCCCGTGCTGGTTAGGGAGATCCCCACACCGCCTCCTTGAGAAGTTGAGGAGCCATCGACCGACATTGTCCATAGCGCTAAGCGCGGGGTTTCCTTACGGGGGTCGCTCTTTTCAATGATGAAATCTGCGAGGATCTGGGCTTGGTATGCAGCTCGGGGCTGATAGTTGATATCGAACTGACTCAACTCGATTGCCCATTTCACGATTCTTCCCGATGCTTCCGGTTTTTCCAGGACTTGGCGCAAGCCTTGGTCTGTGAGGACAATAATGGAGTGAGATTGGAAGTAAGGCCTTAGCTTTCTGGAGGCGTGCACGAGGGCCAGAGCGAATTTTTCGATCTCCATATAGCGCGTTTCCGCGCCGTGGAGTATCTTGCTAACGTAATAAACTGGCATGTGCTTCCTTTCGCGGACGGCTACTAGCACAGAGCTCACGGCCTCCTCCGTGACCGCCAAATAAAGGTACAAAGTTTCTCCTGTTACAGGTTTAGCAAGCAAGGGAGGAGAAGCAAGATATTCTTTGAGCCCTTCAAAGGCTTCATCACATTCATCAGTCCACTCGAATTTTTTAATATTGCGTAAAATTTTAAAGAACGGGAGGTTTTTCTCAGAAGAGCGAGAGATGAACCTGTTTAGTAAAATGATTCGACCGACGAGACGTTGGACGTCCCTCACGCTGTGGGGTCTGTTGATGCCCTTGAGAGCTAAGATTTTCTCCGGGTTGGCTTCGATGCCTCGTTGGCTGACTATGTAACCCAGGAATTTTCCTCCTTCTACGCCGAAGGAGCATTTACCGGGATTCAGCTTCATCCTGTACTTGCGGAGCAGGTCGAAAGTCTGACCCAAATCGGCCAAATGCATCTCTGCCCTCTCGCTCTTGACGATCATGTCGTCAACATAGACCTCCATCGTTTTGCCTATCTCGTTTGCGAAAACCTTGTTGACCAGCCTTTGATAGGTCGCGCCCGCGTTTTTCAGTCCGAATGGCATGACCTCGAAACAGTAGATTCCCTTCACCACAATGAAAGCGGTCTTCCCCTTGTCCTCCTGGGCCATGAAGATTTGATAGTAGCCCTGGAAGGCGTCCATCATGCTCAGGAGCTCATAGCCGGCAGTCGAATCGACCAACTGATCAATGCGTGGGAGAGGGTAAGGATCCTTGGGACAGGCCTTGTTTAGGTCGGTGAAGTCGTTGCACATTCTCCACTTCCCTCCTGTCTTCGCGACCAAAACGACATTGCAGAGCCAATCCACGTACTTGGCTGGCGTGATGTATCCGGCATCTAGCAGTTTGTTGACCTCTTGCTCGATTATTTTGTTCCGCTCATCACTCTGGGCCCTCAACCGTTGTTTGATGGGTCGGAAACTTGGGTCCACATTCAAATGATGTTCGATAATTTTTGGGTCGACGCCGACCAAGTCTGAGGACTTCCAAGCAAACACGTCTGCATTATCTCGTAGGAACTGGATGAGCATACACTGCTGCTTACCTTTGAGATTTGCTCCGATGTGCGTGGTTTTCTCTGGGTCACCCGGAATCAGTGTGACTGGGACGAGGGCTCCTGCTGCCTCTATCTTACTATCATCAAGCTTTCGCTTCTTCCTTGCTATGGTGGAGGTCATCTGCTTGGAACTCATTTCGGCGGTGGGATCGTCTGGGTCGGCAAGTTCCTCATCTAGGAAATCGCCTACGTCTATTAAAGGAACGACAGCTTTGTTCGGAAGTTGTACCTTTTCCATGGAGATGGAGTAGCATTCCCATGATTCCGGTATGTTGCAACGGAGCTCCCCTATCCCGTGCGGGGTCGGCAGCTTGATGGTTTGGTGGTAAGTGGAAATCACCGCTCGGAAGCTGATCAGAGCGGGGCGTCCCACGATGATGTTGTAAGCAGAGGGGCCTTCCACCACCAGGTATTCCAATAATTGTGTGGCCCGTTGCGGCAGCTTTTCCATGGAGGTAACAAGCTTGACTCTCCCCTTAGAATAGACCTCCGAGCCCCCAAAACCTGTCAATGGTGTTTTGATAGGCTCATATTCAAGGGAATTATGGATGTTCATCTTTTGCAAGGTGGAATAGAAGATGATGTTAGCGGAGCTCCCACTGTCGACTAGTGTCTTATGAACGGCACAATTTGCTACGTCTAGAGTAACGACCAGCGGACAACTAGGCGTACCCCCATCTCGTGGCATTACTGGTATAAAGTCCCTATCGCTAAACGAGATTTCTTGCTCGCGCCATTCTTGCCCTTGCTCCACTTGCATGATCTCTCTGGGCCCGTAAAGCTTCAGACCCGCCTGACGTCGTGACCGCTTGCGGGCCGTCTTGGAGTCTCCTCCTGCGGGACCACCCGCAATCATGAAGATTTCGTTTGTGGGCATGTTGTGGGGGTTAGCCTCTCCAGGCTTCTCCAATGGTGGCTTTCGCCCCCTCCTGGGCGGAGGCGACTCCCTCGGGTCGAGAATTTGGCGGGCCCGCTCGTCCAATTTTCTGACAAACTCCATGAGGTGGCCTCCTTGAATTAGTCGCTCTACCTCCTCCCTTAAAGCGATGCATTCTGAAGTCCAATGACCGGGCTGCATGTGGTAGGCGCAGCGCTTCCCAGACTCCTTAGCCTTCTTGGTTTCTTTCAGCTGCTTGGGCTTTTTAAGGAGTCCTCGATCCATGACTTCGTAAATTTCCTCTATGGGGCAAACCAAAGATGTGTAACCTTTCCTGACCCCGCTCGATGAGGGCACTTCCCGCTTGAGCCTCTGTTCCATTCTGCTGGAGATTCTTGGAGGATCCGACCGAGGTGGGTCGGACCTGGGGAATCTATCGGGAGCTGGGTCGTTTACCCGGCGATCACTTTTGCGCCCCAGGGCGCGCGTGGTGGACTTGACCTCTTCCAACCGCATAAAACGACGTGCGATGGTCATTATTTCCTCCATATTCTGGGGAGACTCGAGGATGATTTCATCGGCGCACTCCGTGTGGTGGATCGCCTTGTGTAGGGTCTGGGTCAGGATGTCAATGTCCAAGTGCTCGACCTTGACGAATGCTTCGTTGAATCGTGAAAAGAAACTTCTCAAGGTTTCTCTTTCTTCCTGTGTGATACTGTACAGATAAGTGGACGGGAGCTTGACCCCCGTCATAGAGGAGAAGTGAGCTTTGAATTTTCTGGCCAAATGATCATAATCTCGGATGCTATGGGGAGCTAGCCGCTCAAACCAGTCTTGGGCTGGACCCTCGAGCGTGGTTTCGAAAATCTTGGCCCAAATGAGTTTGGAGTGGCCATAGAGGCTGACTTGTGCTTCGAATTTGGAGCAGTGCTTCACGGGGTCGGTGCTCCCATTGTTTATTGGCAGATTGGTGGAAACTCTATCCACCACCTTGGCGTCGATGATTTCGTCGCAAAAGGGGGACCTTGCCTCCCGTTCGCTGCGGTACATCCTCCCCTGACGTGGGGGGAGGTGACCGTGGCGTTGGGCTGGTGCCCTTTCCTCAAAGACCTGCCCCTGGGGGAAGTGTGATGACACTTCTTCTTGTGGATCAAAATACTCCGACCCTGGTGCCGGGTCGGGTAAATAAGCTTGCTGCTGCTGCTGTTGTTGCTGTTGCTGTTGTTGCTGCTGCTGTCTCCGGGGGATATTATTTCGGAGATCGCCCTGTCCCACCCAATGTCCCCGATTGGCCTGATGGTAGGCGTTGGGATGGACCCTGGCCCCCAGGCGATCGAAAACAGGCACATTTCTAGGGACAGGAACGTCTCTATTCATTTCGCTTGCCGTCCCTGCAATGTGGCGCGCGCCCCTATCGGTCTCCCTCATATTGCGTAAGAGCTGCGAGGGGCGCTCCTCAGCCTGATCATTCCTTCTTCTGGCTGGCTCTCGTCGGCGGGGTGGGTTTTCATTGTCGTCGAAACCCTCCTCCAGGTGCGCACCCAGATGGACTGGATGCTGGGCTCCCAAGGCCGGAGCAAGGTATATGGTCTGAGGTTGCGCGTAGGGGTTCTGACCGTAGGGGAGCTGCGGATACCCCCAGATACTTAGCTGAGGGGCATGCTGATGGACAGCATACGTCCCTGGTGCAGAAGGCCCTTGAACCATGGGGTGTGCAGCATTCTGAGGGGTCAGAGCTAAAGGACTTCCTCTAGGGGGAGCCGGCATGACCGGCTCCCTGTTTTCTCTTGCAGCGGCCAACGCCTCTGCCCGACAGCTCTCCGCGTAAGCCGCCAAATCCGCTTCCGAGAGTATTAAACGGCTAGGAGCACTAGGGCCGGCATCCGTGGCTACAATCCCCACTACGGGGGGTGGGAAGTTCCCCCCTGAGGTGTTGAGATCTGGAAAGATCTCTTCACCATTTTCGCCGTAGATTCGTCGTCCGTGACGCGTTTGGACCATCGTCAGTGGAGAGCTAGATTAAACTGATAAGGAAGAAAGACTTTTTTGTTCAGAGTTTCCCACAGACGGCGCCAAGATGATCGTGTCGAAATCTGGGCACTGTACGAGGTTTCAGACTAAGACGCCAAATCACCCAAGATATTTGTAATGCGTGGAGAACTCCGGCGCTTCTCCCAGCTGGAAAGATAGAACAAACGTGAACTCAGAGGCCAACACGGGGAAGAGTGGGGGTTGGACCCGTTTTGGCACTCCGACGCTCAAGTCAGCTTCAGCTCTTGGATGGAAATTGCTAGAGTTGAGAGTTTTGTGCGTGAAAAAGAGCTTACCTTTGGCCGTCGCCAGGCGAGGCTTTTATAGGGTGAAGATGGACTTCGCGGGGGCAAGTACACCTCCCAGAAAGTGTGGATCTGGTTGGGAGGAGAGAGTCCTGGTCCTCAGGCCGGAACAGTGCTTTTCCAGCCAAAGCACTGTTCGCCTGCTCCTGCCAGGATCCCTGCCACTGTACTGGGAGCGGCTGCCATTAATGCGGCCGGCCGTAGGTGGTACTCGCATTAAGTGCGGTTGTCCGGTAGTGACCGGGTCGGGGTCTCGCTGGGTCGCGGCTTTCTCTGGAGTGAAAGGAGACCTTGGGTCGCGGGAGACCACCGCCAAACCGGGACTTGTGGTGTTCAGTCAAGTAGTGGGTCGATGATAGCCTAAGCGGCTCGGTCGTGAAAAGCTTACGTGGCGTAGGCTGCTTATCTGGCAATGACATCTGGCGCTAAATCAGACTCCCCGATTTTCCCCTTATCAGTCATCAATTCATGTTTACGTTTAATTTGTTGTTTACTTTTATGGGTAGTTAACGCATGATAGAATTAAATTACTTATTTACCCTCAATTTATTTTAATTATTTTTTATTCTTAACTTTTACCAAAATAAAGTTTTGTAGTCACAAAATAGAGATCTCCATTTTCATTTTGATTTGAGAATCCATTGCACCTTCTCAAATATTTTAATGTCATAATCTCTTTGCAGCTTGATTAAATCCTTAAAAAATGCATTATATTAAGTGAGAGGGTGTAAAGTGAAAAAAAAAAATAAATAAATTAGGAAACGGTATTATTTTTTAATTTTTTTTTTGGAGGAGTTTCGTCTCAATTTTTAAAATTATTTTGTGGTTCATCATGTTTTAACTTTTTAATAATTCACGTTCCTATTTAAAATTTTCTATAATTATAAAATAAAAATAAAAGAACTTGATCAATTTGGAGATAAGAAAATAAAATCTTTTGTAAAATAAAAATAAAATCTTTTGTAAAATCTTGAGAAGAAAACAAAATCTTGAGAAGAAAATAGATGAAAATAAAATCTATTATAAAATGTTGAGATGAAAATAGATTAAAATAGAATCTTTTGTAAAATCTTGAGAAGGAAATAGATGAAAGAGAAATTTCTCCAATAAAATCTTTCAGAACATGGGAGGAAAAATAGATATAAGAGGCAATTCTTTTGTAAATTATGTGAAAAGATGGATATATTGGTAATTTTGTGTAGCGTGTCATAATTCTCGTGATCTATCACATGCCTTTTTGGCGTGTGATCTATATCTCAGTAAAACAGGCAAATCTCATAAGCCAGAGTCTATCCTACATGCTTTCACACATGCAATGTAAATGCACGTAGATATCGGTTATATATCACAAATATCCATTATCTGTAAAAGTAAACACGCTCTTAAATGTCCATTATGACTATTTCGTTTATTTGATTCGCGATACTTAAGTATTCTACTGTAAGTTATTTAGTTTATCGGTTCAGTTTGCTTACGCATATCATTTTGTAGGGAGGTTCGTTTGGCCTGTTTTGGTCGAACTGAAATTTTGATTCGGTTAACTAAAGTTTGCGATTTTTATAAACTAAACTATAGCTTAAAGATTTGATCAAATTTTTTTTGGTTAAACTAACATAATACCCTATTAATATATTATGAGTGATTAAAATATATAGATGCTATGTGTTTCGAATAAATAGTATAAACTATAAACAATCATGCACCCAAATGAAGAAAGGTCAAAAGAGCAAAGTATATATATATATATATACATATATATATATAATTATTATTTTTATTTCCCTTTTTCTATTTTACACGTGATGATGTTGGACAAGAGCTAAAGACACATGCATGGACCCTCCATTGTAACAATCTTGAAGCCTTTGGGACCCTTTTTAAAGATTTCCTTGACTATAAAGAAAAAGTGAATAATAGCCTTTTTGAGGTGGGGTTGAGTTTGACAAGCTGGAATCTAAAAAAGATGAATTTTGAAAAAAGCTAGTTCTCTTCTAGATCCAACTAAATAAGTTACCGGTCATTAACAAAACCCAAAAAAAAAAAAAAAAGAATCAGTGGGAATTTCATTAATAACACCATGTAAACAACATAAAACTTTAACACCATTACACTCAATCAATAATGATATCTATTATTTTTTAAGTGTATTGTGTTGATTCAAAATGTCAATTACAGCATATTTTTTTTTATTTCGCCCACGGATGATAAAAATAAGTTTTTCAACACAAGTACCGAATCTTTTACGATTTTAATACGACTAAACTAAATGATGTTAGTAATGTATTTAAGTATTTTATATATATGGGAAATTGTATCTTTAATATATCAACTAGACCAATTCAATATTTTTAATATACTTTATTTTCTGACGCTAAAATAGAACTGTATATTCAAAATCAAGCAATTAAATGCGTATTATTAACCGCAAACTATTTTGCATATTGAGATTTCCACGTGGCGAACCAAGAATTCGTCATGTGTAAACTCGGTCGGGTTTCCGGCTGATGAAATCGGGTTTCGATAAAAAAATAATGCATAAATTACATAATCTTTAAGTTATGATAATATTTTGGCACAAAAAAAAAATGAAATATATATAAACACTGAGTTGGTATATCAAAGGGAAAATTGCAAAATTGGTATACCATCTCCCTCCATTCAGCCGATCTGGTACACTAATTTTTCGGTCAGCAAATAAACCCCATAAGTCCAAAAAATAAGCAATTTAGTGCACATTTGACCCGAATAATGCTGAACCCGCCGGAAATCGAATTTACTATTCAATTACTATTCAAATTAGGAGTTCGCGACATGTAAAACCAGGTTAGGTTTCCGACAAACAAAATCGAATTCCGATAAAAAAAATACGTTAAATTGCATGTTTTTTAAACTACAATCTTATTTTATCATCGAAAAATAAAATGTATCAAACATTGAATTAATTAATCGAATTGTTATATCAGATTTACAACTTTATTAATCCATATGTTAGAAAGGGGAAAAAAAAAAAAAAAAAGATAATCACAACAAATACAATTACATATATAATTAATGGAGTTATAACCTAAAAATTTATCATGAAAATGACAATGCGTACTATTACCTAAAAGTGGTTTTGTCGTGCTGGTGTAATGGGAGTTTTGAAAAGTACATGCAAAATCTTTGTCACCAACCTTGACTCTACGTCCATATTAACATCGCTGGCACTGCAACAATGTTACTATCACCACTCAGAATCGCATTCCCCTTAGCTTTCTATCTACTTAACATAGCTTATCCCTATCTTGTAGCTCTTATAACTCCTTGCTTTGTCTTCTTTTGGGAATGAGATTATATGTGTGGAACATTTGGGGAGCATAAAAAAATACTATGGCTACCGGATTTTCGAAACGGGCTCGGATATCAAAAGCAAATTCTCGAATCAAGAATTTTTCCTCTAGTGATGTGGCCATATGGGTCGATTCTTTATTGGCTGATAGTCATTTTGTTAATTAACTCATTTTTAAATAGGTTTGGGTATTAAAAGTAAACTCTCGAATCATGATTTTTTCGTTTCCCGACGTGGAGTCGATTCTTTATAGGCTGATTGTTATTCTGTTAACTCATTTGTTTCGTCTACAAGATAAGATTGAACCATAAACCTTCTTTCTTATGACTGACGAAACTATAATTTGAGAATTACAAATTTGTCTTACATTTAGTGTATTGAACTTTATATTATTTAATTGTATTTGAAAATCTTATCCTCGTTAGCTAGTTTTGAAAGCTGGGATTAAAGATTTTTCAATTCTATATATAAATTACTTTATTAAAAATTAAATAATTCAAGAAAATTTGCAAATGCGACAGAAATTAAAGAGGGTGTACATGCTTGCAACGGTGAAAAAGGTTTCATGGAACATAGTTTTGGACACGAAGAAGAGCCAAACCATGGGCTGTAATTTGGAACATTCTGTGTATAATGCAATACTTGCATTCATATAATTTATTTATTCTACCAAAAAAAATATAATATTTATTTATATATTTACAATATAATTTTCTTTTTTTTTTTGAAACGTACAATATAATTGATATATAAACTAAAGACCATATACTTTCTTTTTTTATAATTATAAATTATAACCTTTAATGCACTACACTTATAAAAATATTATTTTATCGTGTCGTGTCGTGTCCAATATTTTTTACACAAAAAAATTAAGAAAGATTTTGTGTTGCTATATTTATATCGTATCATATCTATATCCGTGTATTATAGATTATAATTTGTTCAGATAAGCTTAAATTTGGTCCCATGTAATGTCCAAAAAAAAAAAAAAAGGCTTTCAAATGAGTCCAAACTTAGGATATTTATTATTTAGATAATCACGATAAATCTCAAATGCCCTCCAAAGTCCAAATTGTTGTTTGCTGTTTGCCGCATAAAACTGCCGGCGTTTACAGTTGGCCACATCTCCAAATTATCAACTTCTCTTTCCCTCATATATATAATTTTAGGTTTTTTTTTTTTTAAAGATATTTTGCAATTTAATATTTAATTTTGAATTTTTATATTTTAATACTTAATTTTTAAATTTTATTGTACTTAAGTATCCAATTTCAAATCCGGTCACTAAGGAAATGGTACATGTTTTGCACTTATTAGTTGAATTTGAAATTGGACTTTTAAGTGAAACAAAATTTAAAGGTTGAGAATCAAATACTTAAATTTTAAAAATTAGATATTAAAATACAAAACACCCAATAAGTTGGGGTACATCAAAAAATTGATCCATAATTCTTTTTTTTTTTTGGTCAACTTATTTTTCTAAATTAATATATATGAAATAACAGAAAAATATTTTCTATCCGACTCAATTTATTATATATCAATTGTAACATTCTTATTATTTTATGGATCTATCTTTTTGAATTTTTTTTCTTTTACACGACTCAAAAATTTCATACAATTCCGAGTTCGGTTAGATTTATCCATAACTATAATAAAGTAAAGCAATTTTAACGATTTGTAAAAGAGGGGCTAAATACAATGAACTGCAATAAATAATCGTCATTGATTTCATCATGCATACGAAGTCAAACTCAAACAAAGCTATGAAAATGACAAGAAATTATAATTTAACAGCGACAAAGTCATTTGATTTGTATGTTCATGTCCACCTATTATAGGGTTGGAGGGTCCATTTTACGTCACATAATGACGTATTTAATTACTAGTCTATTGTTAATAAGTGATTAATTATTAGAACATTATAAATGCGAGATTTTTTAAAGAAATTTGAGTCTTGTTTAATGTGTAAATATTTTAATTCCTTGTGTCGTTTTAGTTGATTATTCTAAATTTATTACTATACATGATTGAACTGTTTGTTGAATTATTTATTAAAATATCAATACCACCGTAAAATAACTTTCTTGACAAATATGGTAATAAAAATGAGTCAAACTACTTAGAATTTTAGATGTAAAATTTTCCCAACTAAAGATAATTATGTTTTTCGAACCTTAAATTTGAGATCTTCTAATTAACTTGAACTTCATTTATATTTATATTTTCTAAACTAATGTGTGAGTTCATATACTCAGCGAAATCATGAACAACATATAACCTATACATGATCGATGCTAATCACGTATAATTTGGATAAGGGTCCATCAATTAACATAACATCAAACGCTAAAGTAAATCATTTGAGATATCCAAATTGATTTATAATTGCAGTTTTATTGATTATTTTTTCTTCGAAAATTTGTTAATTAAAGTATAGATCGTTATGCTCATTTGTCAATATAGTGTGATCAAAAAGTATGGAACATAATTATTTTTTTCCGATCAATCAGAGTTTTCCCCCACCCAATTGAGTTTGAGTGAAGGACTAATCTCCCGAGATAGTTGAAGGCGCTTATTGTGGGGACCTCTCCCAACGTAGTTTTTTACATCTACAAGGTTCGAACTCGAGACCTTGCTTAAGTGAACTCAAGCCCCTATCCACTTGAGCCAACTGCCATTTGGTTATGGAACATAATTATGAATAGTAAGTTTTGGTGGATTTTGTTAATTGGGAGAAAGATTATTCATGTGTTAAAGGATAAGAATGTATTCACGTTTCCCACGACGAATCATTTGTAGCTTGGATCTCATCTTTTTTCCCACCTTCTCTTGCTTGCCATTTTTAGCAAATGAATAATATTTCAAGGATTCATGTTTATCTACATGTAGCCGCTCTTTCATGGCCTTTTAATTGATTTCAAATTAAATAATTTAATTGGACTTTACTTACTATTTTTTTTAATGTTAAATTAGTATCTTTTTCGCATTCGAAATTGAACTGAAATATTAAAATGTTAATATAATATTTAAGAAGTGTTCATTCATTTGTAACGGAGTCAATACTTAAAATTAGAAAAAAATTAACAAACAGTCACACAAATTCCTCATCGGTTGAGAAAACCGAGGTAAAAGAGGTTTACAAGCAGTAGTTCTTGCCCTTCCTTACCTTTTCCCGATTAAGAATTAAGATTTAAGATTAGGCGGATTACTAGTGGTTACGCATCCCCTTCCCTCGACCATCGATAGTGACCGTATCTACCAAGTGTAATCTTGAAATTTGGATGGTTATTAGCATCTTTTAACTTGTTGTGAGTGTAGTTTCGAAGCTAAAAGGGTTATTAAGGCAATTTGTTGTGACTTAGTGATCTAATAAGATTAACAATCAAAGAGTGAAAAAAAAAAAAAGAATTACTAAAAAAATAAAGAATGAACATCGTGTTGCACATGTGAGGAGATTTTGTTTTCAGTTTTATATTTATATATATATATGTTATTTACAAAAAGAAATTCCACTTTTGAAAGAGAGAGAGAGAGTGTTAAAAGTTTAAAACATACCTGCCACATAATTACCAGGCAATAACCGTGGAGGCTCGGAACCGACCCTAGAGGCGGCTTGGTGAAAACGTGATTAGTGCAACGCTAAAATGACTAATATAACCCTGAGACATTAGCATGAAAGTCGGCTTACCCGGCTGACCCACCACGAGCGGTTGTCGCGTGCCGCATAGCCCACCCCGCCACGTGTGCGACACCCCCATATATTTGTTTATTAAATTGATTTATAACTATGTAAATGAAATATTTTCCTTAATTTTGACTGCTTACAGCTTAATTAACTTGAATTTAATTAAAGTCGAAAATGTGAATTTTACATTTTACACCCTTGATTTTAGTTGACTTTTCAAATTGAAGTACAATTATTGATATAATCATTGATAGACTTGGAAAATCTCATCAAAATATTCAAAATTCATATATTTTTTTTTTGGTCGGACAGAGGCCCAAGAACGGGCACAAAACAAACGAACAAAACCCAAAAAAAACAAGAATAGGGCAGACTCCCTAAACAAACAGAGCTGGCGGATCCTCCCAAATCATGCAATCATTCTCAATTGAGTGACCCATCTTAGCAAGCCGATCAGCACTCTCATTCTTCTCTCTATAGATATGATGGATTTTGATATCCCAAGACATGTGAATGAGCCGACGACAGTCCTCGATAATGTTCCTCCATGGATGATCTTCCATCTCCTCGACAGCACTCTCATTCAAAATTCATATGATTAGACCTTTAGATTTAATTTTAGAATTTAAATATATTTCTTGATTATTTAATAAAAAAATATATTTGTTAAGCTACTCTATATTTTGGGCGGTAATAACTAAATCTGCTTTATTCCCTTGACTATAGTGACTAAAACTACTCCATATCTGACTGATTCCAATCTCTCAAAATCAAAATCGCAATTCCTAATATTTGGTTAGGAGTTAATAAATCTCTTCTACTCTATTTTGAATTTTTCTATAATATAATTGATAATTAAATATTTATTAAATTCACGCTCTTAATTTCTTAATTTTTGGTTCTATAATCAATTTTAATAAGTCGAATTGATAAGAGTATTAGAAATTTAAACTCGAAATTTGATTAAAATAATATAATGTCAAACCGTAGATCACTTGATGGTATATGGTAATCGTCCGAACAGTTAGATGTTTTGTTTTGGATTTAAAAAATATAAATCGTAATTTAAGGAAAAAAAGAAAAAACAAATATTAATATGTGGTCCCCACATGGTTGCTACAGTGTTTGTGTTAAACACAGTCCCACTTCCCTCTATAAATTCACCACCTCACCTCGTGGCGGAGAGACTATGCGCATACAACTCACCACCAGCTAACGGCGGCGTTTTTTTTCCTCCTCCTCCTCCCTAGCGGTGACCATAAACAGCTTCCAGCCAAAGATTCTTGTCGATAGATTCTGTTATCGATCTCGAGTTCTTCGCCGTTGTCAATATTAAGGACCACCCTTGCCCGAAACCATTTCGTCTTGTTTTTCATTTTAAATCACTCCTACTGGTTGTGGATTTACCCTCGAATTCTGTTTTCCACCTCACTCGGCTGGGAAATCAGTCGAGTCGACCTGTGCTTTCGCCAGATCTGATTAATCGGACTGCGTGTGTGTGTTTGTGTAAAAAACTAAATTAAAAAGAAGGAAAATTATTTAATAGGTGTTTGTTAATCTAGGATTCCGGTGAGGATGTCGGCGGTGTCGGGATCTGGATTTCAGGTGAAAAACAGCGGCGGCGGTGGCGGACTGGCGGTTCACCAGCTGAATGCGGTGGCGGCGTTGAATAGGAGAGTGAGGGCGTCGCGGGGGTTTGCGGCGAAGCAGAGGAGGGTACACGTGGAGAATAGGTTTCTGAAAGGTACGAGTCTTCGTAGTGGTGCTGCTTCGGATTTTGGTTTGGGTTCGGAGGGATTGCAACGATGGCGGTTGGATGGTCCGGGGCGAGCTCCGAGGCTGCTTGTGGTGAAGAATGCTATGTCGCAGGTGCCGGAGAAGCCGTTGGGGCTTTATGATCCGTCGTATGACAAGGACTCGTGTGGGGTGGGGTTCGTGGCGGAGCTTTCTGGCGAAAGCAGCCGGAAAACGGTAGTGTAGCGATTTCGTGAAAGTTTGTTCGTTTCGTTGAGAAAAGAAGTGAGTTTGGTGATTTAAAATTTGTTGATAATTTGTTTTATTGGGTGTGTAGGTTACGGATGCTATAGAGATGTTGGTACGCATGACGCACAGAGGTGCGTGTGGCTGTGAGACGAATACTGGAGATGGAGCTGGTATTCTTGTGGCGCTTCCTCATGATTTCTACAAAGAGGTTAGTCTCGCTCTGTCTCTGTTTGTAGTTTTCTGCTTGTTACCATGGGAGTTGACATGTTGGGAAATGTGAAACTAGTTAACATATCAACTAGTAATTGTTTCACTGAGCTTAGTTGCATGAATCTATGAAGATTTCGGTTTTTCCCCTCTTTTTTGATAGTATGTGGGATCGAGTTTCTGTAATCTGGTGCTAACATGTTCTGGTTTTGTTTTTTCAGGCTGCTAAAGATGCTGGCTTTGATCTGCCCCCACCGGGAGAATATGCAGTCGGCATGTTTTTCTTGCCTACTTCTGACAGTCGGAGGGAACAGAGTAAAGTTGTATTCACAAAGGTACTGTAAAGAATGGTTTTTTTCTCGTAATTTATGACTCCTTTCACTGTCTTTTATCACTGATTATGTTTCTTTTTTGATAAATTTTGGTGTTATTTTGTTCTAGGTGGCTGAGTCACTTGGACATACAGTTCTTGGGTGGCGTTCTGTTCCCACAGATAACTCAGGATTAGGCAAGTCTGCCCTTCAGACAGAACCCATTATTGAGCAAGTCTTTCTTACAGCCACTCCCAGGTCGAAGGCTGATATTGAACAACAGGTGCTTACAATTTCTGAGAATTGTATCCCCAAGTCCCAATAGTAATGCAATTAGGTTATCGGTTTTGCTCTGTGTTTGCCTTTTGTAATTCCCCTTTTCTTTTCATGTGTCATGACAGATGTACATATTGAGGAGGGTTTCGATGGTGGCTATCAGAGCTGCATTGAACCTTCAACATGGTGGAGTGAAAGACTTCTACATTTGTTCTCTGTCCTCGAGGTAGTTTTGTTGGATATGGACTCATTGAAGCGTTTTATTTGCCAAAACATTTAGCCTGATTTTTCATTTGGGTTTTTCATAGGACAATTGTGTACAAAGGTCAGTTGAAGCCGAATCAATTGAAGGAGTACTACTATGCAGATCTTGGGAATGAAAGGTTTACGAGCTACATGGCCCTGGTAAATATTTTATCCATTCTCTGTTTAATTTCTGTGCTGACTCCATACTTGAACAACGAACAGCATGTGGGATCCAACTGCAATGCAAGGTTGAGGAAAGAATTGTGAGGCATTGACGTATGAATGATCTCTTAAGTTCTTCCACACCCTTGATCACTATTTGATTTTGGATGCTGGATTGGAATTGGATTGATTCTTTGGGTGAGTTGGTAAGGAACCTCATTATGAAGTAAATAATGTTTGCAGAAACTTGGCCTTGTTCTGCTATGATGATCCACTTTTAAGATAAAAAACCTCTTGTGTGGGAGAATGGAGATTCTGTTTGGTCAGAGGGCAACGAGTCCTCAGTATGATTGCTGTGTGTAAAACTGAAGTGCCCTGAAATTAATTTCACTGAAAATTGCTGTAGAATTTGTAATACCTGTTAATCTGAATTCTTTCTGCAGATACACTCTAGGTTCTCCACTAACACATTTCCTAGCTGGGATCGAGCTCAGCCTATGCGTGTACTTGGGCACAATGGAGAAATTAATACACTTCGAGGCAATGTCAATTGGTAGGCATTCTGTCTCTCCTGTGCACTTTGTTGTAATCACCTCAAGTTTGGAGATTATTAGTATTTGTTGCAAAAGATAGTTATTTATTGCGTGTGCCAGAAATATCTGGATGCGTGCATGTTTTTTAAATCTATCAGAGTGTCTTTGTATTTCCCACAATCATCATTAGCAAGAAAATGAGTTAGGCTGTTTTGTTGAACTGTAGGATGAGGGCTCGTGAGGGTCTTCTAAAATGCAAGGAGCTTGGCCTATCAAAGACAGAAATGAAGAAGCTTTTGCCAATTGTGGATGCCAGCTCATCCGATTCAGGTTTTTGATTTACCAAAAGTTAATTACTTCATGAGTTTGCATGTACATCACTTTTACAAGATGCTGTAATCCTCTTTCGTTACTTACCTGATTTTTCTACGAATCTCTGATTAGGTGCATTTGATGGTGTCCTTGAGCTTCTGGTTAGAGCTGGTAGAAGTCTCCCTGAAGCTATCATGATGATGATTCCGGAAGCCTGGCAGAACGATAAGAACATGGATCCTCACCGAAAGGCTCTGTATGAATATTTCTCAGCTCTAATGGAGCCATGGGATGGCCCTGCTCTTATATCATGTATGCCTTTCTGAAATGCCAACAGTAGTTTCATCTGATTTTGATATTATTTGTTTCTAGATTCTAACATAAACTAAATTTCAGTTACCGACGGTCGGTATCTTGGAGCAACATTGGATCGAAATGGTTTACGTCCAGGTCGGTTTTACGTTACTCACAGTGGCAGGGTTATCATGGCAAGTGAAGTTGGAGTAGTTGATATTCCCCCGGAAGATGTAGCAAGGAAAGGAAGACTTAACCCTGGTATGATGCTTCTCGTTGACTTTGAGAAGCATGTTGTTGTGGATGATGAAGCCTTGAAGCAACAATACTCACTAGCAAGGCCTTATGGAGAGTGGCTGAAAAGGCAAAAGATACAGTTGAAAGACATAGTTGAATCTGTTAGAGAATCTGACAAGATTCCTCCTCCCTTAGCTGGTGTTTTACCGGTTAGCAGTAATTTGAAATCTCTTGATTAATTGATTCCTTACTCGTTTTCACAAGCTTACATGGGTTTATATGTTGCAATTACTAGGCATCAGCGGACGATGATAATATGGAGAACATGGGACTTCATGGTTTATTGTCACCATTGAAGGCATTTGGGTATGTCATATCTTAGAGAGTTTTGCATCTCCTAAAAGAAGGGCTGTTTTCTTTCTTTAGCTTTGACTGTATTTCTGTAGTTTTTTGTGTTTAAAATAAACCACAAAAATAAACGTGAAGATATAAGCACCCTTTGGGGTGTTTTTATCAGCTTCTAAGTCATTTTTTTTCTTTCTCTTATTGAAGTGCTAGTATTTTTTCCCGCCCAACTCTCCCAACTTTTGCCACTCAACTTTTTACCACATTAGCTTCCACTTTTACTCCTCCAAAAGCAGAACATCTTGCAAACAATCCCCTTAATCCTTTGGTTTCAACTACTAACGAGGAATTAATATTTGGCCTCTATGCAGTTACACTGTAGAGTCCTTGGAGATGTTGTTACTACCTATGGCGAAAGACGGCATTGAGGCCCTTGGTTCAATGGGAAATGACGCCCCATTGGCTGTGATGTCTAATAGGGAGAAACTTACTTTTGAATATTTCAAGCAGATGTTTGCTCAGGTTACGAACCCTCCGATTGACCCAATTCGGGAGAAGATTGTTACCTCCATGGAATGCATGATCGGTCCAGAAGGGGATCTTACTGAGACCACAGAAGAGCAGTGTCATCGCCTCTCGCTTAAAGGACCTCTGCTATCCATTGAGGAAATGGAAGCAATGAAAAAGATGAACTACAGAGGCTGGAGAAGCAAGGTTCTCGATATCACATACTCCAAGGAACGTGGAAGGAAAGGTTTAGAGGAGACATTGGACAGAATATGTAATGAAGCACATAATGCAATCAAGGATGGTTACACCACACTCGTGCTTTCTGACAGAGGTATCAAATCCTTTACCTTGTTTCTCTCTTTCCCTCCTTTTGATTTAGTTTTGTTTAATCAAATTTAATGGTTGGCTTTTCATGCAGCTTTCTCGCCAAAACGTGTTGCGGTCAGCTCCCTCTTGGCCATAGGTGCTGTACATCATCATCTAGTAAAGAAACTTGAACGAACCCGTGTTGCATTGATTGTTGAATCTGCGGAACCCCGTGAAGTGCACCATTTTTGCACACTTGTGGGATTCGGTGCCGATGCAATCTGCCCTTACTTGGCTATAGAAGCCATTTGGAGATTGCAAGTTGATGGTAAAATCCCGCCCAAAGCAACAGGGGAATTCCACACCAAGGAAGAGCTAGTCAAGAAATACTTCAAAGCTAGCCACTATGGCATGCAGAAGGTTCTAGCCAAAATGGGTATATCAACTTTGGCTTCATATAAGGGTGCTCAGATCTTTGAGGCTGTTGGCCTTTCTTCAGAAGTAATGGAACGATGCTTTGCTGGAACTCCGAGCAGGGTTGAGGGTGCCACTTTTGAGGCACTTGCACTTGATTCACTTCACTTGCACGAGCTGGCTTTTCCGACACGGGCATTGCCAGCTGGCAGTGCTGAGGCTGTTGCTCTTCCTAATCCAGGAGATTATCATTGGAGGAAAGGTGGTGAGGTTCACTTAAATGATCCTCTTGCCATTTCGAAGTTGCAGGAGGCTGCTAGATCAAACAGTGTTGCTGCCTACAAAGAGTACTCTAAACTCATTCAAGAATTGAACAAGTCATGTAATTTGAGAGGGCTTCTGAAGTTTAGAGAGACTGAAGTCAAGGTGCCTTTGGACGAAGTTGAACCGGCGAGTGAGATCGTGAAACGATTTTGCACTGGAGCTATGAGCTACGGTTCAATTTCATTGGAGGCACATGCAACACTTGCTATTGCTATGAACAAAATTGGGGGAAAGTCGAACACTGGTACGATTTCAGTTCATCTTTTATATGTTTTTCAGAAAAAATAAATAATTATATTTCTGAACCTTCCTGACTATTTTTGGGGATAGGTGAGGGAGGTGAACAGCCATCTCGTATGGAGCCTCTTCCAGATGGTGCTAGAAACCCAAAGAGGAGTGCTATCAAGCAGGTTGCTAGTGGAAGATTTGGAGTTTCTAGCTATTACCTTACGAATGCAGATGAGTTACAGATAAAAATGGCTCAGGTACACCTTTGGATACTTTAACCTTCTTATTTTTAAAGTGACCTTTCATGGTGGGTTTCATTTTTGTCCATCCTTTTCTATTATCTCCTAAACTCGGCTCGGAACAGAAGTTCCTTTTTGTTTATGAATTTACGTTCATGGACAGATGATGCCGTGTCTGCAAAGCCACCTTATGGTGTCTTTGCATCATTAAATGATACCTGCATTTGGCCTTTTGGTGAGAATGTTCCCTTCTATGCTTTCAATGTGTGGATTATATGACATTGCTAATTCTCGGGTGTTTCTTCCATGGTGCAGGGAGCCAAACCTGGAGAAGGAGGTGAACTTCCAGGACATAAGGTCATTGGTGACATTGCTGTCACTAGGAATTCCACAGCTGGGGTTGGGCTCATCAGTCCTCCTCCCCATCACGATATCTATTCAATTGAAGATCTTGCACAATTGATCCATGACCTTAAGGTACTTATCGCTCATATCGTTCTCTTGCTTATCTTCAACTCATGTAAGGTCCTAAAGATGATTTTGTTGTTTCTTAAGGAGTGTTTGCAAACTCTAAAAAACTGTTTTTCTACTTTAGCTTTAAAAAGCAGAACTGAGTGTTTTGTTCTGCTGCTTGTATTTAAAATAAGCTAAAAGCACCTGAGCTTCTACATTTTTTCTCTAATATATAAAGGTGCTTCTGCAATTTCTTTTCCAAGCACTCCTAAAATTCCTCCAGAAGTACAAATTTTTACCTCCCCACCCCTCATCCATCTTTCAGTAATAGTTGTCTTTTCATTTTTCTTTTGCTTATATATAAATATATATTTGCTAGAATGCAAATCCGGGAGCTCGTGTAAGTGTGAAGCTGGTCTCAGAAGCCGGTGTTGGAGTTATAGCTAGTGGAGTTGTCAAAGGTCATGCTGATCATGTCCTAATCTCTGGTCACGATGGAGGAACGGGAGCCTCTAGATGGACTGGAATCAAAAGTGCCGGTCTTCCATGGGAACTCGGTCTAGCAGAAACCCACCAAACCTTAGTTGCAAATGATCTTCGTGGACGAACTGTTCTCCAAACAGATGGCCAACTAAAAACAGGAAGAGACGTTGCCATTGCTGCACTTCTTGGAGCGGAGGAATTCGGTTTTAGCACAGCTCCACTTATCACACTTGGTTGCATAATGATGAGAAAGTGCCATAAAAACACATGTCCTGTTGGTATCGCCACTCAAGATCCAGTTCTAAGGGAAAAATTTGCTGGTGAACCAGAACATGTCATAAACTTCTTCTTCATGCTGGCAGAAGAGGTGAGGGAAATCATGTCTGAGCTCGGCTTCCGGACACTCAATGAAATGGTGGGTCGTTCAGACATGCTTGAACTTGATAATGAAGTTGCCAACACCAATGAAAAGCTTAAGAACATTGATTTGTCTTTATTACTCCGCCCGGCTGCTGATATCAGACCCGATGCTGCACAGTACTGCGTGCAGAAGCAGGATCATGGATTGGACATGGCTTTGGACAACAAACTTATAGAATCAGCGAGGCCCGCATTGGATAAGAGCATTCCTGTCTACATTGAATCGCCTATTTGCAATGTAAACCGAGCTGTTGGAACAATGCTAAGTCACGAAGTCACGAAACGGTTCCATATGGCCGGACTTCCTTTGGACACAATTCATATCAAATTAAGTGGAAGTGCTGGTCAGAGTCTTGGAGCTTTTCTGTGTCCTGGAATCACACTTGAACTCGAAGGGGATAGCAATGATTATGTGGGTAAAGGTTTGTCGGGTGGGAGAATAGTTGTTTATCCTCCTAGAGCTAGCACGTTTGATCCAAAGGAGAATATTGTCATTGGAAATGTGGCGCTTTATGGGGCCACAAATGGAGAGGCTTATTTTAATGGTATGGCGGCTGAAAGATTTGCTGTGAGAAATTCTGGAGCTAGAGCTGTGGTGGAAGGTGTTGGTGACCATGGGTGCGAGTACATGACAGGTGGCATTGTTGTTGTGCTGGGAAAAACAGGTAGAAATTTTGCTGCTGGGATGAGTGGAGGAATTGCTTATGTTCTAGATGTTAGCTCTAGCTTTAGATCACGTTGCAACACGGAGTTGGTGGATCTTGATCCAGTCGAAGAGGAAGATGATATTTTGACGCTCAGAATGATGATACAACAGCATCAGAGGCATACTGGGAGTCAATTGGCTAAAGAAGTGCTTGCTAGTTTCGAGTCTCTTTTGCCTAAGTTTATCAAGGTGTTCCCTCGTGACTATAAACGGGTCCTTGCCAGCCAGAAAGTTGAGGAAAAAGTAAAAAAAGCTGCTAAGGAAGCTGAGGTGCAAGAAGAGGCCGAATTGTTTGAGAAAGATGCTTTTGAAGAACTTAAGAAAATGGCAGCTGCATCTGTCGAAGTAAAAGTGGAAGAAAAAATTGAAGAGGTAATTATCCTCTATGGCCAATTTCAATTACAGCTGGCTCCCGCAAGTTTGAAAAAATTACAGACAAGTCCTTAATTTTTAAATGACGACACAAACCTACCCTATGAGTTTGGGAAAAAAAATTACAGATTATTTCCCTAATATAGGGTGATATACGAAATTAACACTCGTCTCCCATATTCCATATGCAACTCTGTAACAGAATGTCTTTTGCAACACTTCAAATCCTCTATTCTAACACAGTTTTTGAATCCATAGGCTGAAGAAAAAGAAGTTACACTGCCAACAAGACCCACCAGGGTTCCTGATGCAGTCAAGCATCGTGGTTTTGTTGCCTATGAGCGAGAGGGTGTTTCATATAGAGATCCCAATGTTAGAATGACTGATTGGAATGAAGTTATGGAAGAGGCAAAACCAGGGCCACTGTTGAAAACACAGTCCGCTCGTTGCATGGATTGTGGAACACCTTTCTGTCATCAGGTATACAAAATTTAGTGATGATGAACTTTAATGCTATATTTTCTTGAGAAAACAGATTATAATGGATCAAAATTTACAGGAGAACTCGGGATGCCCTCTTGGGAATAAGATACCTGAATTCAATGAGTTGGTTTACCAAAACAGATGGCGTGAAGCATTGGACCGGCTCTTGGAGACCAACAACTTCCCTGAGTTCACAGGCCGTGTGTGTCCTGCACCGTGTGAGGGTTCTTGTGTACTTGGCATCATAGAAAATCCAGTCTCTATCAAGAATATTGAGTGCTCTATCATAGATAAAGCGTTTGAGGAGGGATGGATGGTTCCAAGGCCTCCTTCAAAGAGAACAGGGTATTATATAATACTAAATAATATAATACTCTACTTTTGCTTTCTATACTAGTGTGAAGAAATTTAAGATTCAATTGCTCCATATTTTTCAGAAAAAAGGTGGCTATTATTGGAAGTGGCCCTGCTGGATTAGCCGCTGCAGATCAGTTGAACAAACTGGGCCATTGTGTGACGGTTTTTGAACGTGCGGACAGAATTGGTGGGCTAATGATGTATGGAGTGCCTAATATGAAGGCAGACAAGCTTCACGTAGTTCAGAGGCGTGTTGATCTCATGGAGAAGGAAGGGGTTGACTTCGTGGTCAATGCTAATGTTGGAAAAGATCCAACCTTCTCATTAGAACATCTCCGAGAGGATCACGATGCCATTGTTTTGGCTGTGGGAGCCACCAAACCAAGGTGTCGAATCATACTTTCAGATAGTAGGAATTTGTTTTCTAAATTTCAAGGATGAATTAACCAACTGTGAGTGAAATTTGCAGGGACCTTCCTGTTCCAGGACGGGAACTTTCTGGAGTTCATTTTGCGATGGAATTTCTTCATGCAAATACGAAAAGTCTTCTCGACAGCAATCTTGAGAATGGGAACTATATCTCTGCTAAGGGTAAGAAGGTGATTGTGATCGGTGGAGGTGATACTGGCACAGATTGTATTGGGACTTCGATTAGACACGGTTGCAGTAGCATTGTAAATCTCGAGCTTCTTCCTCAGCCACCCAACACCAGGGCTCCTGGCAATCCTTGGCCTCAGGTTCGATCAATTAAGAAAAATTAATAAACAAATAAAAGCCTCTGTATCTTTCTTGAATGACAAAATTAAATTAAACTTCGAATTTCTTGAATATTGGCAGTGGCCCCGTATATTCCGTGTGGATTATGGGCATCAGGAAGCTGCCACAAAGTTTGGTAAGGATCCTAGATCATATGAAGTGTTGACGAAACGTTTTATTGGGGACGAAAATGGAGTGGTGAAAGGGCTTGAGATTGTACGTGTGCAATGGGAGAAGGACGCTAGTGGAAGGTTCCAATTCAAGGAAGTTGAAGGTTCGGAAGAGATCCTTGGAGCTGATTTAGTCTTGCTTGCAATGGGATTCCTTGGCCCTGAAGAGGTATATATTTTTGAAATTACACATGCTTCCCCCCAATATTCATTTTCACCTTAAAATTGCCAAGTACATTGATTTTTCATAATGCGTGAATGATGGTGTAATCCAAAATTTAGTCAACATTTCCAATTTTGATTACAATTTGATGATGATCAAGAAAGGGGTATTTATAAATTTTTGAATAGATACTTACAGGGGCGATTGCTCTTATGTTTCTATTTTTTGTTTCCAGAACTGAACCCATTCTATGAACGCTTATGTTTCTCTTTTTGTTCAGACGCTTGCTCACAAACTCGGAATAGATCGAGACAACAGATCGAACTTCAAGGCAGATTACGGCCGCTTTGCTACGAGCGTAGAAGGTATATTTGCAGCTGGTGATTGCCGGCGTGGCCAGTCTCTGGTGGTGTGGGCCATCTCTGAGGGCAGACAGGCAGCCTCACAAGTTGACAAATTTCTCATGAAAGATGAAAATGATACCACCCGTGAAGGTTCTGTAGACAGGCAGCAAGACAGCAGCAGAGAAAGAGTGATGACATAATCTTGGTTGAGTTTCATTCTGCTGTTCATACATGGTTCTAAAACTAGGAACCTGAATTTCTCTTGCTCTCTGGTGAAGGGCTTGTCGTTGGTAAGCGTGCGGGACTAGAACTAAGCAGGGGTGGTTGGTTTAGAAGAAATGATAGGCATAGGATTGTAGGATTTCTGGCAGTTTGTTGGTTTTGTGTTTATAAGTTGGTTTGATTGTTGGTTGGTGGTGTCCCAAGTGCTGGCTGGTAATTTTAGCCAGATTTAAAGGCAATAAATGGACGAATAATAATGTACAGATTGTCTGTTAATGTTGTTGGATCGTTGATGGAAAGCAATATCTGCTGGTGTTTTTTTTTTTTTTTTTTTTCAAAAACCGGGACATTGAGATTGTAGGCATCATTTTAACGTGGTCCATAAAAAAACAGCCCTTAATGAGAAATTGCAGGTTCATCAACACTAATAGCCTCTCAAGAATTCTAAGATAAACACATCAAAGGCGATCTTATACACAATGCTTTTTTTTTTTTTTGAAACTAAACGAACAAGAGGCTATAATTAGCCTAAGTCTTCCAAAATACAAGTATAACAGAATCAGGGAGCTCCGAGTCCCCATATCTAGAATTCAACCCCAAACGGGCTAGATTATGTGCTGCCTTATTTCCTTCACGTCTAACAAAGGAAAAAGTATCCTCCGGCACCTCCGAAAGATAGGCTCGAATATCTGCTATAATTGTGTGTGCCTGAAGAAGACCAATCCGGATTTTCATGCTGAAGTTTCTGAACTAAGTTGAGACAGTCACTTTCCAACATAATATGCTGCAGGCCTTGATCATGGACAATCTTAGCGGCCTCCTTCATTGCCAATGCTTCCACTATCTCAGGGTCATATTGTCCTATCACGCATAACCACTCCCAAACCAAAGTTGTTTTCATGCTCAAATAAAGCCCCATCAGTGTTAATCTTAATGCACCCATTTTCTGGCCTCTTCCACCGAGGGAGCAGATTCTCAGTTTCCCTCAAAACAACAACTGAAGTATCACGCAGGTTTGCTAGATAAAAATTCTGAGCAAAGGATGCAAGGCTGCTAGGATCCATCCCTTCTGCATTTGACCATCGCAGGTTACGGTTCCGCCAAAGTACCCAGGCGTAAACCGCGAATCGGTCTCCTTCCTGTCGATCCAACTTATCCATCACATGCCGACACCACTCCTCACCACTACCTCGCCAAGAAGAAACAACATTCCAGGGTAAATCTGATAAGGCCCATAACACTCTAAAAACATGACAGGTTAAGAAAGTATGTTCTGTAGTTTCAGGGAAACATCCACACCACGGACAATTAACCTCATCCTTGCATCGTCTATGTCTCAAATTTTCACCTGTGGGCAGAGAATTCCGACAAAGACCCTTACCTTAGGAGCAACATTTCTCCCCCAAATAAATAGCCAGCTTCGATTTTCCGATGAACGACCCGCTTCTTTATTATCAAACAATACTCCACGAGCAACTTTGTAAGCACTCTTGACGGTAAACCTACCATTATTATTGTAATGCCAAACTCTTCGATCAACATTTGCCGCGCCCCCTAATGGAATCGAGAGGATTGCTTCTTCATCCATTTCAATGAAAATTTTCCGAATCATCTCTTTATCCCAAGAATTGTCCTGCTTTATTAGTTGACTGACATAAATCAAACTTTCATCATCTCCCACACGAGCTAAAGGTCTAAAGTGAATTGGCCTTGCACATGTGAACTTATAGCTTGTAGTTCGAGTTCCATTAGAGTGTGAGTGCGTGTCTTTAAGGGAAAAAAAAAAAAAAAAAAAAAAGGGAGAAAAACCCACCTAAGGGATGTATTTGAAATATCAATCCAAGCCCAGGGGAGCCCTCTGTAATACAAGTTCCTTTCTCCATTTACTTCAAACATATTCAGTCTCTCATTATTGCAACATTCAAAACATCATCTATGAATCATTGTGGACAACGCCATCATCTATTAAATATGTTCATTTTCTTCGTATTTGAAGATGGTTCGGTGAACATGCACCAATATTAGGATAGATAGTTATATATGCAGATATTTGTCTCAAGAAACACATGCTCTGTAAACAATCCAAGCTTATTTTGAACAGCTACAAAATCATCCGAGTTTCTTTTAAAGATATTCATTCTCTCATTACCGTAACATTCGAAACATCAGCCAAGAATCATCCTCGACACTGCCATCTTCTCTCTTACATTGGAAAAACACTGTTTTACAACTCTTCTGTCTTCTTGAAGTCAATTCAGTAATCGTTTTGTTGACAAAATAACAGTAAAAAATAGATTATAATCAGTAAATTTCTCTTTGCATTTTCCATTTCTCTCTGTTTATTTTATTTTTTCCTTTTGGTTTCAAATATAAAACTGAAACTTAGATTTCCCCAGAACAATTTAGGCATGCATTATCTCATCAATTGACAATGAGACGTATAGATATAGCTGATGACAAAAAAAAAAAAAAAGACCGAGAAATATTGCTGATGATTGTCCTTCCATTTTCAAATACAATGAATATAAAACTCTGAAATGCACATCAAATTCTTTTCACTCTTGGAGCATGACAAGAAAATATCTTCAATAAGGTACCTGCCACCAAAAAGAAATCGTTTTGATCTCGCAAAAGCGTGCATTATACCAAAATAGTTGAATGAATTGGTCACACTTACATTGTTTCTCAAGCTTCGCTTTAGCTTGCCTGCATATATCATTGTTGGCACGTACAACCAATCTCCCATGCTGCTGAAAAAATTAAAATAAGCATATCTCCACGAGTTCTTAAGCGCCAAAGTCCCCACGATTCCCCAAAATCCAACGATGAACCCCATAATGATAGGTATGTAGAACTCGTGTGAATGCAGTTGGGCAATAAAGCCATCATCAACGTTCTCTTGCTTTCCCTGCAGACCTGTGAATGGATTGGGCTCATCTCCAGGACATCTCGTCAGAGGGGGGCCACAAAGTCCATTATTCGCTGCATATGTGGATGTCTCAAAGCTCTGAAGCTGAGTGCTTGAAGGAATTTTACCAGACAAATGGTTGTTTGACAAGTTTAGAACAGCCAACCAATTCAACTTTGCAAGACTCTTTGGAATCTCACCAGAGAAGTTGTTTTTTGACAAATCAAGAATTTCTAACATCTCCATCTCTCCAATGTTGGGAATTATGTGTCCACTTAAATAATTTCCAGAAAGATTCAAGGAAATTAATGCCCTCAGTTGGGAAAGCTCGTTGGGGATGTTCCCAACTAATTTGTTGCTTGAAAAGTCAATGAGTTTAACAAGTCCCACCCTGGCTTTCCCGTATTCGGCCTGCTGTTGCTTCCATTGTATGAATACGTGGTCCATGTATGCATCAACATGAAAACCATCAAAATAATAACTGATAACCAAGCTCCGAAATGTGGCATCCTTTTGAATCAAAGATGTGAAATTGTTGAAGCATTGAGGAAGTTTTCCAGATAGGAAGTTCCTAGACAAGTCCAATATTTGAATTTCAATTAGATGGCAGATTTCTGTTGGAATGTTTCCAGAAAAATTATTTGGCCCGAGGCTCAAAATTTTCAAATTTTGAAGGTATGTTCCTATCCAGGCTGGGATCTTTCCTCTCAAATTATTTCCTCCAACATCAAGCATTTGCAAGTCTGAGCAATTCATCAAAGTGGAAGGCAATTCTCCTGAGAAATTATTATTGCGCAAGTGCAACATTTTAAGCCCCGACAGAGAGCCTAAAGAGTGTGGAATACTTCCAGAAAAATTATTGTTGGACAAATTGAGAATTTCCAAGTATGTTTTGTTCTCCCAACAATCAGGAAGTTCTCCTGAAAACTGATTATTTGACAGGTCAAGAACATACAAATAGGAAGTTGTGCATATTGATGAGATTGACCCCACAAACATATTATTTGAGAGTAGTAAAAATTCAAGGGAATCGTGAGGTGGCAATGGTAAGGGACCTGAAAAGTTATTGCAACTAATATCTAGCGTCCTATAATTCATGGAAGACAAATCAGGAATGCTACCCATAATCTCGTTATGAGAGAGGTTTAAGTGATCTATTCTGGGGGAGAAATTCCATAACCATTTAGGCACTTCCTCTGAGATGGCATTATAAGAGAGATCCAATTGAAAAAGATTTGTCTGCGTACGAAGCCATGTTGGAAAGTGAGGACCGATGTTACATGCTACTAGTGTTATAACATCCAATTGAAAAGGAGGAATCCAACCATCACTAAAATTGAAGGCAAACAAATTAAAGGACAAATACAACCTTTTCAAGTTGTGGAGTTTGGAGAGATGGATTTCAGAGATTGTTCCTGAAATGGAATTGAAAGAAAGATCCAATATTTCAAGCATGGAAAGTTGCCAAAGACTTGTAGGTAGTGATGTCAGTTTATTGCGGCCAAGATGTAATTCTCTCAATGAAACAAATGCGCTCAAATCTGGCACTGATCCCCTAATTCGATTCCCAGACAAATCCAAAACATCAAGTTTAGAAATATGTACAAAGCCAAGCGGAAAATGCCCACTCAATTGATTGTTTTGTAACTGCAAAATCCTCAAGGAAGGAAGACACGTAACATCAGGCACCGAACCAAAGAGATTATTTCCCTGCAACTCTAGAATCTCTAGCGACTGCATTGCTCCAGCACATAAATTGTAAAACAATTCGGGAAGAGATTCTGATAAGCTATTGTCTGATAGCTTTAGCGTTTGTAAATGACTTAGATTTCCAAAGCATTTTGGAATTCCACCCCTTAGTTGATTATATGATAGACCTAAAGTCTGCAAAACGCTTAGATTTCCAAAGGATTTTGGAATTCCACCTGTTAGTTGATTATACGATAGATCTAAAGTCTGCAGAACGCTTAGATTTCCAAAGGATTTTGGAATTCCACCTGTTAGTTGATTAGATGATAGATCTAAAGTTTGCAAAAGGCTTAGATTTCCAAAGGATTTTGGAATTCCACCTGTTAGTTGATTATGTGATAGATCTAAAGTCTGCAAAACGCTTAGATTTCCAAAGGATTTTGGAATTCCACCTCCCAGTCGACCAAATGATAGAGCTAGGTGCTCAAGAAACGCAAATTTGCCGAAGTCACTTGGAATATTGGACTCGAATTCACTACCAGACAGGTCTAAGCTACGGAGGCTTGTACTTATATTAAACAACCAATGAAAAGAGGAAGATGTGAGCCCTATCATGGATAGATCAAGAATAGAAAGAGATGTTGAAGAAGAGTTAACAACAGAGAAACTGGTGGGGAATGAGTAACAACCACTCAAGTACAATTCTTTGAGAGAAGGAAGATTCAACATATCCCGTAGAGAATTGGCATGATCTGTCAAATTGTTACCGCTCAAATCAAGCAAGGATAATGATGAGAAACGAGAAAGCCAATGGAGGCTATCAAACTCGAGATCGAAATTATCCCCAAGATCAAGTTTCCTGAGGTTGGTAAGATTAGCCAACTGATGTCGAACAACACCAGAAAGATAGGACCTGTGAAAATTCAAGTACTGCAATTTCTCCATGGAACCAATGAAATCTGGAAATTTTCCAAAACCATTGCAACTGATGTCCAAATGAGTCAAATACTTCAACTCAAGCAGGGCACTACTAATATTATCACCTTTCAATTGCATAGAAAGGTCACAAGTACTAAGTTGGAGAGCGATTACATGACCTGAGTGGTGACTGCACTCGATTCCCTGCCATCGGCAGCATTCCCTTTTGTGTTCCTCACTTCCCCAAGATGACAGAAATCCATGTTCATCTATAAGGCCTTTCTTGAACTCGAGGAGAGCTTGTCTCTCCTTTTCAATGCACCTCAATTCATTTCCTGTTGCAAAAACAGAATTATAAGCAAGCAAACACAATAATAATATTAGCTGTAATAGATTACAATATTCTGCCATCTCTCACAAAATATATAGATATTATTATGGTTTGAAATCTTATTGTTTTTTGGATTTGTTAATTGCTTAGGGAGACTAGTAATATATATAGCAGCATTCGTGTTCCTTTATCCAGACCTTTTACAAGCACTATATTCCATTTATTAGCTCTTTTCAGATTTTCCTAACCACTAACCAGTTGATAGAAACCCGATTGACTCTCGAAGTCTTCACGACACATTCAATGGGAAATTAAATTGATGGACCCATCCCTCATAATTGGAGACTTTTTATTTATAGTGTAGATTGAAAATGACATTTCATAAATGGTATAAAACGCTTATCGAAAAAGCGTTTCCAAAAAACCATGACACAGTTGATATTTTCTTACAAATCAATACAATAACTTTTGAAATATTATATTTTCACCCACAATACTTTTCAAAATGAAAGGATATAATGAATATCTAACAGATCTATACGAAGAATATAATAATCATAAAAAATCATACTTAGTGGCAAAAAATAATGGACGCTGGTATATCACGAGATATCATGAATATTGGACAGAATATTATCAAGAACAAATACAAAAAACTATTTCAATACTAAAACGATTTAAAAAACAAAATGGATAAACAAAGAAAAACCAAAAACGATATAAGAAAATTGGGAAAGAAATTAGAAGTCGCAACAAAATACGATTCTATCATGAAAGAAATTTTTATATATCCCAACGAAATAAAAAATATAACAGACAATGCTAGACAAATTGATATAATAAATACAAATTTAATAGAAAAAATATATCAACGGGAAATGAATGGATAAATATGGATCAATATCACAAACAATTAAAACGTCAAGAAATACGACTAATACGTGGAATAATTAAACAAAAAATAGACATATTAAATAAAACAACTAATTCAGCAGAATATGAAAAACAAGAAAAAATTATTCAAAGCATGAGATAGAGTGAAGAAAATCTTGTAAAAAATAGAATACACATTCCCACTACTATTTCAAGACTAGAAGAATATATTAAACTCATAAAACGATCAGAACACGGAATACCAGAACTAATGGATGAAAATAAAAAAGTAATAAAATGGTGTCGCGAACAAATAACTAAATTAAATATACTTTCATCAGCATGAATGAATTACAAAATTTTGTAGAAACATTAAATCAACAGATACATTCTTTAAATAATACAGTACAAACATTAACAGGACAATTAATAAATACTAACAAAAAAATGTCTCAACTTGAGGATACTATAACAAACATCAATACTAATCAAGAAATAGAATCATATTATAAAATTGATCAAAACATTTTCTCTTGCCATCAGGAGGGGGGAGAATATCCACATTTGTTTCACACTACTACAAACCCACAATAAACACCATTATAGATATGTTACAACAAATTCTTTTAGATAAAAAACAAAATGTTATAAATGAAATAGATAATACACAAGAAATTCTTAATAAACTTCTAAGAGAATTCAGAGGAAAAGAGAAAGAAAACCAAATCGAAACATCTGACGAAAAACAAATAATACTTCCAATGTCGAATTGTCATGAATTATTAAAACAACTTAAAGAAGTAATTATACAAAAAGAATATTCTAGACATATAACTATTGCTGATCTTGAAACATATTTTGGAAACAGAAATTTTAAACCTTTTCAAATAGAAGCTCCACGTTTATAATGGAATCTTTTGATTTAGAAGAAAAAATTGCAGAATTAAACAATTTATTAGAATCAATACTTCCAATTTATTAGAGGACTTTTTAATTTTGGTAGACTTTTCAAAATGGATTTTAAAAGAAGTGTACTTTTTATACATAGTGCAACATTAGTGCAAAACGGGGATGAGAAAGGCGTCTCCAAAAAACCATGACACGATTGATATTTTCTTACGAATCAATACAATAACTTTTGAAATATTATACTTTCAACCACAATACTTTTCATGAAAGGATATAATGAGCATATAACAGATTTATACGAGGAATATAATAATCATAAAAATCATACTTAGTGGCAAAAAATAATGGACACTGGTTTATAACAAGATATCATGAATATTGGGCAGAATATTATCAAGAACAAATACAAAAAACTATTTCAATACTAAAACGATTTAAAAGATAAAATGGATCAATATCAAAAACAACAAAAACGTCAAGAAATACGATTAATACGTCAATTAATTAAACAAAAAATAGATTTATTAAATAAAACGACTAATCAGGCAGACTATGAAATGCAAGAAAAAATTATTCGAAGTATGAGACAGAGTGAAGAAAATCTTATAAAAAATAGAATATATATTCCCACCACTATTTCAAGACTAGAAGAATATATGAAACTTATTAAAAAATCAGGTAAAGGAATACCAGAATTAATGAATGAAAATACTAAAGTGATAAAAAGGTGTCAAGAGCAAATAACTATATTAAATATACTTTCATCAGCATGAATGGATTACAAAATTTTGTAGAAACATTAAATCAACAGATACATTCTTTAAATAATACAGTAAAAACATTATCAGAACAACTAACACCTACTAACGAAAAGATGTCTCAACTTGAAAATTCTATTACAAACATCAATAATAATCAAGAAATAAAATCATATTATAAAATTGATCAAAACATTTTCTCTTGTCATCAGGAGGGGGGAGAATATCCACATTTATTTCACACTACTACAAACCCACAATTAAACACTATTATAGATATGTTACAACAAATTCTTTTAGATAAAAAACAAGAAGTTATAAATGAAATAGATAATACACAAGAAATTTTAGATAAACTTCTACGAGAACTTAGAGGAAAACAAGTGGAAAACCAAATTGGTACATCTGAAGAAAAACAAATAATACTTCCTATGTCAAACTGTCAAGAATTATTAAAACAACTCAAAGAAGTAATTATATGAAAAGAATATTCTAGACATATAACTATTGCTGATCTCGAAACATATTTTGGAAACAGAAATCTCAAACCTTTTCAAATAGAAGCTCCACGATTATAATGGAATCTTTTGAATTAGAAGAAAAAATTGCAGAATTAAACAATTTACTAGAATCATTGAAAATAGTTGATGAAGAAAATAAACAAAATCATACATTAGAAGCTATAAAACCAGAAGTAGAAAACGAAGAAGTGATATATGGATATGAGTCATCAGAAGACGATGTGTTAGGAATGGAACATGGTTTAAAACAAGAAAATAATAAGAAAGACATTCCAGAAGTAAGTCATAAAAATAAGGAAGAAGAATTTGAATACTATCAAGAAGACAGATATACTAATCCTTTAAAAAATACAAGTATACAATATAATTTAAAAAAAGGATATATTCCAAATAAAAAAGGAAGATGGTCTAAAATACCTGAACAATATATACCTACAAAGGGAATATTAGGAGTCGATGGAATATTAGATATAGACTGTGTAACAAACAAATCAACACTTATTACTGAATGGACACATAAATTAGGATTAATCCTGGAAACTGAAGATAGATTAAGACAAGGAAATTTTAAAACAATATTTAATTTTGTACAATATAAAACAATAGGAAACGTAACACACTACCTATCATCATTATCAGAAGAACAAAAAACACTTTTAATAGGAAAAGACTCGGTAGAAACTTTTTGGAACATAGTTGATAATATATATTCAGAATTTGTTGGGATACCTATACAAAATACAGGATTTTTTGTAACTCAAAGAGAACAAGACAGAGCAGCATTTCATTTAGCCAATACACAAATATTAGACATGTGTGCTATAGAACACTTTAACTGTGAATACAATATGTATTACTATGGTTTATCCAGAGAAAACAGAGAAAAATATTTATCTTTATACTTCAATAAATTACCCTATCCTATAGGACAAATAGTATATGCAGAATTTAAGAAACAAGTAAATGAAGGGTTTGTTTCGGAAACACTAGGAGGAGCACAAATTGTAGTAGAACAATTTATAGGAGACAAATGTTATGAAAGAGAATTACACAATGCGGTTAAAAACAAAGTCACGATGTGTTGTGAAGGAAATCCTTTAGTACCTCAACAATATGGAGAAAGTCCATACATAATCTAACCAAACAAAAAAAGAAAATACAGGAGAAAAGATGAAAGATACAGATGGAAAAAGAAATCTAAAAGATGGATTGATAACAATAAACATAAAAGAAGAAGACGTTTCTTTAAAAAGAAAGAATATAAACCTAAACAAAAATACTATCCAGAAGGAAAGAAAAAATGCCAATACTGGCTTTGCCACGAAGAAGGACACTATGCTAGGGAATGTCCTAAACAACGAAATCAGCCTGAGAAAAAACTATATATAATTCAAGTAGCTCAAACATACAATCTAGAACCAATAGAAGAAGACTATTCGGATTTGGAAAACATATACGAAATAGAAACAGTCACAGAATTAGAAAATGGATACAGTTCAGACGAAGATTTTTAAATGAAAAACTCTAACGCTACTTTCATAGAAGTGAAAATAAAAAATAAAACAATTAAAGCATTCATAGACACAGGAGCAAGTTTATGCTTTGCTTCGCCAGCTCTTACAATATTCAAATGGAAAAAACTTAAACAACCATTAAAAATAATGATAGCAGATGCAAGTCATTATTATATATGGTATGCTACATACTTAGAAAAAGCTTGGATACAAGGATATTGTTTTACTATACCATCTATATACAAACACGAAACAGGACTACCATTCATCCTAGGAAATAACTTTTTGAAACTATATAGACCTTTTTGTCAAGATTTAAAATACATCACTTTAAAATCACCTGTTAATGAAAAACTATCTCAAAAGAGTGAAACAGTTGAAATACCTATAGTAAAGATTGAAGACAGAAGTAATCTTATAAAAAAAATAGATTATTTAATTAATCATGAATTAATATTTTTCATAAAAACAAATCTTGAAAAAGAAATAGAAGAAATTTTAGACTCTGTCACTAGTGAAGATCCTTTAGACAAAGATAAGAATAATAATTATATGACAGTAGAAATCAAACTTAAAAACTCTTTAGACGAAGTAAAGGTAAAAAATAATATACCTTATTCTAAAAAAGATTTTGATGAATTTAAAGAAGAATGTAAACAACTTTTGGAAAAATGATTAATTTTTGAAAGCAAAAGTCCACACGCAGCACCTGCTTTTTATGTAGAAAACAAAAATGAAATAAAACGAGGAAAACGACGAATGGTCATAAATTATAAACAATTAAATGAGAAAACTATAGGAGATGCATATAAACTTCCTAGAATCGATTATATCAAAGATAGGTTGAAAGGAAAAACATGGTTTAGTACTTTAGATGCCAAATCAGGATATTGGCAATTAAGATTGCATGAAAACACAAAACCTTTAACAGCTTTTACATGCCCTCCACAGAAACACTACCAATGGAATGTTTTACCATTTGGTTTGAAACAAGTACCTAGAATATACCAAAGATTTATGGATAAAAACCTTGAAGGTTTGGAAAATATTTGTCTTGCTTACATTGATGATATTATCATCTTTAGTAATCAAGATAAAGAAGATCATTTGAAAAAACTAAAAATAGTTTTGAAACAATGCAAAGACAAAGGACTAATTCTTTCTAAAGAGAAAGCAGTCTTATGTAAACAAAAAATTGATTTTCTTGAAATAATTTCGATTCAGAAGGAAATATAGTTCTTCAAGACAATATTCTGAAAAAACTAAACGATTTTCCAGATCAAATCACTGATCGAAAACAATTACAAAGATTTCTTGGATGTTTAAACTACATTTCAGATCAAGGATTCATAAAGAACCTTGCCAAAGAAAGAACACAATTACAAAAGAAACTTTCTGAAAAAATACAGTGGAATTGGCAAGTTACTGATTCGATACAAGTACAGAAAATAAAACAGTATTGTGAAACATTGCCCGTTTTATACAATCCAAAAGAAAATGATTTTATTATCATTGAGACAGATGCTTCAAACGATACATGGTCTGGTTGCATGCTTGCAATACCAGCCAAAAAAATGAATACAAACGACCTCGAAGGTCATATGAATACAAGAACCAAAAAGGTTCGCGAGATTACACAACTCTGTAAATACATATCTGGGACGTTTACAGAAACCCAGAAAAATTATACAGTTCATGAAAAAGAAACACTTGCATGTCTAAAGATACTTTGGAAGTGGAAACTCGAGCTTTTACCTCGAGAATTCGAACTACGAACAGACTCAAAATACTTAACAAACTTCTATAGGTATACACTTCGAGACAACTACAATAAAGGAAGATTGATACGTTGGCAGCTCAAAATACGAAGATACCAGTTTCACATCGTATACATAAAATCAGAAGAAAACGCTCTTGTAGACACACTCACTCGAGAATGGAGGCCGCGATAGCCTTGATGAAACAAAACATTGAAACAATTGATCGTGAGATACAACAATTCACGAAAGCTAAACAATTGGAGATACAAAAATTCACAGAATCCAAGATGACACAGCGTCAAGAGCTTCTTGCCGCATTACACGCTGTCCAACAAGCAGCAGGACTTCCACCAACAGAGTTACCAACAAGCGTGGTGGATCCATCATCATAAAAAACATTCACAAAATCAAAAACATTTCCACAAACAGCAACCGAAGGGAATACTTCATTACCAGCAGCTATACAAGACAATGAAGATGAAAGAAAACAAGTCAAAAAATGATACACGATATTCAATGGTCCAAGTCGTGGGATCTACGACCATTGGTCCAAAGCAAGTATACACATACTGGGACACTCAGGAATAACACATAAATCCTATACTAGTTTCGAAGAAGCCAAACAAGCCCTTGAAGAAACTAAAACCTACAAAAATACTCTCCAAGCTACTCCTACTTTTCAAACCCAAAACAGCCTAAAGGAATGAATGAGAGTTCTTGGAAACATACCCACAGTAAACCCAATGGATCGTGTTCAAACATCAGCCCAAAAAGAGGCCCAAATATAACCTTCAAAAGAAAAATTTGACAATCTTCTAAAATCCATTTTTGAATACAACCCAGAGACAGACAAAAACAACATTTTTTGGTACCCAGTAAATAGAAACGGCCCAAAAGTCGTTATATTTGAACAAGCAGACCCAGACTTGATATACCAATTCTTTATACATGGATTTCTCGACACTTTATACTTCAAAACCCAAACTGTTTTCGAAAATTCAGCCCAAAACTAATGTCGACACTTCAAGACTATGCTAGACGAGTCTCAAAAGGAAATATGGATAGAGAAATAGTCTTCAAATCCACACTTTCATACCCTATCTTCAACGAAGAAGGAGTATCAGTATACTCTCATGGAATTATCAAACTGATAGTTTCAAATGGAGAATACCCCTGCATTGATACAACGAAAACACTTGATGACATAAATGAGATAGTTGCAAAACAACTAAATCAAATATTTTATGCATCACAAGAGATAAACAAGGACAATAATGTCAAGATAAACTACAAATCCAATTATCATCTGATATATGGATCTTCGAGATACACAATTCCACCGTTGCAACTAAAAACGTTGGAAAACTTCGAGAAAACTTTTATCAAGATTGAAGAACACAGCCTGAAGACATTTCCTAAAGAAATCAAACTCATCTTCTGTGAATACAGTGAAATAATTGATGAACACAGCTGTGCAATGTGCTAAGACAGACCTGAAGACAAAGATGAAGAAACAGGGTCCCACAATTCAAACGAGTCAATAAAGGAAGACACTGTTACTGAAGAATAATGTAAACTGACGAATGCAATGACGTCAAACACTCAAGGAAATACGCAAGCAATGACGAATACATCTCAATAATGCAGATTTTATGTCTTTGTCTGCTTTTTAGGTGCAGTTGACTTTTTATAAATGAAAACGCGTCTGTAACAGTGAGTCGAGTGCCTATATATTGGCCTCAATGTAGTATGTAACATTGAGACTTTAATGGAAAGAAAAAGATCATGTGTTGATAAAAAAACTCCCTGAGTTTTGAAGCTTTTAAGCTTTTCTTTTCTGTTGGCCTCACGCCTGAATAGCAAAACCATACACAACCAAATAATTCTCATACTAAGATCAAACATATACTTCGAAGAAAGACGAATAGGTAACATGGAGTGCATGAAGACAGTAGATAGGAATACACAAACAGGTAAACAATACAAACTTTGTTCAGAAACTGCTATTTATATTTTTGTATACTAGAAATTATATACATGGAAACTAGTTTAATAGATCAGATTGAACACTTTGAAACAACTGAAGAATACGGATATTTTTCTCAAGATATTGTTATAGACAACAAAAAATTAAACAAAGTTAGAAGAAAAGAGTTATACTTAATAGATGGACAAGATATGAAAACAGATTTAAAAACAAAACTAAGCAGAAAAAACATTATATTATATGGAAAATTTACATGTGAAACACCTATTGAAATTTCTACAACAAAAGGAAAACAGGCTATTTCATTGATAAACAAAGTTGATATAATTCAGAAAATAAATAAGGCAAAATATACACCTAGTGAAATAGGATATATACATATTTCTACAATACAGATACTAATTAAGAGTACATTCGCTGAAGGAATAAACTCACATATAAAACTAGCTATATGTGATGACATAATAATGAACATAAAAGATAAAATACTTGGAATAGTTGAAGGAAACCTTGCTTATACTAAACTACTTTTTAATGTAGCTTTGCACTACGCTATACCACTTGTAACAGAAAAACTAGACAAATCTTTAAACATTGCATACAAATTTGAAAGACAAGATTTAATGGAAACAAACGATTATCCGTTTTCAATAACATACACCATAGGATATGCTCTGACAAACAGCTATCATAGTAAACAATTCAAAAACACAAATAAGATATATATGGAAGATATTTTTCGAGAAGTTTCTCGCATAAAATATATACCAAAGACACCTATTATACAACATGTAAATACTAATGTTTTTCAAAATAAAACACCTAAACTTTTAAAAAGTAAAAGCACATGTTATACATATCTACCACCAAATCAAAGAACTAATGAAACAAGTACATGAGCCTCTATTAAAAACTTTAAAGAAGAGGGATCTTCTAAAGAAATAACTGAAAACGAATTCACACAATTAGCCGATCAAATGGCTAAATTAACCACAACTATAAAGGAAACACTCTGATTGTCCGCTCTGGTATCAGAGCCCGTATACGATTCTAAAAATTAAAACTAATAAACCTACAACATGTATGAGTATAATAGACTAAAATTCTATAGAGACAACATAAAAGTAATACTTGAAGGTCACGAAAAAGAAATAAAACTATATTTAAAAGCAAAAAACGAAGGACGTTTTTAGGATATGAAAAACCATTTACACATGATTAAGTATTACAAAAAACAAAAACAAATAGTTACACAATTAACTATAACATAATGGACAGATTTAATTACAAATCAAGAATAACACGAGATATACAAGAAATAGAGGAACGAGTTATTATAAACGAATATCTTGTTAAAATGACATACCATGATTTAAAACACAATAAAGATTTATCACTAAGAACTCAGGAAATAATGATAAATACTGCAAACGCTGATTTAAGAAATATAAAAAGAAAACGAAATATAGCATATCAAATAACATCTGCTTAAACTATGAATCATATAGAGAGAGAGAGAAAGAACAACAGTCAGTATAACAAGAGAAAAACAACAAACAAAAGAAATTATGAATGCTAAAAGAATTAAACAAATGGGAAAAAATTTAGAAACATCTTTACAAAAAGAACAAGTATATAAGAATATTTACCAAAAAACTATAAATAAAGACATATTAAATAGAGATTCAATAATACAAACTATAGAAAAACAAGGAAAAATAATAAATCATATAAATAATAAATTTATAGAAAAAATACATGAAAGAGAAATTAATGGACCAAATTGAAAACTTTTATAAACTATGAGTCTTATACATAATATTTTATAAATAAGCATCAAACATGATAAAGACGTTGTAGCAATCAACGTCTTATACCAAAGATGAAATACATATTATTCCTACACCATTATTACACTATAAAAGACAAAACACATTATTAATACAATTTAGCCTCCAATCTCTTTGTATTTATTGTCCAACTGTTTCGTTTAAAATTACCTCCAAATTTCTGCCAAATTTAAAAAATCATCTCTGAAGCTATAAAATGGATATTCAAAAATCTAATATTCATCCCCATTCGAATTTGTTTAAAAAGAATATTATCCGTATCTATTCAAATAAGATATTATCCATATTCCATTATAGAATTGATAAGAATATGGTAATCACACATACAATCATTTTATACATTCGTTTGATATACTTTTATCCGATTTATCCATAATCCGTATCAAATAATATATATTCTTTTATACCCTGATGAAACAAATATTAAATGCATTATACAATTATTTGAGAATTATAAAAAATAATAATAACAATACACATATGTCATATTATTATAATAATACTAAAATATTATTGATAATAATAAATTTTATTAATAACAATGAATGTATATTATAAATTATATATTGTATTTATGAGTTAATGTTTGTATGGATTTAATAGATTTATAATTTGTTAAATTAATATTTTCATATATTTCATATTTGATTGAGTTATGAAATTCTAATCTTTTATTTTTAGTAAAATTTTATGTAAAACAGGTGATGGGACCAAAATACGATCGCCCCACATTATGACACGCGGCATCACCGAGATGATGGCATCTGTCTCCCCAAGGCTGCACCATTAGTTCACGAGCGCTGAGTCCAACGAGCGCAGGTCTTCTTCAGGAGATAAGCCCAACGAGCGCTATCACTCCCACGAGCGTCCAACAAACCTAACGATGGGTACGCCTACGTGCCAAGGGAGCCCTCCTCGAGCGTCACACTCCCTCAGAGTGGCCTCTCCTTTGGCTCGTCATTTGAATTGGAGCCAACATTCCCCTCAGCGGATATCTTGGCCTCCAAGACTCAAGGTTGTCACGAGCGCGCTCTCAAGCCCTCGTTACCAACCACCCACATGGCTCTCTGACACAACGTACATGCCCGCGCACCTGCCACTGTTGCTAGCACTAACTTTTGGGCCGCTTTTGCAGAAGATTCCTCCTAGGTTTCTCTCTCACAGCGCCACGTGTTAGGGCAACATTCGGCCAGGACCACTTGAGGCAAATGACCAAAGGGCCCTTGACCCTCAACTATAAATAACCCAAGTCATCTTCTACACTGTAAGCATTCTTCAAGCTTTCTTCCTCACTGCAACTGTGACTGAACTTACATTTTCTTCACTGAACTGAACTGACTTGAGCGTCGGAGAGCCAAACTGGGTATCACCCCCAGTCCCCCAGCTTGGCCGTCTGACTTTCTTGTGCTTGTCCCAACAGGTTGAACTCACTTCCTCATTTCCGGCGAAGCTCCGGTGGTTTCCTCCACAAAATACAAATCGTAAAGTGATCGGATTCGGACCATCCATTTCCGGACCCATCATTTTTGGCGCCGTCTGTGGGAAACCAATCTTCTTTCTACTTCCTTTCTTTTTGTTGGTGGAAAAACAAGCACATCTTCATCTTCAACAGCCATGGTTGCAACGAGATCTGGTGCTGTAGGAGGAGGAGAAAACACCTCCCAAGGTGCAAACGTTGTTCTTCCCCCCACCGCCACTGGTGGAGCGCCGCCGCCTTCCGCCGCCGCTGATGTAGCACCTCCCGCCGCAGGAGTGACTCCGCAGGCAGAGTCTTCTGCACCGCCACCCGCACCGCCGGCGATGCCCGTTCCCGCCACCGCGGGAGGAGTATCTTTTTCAGCTCCACCGCCGCTTGCACAGAATTCCTGGGTCCATCCCCAGATGAACCTTGGAATGCAAGGTTACATGATGCCACCTCCAGGCTATACTCTCACTCCGGCCGCCATGATGCCGCCGGTCCAGCCATATCACGCCGGCCAGATCCAGCTCCCAGTGGTGGTTCCCAGGGAGATTGAAGGAGTAGAGTTACCTCCTTTGACCACTCAACAGCTACGGGCTCTCTATGCCCAGTGTGAGGTTCAGGCGGCTCAGGGGGCATGGGAAAGATTCCATTCCATGTATTTCCCCTCTGGGCAGGCCACTCAGATTGCCGCCCCTTTGGGCGGACAACAGAACTTTCCCCTCAGAGAAGCTCAGGCTGTCTTGAGGGCACAACCACCACCACCACCGGCCAGAGAAGTGCCCCAACAGGAGGGCAACGAGCGCGCCTCCGTGGGCAGGAACAGAGAACCCACGGAGCGAGTGAATGAAAATGAAGGAGACTCGCATGTCTCCAGGAGGGGCTCACGAGCCCACAAGGACAAGCAAGTGGAAGTAAATCCTGACGTCCTCGCGGCTGTGCAAGACCAGCTACAGGGCCTCAAGGATATGGTGGGACAGCTCTCACGAGGGCGCTCAACTCAGATCTCCCATACTCGGGATGAACGGGTTGACGCCAGGAGCACCCGCACCAAGGATCCTCCACCGAGGGTCCCCCGTCGGAAGGAGCCGGAGGAAAACTTCGGCACGTACGAATACCACCCCTTGGCGAGGGGTTCACCCCTCGTCGAAGAGGTTTTGATGGCCCAAGCCGGCATGTCAAAGTCCCCACATCCATCAACAGATACGACGGGACAACCGATCCAGCGGAGCACTTGGATCATTTTGTGCATCTCATGCACCTTTACGAGCATTCCAGCCATTACTGGGCGAAAGTGTTTGTCACTTCTTTGGTAGGGATGGCTCAAGAGTGGTATAAGCGCCTGCCACCGCGCTCGATCCACTCATATGAAGAACTGGCCGATGCCTTCCTCAACCACTTCAACTCTTTGAAGGCACCAGTTACCGCACCCACAGCGCTCTACAACGTGGTGCAGGGCAAAAACGAATCACTGCGCTCGTTCTTCGCCCGCTTCAATAAGGAGATCTTGCAGGTGGAAAGGCCCTCGATGGATTTCTTGATCCCAGTTCTCTTCCAGGCTGTAGATCACAAGCAGTATGTGAGCAAAAAATTTGCTGATGCCATCGTGGAGAGGAGGCCTGGGACCCTCATGGGCCTGAGAGAGATAGCCGAGCCATTTTTCGCGCTCGAAGATATGTACGGGACGAATGGTCCCCGACATCATAGCCCGGCCAGGAACGAGCGACCTCATCACGAGCGGGGGCGAGATGTGGCAGTAAAGAAAGAGCGCCCTCAAGAGCGCAGAAAGTCGCCACTACCCCCTCGTAGATTCGAGCGCATTCCGCTCACCCGGCCAAATTCTGAAGTGTACAATCTCTCCGATAAAAAGCTCTTCAAAAGACCCATCAAAATGAGAGAAACAGACTCACTCAGGCGCTCGAACAAATACTGCGCCTTCCACAAGCAGAGAGGGCATGACACGGATGAGTGCCGGCAATTGGAGGCTGAAATCCAAAGGCTCGTTGCAGGGGGCCACCTGAAGGAGTTTGTCCGGGTACTCGAGCGCTACGATGAACAATGCAATGAGCGCTCCGGAAGGAGGAGAAGGAGTCCTTCCCGGTCAAAGAGCCCAAGGGGCAGGGGACCCCCGGAAAGCAGCAGCCGCCGAGGTAATAAAGGCAAAGCCCCTGAACAAGAAAACGAGCCCTTCGCGGTCATAAATATGATTGCGGGAGGTTCATCAGGAGGGGATTCAAACGCCTCTCGACGGAGGCACATTCGGAGCTACAACCAACGCCCAGCAATGCCCAAGCCTATCTACGCTATCCAGAGATCAGGCGCTCCAAAATCAAGAGAAAATGATGTAATAGGCTTTGATGATAGGGATCTAGAACATATTGTAACGCCCCATGGGGAGGGTGTAACCTCAGATTGCCCCATGGTGGTTAGTTTAGATGTTCATAACCATGTTGTAAAAAGGGTATTGGTGGATAGTGGAAGCTCGGTTAATGTTTTGCCTTACTCTACTTTCTTAAAAATGAAGGTTGATCTCCCGCTCGAGCCTCTCAAAACAGCCCTCATCGGCTTTGGAGGCTCGGAAGTGGTCCCAAGAGGGCAAATACGTCTGGCTACATCATTCGGCCGAGCCCCTCAACGCAAAACGCTCTTGGTGACGTACGCGGTGGTGGAGATCGACATCCCTTACAACATCATAATTGGGCGCCCAGCCCTCGTGGATTTCAAAGCCATCATCTCCACCTACCACCAGAAGATTAAATTCCCTACTCCCGAGGGCGTGGGAGAAGTGCTGTGCAATGTGCGAGAGGCTTGGGAATGTTACATGCTGTCCCTCAGAAAGCCAAAAGCGGAGAAAACCTTCCAGATTGGTTCCACCAAAAAGTCCGTGGATTTCCCCAACTTGGACGAGGATAGCCCAGCACGGAAAAGGGCGAAATTGAACAAAAAGAAGAACAAGAAGAAGAGAGGAAACAACGAGGAGAATCCCCTCGAGAGTGTTCCCCCAGGGACCGTTGGCGGATCGTCCTCAGAAGGAGACGAGCCGGAAGAAAGCGAACCAGCCTCTGGCGATCGTTTGACGGGAAAGAAAAGGGCGCTCGAACTTCCTCGCCCTGAGGTAAGAATCGAGCCCTCGGAAAAATTCCTCACCATTGAGCTGGAGCCTGGAAACAAAGACAAGACTACGCAGATAGGCTCAAACCTCTCAGGGCCTTCTCAGATCATGATGATCGATTTTCTAAGGGAGAACAAGGATGTATTCGCGTGGAAAGCCTCTGATCTCACCGGGATTGACCCAAGTGTCATTGTCCATAGGCTTAATGTGGATCCATCTTTCAAGCCCATCAAGCAGAAAAAGCGGGATGTGCATGGCTTTCGGAAAAAAGTCATTGAAGAGGAAGTTAATAAACTCTTGGAGGCTCAATATATCGAGCCCATCTTGTACCCGGAGTGGTTATGCAATGTCGTCTTGGTGCCCAAGAGCGCAAATAAGTGGCGCATGTGCAATGACTTCACGGATCTCAACAAAGCCTGCCCAAAGGATCCTTACCCGCTACCTCGGATTGATCAATTAGTGGATTCGACCGCTGGTTGCGAGCTCATGAGCATGATGGATGCTTTCCAGGGATATTACCAGATCTTTATGGCCCCGGAAGACCGCCCCAAAACTTCGTTCGTTGTCCATATGGGGGTGTATTGCTTCCTAGTCATGCCCTTTGGACTCAAGAACGCCGGAGCTACATATCAGCGGCTCGTAAACAAGATGTTTGAGAGTGAAATTGGGAGGTCCATGGAGGTTTATGTTGATGATATGATTGTCAAAAGCGAGCGCCAGGATTCCCATCTGGATGATCTCAAGCGCACCTTTTCAATCTTGCGCCAATATGGAATGAAGTTGAACCCCTCGAAATGCACCTTTGGAGTACAAGGGGGAAAGTTCTTGGGATACATGGTCAGCCAGAGAGGAATTGAGGCCAATCCAGAGAAGATCAAGGCCATCCTGGAAATCCCCTCCCCTCGAAATTTGCGGGAGGTGCAGGTCCTGGTAGGCAAAATCATCTCATTGAATAGGTTTATTTCGCGCTCGGCGGACAGAAACCTTCCCTTCTTCAAAATTTTGAGGAACGCACGTAACTTTGCTGGGACCAAGGAGTGTGAAAAGGCGCTGCAGGATATGAAAGCTTACTTATCGAGCGCGCCACTGCTGACTAAGCCTGTCGAAGGCGAGAGGTTATTCATGTATCTTTCTGTTTCTCCTGAAGCCACGAGCGCGGTTCTGGTCGCTATACGAGAACGGAAACATTTGCCTGTCTATTATCTGAGCAAAACCTTACAAGGAGCCGAAAAGAAATATCTGGAGATTGAGAAATTTGCGTTCGCTCTTATTAACGCCTCAAGAAGACTAAGGCCTTACTTTCAAGCGCACTCAATAACGGTTCTCACCGACCAACCCTTGAAGCAGGTGTTGTCCAAGCCAGACGTATCTGGCAGATTAATCAAGTGGGCCATCGAATTGAGCCAGTTTGACTTATGCTTCGAACCCCGGACCGCGATACAGGCTCAAGTTGTGGCGGATTTGTTGGTTGAACATTTTGGTTTCGAGCCCACCGTTGCGGAGAGTGAGGGGTTATGGGTACTGCACACAGATGGTTCCTCAACCTCTCAAGGGGGAGGAATAGGAGTGGCCCTCAGAAACCCCGATGGGATTGAACTGGACTTTGCGATCAAGCTGGATTTCCAAGTCACTAATAATGAAGCGGAATATGAAGCCCTCGTGCAAGGGCTGAGCATAGCCTTTCAGAATGGAGCCTCCAGAATCACTGCTTACGTGGATTCACAGTTAATAGCGAGCCAGATTGAAGGAACATATGAGGCTCGAGAAACCACCATGGTACAGTACCTAAAGAAAGCCAGAGAAATCATTGGGAAGTTCAAGGAATTTCACCTACTTCAAATACCGCGAGGAGAAAACGAGCGCGCGGACGCTCTGTCCAAGTTTGCTTCAGCTTTAGAAGGCGCTTCCGAGCGCTCTGTTACGTTCCTCAGAACTGAGGAACCTTTGATCAAAGAAAGGGTCGCCACCAAGGTGGTCGCCATGATTGATCCAAACGAGCCCTGTTGGCTTGACGACATCATCATTTTCTTGAGGGATGGAATCACTCCAACTGACAAGGTGGAAGCCAGGAAGGTCAGGAATAAGGCCCCTCGTTTCGCTCTGGATCCCGAGGGGAGATTGTTCAAAAAGTCATTTCAAGGGCCCCCAATGAGATGCCTAAGGCCCTCCCAAGCAAAGGAAACGCTCGAGCTCATACACAGTGGAAGTTGCGGAAATCATTCCGGAGGGCGTATCTTGGCAAAGAAGATTCTGAGAAGTGGGTTTTATTGGCCTACGGTTCTCCAGGATGCTATTGAATTTTCGAGGAAGTGCCCCAAATGCCAATTTCATTCAAATCTCCCTCAATTGCCAGCCGCACAAATGATCCCGATAGATGTTTCTTGGCCTTTTGACCAGTGGGGAATAGACATTGTGGGCCCCCTACCCATGGCTGCAGGACAAAGGAAGTTTGTCATTTTAGCCGTCGACTACTTCACCAAGTGGGCCGAGGCTGAAGCTGTTGCAAAAATCACTTTCAAGGTTGTAAGGGACTTTATTTGGAAGAACATCATCTGCAGGTACGGAATACCGAGGGTACTCATATCTGACAATGGATCCCAGTTCATAGCAGCTGACACACGAGAATGGTGTTCGGAGTTGGGGATAGAACAAAGATTTACCTCTGTGGGACATCCACAATCTAATGGACAAGCAGAGGTTACCAACAGGATCATTTTGCAACATCTGAAAACCATGCTTGAAAGCAAGAAAGGTGAGTGGGCTGAAGAGCTGCAGGGAGCGCTTTGGGCTTATCGCACAACCCCACGAGCGGCCACGGGAGAAACACCATACGCGCTCGTTTATGGATCAGAAGCAATGATACCAGCGGAGATAGTAAATGAGTCCGCTCGTGTTGGCTATTTCGAGCCGCAGCTCAACGATGACAACAGGAGCTTGGAGTTGGACTTGCTGGATGAAAGGAGAGACCGAGCGTGGGCTAAGATCCACCACTACAAAGCCTCTGTAGCCCAACAGTACAACAAGCGTGTGAAGGAAAGAACTTTCCAGCTAGGAGACTTGGTTTTGAAGAAAGTGGAAGTATCCAAGCACGTGGGTAAGTTGGACCCCAATTGGGAAGGCCCATTCAAGGTCATACAGCTCAGAGCTAATAACACTTACACCCTGGAGACACTTCAAGGCGAGCGCTTGCCTCGCCCTTGGAACGCATGTAACCTCCGGCGGTTTTATGTTTAAAAGCTCTTTGCAAACTCCAATGTAACAACCCACTTTGACGGGTTCTATGTACTTCAAATCAAAATGAAAGGTAACATAATCCTTTTTTAATTTCTTTAGTATTCCGGTTTCTTTGGTTGGTTGAATGGATAAGTCCCACGTCCCTCGTCTTCTCGAGCGTGGTTGGCAACCCATTCCAATATGAATGCTGTTTTCTCTTATGGGTTACGCTGGCCAGCAATCTACTCCACATGGGGGGACGCCCTCATAAGGATAGACTGGTTACGCTCACAACCAATTAGGCAAGACGGAAGGGGATCGCGAAGAAAATCCTAGTAGGCCTTGGCTGTTTCTTACAACGCCTTGCGCTCGAAAACGGGATCTCCCACGAAAACGCATCCTAGTAGGCCTTGGTTGTTTCTTAAAACGCCTTGCGCTCGAAAACGGGATCTACCACCAAAAAAAAAAAAAAAAAAAAAATCCCAGTGTGCCTTGGTCGTTTCTTAAAACGCCTTGTGCTCGAAAATGGGATTTCCTGCAGAACCAAGAAAAGGATAAGAGCCAGAGCGCTCGAATGATGGCCTCAGAATCAAAAGGGACTTTGCTCAAGTCTGGAGCGTAGGGGCAATCCCACAGTAAGACCCTCACGACCGCTCAAGACTTAGACAAATTTTCAAAGTCTGTGTCAAAGACAAAATTTATACAAGCCTTGAGCGGGGGGGGGGCCATCTCACCATTATACCCTCACAAGCGCTCAAGACTTAGGCAAATTTTCAATTTCAAGAGCAAAAGCAAAATTTATGCAAGTCTGGAGTGGGGGACAATCTCACAATAAGACCCTCACGATCGCTCAAGACTTAGACAAATTTTTCATCACAGAAGCAAAACATCATCACAAGGAATAAAGCATTCACAGGAGTATACTACACAGTCTTATTATATAATTCATAAATGAACAAGAAGAACAACAAAGTCATCGAGAAAGAGACATTTTATTCATTAAGAAAGGAGGAAGCGTATTACAAAGCTAAAGGGCTCAAAGGCCCATAAAATCCTATTGCAAGAAAAAGCAGAAAAATTAAGAAATACAGGAAAAGTGATAGAGGAAGGATTTTAAGCAGCTGGGGGGACATCCTCATCAACAACCACCAGAATTGGGCCCTGAACTGGGCCGTGAATGGGACCCTCAGGCTCTTGCGGATCGTTGGGAGCATTGGCAGGAGTAGGCTCATTGGCGTCGGGAGCATTGGCGTTTTCATCTACTTGAATTGGGGCATCCTCTATGAGCGGCGCTTGTGGCTCGTCTTCATGAGCGTCAGATGGACCCACACCCCCTTCCCTGTGGGCATCGGCGTACTCATCCTGGATCAATTTCACCAGGAAGTCGTACTCCATTTCCGCTATGCTGTCAGCGGGGTCGTTGGGATCCTCTTCTGCCTCCTCACAGCGCTCATTAAACATGAGCCCCGTACCCTCAGCGCCCTTCATTGCTGGATCTGTCAATCCTTTGTGGATGCCCTGATCCACTGCCAGGTTGAAAGCATTTTGAGCCTCGTCCAAGCAGTGTAACGAGGCCGCGAAGTTGAAAGCTTTGGAATGACAGAACTTAATCAACGCCTCCTTGGTCGCACGCTCTAGGCTCCGAGGCCACTCGCTAACAGTATCATTAAACTTGCGCTCGGCCTCCTGAGCCCTTGCTCTCAAGCTCTCCCTCTCCGCCTCAGCCTTCCTGAGCCGCTCGTTAGCTTGGGCTAGCTCGTTGCCCAAACGGATCCGAGCGCCGTCCACAGCCACGAAGTCCTCCTTCAGCTTTGACAGCTCTTCTTCATTTTTGTTGTACAAACCCTTGATGGTTTCGTACTTGGCTATCTCAGAATCTAGCTGCCCTTGGATATGAGCCGGATCATTCGAGCGGGCCACCTTCTTGTACTTGGCTTTGCGCTCGGCGTAGGTGGAGGCTCGCATTTGTACATTCCGGAGCCGAGGAAGAACTTGCTGCATAGTCGAGGGGAAAAGTGTTAGCAGAAGAATGGTGAATTACAGAAAAGAAGAATGCAAGAAATGGGGACTTACGGAAATTAGGGCGTGGGCGGCATCGAACGTCACCTTCTCTACAGACTCACTGTAGAGGTGCCTGTGGTCTGCCGAGAATTGAGCCCGGCTGAATAAATCATCAGTGATAGTCTGGGCAACCGAGCCTGACCTCAACAGAACCGGTCCGCCGTCGGGGGCGCCAGTGAAGTCTCTGTCCCCTCGGCGAGGGAAATCCCACATGTGTTCCTCCTCTGAAGAGGAAGTGTCCCCCTCGCCTCGGGGACCCTCAACCACTTGTTTGCCCTTTCCTCTAATCGCGGCGGAGTCAGGCATTCTCTTCCTCTTGCGGGAAGGTCTATTTGCGCTCGCGCTCGGAGGAGTCTCTGTAATCGCCAAAGTGGTGTTTGGCCTCGTTGTTTCTGCAGGAAGGAGAGGTTGAACATCTCCCGCTCTCTCCGGTCGTCTGGTGTCCCTGGGGACCAACCTACGTTCCCCTCGGCCACGAGGGGGTTGCACCTCTGGGTTGGCACTTGAACTGGAACCCCCACGAGCGTCCCCTCTGTCATTGCGGTTACGGGGGCGTTGGGGCTCGCGCTGTTGGTTCCCCTGTGTGGCTTGGTTCCTTTGGGCGTTGGCGAAACGAGCTGCTTGTCTGATGCCACCTGCCATTTCTAAGATAGCGGCTCCTGCAAAAATGAAAGTACGAGGGTTATAAGTCCTTGAGCAAGAATTGTTAGGTGCAAATTACAAGTACAAGAAAGCAGTTAGTATTCATCCCTATCTAAGGTTAGTGCCCTAAGGATCTAACCGTCTCTCTCTATGTCACGAGCCGGAGGGTTGTCAAGGAAATGAGGGTCGTTGGTAAGACCACACAAGAACATGAGTTCCGCATCGTCTATCCAGTCCTTTGCTTGTATGAGGTGACCCTCGTCCCTTAGGGTTGTTGCCAGGTTTTTAGCCCAGTCTCTGGGGAGTGAGGGTGGCAAACGGCTCTTTGAGTACGAGCCCCATTCCGTGATCACCCCAAAATCCTCTCCTGCTGGAGCCTTGACAAAGATGAATTTTTCTTTCCAATCAATGCCATAGGTGCTCGAGGGTGAGTTGATCAACTTCATGTGGGCCTTCGCTTGGACGTAATAAAAACCCGCCTCAGGAGAAGAGCGAGAGGAGCTGACCACTTGGAAAAGGGCATTGAAGTTCCGCAAATAGGGCTCGTAGCCCATGGTCCTCATCAGAATTATGAAACAGGTCAGGAGGGCCAAGCCGCTGGGCACTATTTGGGATGGACACAAGCCCAAGTCATTCAGCAAATGGGTCATTGAGACTGAAATGGGGAACCTCAGGCCTCCTGAGCGCACGGTGTCCACATACACTGCCATTTCCCCAGGAGGCGGATTATTTGCACGCTCGTGGCTTTGGGGAATTCTCCAAGTATACCGCTCGTCCCAATAGATGGGGGCCATCATTGTCTTTATATCTCCCACAGTGACGGTGCTGGGAGTCTCATCTGGCGTGCGCTCGGTAGCCTGATAACCTGAGCCCTCCCCCTCGTTGGGTCCTTTGGATTTCTGGGTTTTCTTACTCTTGCCCTTGTCACGGGCCCTTTCCGAAGGCCCAGTTATGGCTTCCGCCACTGGAAGCGGATTTGCAACACGGGCCCTTTCTGAAGGCCCAGTTACGGCTTCCGCCACCGGAAGCGGGTTTGCAACCGCCACGGTCACTCTGTGGCGGTGGGGATGTGTGGCACTTTGAGTTATGGGGAGGGATACTCCTTGTCTTTCTGCCTCAATCACCAGATCCATCTCCTCAAAAAGAGGATCCACTCCGCCTGGGTTTCTGTCTTCCATAGCCATTACCGCCGCCCCCAACTCTTCATCTCTGGGGGAATTGTGGGAAGAAGAACTATCGGTGGCCATCTCTTGAATTTCACGGGCAAATTCTTCAACATGTTGGTCGGCCATGGCAGAAACTGGGGATTTGGAGGTTTTTCTTGGAGAGAGTTTAAGGTTCAGAAATACGGGAATCTGAGGGATTACAAAGTCCTAAGGTCCGAATCTACGGTTAGCAAAGTCAGAAAATCACACTGGAGATTTACCTTGAAAAGTTTCTGAAGAAAACTGAAGAAGAGGTTGAAGATACTCTAAGAACTGGAATGCAAGAGAATTTTCTTTGCAAAGGATGCTTGAGAGTTTTGAATGCGTAAAGAGTGTGAAGATTGCAGAATCCCTTATTTATAGGGATGGGAGTTGGTACCGTTTTGGGCAATAAATTCAAAATGGCAATCATTTCCCGCCTAGGAAACCGCCCACTTTATGGAACCGGCACATGCTTCCCAATGCTCACGCGCCCCACGCGCACCCGCATTTAATGCTCTGACGTTTCAAGGGCTTCAGAATAGTACCAACATTTAATGCGGAAGTGATACGATCGGTCAGTTGAAAAGACCGCATTAATGGCGCATTCAGAGGAAAAATTGCTCAACACGCCAAGTTCTATACGAGCGTTGCGCGCAAGAGATTGAGCGTGTCAAAATTCTATAGTCCTTATCAACTAAGGACTACAGAATTGGGGGGCAAAATGATGGGACCAAAATACGATCGCCCCACATTATGACACGCGGCATCACCGAGATGATGGCATCTGTCTCCCCAAGGCTGCACCATTAGTTCACGAGCGCTGAGTCCAACGAGCGCAGGTCTTCTTCAGGAGATAAGCCCAACGAGCGCTATCACTCCCACGAGCGTCCAACAAACCTAACGATGGGTACGCCTACGTGCCAAGGGAGCCCTCCTCGAGCGTCACACTCCCTCAGAGTGGCCTCTCCTTTGGCTCGTCATTTGAATTGGAGCCAACATTCCCCTCAGCGGATATCTTGGCCTCCAAGACTCAAGGTTGTCACGAGCGCGCTCTCAAGCCCTCGTTACCAACCACCCACATGGCTCTCTGACACAACGTACATGCCCGCGCACCTGCCACTGTTGCTAGCACTAACTTTTGGGCCGCTTTTGCAGAAGATTCCTCCTAGGTTTCTCTCTCACAGCGCCACGTGTTAGGGCAACATTCGGCCAGGACCACTTGAGGCAAATGACCAAAGGGCCCTTGACCCTCAACTATAAATAACCCAAGTCATCTTCTACACTGTAAGCATTCTTCAAGCTTTCTTCCTCACTGCAACTGTGACTGAACTTACATTTTCTTCACTGAACTGAACTGACTTGAGCGTCGGAGAGCCAAACTGGGTATCACCCCCAGTCCCCCAGCTTGGCCGTCTGACTTTCTTGTGCTTGTCAGGTAAATGAATTCGAATTCGAATTTGAATATAGGATACTAATATGATATTCTAACGAATACGGATAATCTGATATCCAGATAACATCTGTTGGATACGAATATTATTTTTATTATTCATCGGATAACGGATTTACTAAACGGATTCGGATTCAAATATTGCATATCCACTTCGTTTATTATCCGTTTACCCCCCTAATTATCTCTCACAAAAAATAGAAACTAAAAAATAAATAACGATTTGGTTCCACATAAACAAACCAATTTTTCGTGATGGATCATCGAGTTTTTCATCAGACATCACATAAGTTCTCCTCTATGATGCACTCTTGCACAAGAATGAGGAATACAAAAATAACATAATACGGAGATTGAAATAAGAACATGGTATAATATACATGCAATAATATAATTTTTTTTTCAAAATTCTCCACGTAACAAGCATTTGATTATTTTGACCCAACTTCCCACGCGACACAAGCACAAGGCCAAAATACTAATACGCGGTTCATCAATTGAATAGGAAAAAAGTATAATATTGGTCCGAATTAATTTTTTTCCCATAAAACTTACCTTTTCCAAACATTTCTCAAAGTAGTGGTAATCGTTTTGCATGCATTTATGAAATGCGTATAAGGGGGTTCAGTTGATTATAAAGTCAAGGTCTTTGAAAGTTATATATAGGGCAATATTAATGACACCATTAGATATGTGCCTTCACCTAAATAAATACAAACATTATAGTTGTAGTATCAAAATGTTATACTTCTTTACCTGGTTTTTCTTTGTTGACACTGTAATATATATTGTTCAATGGCTCAACCAGAACTTTAATATAAGGTATAAGATTAAAATTTATAAAAAAATTTAAGATTTTAGGGGAGTAAAAGAAGACAAAAAAAAAAAAAAAAAAAAAGAAAAAAGGATGAAATTTAGGTACTCCGTAGCTTAGGATGAAAAGAGGAAGACAGTTAGGTGCAATGCTAGCTTAATCAGAGGTCTCGAGTTCGAGTTTATGGGAACGCAACTACCAATTATAGGGAGAGTTTGACATCCTAAGTGGTCTGTCCAATTACCTTCATGAACAATACTCCAATTACCTAGGTACTCTAATTTTTATCAATAATACTCTAATTTAAAACGTAAATATTTGAACAATACTCCAATTACCTAGATACTCTAATTTTTATGAATAATACTCTACTTTAATTTAAAACGTAAATACTTTAACTTTTACAAACAATATTTTTTTCTTTTCTTTATTTTTCCTTCTAATACTTCAATTTTAAACCGAAAAATCAACCCTAAAACTGGAAATTGCTAAAGGCCTAAAGTGCATGAAAAGTCAATCAAAAGTGTAAGACCTTTGTGCTTACAAATTGAAATCTGAGAAAAGATGACAAATTTTAGGGTGTGCATCTAGCTTGTAAGCTTGACATGAATTCTAAGAAATGGATCTTGATCTACATCAAAGATGGCCCTACACATTATATATCTACAACATAATGCTAATGGGCATATTCCAAATCAGACCCAAAACAAAACCACCACAGAGAAACATCATCCAATTTCAACTCCCACCTAAGGGATGTATTTGAAATATCAATCCAAACCTAGGGGAGCCCTCTGTAATTGCTGTATTTTCCTACAATACCCACATTTTTGCAGAAACCGTTTGACAATCTCCTTCGGTTTTGTATGAACACTGGTTAACTGGCAAGACAAAGTGGACATATTATTTTTTAAGCTTTAGGAAATCAGTCCCATTATGTTGATTATCACAATACTTGAATGATGTTAAAATTCGACAATCAAGTAGGGCATCTTTGTAATTTTGAAAGTAGGAAGGGAGGTTTCTGTTAATAGACATAAATATGGGTGGTCACTGCAATTAACCAAAACCTTTTTCCTTTTCATTTGTGAAAATGAATTCATTCCTCTATCATCATTTGTGCTCTATTTTCTGATTCTTGCTGACAAACTTGGAATAGAACGAGACGGCAGATCAAACTTCAAATAAGATTACGCCGGCTTTGCTATGAGCATAAAAGGTATTTCGGTCGCCGGTGATTGCCGGTACACCAAATATCTGGTGGTGTGGGCCATCTCTGAGGGCAGAGGAACAGCTTAACAAGTTGTCAAATTTCTCATGAAAAATGAAAATGATACCACGAGTGACGAATTCGGTTTAATCTGATCATTATCCATTTGTTTTCTTCGCTTGCAAACAGAAAAATTGATTCATTTTGTAATGAAAAATTTTAATTAATTAGAGAGTGATATTTTTAATCCATTTTATAAATTTGCAAAAAATTATTAGTGATATCAACAAAAAAAAAAAAAAAAAAAAAAAAAAGATTTCAGTTACGATACAATAGTTATACGGACAATCACCACAAACTCTCAAAAACAATTGTAACTAAAAGAAAAGGACGATGATATAAACAAACTAACTTATCTATCTATCTATCTATCTATATATATAGCTGAAAATCAGGTGAAATTTGATTACAGAACACTGTCATATAGCTGATGATTGTCCTTCCCATCCTCAATTTGTCACACTTACGTTGTTTCTCAACCTTCACTTTAGCCTGCCTGCATATACCATTGTTGTCACGTACAACCAAACTCCCATCATGCTGAAAAAATTAAAATAAGCCTATCTCCACGAGTTTTTGAGCACCAAAGTCGCCACTATTTCCCAAAATCGTAAGCAAGAGAGGACTAAAATTGAGAAATATTGAATAAAAAAGGGATGCAATGTGAGAAAAATAAAAAAAAATAGCATCTTTAGAGGAACAAAAATGGTATTTTTCCTTATTTTTTATAGTTTAGGTACAAGTCTTTGGATTTCTAACAATAACAAACTATGCAGTACAAAACATTTTCCCCATCTTTTACTATGCACAAACATGACATCCAGAAGCATGCAACACAATATATATATACACTACACATACATCACTGGATATATTTAGGGAGCTATCATCTATATATGAAATTCTTGCTTGTAATATTAGCCCCAAATGCTCAAGAATTTGTGTATTTATATTCTAAAATGTTTAGGTGATTCCAAATTATGATTTTCGTTTGTAGAAATATAAGGAATATTAAATGAATTTGGTAACGGGGCACCACTAAATTTCCTGGCAGAATTGTCTAGAGTTCTTTAAAGTGAAATAAATTATCTGAAAGGTGTAGAATTAGTGTGCTTTCATGTTTAAAACCATTTTAGTAAATCTTTTTTCTATTTAGATTTTCATTTTACTTCATGAATCTTGTGTTTCTTTAAAAATACAATATTTGTAATGAAAAAATAATTTCACTTTAGTTGTCGAGCCAACACAGATGTAAAATTAGTTAATGTTATTGGAGGATATAAGGAGTTAGGGGAAGATTTATTCTTCATACGTAAGATGTCATACAGAATTTTATTTCATACTTATTTGGTTTTACAGATTTGTATATATTATTCTACTATTCTTTGTATAATTTTTACAGTTTCTATGCATATCTTGGTTTCATTTTATTTTTATCAATTCATTACAATAGGTGTATCACTTTTGATGAAGACTGGGTACTCTGAGTCTCATGTTTGGATGGGGTATGCATTGATTGATATGTTAGCGAAGGGGTATGGTGATTTGGACTCAGCAAACAAAGTGTTCGATGAAATGTCCGTGAAGAACTCTGTTTCTTCCGTCTTTGATGATCACAAGGATTACTCAATTGGGTTGTCCGAGAGAGGGAGTCCAGTTGTTTGTTGATATGATTATTGTAGGATTTGTTCCTGATTCTTTTTACAGCTTAAATGGAAGGACAATCACCAGCTATATGAATAAGTCTCACTATATATTTATGAGATATTAATGGCTGAATTGTTCTATATATATACAAATTAGTTTGTAAGTTTTAATAGCGTCCTAGTTACAATTGTTGTTGAGAGATTGCGGTGATTGTCGGTATATCTACTGTATCATAATTGAAATCTAATTAATTTCTAATTATTTTCATTAGTCTGTACAATTTTTCCTAATGTTTGAGCTTATTTCAATCTGACAAGATATATTACAACGCATCACCATTCACCCATAATTTTTTTGGATTAAACATTTTTTACATTCCAATGTGACGTGGGCCTAGATTACGCTGCCACGTGGGCATCACGCGGCCCCAACGGCTGCCCACCACGTGTCTTCACGCCTAGGCAGACTATTCAAAGGTGCCATGCTATGCCACGCTGTACAGTGCGAGGCCTCCGGGTCGACTCCGTTGGACCAAGATCGGCTTTGAGCCGACCTGACCAATCCTCCTCAACCGTAGTTCGGCTCGTTCAGGGTAGCTCGATGTCTAGCCGAGTGAACCTAGTGGGACCCCACAACCATCTCCCACATTAATTGCGGAGGTGACATCCGCACTGTTCCTTACGCGCATTTAATGCTCCTGCAAACAAGTACAAGAAGCCATCATTACTCCTCAGGTATAAATACTCCTTCATTAATGTCATCACACAAGCACATTTATTACGCCCAAAACTACTCGAAAGGCTCTCAAACCACTAGATACTAACTTGGCCGTCGGAGTACCGACAAAGGGGAACCCCCCACCAGTCCTTTATCGGTCTTTAGCTCACGTTTGCTCACCTTTCACTCAGGTCAACTCTAGTTCGAGGGCATCCACATTATAAATTCTAAGTGGTCAAGTCAACCTTTTCGAGCCACCTCAGCAGCCCGGAAACCGACACGATCATTTTGGCGCCGTCTGTGGGAACCACTCGGACAGAAGCTTAGCTAGGATGGAACTACGCAGTCACCGAACGCTGGGAGCAGAGGAGCAAGGGGTCGAAGTACCCAATAAAGGGGATGGACCTAGCCACATACAGGTCCAACCCGGGGTCAATACGCGGGGCGCCCCCGTGCCTATGGTTTATGCGGTCCCTGATTTGGATGCCTACTTAGAGAAATGTCGAGCCTAGGCCGTGGCCGAGGGTCGGGCCCCTATCTTCCCTGAGAGACCCCGGGCCAGCCCAGCCACGCCATTGCCCGACCAGTATTCACCATATTACGGGCCGCCCATGCATTATGGGTATCCCCCTCCGCCCTGGGGATATCACCCGACGCCTGTTTACTATTAACCCGAGCACTACGGCCCACCCCCACCACCTGGCCCCGGCCAGGGACAAGGGGCAGGTCGGGGGCAGCAACGCACTGAATTGGTGAACCTTGAACAGGTTGTCGAATCAGCTCGGCGTCACGATAAGCGTCCCATTGATCGAGCCCAGCAGGAGGCGGACCTTCCCAGACCCAAGTGGAGGAAGGAAGACCAAACAACTGCTCGTGTTTCCAGGGCGGTTAGCAGATCGGAAAGTTTGTCCCAGAATCAAGAAAGAGAGCAGCGGCCTAAGAACTCCGGGGTCTTCGACCATCTGGGAGCTAAGGTCCATCCTGAAGACCCCAGGTTGTCCAATCGGGGCTTTACCGTGGGACGAGATGACCTCCAGAATCGCTTGCCCCGCCGAGATAGATCACCCCACCGATCGCCGCCACCTCATGCTCCGCGCGCCGAGGAAGAAGATGAGGGTTCTTACTCTGACCCTCCACCAGCTCGCCAAGGTAGACGAGGTCGTGATCAAGACCTGATTGATCCGCCACCCCCACGGCGTCAACATGCTCGACAGTACAGGAGTGCTCGCGAGGCTCGATCTCCTTTCTGCAAGGAAATACTCGAAGCCATGGCCGTGGATAAGATGCCAACTAATCTCCCAACCTACAATGGCACGATCGATCCGGAGAGGCATGTGGATCGATTTGAAATTGAGATAAGTATGTTCGGCCACTCACTTAACGTGCGCGCCAAAATCTTCGCCACTACCCTGGTCGAGGCAGCCCAGGACTGGTTCTCAAGGCTGCCCCCTAGGTGTATTCGGACCTATGATGCACTGATCGAACGTTTCATTGCCCATTTCTCTTCCGTAAAAGGTGACAAGTTACCAGCCACCTACCTCTACAACATAGTACAGAAAGAGGACGAAATACTCCGTGATTTCTTTACTCGATTCCAGGTCCAGGCACCTAGCATGGACATGCTTATACTTACCCTCCACCCGGCCTTACGCGACAAAGAATGTGCTCGACACATTATCAGAAAAAACCCTACCTCGATTTCCAAATTGTTGGATATTGCGGGCAAGTGGATGAGGGTGGAGGAAGTAGAAATGGCCCAAAGGGGTGGCCTATCGAAGAGGATTGACTCCTCTCACCCCCCGAGGAATGAGTCGAGGCGAGATCCGAAAGGCCGAGTCGAGCAGGCCTCTAGAAGCAGCACGAAGAAGCATTACACTCCGCTCAATCGATCAATTGAGGAGATCTACAATGTCTCCAACAAAAAACTGTTTAAGAGCCCGAAGCCGATTAAGGAGACTCAGAACACCCGAGACTCAGAGAAGTACTACCACTTCCATAGACAGACGGGCCATAACACCTCGGATTGTTTTGCCCTGAGAGATGAAATTGAGAGATTGATCAGGGGAGGCGAGCTCCAGGAATTTGTCAAAAAGTTAGATGAGCTGGCCCTCCAAGCTGAGGAGCACAACTCACCCCGACATCGGGAGGTAAAACAGCCGACTGAAAGAAATGACCACAACCTCCCTTGTTTAGGGCGAATCGATATGATTGCTGGAGGGCTAGCCGGAGGTGACACCAAGTTGGCCCGTAAAAGAACGAGAAGGGAGGCCCAGAGGAACTACTATGGACTACACGAAGTCATGGAGGTCGAGTCGAACGCGAGGGGCCTAGTCGGCATGCCACCACGGGAGGGCAAAATGCCTAGTTGTCCGATGGTGGTTACGCTAGACGTGGCCAATTATGTTGTATCCAAAACCCTTGTTGATAATGGAAACTCAGTAAATATTATCTATCTCTCGACTCTCAATCGAATGAACCTGGTTAAAAAGTTGAACCTCAAACCACTCAAGACTCCATTGACCGAATTCGGGGGCTCAGAAGTTTATCCTAGAGGCCGAGTCCGCCTGATTACCTCCATGGGGACTCTCCCTAAGAGGTCGACAATGGAGATAGAGTACCTGGTCGTTGACCATCCTTCGGCCTACAACATAATATTGGGCAGGCCCGGATTGATCGATTTTCGGGCAGTGATCTCCATGTACCATCAGGTGGTCAAACTCCCTACAACCTCAGGGATTGGGGAATTAAGGTGCGACGTGCCAATAGCCTGGGTATGTTACTCGATCTCCATGGAGAAGGTAAAATTTCCCGACCGGCGAGTGGTGCCCATTCTTGGGTTGCCCGAAGGAGATGAGGATAAAATCGACGATCCAGACGCCCTGATCGATGAGCCACTGCGTATCTCCAAGCGATCTAAAACGAAAAGAAAGGTCACAGAGACCCGAGTTGAAGCTTCCAGTCAAACTGAGGAGATCGAGTTGATTCCAGGGCAGCCCGAGAAGATCACTTATGTCGGCTTACCCACGCCAGGAAAGGAGCACGAACAAGTACTCCTTATCCAGTTCCTTTAAGAGAATGCTGATGTATTCGCATGGAGTGCCAATGACTTGGTCGGAGTCGACCCATCCGTGATCATGTACCACCTCAATGTCGACCAATCCTTTAAACCCGTCAAACAGAGGTTGTGCACTCAGAGTATAAAGAGGAACGAGATAATAGAAGAGGAAGTGAACAAGTTGCTAGATGCCGGGTACATCACGCCGGCCAAATATGTCGACTGGCTATGCAATGTGGTCTTGGTTGCAAAGTCCGGGAGGAAATGGCGTATGTGTAACGATTTCACGGATTTGAACAAAGCCTGCCCCAAGGGCCCATATCCTCTGCCAAGAATAGACCAATTAGTCGACTCGACAGCTGGGTGTGAGCTAATGAGTATGATGGATGCCTTCCAAGGCTACTATCAAATCTTTATGGCACCCGAGGATGAAGACAAGACCGTTTTCGTAGTGGTGAAGGGCGTTTATTGTTTTTGAGTGATGCCCTTTGGACTTTAAAATACGGGGGCTACATACCAAAGGCTAGTGAATCGAATCTTCGAGGAGGAGATTGGTAAAACCATGGAGGTCGACATCGACGACATGATAGTCAGGTCGACTAGGTCGAGCGATCATCTTCAGGACCTTGAGCGAGCCTTCCAACTTCTTAGGAAGTATAATCTGAAGCTCAACTTGAATAAATGCACATTTGGAGTCGGAGGAGGAAAGTTTCTGGGCTATATGGTAAGCCAGAGGGGGATCGAGGCTAATCCCGAGAAGAGCGACGCCGTCCGAAACCTGACCAGCCCGAAAACCATCCGGGAAGTCCAATGCCTTATCGGCCATATCATTTCGCTTAGCCGGTTCATCTCCAAGTCGGCAGAGAAGAACCTCCCTTTCTTTAAGATTTTAAGAAATGTAAACGAATTTAAGTGGACGGAAGAATGCGAGCAGGCACTCAAGGCACTGAAGAAGTACCTCGAATTGCCCCCGCTATTAGCCAAGCCCGAGCCCGGAGAAACGTTGTATCTCTACCTGGCGATTTCTGACGAGGTAATCAGTTCTGTCCTGGTCGCCATTCGAGAGGGGAAGCATATGCCGGTTTATTACGTAAGCAAGATTTTAGATGGAGCCGAAACCCGGTATATGGAAATCAAAAAATTCGCCCTAGCCCTCATCCATACCATCCAAAAACTGAAGCCCTACTTCCAGGCTCATGCAATAACAGTGCTGACCGATCAGCCTCTGAAGCAAGTTCTCGAGAAGCCCGACTCCTCCGGCAGGTTGACTAAGTGGGCGGTCGAGCTAGGCCAATTCGACGTCACGTATCATCCTCGGTAAGCCTATCAAGCGCAAGTGATGGCCGACTTTCTGATCGAGAAGAGCCCCATGCCTGCTAGTGTCAAGAGTGTAGACCCCTAGATGCTGGTGGTCGACGGCTCCTCGACCTCATTTTTGGAAAACAGGAATCAGAAAGCAACGAAAATTTAAAAATTTTCCAACAAAAGGATCAAATCTCGCAATCGTGTATCCAAATTCTAGGGTAAAGAAACTTACTTTTCAATAATCTTTCTTGAAGCGTTTCAAGCCACCCAAGAACGCTCTTCTCGCGGCTTGATCCCCTCTCCTTGGTAAAGCTCGAATCTTTAAAAACTTCTAACTTGAAGCTCTCTAGAGATAGTCCACCAACTTGACTACAATCTAACTAGTAAGGATGCTAGTTCTCTAGTTAGTATTTAGGCTTAACCTAGAGTTTATTTGATCTTGGACAAAGAATGGTGTTCAACACATGAACCAAAAGAAATCAATCAATCAGGGGGAGCTCGAGCTCCCCTATATATAGCCAAAGGGAGGGGCGGTCGAACCTAGTCCTTATCGACTAACGATTTGGTCCCTCTCTCTCTTATTACTTGATCATCAAGTAATCCCAAACCTTGACTTTGAATTCTAATTCAAATCAACTTTTAAGAGAGCTAAAAATATCCAAACTCCTTTTGGATAATATTATACTTGATTTATTAATTAATAAATAACTTATTTATCTAATTAATTAATTCATAATTAATTAAATAGATTAATTTCTCCAAAATAAGACTTTCATTTTAATTCAAAAATTAAACCAAAGTCTATTAAATAATTAACACATTAATTATTTAACACATACAATATATATATATATACGTGTCCCAAGGACACGTGCCACTCACGTGACCTGTCGTGTGGAACCCTTTTAGCTTGATTAACTCGTTTAATCATTTCAAAGCCCCAACTCATGTAACCAAGTTATTGTGTGTGACCCTCTAGGTTCTCAATTCAATTAGCAGTGACCTTAATTAATTAATTCACTAATTAATTAATCAGTCCATAGATTAAACGACCATAGTCTAGCAACAGGTGTTTAACCCCTAGCTGAATTGGAATGTCTCGATTCGACAGAACCTTTAAGTCATTGATTCATGTGAGATACAACCCTCCTACTTACTATCTCTTAACCAAGATCTAGGGTAAGGGAATAATCAGAACCCTAATAATCTAGTCTTAAAGCTAAGTGCATTTCATATCCATTTGATCTAAATTCAAGAAACCCTTTTCTTGATGTCTTGATCTACTGCCTTGGCCAAGGACTCCATATGGCATATGAATGACTTACACAACAAGAGATCACCTTGCAAATCCAAGTGTAGGTCCTTTCTTGATTCTCATTCACTTTCATGAGTCACTTGTGCAGCCCCAGCATAAGCCTTGAATCAGTTGTCTAAGGCGACACCCTTTAAAGCTTATACCTAAGACTACAGAGTTAACTCATAAAGTGACATGGAACCTCAAGTCTAAGGATCAATTAATCACATCAATGACTCGTGAGATATTTCCTAATCTGGAAGTTTCCATTTCCTGAAATAGAAACTTCCTTTCCCATTTAGGAATCTTCTCACACGGGGCACCTCAGTGAACTTACTTATGGAAGTAAGCACCCTCATGTATCACGCACGTATCAACTATACACTTTGCACCTCCATGAAACAAGATGGTCCTTCTTAAGGGCGTGATCCCACAAGCAAGCCTTAGAGGAGTCAGGTTGACACTCCTACTGTCTGTAGGACTCATCGGCTTAGAGTATTTTACTAATCATGACTTATGTGATATAGGGCTCGTTTCATGAACCATTTCACCTAAATGGTAGAGTCCTAAAGTCATCAGGATTAGGGGAGTTCTCATACATGCACAGCTAAAGTAAACGCATACCAAACAAGAGCATATAAAGAAGTGTTGCCTTAATTCATTATTTTATTCAAAGATTGTTTGTGATTATAATAAGGAAAAGCACAAACCGGATATACAATCGGCTTTCTAGGGCACTATTCCTAACAATCTCCCACTTGCCCGTCAAAGCCATTCTAAAGCTACTCTAAGTCCATCTTCTGAAGATGACCTTGGAAAGCTTCTCGACTAAGGGGTTTAGTAAGTGGATCTGCCACGTTCTCTGCTGATGTGACCCTCTCAATTTGCATATCTCCTCTTTTGATAATATCACGGATTAGGTGATACTTCCTCATAATGTGCTTGGTCTGTTGGTTAGATCTTGGTTCTCTTGCTTGAGCAACCACCCCAGTGTTGTCACAAAACACAGTAATGGGGTCTTTCATGCTAGGAACAACATTCAACTCTTGAATGAAGTTTCTAATCCAAACACCTTCCTTAGCTGCATCATTTACATCTAAGTATTCGACCTCAGTGGTCGAATCTGCAGTGGTTGTTTGCTTGGAACTCTTCCAACTCACTGCTCCGCCATTTAGGCAGAAAATGTATCCTGACATTGACTTAAAATCATCTAAGTCAGATGCAAAGCTTGCATCACAGTATCCTTCGACAGTAAGATTTTTCTGACCTCCGTAAACTAAGAATAAATCTTTAGTACTTTTCAAGTACTTAAGAATATTCTTCACGGTAGCCCAGTGACCATCTCCAGGGTCAGATTGGAAACGACTTGTTACACTAAGTGCATAAGCCACATCCGGTCGAGTACATAACATTGCATACATTATGCTACCTATTGCTGACGCATAAGGTGTATGAGTCATTCTTTCCTTTTCAAGGTTAGTCTTAGGACACATCTTCTTAGAAAGACATGTTCCTACACTCATAGGAAGGTTCTTAACCTTTGCTGACTCCATATTGAATCTCTTTAATACTTTGTCAATGTACATCGACTGTGATAGTCCTATTAACCTTCTAGATCTATCTTGATAGATTTTAATTCCAAGGATATAGGACGCATCACCAAGATCTTTCATCTCGAATTGGTTCGATAACCATAACTTAGTTACTTTCATGTCATCCTTCGAATTCCCAATAAGAAGGATGTCATCAACATAAAGTACTAAGAATTGCACTGAGGTCTCCAATTCCTTTCTATACACACATGTTTCATTCGGAATTTGAATGAAGCCATCAAATCGAATGTTCCAATTCCTAGAAGTCTGTTTCAATCCATAGATTGACCTTTGGAGTTTGCAAACCTTTTGCTCACTCCCACTGAATGTGAAACCTATGGGTTGCTCCATATAAATGTCTTTATCAATGTCACCATTGAGAAAGGCAGTTTTCACATCCATTTGCCATATCTCATAGTCATAATATGCAGCAATGGCAAGCATGATCCAAATAGACTTTTGCATTGCAACTGGCGAAAAGGTTTCACCAAAGTCCACGCCGGGTCTTTGAGTGAATCCTTTTGCAACTAGTCTTGCTTTGTAGGCTGCAATGCTTCCATCAACTCCAAGCTTTCTCTTAAAGATCCATTTGCAACCTATGGGTTTGACCCCATCAGGCAAATCTACCAAGGTCCAAACTTGGTTGGAGTTCATGGAATCCATTTCGGATTTCATGTCTTCTATCCACTGTTCAGAGTCAGAATCTGAAAGTGCCTCCTCATATGTTAAAGGATCATTATCCTTTTGAGAGATCTCATTGAAGAATCCATACCATCTCTCCGGCTGTCTAGGAGCGCTTTCAGAACGCGTTAGAGGAGGATTTACATGTGTATCGAAATTTGTGATTGGTTGTGGTTGATCAGAAGGGGATGTTTCTTCAGTGGGTGGCGTGGGGTCACTTTGTACTTCCTCGAATTCTATGATCTTACCTTTCTTTTCTTTAAGGAACGGTTCCTCAAGAAAAGTAGCATTTCTGGAAGCAAACACCTTTTGCTCAGATTGATCATAGAAGTAGTATCCTATGGATTCCTTAGGATAACCTACAAAGTAGCATAAGTTAGAACGAGATTCTAACTTATCTCCCACTGTCCTCTTCACGTAAGTAGGACAACCCCAAATTCTTAAGTAAGAATAACTAGGGGTTTTACCATGCCACATTTTATAGGGCGTTTTAGGGACTGACTTAGAGGGAACCAGATTCGAAATCTTTGCTGCACTTTCTAGGGCATAACCCCAGAAAGACGGTGGTAAGTCAGTGAAACTCATCATGGAACGAACCATATCAAGTAGAGTTCGATTCCTTCTCTCAGAAACTCCATTTAGTTGAGGAGTTCCCGGAGGAGTCCACTGAGATATAATCCCATTATCTTTGAGATGACTAAGGAATTCTTCACTAAGATACTCGTCTCCTCGATCAGATCAAAGTGCTTTGATCTTGTGACCAGTTTGGTTCACAACCTCCTTTTGAAATTCTAGGAATTTCTCAAAAGCTTCAGATTTATACTTCATTAAGTATACATAACCATACCGACTAAAGTCATCAGTAAAGGTTATGAAATACTGATGATTGTTTCTTGTGCTTACACTAAGCGGTCCACCGACATCAGAATGGATCAAATCCAAGACCTTAGTGGCACGTTCCACAGTTCCTTTAAAAGGAACTTTGGACATCTTTCCTTTGAGACAGGACCCGCAAGAAGTTAACTCTTTGAGATTATTTTCAGAGAATGATCCTAAAGTGTTTATCTTGCTAATTCTGTTCTTGGAAATGTATCTAGCGTGCCATAAGGGAGCTGAAACTTTGTCATCTCTCTTACGTTTAGTTTCTCGTTGTATATTTAAATATTAATATTCTGAGTTAGATAAAGTCCATTACTTAGAGTACTGATGTGAACGGAAGAGTTGTTCCGTTTGATAAAGTATTTACTATTCTTAATATAAGTTTCATAACCTTCATAATCTAAAATTAGAATTGAAAGTATACTACGAATAATGCTCGGTATAGAAAGGACTTTATTTAAAACTAGCTCAAAACTACCTAAATCTAATCTAATTGTGCCTAAAGCTCGAGCTTCAACATTTGAGCCATCGCCGATCTTCAAGACACATTCTCCTTCTCTGAGTTGTTGGACTTCATTTAGCATCGTACATCATTACAGATATGAGCTCCACAACCGGTATCAAGTACCCAAGAACTAGAATTAATAGAAAGATTTACTTCAACGAGAAAGATACCTTTCTTTAGAGTAGCCTTGTACTCTGGGCAGTTTCTCCTCCAATGTCCCGCTTTGCCACAATGGAAGCAAACATCCTCTTTCTGATCACGCTTCTTCTTTTGGGCCTTCCCCTTCGAAATGCCTCCAGTGGGCCTAAGGGATTTCTTCTTCTTTTTTTGGGCTTTCTTGCCCTTACCTTTAGAAGGCCCAGAAGAGGAAGATGGAGCATTCACCATCAAAACCTTATTGTCCTTCTTGATCGTGCTTTCAGCAGTCACAAGCTGACTAATCATCTCAGCTACAGTAGCACCAGCATGATTCATATTGAAGTTAAGGACAAATGGGTTGAATGATGGTGGGAGCAAGGCTAGCAACAAGTCTACCGAAAGCTCGTCTTTCAGTGGCATGTCCATGGAAGCAAGTTTCTCAGTAAGGGTGAGAAACTTGAGTCCATATTCACGGACACTTGAACCTTCCCTCATTCTCAAGTGGAACAATTCCTTTGAAGTGTTATACCTTGTAACACGTTCATGAGGGCGGTAAAGTTGCTCTAAGCGGTCGTAAATCTCCCAAGCAAATTCCATGGCCTCATGTTGCCTTTGCAAGTCCGGAGACATGTTAGCCAACATAAGGCAACGGGCTTGGAGATTATTATCCTTCCACTTCTGGATCGCGTCCCGCTCGGCCCGAGTGGGAGCGTCCCCTTCGGGAGTAGGCTCCCCTTCGAAGAGAACATAAGTTCTATTCTCAGAATCTAAAATGATTTTTAGATTCCTCAGCCAATCAGAATAGTTGGCACCAGTCAACTTGTTTGGCTCGAGGATCGATACAAGAGGGTTTTTGGTTGCCATTTCAAAACACGTAGAGAATCACAGAATCTACGACCTAAATGGTAAAATAGAGAACTAGTGAGCATGCTGAATTATAACGATATACAAAAGATAAGGTCTTTAATCTAATGTAGCTCCCACTGTTTATCAAAGATCTATAATTCCCAAAGATCTAAGAGGAACACGTTTCCAAATGGGTACTAAGATCCTAAGCATTTTACCTCGAACCCATGACTCGCGGACATTCTAAGTAAAACCCTAGGTAGGTACAACTTACCAATTCTAACACCTTTAGAACTCTTAGTAATTGTTTTTGCATCACCTATATTTCAATATGGACCCACGACTCGTGCGGCATCCATATTTACTTAGGCGCTAAGCTAGACCCATCAATCATAAGATCATGATCAAAACTTAGTTCGAACGACCCACGACTCGCGGACATCGCCCTTGCCAAAATTGACCACGAAATATTGATCATTTAAAATGATCAATTAGGTAACTAAGAACTAATAAGCTCCACTAGCTATCCCACGACTCGCGGACAATAACTAGCTTCACTTACTAAACTTAAAACCTATTGATGGAATGCTAGGAATTTAATTCAAAATTTACATCTCGAATTAAACACTTATTGTTCGAAATTAGCTTAATATTTAACGGGAATTTTTGAATCAACATATATGTTATTCGATTTTAATTAGTCTTGATTAATGCAAGTATAACTTAAATGCATTTCACACAAGCACTTAGCAGATAACATGTCCTAGCATGACACCAACATATATGTTATTCGATTTTAATTAGTCTTGATTAATGCAAGTATAACTTAAATGCATTTCACACAAGCACTTAGCAGATAACATGTCCTAGCATGACACTAACATGTGATGATCATGGGTTCTACCTATCTTATGCGCGATATGTGGGAGCTACTCCACAATCACAAGTTCTAACATACATGCCACATAAACAATTTAAATCACATAAGGGAAAGCGGTAACAAAATACGAGCCCTATCTCTATTACATTTTCAATTGAGATTCCCCTCCCTAACTTTTTGAGGGGTCTTCACTTATGGCCTCCTTGTTACTTGAATGTGGTCCATCTTACTCCATGGGTGCATTGTCTCCAAAATGAAAATAAAACCTCACCACCTATTCTACTCTCAAAAAAATGAAAAGGTACTGAAAAGTAATAAGGCTCAATCTTCATATTGGTCTTAGACAAATACACGGGGCATACCCCGGCCTCAAAACAGTAATATGGAAAGCCACATAATAAATCACATAACAGTACGCACATAAGTGAGGCTCCAACCTCAATTGAAAAACGCAACTATAGGGCTCTAACCCCAATTTAAACTGTCCATGTGCATAAATTAAAACCATACATAAGTCTAAACCCATGATCACCTAACATGCATAAATTGCAAGAATTTAAATTTAACCAACAAATTAAAATTCTCGGTTTAAGCTCTAATAGCTTAAAACACGAGTTAGATGCAATTCTTGTTCAAGAGCCTTTTCTATAAAATCCGAAAAACTATGAACTAATAAAATTCCAATTAATTTTTGAAAATTAATAATCTTATTCTTTCAATATTTTCATAAAATAAAGTTTGCAATTTTTCCAAAATTTAAATCGCTTCATTTTTCAAAATCCCAATTTAGATAATTATTTCTGATGGTGCAGGAATTTGAACTTCCTAAAATGCAACAATACTTTCAATATTTGTTTTAAGAGGGGAAGACCATCACAGGCGTTAGAGCCTCAGGAACTGGGTTTCCTTATGAGCGTGGGTTCTTCTAGCTAGGATAACACCAAGAGTGCAAGGCGTGATGATGATGCAACTGTGGTGAATATGTTACGGAGCTTGAGAAGATGCAGGAAAAATGGAGGAAGATATGACCAGCCTGGTGTGTGTATGAGGAAGATGACTTGGGGGAGAATGCAAGTGTTCTCTCCCATTTATATATTAGGGGTGAGGGTATATTGGGTAAATTGACCATGTGGTCCCAAACATGTGTTGCCCTAACACGTGGTGGCCTGTGAGGGCATGAGCATGACGTCTCTGAAAAGCAGACGGCGTGTCAGGTACAAGGTGTGCATGGCCTCTGTGTCAGAGGTTGTTGGCGAGGGTCATGAGTAGGGAAGGTTCAAGGTCCGTCTTGCTAGAGTTCGGAGCTATCACAAGGAAGAGGACCCTAGGCGAGCTCTGGTGATGCTCGAAAGACGCACGGATGGGTCTCCCATTGCAAATGGCCCTTGAGCGTCAAAATCCCGAGCATCAGAGGTGGGGGCCCTCGCGTTGATGTCTCCTTGGGAAGTGCGACCTTGAGGGCCGGAGTGTGAGCGTCAATCCTGACAGCTTGAACCCTTTACTTGAATAGTTAGCCGAGGCTCATGGGCCTGTATTAGCCAGTAAATGAGTGGGCTGGGATAACCCCACAAACCCATCAATACGAGCGTCCGATCCCTAGGTCGGTTGACGGCGACACGTGGACGGTTCTGATACGAGCGTGATTTTCTGTCTCATCATTTTGCCCCCCAAATTCTGTAGTATCTCCTGAGCGTACTGTAGCATTTTAAGAAAAGCGAGCCTTGAATTTTTAAATATCCGAGGGTCAAGCTTCTTGCAAGAGAAGTGACCGCTTGGCTTCCGTAACGGACACGTTCTCACATCGCATTTAATGAAGTCCTGTCCGCATTAAATGCTGAGCGGGAGCGTGGGAGAGTGTGTTCCGGGAGACGTGATGCGGTTACCAAAGTGGTGGGTTTCCCCAGGCGGGAAATGATTGCAATTTGAATCTTTAACCCTAACCAATGCTACCACTCTCCCTATAAATTGGGATTTGGAGAGCCTTTGCACCTCTTTCACGCATTCAACTCTCTTCAAGCAACCAAAAAGCAAGGATTCTCTGCAATTTTTACGGACTCCAGCGAGTTTTCCTTCAATCTCTAGGTAAAACTCCATAAACCTTGCTATTCCTGTACTAACTTTAGATTTAGGTTGTGTGCGGGTGATCTTTCTAAGTGAGGAACTGTTTTTCTGTAATTGAATCCCTTCCAGAAGCTTCCTCCTCCATTGGACCTCCTGAGAAAAACTTTAATTTCGAGAGCCAAAAACCCAGATATGGCGGATAACAACGCAGAAGCCTATGTGAGGGAAATAGATGAGATGTCAGTGGGTAGCTCTTCCCCTCACGGTAATATGCCTATGGCGGTTCCCATGGCCAGAGCCTCTCCAGGCAATGAGATTCCAGTTGCCATTCCAGTGGAGAGGGCTCCGGTTGAAGTTGGGGATGAGGAAGTTGACGCCGCTGTTCAATGGATGAACGAGCGTGCTCCCGGAGGGGCAGATGATCTTTTTGAAGAGATGGGTAATGTCATGGAAATGCAGAGACAGGGGGAGAGGGTATTCCCTGTACTAAATAGTGCCGTACGGCCCCAAGATCATAAGGTCACAGTGGCAATTGCAGCCACTGGGGGGGCGCAGGGCCTTCCGAGCGTCGGTCCGAGGATGAGCCTCCCAGAAAACATCAAAGAAAGGGCAAAGAGCCTGTCACGCGAGTGAGGCAAAACAACCCACACCAAACTGATAGGTCTCCAGACGAGATTGAGAGCATCCTGACGCTCGAGGACCTATCCGATATGAAGGCCAAGGTTTACTGGGATGATAAAGTATATTGGACTCGTTTGCCCTCGAGAAGCGAGAGGGCTAACCGCCCGTCTCCGGGGATGATGACCGTATACCTAGACTCGGTTCTGGCTGGGGGTTTGAGGTTTCCTATCCCGTCCGCCATTGCCACCATCTGCAATCACCTTCGGCTCAGCCCTTCCCAGATTCTTCCGAATGGTATAACACTAATAAATACCTTCGTGATGCTGATGAGGGCCACAGGCCATGAGCCTTCCGTAAAAAATTTTGACAGCCTAATCCAGGTGGCTCGCTCGCCCCGCTCGTCCCCTACTGATGGGTTCTACTATGCCTAGGCCAAATCTGGCCTTAAGATGATAGACTCGCCCTTCACCTCATATGGCGAGCATTGGAAGGAGAAATACTTCTTCGTAGGAGTGCCTGGAGGAATTTTTGGAGCTAACCGAGGGCGGATAGTACATGGAGAGGGGTCGTTGATTAAAGACAGGTCCAAGAACAAGCTCTTCGAGGATTGGACGAAGGGCCTGGCTCTCACGATGAGGAGTGAGAAAAAATGGATCAAGGCTGAGGTGTTGATGAAGGACGAAGAAGTCCTATTCCACTATGGCCTTTCGAACCCTCCTGACATGATAATCAATCCTCCCACTCGGATCATGGCCCTCGACGGTTAGATTCTAGGAACTAACTTGTCTAACTCTTAGGATAGCGTCACTAAATCCGTTTGTTTTGTAATATTTATATAGCTATCATACAAATGACAGTCTTCTGATGCTCGTGCCCTCTGTACTGCAGATATCCAAGAAATAATAGCAGGGATGAATGCCGAGAGCATAGCCCGGATCATGCGCGCTCAGAGGCCGGGCGATAACCCTCAGCCCCAACAGCAGCAGCAGGCTCGACCCCTGAACGCCCCAAGGGGGAGAGGAATCCGCTGAAGGGCAGGACGAGGAGATGGCGGCAGGGGCACCGGAAATGAGGCTCCATCGGTAGGCCTAATCGAAGGTCTGATCGTTGATGGCGCTCGGGAGGTTACTCCGCCTCCAGCTGCTCCCGAGGGGCCAATTGCGCTCAGCTCCAGCAATTCCCATAACCGTTCAGGGGAGTTGGCCCGCTTCCACGATGCAGTAAGGGCCGAGCGGCAAGGGAAAAGAAAGAGGCTGCCAGACTTTATCCCAATTTCTGGGAAATGAAAGGAGGTGGTCGTGGGCCACCGATACGAGGGTAGCGATACCTCATCATCTGAGGATGAGGATTTTTTGAAGATCGGGTGCCGGGGGGACGCTCGATACAAGAGGCAACGGAAGGACGGCCCGGTCCTCCTGAGAAAAAGTGCAGCCACTACCAACTTGGTCGCGGACATCGTTGGGAGGCTTCAGTTTTCTGGCGACCACGACAAGCTGAACCAACACGATGCCGCTCGGGTGGCGGACGACGCCTGCCACGCTCTCCTGACGGTAAGTCCCCGATTTTCTTTATTCAGTTCCAACTTTTTCTATCTTACTGTTGACAATGACCCTCGTTTCGGGCTTTTTCAGGAGGTCATCCCGAGGCTGAAGAATTTGTGGGGTCGAGCGCAGGCCTATTCCGAACATAAGGCCAAATACAAGAAGTTGCTGCGCATCTCCGACCCTGGTCAGTTGCAGGAGGATTACAACAATGTTAGCGCTCAATTGACCGATGCCAACCTTGAGAAGGATAGGTTGAAGGAAGAGTTGAAGCGGTCGGATGAAGCATATTTGGTCCTCGACGATCGCCATAAGAAGCTTAAACAAGAGCGCGATCAGATGAGGGAGCAGAATGAGGAGCTGGGGCGTCAGCTGGCTGAGAGCACACGCCAGAATGAAGAGTCCAAGAAGACGCTCGCCAAGCTGCAGGAAAAAGTTGCAAGCTTGGAAGCGAAGGTGTCATGGGATGCAGTGATGAAGTTCGTGCGCTCAAAGGCTTTTGTGTTTGCGGCCAACCTTCACTGCTTTGACAACGCTCGTCGGTTCTTCTACAAGGCGATAGGGCAAATGTTGAAATTGGGATTGGCTCCGGAGAGCGCTCATACTGATGAGCGCCTGCACATGGACTTGGATGATAACTGCGAGCCTATGATCCGTGACGAGGATCCTTCCGAAAGCCTGGCTGAATCGGAGTATCAGGAACTTGTGACGATGCTCCAGGAAGAGTTCATAGCTGCAAATCCCATTGAGCCTGAGCCACTTTTGATAGAGGACGAGGGTGTTACTCTAGAAGCTCAGGATGCCGAGGACCCAGGCGACGCGGAGACTTCCAATGCTAACGTGCTGGCCCCGGTTCCCATCTCCACTGCTCTTCCTGAACCCGAGAGCCAAGCTGAATGAGGCCCCTTCACTGTTGTGCTAAGATTCATCCTGTTTATTTCTCCTTCCAGCCTATGAACATTTTTAACTTCTGCATATGACTTCTGTACTTTGATAAAGTATCTGAACTTGTTCCTTTACGGTCTGAATGCTTATATGTCTGATTTCTTTTGTTTTTGAATGTTGAGCGCTGTTGTCGTTCCGTGTTTGATGTTTGCATATATGTTTTCTTTGATGCTTGAATATCTGTGATGGAAGCGTATGCGCACGAGGGCGTTTCTCTCGAGGGCACCCTGGCGCATATCATAAAGTACTCTAAGTTTAGGACTTGAAAATGCTTGGCCATTTGAGAGATGAATGTGTGGGCTCGAGGGTGTTCTTCATGGGGGTACCCTGGCCACAGTCATTGTGAGGCTCGAATTTGACCTTAGAAACCACCTGAGGATTTAACTAAGTATTGGCCTCAAGCGTGTAACACATACATTTAATTTAAGTGCTCCAGTAATTCGAGTGAGCTTAGAAATCAACTGTAAGATTTGCTAAGTATGGAATTAAAACTAGCGTAGCTGCAATGTTAGCTTCATCCTTATGTATCCGTGGTAGGAATAGCCCAGTGGCAGCTTTTTATGAGCATACTCACACCTAAGAGGATGAGGGTCGCCGGGGGTTTACGAGCGCGAACTGGTGTGGTCCGCATCCAGTTGGTGTAAACTCGACGTTTAGCATCCCCTTCTTTCGACACTCTCATTCTAAAGATTTACACGCTTAGGAGCGTCCAAATATTCAATGTAGAGTGTTCTCAACACCCAGATAGCATTGATTCGGAATTAATAGTTTGTTCATTAAGCCGTTCGACGTGGAGGACGGTCAACACGGAGTAGGCTTTAACGGAATCAAATATTCAAACCATTAATCAAGGAAAAAGCAAATAATCGACATAATAATCGGTAAAATACTTACTTCCACAATTGCAATTAATAATAACAGTTATGCTTTCTGTCAAAAGAAAGTACAATATGCCGCGAGCGGGCAATTACAAAGGCTGTCATTTACACGTAGAACCGTCTAAGGTTACATGCATTCCATGACCTAGGGAGACGCTCGCCTTGCAAAGTCTCCAACAAGTAGGTGTTGTTCGCTCGTACTTGAATGACTTTGAAGGGGCCTTCCCAATTGGGATCCAACTTACCCACATGTTTGGAAACTTCAACTTTTTTGAGGACCAAGTCCCCTAGCTGGAAAGTTCTCTCTCGGACGCGTTTGTTATACTGGTGGGCTACAGTCGCCTTGTACTTGTGGATACAAACCCAAGCAGTGTTCCTCCTTTCGTCTAGCAAATCCAATTCGAACGTCCGATTGTCCTCGTTGATCGCGGGCTCGAAATAGGCAACGCTTGCGGATTCTTGAGCGATCTCCGCAGGTATCATAGCCTCGGAGCCATATACGAGGGAATAAGGGGTTTCCTCTGTTGCCGCTCGTGGGGTAGTACGGTACGCCCAGAGGGCTCCTTGAAGTTCTTCTGCCCATTCCCCCTTCTTACTCTCGAGCATTGTTTTCAGATGCTGGAGTATGGTCCTATTGGCCACTTCAGCTTGACCGTTGGCTTGAGGATGGCCCATGGAGGTGAAGCGTTGCTCGATCCCAAGCTCATAGCACCAATCCCGTGTGTCAGCAGCAATGAATTGGGAACCGTTGTCTAAGATGAGTACCCTCGGGATGCCATATCTACAGATGATGTTCTTCCAGATGAAGTCCCTGACAACTTTGAACGTTATCTTCGCGACCGCTTCAGCTTCGGCCTACTTAGTGAAATAATCCACAACAAGTATCACGAATTTCGTTTGTCTGACCGCCATTGGGAGGGGTCCCACAATGTCAATGCCCCACTGGTCGAAGGGCCAAGAGACATCAATAGGGATCATTTGAGCCGCCGACAGTTGAGGGGTGTTAGAATGGAACTGGCACTTAGGGCATTTCTTGGAATAACTGATGGCGTCCTACAGTAGCGAGGGCCAGTAAAACCCACTCCTCAAGACTTTCTTAGCAAGGATTCGACCGCCGGAATGATTCCCACAGCTTCCGTTGTGCACATGCTCTAACACTTCCTTGGCCCGCGAGGGCCTCAAGTACCTCAAAGGCGGGCCTTGAAAAGATAGTTTGAATAGCCACCCGTCGCTGTCCAGAGAAAAGCGAGGGGCCTTACTCCTAACCTTCCGAGCTTCTATTTTATCGCTCGGGCAAGTCCCATCCTTCAAAAACTTAATGATGTCATCAAGCCAACAAGGTTCGGAGGGATCAATCGTGTTCACCTCACACGAGGGCCATGTTTCGCGAATCAACGGTTTCTCCGCTCTGAGGAATGTGACTGAGCGCTCGCAGGAATCCTCCAGAGCCGACGCAAACTTGGAAAGAGTTCTTTGAACCTGGCGATCGCCTCCCTAGCACTCACCAAGTACTGTACCATAGAGGCTTCTCGAGCCTCATAAGTGCCATCAATTTGACTCGCGATCAGCTGGGAGTCCACATACGCGGTGAACCGAACGGCACCATTCTGGAGGGCTATCTTGAGCCCTTGAATCAGAGCCTCATATTCCGCCTCGTTGTTGGTGACCTGGAACGCCAGTTTGATAGCGTAATCAACTTCCTCACCGTGAGGATCTCTGAGGGTCACCCCGGCTCCCCCCCTTGTGAGGTCGAGGAGCCATCTGTGTGTAGAAGCCACATTCCTTCACCCTCCGAGGGCCCAGTATCCAGATTGAAACGCTCTACTAATAGGTCTACCACTGCCTGATCCTGTATCGCGGTGCGAGGCTCGAAAGCGATATCAAACTGGCTGAGTTCAATGAACCACTTGATCAACCTCCCGGAGACGTCCAGCTTAGCGAGCACCTGTTTGAGGGGTTGGTCTATGAGCACTGTGATAGAATGAGCCTGAAAATAAGGCCTTAGCCTTCGGGAAGCATTAACGAGGGCAAAAGCAAACTTCTCTATCTCCATATATCTCTTCTCCGCTCCCTGCAATGTTTTGCTTAAATAGTACACCGGCATATGTTTACGCTCGCGGATCGCCACAAGGACAGCGCTCGTAGCCTCTGAGGAGACTGACAAGTAAATGAATAAGTTTTCTCCAGGGTTAGTCCTAGTCAACAGTGGTGTGCTCGCAAGGTATTGCTTCATGTCCTGCAAAGCTTTCTCACATTCCTCGCTGCAGGCAAAGTTGCGGGCGTTGCGCAAAATTTTGAAGAAAGGTAAGTTCCTGTCCGTCGAGCAGGAGATGAACCTGTTTAATGAAATGATCTTTCCTACCAGGACTTGGACTTCCCGTACGTTTCGAGGGGAGGGAATATCAAGAATTGCTTTAATCTTTACCGGGTTGGCCTCTATGCCTCGCTGGCTGACCATGTATCCCAAGAATTTGCTGCCCCGGATGCCGAATGTACATTTAGAGGGGTTTAACTTCATTCCATAGTGGCGCAGGATGCTGAAAGCTTGTCTGAGATCCTCCATATGGGAATGCTGACGCTCGCTCTTTACTATCATGTCGTCGACATATACTTCCATGGATTTTCCTATTTCGCGCTCGAACATTCTTTTGACTAGGTGTTGATAAGTCGCACCCGCATTCTTAAGTCCAAACGGCATGACTTTGAAGCAGTAAATGCCTACATGTACCACGAATGAGGTTTTCGAACGATCCTCGGGCGCCATGAAGATCTGGTAATATCCCTGAAAAGCGTCCATCATACTCATGAGCTCACATCCCGATGTTGAATCTACCAGCTGATCAATCCTCGGTAGGGGATATGGGTCTTTGGGGCACGCCTTGTTGAGATCTGTGAAGTCATTGCACATGCGCCATTTGTTGGCACTCTTGGGAACGAGCACCATGTTACAGAGCCACTCCGGGTACACAATCTTCTCAACGTAGTGAGCGTCGAGGAGCTTACCCACTTCTTCTTCGATGACTTGCCTCCTGAATCCGTGAACGTCCCTCTTCTTCTGTTTGACTGGCTTGAAGACAGGGTCCACATTGAGCCCGTAAACTATGACACTCGGATCTATCCTAGTGAGATCGGAGGCTTTCCAAGCGAATACATCGAGGTTCTCTCGGAGGAAATCAATCATCATAATTTGTGAGGGACCGTCGAGATTTGAGCCAATCTGCGTGGTCTTATCTGGATTCCCCGGTTCCAACTCAATGGTCAAGAACTTTTCGACGGGCTCAATGCGAACTTCAGGCCTTGGAGCCACGAGCGCAGTTTTTTCCCGGTAAGCTTACCGCTTTCCATGCCCGAGGGCCCATCACCCTCGTACTCAAAGGAAGATCCTTCGACGGCCCCGGGTGGCCCATCCTCCATGCGCTGGGCCTCATTGGGGGTCTTCTTCTTATTCTTCTTTTTGTAGAGTTTGGCCCTTTTACGTTCGGGGCCATCTTTGTCCAATTTGGGGAAGTCAACTGATTTTTTGGTGGATCCTGCCTGAATGGTTTGTTTGGGCTTGTGGCTTGGAAGGGAAAGGACGTAGCATTCCCAAGCCTCTTTGACATTGCATAGAACCTCACCCGTGCCCCTCAGGAGTGGGGAACTTGACTTTCTGGTGATAGGTGGAGATTACCGCTTTGAAGTCCACAAGGGCTGGGCGTCCTATGATGATGTTGTAGGGGAGGTTCACTTCAGCAACTATGTAAAGGGCGCTCAAAGTTTTTCGCTGTGGGGCGCGACCAAAGGAGGTGACCAAGCAAATCTGCCCGCGAGGGATAATCTCAGAACCCCCAAAGCCAACGAGGGCTGTCCTGAGTGGTTCGAGCGGAATGTTTGTTATATTCATTTTTTGAAACGTTGAGTAAGGGAGAACGTTCACTGAGCTTCCACTATCAATTAAAACCCTCTTTACAACGTGATTATGAACGTCTAAACTAACCACCATGGGACAGTCAGAGGTTTCACCGACCCCATGGAGGGTTACAATGTGTTCCAAGTCTTTCTCTGTGAACCCTACAATGTCGTTCTCTTTCGAACGGGGAGAGCCGTCAATAGAGAGTACAGGCTTGGGCAGGGATGATTTCTGGTCATAACTTTGGATGTGGCGGCGCCGGGAAGCATTGGAATCGCCCTCCGAAGGTCCTCCGGCGATCATGTGAATGACCGCAAAGGGCTGATTCTCCATATCCGCAGCTTTCCCCTTTCCGCGGTCGATCGTTTCGGTGTGATGGTGGCGGGGACTTCGTGAGCGCGAGCGGATTCTCCCTCTAGCACGTGCTCGTTCAGCGCAATGCTCGTCATACCTCTCCAGCACCTTCACAAACTCCTTGAGGTGCCCCCCAGTGATAAGCCTCTGAATCTCGCTCTCCCGTTGGCGACACTCGTGGTATCATGCCCCTTCTACTTATGAAAAGCGCAGTACTTTCCTGAGCGCTTTTGAGTATCCGTCTCCCTCAACTTCGGTGGTCTCTTGAAGAGTTTCTTATCTTCCATGGAATACACTTCTGTAATTGGGCGGTTGAGGGGGATCCGCTCGAACTTACGCGGAGGCGAAGAATTACGATGTACGGGAATAGGGCTGCGGCGGCGACCCCTGTTCGAATCTCCCCTGTCTTCGGGGCCTTTGCTGGGGCGAGGGGCATTCGCCATTTTCTGATCCCTCGCGATGTACATATCCTCCAGGGTGAAGAAAGAATCAGCTATATCCCTGATCTCTATCAACGAACGTGGCTTTTTCTTAGCCACCTCCTCCACGAACTCTTTGCTGACATAGTGCTTCATGTTGATGGCCCCAAAAAGTACGTGCCTCAAGAAATCCATCGAGTGCTTCTCCACCAGCAGGATTTCCTTGTTAAACCTTCCCATGAAGGACCTGAGCGTCTCGTTTGGCCCCTGGACTAAGCTATAGAGAGCAGTTGCAGCTAGGGCTGGCGCCTTCAAGGAGTTGAAGTGGCTGATGAATGCGTCTGTCAGATCGGTATACCCTCGGATTGAGCACGGAGGAAGCTTCTTGTACCAATCCTTAGCCATTCCAACGAGGGAAGTGACAAACACCTTGGCCCAATAGTTGCTCGGATGATCGTACATATGCATCAGGTGCACAAAGTGATCCAGATGCTCGGCTGGATTAGTGGTTCCATCATATCTGTTGACGGACGTGGGGATCTTGCCTTTCGCTGCACGGGTCATCAATACCTCTTCGACGAGGGGGGAATCGCCCGTTAAGATCCTATAATCCCTCTCGTCGGGATCGTACTCCTCATGATCTGCCTCCCTCCGTTGGTGGTAAACTTGGCTACGGGGATGGCGAGCGTCTCTGGCCCTGGATCTCTCGCCCCCGCCATGGGGGGCTTGAGTCCGTGCTCGAGAGAGCTACGCCACTACATTCTGGAGCCCCTTGAGCTGATCCTGTACCGCAACCAGTTGAGGGTTGCTGGCACTCTGCGGCTTGCCTTCCCTGTGGCCCTCGATTGGACCTCTTCGTCATTTTCAGCCCTTTCGTTCCGAGGGGCTCTTTCATCCCCCGCGGTTTGCAGTCCTCGCTGGACCCTCGGTGGGGCCTCATTTTCCTGAGCAAGTGGCGGAGGAGGCGGCTGAGCCCTTAACACATTTTAAGCTCTTTCATCGTGCGCGCTCGCCTAGGCGGGCAGGCGACGGGAGGACTCCTGCACGGATGCGGGAGTCGCTGGGTGGATGCTCCTCGGCGTGGCCGGGACGGCTCCCGCTCGGTTGTGGGAGGGGTTTCCGGCATGCGCTAGGCGCATGCCCGACACCGTGTGGCGATGGGTAGGCGGGGCTGGGCGTGCGACTCCTTAGCACGCCCAGGCCTCGTGTTTCGGTTCGTAACGCGATTTCGTGTTTCGTAATTTTCAATTTCAAAGACAAATCGATCCAAAATTTAAAAACACAATTTAAAACAGATTTGAATTAAAACAGTTTTAAAAAACACAATTTAAGAAAACAGTTTCAAAAATTCAAGAAAATTACAGTTTCATAATTCAGGCTTTCTAAAAGAACTCATGAATACCTAATTCGCATCTAAGCTTAAGAATTTCTACCTAATTCAGTTAAGCGGAGACGAATCAAAAACACGATTAACGAGGTGGCTCTGATACCACTTGTTGGAAAACAGGAATCAGAAAGCAGCGAAAATTTAAAAATTTTCCAACAAAAGGATCGAATCTCGCAATCGTGTATCCAAATTCGTAGGGCAAATAAACTTACTTTTCAATAATCTTTCTTGAAGCGTTTCAAGCCACCCAAGAACGCTCTTCTCGCGGCTTGACCCCTCTCCTTGGTAAAGCTCGAATCTTTAAAAACTTCTAAATTGAAGCTCTCTAGTGATAGTCCATCAACTTGACTACAATCTAACTAGTAAGGATGCTAGTTCTCTAGTTAGTGTTTAGGCTTAACCTAGGGTTTATTTGATCTTGGAGAAAGGATGGTATTCAACACATGAACCAAAAGAAATCAATCAATCAATCAAGGGGACCTCTAGCTCCCCTATATATAGCCAAAGGGAGGGGCGGCCGAACCTAGTCCTTATAGACTAAGGATTTGGTCCCTCTCTCTCTTATTACTTGATCATCAAGTAATCCCAAACCTTGACTTTGAATTCTAATTCAAATCAACTTTTAAGAGAGCTAAAAATATCCAAACTCCTTTTGGATAATATTAAACTTTATTTATTAATTAATAAATAACTTATTTATCTAATTAATTAATTCATAATTAATTAAATAGATTAATTTCTCCAAAATAAGACTTTCATTTTAATTCAAAAATTAAACCAAAGTCTATTAAATAATTGACACATTAATTATTTAACACATACAATATATATATATATACACGTGTGAGACACGTGTCCCAAGAACACGTGACCCACACGTGTGATTCACACATGTGGAACCCTTTTGGCTCGATTAACTCGTTTAATCATTTCAAAGCCCCAACTCATGTTACCAAGTTGTTGTGTGTGACCCTCTAGGTTCTCTATTCAATTAAAAGTGACCCTAATTAATTAATTCACTAATTAATTAATCAATCCACAGATTAAACGACCATAGTCTAGCAACAGGTGTTTAACCACTAGCTGAATTAGAATGTCTCGATTCGACAGAACCTTTAAGTTATTGATTCATGTGAGATACAGTCCTCCTACTAACTATCTCTCAACCAAGATCTAGGGTAAGGGAATAATCAGAACCCTAATAATCTGGTCTTAAAGCTAAGTGCATTTCATATCCATTTGATCTCAATCCAAGAAACCCTTTTCTTGATGTCTTGATCTACTGCCTTGGCCAAGGATTCCATATGGCATATGAATGACTTACACAATAAGAGATCACCTTGTAAATGCAAGTGTAGGTCCTTTCTTGATTCTCATTCACTTTCATGAGTCACTTGTGCAGCCCCAGCATAAGCCTTGGATCAGTTGTCTAAGGCGACACCCTTTAAAGCTTATACCTAAGACTACAGAGTTAACTCATAAAGTGACATGGAACCTCAAGTCTAAGGATCAATTAATCGCATAAATGACTCGTGAGATATTTTCTAATCTGGAAGTTTTCATTTTCTGAAATAGAAACTTCCTTTCCCATTTAGGAATCTTCTCACACGGGGCACCTCAGTGAACTTACTTATGGAAGTAAGCACCCTCATGTATCACACACGTATCAACTATACACTTTGCACCTCCATGAAACAAGGTGGTCCTTTTTAAGGGCGTGATCTAGGGTAAGGGAATAATCAGAACCCTAATAATCTGGTCCTAAAGCTAAGTGCATTTCATATCCATTTGATCTCAATCCAAGAAACCCTTTTCTTGATGTCTTGATCTACTGCCTTGGCCAAGGATTCCATATGGCATATGAATGACTTACACAATAAGAGATCACCTTGTAAATGCAAGTGTAGGTCCTTTCTTGATTCTCATTCACTTTCATGAGTCACTTGTGCAACCCCAACATAAGCCTTGGATCAGTTGTCTAAGGCGACACCCTTTAAAGCTTATACCTAAGACTACAGAGTTAACTCATAAAGTGACATGGAACCTCAAGTCTAAGGATCAATTAATCACATCAATGACTCGTGAGATATTTTCTAATCTGGAAGTTTTCATTTTCTGAAATAGAAACTTTCTTTCCCATTTAGGAATCTTCTCACACGGGGCACCTCAGTGAACTTACTTATGGAAGTAAGCACCCTCATGTATCACACACGTATCAACTATACACTTTGCACCTCCATGAAACAAGGTGGTCCTTTTTAAGGGCGTGATCCCACAAACAAGCCTTAGAGGAGTCAGGTTGACACTCCCACTGTCTGTAGGACTCATCGGCTTGGAGTATTTTACTAATCATGACTTATGTGATATAGGGCTCGTTTTATGAACCATTTCACCTAAATGGTAGAGTCCTAAAGTCATCAGGATTAGGGGAGTTCTCATACATGCACCGCTAAAGTAAACGCATACCAAACAAGAGCATATAAAGAAGTGTTGCCTTAATTCATTATTTTATTCAAAGATTGTCTGTGATTACAATACGGAAAAGCACAAAGCGGATATACAATCGGCTTTCTAGGGAACTATTCCTAACACTCATTTGGGGGGGGGGGACATTGGGGTCTCCCTAAGAAGTTTGGAAGGGGACGAGCTCGAATTCGCCATCTGTCTGGACTTCCCAACGACCAATAATGAGGCGGAATATGAGGCCCTTGTAGCTGGGATGGAGATAGCTAGAGGCCAAGGAGTCGAAAAATTGATTGCGCTCACTGACTCACAATTAGTGGCGAGCAAATTCGAGGGAACTTATGAGGCCAGAGAGAAGTCCATGGCAAAATACCTCGACAAAGTTAAGGCCCTAGCCCAGGGGTTTAAAAGTTTTAGGCTCCAGCAGGTCCCTCGCGGGGAGAACGAAAGAGCAGACTTCATCTCTAAACTAGGCAATGGCTTGAAAGGGACAAGGGATAGGTTGATAACTTTCCTCTCTCGAAAAACTCGGTCTATAGAGGACAAGCAAGAATTGATATTAAGCATCACCTCGGCCGAGCCTTGCTGCTGGATGATTTGGTCTTACATCTCAGGGATAGATTCTTACCTGAAAATAAGACGGAGAGACGTCGCTTGATAGCTCGCTCATCGAGCTACGCACTCGACCCCAATGGTGTTCTGTTCAAGAAATCCTTTAGAGAGCCAGCCAAGAGGTGCTTACGACCCTCCCAAGCCAAAGAGGTTCTCGAAGAAGTGTATGCCAGATCCTGTGGCAACCATGCCGGGGGACGGATTCTAGCTAAGAAGATCGCGCGGGCTGGGTTTTATTGGCCGACCCTAATCCGAGATTCGATCAATTTTGTGAAGAAATGTCCGAGTTGCCAGAGACATGCTAACCTCAATCACCAACACCCAAAAGAGATGATCCCCATCGACATAGCTTGGCCTTTTGACCAATGGGGAATCGAAATTGTTGGTCCCTTCCCAATCGCCTCGAAGCAACACCAATTTGTCATTGTCTGTGTTGAATATTTCTCAAAATGGGTCGAATCCTCTTCGGTCCCTAAGATCACCCACACCGTGATGACCCGCTTTCTCTGGAAGAACATCATATGCCGCTTTGGGCTTTCAAGGACACTGATCTGTGATAACGGGCCCAGTTTCGGAGCAAGTTGTTCAAAAAATTCTACTCGGACCGAGGCATCAGCTTATGTTTCACTTCAGTGGGCCATCCGCAAGCTAACGGACAGACTGAATTCACCAATCGAACCATTGTTCAAAACTTGAAGACGCACCTCGATGAGAGAAAGGGAGCTTGGGATGAGGAGCTCGACTGCGTGTTGTGGGCCTATCGAACTACCCCCCGAACCGCTACCGGAGAGACTCCTTTTTTCGACGGTCTATGGCTCCGCTGCCGTGATACCGGCAAAGCTGATAAACCAAACTAGCCGGGTATCACATTATCAACTCGATACAAATCAGGACAATTGTCTATTCGAGTTGGATACGATTGAAGAGAAAAGAGACCAAGGCTTCCGTCGAATGCAACAATATCGAGCATCAATGTCTAAGAGTTACAACAAAAAAGGTCCTCCCCCGACAGTTCCGAGTAGGCGACCTTATACTGAAACGAGTCGACGTCACCAAGCATGTCGGAAAACTCGATGCCAACTGGGACGGTCCGTTTCGAATCGCCAAAATAGGAAAGAATCAGGCTTACCACCTCTAAGAGATGAATGGCAGACCAGTACCTCGGTCCTGAAATGCCCACAACCTTAGAAAATTTTATGTTTGAGAAAGCTAAGTTGTAATCGCTTGTTGATATCAATAAAGTCAAGTATTTCTTCCGACTATCATACTCTCACAATAGTGGGTTAAATAGTTCGATTCGCATATAACACCACTTTCTTCGACTAAAATTGAATAATTTGACTTACTAGTTGTTGAACATGTATAATGAAAAATGCTAATTCAAGACTAAGATTGGAAATTGGAATTCATTGATAGGAAAAATAAGTCGAGTCTCGACTGGGTACATTTGGATTTTTCGAGCAGGAGCGCTCACCGGCCACCCCGGGTCGGTTCAAGTTCCTACCATCTAAAACAAAAAGGGAAAATTGCAGAAAGATATCTCACAGGAAATTGAAATTAAACTTTAGGGCCCTACGCAGGCCAGATCTTCAGGCATCCTCTGGAACAACAGAATCGAGGAAATTGGGGTCCAGCAGGGGTTCGACAGCGGGGTTATCTCCAAAGAGCTCGGGGAAAATCTTAGCATGGTTCAGCACGTCCGGGACGGCCCCCTGAGGTATCTTACTCAGATCTACCGCCCTTTTTCTGTACATCATCTTGACTAAATCGACCACGAAGCCGAATTCGTGGGTTGCCCAGTCGATTTCAGGCTCAGGAACCGGCGCGTCCGAAGGAGGAGGTCGGGGATCAGGGCACCGAATGCCAATTTTCTTCGTGTTGTGGTCGACAGGTACGAGTCCCTCAGCTTTGCATTGAGCCAAGCACAAGTCGAACCCCTCCTTCAGATCATCGATCCCAAAGGTGGCAGTCGATCATCTGTAGGCCGGGGACTTCATGAAATGGTAGGCCCCAAATCTTTCTGACTCAGCCACCACTTGGTCGAAGACCTTCTGACAGCGATCGATGGCCATACGGGCCCCCCTCATCTCCCCAACTTTTTCTTCCTTCCTGTGCAAGTCGACCATCTCACTGGCCTGGGAGTCGATTTTGTTATAAGCGTCTTGCAGCTTCTTGTTCGCATCGTCGAGGCGGCGCTGGGTTTCGCTGGCGGTTTGCTCGGCCTGGGTTAGGGAGAGCTGCACTCTCTTCAGTTGTGCTCCCAGGTCCTTCTCGTTGGTCTCCGCCTCGACCAGTTTTCTCTTCATGGACTCGACTTCTGAGTCGTCCCGGGACTGGGTAGCCAAGCGAGGCCGACCCTCCCTGTAGACTTGAGCCCTTCGACCCAAGTGGAAGATATCCTGCGTGAGCTGTCGATCCAAAGATAACAATCAATTGTTGATCAAAAAGATTGTTTGATTTATAATATCTAGAGAAAGCCACTCACCCCGATCGCCTTTATGGCCGCCGACATCTCCTGCTCGATGTCGCTTAGTTTCCATCGAGATTGGTGATCGACCAGGGTCTGACAGCTGTGGTACAGCGCCCCCACTACCCGATTATCCCGGGGGTTGGAGCCTAATCGGCGAGGCCGACCCTCGGAGTAATTTAGGGTTAGACCGACAGGGAAGTGAGGGTCGGATATCCTCAGCATGCTGAAGAAGTCCTAGATGTCCTCGTCGGGAGCCTTAAAAACTTCTGCGGTCAGCTTCAGGGCTTCGAGGGAGAACGGCACAGGAGTCTTTGGATTTTGAGAGGGAGTCGACGGCAGCGATCTTGTGGATGTGCCTCGGGATGGGTCAGTCCCCCCGGTCGGGGCTACATCCCTCCCGGTTTTCACTGGTTTCGGAGTCTCCGGCCTAGACTCCTTATCTTTTCTAGACTTATTCCTCCGGTCGGCCTCCTCGACTGTCGTCTCTTTCTCCTTCCTCTTCTGTGTCGGGGGCCTGGAATCAGTTTTTTGGGTCGGACTCCCACTGTCTCGACCAGCTCCTTGTGGTAATATGGCATCGATCGTTTTGTGAGGGGCCGCCATCTCTGTGGCCCGAGTTATTTCCTGCGCCGACTCCTCTTCCTCCATATCGGCCTGCATCATAGCCAGTCTGGAGCTCATAATTGCTTTGTCTGCACAAGGAAAAAAGGAAAGTTCAGAAATCGACTAGATAATTTCGAACCAAGCAATTAAAACTATGCAATATCGATGTTTATAACTATACCTGGGTCGAAAGAACGACTCAGTGTCCCAGGGGCTAGTCCGAAGTTGATCAAATTCTTCTCCTGGACCAACTTTTTGCCCCACGCGTATTGACCAATCCTGACCAAATCATCAACATAACGGACAAGCGCAACAGACATACGTTTACTGTTTCGCGGGAATAACAAACAATTGAAAACTTATAAAATATACATCCGTAAAAAATCATCAATCCCGTCATCATCAGACCTTCCAATGAATTCGCGCAGTTTAGACTCAATGTTAACACGAGAGACATTGTCAGTCTTGTTGCCAAAATGCTTGGTCAGTGTATTGGATTTAACCTAGCCCAATACCGTGACGGGATGACCAGAATGCCGCATTCCTATAACAATGCTGAATTCCTTCTCACAAAATACAACTTCTTCGCTTCCAAATTTAAAGGTATTTGTTGCAGTTGTAGTAATCAACCAAGAAGCCAACTCTGTTGATGCTCCCCTCGTGAACAGGCGCTACCAACAAACAACCAAACGGCGAATTTTTGACAACTTCAACTTGAGCGGGAGACATTTGGCCACGAATTTCATACATAACCTGACTGAATCTCTCCACCACGCACTGATGCAAGATGGAAACCACCCGCTTCTTCAAAACCGTTACCTCATCATCCACTTGGACATATACCTCTGAACTTTTTCTCTTTCCCCTGCTTGTTCCAACCGGGCCGGGAAGGAACAATCATCAAAGACGTCGTCGGCAATGAGCTCACTATCTATGGAAAAAATTGGATTAAATTATTTAACAACAAAATACCGAAACCCTTGTTTGTTGAGTTAAAAGAATCAAGTACGAAATAGATATAGGAATCGATCGGAAAAACTAGAAATCCAGAAAATTTAGGGAAGAAAACTAAGTTGGACACGTTGGGTACGACGTCCCTTCCCCTGAGACCTGCCCATTTTCACAAACGAACTGAATGACTAACGTGTGTCATGGTGGAGTGGGTGTCAACTGCTAAGAATTTACAGTTGAATTTAGGGTGTCGGCGGTGGACTTTAAAACTGCTTCTTCTTCACTTGAAGGTAGTGGTGTGTCGCGTTCAGCTCTCATCGTCGATGGTCTGAGATGGTCGAGTATCGAAAGGTTCCCACGATGAAGAAGGAGGATAAAGCTTTAGGGTTTGTGTGGAAATTATTCAATTTCACCAAGGATATTTGTGTAATTTTACGCGATTTATGGGGTTTTGGAAAAATATGAGGTGAATTGGTGATGTAAAATGGTGTGAATTCAAATTGGGGGTTTTGAAAAACTTCATTGCCTTCTTAGGGTGCTTTCATTAATTTGCCGTTATTATTTTTGGTCCCATGGTTTTCAAAATTGTTTAAATTTTTTTTGTCACTTTGAGGACTTCCATCAAATAATTGACGGAAGTCACTGTTCATTCGTTAATTTTTTTATTTTTTATTTTTTTTTGGTCCATATCCGTTAATTTCATATATTATATATTTATTATATATAATATATGTATTTGATAATGGGAAAATCGGGGAGTATGACCGAGTGCTAGGTGTCACTACAACGTGGCGGCCTGCGCCACGTCAACGCCCCGCAACCGAGTCACATAGGCAGCCATCGACCCAACACTTGGCCAGACCTCAAGCCGTAGCCTGGCGACAGTCTCCCGCGACCAAGGGTCTCCTTTCGACCCAGAGAAAGGTGCGACCCAGCGGAGCTCCGACCCAGTCGCTACTGGATAACCGTATTCAATGCAAGCACCACCTACCGCCGGCCGCATTTATTGCAGCTGTGCCCAGTACAGTGTCAGGCATCCTGGCAGGGGCAGACAAGCAGTGCTTTAGCTGGAAAAGCACTGTTCCGGCCATGAGCCGTTGCTTTCCTCTCCAAACCAGATCCACACTTTCTGGGAGGTGTACTTGCACCTACGGAGTCCATCTCTAACCTATAAAAACCTCACTCTATGGCCGTCCAGGGTAAGCTTTCCAACACAAAAACTCTCCCTGTCCTCTTGCGACCCGGAGCTTTTTGCTGACTTGAGCGTCGGAGTGCCAAAACGGGTCTAACCCCATCCATCCCCGTCTTGGCCTTTCAGCTTACGTTTGTTTCACCTTTTCAGCTAGGGAAAGCATCAGAGTTCTCCTCACTGTATAAATATCTTGGGTGATTGGGACACCGAATCGGCCGTCCAGCGCATAGCCTGGATTTTGACACCATCATCTTGGCGCCGTCTGTGGGAAAGCTCTGAACAAAAGCCTTCTTCTAATCACTACCCTGTAACTTTCCATTCAAGATGGTCCAAACACGTCACGGACGACGCGTTTATGGCGACAATGGTGAAGAGATTTTCCCAGATCTCAACACCATTGGGAGCACTTTCCAACCCCCCGCCGTAGGAGTGGTCACTGTGGACGCCAGTCCCAGCGCCCCCAGCTGTTTAATACTCTCCGAAGCGGACTTGGCCGCTTACGCGGAACAATGCAAGACAGAGGCGTTGGCCGCTGCGAGAGAAATGCCGGCTCCCCCAAGAGGATGTCCACTGGCTCTCACTCCTCAGAATGTCGCATACCCTACCGTACAAGGGCCCTCTGCCCCAATGGCGTATGCTGTCCAACAACATGCCCATCAATCGAGCTTCTGGGGATATCCACAGCTTCTTTACGGCCAGAACCCCTACACACAGCCTCAGACCATCTACATTGCTCCGGCCCCGGGAGTCCAACACCCAGTCCATCTGGGTGCGTACCTCGAGGAGTGTTTCGATGACAACGAAAATCCACCCCGCCGCCGGGAGCCTGCCAGAAGGAGAAATGACCCGGAAGAGGAACGCCCCTCACAGCTTTTGCGGAATGTAGGGGAAAATGATAGGGGCGCGCGTCACATTGCAGGGACAGCGAGTGAGATGAACAGGGACCCCCGTTCCCAGAAATGTGCCAGTTTTTAACCGCTTAGGGGCTAGGGTCCATCCCGACGCCTACTACAGAGCCAACCGGGGACACTGGGTCGGCCAAGGGGATCACATAAACAATCTCCCCCGAAGACAGCAGCAACAACAACAACAACAGCAGCAACAGCGTTGCCTCCCCGACCCAGCACAGGGGTCGGAGTATTTGGATCCTCAGGAGGTAGTGTCATCACACTTCCCCCAAGGACAAGCTCCCGAAGTGGGAGCACCTGTCCACCTTCACGGTCACCTCCCACCACGTCAGGGGAGGGTGTACCGCAGCGAAAGGGAGGCGAGGTCCCCTTTCTGCGACGAGATCATCGACGCCAAGGTGGTGGACAGGGTCCCCACCAATTTGCCAGTTTACCACGGGAGCACCGACCCCGTGAAGCATTGTTCAAAGTTTGAGGCGCAAGTCAGCCTCTACGGCCATTCCAAACTCATATGGACCAAGATCTTCGAAACCACGCTCGAGGGTCCAGCCCAAGACTGGTTTGAACGGTTGGCACCTCACAACATCCGCGATTATGATCATCTGGCCCGGAAATTCAAGGCCCACTTCTCCTCTATGACGGGAGTCAAGCTCCCGTCTACCTATTTGTACAGTATCGTGTAGGAGGAAGGTGAGACCTTGAGGAGTTTCTTCTCTCGTTTTAATGAGGCGTTCGTCATGGTGGAGCACTTAGATATTGACATCCTAACTCAGACCCTCCACAAGGCCATCAGTCACATGGAGTGCGCCGACGCAATCATCCTCGAATCGTCACTGAACATGAAAGAAATAATGGCCATCGCCCGCCGCTTTATGCGCTTAGAAGAAGTCAAGTCCACTACTCGCGCTCTAGGGCGCAGGAACGACCGGCGAGTGAGCGAGCCAGCTCCTGATCGATTCCCCAGATCCGACCCACATCGGTAGGAGCTCCCCAGGCTCCCCGGCAGGATGGAGCATAGGCTTAAGCGCGAGGTGCCCTCCGCGAGCGGGGCCAAGAAGGGATACACGCCTTTGGTCTGCCCCATCGAGGAAATTTACGAAGTCATGGATCGGGGGCTTCTTAAAAAGCCAAAGCAGCTGAAAGAGACCAAGAAGGCCAAATAGTCGGGGAAGCACTGCGCTTACCATTAATAGGTTTCGGAGGCTCGGAGGTCTATTCCAAAGGAAGAGTCAAGCTCGTTACCTCCATGGGAAAACTACTGAAGCGAGCCACTCAATTGTTGGAATACTTGGTGGTGGAAGGCCCATCTGCTTACAACATTATCGTAGGGCGTCCAGCCCTGATAGGCTTCAGAGCCGTGATTTCCACGTACCATCAAACCATCAAAGTGCCAACTCCGTATGGGATAGGAGAGCTCCGTTGCAACATTCCGGAATCTTGGGAGTGCTACTCCATCTCCATGGAAAAGGTACAACTTCCGGACAAAACTATCGTACCTTTGATAAACGTCGATGATTTCCTGGATACGGAGCTTGCCGACCCAGACGATCCCACTGCGGAGATGTGCTCCAAGCAAATGACCTCTACCATAGCAAGGAAGAAGCGTAAGCTTGATGATGGCAAAATAGAGGCAGCGGGAGCCCTTGTCCCAGTCACACTGATTCCAGACGACCCAGAGAAAACCACCCACGTTGGGGCAAATCTTAAAGGTAAACAACAATGTATGCTCATTCAATTCCAGCGAAATAATGCAGATGTGTGTGCCTGGAAGTCCTCAGACTTGGTCGGCGTCGACCCAAAAATCATTGAACACCACTTGAACGTAGACCCAAGTTTTCGACCCATCAAACAGCGACTGAGGGCCCAAAGCGACGAACGAAACGAGATAATCGAGTAAGAGGTCAACAAGCTTCTGGACGCTGGGTACATCACACCAGCCAAGTACGTGGACTGGCTCTGCAATGTCGTCCTGGTCGCGAAGGCAGGGGGAAAGTGGCGAATGTGCAACGACTTCACCGATTTAAACAAGGCCTGCCCCAAAGACCCTTACCCTCTCCCACGCATTGATCAGTTGGTCGATTCCACTGCCGGGTGGCACCTCCTAAGCATGATGGACGCCTTCCAGGGCTACTATCAAATCTTCATGGCTCAAGAGGACAAGAAAAAGACCGTTTTCATCGTGGTGAAGGGGATTTACTGTTTCGAAGTTATGCCTTTCGGATTGAAAAACGTAGGCGCAACTTATCAGAGACTGGTCAACAAGGTTTTCGCAGATGAGATCGGCAAAACGATGGAGGTGTATGTCGACGACATGATCGTCAAAAGCGAGAGGGCAGAGATGCATTTAACTGATTTGGGTCGGACTTTCGATCTGCTCCGCAAGTACAGAATCAAGCTGAATCCCAACAAATGCTCTTTCGGCGTTGAAGGGGGGGAAATTCCTCGGTTACATAGTCAGCCAATGAGGAATCGAAGCCAATCCAGAAAAGATTTTGGCTCTTAAAAGCATCAACAGACCCCACAAGGTGAGGGACGTCCAGCGTCTTGTCGGCCGGATCATTTCTTTGAACAGGTTCATCTCTCGCTCCTCTGAGAAAAATTTTCCCTTCTTTAAAATTCTGCGCAATATTAAGAAATTCGAGTGGACTGATGAATGCGATGAGGCCTTTGAAAGGCTCAAAGAATATCTTGCTTCCCCTCCTTTGCTTGCCAAACCTGTTGCAGGGGAAACAATGTATCTCTATCTGGCAGTCACTGAGGAGGCCGTAAGCTCAGTGTTAGTGGCCTTGCGCGAAAGGAAGCACATGCCGATATATTACGTGAGCAAGATACTACATGGAGAAGAAACTCGCTATCTGGAGATTGAGAAATTCGCCCTAGCCCTCGTGCACGCCTCCAGGAAACTGAGGCCCTATTTCCAATCCCATTCCATCATCGTCCTCACAGACCAAGGTTTACGCCAAGTCTTGGAAAAGCCTGAAGCATCAGGAAGAATTGTAAAATGGGCCATTGAATTAAGTCAATTCGATATTAGCTACCAACCCAGAGCTGCGTACCAAGCCCAAATCCTCGCAAATTTCATCATCGAAAAGAACGATCCAAGTAAGGAAACCCCGCGCTCGGTGCTGTGGACCATGTCGGTCGATGGCTCCTCAACCTCTCAAGGATGGGGCGTGGGGGTCTCCCTGATGAGCACGGGGAGCCAGGCGCTTGACTTCGCCATCTCCCTTGACTTCCCAGCCACCAACAATGAGGCAGAATACGAGGCGCTCATCGCTGGCCTCAAAATCGTAAAGGAGCACGGGATCGAGAGGATCGCCGTAACAACAGATTCCCAGTTGGTGGCGAGCCAGTTTCAAGGCTCTTACGAAGCACGTGAGGAGACAATGATCAAGTGCCTGGCTAAGGTCAAATCCTTGGCGTCCCAATTTAAAGAATTCACGCTACTGTTAGTCCCCAGGGAAGAGAACACGCGAGCGGACGCATTATCCAAGTTCGCGAATGGAATGAGAGGCTCCAAGGACCAGAACATCACTTACTTGTCAAGCAAAGAGAGGGTGATCGATGGCGAGGCAGAGATGATATGTTCTATCGATCCAGTGGAGCCAGGCTGGGTCGACGAATTCATACTTTATCTCAGGGATGGAGTGTTGCCTCCCGACCGAAACACCGCAAGACGTCTCAAGTACAAAGCTGCAGGCTACTCACGCTAAATGAGAACGCTAAGGAATACGCCCACAGATGTGTCAATTGTCAGAAACATGCCAACATCCCACTCCAACACCCCGCAGAGATGGTCCCCGTGGACATTTGTTGGCCTTTTGATCAGTGGGTGATCGATATCGTCCGGCCTCTACCGCTCGCGACGGGTCAACGACAATATCTCTTGGTCGCAGTGGAGTACTTCTCTAAATGGGTCGAAGCCCAGCCCGTAGCTAAAATCACAGATAAGGTCATCCATAATTTCTTATGGGCAATATCATTTGCAGATTCGGGATCCCCGGGGTCCTAATCTGCGACAACAGAACTCAATTTTAGAGCGCTAGCACCAGGTCCTATTGTACAGACATGGGAATCAGCCAACGCTTTGTTGGAAAACACGAATCAGAAAGCAGCGGAATTTAAAAAATTTTCCCAACAAAAGGATCTTGAACTCGCAATCGTGTAACCAAATTCGTAAAGATAGAAAACTTACTTTTCTTTTTGTTCTTTCTTGAAGCGTTTCAAGCCACCCAAGAACGCTCTTCTCGCGGCTTGATCCCCTCTCCTTTGTAAAGCTCGAATCTTCAAACTTCTAACTTGAAGTCTCTAGAGAAAGTCCACCAACTTGATCACAATCTAACTAGTAAGGATGCTAGTTCTCTAGTTAGTGTTTAGGCTTAACCTAGGGTTTTATTTTATCTTGGAGAAAGGAAGGTGTTCAACACATGAACCAAGAATTGTCAATTAGCTCTAAAGGGGAGCATGAGCTCCCCTATATATAGGAAAGGGGAGGGACGGCCGAACCTAGTCCTTATGGACTAAGGATTTGGTCCCTCTCTCCTATTACTTGATCATCAAGTAATTTCCAACTTTGACTTTGAATTCTAATTCAAGTCAACTTTTAAGAGAGCTAAAAATATCCAAACTATTTTTGGATAATTTTATACTTTATTTATTATAAAATAAATAACTTATTTTTATCTAATTAATTAATTCGTAATTAATTAACTAGATTACTTTCTCCAAAATAAGACTTTCTTTTTAATTCAAAATTAAACCAAAGTCTATTAAATAATTAACACATTTAATTATTTAATACATATATACACGATATATATATATTCACACGTGTGTGACACGTGTCACAGTGACACGTGTCACTCACGTGAGCCACACGTGTGATTTCACACGTGTGGAACCCTCTTGGCCCGATTAACTCGTTTAATCATTTTTAAGCCTCAACTCATGTAACCAAGTTGTTGTGTGTGACCCTCTAGGTTCTCAATTCAATTAGCAGTGACCCTAATTAATTAATTCACTAATTAATTAATCAGTCCACAGATTAAACGACCATAGTCTAGCAACAGGTGTTTAACCCCTAGCTGAATTGGAATGTTCAGATTCGACAGAACCTTTAAGTCATTGATTCATGTGAGATACAATCCTCCTACTTACTATCTCTCAACCAAGATCTAGGGCAAGGGCATAATCAGAACCCTAATAATCCGGTCTTAAAGCTAAGTGCATTTCATATCCATTTGATCTCAATCCAAGAAACTCTTTTCTTGATGTCTTGATCTACTGCCTTGGCCAAGGACTCCATATGGCATATGAATGACTTACACAATAAGAGATCACCTTGCAAATGCAAGTGTAGGTCCTTTCTTGATTCTCATTCACTTTCATGAATCACTTGTGCAGCCCCAGCATAAGCCTTGAATCAGTTGTCTAAGGCGACATCCTTTAAAGCTTATACCTAAGACTACAGAGTTAACTCATAAAGTGACAAGGAACCTCAAGTCTAAGGATCAATTAATCACATCAATGACTCGTGAGATATTTCCTAATCTGGAAGTTTCCATTTCCTGAAATGGAAACTTCCTTTCCCATTTAGGAATGTTCTCACACGGGGCACCTCAGTGAACTTACTTATCAAAGTAAGCACCCTCATGTATCACGCACGTATCAACTATACACTTTGCACCTCCATGAAACAAGGTGGTCCTTCTTAAGGGCGTGATCCCACAAGCAAGCCTTAGAGGAGTCAGGTTGACACTCCCACTGTCTGTAGGACTCATCGGCTTGGAGTATTTTACTAATCATGACTTATGTGATATAGGGCTCGTTTCATGAACCATTTCACCTAAATGGTAGAGTCCTAAAGTCATCAGGATTAGGGGAGTTCTCATATATACACAGCTAAAGTAAACGCATACCAAACAAGAGCATATAAAGAAGTGTTGCCTCAATTCGTTATTTCATTCAAAGATTGTCTGTGATTACAATAAGGAAAAACACAAAGCGGATATACAATCGGCTTTCTAGGGCACTATTCCTAACACGCTTCGCATTGGTCGGCCATCCGGAAGCGAACGGCCAGGTAGAGGTGATTAATCGAATCATCATCCAGAACCTCCAAACCAGGTTGGAGGCTAAAAAAGGCGCCTGGGTCGACGAACTTGATGGGGTCCTATGGGCTTACCGCACGACTCCCAGAACCGCAACAGGACTAACCCCATTCTCGATGGTTTATGGGTCGGAGGCCATGATCCCCGCAGAACTTTTACACCAAATGGCGAGAGTGTCCAACTACCAGCTCGCTAGAAACATGGAGGACCGAGCGCATGAGCTTGACACCATTGAAGAGATTCGACAGAAGGGATTCCAACGAATGTAACAGTACCGGGCCGCGGTGGCTCGGAGCTATAACAAATGAGTCAAACCTAGCGCCTTCCAAATCGGTGACCTGGTTCTCAAAAAGATCGAAGTGACAAAGCACGTGGGCAAGCTGCAACCCAACTGGGAAGGCCCATACCTCATTGCCGGGATAGGACGCAACAAAGCTTATCACCTAGAAGACATGGAAGGAAATGCCATCCCCAGATCTTGGAATGCACACAACCTCAAGAAGTTTTATGTTTAAAAACCTTTCTGAGTTGTAAGTGCCACTTTTGTATTCCTTCCAACTTTTTCCAGTAATGAAAAACATATTCGGTCAATCTGAATGTCTTTTACTTTCAGTCAATCTGAATGATTTTAACACACCAGTCAATCTGGGATTATATGTAGAATCTGAAATTTCCTAAAAGCATGCAAAAAACATAGTAGCTTATGGCGACTCGCGAAGGAAGCGCCCTGCGAGCCAGCGCTGGCTCACAAGGGATGACTAATTCCGACCCATAGCATAAGATCATTTCGAGCCAGCACTTGAGAAATTTCCAAAGTCAAGTTTCGTTTAAAAAATTGCGGAATGCTACACATATCAACAAAACCAATGCTTAGGAGAATAGCGCTAAAAAGATACAGAGTCAGAAGCAAATATGCGATTCTCATTCATTAAGGGGGGTAGGCCCCGAAGATTTACAAAGGAATTACAGAATGGAAATTACAAGTTCCTCGCACACTCAAGAGCTGGGAGCAGGTAGATTAGTAGCTTCAGAGGCAGGTCCCTGGGCCGGAGCTGGAGGATTAAATTGTGCCGTTGGAGGAGTCTCTTCGGTGGCAGGAGGAAGTGTTGCCAGTGGAGGAATCGCCAAGGCAGGATCAGCTGGGTTCTCGCTCGAAAAGCCACCCTCTTTCGACCCACTACTTGATGTAACGTAAGTGGCCAGCAAAGTTTCTTTAGCTCGCTCTATATAAATGGGACCCGGCAACGCAACCGGCTCGGATTGCTTTTCAAGCTGGGATTCGGCCCACTCCACAGCCCAGTCGTAGGTCACTTTGCTCCAATCCGGCTCGTCGTCGTCCTCATTGCCATCTGCCACCTCCTGACTCGGCTCCTCGACAAAAGAGACACGAGCCATAAATTCCTCGGGCAAGGTCTTGGGAACATACCCGTTTACGGCGTTGAGTTTACGTGGGTCGTTGAGGAGAGCATGGGGGATTGGGTGGTGAAGATGGATCTGCGATAGGGTCATGAAGCCCGTCTCTATATCTGAGGCACCCAACGTGCCAGAAACGGTGTCAAACACCTTGGACTGAAGAAATTCGGCCACCGCACTTTCCTTTATTTGCGGCACTAGTTTCTCGACCGTCCAGAAGGTTGTTTTAGTCCCATCCTTCTGTCCCTCGACGAAGCCGGCCCCCCACCCATCCTGCTTGCCTTTGGCGTGGGCAGCCTCAGTCTTCTTCTCCACGGCATCCAACAGGCTTTGCCGCGTAGCCACTCCGGTTTGCAGCTCCTCGTTCGCTGCCTTAAGATCCCCCAACTCCTTCTCTAGGGCAGACCTCTCCTGGAGGGAATCCTTCACCAGCTTGTCCATTTTATCAAGCTTCACGTTATATGCCTTCTGGGCATCTTCCAGCGCCTTGGACAGCCTCGCTGCTTAATCTTTCCAACTTTTCTCCTGCAGCACCTCAGCCCTCTCCACCAGCAGTTTGCGGTGGGCTTCATCGGCCAACTCCAGTCGCATGGCGGACTGGTGCTCTCTCACTATCAACTGAGAAGGGGAAAACGAGAGGGGAGTCAGATGGAAAGCAAAGAGAGGTGCGATCCAGGAGAGAAGATAGAGCGAAGGTCCTTACCGCGTTCAGGAAAGCAATTTTGTTGTAGGAGAGGGTCGCATTACTCTCCTTGACCAATTCCTGGTGGTCGCTAGCGGTTTGGAGGGAATAGTAAATGGCCCCCAACACATCCTGATCAACCTCTCCGGTCGCGACCCTCCTTTCCGATCCGTCCGCCTTAAACTCCGAGACCTCAAAGGGATATTTGGGCCTCTCGAACGTAGGGACGTTGACTATCCGCTCGTAATCCCGCCTCAACATAGAGAATCCGGGGGAGGATCCCGATCGAAGGGTGGGGGGAACCCAGCCGCCCGATGGCTGGAACGAAGTATCCCCTCGTTTGGCAGCTTTCTTGGGGGCCCCATCCTCTGGGTCATCCTTTTCCTTCCTTTTCTGTGAACGCCGGCCCTTGGGCACTTCCGCAGGAAACGACCCAGAGTTAGCCTCTGAGTTCGTATCTGGCCGCCCAGCAGACATGACCACTTTGCCCTTGCGCTTTGGAGGGCGAGCATTTTGATCTCCCGTGGTGTGAACCGGGGCGTCGGCTTCCGGGGGAACCCAAGCGGCCCCCTGCTCATCCGCCTCCTCCCCCTCCGTGGGAACGTGGGCGTCAGCCCATCTTTGCCAGGCTGCCCTCTCCACAGCCGCAATCTTCGCAAGGGAGTCAGCCTCCGTGAGGCCCTCCTCTTAAACTATTTCTTGGGCGGAAGGAGGTGGTCCAGGCATTTTCTCCTCCACAATCTTCTTGGCCCTCTCGGCCTGCTTCTTCTTCAGGAGTCGGTCTAAAGCCTTGGCTCGTCCGGCTACCATTATCGACCCTGTACATGGAGAAAAAATAGGTTCAGCAGGCAGAGTTAGAGTTTAATGCAGGAAAGAAAAAAGGAAGTTAGGGAAGGGAACGTGCTTGGCCTAAGGGTATTGAGGATGTAGTTACCCAATTTGAAATCTATATGCCTCCGTGTACCCGGAGCCAACCCTAGGTTTATCAGCAGATGGGTGCTTGTAAAAATCCCTGTATCCAGTAGGTGCACCTCCCTCAGAGCGGCTAGCAGAGTGTTGGGCCAACGCACCGGGCCCCTCTCCAACCTAACTTGGGCCACGTCGTTCCAAGATGTGTGTTTTAGGCCGTTCCACCCGCCTTTGCAATTCAAGAAGACAAACTTCTTCTTCCAATCCACGCCATGGGAAGTCTTTTCTGTATCGAAGATCTTATTCCCCGACCGAGATTGCAGCTTCACGAACCCCCTCCTGTTGGGGGAAGAGGCTGAGTCGACGGAAGCTACAAATAATTCCGCGAAGTGCTCCATGCACTCTACCTGACCCAGGATCTTCATCAAGGACCTGAACTCCGTTATCATAGCATGCCCATTCGGGAGCAGTTGAATGGGGCTGATCTGGAGATGATTGAACAGAGCCACTTGGAAGGGAGAGAGAGGAAGCCGAAATCCATACTCAATGGCTTGCAGGGACATGGCAATATACCCTTCCGGTGGTGCTCCCATGTGTTCGTCAGAATTGGGGGTGTAAACCTCGCAGCCGTCGTCCAAGTCCCTCCACCCGGTTAATCTCTTCAGGGCGGTGGTCCTCTCCGATCCATATATCTCAGCCCTAAACTCGTAGTAGTACTTCAGGCATTTTTGCTGTCCCTTCTTCTTCTTTTTCCCCTTCCGGGGCTCTGGCTCAGCATCCGAAGCCGTGCCACCACGAGATTCTTCCTCCAGAGACATCTCTTCTATTTCGGCGGCCGTATCATCCACCCCCACACTATCAACCCCTGGTTCCCCCTCCTCGCTCGAAGACGCGCTGGGGCTCCTCCTGGCCGCATCACCCAAGGAAGGACCTACAACCTCCCCATCTACGGTAAGGACGTACATCTCGGCCTCAGGGTCTTCCCACCTATTCTTACCAGGGCGTTTAACCCCTATGCATTCAACGGACACCTCCGGATCTGATGGAATGTCCCGCGGTCCACAATTCCTAGGCTGTTTACCCTTGGGTTGGCTTTCAGGGGGGCACAGAGGCGTTCATCTTGGGAGCCATTTCTAGTGAGTGGGTGAGAAAGGAAGAAGGAGAGATCTGGGTTGGAAAGGCAAGGTCCGTTACCCCAAGACGGATACTTATGACCGCTCCTCAAGACCCGCACTAACCCCCTCAAATTTCAAAAAGTATAATCATTACTCTGACACGGGAAGTTTCCCGGGTTTCCCACCCAGTGGAACACAGCCGCCATGCGTGCGTGAGGCCACGCCTCATACCTTAGGTCGAAATTGATCTTGGGTCGAAGGACGTTGGCTCGCAGCTTTGGCTCGTCATGGCTTGGCTCGAACGACTTTCCTGGCGACCCAGATTATCCCGAGAGAATCACGATCCAGACCTCCCCTCTCTTCATCAGTCGCAGAGCTTTCCTCAAGAGCAGGCGCCACTCTCTTAGTGGCCCCAACCTGGGGGGGGGAGATGGTAAGGGGAAAATCGGGGAGTATGACCGAGTGCTAAATGTCACTACCACGTGGCGGCCTGCGCCACATCAACGCCCTGCAACCGAGTCACATAGGCAGCCATCAACCCAACACTTGGCCAGACCTCAAGCCGTAGCCTGGCGGCAGTCTCCCGCGACCAAGGGTCTCCTTTCGACCCAGAGAAAGGTGCGACCCAGCGGAGCTCCAAGTCGTAGCCTGGCGGCAGTCTCCCGCGACCAAGGGTCTCCTTTCGACCCAGAGAAAGGTGCGACCCAGCGGAGCTCCGACCCAGTCGCTACTGGACAACCGCATTCAATGCAAGCACCACCTACCGCCGGCCGCATTTATTGCAGCTGCGCCCAGTACAGTGTCAGGCATCCTGGCAGGGGCAGACAAGCAGTGCTTTAGCTGGAAAAGCACTGTTCCGGCCATGAGCCGTTGCTTTCCTCTCCAAACCAGATCCACACTTTCTGGGAGGTGTACTTGCACCCACAGAGTCCATCTCCAACCTATAAAAACCTCACTGCATGGCCGTCCAGGGTAAGCTTTCCAACACATAAAAACTCTCCCTGTCCTCTTGCGACCCAAAGCTTTTTACTGACTTGAGCGTCGGAGTGCCAAAACGGGTCTAACCCCATCCATCCCCGTCTTGGCCTTTGAGCTTACGTTTGTTTCACCTTTTCAGCTAGGGAAAGCATCAGAGTTCTCCTCACTGTATAAATATTTTGGGTGATTGGGAGTCCGAATCGGCCGTCCAGCGCATAGCCCGGATTTTGACACCATCAGTATTATATTTTATATAATATGTAATACATGTATTTATTATATATATTAATTTAGAATATGCATTTTGATATGAAAAAACTACAAACAAGTCCTTAATTTTTAAATGATGACACAAACCACCCCTATGAGTTTGGGAAAAAAATTACAGATTATTTCCTAATATAGGATGATATACGAAATTAACACTTATCTTCCATATTCCATGTGCAACTCTGTAACAGAATGTCTTTTGCAACACTTCAAATCCTATATTCTAACACAGTTTTTGAATCAATAGGCTGAAGAAAAAGAAGTTCCTGATGTTGGATTAGCCGCTGCAGATCAGTTGAACAAAATGGGCCGTTCTGTGACGGTTTTTGAACGTGCCGACAGAATTGGTGGGCTAATGATGTATGGAGTGCCTAATATGAAGGCAGACAAGCTTCACGTAGTTCAGAGGCGTGTTGATCTCATGGAGAAGGAAGGGGTTGACTTTCTGGTCAATGCTAATGTTGGAAAAGATCCAACCTTCTCATTAGAACATCTCCGAGAGGATCACGATGCCATTGTTTTGGCTGTGGGAGCCACCAAACCAAGGTGTCGAATCATACTTTCAGATAGTAGGAATTTGTTTTCTAAATTTCAAGGATGAATCAACTAACTGTGAGTGAAATTTGCAGGGACCTTCCTGTTCCAGGACAGGAACTTTCTGGAGTTCATTTTGCGATGGAATTTCTTCATGCAAATACGAAAAGTCTTCTCGACAACAATCTTGAGAATGGGAACTATATCTCTGCTAAGGGTAAGAAGGTGATTGCGATCGGTGGAGGTGATACTGGCACAGATTGTATTGGGACTTCGATTAGACACGGTTGCAGTAGCATTGTAAATCTCGAGCTTCTTCCTCAGCCACCCAACACCAGGGCTCCTAGCAATCCTTGGCCTCAGGTTCGATCAATTAAGAAAAACTAATAAACAAATAGAAGCCTATATATCTTTCTTGAATGACAAAATTAATTTAAACTTTGAATTTCTTGAATATTGGCAGTGGCCCTGTATATTCCGTGTGGATTACGGGCATCAGGAAGCTGCCACAAAGTTTGGTAAGGATCCTAGATCATATGAAGTGTTGCCGAAACGTTTTATTGGGGACGAAAATGGAGTGGTGAAAGGACTTGAGATTGTGCGTGTGCAATGGGAGAAGGACGCTAGTGGAAGGTTCCAATTCAAGGAAGTTGAAGGTTCGGAAGAGATTCTTGGAGCTGATTTAGTCTTGCTTGCAATGGGATTCCTTGGCCCTGAAGAGGTATATATTTTTGAAATTACACATGCTTCCCTCCAATATTCATTTTCACCTTAAAATTGCCGAGTACATTGATTTTTCATAATGCGTGAATGATGTGTAATCCAAAATTTAGTGAAAACATTTTCCAATTTTGATTACAATTTGATGATGATCAAGAAAGGGGTATTTATAAATTTTTGAATAGAAGAGGGGAAGTTTCTGTAATAATGCATACTTACAGGGGCGATTGCTCTTATGTTTCTCTTTTTTGTTTCCAGATAGAATCTGTTTTTTGTTTCCAGAACTGAACCCATTCTATCAACGCTTATGTTTCTCTTTTTGTTCAGACGCTTGCTGACAAACTCGGAATAGATCGAGACAACAGATCGAACTTCAAAGCAGATTACGGACGCTTTGCTACAAGCGTAGAAGGTATATTTGCAGCAGGTGATTGCCGGCGTGGCCAGTCTCTGGTGGTGTGGGCCATCTCTGAGGGCAGACAGGCAGCCTCACAAGTTGACAAATTTCTCATGAAAGATGAAAATGATACTACCCGTGAAGGTTCTGTAGACAGGCAGCAAGACAGCAGCAGAGAAAGAGTGATGACATAATCTTGTTTGAGTTTCATTCTGCTGTTCATACATGGTTCTTAAACTAGGAACCTAAATTTCTCTTGCTCTCTGGTGAAGGGCTTGTCGTTGGAAGGCGTGCGGGATTAGAACTAAGCAAGGGTTGTTGGTTTAGAAAGAAATGATAGGCATAGGATTTTAGGATTTCTGGTAGTTTGTTGGTTTTGTGTTTATAAGGTGGTTTGGTTGTTGGTTGGTGGTGTTGCAAGTGCTGGCTGGTAATTTTAGCCAGATTTTAAGGCAATAAATGGACGAATAATAATGTACAGATTGTCTGTTAATGTTGTTGGATCGTTGATGGAAAGCAAATTTTTTTTTTTTTTTTTGGTTAATTTCAAAAACTGGGACATTGAGACTGTAGGCATTTTAACGAGGTCCATAAAAAAACAGCCCTTAATGAGAAATTGCAGGTTCATCAACACTAAAAGCCTCTCGAGTTCCATTAGAGTTTATTTTTTGCATTTCTCTCTGTTTATTTTTTTTTTTCCTTTTGGTTTCAAATATAAAACTGAAATTTAGAGTTTTCAATGCTATTCTTCTATTGAGATTTTTCCCAGAACAATTTAGGCATGCATATCTCATCAATCGACAGTGAGACTAGGGGTGGCAAAATGGACTGAAATCCATGGATTCAACCCAATCCATTTGATTTGGATTGGATTGGATTGAATTGAATAAGTTTTAAATTGGATCAATTATGGATTGATCCATATGGATTGGAAGATTAATGGGTTATTAATGGATTGAATTGGATTAAAAATGGATTTGAGATGGATTATAAATGGGTTAAGTCTCCCTAATTACTTTTAATATGATATTACTATTATACCCTTGCCATTAATTAAGAATTACAATACTATCCTTAAAAACATATTTAAAATGTAAAAAAAAAAAAAAAAAAAAAAAAAAAAACAATACTTTGACTAGATACTGTGTATATTCATATGTATCTATCTATATATATATATATATATATATATATATATATATATATATTATGTACTTTGAATAGATACTGTATATATTTATATCTATATATATATAGAAATTATATTATGTACTTTGAATAGATACTGTATATATTTATATCTATCTATCTATCTATCTATCTATCTATATATATATATATATATATATATTATATTATTATATACAGTATCTCTCTCTCTCTATATATATATATAGATATAGATCTATTCAAAACTTGAAATTGGAAATTTCATTTTCTCATTCATACTTAAACAAAGTACATCTATACTGTATATATACAGGAGCTAAGAGAAAAAAATAAATATAACTGATCCACTCATGTTGTCACACGTGTCCTCTAGCCTAAGCTGCCTAACAGACTTTAAGACTTATAACTTATGAATGGAAATAAAGCAGAAAACGTGAGAGCGTGTGTCTAACGCGGGAAACATATACTTTCTCCTAATTACAAAAGATATATATATATATATATATATACACACGTTGAATATATTAAGATTTTGCTATATCCCTATTTAACGTGCCTGACGGATACCAAATTAAGATACGGATCAACTCACGTATTAAATAAATAATGGATTTTATTAGAATGGGAAGACATGCATCAACTCACGTATTAAATAATGTTTATTTAATCGCAAAACGGATCGAAAATATATCGAATGGGTCAAAATATAACATATATGTCCAAAACGGGTTAAAAATAGGTCGAAGGGGTAAAAAACGGACCAAACGATTAAAAAACGAGTAAAGCAAGTCAAATATGATAGTGAGGGGCATTTTAGACTTTTAGACATTAAGATCAAGTATAAATCCATTAAAAATCCGATGTTTAACCCATGAATGATCCGCCAAAATCCATTATAATCCAATCCATTAAGGATCCGCTAGTATTTCAATCCATTTTCAATCCAATCCATTTAATCCAATCCAAATTTAATCCAACCCATCCATTTGACACCCCTAAACTGTGAGACGTAGCTGATGACCAAAAAAAAAAAAAAAAAAAATTGCTGATGATTGTCTTTCCATTTTCAAATACAACGAATCTAAAACTCTGAAATGCACATCAAATTCTTTTCTCTCTTGGAGCATGACAAGAAAACATCTTCAATTAAGTACCTGCCACCAAAAAAGAAACCGTTTTGATCTCGCAAAAGCGTGCATTATACCAATATAGTTGAATGAATTGGTCAGACTTACATTGTTTCTCAAGCTTCGCTTTAGCTTGCCTACATATATCATTGTTGTCACGTACAACCAATCTCCAATTCTGATGAAGAAATTAAAATAAGCATATCTCCATGAGTTCTTAAGCACCAAAGTCCCCACGATTCCCCAAAATCCAACGATGAACCCCATAATGATAGGTATATAGAACTCGTGCGAATGCAACTGGGCCATAAAGCCATCATCATCAACATTCTCCTGCTTTCCATAGTGAGGTGTGGATGGCTTGGGCTCATCTCCAGGACATCTCGTCAGAGGGGGTCCGCAAAGTCCATTATTCGGCTCATAAGAGGACGGCTCAAAGGTCTGAAGCTGAGTACCTGATGGAATTTCACCTGACAAATGGTTGTTCGACAAGTTTAGAACAGCCAACAAATTCAACTTTGCAAGACTCTTTGGAATCTCACCAGAGAAGTAGTTTTTTGACAAATCAAGAATTTCTAGCATCTCCATCCCACCAATGTTGGGAATTATGTGTCCACTTAAATAATTTCCAGAAAGATTCAAGGAAATTAATGCCCTCAGTTGGGAAAGCTCGTTGGGGATGTTCCCAACTAATTTGTTGCATGAGAAGTCGATGACTTTAACAAGTTCCACCCTGTTTTTCCCATATTCGGCCTGCTGTTGCTTCCATTGTATGAATACATGGTCAATGTATGCATCAGCCTGAAAACCCTCAAAACCAGTACCGAAAAGAAAGCTCTGAAATGTGGTATTCTTTTGAATCAAAGAAGTGAAATTGTTGAAGCAACGAGGAAGTTTCCCTGATAGGAAGTTCCTAGACAAGTCAAAGATTTGAATTCGAGTAAGATAGCAGATTTCTGTCGGAATCTCTCCAAAGAAATTATTGTGCCCAAGGCTCAAAATATTCAACTCTAGAAGGTGTGTTCCTATCCAGACAGGGACTTTTCCTCGTAGATTATTTCCTCCAACATCAAGCATTTCCAAAATTGAGCAATTCATCAAAGTGGAAGGCAATTCTCCTGAGAAATTATTATTGCGCAATTGCAACATTTTAAGCGACAACAGAGAGCCTAAAGAGTGTGGAATACTTCCAGAAAAATTATTGTTGGACAAATTGAGAATTTCCAAGAATGTTTTCTTCTCCCAACAATCAGGAAGTTCTCCTGAAAACTGATTATTTGACAGGTCAAGGACATACAAATCGAAAGTTGTGCATATTGATGAGATTGACCCCACAAACATATTATTTGAGAGTAGTAAAAATTCAAGGGAACCGTGAGGTGGCAATGGTAAGGGACCTGAAAAATTATTGGAACTAATATCCAGTATCCCATAATTCATGGAAGGCAAATCAGGAATGCTACCAATAATCTGGTTATGAGAGAGGTTTAAGTAACGTATTTTGGTGGGGAAATCCCAGAACCATTTAGGCACTTCCTCTGAGATGCCATTATAAGAGAGATCCAGCTGAGAAAGATTTGTCTGCGTACGAACCCATGTTGGAAAGTGAGGGCCGATATTACATGCTACTAGTGTCATGACATTCAATTGAAAAGGAGGAATCCAATCATCACTAAAATTGAAGGCCAACAAACTAAAGGACAAATCCAACCTTTTCAAGTTGTGGAGTTTGGAGAGATGGATTTCAGTGATTGTTCCCTTTAAGGAATTGAAAGAAAGATCCAATATTTCAAGCATGGAAAGTTGCCAAAGACTTGTAGGTAGCGATGTCAGTTTATTGCCGCCAAGATGTAATTCTCTCAATGAAACAAATGCGCTCAAATCTGGCACTGATCCCCTAATTTGATTCCCAGACAAATCCAAAACATCAAGTTTAGAAATATGTACAAAGCCAAGCGGAAAATGCCCACTCAATTGATTGTTTTGTAACTGCAAAATCCTCAAGGAAGGAAGACACGTAACATCAGGCACCGAACCAAAGAGATTATTTCCCTGCAACTTTAGAATCTCTAGTGACTGCATTGCTCCAGCACATAAATTGTAAAACAATTCGGGAATAGATTCTGATAAGCTATTGCCTGATAGATTTAGTGTTTGTAAATGACTTAGATTTCCAAAGGATTTTGGAATTCCACCTGTTAGTTGATTATACGATAGATCTAAAGTCTGCAAAACGCTTAGATTTCCAAAGGATTTTGGAATTCCACCTGTCAGTTGATTCCTTGATAGAGCAAGATGCTCAAGAAAGGCAAATTTGCCGAAGTCACTTGGATTATTGGATTCCAAGTCATTATGTGACAGGTCTAAGCTACGGAGGCTGGAACTTATATTAAACAACCAACGAAAAGAGGAAGAGGTGAGCCCTGTCCAGGATAGATCAAGAATAGAAAGTGATATTGAAGAAGAGTTAACAATAGAGAAATTGGTGGGTAAGTCACAACCACTCAAGTACAATTCTTTGAGAGAAGGAAGATTCAACATATCCCGTAGAGAATTGGGATGATCTGTCAAATTGTTACCGCTCAAATCAAGCGAGGAGAGCGATGAGAGATGAGAAAGCCAATGGAAGTTATCGTATGTGAGATGATTATACCCGAGATCAAGTGTCCTGAGGTTGGTAAGATTCGCCAACTGATGATGAACAACACCAGCGAACTGGGACTTGTGAAAATTCAAGTATTGCAATTTATCCATGGAACCAATGAAATCTGGGAACTCAACATATTCAAAATAAATGCAGCTGAGTTCCAAATGACTCAAATACTTCAACTCAAGCAGGGCACTACTAATCTTCTCACCTCTCAAATATATATGGTGCTCACAAGTACAAAGTTGGAGAGCGATTACATGACCTGAGTGGTGACTGCACTCGATTCCCTGCCATAGGCAGCATTCCCTTTTGTGTTCCTCACTTCCCCACGATGACAGAAATCCATGCTCATCTATAAGGCCTTTCTTGAACTCGAGGAGAGCTTGTCTCTCCTTTTCAATGCACCTCAATTCATTTCCTGTTGCGAAAACAGAATTATAAGCAAGGAAACACAATAATAATATTAGCTGTAATACATTACAATATTCTGCCATCTCTCACAAAATATATAGATATTATTATGGTTTGAAATCTTATTGTTTATTGGATTTGTTAATTGCTTAGGGAGACTAGTAATATATATAGCAGCATTCGTGTTCCTTTATCCAGACCTTTTACAAGCACTATATTCCATTTATTAACTCTTTTCAGATTTTCCTAACCACTAACCAATTGACATGTGTCCCTATAAATAGGGAGTCTTGTACGCTTTGTAATTACACTTTACGAAATAATATTTTGCAGCATTCAAACCTTTTTCTTCATTCTCTGCATCTTCTCTCTTCCGCCGTTAAGGTTTGCAACATGGTATCAGAGCGGGTTCACAGATATTCGATTCCTGTGCCTGTCTCTCCACCCGGCTTGTAGATGTTCATTCCTGCAATGTTCATGCACCAATTTGGACGTGACGGGGGTGTGTTAAATATCCCACGTCGAATAATTAGTGATGTGGTATTCAATATATAATGGCATGACAAACCTCCCATCAACAGCTAACTTTTGGGGGTGAGTAAGGCCAAAACTCATTATTTAACATGGTATCAGAGCAGGATTCCAGATCCTGACTTCTTACCTTTGATTTTACACAGATCTCTTGTTTGCTTAGATAGATCTGCTCATTCTCTCCATTTTCACCGATTGTTTCTGTGTTTTTCCGCCGTTTTCCCCTCAATACTTTCATCGTTTGATTCGGTGTTTCTAAGCTTTTCACCGATTTATTTGCCGATTAATCGGAGTTTCACCGACTAATTCAACGTTTCAAGGTTTTTCATCGTTCGATCCCTTTCTGTGGTTTCTGGTTCTCTCTCCTTTACTCACCATGTCTACGGAGGAGAAGAACAAGGCTGTTACTTCTTCATCCCCACAGGATGAATCGCTCACTATGTCGAATAGTGATTCATCTCTCCTTGCTGTTGTTACCGTCATTGTGGACGGTAAGAACTATCTCACTTGGCGCAGAACAATGAAAATCGCATTAGAGTCAAAGATGAAGCCAGGTTTTGTTGATGGAACGATTACATTGCCACCTCTTGAGGATTCGTCTTACAAGGCCTGGAAACGGGTTGACTCTACTGTCAAGGCTTGGATCCTTAATTCACTTGCTCCAGAGATTCATCAGACGTTCTTATATGCCGACACAGCCAGAGAACTCTGGGAGGACCTTGACCAGAGATACGGACAGTGCAACGGTCCTCTGTTGTACCAGCTGAAACGAGATTTATCTTCCATCTCTCAAGGTAACCTCTCCTTGGCTTCCTATTTCAACCGCCTGAAGATTCTGTGGGATGAACTTGGGAATCTCAACGATCCCCCTACTTGCACTATTGGTAACACCTGTGTCGTTTCTCGATATATTTCTGATTCTCAGTCGTCTGACATGCTAATTCAGTTTCTTATGGGATTAAATGACTCTTACAATGCGGTTAGGAATCAGATTCTTGTCATGGACCCTCTCCCTAGTGTTAACAAAGCTTACTCTATTATCTCTAGAGTTGAGTCACAGAGGGATGCTCGTGTTGCCTTTAGTGACATTTCCAACAATTCTGTAATGTTTTCTAAAACTGCTGCTAGCAGTAGAGGGAATGGAATGGGTAGGGGTCAGAATAAAAGAAAAGACAAGTCTGATAGGCATTGTGATATATGTAATAAAAATTCCCATAATACTGATGCCTGTTTCAAACTGACTGGAGAGCCGGATTGGTATAAAGCTTATAAAGAGAAAATGTCCAGTGGAGCTGGTTCTTCCAGACAATCTTTTAAAACCATGGCCAATGCTGTGGCAGACTCTCCACTGGACTTGCATCAAACCTCTACTAATGTTGTTTGTCATGGTTCTGTTGTAAATGTGTCTGACTTGATTAGACAGGAATTGTTTAAGTTCTTCAAGGACAATAAAGGTGGAGGCTCAGAACAACTGTTCTTTACGTCTGAGTTCTCAGGTATTTCCTGGCATAATACACTTATGTCTTGCAATAAAATTAACTCTTACCATTGGATTATTGATTCAGGAGCAACCAGCCATATATGTTCCAAACTTGAATTTTTTACAAACTATTGTGCTCCTGAAAACAATATACCAATCTACTTACCTGATGGTACTTCCCATCAAGTTAAATTCATTGGAACTGTTAAACTGTCTTCTAAATTTGAACTTGTAAATGTCCTTTACATACCAACTTTTAAGTTCAATTTGGTCTCAGTTAATAAAGTGACTGAAAACACTGATGGTGAATTTGTTTTCTATAAAAACTACTGGGCATTGCAGGTCCAGAAAACTAAAGAGGTTCGGGCTTCTGGACAAGTTTATAATCACCTTTATGTTCTTGATAACTCTGTTTTCAATGAAAATCAGAATACTGTTGTTCCTCCTACTCTTTTGAACTGTAATTCCCTTAAGGATAGTGGTAATAAGTCTACTGCTGTTTGTAGCAGAAACAATAATTGTTTTACTGTAAAAACTCAAGACTGTGGAGTTTGGCATGAGAGACTAGGACATGTCTCAGCTGAGACATTAAGACATTTACATATTCCTATATCTGTTGATGCTAACACTTTTGTTTGTGATACTTGTCAAAAATCTAAGCAGCACAGGCTTCCTTTTCCCACTAGTAGTATATCTTCTAAAGAACTTTTTGATCTTATACATTTAGATCTCTGGGGACCCTATAAGGTCAAGACCCATTCAGGTTGTCATTATTTTGTCACTGTAGTAGATGACTTTACCAGGTGTGTTTGGACCTTTCTTATACCCTATAGAGATCATACTTATTCTTGCATAAAAGATTTCCTCACTTATGTACAAACACAGTTTGGTAAAGTTGTTAAGACAGTGAGAAGTGATAATGGTAGAGAGTTTGTAAATTCCAATTGCAAAACTCTCTTCCAAGAAATGTAACACCCCAAACGGAGGATGCCACTTCCCCCCGCACTTAGACCCAGACCCGATCCATGAAATGGGAATCCATGTCCAAATCTGAATCAAAGTGAACGGGTGACAAACGCACACGCTATGCTAGGCGGATCTAACTTGACAAACTCAGAGCGCGGAAGCAAATTAAACATTCAACATCAGATAGCGGAAGCAATTAAAGCAACATACAAAACAAGTGACGGGTTCAACTAGCATAGATACCTAGTCCCGGATATCAAAGTATCATAACATAATAACCGACAAGTGCCACGCAGGGCCAAATACGAATGCCACACAGGGTACAAAAAGATAAAGTATAATCTCAAATCTACAAGTCATAACATAAGTAAAGTGTATGAAAGACAAATGCAACTAGAGAGGCTAGACCGACGAAGTGCTACTCAAAGACTCACTTCCGCCTAGCAAACGCCAAAAGACCTGCAACTAAAAGTTTAAATGAGGGTCAGTTAACTTGACCGAGTGAGGGGGCTAACGCACACCCACGATATATATATAGAGTCACAACACATATTAAAAGGAGGGAATCATGAACCGAGGATAGGTGTTGCATACCAAATCATTTCAAAATAACCCAAAAATAGATATATAAGTTTAAAAAACATTTCAGAAACTCTATCTCGATTCATAATCCCTAAACAGAACACATGCTCGGCGAGTACGAGCTTCCCACCTTTACTCCTCAGAACATAAATCAAAATCAATCCAACCGCTACACCAATGATGGAGGAGATGTACAGTCCCCAAAACCATCTATAATAACACCGTCTAAAATAGACTCGATCTCAAGAGGGTAGCGAACCCCACAAGAGGCATCCCTGGCCTTAGCCGAAGGCTCAAGATATCACGCCTCCTCCATCACCCTAAAGTCGCGCAATGATATCTCAAATGGAACTACGCAATGGATAAATGCCCCGACGGCCCTAACCGTCCCGGGGGTACCCACTCCCGTAGCTCCTCGGAACGCAATGGATAAATGCCCCGTCGGCCTTAACCGTCCCGGGGGTACCCATTCCTGCAGTTCCTAGGATCCATAACATAATAGAACAGAATAGAACAGGTACCATATAACATGGCCAACTCGCTAAAGAAAAATAACACAACTGATTTTTCCAAAATAGCTTACATATGCCTCAAAAACTTATTTTTATATATTCCCACGCTGTGGAATTTAAGCCACGAAGGCTCCCACACAAGCAGGACGAACGCAAGGGCATAAACATATCATATTCAACACGTATGTATTTATAATAAGATATACTCGCATGCAAGGGTGGAAATCAGCATATAAAGGCTATAGGTCGCATAACTATACAAAATCCTAAACCTCACCTGAGAAACGACGAGACGCAGAAACTGAGAAGACGATGAAAACTTGATCGGGTTATCTCTGCCATGGAGATCACTGACAGAAAGGGAAACACGAAGTACTTATGAGACAAGACTCAAACATGAACCATATAGACGCATGGCAATGTTCATCATGATAGCGGTATGCATAAGTGTCCATGTTGTGCTTCTAACATGGTGTCGTGGTCAATTAAGGCATACCAAAGCGCAACAAGGTCATATTTACAAGTAACAATTCTAAATATAAGTATATGAGTAATTCAAATATTGAACAACATTTCATGTTCCAAACATGAATCAAAGTCATATTAAACCAAATAAACTCATGCTCCAATACCTCATAAATTATAATTACACTCATTTATACAAATTCAAAAAATGGTCATGTTATAAACATTAATTCATTTGAATAATTAATAAAGTTTTCTTTTAAGTGGTAAGAGTTCGTTTTAGTTTAAGAGTCAAATAATACGAATCAAGACCAATAAATTATGATTGGCTCACCTTAAATTTTATTGACCAAATATAAAACAATTCCTTATACAAGAAATATTAAATGCATAGTCTATGCCCAACACTCAAGATCCCAATTATATACATAAACCTGTTGATCCCGCAGTTTACCAATCATCCAACATATTCAGTTTTTGAGTCAACCTTGTGACAACCGAGCGGTAATTTCAAGTTAAAGGCTAAGTGAATCTCAATCATAAATCACTAAACAACCGAACATGTACCTAGAGAGAGATGTATCCCCACACTTACATAATGCATTTATTGTATAACATTTAACTGTTCATAATTCATTTAATCCAGCAACCAAATAAGGAGCATACATCCAACCATTAACACCCATTCATGAAATTGCTCGAACTTAAAATTATTTTCCTTCACTTTGTCAATTATACAAGTTCGCACATATCAGTTATGCAATTAATTACACTATTATGAACAAAATTTCAGAACCAAAACGATAGTTTCACAACTCAGTTTGAGTTTGACAATCAACTGGATTTACACATTGTATCTCAATGCTCAATACGAAATTCTACTTCTTAGTTTCATTAATTAAACCAGTATGCATTTAACAATCATACATTCAATTACACCAAAATGAAAAGGATTTCAAAACCAAAACAAAAGTATCACAGGTCAATTTAAATTCCATAATAAATTTACAGTTCCAAGCTTGGCTAAATTTTATTCCAGATTATAACTTGCAAAGTAATCACACAATGTAATTAATCCAAGTAGGAACGAGGGTTTCTGAAATTCGTATAACCTACAACCAAGTCTACAACTTACAATTGGAAATTCATAAACTAGTCAATTGAAATAGAAAACCAAATTAAATAAGAAATTACTTAAAGAAACGGGAAATGGGTTTACAATTACAAAGAAGTAGCGGTAGGAGTTCTCGGTCAGCTGGAAGGGCGGTGGTGGCGCTGATTCGGTGGAGGTGGAAGGTTTTCAACCCTTCTCAAATCTGGGCGGAAAAGAGAGAGAGATGATGGTTGAGCTACTGCTTCTCGTTTTCTTAAACGGGAGAGAGAGATTCGGCCCAAGAGAGATGGGAGGAGACTTGTCGTATCTGGTTCTACATCCGAGAAAGAACGTCGGATCTTAGCTAGTGTGGTGGTGGTGGTCGCTTGGAGTGGAGGCTGACGGTGGAGACGATGGAGGCTATCGAAATCCATGGCTGTCCGAAGCTGGTGGATGGTGGTGGGACAGCCGGTGATCGAGAGAGGCAGAGAGAGGATTGCTGCTTGTTTCCTTTGGATCTGGGACGATAGAGAGAGATGATTGAAGGTGGTGGTGGTGCTGTGGCGGCGACGCGGTGTCTCTATTTCAATGGCGGAGCTTCTGTCGATGATACCGCAGAAGGATGGTGGTGGTTGGTGAACGAGAGAAGGGTTGGAGGTTGAGGGCTGGCAATCTTCCCGGAGATGGTGGTGAAGGTCGCGGGCAGATCCGCTGCTGCTGGTGGAGCAAAGGCCGGGGAATCAGTGGTGGCGAACTTGTCTTGGCGGTGGAGGGTGGCACGGTGATGGAGGCTGAGTCGCATCGGCGGATTGGTGGAGAATGGTTGGGCCGCTGCAATCTGCTAAAATCAAAAGGGGCAGAATAACGGGGTGGTGATGGTGGTGTTGGGATGGTGTGGCTGAGGATGGTGATGGGTTGTCGGAGAAGGTGGCGGCGTGTTGCTGCTTGAAGAAACCGAAAGGGGATCTGGAGAGGGAGAAAAGCTCGCGCAGCTGATGAGGTTCCAAGGGAGAATAAGAAATGAAAATGGGCTGATAGGGTTTCGGGATCTTAAGGGTGGTTTTCTCCCAAAATTATGATTAAGTCCCTCAAGAATTTAGTTGATGCGATTGAGTCACCAAGTTCCATACAAAGAATAATTAACTCCAATTAAAGTTTAAGAAATTATAAAAGTACCCCCAAGATTTAGAGTAGTGCTCAAATAAGTCCAAATTGAATTTCTCATAATTAGAAATAGATTCCCAATTTTAGTTAATTTCAAATCAACCCACATAATTTAAGTTAAAGAGCAAATAGGTATTAAACACATATTTCAATTAAGTTCACATATTTTCATAAGATTGAAATCGAGTCCATCGAACTAATAAAACATAAATAATGCAATTCAAGCATAAGCAGAGTTAAATAAATAACAATCTAATCGCACGAGAACGACATCGTATCTTGCTCCGAAAATGAGGGGTGTTACAACCTTCCCCCCTTAAGAGAACCTGGTCCCCAGGTTCCACTCCTGAGCTAGAAAAGCTTCGAGTTGATAGTGTCTTAACCCTTCTTGAGGAGTTACGTAAAACTTAGCCTCCGTTGTGAAGTTTACTCTCATTGTCTTTACTGAACCTTTCTCGCGATGTCTCGTTATCATTAGGATCCGTTTGAGCACTGGACCGTTGCTTTCATCAAGTTGTTCGACCATTGTCGTAAAACGAATAATTGTCACTGCACTCAACTTCGATGGCGTCGTAAACTCGTCACTTGCAGATCGTTGTCAGGAAAATGCGTAACACAACTACAGCAGACAAGAGAGAATCCCATCTCTCGGCACAAGAGGTGAGAGAACCCCGTCTCTCGAGCACAGATTTGAGAGAACCCCGTCTCTCAAGCACAGATTGGAGAGAACCCCGTCTCTCGGCCTAAGTTGGACAGATTCCAACATCTCCCAACATACTAGTTTGACAAAATCCAACATTTCTCAAACCCTTAGATTCAAGAGAATCCAGCATCTCCGAATATCTAAGTACAAGAGAATCTAACATCTTTCGTGCACAAAACTTAGAAAGAATCTAACATCTTTCTATCACATAAATAGAGAGAATCCTACATCTCTCCAACACGTAAAAAGAGGGAGCCTAAGGTCTCTCTTGCACATAAATCCACTGATCAGTTATCCATACACACATATCAGAGTAACACTTGATGAAAAGTATGCGATGCATGTTTGGTGTACCTTATACAACTGATATCGTTATCCCTTGAGTATAGATTCAACACTCATGCCTCAACTCAAGAGGGATATCGCGATGGAATCCCTGTACAATAAGGTTACAGTATGTATGTATATTATATGCGAGGTTAGTGAGCAATCAAAGGAGTTTTAAATCACATAGACATGCTTAATCCACATAAACACGTAACTTATTCATTTCAGCAATAGTCCACCAAAAACAGATATTCCAGGTTATCAATGCTAGATCAGGTAGCCACGTTATCACAATCAGAACAACGACAATCATCACACACATCAAACAAAATAAAATAAGAATACTTAAGCGATGCATGTATGCAAATGCCATGAATGCTTGGCGTACCGATCACCGTAGTGTCAAACTCTTGACAGGAAGTTGAGACGGAGTGGTAGGAGTTGATTAAGCCGATAATGATACAATCTTTGTCATCTGAACTTTTTGTCTTAAATATTTTAATGTGAAGAGGCAATTCAGCAATTATGTCTATCATCCAACTCTCTACTAAACCATAATCCTTGCTCAACCAGAATCATCCACAGTCTCCTTCAAGAACTCTGACTTATATGTTAAACCTTAGTCTGTTCATCCTCAAGGAATTGCCCATAATTCGATTGCCAATCAGAAATCTATCTCAGAGCTACATTGGACGGTCGTGGTATTAGGCACTTCCCAACGCAATTCATGGGTTTCGTTTTTGAGTAAAGTCTTTCGACATCTAAGTGATCTATTCCCACCTCAGCAATGTCTTCCATCTCATCTTAAAGAAACACCCAAAGAGCTAACAACCAATCTTGTCTTATCATTCGTTAACTCTAAACGGCACCAAAACCTTCAACACTCACCGATGGTTTGTAGCTCTTTGCTTAAGTAACATGGTTACCTATCCACATCCCTTGAACTTGATCGGATCTTATTTGATCGGATTCTTCTACGTTAACTCGTTTCCATCAACAAGGTGACTACTCCCAAATAAACGAATCGTCAAGGCGAGAGCTCATCAAACTCCTTCAAAACGGTTCTACTTGATCAGATTCTCCTCCATTGACTCATTTCCTTAGCAAGGTGACTACTTCCAAATAAACGAATCCTTAAGGTTAAAATTCGTCAAACTTCATCTTTCAATTGACTTTAAGATAGTAAGTCAACATAGCAAATCTCATTCCTTCAACTTTGAACCTTTTCATGAACATTGATCTTGGCAAAGAATCCTTTCATCTTCGAATTATGGTGTGTTTTCGTTGTAGTACCAATAGGTAGTGTTGACGGAGGGAAATCTTAGTGTTGACTCATAAGGCACCCTGAAATTCAAACACTAAATTCGATGCATGCGGATTAAGAAGCAAATGAAATGTAACAAGTATATCACGTAAATGCAACAATTAGTTGTAATTTATAAAGCACATAAAATAAGATGTTGTATAATCAAAGTCATAATGTGCACCCAATCATATAATCATGAAACAATTCATGCCGAAGGGTCAAAGTATCAAGTCAAACAAATGCAATGCGCAGTTATTCCTATGTCGTACGACCTACACAGACTCAACACGACTCAAGAGCTCGGTTTTACAACCTAGAGCTCTGATACCACTTAAGGATGTAACACCCCAAACGGAGGATGCCACTTCCCACCGCACTTAGACCCAGACCCGATCCATGAAATGGGAATCCATGTCCGAATCTGAATCAAAGTGAACGGGTGACAAACGCACACGCTATGCTAGGCGGATCTAACTTGACAAACTCAGAGCGCGGAAGCAAATTAAACATTCAACATCAGATAGCGGAAGCAGTTAAAGCAACATACAAAACAAGTGACAGGTTCAACTAGCATAGATACCTAATCCCGAATATCAAAGTATCATAACATAATAACCGACAAGTGTCACGCAGGGCCAAATACGAATGCCACACAGGGTACAGAAAGATAAAGTATAATCTCAAATCTACAAGTCATAACATAAGTAAAGTGTATGAAAGACAAATGCAACTAGAGAGGCTAGACCGACGAAGTGCTACTCAAAGACTCACTTCCGCCTAGCAAACGCCAAAAGACCTGCAACTAAAAGTTTAAATGAGGGTCAGTCAACTTGACCGAGTGAGGGGGCTAACGCACACCCACGATATATATATAGAGTCACAACACATATTAAAAGGAGGGAATCATGAACCGAGGATAGGTGTTGCATACCAAATCATTTCAAAATAACCCAAAAATAGATATATAAGTTTAAAAAACATTTCAGAAACTCTATCTCGATTCATAATCCCTAAACAGAACACATGCTCGACGAGTACGAGCTTCCCACCTTTACTCCTCAGAACATAAATCAAAATCAATCCAACCGCTACACCAATGATGGAGGAGATGTACAGTCCCCAAAACCATCTATAATAACACCGTCTAAAATAGACTCGATCTCAAGAGGGTAGCGAACCCCACAAGAGGCATCCCTGGCCTTAGCCGAAGGCTCAAGATATCACGCCTCCTCCATCACCCTAAAGTCGCGTAATGATATCTCAAATGGAACTACGCAATGGATAAATGCCCCGACGGCCTTAACCATCCCGGGGGTACCCACTCCCGCAGCTCCTCGGAACGCAATGGATAAATGCCCCGTCGGCCTTAACCGTCCCGGGGGTACCCATTCCTGCAGTTCCTAGGATCCATAACATAATAGAACATAATAGAACAGGTACCATATAACATGGCCAACTCGCTAAAGAAAAATAACACAACTGATTTTTCCAAAATAGCTTACATATGCCTCAAAAACTTATTTTTATATATTCTCACGCTGTGGAATTTAAGCCACGAAGGCTCCCACACAAGCAGGACGAACGCAAGGGCATAAACATATCATATTCAACACGTATGTATTTATAATAAGATATACTCGCATGCAAGGGTAGAAATCAGCATATAAAGGCCATAGGTCGCATAACTATACAAAATCCTAAACCTCACCTGAGAAACGACGAGACGCAGAAACTGAAAAGACGATGAAAACTTGATCGGGTTATCTCTGCCATGGAGATCACTGACAGAAAGGGAAACACGAAGTACTTATGAGACAAGACTCAAACATGAACCATATAGACGCATGGTAATGTTCATCATGATAGCGGTATGCATAAGTGTCCATGTTGTGCTTCTAACATGGTGTCGTGGTCAATTAAGGCATACCAAAGCGCAACAAGGTCATATTTACAAGTAACAATTCTAAATATAAGTATAAGAGTAATTCAAATATTGAACAGCATTTCATGTTCCAAACATGAATCAAAGTCATATTAAACCAAATAAACTCATGCTCGAATACCTCATAAATTATAATTACACTCATTTATACAAATTCAAGAAATGGTCATGTTATAAACATTAATTCATTTTAATAATTAATAAAGTTTTCTTTTAAGTGGTAAGAGTTCGTTTTAGTTTAAGAGTCAAATAATACGAATCACGACCAATAAATTATGATTGGCTCACCTTAAATTTTATTGACCAAATATAAAACAATTCCTTATACAAGAAATATTAAATGCATAGTCTATGCCCAACACTCAAGATCCCAATTAATATACATAAACCTGTTGATCCCGCAGTTTACTAATCATCCAACATATTCAATTTTTGAGTCAACCTTGTGACAACCGAGCGGTAATTTCAAGTTAAAGGCTAAGTGAATCTCAATCATAAATCACTAAACAACCGAACATGTACCTAGAGAGAGATGTATCCCCACACTTACATAATGCATTTATTGTATAACATTTAATTGTTCATAATTCATTTAATCCAGCAACCAAATAAGGAGCATACATCCAACCATTAACACCCATTCATGAAATTGCTCGAACTTAAAATTATTTTCCTTCACTTTGTCAATTATACAAGTTCGCACATATCAGTTATGCAATTAATTACACTATTATGAACAAAATTTCAGAACCAAAACGACAGTTTCACAACTCAGTTTGAGTTTCACAATCAACTGGATTTACACATTGTATCTCAATGCTCAATACGAAATTCTACTTCTTAGTTTCATCAATTAAACTAGTATGCATTTAACAATCATACATTCAATTACACCGAAATGAAAAGGATTTAAAAACCAAAACAAGAGTATCACAGGTCAATTTAAATTCCATAATAAATTTACAGTTCCAAGCTTGGCTAAATTTTATTCCAGATTATAACTTACAAAGTAATCACACAATGTAATTAATCCAAGTAGGAACGAGGGTTTCTGAAATTCGTATAACCTACAACCAAGTCTACAACTTACAATTGGAAATTCATAAACTAGTCAATTGAAATAGAAAAACAAATTAAATAAGAAATTACTTAAAGAAACGGGAATTGGGTTTACAATTACAAAGAAGTAGCGGTAGGAGTTCTCGGTCAGCTGGAAGGGCGGTGGTGGCGCTGATTCGGTAAAGGTGGAAGGTTTTCAACCCTTCTCAAATCTGGGCGGAAAAGAGAGAGAGATGATGGTTGAGCTACTGCTTCTCGTTTTCTTAAACGGGAGAGAGAGATTCGGCCCAAGAGAGATGGGAGGAGACTTGTCGTATCTGGTTCTACATCCAAGAAAGAACGTCGGATCTTAGCTAGTGTGGTGGTGGTGGTCGCTTGGAGTGGAGGCTGACGGTGGAGACGACGGAGGCTATCGAAATCCATGGCTGTCCGAAGCTGGTGGATGGTGGTGGGACAGCCGGTGATCGAGAGAGGCAGAGAGAGGATTGCTGCTTGTTTCCTTTGGATCTGGGACGATAGAGAGAGATGATTGAAGGTGGTGGTGGTGCTGTGGCGGCGACGCGGTGTCTCTGTTTCAATGGTAGAGCTTCTGTCGATGATACCGCAGAAGGATGGTGGTGGTTGGTGAACGAGAGAAGGGTTGGAGGTTGAGGGCTGGCCATCTTCCTGGAGATGGTGGTGAAGGTCGCGGGCAGATCCGCTGCTGTTGGTGGAGCAAAGGCCGGGGAATCAGTGGTGGCGAACTTATCTTGGCGGTGGAGGGTGGCACGGTGATGGAGGCTGAGCCGCATCGGCGGATTGGTGGAGAATGGTTGCGCCGCTGCAATCTGCTGAAATCAAAAGGGGCAGAATAACGGGGTGGAGAGTGAGAGGAGGGTGGTGATGGTGGTGTTGGGATGGTGTGGCTGAGGATGGTGATGGGTTGTCGGAGAAGGTGGCGGCGTGTTGCTGCTTGAAGAAACCGAAAGGGGATCTGGAGAGGGAGAAAAGCTCGCGCAGCTGATGAGGTTCCAAGGGAGAATAAGAAATGAAAATGGGCTGATAGGGTTTCGGGATCTTAAAGGTGGTTTTCTCCCAAAATTATGATTAAGTCCCTCAAGAATTTAGTTGATGCGATTGAGTCCCCAAGTTCCATACAAAGAATAATTAACTCCAATTAAAGTTTAAGAAATTATAAAAGTACCCCCAAGATTTAGAGTAGTACTCAAATAAGTCCAAATTGAATTTCTCATAATTAGAAATAGATTCCCAAATTTATTTAATTTCAAATCAACCCACATAATTTAAATTAAAGAGCAAATAGGTATTAAACACATATTTCAATTAAGTTCACATATTTTCATAAGATTGAAATCGAGTCCATCGAACTAATAAAACATAAATAATGCAATTCAAGCATAAGCAGAGTTAAATAAATAACAATCTAATCGCACGAGAACGACATCGTATCTTGCTCCGAAAATGCGGGGTGTTACAAGAAAGGGGTATCACACATCAAACTAGTTGTGCCTATACTCCGCAACAAAATAGGGTTGTGGAGATTAAGCACAAACATTTATTGCAAATAGCTAGGGCCCTCATGTTTCAATCCAGTTTACCTATTCAATTCTGGGGAGATGCCATTTTAACTGCTACCTACATTATTAATAGATTGCCTAGCAGGGTATTAAATTGGGAAACTCCTTATTACAGGCTTTTTCATATCAATCCTTCTTATGATAACCTTAAAGTGTTTGGATGTCTCTGTTATGCTATTATCAATAGAGACACTAAATGTGTTATGATAGGATATATGCATGGCAAGAAGGGATATAAGTTGTTTGATATTGAGAATAAGTCTGTTTTGGTTTCTAGGGATGTTTGGTTCTTTGAAGATGTGTTCCCTTTTAATACTTTGGAAAGATCTGTCTCTACTTCCCCTAAGATCATTACCAGTGACTCTGTTGTTTCTGATGATGAACAAGCCTCTAACCTTCCTATTGATAATAACACTGTGGACAGTTCCAGTAGTGATACTCTTGATTTGCCCACTACTGTTGTTAATGTTGATAATCCTGAGTCTGATGTAAGAGTCAGTCAGAGAACCAGGGTTCCTCCTGTCTGGATGCAGGATTATGTTTCTAATGTCAACTTTGTTATTGCTTATAATATGAATAATTGCAACTTTATTTGTAATAAAGAACATTTTCCTTTTGCTAACTCATATGGTGCTTTCATGGCCAAAATAGCTCATGTTCCAGAGCCTATCACCGATAAACAAGCTATCAAATTTCCAAAATGGGTGAAAGCTATGGAAAAGGAGCTTGAGGCTCTTGAAACCAATCATACTTGGGAAGTTACTAATTTGCCCTCTGGTAAGAAGGCAATCGGGTCTAAATGGGTTTATAAAATTAAATACAACTCTGATGGTTCTGTTGAAAGGCATAAAGCTAGGTTAGTTGCTAAGGGTTTTAATCAAACCTTTGGTATAGATTATTTTGATAGCTTTTCCCCAGTTGCCAAACTTGTAACTGTTAGAGTGTTTCTTTCCATTGCCACTATTAAGGGCTGGGGTCTTTACTAGCTTGATATCAATAATGCTTTTCTTCATGGTTTTTGGATGAGGATGTTTATTTGAATCCCCCTGAAGGATACACCAAAGCTCTGCCAGGTCAAGTCTGTAAGTTAAAAAAATCCCTTTATGGTCTTAAACAGGCCTCCAGGCAATGGAATATTGAATTTACTGACAAGCTCATTGCTTATGGGTTTGTGCAGTCTGCTCATGATCACTGTTTATTTACTTTGTCCTCTGATTCTTATTTTCTCATGTTACTTGTTTATGTTGATGATGTTCTTATTTCAGTATTTGATGATGAGGCAATTATTGCTGTTAAGCAATATTTAAATAATACTTTTACTATTAAAGATTTGGGTCCTGCCAAATATTTTTTGGGTCTTGAAATTTTTAGATGCCCAAATGGATTGGTGCTCACACAGACCAAATATATTAATGATTTGCTTAATGATGCAGGGCTTCTTGCTGCCAAGCCAGCTTCTACCCCGTTGGTCAGTGGTCATAGGTTCACTTCAGGAAATGATGATTTATATTCTGATCCTGCCCAGTATAGACGTTTAATTGGTCGTTTACTGTACTTAAATATGACAAGACCAGATTTGAGCTATGCTGTTCAACAGCTGAGTCAGTTTGTGTCTAATCCTCAACAAGCACACAGGGATGCAGCCTTGCGTGTTGCGATATCTTGCTGGCATAAGCACAGCTGGAATTTTCTTTCTAGCAGCTACTTCTTTTACTCTTACTGCTTTTAGTGACGCAGATTGGGCTGCATGTGCTTTAACTCGACGTTCACTGACAGGTTTCTGTGTTTTGCTAGGTGATTCATTGATTTCGTGGAAAACTAAAAAGCAGGCCACGGTGAGTAGGTCATCTTGTGAAGTGGAGTATCGCAATTTGGGTACCACTGTTGCTGAATTGCAGTGGCTCAGCTATTTGCTTGCTGATCTTCGGATTCAATTATCTTTGCCAATTCCAGTATGGTGTGATAATAAAGCTGCTGTTCATATTACTGAAAATCCGGTGTTTCATGAGCGCACCAAACACTTGGAAATCGACTGCCACGTTGTCCGTAATCAGTTTAAAAAGGGCTTTATTGCTCTCAAGCACATTTCTTCCAATGATCAATTAGCTGATGTTTTTACCAAGTCCTTGGGAGGTCCTCTGTTTCGACGTATTCTTTGCAAGTTGGGATTCCTGTTCAATGAAGCTCCAACTTGGGGGGGGGGGGGGGGGGGGATGGTTGGATTATTTTATTTTTTATTTTCTTTCTTGTATTAAGAGTCGTGTGCTCTTGTCTTTGTAAATAGCGTTTTGTACACGTTCCTTTTATTTTTGCTTGACATATGTCCCTATAAATAGGGAGTCTTGTACGCTTTGTAATTACACTTTACGAAATAATATTTTGCAGCATTCAAACCCTAAATTGTTTCTTCATTCTCTGCATCTTCTCTCTTCCGCCGTTAGGGTTTGCAACAGATAGAAACCCGATTGACTCTCAAAGTCTTCACGACACATTCAATGGGAAATTAAATTGATGGACCATCCCTCATAATTTAGCTGAATTCCTTTTTCAGATAATCATAATTTTAAATAAATTATGTGAATCTATTGCTTCAGATGACTCTGAGGTCAAGTCGTTGGATGTACTTGTGGAAAAGATTAATAGTCTGATTGGACAATCAAATCAAGATGGGGATAGTCCAATCTCTTTCTATTTATTGTCAACTGTTTCGTTTAAAATTACCTCCAAATTTCTGCCAAATTTAAAAAATCATCTCTGAAGCTATAAAATGGATATTCAAAAATCTAATATTCGTCCCCATTCGAATTTGTTTAAAAAGAATATTATCCGTATCTATTAAAATAAGATATTATCCAGATTCCATTATAGAATATTATCCGTATCTATTCATATAAGATATTATCCATATTCAAATAAGATATTATCCATATTCCATTATAAAATGGAGGCATGATAGACTTTGGGTTTTCTGGTACCATCCATTGAACGGGTCACCATAGTGTGAGATCTGGGGATGGCCAAGGATGGAACTTCATCAAATGGAGGAGAAGTCTCAGAGAGTGTGGAATCCATCAAATTGTGCGATGTAGGTAGACTTGTATCTGCTGCAGTAGATGGTACATTAGATAAGGCAGTCGGAACAGGATAATCTGGAACCAATGGCTGTTGATTTGAAACTGGAACTTGCGAATCTGAGATCAATGGTTGCTGATTAGATGCCAGAACTTGGGAATCTGGAACCAGTGGTTGCTGATTAGACACTGGAACTTGAGAATCTGGAACTAGTGGTTGCTCATCAGATACCGGAACTTAAGAATCTGGAACTAACGGTGCAACCTTTTCATACTGGAATTTCGGCAGGGGTCGAAAAGTGAACGGTTTGGGATATCCAGGAGACTCAGTTGGTGATGGAAACATACTTTCATCAAACACCACATGTCGGGAAATGAGAGTCTTGCCCATGGAGATCTCAAAGCATTTGTACCCCTTGTGGAACGGACTGTATCTAATAAAGATGCATTGACTACTCTTAAAATCAAGTTTTGTCCTATCAAAAGGTGTTAAATATGGATAACATAAAGCACCAAATCTTCGTAAATGCATACGAGATGGCTCCTCATAATAAAGTAATTCATAAGGGTTATGAAACTTAAGTAACACTGCAGGCAAACGGTTTATAAGGTAAACCGCAGTTGCAATGTGCCAATAATGTAAGACCAGTTTCCACAATATGTCGATGTTTACGTTCAGCAATACCATTTTGTTTCGGTATTCCAGGACATGACGATCGATGAACAATTCCACGAGTTTGAAAGTATGATTTTAAAGTATGTCCAATAAATTCTCCGCCTGCATCACTTTGAATATATGTAAATAAAAAATATGCCACCTTGACTGAATGCAGTAATTTTCATTGAGATAGATAAAGCTTAAAAAGAAGAAATTATCCCACTTGTGGAATTCTTTTCAGCTTTCCCCAATCAATCCATAGAAAGCCGTCTAGGACGGGGTCGATTGAGTCTCAAAGTCTTCACAAACATTTAGTGGGAATTAGGTGAATCTATAATTATAGATGACTCCCAAGTCAAGTCTTCATTAACTACTTCTCCCCTTTTTTTTTTGAAGTCAAGTCTTAATTTGACTTATACATTGTGGAAAAAGTTAATTAACCGATCGACTATCAAGTCAAGATCCAATTAATTTTTTTCTATTTATGATCGAATTGTACAATGAAAAGAAAATAATAGAAATATATATGTTTATTTTTTTATGTATTTTTGAATTTGTCAATTAAGAAATAATTTTACTACAAGTGTATTTGTATTCTATTGATTAGATGCATTAAGTGTGTGGAATCAGTGTGCCATACATGTTTGTAAATGTAACACTTACTGATAGCTGGATTGTGCATTGCCTTTGGAAAATCTCATAGTTTACAAGAGTAATATGTAATTGAAGTGGGACACCATGTTCTCTTTGCAGAAACTTCGGAATATGTTTATTTACCTTTCTTTTTTTTTTTTTTTTTTTTTTTGCACATACCCAAGTGGCCAGAGAGATTTGATCCCGGGTCATTACCTTTGAGAATCAACCCTCAAACCACTTGGCCAACCTCTGTTGACGGAATATGTTTATTTACTTGAAATGTCTGTGGTAGTGTGGTTTGCATCTTATTGTGATCAAAGATGCCTTAGAAATGCATTCCACTTGTTTTTTTGGTATAATATAGAAGCTGAGAATCAGAATCTTCATGTTTAACTTAATTGTTATTATTACGAACATCCTGAAATCAATGCGACACGAAACAAACAATTATGGAATGTTGATCAATTACATGTTAGAATTATGCGAGCATGTGAATTGGAACCATACATAAGTTTCAGCGTTTTCCAAGCGCTACGTACGGTTGTCTTGTCCACAACTTGCGATAGCACGCTGTCCAAAAGAGAAACCAAGAGCCATCCAAGAACCATTTGATCCAAGCTATCCCACTTATCACCATCTTCAGTGGGTTGGGTAGGTCTTGGGAAAGTTCCGTCAATGAACCCGAGCAAATTATGAGAACGTAGAACAAGGAAAAACTTGAGTTTTCCAAAGAATGAAATTATCACTTCCCAATTTTATAGATAAGACTTGAGATATTTGTTTAACATCGGGGAAGGAGGTGGAGTTTTTAGCCATTAGAGAAGAAGGAATAATCTGTATCGTAGGAAAAAAGAGAAACCCTGATACCATGAAATGATGGAATATTTTCTGTATTAATTTCTCCAAGAATTTGCAAGGTATATATATTGATACAAAATACAACTCTAACTATTTACGACTGGAGTGATTTAAGGGATAGGAAAAGATATAAAGAATATTTATGTACAATTAATATTATCCTAAAGATAAGCATAAATATCTAAGATTACGTCAATAAAATTAACGTGCGTTGCATTTTTATAATTTAGTTTATTTCGATAAGTTTAGTTATTATGTTTATCGTGTAAACTAATATATTCTATAATCATGCCATTTTACTCAGTTAGTGAATACATTATAATAGATAAGGCTGGCTTCCACTTGTGGAATTCTTCCATTGATTAGCCCTTTTCAGCTTTTCCCAAAAGCCGTCGAGGACTGGCAGCCCGATTGACTCTCAAAGTCTTTACAAATGTAAATTGATGGATCATAATTCTTTTTGATGAAAATAAAATTACGTGAAATCTTTAATTGATGGTATACATTGTGGACTATCATGTCAAAACGGGGACAGTGGAAATTTTTTCTATTCATTCTCCAGATATGTAATTCTTCCTCCAAATTTCTGAGAAAAAAAAAAATTCTGAAGAAAAATAGAAGCTGAAAAATGAATAAAGAGCCAATTTTTATCAGACATATGATGCACTTAGGGGAGTAAAATTAGAAAAAAAAAAAAAAAAAAAAAATGGAGCAAATTTGATTTATCAAGACATGATCAATTCTCAAGAGAATTTTTGAGCCCTTGAAGACCCCATTCCTTGTAACAGCTTCTTAATATTTTCAAGAGAGCTGACCAATCATCACAGAGTTGATGAGGATTCGGAATTAATTTTTCGTCAGCAGCAATTGAAATGGCAAACTTATCAGCATAGCTTTGGCAATGGATGACCAATCCCTGCAACAATCAAATTAGAGCATATGAGCACTTTTGGTGTTTATGGAGATGGTGGGGTTTGGGAAATGACCGCATTAATTTTGCTTCTCGAATGCAATTAGGGCATGTTGATCTTGAGAATTGGGCATGCGCTGATTGATATGTTCAGGAAGGGGTATGATGATTTGAAGTCAGCAAAGAAAGTGTTCGATGAAATGCCTGACAAGGACTGTTTCTTGAACTCGAATGAAACGGTGGGAGTTGTTTGTTTGATATGATTATCGCGGGATTTGTTCAGGTTTACATTTAGTAGCAGCTTATCAGCTTTTTCTGAGCTGGGATTGCATGGCTTCAGTCCTTGATATGAACTCTTCCATTTACACACATTTTTTCAGCGAAGAGAGAACGAATTAACAAGGAGCATGAAAAAGGGGATAACTAAATTGTGTATAATTGATTAGCCCTAAATCCTAATCGAGCGGTGGCGGGAAATAAAACGGCGTCGTGATGGATTTAGCGGAGCAACCACACGTTGGAGGAATCCCCAAAGTGAAAAGGCTATATTGACCTTCATTTTTATGGGTGAAAAGACGAAAATGCCACTGACATTACACGCTCACAGTCACGTCATCTATTTTTGTTTGGAAAATATCACCCAACAGGTATTTATTTAATACTTATGTATCAATATCTAAAAGAATTCTATAATTTAAAAACGTGATAGTTTATGATTATATTTAAAAATAAACATAATTTATAAAATAAAAGAATATATTTATTTTGGAAGGATATTCAAAACAATCAGATAATCTTTTCCTAATTAACTCTTTTAATTAAGGGCTAATGAACAAATTGTTAAGGACCGGTCAACAGTTTATTTAGATAATTATCGTTAACCATATCGATACATCATCTTACAAGCTTTCCTAATTGAAATCTTTTAATTAAGTTGCTAAAGAACAGTTTATATTAGAGTAAAACTCCTTCACAATATTCAACGAAATATCTCCATAAAAGAAATTTATTTTAATTTAATTTTTCATGATATTTCACACCATCCCCTAATTAATTTTTAATCTCATTTTATACTTTTAAGCTAAAATGACCGCTTATATATTAATTAGATTTAAATTAGTATTAATAATTTTGCATTGGTCACATATTTACCTCGTTTACATAATTGTTTTTAATTCATTTTTGTTATTTAAAACAATATTTAATTTTTATTGTTAAAAATCTCTTATTTGAAGTTGAATTGGACCAGCAAGTCAAGATGGCGATAGTCCAATCTTTTTCTTTTTGTTGTCGAATTGTATAATTTTTCATTTAAAAAAAAAATAATACTCTCTAAAGAAAACAGAAGCTCAAAAATAAATGAAAAGTACTGGGTTTCAGGTAAGCAAAAGAATTTATGGTAAATTGGTAATGGCGTCATTATCAAATTAATGGACAAATAATATAATCTCAACATTATCTAATGGTCATCATATTTCGAGATTTGTAAATGTAGGAGTTAGGAAAGTAAATATTAACATATCTTGTAATTAGCCGTGATTATTCCTCTTTCCTTTATTAGCTTAGCCGTGTTGTTTATTTAATCTTCCTTGTACCTAGTTTCAGTATTACAGCAATACAGAATATTCCCCAATCATGAATTACTCTAAACTCAACATGGTATCAGAGCGGGCGACGATCCAATAATTGGATCTGAACCTTGCTCATCACGTACCGTACCTTTCCCGGCCATGGCCGACGATAGCAACAGCAGTTCCGGCAAGGGATCGCAGCAGCCCGGCGATTCCCTAGCCACCCAACTTGCCAGCATCCTCAGTAGCCTTCAAAACCCACAATCAGAAACAAATCAGACTCAACACATGCCTCAGTCTGTATCAATCAATATTAAGTTGAATCAGTTTAATTATTCTCTTTGGTCACGGTTAATGAGAATGGAGATCGGAGGGAGAGGAAAGTTAAGCCACCTTACCGGAAATCCCCCACCACCAGCGCATGATTCCCCAGCCTACACGAGATGGGAACAATCCGACTTGATAGTTTGTACCTGGCTTTTACACAACATGGAGCCGGAGTTAGTGACGGTATTCGCGGAGTACCCATCAGCCAAGACCTTATGGGACGGTCTTAATTCCACGTACAGCCAAAGTAGTGACAGCTTCCAAATCTTCGATCTCACGACCCGAGCAAACAATCTGCGACAAGGGACCGAGAGCATCGAGAAATATTACGGGAATCTCCAACGGATTTGGAGAGAAATAGAAGTTCGGCAACCGAATCCGATGAACTGTGAACGGGATATTACCATCTTCAATCGCCTCAGATCCGAGACCCAACTCTTCCAGTTCCTCGCCGGGATCGACGATAGGTACGAACCGGAGCGACGCGATCTCTTGAAGGAAGATCCGTTACCCTCAGTCGAGAAGGCCTATGCCACCATCCGACGAGAGGGGAGTCGGAGAGAGATTCTAGTGGGCCGGAATACATCATCGGCGGTGGATACAGGCGTCGGAGCCGGCTTAATTGCCGGAAAGCAGGGGCAAGGGCGACCGGGGTTCGGTCGTGGAAAAAGACCAGACACGCGTTCCACCGGGCCGCCAAGGACAACGCCGGCGACTCCGCGGTGGAACGCTGCTAGCAGCAGTAGCGGGGCTGGCGGCGGAAAAATCGCCGATGGAGGACCAACGCAGTGCAGCCGCTGCGGAAGAATCGGCCACACGATTGAGGGATGTTACGAGATCATAGGGTGGCCTGAGGGGTGGAGAAGCCGCCGCCGTGATCACGCGCCACCAGCGTACGGCGCGGCGGCAATTGCAGCAGGCGGTGACATAGAGAAAACCGACAACAGAAATGGAGAAGAAGAGACTGAAGCAGCGGCGGATTCCAACAAAGAGAAAGGGGCGGCTCTTTTAGGTATAGGGCAAAGATGGATTTTACCATCTTGCCCCCCCACATCTTTTAATTTAAATTCTGACCCCTGTTGTGATTACACCCCTATTGTTTCTAAGCTCTTCAATTCAGTCCCTAATGTTATGATTAGTGATGTATCAGTTTATTGCATGGATTTGTAGGGCAAATTTAGCTAAATTCAAGCAGTTTTAAGAACTTATAACGTGATTTATGCTCCTTATTAGGTACCTTTTACCTTGGAGTTGAAAAGACGGATAAAAGCAAAACCATGCAATAACGGGCGAAAAACGAGAGATTTCTAGGGGACACGCCCGTGTCCCTGTGGAAGAGCAAACTGAGACACGCCCGTGTCTCAGTACAGAGAAGTGATCCTCGGAGTTCAGGAGGTGACACGCCCGTGTCACCTATGTAGCGTAATTTCGTGCACGGCCGTTACAAGGTACAGAGAAGCCTGGAGTCATGACACCCCCGTGTCATCAAGCAGAACAAGTTTTGACACCCCCGTGTCAAGTGGAAAAGCGCAAACACGATTTTATTATGTGACACGGGCGTGTCACATTTGAAGGCATAATTCTTGCACGCCCGTGTCACGGGGCGGTTTCGGTTTTCGGAAGTTCTATATATACGCGGACTTGAGGCGGATTAAAGGAGCTTTTTGGACTACTCTTTTCCCAGAAGTTCAAGCACACTTGGAGATAGAAGAACCACGAAGATAGAGAGTTGAAGACTCATTCCAATCACAAGACTTTTGTCAATTTGGTTTTATTTACTACTTTCCGATCAAACTAATTCCTCAAGTTTTGGTTTTCAATTCTAGTTTAGTTAATTTCTTGTTTTAGATTCGTTTTTGGATAATTAGGTTAAAATTCAGAATTCTTAATTCCTTTTTGATGTTTATGTTAGACATGATTATTTTGAATGCAATTCCTTTGATCTTAATGAGCTTTGATCCAATTATGAGGAACTAATCTCCTAGGGTTAGGGGGTAAGGATTATGCATCTAAGGTGTTTGAATTAATGCTTGAGTAAATTTGTGTGATTCTTTGTTAGGAAAACGGTATTGAATAAGCTGGGAATGGATTGGCCATCCATGAACATGTTGTAAATTATCCGATAATCGAGAGATTGAGGATAATTGAGAGTGTTTTCTGAAACATAGATTTTTTGGGCTTAAAGAAATTTAACCCTAATTTCTACAACCCGTATTTAGAATTCCATGCCAAGCCGCTAGGTTTTAAATACACTAATCTTGCTTTATTCGATTAATTTGGTTACTAAGTGATTGTGAGAACAACACTTGGCTTAATTAATTAGGCATCTAGCCTTCGAAAGAAGCTAGATATAACATCGTGATTAGGTTGAAGAATCATACATCCGTACTTAAGTATTGATTTGATCATAAAAGAGCATATGACTTATCCCCCGACCTGTTTTAGTTAAGTGGTTAATTCTCGTGTTTATTTGTTAATTTGTGCGATTGAGTTCTTAGTAATTAAGTTAATTTTGTCATAAGTAGTATAACACATCCTTATCAATCTTTTCCGGTCTCTAGATTAGAAATAATCATAAAAGTGGTTGTTGAATTCCCTTCCCTGTGGATACGATACCTTAAGTGTTGCAATCGGATTTAGAACTTACACTTGGGTTCAAGATTTGTCTATCAAGTTTTTGGCGCCGTTGCCGGGGAAGGCGTTTAATTCAATATTACTTTAGTGATTTTTCTGGTGCTTTAGACCACCCTTTCTGTTTGATTTCTTTTTGATGCGCGTTGAATTTAACCACAGGTTTTCCCCATTTGCAGGTACCTAGTTTATGCTACGATCGAAAGGCTTGGAACCCCTGCCTTACGATCCTGAAATTGAGAAGACTTGTAGGGCGAATCGAACGAAGCGAAAGAAGGAAAAGAAGCAGAAAGTAAACCCAATTCCAATGGCACAACCCGTAAACGAGCAACCAACCACACTCCAGGATTATGCCATTCCTAACATTGGCTTAATCCAGAACAACCTGACTCGCCCCGCCGTGGAGGCGAACAACTTTGAAATCAAAACCGGGTTCATCAACCTCTTACAACAGAACCCGTTCGGAGGTTTACCACATGAAGACCCCGCATCACACTTGTCCTACTTTTTGGATGTCTGCTCGACCTTTAAGATCCACAACGCCTCTGATGATGCGATCCGAGTTAGGCTCTTTCCTTTCTCCCTAAGGGACAAAGCCCGGACATGGATTTCGACCTTGTCAAACGAGACACTTCAGACATGGGCAGACCTCTCTAAAGCCTTTCTAGCCAAGTTCTACCCTCCTAGTAAGACCATGAGGTACAGAGACGAAATAACAAGCTTCAGGCTCTTTGAGGGGGAAACATTGTACGAAGGATGGGAAAGATACAAAGAACTGCAAAGGAAGTGCCCGCATCACCGTGTTCCAGGATGGCAACTGGTACAGATCTTTTACAATGGAATGACAGAAAACATGAAAATTATGGTCGATGCAGCAGCTGGAGGAGCATTTATGGCACTGTCTGAAGAAGTAGGAATGCAGCTGCTTAACAAGATGGCAGCAAATAGCAGTTGGACAAAGGAGAGGAGCAATCCTCCTCCAAAACCTGAGGCAGGCATACTCGCCACTGACACTGTGACAGCTTTCAATGCCAAGTTCGACGCACTGAATCAGAAGTTAGACCGACTTGCATTAGCTGCAGCACGAAACACTGTGGCACAGTCAAACGCCCTACAGGTATTATGTGAAATTTGTGGTGGTCCCCATTCATTTGATATTTGTCCTTCTACCAATGCAGGTGCACAGGTTGCTGTTGGTCAGGAACAAGTCAACTACGTGCAGAATCAAAGACCAGCAAATGATCCTTACTCAAACACCTACAACCCAGGTTGGAAGAATCATCCGCACTTCTCGTGGTCGAACAATCAGAATGTTCAAAACCCAAATCCAAATCCAAGACCACAGTTCCAACCAAGACAACAGGGACAACATCCACCACATCAGAATCAGCAGAGATTCGCACCCCCTCCACAACCACCGCAAGAACAGAAACCAGGATGGGAGGCGGCCCTCGAGAAGTTCATAAATGTTTCGAATGATAGGTATCAGAAACTCGAATCTCAGGTAGAACAGGTCCTGGTTCAAAATAAAAATTTGGAGGTGCAGGTGGGCCAGTTGGCTAATTCAATCAATGTTAGAGCCCAAGGAATGTTTCCAAGCAAACCTGTGGAAAATCCGAAAGAGCAGTGTAAGGCCATTACACTACGAAGTGGCACGACTTATAAGGAGCCTGCAATACCGGTGGAAACCGAAGTGAGAAAGAAAAAGGACCCCGTAGCAGAACCTGAGAAAGTAGTCGAGGCATCGAAGGAGGAGGAAGAAGTACTGACAAGTGAGCCCCCTTCTAAGCCAAAGACATCAGTGGCACCCAAACCGTATGTGCCACCACTTCCTTTCCCGCAGAGGTTTCAAAAGCAAAGGTTGGAGAAACAATTTGAGAAGTTCTTGAATATCTTCAAGGAGCTACATATCAACATTCCCTTTGCCGAGGCCCTAGCTCAGATGCCCACTTACGTCAAATTCTTGAAGGAGATCCTCTCCAACAAGAGAAAATTGGAGGATTATGCCACGATTGCACTTACTGAAGAGTGCAGCGCCATTCTACAACATAAGCTTCCACCAAAGCTTAAGGATCCAGGGAGTTTTTCAATTCCTTGCACAATTGGTCATATGTCTTTTAATAAAGCTTTATGTGATCTTGGTGCCAGTGTGAGCCTAATGCCATTATCTGTTTGCAGGAAACTTGGACTGAATTCATTAAAGCCAACAACCGTTTCCCTACAGCTAGCGGATCGATCGGTCAAGTACCCCACGGGAGTCTTGGAAAACGTGTTAGTCAGGGTTGGGAAGTTCTACCTGCCCGTAGACTTCATAGTGTTGGACATGGAAGAAGATCAAAACATGCCGCTCATTTTAGGAAGGCCTTTCTTAGCCACAGCAGGAGCTTTAATTGATGTGAAGAGTGGCATTCTAACTCTTCGTGTGGGAGACGAACAGGTGGAGTTTAATCTGTTCAAAGCAATGAAAGGACCAGTGATCGAGGAACAATGCAATATGGTGGAAATCAGAGCACAGACACCGATGCCCATGAGCAACGAGGACCCTCTCGAACTCTGTTTAAGAGGACTCACTGACCACATTGACGGGGAAGACATTTTAGAAGAATTGGCTGCCTACGCTAAGGCACTTGAAGCCACCCCGTACGTACCATTCCGGAAGAGGTTTGTATATGAAGAGTTGGGTACAGGTAAGCCCACTCTTCGTCCTTCTATTGAGACAGCTCCCAGGTTAGAACTAAAACCCCTCCCCGCTCATTTGAGATATGCTTATTTGGGTGAATCTGAAACACTGCCTGTTATAGTTGCCTCTGATTTAACTGATTCACAACGTGATGCCTTGTTGAGGGTTTTGAGAGAACATAAACGAGCGATAGGTTGGACTATTTCTGACATCAAAGGGATTAGCCCATCTATTTGCATGCATAAAATTCTTATGGAAGATAACCATAAACCCTCTGTAGAGCATCAGCGCAGATTGAATCCGAACATGAAAGAGGTAGTTAGGGCTGAGGTACTGAAATTGTTAGATGCCGGGATAATTTACCCTATCTCGGATAGCAAGTGGGTTAGCCCTGTACAGGTAGTACCTAAGAAAGGGGGGATGACTGTAATTAAAAATGAAAAGAATGAGTTAATACCAACTAGGACAGTCACGGGTTGGAGAGTTTGTATAGACTATAGGAAGTTGAACAATGCCACTCGTAAAGATCACTTTCCACTTCCCTTTATTGATCAGATGTTAGAACGGTTAGCCGGACATTCTTATTATTGTTTTCTGGATGGGTATTCAGGGTATAACCAAATTGCTATAGCTCCAGAAGACCAGGAAAAATGTACGTTTACCTGCCCTTATGGTACTTTTGCGTATAGACGTATGCCTTTTGGGTTGTGTAATGCCCCGGCTACTTTTCAACGATGCATGATGGCCATTTTCTCTGACTTTATAGAACGCACAATGGAAATTTTTATGGATGACTTTTCTGTGTTTGGTTCTTCTTTCGATTCTTGTTTGCATAATCTTGCTCAAGTTTTGCAGAGATGTGAAGAAACCAACCTTGTGCTGAATTGGGAGAAGTGCCACTTCATGGTAAAGGAAGGGATCGTGTTGGGACACAAGGTTTCGGAGAAAGGCATTGAGGTGGACAAGGCCAAGATTGATGTGATTGCAAAATTGCCTCCACCCACCAATATCAAGGGAGTGAGAAGTTTCCTTGGTCATGCCGGGTTTTATCGCCGGTTCATCAAGGACTTTTCGAAAATTACTTTACCTTTATGCAAGTTACTGCAGAAAGACACTGAATTCGTATTTAATGATGATTGCTTACTTGCATTTGATAGGTTGAAGAAGGAGCTTACCTCGGCACCAATCATGGTTGCACCGGATTGGACGATACCGTTCGAGCTAATGTGCGATGCGAGCGATTTGGCCATTGGAGCTGTACTTGGCCAACGAAGGGAGAAACGTTTACACGTTATCGCATATTCTAGCAAAACTTTAAATGATGCACAATTAAATTATGCTACCACAGAAAAAGAATTATTAGCTATTGTGCATGCTTTTGATAAGTTTCGGTCTTATTTGATAGGTTCAAAGACAATTGTCTACACGGACCACGCAGCAATCAAGTATCTCCTTTCGAAGAAGGATTCCAAGCCCCGTTTGATTAGATGGATTCTATTGCTTTAGGAATTCGATCTTGAAATTCGTGACAAGAAGGGGACAGAGAACTTAGTTGCAGATCATTTGTCAAGATTAGAGGTTGGGGACAAGGAGGATGAGTATGAGGAGGAGATTACTGAGAATTTCCCAGATGAGGAGTTGTTTGCAGCAGATGCAATCGTCCCTTGGTACGCAGACATCGTGAATCATATGGTTTGCAAAGCTCTACCACCGGGCATGAATTTCCATCAGAAACAGAGATTCTTATCCGAAGTGAAACGTTACTATTGGGAAGAGCCCTATGTGTATAAGCACTGTTCAGATGGTCTAGTACGGAGATGTATCCCGGAGGTTGAAGCTGATGAAGTGCTTGAGAGATGTCATGCAAGCTTGTATGGAGGGCATTCTAGTGGGCGGAAGACAGCAGCTAAGGTATTGCAGTCTGGGTTTTGGTGGCCAACGCTGTTTAAGGATGCTTACAAATTTGCCAAGGAATGTGATACTTGTCAGCGATCCGGGAACATTAGTAAAAGAGATGAGATGCCCATGAAGTATATCTTGGAAGTTGAGTTGTTTGATGTTTGGGGGATCGATTTCATGGGACCCTTTCCACCGTCGAATGGAAATCAGTATATCTTAGTGGCGGTGGATTATGTATCCAAGTGGGCCGAAGCAGTGGCAACTCCAACCAATGATTCAAAGGTGGTGATTAAGTTTTTGCAAAAGAACATATTCAATAGGTTCGGAGTTCCACGGGCATTGATCAGTGATAGAGGTACGCACTTTTGCAACAAGCCCTTGGAAGCTTTGTTGAAGAAATATGGGGTCCAACATCGGGTAACTACTGTATATCATCCCCAAGCAAGTGGGCAAGCGGAGATCACGAATAGGGAATTGAAGTGGATTCTGGAGAAGGTGGTGAGCCCCTCTAGGAAGGATTGGTCCTCAAAATTGGATGACGCATTATGGGCCTACAGGACCGCGTTCAAGACACCTATAGGAACTTCTCCATATCAGTTGGTTTATGGTAAAGCTTGTCACCTCCCAGTTGAGATTGAGTATAAGTCGTATTGGGCCATCAAGGCTATAAATTTTGATCTCACAAGAGCCGGAGAGAAAAGGATACTTGACCTGCAAGAGTTGGAGGAATTAAGGTTGGAAGCGTACGAAAATGCCCGGATTTATAAGGAGAGAACGAAGAAGTGGCATGACAAGCATATTCGGGTCAAGGAGTTTGTCGAGGGTCAACTGGTGTTATTGTACAATTCTAGATTGAAGCTTTTCCCCGGGAAACTTAAATCGAGGTGGTCAGGTCCATTCAGAGTGACAAAAGTTTTAGTGAATGGAGCGGTGGAGATAGGCAATGAAGGCTCACCATCCTTTGTGGTGAATGGACAAAGACTCAAACCATATCTCGCCGGAGACCGAATTGGCGAACACGTCTCATGCGTGTTAACAGCTCCAGCACCTTAGCCGCAGTCAGGAAGTCAAGCTAACGACTATAACTTAGAACTATTTTTCTTCCCTTTTTCGTTTTTCTTTTCTTTCGCGTTAGTTAGTTAAGCTTGTGATTGATGATCTCTTTTGTCTCATGTTCAGGTATTTTGGTTCGATTAGAGAGGACGGATTGTGAAAAGAATGGATGATTTTGAGCTAATAGGTGCGGACTTTTGAGCAAAAATCCAAGTTTGGGGGAGACACGGGCGTGACTCCCACAAAGCATAAGCCGAGACACCCCCGTGTCTCGGTACAGAGGAGTTTTGATGATTTGAAGGTGACACGGGCGTGTCACTAATCTTAGGCATTTTGTGACACCCCCGTGTCAAGGTACAGAAGTTGCCAGCCGAGAAGATGACACGGGCGTGTCAAGTTCCTTAAGGAAATATCGACACCCCCGTGTCAAGGTACAGAAATTCCCAGAATAAGGATGACACCCCCGTGTCATCCATACAGCATACTAGATGACACGGGCGTGTCACGTCCGATCGGTTGAATAAAAAGGGGGTTCCTCACACTTTTCTATTTTTTACAACAAGAACATCCCCTTCTCTTCTCCATCTCTCTTCTTCCCCATTCCCACACGGCACAAGCACCCACCATCACTTTGGTTCTTAATCCGGCAGGACACACACCCACTTTGCACTTTACATTTTAAACCAATCGGGTAAGTCTTCTCTTCTCTTGGGTGCGTTGAATTCTTGTATTTCGATTGAGAAAAGTTAGATCCTAATTCTTGAACCATGCTTGTATTGTGAATTCTTTGGAATTCTTGCTTCTAGTTTGAGTTTTAGCATGATTGGAACTAGAAATTGTCATAATTTTGCAATTTTTAGGCACTAACCCGATGAACCCTAATCTCTTGTTTAAGCATGTTGGATATAATTCTTATGAATACTTGCTCTTTGATCGAGTTTTGTGCATGCTAGAGTTAGGTAATTGGTCTGTATTGGAAACTTTGGCTTTTGCTCTTACACATTGTCATGAATTTTGCACATTTTGGAGAATTGTTGTTGGGTGATATTGTACACGTTTGGTGAAGAAATTGAGTCCCTCTGAGCTTTAAATGATTATGGTGGCATTTGGGGGCTAGGTCTAGGTATTTGGTGATGAAATGCTATGCATGATTTGATGAAATACTATGCCCCTTACTGGTGCTTACAAGGTGTTCGATAAAATGCCCCTTTGAACTTGAATTGATTTTCTTGTTGAATTTTGTAGGAATATGGGACGCAATAAGAGACCCGCACCTCTGCAACTCACTTCTTCGTCCGGGCCAACCGGCCGCCAACCAAGGGACTCAGTTAATGTCACCTTAGAAGGGCTTGGGAACCCTTACAACCGAAATACAACGCGTAATATAATGCCCACGAAATTCCCACATCTCGCCACTCTTCGGCGATTGGGAGTTTGGGAAGAGATTGAGGTGTTGTTCAACAATATCGGGTGGAGGAGATTTATGATGGTTCCGGCCAATACATACCCGGAGTTGACAACAGCTTTCTTCACGACCATGACTTGGGACCAAGTCGACACCAAGCTCGCCTTCACATTAGATGGAGAGGATACCGAATCTTTAAACTTAGATGAGATTCGGGATGCCTTAGGGTTTCCTTCGTGCGAGATGACCACGTTGCCAAATTGGTCAACGGCAGATAGAGAGGCGGTGTGGCGGTCCTTCCCTCTCAAGGCTGGAGCCCCGGCGTACAACCCCCGAAACACTAAGGCCACTTGGATTGATAGTTTAGTTTGGCGGTTGGTGCATCGACTCCTAGCTATGGGCATATGCGCGCGGCATGAGAGTGATGGCAATATAAATGGATTCGAGTTGGCCATCATGTATTTCATGAAGGAGGGGATGCAGTTTGATGCCACAACGGAATTCATGTATAAGTTAAAAGAAGTGGCAGGCAGGGCGTCGGGAACTATAGGTCATGGGGCCTATGTGACGAAGCTCGCCAAAGAGGTGGGATGGCTTGAAGAGGATGCGGAACCCTTATCCAACTTTCCCTACGTGGAGGAGCAGACATTCATCAAAATGGACTTATTTATCCGATGGTCTGCCGGGAGCCTAAAGGACAGGGTTTTACCCTGGTATCCGGAAAGGGAAAGGAACCGGTTTGAGCGAATGTATAGGTGGGGTGTGGCCAAATACGATGACCTCACCCTTGATCAGCAGAGAAGGCTTGCTCAGATACCGGATAGGGAGGAAGGCGGACGAGGAGCCCAAGTGCCAATGGTCCAAGAAGATGATGAGGAGATCCCCGCTTACATGCGGGATTATATGGCATCTCAGAATGCGAGGATGGACAGCTTCGTTGAGCATGTGGACTCCCGGCTTGATGCCTTGCAGCTCCACATTGACGGCCAGTTCGAGAACCTCCATGCATACCTCGCCAAACAATTTGGAGGCGCCGGAGCGAGTAGCTCAAGCCACCCGCCACAATTCCCGCCATCTTTCCCTTGAGTGCTTTCTTTTCTAGTCTTTCATTTCTTTTTTCTGCCTTGGTCTGTATGAAGATATATTTCACCGCACTAACCTAACCAATTGCACTGTGCTAATTATTCGTTTGGTTATTTGAGATACTTGACGACAGGGCATTCTTGTTGATTGCATGTTGATTATCATTTGCTTTGCTTAGCTTATGATCCGTGTTTTAGTCGTTAAGTGCAGGTTTGGGATGATGATTAGCTTGTTGCCGGTTCTGCGCTGTGTTGAGGGAGTTTTCTTTTTGCCTTCTTTCCTTTTTCTTTTATGCATGAGGACATTGCATGTTTTAAGTTAGGGGGAGTTAGAGGGGCAAAAAGTTTTGGATTGTATAGCTAATATTTTGCATAGGAAGATGCGTTGGGGGATAACTTACTTGAAATTGTGATATCTTTGAGTGTGAAAAGATGATTGCTGAAATTTCCAAAATTTTCGATTTTTCGATGAGGTTTGATTGTTGGAACTTTGCCAAAGTGAGTTAGGCTAGTTGAATGCATGAAGTTAGTTGTGAGTATTGGTACTTTGGAACGGTGGAATATCCTTATTTTTGTGCACATTGGAACAAGGTCATGTACTTAGGTTAGGATACTGAATTAGTAATTCTTGAATAATACTGAGAAGTGGATTAGGATGCATTTTAGTCCTATTGAAGCGAAATTTTGAATTGACGAAGAGTTAGGGAGATGACTTAGGCATCCATGTCGGAGGTAGCCTCGCTATTGAGCCATTTGTACTAAAGAACGAAATCCTGTTGACCCCACTGAGCCTAAGTGTTGTGCCAATAAATTTTTGTAGCCACATTATAAGCCATAGGCACAACACCATAAACCTACCCTAGAGTCACACTTTGCTCGCTCGTTTGAATCAATTGAAGATGTTGCTGATTTCCTGATGTAGAAAAAAAAAACAGAGAATAAGATATAATCTGAGATGCTGAAAGAAAAGAAGAAGTCAAATAATTTGATTCCCCCAGATATAATTTGACTTCTTCAATTCAGTCCCTAATGTTATGATTAGTGATGTATCAGTTTATTGCATGGATTTGTAGGGCAAATTTAGCTAAATTCAAGCAGTTTTAAGAACTTATAACGTGATTTATGCTCCTTATTAGGTACCTTTTACCTTGGAGTTGAAAAGACGGATAAAAGCAAAACCATGCAATAACGGGCGAAAAACGAGAGATTTCTAGGGGACACGCCCGTGTCCCTGTGGAAGAGCAAACTGAGACACGCCCGTGTCTCAGTACAGAGAAGTGATCCTCGGAGTTCAGGAGGTGACACGCCCGTGTCACCTATGTAGCGTAATTTCGTGCACGGCCGTTACAAGGTACAGAGAAGCCTGGAGTCATGACACCCCCGTGTCATCAAGCAGAACAAGTTTTGACACCCCCGTGTCAAGTGGAAAAGCGCAAACACGATTTTATTATGTGACACGGGCGTGTCACATTTGAAGGCATAATTCTTGCACGCCCGTGTCACGGGGCGGTTTCGGTTTTCGGAAGTTCTATATATACGCGGACTTGAGGCGGATTAAAGGAGCTTTTTGGACTACTCTTTTCCCAGAAGTTCAAGCACACTTGGAGATAGAAGAACCACGAAGATAGAGAGTTGAAGACTCATTCCAATCACAAGACTTTTGTCAATTTGGTTTTATTTACTACTTTCCGATCAAACTAATTCCTCAAGTTTTGGTTTTCAATTCTAGTTTAGTTAATTTCTTGTTTTAGATTCGTTTTTGGATAATTAGGTTAAAATTCAGAATTCTTAATTCCTTTTTGATGTTTATGTTAGACATGATTATTTTGAATGCAATTCCTTTGATCTTAATGAGCTTTGATCCAATTATGAGGAACTAATCTCCTAGGGTTAGGGGGTAAGGATTATGCATCTAAGGTGTTTGAATTAATGCTTGAGTAAATTTGTGTGATTCTTTGTTAGGAAAACGGTATTGAATAAGCTGGGAATGGATTGGCCATCCATGAACATGTTGTAAATTATCCGATAATCGAGAGATTGAGGATAATTGAGAGTGTTTTCTGAAACATAGATTTTTTGGGCTTAAAGAAATTTAACCCTAATTTCTACAACCCGTATTTAGAATTCCATGCCAAGCCGCTAGGTTTTAAATACACTAATCTTGCTTTATTCGATTAATTTGGTTACTAAGTGATTGTGAGAACAACACTTGGCTTAATTAATTAGGCATCTAGCCTTCGAAAGAAGCTAGATATAACATCGTGATTAGGTTGAAGAATCATACATCCGTACTTAAGTATTGATTTGATCATAAAAGAGCATATGACTTATCCCCCGACCTGTTTTAGTTAAGTGGTTAATTCTCGTGTTTATTTGTTAATTTGTGCGATTGAGTTCTTAGTAATTAAGTTAATTTTGTCATAAGTAGTATAACACATCCTTATCAATCTTTTCCGGTCTCTAGATTAGAAATAATCATAAAAGTGGTTGTTGAATTCCCTTCCCTGTGGATACGATACCTTAAGTGTTGCAATCGGATTTAGAACTTACACTTGGGTTCAAGATTTGTCTATCAATTAGTAGAAGTGAGTCCTTTAATACTGATAATTGTAAAAAGGACCCCAAGTTGAATTCGAATGAGACAGGTGCAGCATTTCATGTCAACACAGACCCAAAATCGCAGAAGTCCCGTTGGATTTTTGATTGCGGGGCCACAGACACAATGACATATGATCAATCGGATCTGACAGATTACAACAGTGCCTCCCGAGATGGCATTGTGACTGCTAGTGGGGGTGTTTTGGATGTACAGGGGACTGGCACCATTACAGTTGCACCGAATCTGAAATTAAAGAATTGTCTCTATATTCCAAGCTTATCCTGCAAATTACTTTCCATTAGTCAAGTCACGAAGCAATTAAACTGCATGTTGGTGATGTTTCCCTCTTTTTGCTTATTGCAGGATATTCGTTCGGGGAAGGTGATTGGGCGTGGTACTGAGGAACGTGGATTGTACTATGTCGACGAGGTGGCTCAACAGGGAACCGCAGCGCTTGCTCACGGGACAGTGAACCGTCAACAGTGGTTGTGGCATCGTCGACTAGGGCATGCCTCGTCAGGGTATCTTCAGTTGCTTTTTCCGAAGCTCTTTCCCAAAGATTGTCAGTTTAAGTGTCATACTTGTCCATTGGCAAAAAGCCATAAACAGTCTTATCCAGTGTCAAGTTCTAGGTCTAGTACTGTTTTTTCGTTAGTCCACTCTGATGTATGGGGCCCCGCCCCAAACACAACATCAACTCATGGTTTTAAATATTTTGTCCTGTTTATTGATGATTGCTCCCGGATGACCTGGGTTTATTTCTTAAAAAATAAAGCAGAAGTTTCTTCTAAATTCATTGAATTTTATCACATGGTACAAACCCAATTCCAAACCCACATTCAAGTTCTTAGATCAGATAATGGGGGGGAGTACATTAATTCCACACTTAAACAGTTCTTTCGTGATCATGGGTTGTTGCATCAGACATCGTGTCCTCATACTCCTCAGCAGAATGGGGTCGCCGAACATAGAAACCGGCAACTCTTAGAAATGTCTAGAGCTTTACTCATTGAGTCTCGTTGCCCTCAGTATCTCTGGCCTGAAGCAGTAGCGTCCTCGGTTTACTTAGTTAACCGTCTACCCTCAAGACCACTTAACTTTGAAACCCCATTACAGTGTCTTGCCAAACAAGTTAGGATACCTTCTCTCCTTACCCTTCCTCCCAGGGTGTTCGGATGTTCGGTCTTTGTCCATCTGCCTAAAAACTCCCGTACAAAACTGGATTCCTGCTCAGTCAAGTGTGTCTTCGTGGGATATGGGGTTCATCAGAAGGGGTATCGTTGCTTTAACCCCACTTCTCGTCAGATCTATACTACCATGGACTGTGACTTTGTTGAAACAGAATACTACTTCACAGCCCCACTTAGTGGTCAGGGGGAGAGTCCGGAGCAGGATCCACTAAGTGGGGTACCACCACTCAGTTGGCCAGACACAATCCTAACAGAACAAGTAGGTGGAACCATCGAGCCATCACCTCCCATGGTACAATCCACGGGCCCTGACAACTCCATCATCCATCCAGCGAATACTCCTGAGGTAAGTAAGACAGTTAGTAGTTTCGTTTCTGTTATTCCATATGATGATGACAGTGCAGGGAGTAGTAAGGAACAGGGGGAGAACGAAAGTGACAGGAACCCTGCAGACGGGGGTACAGAGAGATATATACTGCCTCCTCGCTCCACGAGAGGCATTCCTCCGAGAAGATATGAGCCAGACCATGTTGGTCGAACCCCGCGGTATCCGGTAGCCAACATGGTCAGAAAAAATGTGAGCCCACAAGCTCTTGCTCACACAAGTGCCATTCAGTCTGTCAGAATCCCCAGCCGAGTAGAAGAGGCACTTAAGGATGAGAAGTGGGTAAAGGCAATGGAGGTAGAAATGGAGGCATTAGAAAAGAGTGGAACATGGGAGAAGTGTACCATACCAGAGGGGAAGCGAACTGTCGGTTGCCGTTGGGTATTTACAGTGAAACATCGGGCAGATGGCAGTATTGAAAGGTACAAGGCGAGGCTAGTGGCAAAAGGATATACACAGACGTACGGGATTGATTACTCAGAAACTTTTTCACCCGTAGCAAAGATCGACACCATCAGGGTCTTGTTCTCAGTAGCAGCAAATCGAGATTGGCATCTCCATCAGTTTGACGTTAAAAATGCTTTTCTGCACGGTGACCTTCAAGAGGAAGTGTATATGGATCCACCTCCTGGGTGTACCGGTAAGTTCAGCAGTAGGGAAGTGTGTAAGTTGAAGAAGTCGTTGTACGGGTTGAAACAGTCACCCCGAGCGTGGTTTGGGAGATTCTCAGCAGCTATGAAAAAGTACGGCTATCACCAGAGCAACTCAGATCATACGTTATTCATCAAGAGACGAGGAGAGCTGGTGACGTGTTTGATTATTTATGTCGATGATATGATTATCACAGGGGACGATCAGGAGGAGATTACACAGCTCAGAGGGAATTTGTTTCAAGAATTCGAGATGAAAGATTTAGGGCCACTGAAGTACTTTCTCGGGATAGAGGTACTACGCTCTAAGAAGGGGATCTACATCTCACAAAGGAAGTATGTTCTGGATTTGTTAGCCGAAACAGGGTTATTGGAGTGTAAGTCGGCAGACACTCCTATGGTTGTTAATCACGGTTTGAGGATTGAAGAAGCGGCAGAAGAGGTAGAGAGGTCACAGTACCAACATCTAGTGGGGAAGTTGATCTACCTAGCTCACACCAGGCCTGACATAGCTTATGCTGTAGGAGTTTTGAGCCAGTTTATGCATAAACCCCAGAAAGCACATATGGAAGCAGCTCTCAGAGTGTGTAGGTACTTGAAGAGTTGCCCGGGAAGAGGAGTTGTTTTTCAGAAACACGGGCACTTGGAGATCGAGGCCTATACAGATGCAGATTGGGCAGGAAGCCCGGGTGATCGAAGGTCGACCTCTGGCTACTTCACACTAGTCGGAGGGAATGTCGTGACTTGGAAAAGTAAGAAACAGAAAGTGGTTGCACTCTCAAGTGCAGAAGCAGAGTTTCGGGGAGTTGCACGGGGATTGGCAGAAGTCCTTTGGGTGAGAAAACTGCTTACAGAGATTGGCGCACCCCCAACCAGAAAGTGCAGACTTATGTGTGATAATCGGGCAGCGATAAGTATATCTGAGAATCCTGTACAACATGATCGGACGAAGCATGTTGAAGTTGATAGGCATTTCATCAAGGAAAAGATTGAAGAAGGGATAGTTGAGCTTCCATTTGTGAGATCAGAAGACCAGCTTGCAGATATATTGACCAAAGCCGTGAATGGGAGGATATTCACAGAAGTTCTAGGCAAGTTGCAAATTGGTGACCCAACTTTACAACTTGAGGGGGAGTGTAGGAGTTAGGAAAGTAAATATTAACATATCTTGTAATTAGCCGTGATTATTCCTCTTTCCTTTATTAGCTTAGCCGTGTTGTTTATTTAATCTTCCTTGTACCTAGTTTCAGTATTACAGCAATACAGAATATTCCCCAATCATGAATTACTCTAAACTCAACAGTAAATACATTAATCTGTTTAATGTGTATATTTGAGATTTCAAATTACTTTTTTTTTAACATTATTTTTCATGCATATTGATCGAGCCAAATTTCAACTGGGTGATCGACTTGGATATCTGGTCCGAGCACTTCAATTTGTTGATTGGGGGAACTGTCGTTGTCTGCTCGAAAGGAAACGTGAGCTCGAGACCAACTTGGGGGAGGTGGGGGGTGATACCCGGGTTGGTATTCCGACGCTCAAGTCAGGATCGAATGTGAATGTTGAGTATAAGGCGCAATAAATGCGGTAGTTGGAAGAACTTATTGTTGCAATAAATGTGGAGGCTTTATATAGGGTGAGGAGAGAGAATTCACCGCCTCGACGTGCCAATACCACAAGCTGATAGGTGTCCCATTATCCCCTAAGCATTAAATGCATGGTCCGCCACTAACTATGGAGGATGGTGGCCGAGCGATGGATCGAGGGCCTTGGGTCGAGCTGACGAACAATCTCTAGAGTCGAGGCTTGGAACAGTAAAAATTGGGGGCGGTTAATGAGAGACCGACCTGACGGTCGAGACAACACCTTCTCGAGCCGACAGATGGCGCACAGTGATTGGTCTGTGATGAAGGGAAGTCCGAGCCACGTCACATATAATAGAAATAATTAAAAGAGTATACTTACTAACATATCAAAATAAATAATAATAATAATAACAATAATAAATAAAAGAATTGACCTTGATTTAATATTAAGTTAGACTATACCTTGATTTATTTACCCGCTCGTCGAAATGGTGGAATCGAGAATACGCGAGAATTGGTACACTGAGTCTCATGTTTGCATGGGGTATATGTTAGCCGAGGGATATGGTAATTTTGGAGTCAGCAAAGAAAGTGTTCGATAAAATGCCTGAAAAGGACTAGGTTGCTTGGACTTTGATGATCACAAGGATTTGTTCCTGATGGGTTTACATTTAGTAGCAGCTTATCAACTTGTTCTGAGCTGGGACTGCTGAATACTGGCCAATTGAATAGTTTGGTTATCAAGAATTGGTCTGCATGGAATGTTAGTTTGGTGGATATATGGTCATGCAAAGAACGAGATTTTTGCACGGTACCCCTGTGTTAAGGCTAATTAACACGAAAAACTCTATGATATAAAAAATTACATAGAAAACTTTATATGTTAAAAATAATAGCACAAAAAACTCTATGTGACTTGGGCGCTAAAAGTGAGATTGAAATATAGTATTTTTCTTCACTTTTTCGTATAAAATAACTATTTTACTCTTATATTTTATTAATTAAATTATCTATATATATTTATATAGAGTATATCCATAATTATAATGATGAGAAAGTGCCATAAAAACACATGTCCTAGATCCAGTTTTAAGGGAAAAATTTGCTGGTGAACACGTCATAAACTTCTTCTTCATGCTGGCAGAAGAGGTGAGGGAAATCATGTCTGAGCTCGGTTTTCGAACAGCTGGCTCCTGCAAGTTTGAAAAAACTACAAACAAGTCCTTAATTATTAAATGATGACACAAAGCACCCCTATGATTTGGGAAAAAAAATTACAGATTATTTCCCTATTAATACAGGGTGATATAGAAATTAACACTTATCTTCCATATTCCATGTGCAAATCTGTAACAGAATGTCTTTTGCAACACTTCAAATCCTCTATTCTAACACACAGTTTTTGAATCCATAGGCTGAAGAAAAAGAAGTTACACTGCCAACAAGACCCACCAGGGTTCCTGATGCAGTCAAGCATCGTGGTTTTGTTGCCTATGAGCGAGAGGGTGTTTCATATAGACATCCCAATGTCAGAATAACTGATTGGAATGAAGTTATGGAAGAGGCAAAACCAGGGCCACTGTTGAAAACACAGTCCGCTCGCTGCATGGATTGTGGTACACTTTTCTGTCATCAGGTATAGAAAATTTAGTCATGATGAACTTTAATGGTATATTTTCTTGAGATAACAGATTATAATGGATCAAAATTTACAGGAGAACTTGGGATGCCCTCTTGGGAATAAGATACCTGAATTCAATTGGATCGGCTCTTGGAGACCAACAACTTCCCTGAGTTCACAGGCCGTGTGTGTCCTGCACCGTGTGAGGGTTCTTGTGTACTTGGCATCATAAAAAATCCAGTCTCTATCAAGAATATTGAGTGCTCTATCATAGATAAAGCGTTTGAGGAGGGATGGATGGTTCCAAGGCCTCCTTCTAAGAGAACAGGGTATAATATAATACTATATAATATAATATTCTATGTTTGCTTTCTATACTAGTGTGAAGAAATTTAAGATTCAATTGCTCCATCTTTTTCAGAAAAAAGGTGGCTATTATTGGAAGTGGCCCTGCTGGATCAGCCGCTGCAGATCAGTTGAACAAAATGGGCCATTGTGTGACGGTTTTTGAACGTGCCGACAGAATTGGTGGGCTAATGATGTATGGAGTGCCTAATATGAAGGCAGACAAGCTTCACGTAGTTCAGAGGCGTGTTGATCTCATGGAGAAGGAAGGGGTTGACTTTGTGGTCAATGCTAATGTTGGAAAAGATCCAACCTTCTCATTAGAACATCTCCGAGAGGATCACGATGCCATTGTTTTGGCTGTGGGAGCCACCAAACCAAGGTGTCGAATCATACTTTCAGATAGTAGGAATTTGTTTTCTAAATTTCAAGGATGAATCAACTAACTGTGAGTGAAATTTGCAGGGACCTTCCTGTTCCAGGACAGGAACTTTCTGGAGTTCATTTTGCGATGGAATTTCTTCATGCAAATACGAAAAGTCTTCTCGACAACAATCTTGAGAATGGGAACTATATCTCTGCTGAGGGTAAGAAGGTGATTGCGATCGGTGGAGGTGATACTGGCACAGATTGTATTGGGACTTCGATTAGACACGGTTGCAGTAGCATTGTAAATCTCGAGCTTCTTCCTCAGCCACCCAACACCAGGGCTCCTGGCAATCCTTGGCCTCAGGTTCGATCAATTAAGAAAAATTAATAAACAAATAAAAGCCTCTGTATCTTTCTTGAATGACAAAATTAAATTAAACTTTGAATTTCTTGAATATTGGCAGTGGCCCCGTATATTCCGTGTGGATTATGGGCATCAGGAAGCTGCCACAAAGTTTGGTAAGGATCCTAGATCATATGAAGTGTTGACGAAACGATTTATTGGGGACGAAAATGGAGTGGTGAAAGGACTTGAGATTGTGCGTGCGCAATGGGAGAAGGACGCTAGTGGAAGGTTCCAATTCAAGGAAGTTGAAGGTTCGGAAGAGATTCTTGGAGCTGATTTAGTCTTGCTTGCAATGGGATTCCTTGGCCCTGAAGAGGTATATATTTTTGAAATTACACATGCTTCCCCCCAATATTCATTTTCACCTTAAAATTGCCGAGTACATTGATTTTTCATAATGCGTGAATGATGGTGTAATCCAAAATTTAGTCAACATTTTCCAATTTTGATTACAATTTGATGATGATCAAGAAAGGGGTATTTATAAATTTTTGAATAGAAGAGGGGAAGTTTCTGTAATAATGCATACTTACGGGGGGCTGTTTCTCTTTTTTGTTTCCAGAACTGAACCCATTCTATAAACGCTTATGTTTCTCTTTTTGTTCAGACGCTTGCTGAGAAACTCGGAATAGATCGAGACAACAGATCGAACTTCAAAGCAGATTACGGCCGCTTTGCTACGAGCGTAGAAGGTATATTTGCAGCGGGTGATTGCCGGAGTGGCCAGTCTCTAGTGGTGTGGGCCATCTCTGAGGGCAGACAGGCAGCCTCACAAGTTGACAAATTTCTCATGAAAGATGAAAATGATACCACCCGTGAAGGTTCTGTAGACAGGCAGCAAGACAGCAGCAGAGAAAGAGTGATGACATAATCTTGTTTGAGTTTCATTCTGCTGTTCATACATGGTTCTAAAACTAGGAACCTGAAGTTCTCTTGCTCTCTGGTGAAGGGCTTCTAAAACTAAGACAGGGGTTGTTGGTTTAGAAGAAATGATAGGGCATAGGATTGTAGGATTTCTGGTAGTTTGTTGGTTTTGTGTTTATAAGTTGGTTTGATTGTTGGTTGGTGGTGTTCCAAGTGCTGGCTGGTAATTTTAGCCAGATTTTAAGGCAATAAATGGACGAATAATAATGTACAGATTGTCTGTTAATGTTGTTGGATTGTTGATGGAAAGCAATGTCTGTTTTTCAGTCATCCATATTTGTTGTTTTTTTTTTTTTTCCAAAAACCAGGACATTGATGGGAAATTGCAAAAGTTCATGGACAGTAAAATCCTCAAACGAATTCTAGGATATGTATGTCGCTTGGCATGAATCCTAAGAAATGTATTTAGCATTACATCAAAGACGATCTTATACACAATGCTCTTAATTGGCATATTCCAATCAGACCTAAAACAAAACAACATGAAAGAACAGCCACATTCAACTCCCACTTAAAGGTAAGCATTTGTACATGTGAATTTATAGGTTATGGTTCGAGTCCCAAATTGGTTGTGTGTGCGTATGTTTAAAGAAAAAAAAGAACATCATCTATTAAATATGTTCATTTTCTTCGTATTTGAAGATGATTCGGTGAACATGCACTGATGCACCAATATCAGGATAGTTATAAACAATCCAAGCTTATTTTAAACAGCTATAAAATCATACAAGTTTCTATCAAAGATATTCACTCTAATTATTGCAACATTCAAAACATCAGCTCCGAATCATCCTCGACACTGACGTCGTCTCTCTTACATTGGAAAAACACTGCGTTACAAATCTTCTGTCTTCTGTTACAACTCTTCTGTCTTCTTGAAGTCAATTCAGTGATTGTTTTGCTGACAAAATAACAGTAAACAATACATTATAATGAGTAAATTTCTCTTTGCATTTCCCTCTGTTCATATTTTTCTTTTTGGTATCAAATATAAAACTGAAAATTAGAGTTTTCAGTGCTATTGAAAATCAGGTTATTCTTCAATTGACATTTTGCCCAGAACAATTTAGGCATGCATATGTCATCAGTAGACAGTGAGACGTATACATATAGCTGATGATGATGATAAAAAAAATAAAAAATAAAAAAAAAAGGGAAGACCGGAAAAAAAAATTGCTGATGACTGTCCTTCCATTTTAAAATTAAATACAACGAATCTAAAACTCTGAAATGCTCATCGAATTCTTTTCTCTCTTGGAGCATGACAAGAAAACATCTTCAATTAAGTACCTGCCACCAAAAAATAAATCGTTTTGATCTCGCAAAAGCGTGCATTATACCAAAATATTTGAATGAATTGGTCACACTTACGTTGTTTCTTGAGCTTTCGCTTTAGCTTGCCTGCATATATCATTGTTGTCACGTACAACCAATCTCCAATTCTGTTGAAGAAAGTAAAATAGGAAGTTCTCCACGAGATGCTGAGTATCAAAGTCCCAACAGCTCCCCAAAAACCAACGATGAACCCCATAATGATGGGTATGTAGAACTCGTGCGAATGCAGTTGGGCAATAAAGCCATCATCAACGTTCTCTTGCTTTCCATGCTGAGCAGTGGATGGATTGGGCTCATCCCCAGGACATCTCGTCAGAGGGGGGCCACAAAGTCCATTATTCGCTGCATACGTGGATGGCTCAAAGCTCTGAAGCTGAGTGCTTGATGGAATTTTACCAGACAAATGGTTGTTTGACAAGTTTAGAACAGCCAACCAATTCAACTTTGCAAGACTCTTTGGAATCTCACCAGAGAAGTTGTTTTTTGACAAATCAAGAATTTCTAGCATCTCCATCTCACCAATATTGGGAATTATGTGTCCACTTAAATAATTTTCAGAAAGATTCAAGGAAATTAATGCCCTCAGTTGGGAAAGCTCGTTGGGGATGTTCCCAACTAATTTGTTGCTTGAAAAGTCGATGAGTTTAACAAGTCCCAACCTTGTTTTCCTGTATTCGGCCTGTTGTCGCTTCCATTGTAAGAATACATGGTCAATGTACGCATCAACATGAAAACCCACAAAACCAAAACCGAAAAGAAAGCTCTGAAATGTGGCATCTTTTTGAATCAAAGATGTGAAATTGTTGAAGCATTGAGGAAGTTTCCCAGATAGGAAGTTCCTAGACAAGTCCAATATTTGAATTTCAATTAGATAGCAGATTTCTGTTGGAATGTTTCCAGAAAAATTATTTGGCCCGAGGCTCAAAATTTTCAAATTTTGAAGCTGTGTTCCTATCCAGGCTGGGATTTTTCCTCTCAAATTATTTCCTACAACATCAAGCATTTGCAGGTCCGAGCAATTCATCAAAGTGAAAGGAAATTCTCCTGAGAAATTATTATTGCGCAATTGCAACATGTGGAGCTGCAACAGAGAGCCTAAAGAGTGTGGAATAATGCCAGAAAATTTATTGTTAGACAAATTGAGAATATTCAAGTTTGTATTGTTCTCCCAACAATCAGGAAGTTCTCCTGAAAACTGATTATTTGAAAAGTCAAGTAGGTGTAAATTCCAATTGGAAGTTGTGCATATTGATGAGATTGACCCCACGAACATATTATCTGAGAGTAAAAATGCAATGGAATAGGGAGGTGGCAATGGTAAGGGACCTGAAAAATTATTGGAACTAATATCTAGTATGCTATAATTCATGGAAGACAAATCAGGAACGATACCCATAATCTGGTTATGAGAGAGGTTTAAGCGACCTATTTTGGTGGAGAAATCCCAGAACCATTTAGGCATTTCCACTGAGATACTATTGCAAGAGAGGTCCAACTCTGAAAGATTTGCCTGTGTACGAAGCCATGCTGGGAAGCGAGGACCTATGCTGGATGTTGCTAGTTTTATAACATTCAATTGAAATGGAGGAACCCAATCAACACTAAAATTGAAGGACAATGAATTAAAGGACAAGTCCAACCTTTTCAAGTTGCGGAGTTTGGAGAGATGTATTTCAGAGATTGTTCCCTCTATGGAATTGAAAGAAACGTCCAATGTTTCAAGCATAGAAAGTTGACCAAGACTTGTAGGTAGCGATGTTAGTTTATTTCCGCCAAGATGTAACTCTTTCAATGAAACAAATACGCTCAAATCCGCCACTGACCCCCTGATTTGAGTGCTAGCCAAATCCAAAAACTCAAGCTTAGAATTATGTGCAAAGCCACGCGGAAAAGACCCATTCAATTGATTGTACTGTAACTGCAAAATTCTCAAGGAAGGAAGTAACGTAACATCAGGCACTAAACCATACAAATTATTTCTCTGCAACTCCAGAATCTCCAGCTGCTTTGCTCCCATAGATAACTTGTAAAACAATTCGGGAAGGAATTCTGATAAGCTATTGTCTGAAAGATTTAGTGTTTGCAAATGACTTAGTTTCCCCAAGGACTTTGGAATTTCACCTACTAGCCCATTATATGACAGATCGAGCTGCTCAAGAAAAGCAAATCCCCCAAATTCACTAGGAATATTGGATTCCAAGTGATTATGAGACAGGTCTATGATACGAAGTCTTGAACTTATATTAAATAACCAATCAAAAGAGGAAGATGCGAGCTTTGTGTTGGATAGATCAAGAACAAAAAGAGATGTTGAAGAAGAGTTAACAACAGAGAAAAGCGTGGGGAAGCGACAACCACTCAAGTACAATTCTTTGAGATAAGGAAGATTCAATATATTTTGTAGAGAATTGACATTTGTCAAGTTGTTTGATAACTCATTAATTCGTCATCGTTATTATTGAATTATGTCCCGAATTGTGCTTTAGTTGATGATATTTTGAAAAGAATTGATACTTTGTTATTTTTATTGTAGATTCGGGACTTAGGGGTGAAATTGGTACAAACTTGATCGTTTTATGAATAAATTCTCGTAAAAAGGGCGAAGTCTCATTGCTTTGTTGAGCCTTGCCGCGGCTGAGCACATTGTTGCTGCATCAAGATTAATCAGTTGGAAGTATTTAGGAATTGATGACTTCAGCATGCATGCGAGTGACTTGAACGTGGTGGACTTGTTAATTGGTAGTTGTTGAATTGTTTTTATTGAAATTGGGCCATGATGGGCTGCGTGAGTGTTGTTAGAATTATTTAGGAAAGGCCCAGGTCATGGGGTCTTGGAGTGCAAGTAACAATTCTCAATTGGAGTGGAATTGGGAGTCCGGTATTGGAGGCTTGGATCTTATATTTATTTGGCAGCAACTTTGGGAAAGAGGAGAAGACTTTAACGCAAGAGCTTCGGGGAATCACGTAACACGCTGGAGGCGTGATTTTGGGAGCAAGATTTCGACATCACGAGTTCTTCATTCTTAGTTTAATTCTTTCGTTTTGTTTTTAGTTTATTTATGTTAAAGAATTCTTTATTTATTTTTATGAATTTTAGTAGCTAAGTTTTTAATTATCTAGCTAGGGATTAAGATTCGATTTTGGATATTGTGAGACCTAAACGTTTTTATCAATTCATGTTTATTCAGGCATTTATCTTATCTCCGTTTTTTGTGTTTATTGTGATTAGGCAATTTCGGGATAGTGCACGATCTCTAGGTTGTTTAATTTGCATATAGCCATTCATGATGCTTGAAGTGTAGTAGAGTTTGATTGATAAAAGGTGGTAAATTAATGACAGGGTTTTAGCGATAGAATTCCTCGTTCACTAAGGGATTTGATAATCTAATTTAAATCTTGCGTGTGTCACGACTTGGTTAATTAGGATTGGTGTTTTTATGGTTTTTAATGCTGCGAATTCATTAAATCCAGTCGAGTGTCTCTAGGGGTTGTGAATTTGTTAGGGAAGATAACTGTCGAGTGTCTCTAGGTTATCCGATTAATTAAGTAAAAACAAGGTTGAGTCGAGTGTCTCTATCAACTATAGCCAATCTGTCTGAATAACTTGAATTTATCTTTGAGTCAATGATCAATATAACAATTCGAATCGAATATCCCTGACTAGATAATGTTTCCTCTGATTGATTTAACCCTACGTGAACTTACTTGTTTAGTTTTAGTTAGTTTTTTTATTCTTGTTAGTTTATTTTAATTGCATACCTTAGTTTTAATAATTAAAACCCCCCCCCCCCCCCTCTTTAATTGTTTCTTTTCGTGAATAACTTGGAATTGTTAGAAATAAATCAACCAGTCTCCATGGATCGACCCTGTTTGCACTATACTCTGTGTTTAGTCGTTAAATATGAATCTTATTTATTTTTGACGGATTCGACACCTGTCAAATTTTGGCGCCGTTGCCGGGGACTGTGTTTTTAATCGGTTTTATTTCTTTTCATGAACAGGAGCATTCAACGGAAGGACGATCATCCACCAATGTTTGCGAATGCACAACAGTTCAACAATTATGCAAACATTCCACAACAGGTTAACGAGGTCAACTCTTCACCTTTTGATGAACTTAAGAACATGATAAGTGTTTTGGCTTCTAACCTTGGCGTAGGTGTACCCCAAGTAGCGAAGGTCTGTCAATTGTGTGCGAGCACGTTGCATCCCACCGACGCGTGTCCATCCCTTCAAGAATCCCCTTTCGAAAATGTGGACCCATTCGGATATCAACCTCCGATGTACAATCCATACTCCAACATGTACAATACCGGATGGTATGATCACCCCACTATGAGATATGCACCGAATCCACCAAACTTCCAAAACTTCGTACCTACACCTCCACAACCCCAACAACCAATCCCTCAACCGTACCCACCTTTCAACCCACAAGCTGATCAGATTGAAAACTTGGAGACCTCAGTTAAGAACTTGGAGACCCAATTATGTCAAATTGCAGCCTCATTGAGCAGAATAGAGAATCAACGGAAACTTCAATCACAAACGGAGGATCAGAGGCGAAACATGAGTGCAATCACGATCCTAAGTGATGAGGAACTGCCTCCCCCAGTGGAGAAGACCAAAACTCGCCAGAACAGAGCAGAAACAGAACAGACAGTCGACTTGACCGTTAAGCGTGACCACGTCTTAGGGTCCAGTCACTACAGAAAGTCAGAAATTGTAGTCCAGCCTAAGCCATGGGTGGAACCACCACCGTTTCCAGAGCGCCTGATCCAAGCAAGAAAAGAGAAGGTGGAGCAAAGTATATTTGAGACCTTTCGGAAGGTTGAAGCCAATATTCCTTTGTTGGATGCAATCCAACGACTCCCACGACATGAGAAATATCTTAAGGAACTCTGCACCAACAAACGGAAACTAAAAGGTAATGAAATCCCAAGTGTTGGAGAGAATGTCTCCGCTGTTTTACAAAAGAAATTACCTCCTAAGTGCGGAGACCAAGGTATGTTTTCAATTCCATGTAAAATTGGCAAGGCTGAGATTAAGCAAGCAATGTGTGATTTGAGTGTGCCCATTAATATTATGCCTCTATCTATTTATTCATCACTGAATCTTGGTCCTTTGAAAGATACAGGTATCATAATTCAGATGGTTGATCAATCTATTGTGTATCCAGATGGAGTATTAGAGGACGTACTCGTGCAAGTTGATGGATTAGTCTTTCCTACTGATTTTTATGTGATTTATATGGAGGATGAAAGTTCTTTGAGTACTTCTAATATTTTACTTGGGCAACCTTTTCTCAATACTGCTAATGCTAAAATAGATGTTCAAGAAGGCTTATTGACTCTAGAATTCGATGGTGATATTGCAAAATTTAATGTTTATGAGTCAAAAAAATATCCTAATGAATTATCTAGTATTTTTAGTGGTGATGTGATTGAAAACTCAAGTAATGAAATTTTTGAGCCTAATAATGTGGAAAAGCTAAGTTTTGAATCCCTTCAAAATTTAGTAGTTGAAAATTTTGAGAGTAAGCCGAAACAGGTTGGTTTGCATGATGATATCTATGATATGGTTATTCCATTAGAGCATGTTAGACCTTTGAATAAAAAGGCTCCGAATTTGAAACTACTTGATGACTTGGCTAATTTAAATTCTTTCATTTTGCAGGCACCTATTGAGGAACTCAAGAATTTTTTGGATAATCTGAGATATACCTTCAAGGGAGGAGGAAAATTTGCAGATTCAAAGCCTACACGAGCTGAATTTCTGGATGAGCAGTTTTTCGAGCCACGTGACCATAAGACGTGGCCACGCTCTGAGGTCACGCACTGGTATGCTGATATTATTGATTATTTGACTACTACCTTCCTCAGATCTCATATCTTTTTCGAGTTCAGGAATCTTAGAGCCATCATTAGTGATCTTGGTGAACATTGCTACAAACGGTTGATGGAGCCTTTGATGGAAAAGTATCAAGCCACGTTGCGAGTCTCTTCAAGTTACCATCCCCAATCTAGAGGCCGCAATGGACTAGAAGATTCATCTCCACACGGTCGAGAGGATTTGTATGGAGGGTGTACCTCCATTTGAGTAGCACTTTAATAAGTCTTGTCGAGCCTAGGACATTAAATAAGGGCGCTATTGGGAGGCAACCCAAGTTTTGGCGGTTTAGGCGCCTTTTTCTTCCCTCAGTTTCTTTTTCTTTTGTTTTTTCGGTTCTCGTGGTGTTTGTGTTGATTTTCTGCCCTTTTCTGTCTTGCAGGAGCGCGTAACTTGGCCCAGATAACGCTGATATGCTGCTGATAACTGCTGTCAATTTTCTGCTAACATGACCCTTGAGCGTGGTCACGCCTAACAGCCACGCCGCTTCCAGAATTTCAAATTAAATGGGAAATTTACATGCCTAGACGCCCTACCTCCCCAACCTGAACTTCAGGGAAGTCCTCTTTACTCTAGATCTTGATTTTTAATGCCTTGGGGACAATGCATGATTTAAGTGTGGGGGGATTAGGTCCACTAGTGCTAGAACTAAAAATTTTTTTGAAATTTTTGTTTTTGTGGCTGAAATTGTGATTTTACTTAGAACTTGAGGATGCTGATAATTGTGGTGATTGTGCCCCCGTTTTGAATGCTTTCTATTAAGTTTGATTGTTGAATTTTGCTAGAACGAGTTAGGCTTGTTAAATGCATGAAATTTGTGTGGAATTTGATAAATTAGTATAATCTTATACCCTTATTTTTCGCACACCGATGAACGAATTAATATGCTTTGCTTAGATAGAAAAGTCTGTGATTTTCAATTAAGTCTAAAAGTTGATTAGAAAGCATCTTAGCTTCCTTCGAGATGAAAATTTTAGTTAATGATTGTTTTGGGAAGTGACTTAGGCGATCGTTGTCGGTGGTAAGCCTTTTCTTGATCTTTTCATAAATAAAATTATCCCGTTTGACCCCGCTGAGCCTGAATGTTGTGCAAAATTTCTTCTTAGCCACGTTACAAGCCAAAGCACAACATTATTATCCCTACCCTACTTTGAATCACACCTTGCTTGCTCATTTTGGGTATGGATTTTTAGATGTCTTTAGCCTCCTTATTATCCTTGGTGCTGAAAGAAAAACAAAAAGAGAAATTGAGCAATGTTGAAAATAAAGAAAAAGAGATGCTATGTAAAAAAAAAAAATGATGAGAGGAAAAGAAGTCAAAAGAAAGAAAAAAAATGAGCAAAAAAAGAAAAAGAACAGAAAAATTGCAAAGAAATAAGAAAGTGAAAGTGTTTTTGATATGGAAAGGAGGAAAATTAGTTGTTTAAAGCAAAGTAAGGGAGTCCGCTAGACGAAAAGGGAAATACCACGGGTTTTTATTGTAAAATGTGTAAGCTTGGTGTGTTAGCCACTAAATTCCAAATTTTCCTAACCTTTACCCAAGCCTTACATTACAAGCTCGAAAGACCTACCGATCTCGAGTCATGAGTTAGCTACATTAGTAGAGATTGGAGTGAAGGATGCATTCGAAGTTAATAATTGGTACTTAGGCGAAAATCATAGACTAATCAATCTAGTCTTTGTACATTATTTCGTTCAATTCACACTACATTACACGAGGGTATGCTATTTATACTAATTTATTGAATTTTGTGCAATTAAGTGGTGTGTTGATGAGCTAGATCTGTTTAGGCGAAAATTCGATGATTGCCTTTGTGATTGTGTTTGATGGGTGGTATTGTTTCCATTTGATTTTCATGATTCCTCGAGGACGAGTAATGGGCTAGTGTGGGGGGATTTGATAACTCATTAATTCGTCATCGTTATTATTGAATTATGTCCCGAATTGTGCTTTAGTTGATGATATTTTGAAAAGAATTGATACTTTGTTATTTTTATTGTAGATTCGGGACTTAGGGGCGAAATTGGTACAAACTTGATCGTTTTATGAATAAATTCTCGTAAAAAGGGCGAAGTCTCATTGCTTTGTTGAGCCTTGCCGCGGCTGAGCACATTGTTGCTGCATCAAGATTAATCAGTTGGAAGTATTTAGGAATTGATGACTTCAGCATGCATGCGAGTGACTTGAACGTGGTGGACTTGTTAATTGGTAGTTGTTGAATTGTTTTTATTGAAATTGGGCCATGATGGGCTGCGTGAGTGTTGTTAGAATTATTTAGGAAAGGCCCAGGTCATGGGGTCTTGGAGTGCAAGTAACAATTCTCAATTGGAGTGGAATTGGGAGTCCGGTATTGGAGGCTTGGATCTTATATTTATTTGGCAGCAACTTTGGGAAAGAGGAGAAGACTTTAACGCAAGAGCTTCGGGGAATCACGTAACACGCTGGAGGCGTGATTTTGGGAGCAAGATTTCGACATCACGAGTTCTTCATTCTTAGTTTAATTCTTTCGTTTTGTTTTTAGTTTATTTATGTTAAAGAATTCTTTATTTATTTTTATGAATTTTAGTAGCTAAGTTTTTAATTATCTAGCTAGGGATTAAGATTCGATTTTGGATATTGTGAGACCTAAACGTTTTTATCAATTCATGTTTATTCAGGCATTTATCTTATCTCCGTTTTTTGTGTTTATTGTGATTAGGCAATTTCGGGATAGTGCACGATCTCTAGGTTGTTTAATTTGCATATAGCCATTCATGATGCTTGAAGTGTAGTAGAGTTTGATTGATAAAAGGTGGTAAATTAATGACAGGGTTTTAGCGATAGAATTCCTCGTTCACTAAGGGATTTGATAATCTAATTTAAATCTTGCGTGTGTCACGACTTGGTTAATTAGGATTGGTGTTTTTATGGTTTTTAATGCTGCGAATTCATTAAATCCAGTCGAGTGTCTCTAGGGGTTGTGAATTTGTTAGGGAAGATAACTGTCGAGTGTCTCTAGGTTATCCGATTAATTAAGTAAAAACAAGGTTGAGTCGAGTGTCTCTATCAACTATAGCCAATCTGTCTGAATAACTTGAATTTATCTTTGAGTCAATGATCAATATAACAATTCGAATCGAATATCCCTGACTAGATAATGTTTCCTCTGATTGATTTAACCCTACGTGAACTTACTTGTTTAGTTTTAGTTAGTTTTTTTATTCTTGTTAGTTTATTTTAATTGCATACCTTAGTTTTAATAATTAACCCCCCCCCCCCCCCCCCCTCTTTAATTGTTTCTTTTCGTGAATAACTTGGAATTGTTAGAAATAAATCAACCAGTCTCCATGGATCGACCCTGTTTGCACTATACTCTGTGTTTAGTCGTTAAATATGAATCTTATTTATTTTTGACGGATTCGACACCTGTCATTGTTCTTGCTCAAATCAAGCAAGGATAATGATGAGAGACGAGAAAGCCAATTGAGGCTATCGAACATGAGTTCATTATACCCTAGATCAAGTGTTCTGAGGTTGGTAAGATTCGCCAGCTGATGACGAACAACACCAGAAAAAGAAGATCTGTGAAAATTCAAGTGTTGCAGTTTCTCCATGGAGCCAATGAAATCTGGGATCTCAATATTTCCAAAATAATTGCAACTGAGGTCGAAACGACTCAAATAATTCAACTCTAGCAGGGCACTAGTAATCTTCTCACCTATCAATTGGTTAGAATCTTGTTCACAAGTACTAAGTTGGAGAGTGATTACATGACCTGAGTGGTGGCTGCACTCGATTCCCTGCCATTGACAGCATTCCCTTTTGTCTTCCTCACTTCCCCACGATGACAGAAATCCGCTTATATCTATAAGGCCTTTCTTGAACACGAGAAGAGCGTCTCTCTCCTTTTCAATGCACCTCAATTCATCTCCTGCTGCAAATACAGAATTATAAGCAAGGAAACATAACAACAGCAGTAACATTTTAGTTGATACTTCACAATATTCTAGCATCTCTCTCAAAATATATAGATAGATGTTATTATGGTTTGAAAGCTTATTCTTTTTTGGCTTCGTTAATTGCTTATTAGGGAGACTCAGACTAGTATATATAGCAGCATTCTTGTTCCTTAATCCAGACATTATTGTACAGCCAGCATTCTTGTGTCTTTCGACTTCTTCCATTTATTAGCCCTTTTCAAATTTTCCGAACTACTAACCAATCGAAAGAAACCCGATTAACTCTCAAAGTCTTCACGACACATTCAATCGGAAATTAAATTGATGGACCATCCCTCATTAATGTACTAAAACAATAATTCATTAGCTGAACTCTTTTCCGATAATCATAATTTTAAATAAAATTATGTGAATCTATAGCTTCAGAGGACTCTCAACTCAAGTCTTTGGATGTACATTGTGGAAAAGATTAATAGTTGATTGGACAATCAAGTCAAGATGGGGATAGACGGATAGTTCAATACTTCAATCTCTTTCTATTTATTGTCCAACTGTTTCTTTTAAAATTACCTCCAAATTTCTGCCAAATTTAAAAAATCATTTCTAAAGCTCAATGTTTTCAAAACGGGACCGGAGGGCTAACCGGTGGCCTTACTGGTTACCGATCATTGAACCGGTCGAACCGATATGACGTAATAAATAAATAATTATTATTTTATTAAATAAATATATATTTGATTGTTTATATAATATTATAAGACTATGAAATAGATTAAAATTTTGAATATTCGAAGAAAATTAATATTTTTCAAGAAATATCTAACAAAATTTTATAATTTAAAAATACAATCATTTAAGATTATATTTAAGAATATACATAAATTATAAAATAAAAGGATAAGTTTAATTTGGAATGATCATAATATCAAAATATAATCGGAGACATGCATAAATAAGCAAAAACTTTTAATTGGAGATTTAATTCCTAAAATTAAGGGATATATACTTATATATTTTAAGATTATATTTAAGAATATACATAAATTATAAAATAAAAGGATAAGTTTAATTTGGAACGATCATAATATCAACATAATCGGAGACATAAATAAGCAGAACTCTTAATTGGAGATTTAATTACTAAAATTAAGGGATATATACTTATATATTTTAATTATTTTCTATAAATATATTAAGCGTATATTTGACCGTATTTATTTCTTAGATTTTAAAAAGACACTCCTTCCTCTGCCATTTTCTTCCACTTAATTTCCGAGTAATGGATGGACGTACTTATATTCTCTTCTTTAATTATTCTGCAATTTCTTCCCTTACCAGATTCTCACCTCTTCTCTTGTTTTCTTTAATTCTTCTACAATTTCTTCTCTTACCAGATTCTCACATCTTGTTTCCTTCCTCCTTAATTTTGCTACAATTTCTTCCCTTTCCAGATTCTCACCTCCTCTTGTGATTTGTTTAGTTTTGTTAATATTTAACAGGGAAGAGAAGGATGGAAATCTAGAAGAAGACATCCCAGAAATGCAATATTGGAACTCAGAAAAAAGTGTCAGATTTTTTATTTTTTATTTTTTAAAAATGAGATTTTAGTGAACTGCCGGTCCGGTCCGGTTTTTAGGGCCGAAACCGCCGGTTAACCGGTCGGTTTCTCCGGCCCTAAAACGGTCCGAACTCCGCCGGTTTTGTAGGGTCATTCGGGGCCGGACTAGGCTCCGGTCACCGGTTGAACCGGTCGAACCGGCCGGGCCGGTCCGGTTTTGAAAACATTGCTAAAGCTATAAAATGGATATTCGAAAATTTGATATTCATCCCCATTCAAATTTGGTTAAAAAGGATATTATTCCTATCTATTCAAATAGGATATTATCCGTATTCGATTATAGACATTCGAATTATAAACAGATAAGGATATGATAATCACACATGCAACCCTTTTATACATCCATTTTTTTTTTTGGTGGAATTTTATACATCCATTTGATATATCTTTATCCGATTTATCCGTGATCGATACCCAATAATATATATTCTTTTATAACTTGATGAAACAAATATTAAATGCATTATATAATTATTTGAAAATAATAATAAGAATACACATATGTCATATTATTGACAATAATAAAAAAATATTATTGATAATAATAAATTTTATTAATAACAATGAATATATATCATAAATTATATATTATATTTTTGAGTTAATTTTTGCGTGGATTTAATAGATTTATAATTTGTTAAATTAATATTTCTATATATTTAATACTTGATTGTGTTATGAAATTTTAATTTATTATTTTTAGTAAAATTTTTATGTAAAAGTAAATGATTTCGATTTCAAATATGAATATTGGATAATTCACTAATCGGATATCCTCACGAATACAGATAATCCGATATCCGGATATTATTCGTCGGATAACTAATTTGCTAAACGGATTTGGATTCAAATACTGTATATCCACTTAGTTTGTTATCCGTTTACCCCCCTAATTATCTCTTACAAAAAACCGAAGCTGAAAAAATAAATAACGATTTGGTTCCAGTTAAACAAACCTATATTTCGTAATGGGTCATCGAGTTTTCCATCAGACATCACATAAGTTCTCCTCTATGATGAACAAGAATGAGGAATACAAATATAATATAGTACGAAAATTGAGATATGAACATGATACAATATAGAAACAATAATATAAATTTTTTTAAAATTTTCCACGTAATAAACATCTGACCTGATGTCCCACACGACACATGCAAGGCCAGAATACTAATACGCGGTTCATCAAATGCATAGGAAAAAAGTATAATATCAGCTTTAATAGTTGATTTAGGTGCGAATTATTATTTTTCCCCCTCAAAACTTACCTTTTCCAAACATTTCTCAAAGTAGTGGTCATCGTTTCGCATGCATTTATGAAATGCATATAAGGGGTTCAGTTGATTTTAAAGTCGAGGTCTTTGAAAGTTATATATAGGGCAATATTAATGACACCATTAGATATGTGCCTTCACCTAAATAAATACAAACATTATAGTTGTAGTATCAAAATGTTATACTTCTTTATCTGGTTTTTCTTTGTTGACACTGTAATATATATTGTTCAATGGCTCAACCAGAACTTTAATATACGGGATAAGATTAAAATTTATAAAATTTTTTAAGATTTTAGGGGAGTAAAAGAAGAAAAAAAAAAAAAAGGATGAAATTTATTTTTCTAAGGTAACGTATAAAATCTTTAGGGGAAGGAAGTTGTTAATAAGTATTTATGTTGCTTTTTTTCTTTCCATCTAATTTATTTTTGGGCAGCTAGTTTTAAGTATCTAGTAGTAAGAGAAAATTTAGTTTACTTCCCAATATTAAAACTTTTAGTACTAACTCTCCATTTTTTAAATTTTAATTTTTATTCACTCCACAAATACCTAAATTGATCACCAAGTAGTGTAACTTAATGGTTCAGCCGCTTCAGCGCTATGCTAACTTAACCAGATGTTTCAAGTTGGAGTTCATGGGAACGCAACTACCATATTCTATATTTAAAAACCCGGACCGGGCATCGAACCGAAAGCCTTACTGGTTATTGGTTTTACTGGTTCGACCAGTGATCAAACCTGTATGACGTCATAATTATTTAATAATTATATATATTTATATAATATTATAAATATGAATTAAAAAAAATAATCAAATAAGTTAAATAATATAGGAAAATAGGTATATGAATCAATTTCAACTATTTATTAATTTTTAAATAACATATATAATAATAAAATTTAAAATTCTAAACCTAAACAATATAAATAAAAAATTAATTTAAAAAATATCATACTTTTTATTGTAGAAAAAAAATATTACATATACATTTATACTTTTATAAATATATGTTATAAAAAATAAAAATTTTCACATTATTTTATTCATGTTTAAATTTAATTCTTACCGTATATTATAATATTCATAGTTATAATTAATATGTTCTTAGAACTCAATCTTTAATTATAATTTATAGGCTTATAATTCAAATGTTATTACAAACATTTCGCAAACAGTATGATACAACAAAGTGAATAGGCCAATCGGTAGGGGCAATTCCCTTCTACAGAAGGGGTCTTGGGTTCGATTTTAGCAAGCCTCAAGTTAGTTTAACAATTTTGAAAAAAAAAAAAAAAAAGAAAGAAAAAGTTGGAAAATCCGGTCCAAACGGCCCGCTGAACGGTCCGGTCTATTAGCCGGTTTTTGACTGGTTCTCAGCGGGTCAAACTGGTTTCAATGGTGGCTGGTTTTAGGGGGGTCACTCGGACCGGACCAACTGTCGGTCATCGATCGAACCGGTCCAACCGGCCGGTCCGGTCCGGGTTTTAAAACATAGACCATATGTAGGGAGAGCTTGATACTCCAAGTGGTTCGTCCCGCCTCGACCCATGAAAATGGGCTATAAAATAAAAAATTAAAAAAAAAAAACCTAAATTGACCGTAATTCCTTAAACTTCAGTTGAAACGTAAATACTTTAACTTTTACAAACAATACTCTTTTTTCTTTTCTTTTTCTTTATTTTTCCTTCTCATACTTCAATTTTAAACCGAAAATCAACCCTAGAACCGGAAATTGCTAAAGGCCTAAAGTGCATGAAAAGTCAATCAAAAGTGTAAGACCTTTGTTCTTACAAATTGAAATCTGAGAAAAGATTACGAATTTTAAGATGTGTATCTAGCTTGTAAGCTTGACATGAATTCTAAGAAATGTATGATGATCCTATACATTATATATCTACAACATAATGCTAATGGGCATATTCCAATCAGACCTAAAACCAAACCACCACAGAGAAACATCATCCAATTTCAACTCTCACCTAAGGGATGTATTTGTAATATCAATTCAAACCCAGGGGAGCCCTCTGTAATTGCTGTATTTTTCTACAATACCCACATTTTTGCAAAAGCCATCTGACTATCTCCTTCAGTTTTGTATAAACACTGGTTAACTGGCAAGACAAAGTGGACATATTATTTTTTAAGCTTTATGAAATCAGTCCCTAATCAACTGATTATCACAATACTTGAATTATGTTAAAATTCGACAATCAAGTAGGCATCTTTGTAATTTTGAAAGTAGGAAGGGAGGTTTCTGTTAAGAGACATACTAATACGGGTGGTCAATGCAATTAACCAAAACCTTTTTCCTTTTCATTTGTGAAAATGAATTCATTCCTCTACCATCATTTGTGCTCTATTTTCTGATTCTTGCTGACAAACTTGGAATAGAACGAGATGACAAATCGAACTTCAAAGAAGATTACGCCGGCTTTGCTACGAGCATAGAAGGCATTTTGGTCGCGGGTGATTGCCGGTGCACCCAATATCTGGTGGTGTGGGCCATCTCTGAGGGCAGACGAACAGCTTAACAAGTTGTCAAATTTCTCATGAAAAATGAAAATGATACCACGAGTGACAAATTCTGTTTAATCTGATCATTATCCATTTGTTTTTTCGAAGAAAAATTGATTCATTTTGTAATGAAAAATTTTAATTAATTAGAGAGTGATATTTTTAATCCATTTCATACATTTGCAAAAAATTATTAGTGATATGTTGTAATATATATTGTCAAATTGAAATTAGCACAAACATTACAAAAAATCGATTAAAGTAATGAAAATACTTCGAAATTAAAACGATTTCAATTATGATACTGTTAGAAGTCAAGAGGGGGGGGGGGGGGGGGGGGGGGGGGGGGTGGTTGAGTTCATCATTACAAGAAGGACTACCAATTTATCAAAATAACTGCAAGACTTGTTGCTTCCAAATAATTAGATCAAATAGCACAAAGCCTCTTTATACTTTCAGGTGATCAAGACAATGATGTTAAAACAAATATGCTCGAAAAACCAACACAAATGTTTAGAGAGGCTTGGCCCCAAGGTTGTGAAAAACACTAACCAATGAGATTAATCCTCTACCTAAGTAGTTAAACTTAGGATTTAGAACAACACACTTTATATAGAGAAAAAGTTTACAAAGCACAAAAAACAAGTAGAGCTCGTCTGGTACACTCTGCAACAAAGGCTGGTACAAAACAAACCAAGCTCTAGGACTCAAAGCCTTTTGCAACACTATCCACCAAAGACACTAACTCTTTTTCAGGTGTAAACGAAATAGCAGCAACACAAAGCTCAGAAAAAGTCACTTGTAATGTTGTATGGAGATCTCTATATAAAGGATTTTAAAAACTAGCCGTTACTCCCTTTTTGATGATGTCCTCAAGTGCTGTCAAGTCTTGTATTTTGAGCAGATAAATGTATTTCTTTATCCCAACTTGCTTATCTCCTTTTTGTCCACTTGCTTTCCTAATTCCTGCAAAATGTTAATTAGGAGATATTGTAATTTTGTCAATCAGTCAAAAAATAATTGCTTAGTTCCGAGATGATCCCAGGCGAGCCAACAATCTCCCCTTTTTTGATGATGACAAAAAATTTCCTGCAAGAAGAAGTTAGTCATGAGTTTAATTTGAAGAATTAATATCATAACTCCCCCTGACTAAAAGAAGCTAAGGCTCCCCCTGAGAAGGAGCTTTTCCCTGTATTAAGTGTTTTATAGACCAAAACAAGATAGAGCTAAGTTGTTCCAAAATCAAATTACATCTGTTTATGGACAAAATATTTAAAGGATGCATAAAAAAAAGTCATGAAAAACAGAGACAGAATATTTAAAATGCTTCTTCTTCTTCTTCTTCTTCTTGTCTCCCCTTTAGCAGCAAAAAGGGTGCGCTTAGTGGACTTGGCTGCTTTCTCCAAAGCTACAATCCTGTCTTCAAGACTATAAAGTTTGTCAGAGAATGCATTCAAATCTTGATTAATCGTGGCATTATCGGTCTTCAGAGTGACGATTTTGGCAGTGAGGGGTTCAAGAGAGGATGAAGTTGTGGCCTTAGAATCAGCAACAGTCTTTTTGATGATAGATTGGGGCACTTTGCAATTCCAAGATTGAGTCTTAGGATTGTATTGAAGCTTCATGTGACTTAAGGTGCGGTTATCAAACTTTTTGTGGTACTTCGGATTCTCTTGCCAATTTTCTAGGAATGGAATGTTGGACTTTCCTTTGAGAAGATGGGTTAAGAGCATGAAGAAGGGAAGTCTGGTATTGTTTAGACCGCAGTACTCCATAAGGGAAATGATAAGGTAGCCAAGATTAACTGGAATCTTCTTAAGAAATGCTTATAAGAGGAAGGTGCTGACACGGGTCATATCGGTGGAATGATTTCCCGGTTTAACAGAGCCGGAGAGAATTGTAAGGCTGATAATTTGATGAATTAAGGCATGTTCAGGCGCAAGGCTTTTAAAGCAAGTCCTCCGCCTAAAGGGTGATCAGTACCATTCCACAGCAAATCCTTGGCCTCTTGGTAATTAAAGAATTCCTCTTCTGGCCATTCCCCATGTTTAAAGAATCTGAATCCCTCATTGGGAAAACCAATTAGAGAATTTATGGACCTAGGAGTAAACGTGACTTTCTCACCCATGACAAAAGATCTGAGCATGACTTTGAGACCATCAGAGCTACGGAAAAATGATGCATTGGCATAGAATAATTTGCACAGTGTAGGTGTTGGAAAACACGAATCAGAAAGCAGCGGAATTTAAAAATTTTCCCAACAAAAGGACCTAGGACTCGCAATCGTGTATCCAAATTAGTAGAGTTAAGAAACTTACTTTTCTTTTATTCTTTCTTGAAGCGTTTCAAGCCACCCAAGAACGCTCTTCTCGCGGCTTGATCCCCTCTCCTTGGTAAAGCTCGAATCTTCAAACTTCTAACTTGAAGCTCTCCAGAGATAGTCCACCAACTTGATCACAATCTAACTAGTAAGGATGCTAGTTCTTTAGTTAGTGTTTAGGCTTAACCTAGAGTTTCGTTTATCTTGGAGAAAGGATGGTGTTCAACACATGAACCAAAAGAATTGCCAATTAGCTCTAAGGGGAGCTCGAGCTCCCCTATTTATAATATGGGAGTGGCCGAAAATCCCTAGTCCTTATGGGCCAAGGATTTTGGTCCCTCTCTCCTATTACTTGATCATCAAGTAATTTTGACTTTGACTTTGAATTCAAATTCAAATCAACTTTCAAGAGAGCTAAAAATATCCAAACTATTTTTGGATAATTTTATACTTTATTTATTTAAAATAAATAACTTATTTTATCTAATTAATTAATTCATAATTAATTAACTAGATTATTTTTCTCCAAAATAAGACTTTCTTTTTAATTCAAAAATTAAACCAAAGTCTATTAAATAATTAACACATTTAATTATTTAATATATATATACAATATATATATATATATACACGTGTGGGACACGTGTCACTCACGTGACCCACACGTGTGGTTTCACACGTGTGGAACCCTCTTGGCCCGATTAACTCGTTTAATCATTTTAAAGCCTCAACTCATGTAACCAAGTTGTTGTATGTGACCCTCTAGGTTCTCAATTCAATTAGCAGTGACCCTAATTAATTAATTCAGTAATTAATTAATCAGTCCACAGATTAAACGACCATAGTTTAGCAACAGGTGTTTAACCCCTAGCTGAATTGGAATGTTCAGATTCGACAGAACCTTTAAGTCATTGATTCATGTGAGATACAATCCTCCTACTTACTATCTCTCAACCAAGATCTAGGGTAAGGGAATAATCAGAACCCTAATAATCCGGTCTTAAAGCTAAGTGCATTTCATATCCATTTGATCTCAATCCAAGAAACCCTTTTCTTGATGTCTTGACCTACTGCCTTGGCCAAGGACTCCATATGGCATATGAATGACTTACACAATAAGAGATCACCTTGCAAATGCAAGTGTAGGTCCTTTCTTGATTCTCATTCACTTTCATGAATCACTTGTGCAGCCCCAGCATAAGCCTTGAATCAGTTGTCTAAGGCGACAACCTTTAAAGCTTATACCTAAGCCTACAGAGTTAACTCATAAAGTGACAAGGAACCTCAAGTCTTAAGGATCAATTAATCACATCAATGACTCGTGAGATATTTCCTAATCTGGAAGTTTCCATTTCCTGAAATAGAAACTTCCTTTCCCATTTAGGAATGTTCTCACACGGGGCACCTCAGTGAACTTACTTATTGAAGCAAGCACCCTCATGTATCACGCACGTATCAACTATACACTTTGCACCTCCATGAAACAAGGTGGTCCTTCTTAAGGGCGTGATCCCACAAGCAAGCCTTAGAGGAGTCAGGTTGACACTCCCACTGTCGGTCGGACTCATCGGCTTGGAGTATTTTACTAATCATGACTTATGTGATATATGGCTCGTTTCATGAACCATTTCACCTAAATGGTAGAGTCCTAAAGTCATCAGGATTAGGGGAGTTCTCATACATGCATAGATAAAGTAAACGCATACCAAACAAGAGCATATAAAGAAGTGTTGCCTCAATTCGTTATTTCATTCAAAGATTGTCTGTGATTACAATAAGGAAAAGCACAAAGCGGATATACAATCGGCTTTCTAGGGCACTATTCCTAACAGTAGGGTAAGCAATTTCATCGATTTGTAAAAAGGATTTCCATCCAAGTTCTTCAATTCGTTTAGTGATGACACATTTAGGAAAATGAGAGAAAGAGAAAGAACGACCGCGATTCCATTTTCTATCCATCAAGTGTTCATAGAAATATTTTTCATAGGTAGCAGTTTTAAAGAGAATGTTGGAAGGAATTTTCTCAAGAGTTAAAGGAGCAGTATTGTGGAAAACCTCAACCAAGGGAAGTTCATCATCCTCAGAGTAATTATTATCGGAATCTTCGCCGTCAGATGGGATGGAGGATGCATAATTTGACTCTTTAGGTTCTTGATCAGAGTCGCCAGATTTTTGAGTAGATGCATGCGATGGTGAGGACACGGGACTGGCACTTGGTATTTCTTCTTCGGATTGAGGCAAGGGTAGGTTTTCAGGCCCGGGAGTATGTTCATCACTTTTCTTTGTAGGAGCAGATTTCAGTGGTTTAGAAGATCTTAGAGATTTTTTCAGGTGTTTTACCAACTGGGATAGAGGAATTTCATCTGGGTTGTTCATGGTTTGCTTGGAAGTGGATGATTCTTTTTTGCCCATTAAGGTTTGAATGTGAAGAGCGATAAAGGTTTTGATGAAGGAAGGAAAGAGAAGAAGGTGAAAGGTTTGTCCAGAAGATGGTTTATCTAGACACGGTATCAGATGAAAAATTTGCACAATCCCAATGTTTCAGAAGATTTGAATAAAGTTGCCTTTTTCACCGCCAAAAACTGCTTAGAAAGAAAAACGTGTTATTTAAAGAAAAACGATTTCAGATCCTGCAATATCTCGGAATGTTTTAAACCAACTGCTTGGTTCCAGGAAGTTCAATAATTCCAAGCTTGCACTTGTTATATTCAACCTGATCAGGATTCAAAGGTTTGGTGAATATATCAGTAAATTGCTCTTTTGTGTCAATGTGCAGTATCTCAAAAGTCTGATTTTGTACATGATCTCTGAGAAAATGATGTTTGATATCAATATGTTTTGTCTTTGCATGAAAGACTGGATTTTTGGAAATGCAAATGGCACTTGTGTTATCACACATGATCGGAGTTTTTGGAAAATTAAGACCAAAATCTGTAAGTGTCCGCTTCATCCAAACAATTTGAGCGCAACAACTGCCCAATGCAATGTATTCAGCTTCTGTAGTAGAGAGAGCAACCACAATTTGCTTCTTACAGGACCAACCCACAAGGCTTTTACCAAGTATTTGACATTGCCCACTGGTACTTTTTCTGTCAACTTTGCATCCAGCAAAATCGGCTTCAGAGTAACCAATAAGATCAAATGACTTTTTTCTGGGATACCATAGACCAATTTTTGATGTCCCACTTAGGTACCTGAGAATTCTTTTCACAGCTTTGAAGTGTGAAATTTTTGGTTTGCTTTGAAACCTTGCACATAACATGGTAGCAAGCAAAATATCTGGTCTGCTGGCAGTTAGATATAAGAGGTTTCCAATGGCTCCCCTGAACAGTTTTTGATCAAAGTCCCCATCATCTTGATTTTCATCAAGTTTTGTGGAACAACACATGGGAGTAGAAACAGATTTTGAATCTGTCATGTTGAATTTAGCAAGAATCTCCTTTGTGTATTTTTCTTGAGATATGAAGGTACCAAGTTTTGTTTGCTTGATTTGTAAACCAAGAAAGAAATTCAGTTTTCCCATTAGGCTCATTTCAAACTCTGCTTTCATGCATGAAGAGAATTCTTCACAAAGCTTAGAGCAAGAACTACCAAATATGATATCATCAACATAGATTTGAACAATGAGAAGTTCAGAGTTCAGTTTCTTTAGGAACAGAGTGGTATCGGCAGTACCAATGAAAAATCCATTGTCAAGTAAATACTTTTTGAGTCTTTCATACCAGGCTCTAGGGGCTTGTTTCAGCCCATAGAGGGCTTTGGACAGTTTATAGACATGATTAGGTGAACTAGGGTTCTCAAACCCTGGTGGTTGACTCACGTACACATTTTCAGAAATGTAACCATTGAGAAACGCACTTTTAACATCTATTTGATGCAGAGGAAAATTGTGATATGCAGCAAAAGCTAACAGAATCCGTATAGATTTCAATCTTGCTACTGGAGCAAAAGTTTCTTCATAGTCTATTCCTTCTTGCTGGCAATAACCTTTTGCTACCAACCTTGCTTTATTCCTCACCACTTTTCCATTTTCATCTTGCTTGCTCCTGAAAACCCATTTAGTTCTAATGATAGCTTGATGTGATGGTTTTTCAGTGAATACCCATAACTTACTCTTTTCAAACTGAGTTCACTCTTCTTTCATTGCTTCAATCCATGATTCATCTTTGAGTGCTTCTTCAATACTTTGTGGCTCAACATCTAACAATAGTATGTTGTGATCATGATCATGATTTACTTCTTTCAATTTTGATCTTGTCAAGATGTCTGCTTCTTTATTTTCGAGAATGTTGTCAATGGGATGACTGGAGGAATGCTTAAATTTCCTGGTGTTTGCTGGAGCGCTAGCTCCTGGTTCCTTATGTTCATCATTAGCGATTGGATCAGGAGCAGTATCAATAGCAGGCTCAGCATTTGGTGTTTCAGCTTCTTGATTTGAAATTTCATTGCTCTCAACTGATTCCTGGAATGAACTATTTTTTGAGAGAATGAAAGGAGAGATTTCAGGACCAGTTGGTGGAGCACATGAAGAATCACATTTTGTCGGATCAGCTTCATCAAAGGTGACATGGATGGATTCTTGCACAACTTTCTTCCTTTTGTTGAAGACGCTGAAAGCACGGCTGTGATTTGAGTAGCCAAGGAAAATTCCTTCATCTGCTTTGGAATCAAACTTACCCCGGTTGTCTCTATCACTTAAGATGAAACATTTGCACCCAAAAACGTGAAAGTATGACACATCTGTGGTTTTTCCTTTCCATAGTTCGTAGGGCGTTTTAATGAGATGAGGTCTGAGGAACACACGGTTGTAAATATAGCATGCAGTATTTACTGCTTCACCCCAAAAGTTTTTTGGCAAGTTATATTCATTGAACATGGTTTTTGCCATTTCTTGTAAGACTCTATTTTTCCTTTCCACAACTCCATTTTGTTGTGGTGTTTTAGGGGCTGAAAACTCATGAATGTAGCCTTGCTCATTGCAAAGTTCAATGAAGTATTTTTCATCGAATTCAGTTCCATGATCACTCCGGATTTTGATTACAGGAGACCCTTTTTCATTAGTAAGTCTTTTTATGAGTGGAATGAAACTCTTGATTGCATCATTCTTGTGAGCGAGTAGTGTGACCCATGTGAATCTAGTGTAATCATCAACTATAACAAAGGCATACTTTTTACCTCCAAGAGATTCGGTTCTCATTGGACCAAACAAATCAAGATGTAGTAATTCAAGTGGCCTACTAGTTGTGATGCATGATTTGTTTTTAAATGAGGATCTAGTTTGTTTTTCCCAATTGGCATGCATAACAGGTTCTATCTTTATTAAAACTGAGTTTAGGAATACCTCGAATCAGTTCCTTCTTGGACAGCTTTGAAATGAGTTCCATATTGATATGTCCAAGACGTCTGTGCCATGTCCAGCTTGAATCTTCATTTGCAACAAGACATTCTGCGTTCTGTTTTGCGAGATCATTGAGAGAAAAACAGTATAGATTTTGTGACGCCCGGAGCGGTGGGCCACCACATCCCCCGCACTTAAACCCGAATCCACATATGAAATGGATTTCCATACATGAACCCAAGTCTAAGCGAACGGTGACCTACACTCACCCTCTAGGCTAAGCGGGGCTAACCAACACCAGAGTGCGCAAACACTAAACAAATACGCGGAAGCCAAAAACAGGATCCAAACGAGCTCGACATATAAGTATAAAATCATACACATTATATACATGGCTTCACAGCCCAAAAGATCGAGTAAACACATTCATCGATTGAAATGTTCCAAAAGACAGGTTATAAAATCAAATACATAGAAAGTGTAATCAAAAGGCAAGAAAATGAATGCAACTCGACCTAAACGACTAAGTACGACTCGAGACGACGCACTTCCCTGCCTAGCTCGGCACACCTGAAAGGGAAAGGAGAGGGTCAGTCTCACAACTCGACTGAGTGAGGGGCTTAACACACCCACACCTTAAATACGTAGAGAGCAAAGCACCAATCAAAAGTGATAGTCATGAATCGAGGCGAGAGTTTTGCACACCAAAACCATTTCCCAAAATTAATATATAGTAAGAAAAGCATCTATCTCGATCCATAGTCCATCAGTCAAAACATAATTAAAAGCCCGACGAGAACGGACTATCCCTTACTCCTCTAAACATAAATATCAAATCATAAATCCACCCTTTCATCCATGGTGTGTCGGGAATCAAACCCTAGCACCTACAATACCAAAAACATACGGGGTAGCTAACCCACGTTATGCCTTCTCCGGTTATCCACCGAAGGCTCAAGATACCACGCCTTCCCAACCTCCCAAGGTCGCACGTGAATATCTCAAATGAGAACGTGCACAGGGGTAAACCCGGCGACCCCGTGGTTGCCCCGGGCCGTCCTTACCCACGTCTCCAGGGCCCACAAACCAATTCGAACCAAAATCCCATCTTTCAGGGCGCACTCGTTCAACATAACAAAACATACCAAAAGAGATTTAAAATTCAAGCTTATATATACTCGTACATATACCATTTCCAAGAGACCAAAGTTATTCCATAAGGTCATAAACATAATTTAAGCACGCATATCTAGATATATGTACCATATCCGCATGCAAGGGAAATTCATCATATTATAGGCCATAGGGTATTTTAGCTAATAATTCCTAACCTCACCTTAGCAAAAGAGACAAAAGGGAAGATCAAAACGGCAACCAACCACCTAAGCTTCGGGCTCTTGCGCGACCGGAAGAGGCTCTGAAACACAAAAGAAAGCAAGACCCGAGACTTAGACTCAAATATGAACCAAATAGACGCTCGGCAATGCTTATGAATGCAAAGAATGTAAATGAAATGCAATTGCGTGTCCAAAAATCCTACCAATTCTTATTCATAAAATTCATATCAAATAAGATCATAAATGCAAAACAAAGCACATAACGCGTAATATAACAAGCTAACAATTCATACGAGTCATAAATGAAGAAAGAGAACACAAAGAAAAACAACGAAGCGATAAAACGAGCAATTGTCGCCGCCATATTTTCAAATGACAAGGCCGTGTTGGGTTTTAGTTCAAAATGGACACGGCCGTGTCCGGTTAAAATAAATTCAGAAGTTTAATTCGAGGGGTTTGACACGGCCGTGTTGAGTTTTAGTACAAAATGGACACGGCCGTGTCCGGTTTTATAAAAATAAATTACCCCAAGTCGAGAGGCTGACACGGTCGTGTCCAAAACATGCACAAAGCTGACACGGCCGTGTTGGCCCTTCGTCTTCGAAAAAAAATACCAGCATCAACAGTAACTCTGCGGGAAAAACAGGGGAGGGAGCAGGGCAAGCACGCAGCAACATCAAACAATCATCCCAAGCCTCAAAACTCATGCAAATCATAGCAAATCACTCCATATTCAACATGTAATCTTCCAATCATCACAAAAGCTCAATAATCATCATATATCACAAGAATTCTCATGCAAGAATTTGAATTCCATTAATGGCAACCTTCACCATACTCATCCATATTCAAAAGAAAAATCATATATTCATATTAGGGGCATAAGAGATCACATATATATCTTCAAACCAAAGCTTAAGTCCAAGAAACACAAGAGATCATCAAACCCTCATAATTCATGCCAAGCCCCATAAATGCACCAAACCTAACTCAAAGCATGGAATTAATAGCTCAAAATGATCATATATTCATGTACATAACAAATACTAACTTACCCCTTGAAGATGTTGGAAGAAAATGGAGATTAGAGCTCAAATTCTCCTTGGGGTGAATAGTGACGGGTTGAAGGGTTTAGCTCCAAGTTGCTGCACTTTTCTCTCTTTTTCCTTGCCTATACCGATAATGAGAGGGAGAGGGATGGTTATGCATTGTTTTGGTGGAGGGTGGGGCCAAGGTTGGGGTTAATATGTCAAGAATTGAGGGACTAAAGTGCAAATAGGTGATAGGTGGTCATAAAAGAGCAAGGTAAGTTTCCGGTCGGATTTAGGGATACCAAATGAACTTAAAAGGTTATGAGGCTTAGTCCATCGAACCCGAATCATCGAAACGAGTTCAACGGAGGTGACGGAATTCGAATCCGAATTCCCGAGCTCAAATTACACATATCGGAACCCAAGGTGCGCTAAAAGCGTTTTAGCCTCCTTTAGGTTCCAAACGAAACAAATAATTCAGAAGCTCAACAAATAGATTCAAAAACATATAACGAGCATAAATCAAAGTTCATAACACGTAAATCTTGGACATAATAAAATAACATAAAATTCCGAATCCGAATCAAGCATCAACGAATCAATTGAATTCATAAGAAATATTTAAAATAAGAATTAAAAGAATAAAGAATATGAATTTAGATAATATAAATCGCGCACATACGTCATACCTGTACTGTCTGAAAGTCGGGGTGTCACAAATTTCTATCTCATTTTACGGTGAAGACGTGTTCTTGCTCTTTTAGGACAGTGCAATGTGAGGGATGAAAGTTTACAGTAAATCCATGATCACATAGTTAACTAACACTAATCAAATTGTGTTGAAGACCAGTTACTAGAAATACATTTTCAATGGAAAAGCTATCTTTGTATCTAATACTCCCCTTACCGATGATTTTACCTTTGATGTTGTCGGCAAACACCACTGTTCCTCCATTAATTTTGTGGAGATGGGTGAAACAAGACATGTTCCCTGTCATGTGTCTTGAGCACCCACTGTCTAGTACCCATTTGGAGTTTACCGCTTGAGTTTCTGGTACCCGAAATTTCAACTTTAGTTCCAGGTCCCCTGATTTCTGAGGATCCTGAGTTGTTAGCCAGTTGTTTTTCTTTTCAATCCAGATCCATTTAGACGTTTTTGAAGTTTTTTTATCCTTGTGCCAGCATGTGTGTGAAGTGTGTCCCTCTTTGTGACAGATATGACATCTCAATTTGCTTCTTCTATCAAGTTGTTTGAGCCTTTTTAGTCTGAAAATTTCATGTTCAAGAGTACAGTTGCGCTCTTGTACCTTAACCATCATATCAGACATTTCATCGATTTTCTTCTGCAAATCATGCTTAAGCTTGATAGTTCTTAAAAGATTTTCTTGTAGAAGTTTTTTCCTGATTCTAAGTTTTTCAAGATTTTCTTTGTATTTAAACAGGAATTCTAGATCAATTTCTTCATATTCTGAGAAACGAGAATTGGAACAAATAAACATGTCATCAGAGGATACCTGAGTGTCTGCCATGAGACCATCACACATCATATCTTCGGAGGCCGATAGAGATTCTGCATCATTGAATTTGACCTTGTTTTGCCTTGGTTCTTTCTGCCTTTTGTGACTGGAGAGGAGCTTGGGACATTCAAATTTCATATGTCCTGGCTCCTGACATTCATAACATGTGACAATTTTATTTAAGACCTTATCGGTGCCTTTTGTTCCTGAGGACTTTCTGTGAAAGTTCTTTTTGGCTCTCGAGAGTTTTACGAGTCTTTTAGATAGGAATGCAATCTCCTCATCTAACATTTTTTCATCATTGAATTCACTTTGAGCATTTTCAGTCTCAACATTTAATGCTGAGCTAACGTTCCTTTCTGAGTTTTCATCCCAGCCCATTAAGGTGAGCTCGTGAGATGTCAGAGAGCTAATAAGTTGGGCAATGCTCATTTGTGTAAGATTTTTGGCCTCATGAATGGTAGTAACTTTTGGAGTCCAGTTTTTTGGAAGAGATCTAAGAATTTTTCTAACTTGATCTTCCTCATAAATTACTTTTCCAAGGGCAAACAGTTTGTTCACAATTTCCATGAAATTAGTGTACATGTCACTGATTTTCTCATCATTCTTCATATGGAAGAGCTCATACTGATGAGTGAGCAGTGCGATTCTCTCTTGTCGAACTTGAGAGGTTCCCTCATGTGTAACTTGTAGCATTTCCCACATGTCTTTAGCAGTGGTGCAAATGCTCACTCGATTATACTCACTTTTGCACAGTGAGCATGACAAAATGTTTTTTGCCTTGGTATTCATTGAAATCATTTTCTTATCCTCCAAAGTATATTCACTCCTATCTTTAGGAATGTTGATTTCACCAACTTGCTTCATGGGAATTTTGGCACCTGAGATAACGACATCCCATAGATCATATTCAATGGATAGAAAGAATTCTTCAATTCTGTTTTTCCAAATGGCATAGTTTGAGCCATCTAGCAGCGGAGGCCGGGTATGTGACACCCCCTCAGCGTAAATCTCAGAATGAGACTCCAAAGGATCATTTAACTCTTGGTTGTTAAACCAGATGGGACTATGAGTACCAAGCTTTGATACCACTTGTTAGAAGTCAAGAGGGGGAGGGGGTGAATTGATCATTACAAGAAGGACTACCAATTTATCAAAATAACTGCAAGACTTGTTGCTTCCAAATAATTAGATCAAATAGCACAAAGCCTCTTTACACTTTCAGGTCAAGACAATGATGTTAAAACAAATATGCTCGAGAAACCAACACAAATGTTTAGAGAGGTTTGGCCCCAAGGTTGTGAAAAACACTAACCAATGAGATTAATCCTCTACCTAAGTTATTAAACTTAGTATTTAGAACAACACACTTTATACAGAGAGAAAGTTTACAAAGCACAAAAAACAAGTAGAGCTCGTCTGGTACACTCTGCAACAAAGGCTGGTACCAAACAAACCAAGCTCTAGGACTCAAAGCCTTTTGCAACACTATCCACCAAAGACACTAACTCTTTTTCAGGTGTAAACGAAATAGCAGCAACACAAAGCTCAGAAAAAGTCACTTGTAATGTTCTATGGAGATCTCTATATAAATGATTTTGAAAAATAGTCGTTATTCCCTTTTTGATGATGTCCTCAAGTGCTGTCAAGTCTTGTATTTTGAGCAGATAAATAAATATATTTCTTTATCCCAACTTGCTTAGCTCCTTTTTGTCCACTTGCTTTCCTAATTCCTGCAAAATGTTAATTAGAAGATATTGTAATTTTGTAAATCAGTCAAAAAATAATTGCCTAGTTCCGAGATGATACCAGGAAGAGCCAACAGATACAGTAGTTATACGGACAATCGCCACAAACTCTCAAGTCTCAACAACAATTGTAACTAAAAGAAAAGGACGATGACATAACAAACTAACTTATATATATATAGCTGAAAATCAGGTGAAATTTGAATACAGAACACTGTCATATAGTTGATGATTGTCCTCCCCATCCTCAATTCGTCACATTGTCACGATGTATTTTTTTCCCTCCAAAGTCAGATTCACCGCACCACGTGACAGACAGGTGGTCAATTCCATTAGTTTGGTAACATTAGTTAGCGTTTGGGATTACATTTATTGAGAATTTAAGAATTTGGGACTAAATTGAATTTTGACAAAAATATGGGACTAAATTGGCAATGGTCAATCCTGTGGGACTAAATTGACTATTTAACCTAATGATGGACAGAAGATAGATTTTATACATACTACTATTGATATTATTGAGGATATCAGGAGTTAAGGGAAAGATTGACTCTTCATATGTAAGATTTCATACATATTGTATTTTACATTTATTTGGTTTCAAATTGATTTGTATATATTATTGTACGGTTTTTTTGTATATTTTTACATCTTTTATGCATGTCTTTGTTTCATTTTATTTTTATCAATTCAATATAACAGGTGTTATCACTTTTGATGAAGACCGGGTACTCTGAGTTTCATTTTTGGATGGGGTATGCACTGATTCATATGTTAGTGAAGGGTATGATGATTTGGACTCAGCAATGAAAGTGTTTGATGAAATGTCTGTGTAGTGAAGGGATATGATGATTCGGACTCAGCAATGAAAGTGTTTGATGAAATGTCTGTGTAGAACTCTGTTTCTTGGACTTTGATGATTACAATGATTACTCAATTGGGTTGTCCGAGAGATGGAGTCCAGTTGTTTGTTGATATGACTATTGTAGGATTTGTTCCTGATTGGGTTTACAGCTTGTTCTGAGCTGGGACTGCTGAATGGGAGCTCCAAGTACAATTTCAAGAATGGTTTGTGTTCAAATGTCTGTGTGGGATGTTAAGTTTGGTGCATCTACGATTAAGTGATTAAATCAAGGAAAGCCTTTAATATATAGAAAGCCGGGTCATAATGCCATTTCAATATTTGCAAAATGCAGGACACAATACTGAAGCTATTGAATTGTATTAAAGGATGATAACAGAGGGTGGAGTTAAACCAAACCGTTTCACATTTGCTGCTCTGTTGAAGGGTTGTGGAAATACTTTCAATCCAAGATTAGGCGAACATTTGATATATGGTCATGCACTGCAATTGAATCTTGCAAAGGTCAGTTTGTGTTGGTAATTCTCTAGTTAGCATGTAAGCAAAGAGCGATAGGATGGAGTCATGGAGGAGGCAAGAAAAGACTGAATTCTTATTTGAAAAGCCTTTGAACTCTGATGAGGCTTTTTTAACTATTCATTTATCAACATTTATGTTTATCTTTTAGGGGTTTGAATCCTGGTTTTGGGTATGGTGCAATTTTAAATCTCCTGTCCAACTGTCTCACCCTATGAGGTGCCTGCAAGTCAACGGGGGGACTAATCACTGTAGTTGACGGTGCATACCCTGATTTAGACCAAAAATATTTATGTTTTATCATTTTTGTATAGACACTAGCTGACAAACTTGGAATAAAACGAGACAAAAAATCGAACATCAAATCAGATTACAAGCTTACGGCAGATGTAGTCTCAACACACATGCTCCATAAACAATCTTTAAACAGCTATAAAATCATTCAAGTTTCTTTTTCCATTTCCTTCAAACATATTCATTCTCTCATTATTACTTCAAATACATCATCTTTGAATCATCCTGGACAACTTTACAAGTCTTGTCTTCTTGACAGAGTAACAGTAAACAATACATTATAATGAGTAAATTTCTCTTTGCATTTCACATTTCTCTCTGTTCCTAATATGAAACTGAAAATTAGAGTTTTCAATGCTCCTGCTGCCAATTCATCCGCTGCTAAACTCCAAGCAACGCTGTCCATGTCCCAACTTGTGACAATTCCTGACTTGCACACATCGGCTGAAGTAATTCTCCCTCGTCGAAGTTCTTGAGAGTGAAACCATCTTCCATATCGGCTGCCATTAGATTGTCTTCCAATTCTGCTGCAAATGTCTCATCATCATCCAACTCCGCTGCTAACAGATTCTGCTCCAATTCTGCTGCAAACTTCTCATCATCCGGACGAATAAGAGAGTGGAAAGGGCTTTCCAACTCGGCTGCTAATAGATTCTGCTCCAATTCTGCTGCAAACGTCTCATCATCTTCGAACTCGGCTGCTAATGGATTCTCTTCCAATTCTGCTGCAAACTTCTCATCATCTGGACGAATAACAGAGCCGAAAGGGCTTTCCAACTCGGCTGCTAATAGATTTTGTTCCAATTCTGCTGCAAACATCTCATCACATTCCGAACTCGATTGTTCTGTGCAAGGCTTCTTGCAATCACGACTGACTTCATCTTCTAGTTTGATTACTTCTTCTTCCCGTGCTCTTTTCTTCCCCAACAACAAATAATCCTTCATATTATTATTCACGTGCATGTCCGAAACTAATCTCTGTTTTTCCTCACGATCGTGTTTTTCCTTGGACAAACATCTGGTAATCTTACAAATAACGTAATCCTCGTATTTCTTGCCACATGTTGAAGAAACCCCAGAAAGAGAGTACTCATGCATAATCCAATGATCATCTCCCGAAACTGCTTTGTCGTACCGAAAAGTGAACATTTTCATGGATCCGATTTCTTCTCCGGTGGATCGGTTGTATATCTTTTTCCCGGCAGTCTCCCCGTGCCACGACCCACATCCCGCCGTTCTTGCAATGCGTTTTTTTCCGTTAACTTTAGACAACTTGGTGAAAACATAAGTAGATTTCTTGACGTAGGTGTTGGATTCCTTAGGTCCGGAGCAAGAAATATCCCAAAGAAACTCATCAAGATTGTTGAAGACTTTCCATGGTTCTGCATTTTGGCCGTAGAGATTCTTTTCGAGGATGAAATCGAAGGGTGATATTGATGGCATAGCGGTGGCCTTTCTGAAGAGGTAATCTTTGATCAATACTTGGTCGGAAGGATTGAAACGATAGCCTGGAGGAATCATCATCGTCGTCATTGCTCCTTGTTGAAGTTGAACGCAGTGACTGTATCTCTCAGTGATCTCTCTCGTCTCTCTCAGTGTTTAAGTGAAATCTCTCGGTGGTTTAGGTTTTAGTCGAGACTTGAGAGTAAAGTAATATTATAAATTATTAAAATTGTTAATAATTCTAATTCTAGTTCTGATCAAATTCTAAATGTAATTTTCATAAAATTTTATCCGTTAGTAACTTTACTATAATCCTAATCCAAATCGAAGTCTAGTTCTACTTAAATTCTATGCTAATTCTATTTCATTTGATTATTAGTTATTTGTTTTCTTCCATTGGAAACAGCAAAATCCCGGGGGGACTTCTAAGCGGTTAAGAGAAATTCGACATCACTCTTATATAAAAAGTATCAATACTAACTTCCCACTTTAAATTTATAATTAGATTCACTTCTCATTTTTGGCAAATTTACCAAAATAGTCTTGAAAACAAAGGAAATGACATAACACATCACTCTTCCCTCCCACAAAAATCATTTTGTTTTTTTGTTAACATAATACCTCATATACACGACTTTATACTTTTATTTTGTATGTTAATATTTCAAAATATTATTTTTCATACTTCATATATAAAAACTATTATTATTATTATTATTATTATTATTATTATTATTATTATTATTATTATATTTTGTGCATGTGGATGTTGGTGTAAAAGTTAATTGTTGATTTATATTTTGAAGTATTATTTAGAAACTACAAAGTATTCAAATTATAGAGCAAAATATTGAAATTATAAAACAGAGTATCCAAATTTAAAATTAGAGTATTATTTGTAAAAGTTGAAATATCTAAATTTATAATTAAAGTATTGTTCATAAAATTAAAGTATTAAAATTTAAAAATAAAGTATTATTCATAAAAGTTTAAAATAGTTGGGTTTAAAATTGAAGTATGAAAAGGAAAAACAAAGAATAACAAAAGGAAAAAGAAATAATTAAAGGTATTGCTGCAAATTTAGATGGTTAGGGAGTGAACTAAAATTAAAATTTAAAAATGGAGAGTTAGTACTTAAAATTTTAACAATAGAGAGTAAACTGAATTATTTTTAATTGAGAGAGGGTTATTAATTAGGGCCCAAAAAATTGATTCATTTTGTAATGAAAAATTTTAATTAATTTAAGTTATTTTAATTTTGACACATTAAAAAAGGGCAAATCTTTGAACAGTACCAAAAAGTTGAAAAAATTCCTTTTAGGTCCCCAGTTTTGAAAAAGTTTCCATTCAATCCCCAATTGAAAAACAAAATTCCTTTTAGGTCCCCACAAACAGTACATGTTCGTACATTGTCTTTAGGAATTGCGTACATTTTCTAGGGAATTGCGTATAAAAATCTCAAAATGTCGTATATACGAGATTCCGGGATTTTTATACGCAATTCCCTAAAAAATGTACGCAATTCCTGAATTATTATACAACCTTAGGGAGTGAAAAGGAATTTTGTTTTTCAATTGGGGAGTGAACAGGAACTTTTTTCAAAATTGGGGAGTGAAAAGGAAATTCAGTTTACACTTGGGGATTTTTGAGGAATTATCCGATTAAAACATTAGAAAAAAAGAAAAAGAAAATAAAAAATGAGTGACAACCCTTCTTCACCAAAACCACCATGCATGCAGCACCAGTCATTCTTTTCTCTTTTTTTAAAAAAATTTTTTAATGTGAAAAACATTAATATGACTTATTTTCCCTTAAAAAGCTCATGTGTATGTTGCTCGTGAGTTCTTGACTGGAAGATCCAAAACATTGGAATCCAAAAAATAAAGCTTAGATATGTGTACGAATTCACGTGGAAAATACCCATTGAATTGATTGTTTTAAAATTGCAAAGACACTCAAGGAAGGAAATAAGGTAACCTCGGACAATGGACCGAAGAGATTATTAAATTGCAACTCCAGATCTGTAACGACTGCTTTTTCCCCACAGATAACTTGTAAAACAATTCGGGAAGGAAGGATAGATTTAATGTTCTCAAATGACTTAGATTTTCAAAGGATTTTGGAATTCCGCCTGTTAGTTGATTATACGACAGATCTAAAGTCTGCAAATGACTTAAATTTCCCAAGGATTTTGGAATTCCGCCTGTTAGTTCCATTCCCTGAAAGATCGAGGTGCTCAAGGCTGGCTTCCACTTTTGGAATTCTTCCATTGATTAGCCCTTTTCAGCTTTTCCCAAAAGCCGTCGAGGACCAGCAATTGACACTCAAAGTCTTTACAGACGTTTAATGGGAAAAAATAAATTGACGGATCATAATTTTTTTTTTTTTTTGATGAAAATAAAATTAAGTGAAATCTTTAATTTTGGGAGACTCTCAAAGTCAAGTCTTTGGAGGTATCCATTGTGGACTATCATGTCAAGACGGGGACAGTCGAATCTTTTTCTATTCATTCTCCAGATATGTAATTCCTGCATTTAAAATTAGCTCCAAATTTCTGCGAAAATTAAAAAAAAAAAAAAAATTCTGAAGAAAAATAGAAGCTGAAAAATGAATAAAGAGCGAATTTTTATCAGACATATGATGCACTTAGGGGAGTAAAAATAAGGGGGAAAAAAAAAATAAAAAAAATCCAAGGACAAAATTTAAGTTATCAAGACATGATCAATTCTCAAGAGAATTTTTGAGCCCTTGAAGATCCCATTTTTTATAACAGCTTCTTAATTAATATTTTCAAGAGAGCTCACCGAATCATCACAGAGTTGATGAGGATTTGGAATCAATTTTGCATCAACAGCAATTGACATGGCAAGCTTATCAGCATAGCTTTGGCAATTTATGACCAATCCCTGCAATAATCAAGTTAGAGCATATGAGCACTTTTGGTGTTTATGGAGATGGTGGAGTTTGGGAAATGGCCGCATTAATTTTGCTTCTCGAATGCAATTCGGGCATGTTGATCTCGAGAATTGGGCAGATTGATATGTTCACGAAGGGGTATGATGATTTGCAGTCAGCAAAGAAAGTGTTCGATGAAATGCCTGAGAAGGACTCTGTTTCTTGGACTTGAATGAAATGGTGGGAGTTGTTTGTTTGATATGATTATCGCAGGATTTGTTCCTGATGGGTTTACATTTAGTAGCAGTTTATCAACTTGTTCTGAGCTGGGACTGCTGACTACTGGCCAATCGAATGGTTTGGTTATCAAGAATTGGTTTGCTTGGAATGTTAGTTTGGTGGATATATGGTCATGCAAAGAACGAGATTTTTGCACGTACCCCTGTGTAAAGGCTACTTAACATGAAAAACTCTACGATATAAAAAATTACATAGAAAACCTTATGTTTTAAAAATAATAGCATATAAAATCCTATGTGAACTTATGCGCTAAAAGTGAGATTGAAATAGTATTTTTCTTCACTTTTTCGTATAAAATAACAATTTTACACTTATATTTTATTTATTAAATTATCTATATATATTTATATAGAGTATATCCATAATTATAATTTATAATGATGAGAAAGTGCCATAAAAACACATGTCCTGTTGGTATCGCCACTCAAGATCCAGTTTTAAGGGAAAAATTTGCTGGTGAACCAGAACACGTCATAAACTTCTTCTTCATGCTGGCAGAAGAGGTGAGGGAAATCATGTCTGAGCTCGGTTTCCGGACACTCAATGAAATGGTGGGTCGTTCAGACATGCTTGAACTTGATAGTGAAGTTGCCAACACCAATGAAAAGCTTAAGAACATTGATTTGTCTTTATTTCTCCGCCCGGCTGCTGATATCAGACCCGATGCTGCACAGTACTGCGTGCAGAAGCAGGATCATGGATTGGACATGGCTTTGGACAACAAACTGATAGGATCATCAGCGAGGCCCGCATTGGATAAGAGCATTCCTGTCTACATTGAATCGCCTATTTGCAATGTAAACCGAGCTGTTGGAACAATGCTAAGTCACGAAGTCACGAAACGTTTCCATATGGCCGGACTTCCTTTGGACACAATTCATATCAAATTAAGTGGAAGTGCTGGTCAGAGTCTTGGAGCTTTTCTGTGTCCTGGAATCACACTTGAGCTCGAAGGGGATAGCAATGATTATGTGGGTAAAGGTTTGTCGGGTGGGAGAATAGTTGTTTATCCTCCTAGAGCTAGCACGTTCGATCCAAAGGAGAATATTTTCATTGGAAATGTGGCGCTTTATGGGGCCACAAATGGAGAGGCTTATTTTAATGGTATGGCGGCTGAAAGATTTGCTGTGAGAAATTCAGGAGCTAGAGCTGTGGTGGAAGGTGTTGGTGACCATGGGTGCGAGTACATGACAGGTGGCATTGTTGTTGTGCTGGGAAAAACAGGTAGAAATTTTGCTGCTGGGATGAGTGGAGGAATTGCTTATGTTCTAGATGTTAGCTCTAGCTTTAGGTCACGTTGCAACACGGAGTTGGTGGATCTTGATCCAGTCGAAGAGGAAGATGATATTTTGACGCTCAGAATGATGATACAACAGCATCAGAGGCATACTGGGAGTCAATTGGCTAAAGAAGTGCTTGCTAGTTTCGAGTCTCTTTTGCCTAAGTTTATCAAGGTGTTCCCTCGTGACTATAAACGGGTCCTTGCCAGCCAGAAAGTTGAGGAAAAAGTAAAAAAAGCTGCTAAGGAAGCTGAGGTGCAAGAAGAGGCCGAATTGTTTGAGAAAGATGCTTTTGAAGAACTTAAGAAGATGGCAGCTGCATCTATCAAAGTAAAAGTGGAAGAAAAAATTGAAGAGGTAATTATCCTCTATGGCCAATAACATCTCTAGCCAGCTGTAATTGAAATATTACAGCTGGCTCCCGCAAGTTTGAAAAAACTACAGACAAGTCCTTAATTTTTAAATGGTGACACAAACCTCCCCTATGAGTTTGGGAAAAAAAAATTACAGATTATTTCCCTAATATAGGGTGATATACGAAATTAACACTCTGTCTCCCATATTCCATGTGCAACTCTGTAACAGAATGTCTTTTGCAACACTTCAAATCCTCTATTCTAGTACAGTTTTTGATAACTCGTTAATTTGTCATCTTTATGATTGAATTATGCTTTTATTGATTATATTTTGAAAAGAATTGATGGTTTGTTATTTATATTGTAGAACTGGGACTTGAATGTGAAATTTGTGCTAATTTGATCGTTTTGTGAAGGAATTTTCGTAAAGGTGAACAAACCGTGCCTGGATTAGTTCTTGTTGCTGACCTGTTGCACGAGGAATTATTATTGATCCTAAGCAACTAGGAATTAAATTGAATGCATGCATGCAGTGAGTGGGCTTTGGGGAATTAATTTGTGAGGTTGGATTGTATTTGCTGAGATGGGCTGCATGGCCGCGTAAGTGGAGAACATTGGAGAGCCACTTTACTTTGAACTGGGCCTGCACGTGGTGGATCTAGTATTGGGCCGTACGTATCTTGAATTTAATTGAAGAAGCCCGTGTGTATTGGCAACTTGGGGGACAAGAATTATAGTCCTATTTGGACAAGGTTTTGGAGTCCGTGTGGGGTTTTGGAGGCTGGGATCTTTTATATATATATATCTATACTATAATATATAGGAAGGGTGTCTTTGGACCAAATTGAGTGAATTTTGACCAAATGAAATTTTGTGGTTTTTTTGAGATTTTTTATTCTTTAAAAATTATTTGATTGGTTGGTTAACTTTTCAAACAATTTAATATTTTAATTATTTATTAAATTCCACTAATTGAGAAAACTATAATTAATTATCAATTCACATTAATTATCTTATTAATCTCAGTAATTTAAGAAATGTCGGACAAAATCCTTAATGTTTTTAGGTATATAGAAATAATGATTGTATTTATGCCAAGTTTTAGTGATTTCACGTGATTAAAGAAACAATTTGCTATAAATATCTTAATTAATTGATTAATTTTAATTAATTGAAATAAATTTAACACATTTTAGCATAATTTTATTTATGTTAGGTTTTCAAATTATTTACTTGATTCCCCTAATTAATTGATTGATTTAGGAAAACTAAACTTATATAGAGATGCAGTTGGCATAAGCTTATGTACGATATTAGTTTTACCACGTTACTCTTGGCACAAACTTTCAATACAACGGAGGAGGTAATCTCTTCTTCAATTATTGAGTCTGCTCTTCTTTAATTGTTGGGTCTGTTCTTACATCGTATATAGATATACGGTTATAATCATTCTCAACATATTTATATTTTAATTGTTTTAAGGTATATATTTATATACTAATTCATAGTTTTTTTCCCCCCTCTTTTTACTTTTCAGATAGCATATGTGGTACGGTAATTTTATGTATACTTTTGTTCATTGATAATTTATATATTACATGTGTGTTTGATTTTATGATTTTTCTTAATTTTTTGATAGAGAAATATAGTTGTTGTTCCACTACGCTAAGTGAAAAGGTAATTTTTTGTATATATATATTCTTTAGTGATAATTTATGAAATATATATTAATTTATAGTTTTTTGTCCGTGTTTTAACGCAGAAAATATCTTCTTCTGAAGTTGATGGGTCCGGAAATGGATGGTCCGAATCCAATCACTTTACGATTTGTATTTTGTGGAGGAAACCACCGGAGCTTCGCCGGAAATGAGGAAGTGAGTTCAACCTGTTGGGACAAGCACAAGAATGTCAGACGGCCAAGCTGGGGAGACTGGGGGTGATACCCAGTTTGGCTCTCCGACGCTCAAGTCAGTTCAGTTCAGTGAAGAAAATGTAAGTTCAGTCACAGTTGCAGTGAAGAAGAAAGCTTGAAGAATGCTTACAGTGTAGAAGATGACTTGGGTTATTTATAGTTGAGGGTCAAGGGCCCTTTGGTCATTTGCCTCAAGTGGTCCTGGCCGAATGTTGCCCTAACACGTGGCGCTGTGAGAGAGAAACCTAGGAGGAATCTTCTGCAAAAGCGGCCCAAAAGTTAGTGCTGGCAACAGTGGCAGGTGCGCGGGCATGTACGTTGTGTCAGAGAGCCATGTGGGTGGTTGGTAACGAGGGCTTGAGAGCACGCTCGTGACAACCTTAAGTCTTGGAGGCTAAGATATCCGCTAAGGGGAATGTTGGCTCCAATTCAGATGACGAGCCGGAGGAGGGGCCACTCTGAGGGAGTGTGACGCTCGAAGAGGGCTCCCCTGGCACGTAGGCATACCCATCGTTGGTTTGATGGACGCTCGTGGGAGTGATAGCGCTCGTTGGGCTTAACTCCTGAAGAAGACCTGCGCTCGTTGGTTCCAGCGCTTGTGAACTGATAATGCAGCCTGGGGGAGACAGATGTCATCATCTCGGTGAGGCCACGTGTCTTAATGTGGGACGATCGTATTTTGACCCCATCATTTTGCCCCCCAATTCTGTAGTCCTTAGTTGATAAGGGCTATAGAATTTTGACACGCTCAATCTCTTGCGCGCAGCGCTCGTATAGAACTTGGCGTGTTGAGCAATTTTTCCTCTGAATGCGCCATTAATGCGGTCTTTTCAACTGACCGTTCGTATCACTTCCGCATTAAATGCTGGTACTATTTGAAGCCCTTGAAACGTCAGAGCATTAAATGCGGGCGCGCGTGGGGCGCGTGAGCATTGGGAAGCATGTGCCGGTTCCATAAAGTGGGCGGTTTCCTAGGCGGGAAATGATTGCCATTTTGAATTTATTGCCCGAAACGGTACCAACTCCCATCCCTATAAATAAGGGATTCTGAAATCTTCACACTCTTTACGCATTCAAAACTCTCAAGCATCCCTTGCAAAGAAGATTCTCTTGCATTCCAGTTCTTAGAGCATCTTCAACCTCTTCTTCCGTTTTCTTCAGAAACTTTTCAAGGTAAATCTCCAGTGCGATTTTCTGACTTTGCTAACCGTAGATTCGGACCTTAGGACTTTGTAATCCCTCAGATTCCCGTATTTCTGAACCTTAAACTCTCTCCAAGAAAAACCTCCAAATCCCCAGTTTCTGCCATGGCCGACCAACATGTTGAAGAATTTGCCCGTGAAATCCAAGAGATGGCCACCGATAGTTCTTCTTCCCACAATTCCCCCAGAGATGAAGAGTTGGGGGCGGCGGTAATGGCTATGGAAGACAGAAACCCAGGCGGAGTGGATCCTCTTTTTGAGGAGATGGATCTGGTGATTGAGGCAGAAAGACAAGGAGTCACCAGACAAGGAGTATCCCTCCCCATAACTGAAAGTGCTACACATCCCCACCGCCATAGAGTGACCGTGGCGGTTGCGAACCCGCTTCCGGTGGCGGAAGCCGTAACTGGGCCTTCAGAAAGGGCCCGTGTTGCAAATCCGCTTCCAATGGCGGAAGCCATAACTGGGCCTTCAGAAAGGGCCCGTGACAAGAACCGAGGTAAAAAAGCCCAAAAATCCAAAGGACCCAACGAGGGGGAGGGCTCTGGTTATCAAGCTACCGAGCGCACTCCTGATGAAACTCCCAGCACCGCCACCGTGGGAGATATAAAGACAATGATGGCCCCCATCTACTGGGACGAGCGGTATACCTGGAGAATTCCCCAAAACCACGAGCGTGCAAATAATCCGCCTCCTGGGGAGATGGCAGTATACGTGGACACCGTGCGCTCGGGAGGCCTAAGGTTCCCCATTTCGATCTCCATGGCCCACTTGCTGAATGACCTGGGCTTGTGTCCATCCCAGATAGTGCCCAACGGCTTGGCCCTCCTGACTTGTTTCATAATTCTGATGAGGACCATGGGCTACGAGCCCTATTTGCGGAACTTCAACGCCCTTTTTCAAGTGGTCAGCTCCTCTCGCTCTTCTCCTGAGGCGGGTTTTTATTACATCCAAGCGAAGGCCCATATGAAGTTGATCAATTCACCCTCGAGCACTTACGGCATCGACTGGAAAGAGAAATTCATCTTTGTCAAGGCTCCAGCAGGAGAGGATTTTGGGGTGATCACGGAATGGGGCTCGTACTCAAAGAGTCGTTTGCCACCCTCACTCCCCAGAGACTGGGCTAAAAACCTGGCAACAACCCTAAGGGACGAGGGTCACCTCATACAAGCAAAGGACTGGATAGACGATGCGGAACTTATGTTCTTGTGTGGTCTTACCAACGACCCTCATTTCCTTGACAACCCTCCGGCTCGTGACATAGAGAGAGACGGTTAGATCCTTAGGGCACTAACCTTAGATAGGGATGAATACTAACTGCTTTTCCTGTACTTGTAATTTGCACTTAACAACTCTTGCTCAAGGATTTATAACCCTCGTATTTCCACTTTTGCAGGAGCCGCTATCTTAGAAATGGCAGGTGGCATCAGACAAGCTGCTCGTTTCGCCAACGCCCAAAGGAACCAAGCCACGCAGGGGAACCAACAACGCGAGCCCCAACGCCCTCGTAACCGCAATGACAGAGGGGACGCTCGAGGGGGTTCCAGTTCAAGCGCCAACCCAGAGGTGCAACCCCCTCGTGGCCGAGGGGAACGTAGGTTGGTCCCCAGGGAGACCAGACGAACGGAGAGAGGAGATGATGTTCAACCCCCCGCTCCTGCAGAAACAATGAGGCCAGTAAACACTCTGGCGATTACAGAGGCTCCGGCGAGCGCGAGCGCAAATAGACCTTCCCGCAAGAGGAAGAGAATGCCTGACTCTGCCGCGATCAGAGGAAAGGGCAAGCGGGTGGTTGAGGGTCCCCGAGGCGAGGGGGACACTTCCTCTTCAGAGGAAGAACACATGTGGGATTTCCCTCGCCGAGGGGACAGAGACTTCACTGGTGCCCCCGACGGCGGACCGGTTCTGTTGAGGCCGGGCTCGGTTGCCCAAACCATCACTGACGAGTTATTCAGCCGGGCTCAATTCTCGGCAGACCACAGGTATCTCTACAGTGAGTCTGTAGAGAAAGTGACGTTCGACGCGGCCCATGCCCTGATTTCTGTAAGTCCTCATTTCTTGCGTTCTTCCTTTCTGTAATTCACCATTCTTCTAACACTTTTCCCCTCGATTATGCAGCAAGTTCTTCCTCGGCTCCGGAACGTGCAAATGCGAGCCTCCACCTACGCCGAGCGCAAAGCCAAATACAAGAAGGAGGCCCGCTCGAATGATCCGGCCCACATCCAAGGGGAACTGGATGCTGAGATAGCTAAGTACGAAACCCTCAAGGGTTTGTACAACAAGAATGAAGTGGAGCTATCAAAGCTGAAGGAAGACTTTGTGGCCGTGGACGGCGCTCGGATCCGTTTGGGCAACGAGCTGGCCCAAGCTAACGAGCGGCTCAGGAAATTTGAGGCGGAGAGGGAGGGCTTGAGAGCAAGGACTCAGGAGGCCGAGCGCAAGTTTAATGATACTGTTAGCGAGTGGCCTCGGAGCTTAGAGCGGGCGACCAAGGAGGCGTTGATAAAGTTCTGTCATTCCAAAGCTTTCAACTTTGCGGCCTCGTTACACTGCTTGGACGAGGCTCAAAATGCTTTCAACCTGGCAGTGGATCAGGGCATCCACAAAGGACTGACAGATCCAGCAATGAAGGGCGCTGAAGGTACGGGGCTCATGTTTAATGAGCGCTGTGAGGAGGCAGAAGAGGATCCCAACGACCCCGCTGACAGCATAGCGGAAATGGAGTATGACTTCCTGGTGAAATTGATCCAGGATGAGTACGCCGATGCCCACAGGGAAGGGGGTGTGGGTCCATCTGACGCTCATGAGGACGAGCCACAAGCGCCGCTCATAGAGGATGCCCCAGTTCAAGTAGATGAAAACGCCAATGCTCCCGACGCCAATGAGCCTGCTCCTGCCAATGCCCCCGACGATCCACAAGAGCCTGAAGGTCCCATTCACGGCCCAGTTCAAGGCCCAATTCTGGTGGTGGTTGATGAAGATGTTGCTCCGGCTGCTTGAGACTTTTCCTCCATCATTTTTCTGTATTTTTCTGATTTTCTTTTGTTAGAATTCCATGGGCCTTTGAGCCCTTTAGCCTTGTACTAGCTTTCCTTTATCAATGAATAAAGATTTTGTTTTCCATGCCTTTGTTCTTCATTTCCTTTATGAATTATATAATAAGACTGTGTGGTATGCTCCTGTGAATGTTTTATTCCTTGTGATGATGTTTTGCTTCTGTAATGCAAAATTTGTCTAAGTCTTGAGCGATCGTGGGGGTCTTATTGTGAGATTGCCCCCCACTCCAGACTTTTTTGTTTTTGCTCTTGAAATTGAAAATTTGCAAAATTTGCCTAAGTCATGAGCGCTTGTGAGGGTCTTATGGTGAGATTGCCCCCCCGCTCAAGACTTGTATAAATTTAGTTATTGACACAAACCTTGAAAATTTGTTTAAGTCTTGAGCGATCGCGAGGGTCTTATTGTGAGATTGCCCCTACGCTCAAGTCTTGCATAAACTCTCCCTTTTGAAAATTTGTCTAAGTCTTGAGCGGTCGTGAGGGTCTTACTGTGGGATTGCCCCTACGCTCAAGACTTGAGCAAAGTCCTTTTTGATTCTGAGACCATCATTCGAGCGCTCTGGCTCATATCCTTTTCTTGATTCTGCAGGAAATCCCATTTTCGAGCGCGAAGCGTTTTAAGAAACGACCAAGGCACACTAGGATTTTTTTTTTTTTTTTTTTTTTTTGGTGTGGTGGATCCCGTTTTCGAGCGCAAGGCGTTTTAAGAAACAACCAAGGCCTACTAGGATGCGTTTTCGTGGGAGATCCCGTTTTCGAGCGCAAGGCGTTGTAAGAAACAGCCAAGGCCTACTAGGATCTTCTTCGCGATCTCCTTCCGTCTTGCCTAATTGGTTGTGAGCGTAACCAGTCTATCCTTATGAGGGCGTCCCCCCATGTGGAGTAGATTACTGGCCAGCGTAACCCATAAGAGAAAACAGCATTCATATTGGAATGGGTTGCCAACCACGCTCGAGAAGACGAGGGACATGGGACTTATCCATTCAACCAACCAAAGAAACCGGCATACTAAAGAAATTAAAAAATGGTTATGTTACCTTTCACTTTGATTTGATGTACATAGAACCCGTCAAAGTGGGTTGTTACATTGGAGTTTGCAAAGAGCTTTTAAACATAAAACCGCCGGAGGTTACATGCGTTCCAAGGGCGGGGCAAGCGCTCGCCTTGAAGTGTCTCCAGGGTGTAAGTGTTGTTAGCTCTGAGTTGTATGACCTTGAATGGGCCTTCCCAATTGGGGTCCAATTTGCCCACATGTTTGGATACTTCCACTTTCTTCAAAACCAAGTCTCCCAGCTGGAAAGTTCTTTCCTTCACACGCTTGTTGTACTGTTGGGCTACAGAGGCTTTATAGTGGTGGATCTTGGCCCACGCTCGGTCTCTCCTTTCATCCAGCAAGTCCAACTCCAAGCCTCTGTTACCCTCGTTGAGCTGAGGCTCGAAATAGCCTACTCGAGCGGATTCATTCACTATCTCCGCCGGTATCATCGCTTCTGACCCATAAACGAGCGCATATGGCGTTTCTCCCGTGGCCGCTCGTGGGGTTGTGCGATAAGCCCACAGCGCTCCCTGCAGCTCCTCAGCCCACTCACCTTTCTTGCTTTCAAGCATGGTTTTCAGATGTTGCAAAATGATCCTGTTGGTAACTTCTGCTTGTCCATTAGATTGTGGATGTCCCACAGAGGTAAATCTTTGTTCTATCCCTAACTCCGAACACCACTCTCGTGTGTCAGCTGCTATGAACTGGGATCCATTGTCAGATATGAGTACCCTCGGTATTCCGTACCTGCAGATGATGTTCTTCCAAATAAAGTCCCTTACAACCTTGAAAGTGATTTTTGCAACAGCTTCAGCCTCGGCCCACTTGGTGAAGTAGTCGACGGCTAAAATGACAAACTTCCTTTGTCCTGCAGCCATGGGTAAGGGGCCCACAATGTCTATTCCCCACTGGTCAAAAGGCCAAGAAACATCTATCGGGATCATTTGTGCGGCTGGCAATTGGGGGATATTTGAATGAAACTGGCATTTGGGACATTTCCTTGAAAATTCAATGGCATCTTGGAGAACTGTAGGCCAATAAAACCCACTCCTCAGAATCTTCTTCGCTAAGATACGCCCTCCGGAATGATTTCCGCAACTTCCACTGTGTATGAGCTCGAGCGTTTCCTTTGCTTGGGAGGGCCTTAGGCATCTCATTGGGGGCCCTTGAAATGACTTTTTGAACAATCTTCCCTCGGGATCCAGAGCGAAACGAGGGGCCTTATTCCTGACCTTCCTGGCCTCCACCTTGTCAGTCGGAGTGGTTCCATCCCTCAGGAAAATGATGATGTCGTCAAGCCAGCAGGGCTCGTCTGGATCAATCATGGCGACCATCTCAGTGGCGACCCTTTCCTTGATCAAAGGTTCCTCAGTTCTGAGGAACGTAACAGGGCGCTCGGAAGTGCCTTCCAAAGCTGAAGCAAACTTCGACAGAGCGTCCGCACGCTCGTTTTCTCCTCGGGGTACTTGAAGTAGGTGAAATTCCTTGAACTTCCCAATGATTTCTCTGGCTTTCTTTAGGTACTGTACCATGGTGGTTTCTCGAGCCTCATAAGTTCCTTCAATCTGGCTCGCTATTAACTGTGAATCCACGTAGGCAGTGATTCTGGAGGCTCCATTCTGAAAAGCTATGTTCAACCCTTGCACGAGGGCTTCATATTCCGCTTCATTATTAGTGACTTGGAAGTCTAGCTTGATCGCAAAGTCCAGTTCAATCCCATCAGGGCTCCTGAGGGCCACACCTATTCCTCCCCCTTGAGAGGTTGAGGAACCATCTGTGTGCAGTACCCATAACCCCTCATTCTCCGCAACGGTGGGCTCGAAACCAAAACGTTCAACCAACAAATCCGCCACAACTTGAGCCTGTATCGCGGTCCGGGGTTCGAAGCATAAGTCAAACTGGCTCAATTCGATGGCCCACTTGATTAATCTGCCAGATACGTCTGGCTTGGACAACACCTGCTTCAAGGGTTGGTCGGTGAGAACCGTTATTGAGTGCGCTTGAAAGTAAGGCCTTAGTCTTCTTGAGGCGTTAATAAGGGCGAACGCAAATTTCTCAATTTCCAAGTATTTCTTTTCGGCTCCTTGTAAGGTTTTGCTCAGATAATAGACAGGCAAATGTTTCCGCTCTCGTATAGCGACCAGAACCGCGCTCGTGGCTTTAGGAGAAACAGAAAGATACATGAATAACCTTTCGCCGTTGACAGGCTTAGTCAGCAGGGGCGCGCTTGATAAGTAAGCTTTCATATCCTGCAGCGCCTTTTCACACTCCTCGGTCCAGGCAAAGTTACGTGCGTTCCTCAAAATTTTGAAGAAGGGAAGGTTTCTGTCCGCCGAGCGCGAAATAAACCTATTTAATGAGATGATTTTGCCTACCAGGACCTGCACCTCCCGCAAATTCCGAGGGGAGGGGATTTCCAGGATGGCCTTGATCTTCTCTGGATTGGCCTCAATTCCTCTCTGGCTGACCATGTATCCCAAGAACTTTCCCCCTTGTACTCCAAAGGTGCATTTCGAGGGGTTCAACTTCATTCCATATTGGCGCAAGATTGAAAAGGTGCGCTTAAGATCCTCCAAGTGGGAATCCTGGCGCTCGCTTTTGACAATCATATCATCAACATAAACCTCCATGGACTTCTCAATTTCACTTTCAAACATCTTGTTGACGAGCCGCTGATAGGTAGCTCCGGCGTTCTTAAGTCCAAAGGGCATGACTAAGAAGCAATACACCCCCATATGGACAACGAACGAAGTTTTGGAGCGATCTTCTGGAGCCATAAAGATCTGGTAATATCCCTGGAAAGCATCCATCATGCTCATGAGCTCGCAACCAGCGGTCGAATCCACCAATTGATCGATCCGAGGCAACGGGTATGGATCTTTAGGGCAGGCTTTGTTGAGATCAGTGAAATCATTGCACATGCGCCACTTATTTGCGCTCTTGGGCACCAAGACGACATTGCATAACCACTCCGGGTACAAGATGGGCTCGATATATTGAGCCTCCAAGAGTTTATTAACTTCCTCTTCAATGACTTTTTTCCGAAAGCCATGCACATCCCGCTTTTTCTGCTTGATGGGCTTGAAAGATGGATCCACATTAAGCCTATGGACAATGACACTGGGGTCAATCCCGGTGAGATCAGAGGCTTTCCACGCGAATACGTCCTTGTTCTCCCTTAGAAAATCGATCATCATGATCTGAGAAGGCCCTGAGAGGTTTGAGCCTATCTGTGTAGTCTTGTCTTTGTTTCCAGGCTCCAGCTCAATGGTGAGGAATTTTTCCGAGGGCTCGATTCTTACCTCAGGGCGAGGAAGTTCGAGCGCCCTTTTCTTTCCCGTCAAACGATCGCCAGAGGCTGGTTCACTTTCTTCCGGCTCGTCTCCTTCTGAGGACGATCCGCCAACGGTCCCTGGGGGAACACTCTTGAGGGGATTCTCCTCGTTGTTCCCTCTCTTCTTCTTGTTCTTCTTCTTGTTCAATTTTGCCCTTTTCCGTGCTGGGCTATCCTCATCCAAGCTGGGGAAATCTACTGACTTTTTAGTGGAACCAATCTGGAAGGTTTTCTCTGCTTTTGGCTTTCTGAGGGACAGCATGTAACATTCCCAAGCCTCTCGCACATTGCACAGCACTTCTCCCACGCCCTCGGGAGTAGGGAATTTAATCTTCTGGTGGTAGGTGGAGATGATGGCTTTGAAATCCACGAGGGCTGGGCGCCCAATTATGATGTTGTAAGGGATGTCAATCTCCACCACCGCGTACGTCACCAAGAGCGTTTTGCGTTGTGGGGCTCGGCCGAATGATGTAGCCAGACGTATTTGCCCTCGTGGGACCACTTCCGAGCCTCCAAAGCCAATGAGGGCTGTTTTGAGAGGCTCGAGCGGGAGATCAACCTTCATTTTTAAGAAAGTAGAGTAAGGCAAAACATTAACTGAGCTTCCACTATCCACCAATACCCTTTTTACAACATGGTTATGAACATCTAAACTAACCACCATGGGGCAATCTGAGGTTACACCCTCCCCATGGGGCGTTACAATATGTTCTAGATCCCTATCATCAAAGCCTATTACATCATTTTCTCTTGATTTTGGAGCGCTTGATCTCTGGATAGCGTAGATAGGCTTGGGCATTGCTGGGCGTTGGTTGTAGCTCCGAATGTGCCTCCGTCGAGAGGCGTTTGAATCCCCTCCTGATGAACCTCCCGCAATCATATTTATGACTGCGAAGGGCTCGTTCTCTTGCTCAGGGGCTTTGCCTTTGTTGCCTCGGCGGCTGCTGCTTTCAGGGGGTCCCCTACCCCTTGGGCTCTTTGACCGGGAAGGACTCCTTCTTCTCCTTCCTGAGCGCTCATTGCATTGTTCATCGTAACGCTCGAGCACCCGGACAAACTCCTTCAGGTGGCCCCCTGCAACGAGCCTTTGGATTTCAGCCTCCAACTGCCGGCACTCATCCGTGTCGTGCCCTCTTTGCTTGTGGAAGGCGCAGTACTTGTTCGAGCGCCTGAGTGAGTCTGTTTCTCTCATTTTGATGGGTCTTTTGAAGAGCTTCTTATCGGAGAGATTGTAGACTTCAGAATTTGGCCGGGTGAGCGGAATGCGCTCGAATCTACGAGGGGGTGGTGGCGACTTTCTGCGCTCTTGAGGGCGCTCTTTCTTTACTGCCATATCCCGCCCCCGCTCGTGATGAGGTCGCTCGTTCCGGGCCGGGCTGTGATGACGGGGACCATTCGTCCCATACATATCTTCGAGCGCGAAGAACGGCTCGGCTATTTCTCTTAGGCCCATGAGGGTCCCAGGCCTTCTCTCCACGATGGCATCAGCAAATTTTTTGCTCACATATTGTTTGTGATCCACAGCCTGGAAGAGAACTGGGATCAAGAAATCCATCGAGGGCCTTTCCACCTGCAAGATCTCCTTATTGAAGCGGGCGAAGAACGAGCGCAGTGATTCGCTCTTGCCCTGCACCACATTGTAAAGCGCTGTGGGTGCGGTGACTGGTGCCTTCAAAGAGTTGAAGTGGTTGAGGAAGGCATCGGCCAGTTCTTCATATGAGTGGATCGAGCGCGGTGGCAGGCGCTTGTACCACTCTTGAGCCATCCCTACCAAGGAAGTGACAAACACTTTTGCCCAGTAGTGGCTGGAATGCTCGTAAAGGTGCATGAGATGCACAAAATGATCCAAGTGCTCCGCTGGATCAGTTGTCCCGTCGTATCTGTTGATGGATGTGGGGACTTTGGCCATGCCGGCTTGGGCCATCAAAACTTCTTCGACGAGGGGTGAACCCCTCGCCAAGGGGTGGTATTCATACGTGCCGAAGTTTTCCTCCGGCTCCTTCCGACGGGGGACCCTCGGTGGAGGATCCTTGGTGCGGGTGCTCCTGGCGTCAACCCGTTCATCCCGAGTATGGGAGATCTGAGTTGAGCGCCCTCGTGAGAGCTGTCCCACCATATCCTTGAGGCCCTGTAGCTGGTCTTGCACAGCCGCGAGGACGTCAGGATTTACTTCCACTTGCTTGTCCTTGTGGGCTCGTGAGCCCCTCCTGGAGGCATGCGAGTCTCCTTCATTTTCATTCACTCGCTCCGTGGGTTCTCTGTTCCTGCCCACGGAGGCGCGCTCGTTGCCCTCCTGTTGGGGCACTTCTCTGGCCGGTGGTGGTGGTGGTTGCGCCCTCAAGACAGCCTGAGCTTCTCTGAGGGGAAAGTTCTGTTGTCCGCCCAAAGGGGCGGCAATCTGAGTGGCCTGCCCAGAGGGGAAATACATGGAATGGAATCTTTCCCATGCCCCCTGAGCCGCCTGAACCTCACACTGGGCATAGAGAGCCCGTAGCTGTTGAGTGGTCAACGGAGGTAACTCCACTCCTTCAATCTCCCTGGGAACCACCACGGGGAGCTGGATCTGGCCGGCGTGATATGGTTGGACCGGCGGCATCATGGTGGCCGGAGTGAGAGTATAGCCTGGAGGTGGCATCATGTAACCTTGCATTCCAAGGTTCATCTGGGGATGGACCCAGGAATTCTGAGCAAGTGGCGGTGGAGCTGAAAAAGATACTCCTCCCGCGGTGGCGGGAATGGGCATCGCCGGTGGTGCGGGTGGCGGTGCAGAAGACTCTGCCTGTGGAGTCACTCCTGCGGCAGGAGGTACTACATCAGCGGCGGCGGAAGGCGGCGGCGCTCCACCAGTGGCGGTGGAGGGAAGAACAACGTTTGCACCTTGGGAGGTGTTTTCTCCTCCTCCTACAGCACCAGATCTCGTTGCAACCATGGTTGTTGAAGATGAAGATGTGCTTGTTTTTCCACCAACAAAAAGAAAGGAAGTAGAAAGAAGATTGGTTTCCCACAGACGGCGCCAAAAATGATGGGTCCGGAAATGGATGGTCCGAATCCAATCACTTTACGATTTGTATTTTGTGGAGGAAACCACCGGAGCTTCGCCGGAAATGAGGAAGTGAGTTCAACCTGTTGGGACAAGCACAAGAATGTCAGACGGCCAAGCTGGGGAGACTGGGGGTGATACCCAGTTTGGCTCTCCGACGCTCAAGTCAGTTCAGTTCAGTGAAGAAAATGTAAGTTCAGTCACAGTTGCAGTGAAGAAGAAAGCTTGAAGAATGCTTACAGTGTAGAAGATGACTTGGGTTATTTATAGTTGAGGGTCAAGGGCCCTTTGGTCATTTGCCTCAAGTGGTCCTGGCCGAATGTTGCCCTAACACGTGGCGCTGTGAGAGAGAAACCTAGGAGGAATCTTCTGCAAAAGCGGCCCAAAAGTTAGTGCTGGCAACAGTGGCAGGTGCGCGGGCATGTACGTTGTGTCAGAGAGCCATGTGGGTGGTTGGTAACGAGGGCTTGAGAGCACGCTCGTGACAACCTTAAGTCTTGGAGGCTAAGATATCCGCTAAGGGGAATGTTGGCTCCAATTCAGATGACGAGCCGGAGGAGGGGCCACTCTGAGGGAGTGTGACGCTCGAAGAGGGCTCCCCTGGCACGTAGGCGTACCCATCGTTGGTTTGATGGACGCTCGTGGGAGTGATAGCGCTCGTTGGGCTTAACTCCTGAAGAAGACCTGCGCTCGTTGGTTCCAGCGCTTGTGAACTGATAATGCAGCCTGGGGGAGACAGATGTCATCATCTCGGTGAGGCCACGTGTCTTAATGTGGGACGATCGTATTTTGACCCCATCAGAAGTTTTGTTCGAGTACATCAGTACGGAGGTAATTTTTTATACATGTCTGTAATTTGTTCAAGAATATTTTATATATTATTTATATATTTTTTAATTCTTTAAAAATTATTTGATTGGTTGGTTAACTTTTCAAACAATTTAATATTTTAATAATTTATTAAATTCCACTAATTGAGAAAAATATAATTAATTATCAAATCACATTAATTATCTTATTAATCTCAGTAATTTAAGAAATGTCCGACAAAATCCTTAATGTTTTTAGGTATATAGAAATAATGATTGTATTTATGTCAAGGTTTAGTGATTTCACGTGATTAAAGAAACAATCTACTATAAATAGCTTAATTAATTGATTAATTTTAATTAATTGAAATAAATTTAACACATTTTAGCATAATTTTATTTATGTTAGGTTTTCAAATTATTTACTTAATTCCCCTAATTAATTGATTGATTTAGGAAAACTAAACTTATATAGAGATGCAGTTGGCATAAGCTTATGTACGATATTAGTTTTACCACGTTACTCTTGGCACAAACTTTCAATACAACGGAGGAGGTAATCTCTTCTTCAATTATTGAGTCTGCTCTTCTTTAATTGTTGGGTCTGTTCTTACATCGTATATAGATATACGGTTATAATCATTCTCAACATATTTATATTTTAATTGTTTTAAGGTATATATTTATATACTAATTCATAGTTTTTTTCCCCCCTCTTTTTACTTTTCAGATAGCATATGTGGTACGGTAATTTTATGTATACTTTTGTTCATTGATAATTTATATATTACATGTGTGTTTGATTTTATGATTTTTCTTAATTTTTTGATAGAGAAATATAGTTGTTGTTCAACTACGCTAAGTGAAAAGGTAATTTTTTGTATATATATATTCTTTAGTGATAATTTATGAAATATATATTAATTTATAGTTTTTTGTCCGTGTTTTAACGCAGAAAATATCTTCTTCTGAAGTTTTGTTCAAGTACATCAGTACGGAGGCAATTTTTTATACATGTCTGTAATTTGTTCAAGAATATTTTATATATTATTTATATATTTTTTAATTCTTTAAAAATTATTTGATTGGTTGGTTAACTTTTCAAATAATTTAATATTTTAATTATTTATTAAATTCCACTAATTGAGAAAAATATAATTAATTATCAAATCACATTAATTATCTTATTAATCTCAGTAATTTAAGAAATGTCCGACAAAATCCTTAATGTTTTTAGGTATATAGAAATAATGATTGTATTTATGTCAAGGTTTAGTGATTTCACGTGATTAAAGAAACAATCTACTATAAATAGCTTAATTAATTGAAATAAATTTAACACGTTTTAGCATAATTTTATTTATGTTAAGTTTTCAAATTATTTACTTAATTCCCCTAATTAATTGATTGATTTAGGAAAACTAAACTAATATCGATTTATTTATGTCAATAATTTTATACGTAAATTTAGAACTCTGATTTCTGTATTTATTTATTAACTAACATTTTTTTTTCTCCGTGTTTTAATTACAGAAATTATTTATGTGTGGATATATACAAATACGGGTGTTTTAACACAGAAATTATTTATGTTAATTTTTAAAATTATTTATTTAATCCCACTAATTGAGATATTAATCCCATAAATTTAGTAAAACTCAACTAATATCAATTTAATTATGTCAAGAATTTTATACTGATTTATTGGGATATGCAAGAAATATATATTAATTTATAGTTTTTGTCCGTGTTTTAACGCAGAAAATATCTTCTTCTGAAGTTTTGTTCAAGTACATCAGTAAGGAGGTAATTTTTTATACATGTCTGTAATTTGTTCAAGAATATTTTATATATTATTTATATATTTTTTAATTCTTTAAAAATTATTTGATTGGTTGGTTAACTTTTCAAACAATTTAATATTTTAATTATTTATTAAATTCCACTAATTGAGAAAATTATAATTAATTATCAAATCACATTAATTATCTTATTAATCTCAGTAATTTAAGAAATGTCCGACAAAATCCTTAATGTTTTTAGGTATATAGAAATAATGATTGTATTTATGTCAAGGTTTAGTGATTTCACGTGATTAAATAAACAATCTACTATAAATAGCTTAATTAATTGAAATAAATTTAACACGTTTTAGCATAATTTTATTTATGTTAAGTTTTCAAATTATTTACTTAATTCCCCTAATTAATTGATTGATTTAGGAAAACTAAACTAATATCGATTTATTTATGTCAATAATTTTATACGTAAATTTAGAACTCTGATTTCTGTATTTATTTATTAACTAGCATTTTTTTTTCTCCGTGTTTTAATTACAGAAATTATTTATGTGTGGATATATACAAATACGGGTGTTTTAACACAGAAATTATTTATGTTAATTTTTAAAATTATTTATTTAATCCCACTAATTGAGATATTAATCCCATAAATTTAGTAAAACTCAACTAATATCAATTTAATTATGTCAAGAATTTTATACTGATTTATTGGGATATGCAAGAAATATATATTAATTTATAGTTTTTGTCCATGTTTTAACGTAGAAAATATCTTCTTCTGAAGTTTTGTTCAAGTACATCAGTAAGGAGGTAATTTTTTATACATGTCTATAATTTGTTCAAGAATATTTTATATATTATTTATATATTTTTTAATTCTTTAAAAATTATTTGATTGGTTGGTTAACTTTTCAAACAATTTAATATTTTAATTATTCATTAAATTCCACTAATTGAGAAAACTATAATTAATTATCAAATCACATTAATTATCTTATTAATCTCAATAATTTAAGAAATGTCCGACAAAATCCTTAATGTTTTTAGGTATATAGAAAAAAATAATGATTGTATTTATGCCAAGTTTTAGTGATTTCACGTGATTAAAGAAACAATTTACTATAAATATCTTAATTAATTGATTAATTTTAATTAATTGAAATAAATTTAACACATTTTAGCATAATTTTATTTATGTTAAGTTTTCGAATTATTTACTTAATTCCCCTAATTAATTGATTGATTTAGGAAAACTAAACTAATATCGATTTATTTATGTCAATAATTTTATACGTAAATTTAGAACTCTGATTTCTGTATTTATTTATTAACTAGCAATTGTTTTTCTCCGTGTTTTAATTACAGAAATTATTTATGTGTGGATATATGCAAATACGGGTGTTTTAACACAGAAATTATTTATGTTAATTTTTAAAATTATTTATTTAATCCCACTAAATGAGATATTAATCCCATAAATTTAGTAAAACTCAACTAATATCAATTTAATTATGTCAAGAATTTTATACTGATTTATTGGGATATACAAGTTAATATTTCTGTGGATATGCAACTTATATATTTTTTTTTTCCGTGTTTTAATTACAGAAATATCTTCTTCAAGAAATTTTGTTCAAGCACCGATCTCACCGGATATCTCACAGGATTACACACAAAACATGACCAATTTCTATTTGTAGAAACACTTTTATCGTAGAAACGCAACTCAATTATCAAATTTATCGTTGACAGTAAACTATTGTGTTTGGGAGTTTTAGACATTCCTTTTTTGAGTTACAAAAATAAAGGATATGTTCTTTTTTTGGTTTAATTTGTAGAAAATTTTTGGTTATTTACTTTTTCTATAAGATACTATAATTAGATATCAAAAGAAAGTATATCCTATACATATAACTTTATAACTAAAACTTATTACTTTAATTACAGAATATTTAGTCTATCTTAACTGTAGTCGCTTAATCCATATATACTTTTTTTTTTTTTTTTTAAAAAACAAACACACCCCAAGCGGTCCAAGGGATTCGAACCCGGGACCTTGCCTTCGAGACTTAAGCCATATATACTTGATAATGGTATATGCCTAACCCATATAAATTTTCTTATGTAGGGACGTAATGGATAAAAATAGAATGATTTGCAAACTTGCGAGGCTAAAGCGAAAAAGAGAGCTATTTGCTAAGCGTCATAGAGGATTAAGCGATGTTAATATGTTGGCACAACTGGACAAACAAATTCAGTTATTATCTAAATCAGCGAGTAATTATATGGAGGAGTCTCACATTAATGGTTCGCCTTCGCGTGTAGCCCAAGTCATGCAGGAATCTTCAGCGCGTTTCACACGTGCAACATCATCATGTTCTAGACGAGGATCATCCTCTCGCGGGCGAAGTATAAGAGGCCGTGGTGATCGGTCTATACTAAATCGTTCTCATTATTCTAGCATGATAGAAAATGGTATGTTCTCTTATTTCTATGTCATTTTTATTCGGTTTTTTTAGTATAATTATAATTTTTAAATATGTGATCGATTAATTCAATAAATCAACCTATCACAAGGATTAGGTTGTATCAAAATTGATATACATTTCTATACATTCCATTATGATATGATACTCTTTTATTTTCCATTGCATTGATTTTGGCAACGACATGTTTTCTTAAAAGTATTTTCAGTGAGCAATAAGAGGCGTGGCAAGATATTTTTACCCTATTAACGTATTACAGAACAACATTATATAGGTGATGTAACCGTGGATAACAATGGTGCAGACCAAGTTACAACTCCGACACTTTACTCGGTTCCCATTGTTCTTGGATAACAAATTCTTCAAATTTAATTTTTTTTTTATATCATTCAGTATAAACCTTTAATTCTAATATGATATATATATTTTTAAATATTTAGATTACAATACACAAGAGTTAGGAAATGTCGAAACTCAAATCCAGGTGGATACAACAGTTGGTAAGACATAATCATATATATGTATTTAATTTTTTAATCTTTTCTTTTTCCCATATGATGCTTTAATTTTGATGCATATCAGGAGATCAAGCACTTAATATTCATGATTCGGCTCACGAAAATCCCCAACTCTCTCATGCTCCTGCAATCCAAGGTAATATAATAATAGGAATCATATGCCTCCTATAGATATAATTTCTTCAATTTATTTAAAAAAATTTAGGTACAAACCAAAACATTGCGATCCAAAACTTATATTTTCTATAACTTATTTAAATTTTTTTAGGTACGAACCAGAATACTATAATCCAAAAATTCCGTCTTATGCCTATCAATCATGGCGAGATTGGACAACCTCCATCAGTATATGAACATGGAAGTACAAGCCAATTTCAGTTGCGCGTGAACCCACAGACAGGTTCAATTTTCTTTTATAGAATGAACATTTTAGTTTAAAATATTGTCACGCACTAGCTCATTTACAATCATATTTTATCCTAACACACACACACATATATAATGAATTCTTTAGGAGATCAAACAAACAGGCTTGATTCCGAGAATGATACTTTCGTACCTAGCAGCATCCCGGTGGCAGATAATAACGATGTCAACGCGAATTTATTAGTCTTACAAGAGCAGGTGCATCGAGGTAATATTTTACACACTATATGTTCTAATTGTTACTGTGTTTTTAATAGTCATGCATAAGATTTCTATTTTTCCATAAAGCAGAGATAATAACTACATATGACCGATTAATTTTGTGTTGTCTCTAAGTTGTTTAGTCATGGTAATAACATCGTCTGCCGATATTATGAATGTTTATAGTGTTTTAATTAGGTATGAAATGGATAATCCCATGTATATTATAAAAAGAATAGTTGGAATTACATATGTTTGAAATTTTTTTCACCGTTAACATTATTATGCTATATGAGAATTTAAACATAGTTAGAATCTATCACCGTAAAAATTATCATCGTACATGAGAATTTATTCGTCCTAAGGAACTTAAATAGTTTTTTTTTATATTTAGTTATATGATAGATTAGCAGTAGGTTGTATCATAGTAACCTCTTGACTCTTGCGTGTGCTAGGATAAACCCCCAAGTAAGATTCGAAAATACAAAAAATAAATTAATTATCAAATAAATAAAATTATTTTTCTTTAAAATACATACCCCAAGTGAGATTCGAAATATAAATAAAACAACCTTAAACGTTATAACATAAATCGAACCACCAATTAATTACATGCAAAATGTGTAATTTTCCTATTTGATATAATAGATTTAGTGGGGAAAATTTTGAAAATTCTTATATCAATATGAATACTAATTGTTATTATTTGTTACCAATTTCAATATTTTTCAATATTCTTTATTAATAATTAATTTATCTTACGATAATATTACAGAATCACCAGTATTACAACGATCAAACCCAAATCGTGCACACGCACGACTTTTATTGGGTGAACAAAATATTGTTTGTCAATATTGTGCAGCAATTATGTGGTTTGAGGAGAAAACCGTTCACAGCTCAAAGATGAACCCAAAATTTGGGTTATGCTGTCAGAGTGGAAAAGTTAATTTGCCTCTCCTACCTCATTCTCCGCAATATTTGGATGAACTACTTAGAGATCGAACTTTTTTGGATAATATTAGATTATTCAATTCCATGTTTAGTTTCACATCTATGGGCGGAAAGATTGATGCTTCTGTTTTAGATGGAAACGGCCCTCCATGTTTTAGGATTTCTGGTGAAAATTATCATCGAATTGGATCCTTACTTCCTATACCTGGAGCAACTGGTGGTTTTGCACAGTTATACATTTGTGATACAGAAAATGAAGTTTACAACAGACTAAATATTATGGGAGATTCTAGAGGTGAGTTGAGGACCTTTGCTCCCATAGTTGACGGGTTAAAACGGATGTTGGATAGTGTCAACCCTTATGTTCAAGTTTTTCGTGGCGCAAGAGATGTTTTGCAGCACGATAATGGTGTAAATTTACGAATACGTATTTTACATTCAAGGGATAATAGACAGTACATTCGACCAACCACCAGAGAGATAGCTGCGCTAATTGTAGGGGATGATTCAAGTGATATGCCATGTCGTGATATCATTGTGTGCAAGAACGATGGATTCTTAAAACGAATAAGTGAAACACATCCATCGTATACGCCCCTACAATATCCATTGCTTTTTCCATATGGTACTGATGGATGGCGTGTTGGTATTCCCTACAACTTGGAACAGTCAAAAGAAGGAAAAGTTTCTATGCGAGAATTTTGGGCATTCCGCCTCCAACACAGAGCTTTTGAAGGAAAAACATTGCTACAAGGAGGACGTTTGTATAATCAACTAATTGTTGATTGTTATGCAGCAATTGAACAAACAAGGTTGCACTACATAAGAACACATCAGGCTGAGATGCGAGCAGATTTATATCAAGGCTTAGAAGATGCTATCGTTGTTGGAGATACTGACGCACGTGCTGTCGGTCGAAGAATTGTATTGCCATCTTCTTTCACAGGAGGCCCGCGTAACATGATACAACATTATCAAGATGCTATGGCCATTTGTAGTTCAGTCGGATCTCCAGACTTTTTTATTACATTTACATGTAATCCAAATTGGCCGGAGATTACTCAGGCGCTACAAAGGATTCCTGGACAACGGCCTGATGAAAGACCAGATATTGTAGCAAGAGTTTTTCGAATGAAGCATAAACAACTAATGAAACTTCTTAAAGAAAAAAAATTTTTTGGAAGAGTGTTGGCAGGTATATGTTTGTTTGTTTTTTTTTTTTTAAGAGTAGTTTTGTTGTTTAATTTTGTATTTAGTATTTATGATTTGTTATTTTCAAAACAGATGTCAGTGTGATAGAATTTCAAAAAAGAGGACTACCCCATTCCCATTTGAGTTTGACTCTATCAGAGCAGGATAAACCAATCACTCCTGAAGATATTGATGCAACCATATGCGCAGAAATTCCACATAAGGATCAAGATCCCTTGGCGTACGAAACTGTGCTAAGATGTATGATCCATGGGCCATGTGGGGTACACAACCGAAATGCTCCGTGCATGGTAGAAGGCAAGTGTTCTAAGAACTACCCCAAAAATTTCTGTAGTCAAACAACAATTGATGAAAATGGATTTGTATCATATCGACGAAGATATGATCCAAAAAATGTAGTGGTTGTAAATGGGGTGGAGATTGATAATAGATGGGTAAGTTGGTTATTAATTACTATATTCGAATGTTTATCTACTATATTTTCTTATTTCGTTTAATTTTAATAGGTACTTTGAGAATCGAGGCCCACAAAAATTGGTTTCACTAATCCGCTCAAGTAGATTTACTATATCAACTTCCATTAAAATCTCAAACGCTAAAAGGATTTGGATAAGAGATTATGGATATATGGAAGGTGTAAGTATATTTACTACTTTTGTTTTGTATTTACTATTAAATGTCTAATTCATTGTATGTTAACATAATTATGAAATTGTGTATAGGTCAAGTTTTTCCGGATTGTGGCCTGCGTTGAGAAGGTAGATTGTGATAAATTATGGTATGCAACGTGCAATCATTGCCAGAGTGGTTGCACGCCTTATTCAGGACAAATGGTATGCATTAGTTGCAACGATGTTGTTAATGCCACTATCAGGTAATCTTTTTCGGATATGTATTTATTCATTACAAAAGTTTATTTGATGCAAACAAAATATATTTTTTTAATGTAGGTTTCGTGTATGTTTGAGGGTAAAGGACAAAAGTGGTGTGATTAACTTAAAACTACTAAACAAGCAGGCGGAATATATGTTTCGCAACAAGGCTATTTATTTCAAGAGCTTGCAAGAAAAGGTATAATAAAATTTTAAATTTATTTAATTTTAGCATATTTACATATATTTACCCCTTCATTATTTTTAGGAAAATGGAGAAAAATTATTGCAAAATTATATAAGCTCTTTTCAAGGCCGTACTTTCACATTTATCGTTCCCGTACCACCGAGTTTCGCAAGGCCAAATGTTCGATGCACGGTGAATTTCATTTTAGCCATTGATTGGTCTGAAGAGTGCTTCCATCTTCCCGAAAGATTGCGTTTTTTGCGCAAATAAATATAATGTCGGACTAATGAAAATAATTAAAAATATTTTTTATTGTTATTCTCAAATTATTATGTTATATTAGATGCATTATATACTGTTACTGTTTCCGTGCATAGCACGGGGAACATACTAGTATATATATATATATGCATGACAGTAGCTTTTGGGGAGATATGACGTAACACAATTGGGAGGCAATTTCCTAAGGCTGCCTTTACTTCTAAAGACAGCAATCCATTGCCATGGGTCTATTTTTTGAAAACTTTATGGCTATTTAAACCATTAAATTCTTTACTTTGTTTGTTTGATATTTATCAAAGTGTGACTATTTTGGGGATGCTTTTACATTGCAAGTGAACAATCTGAAGATAAGAGGAGTAAATTACTGAAACACCCATGTCTAGAAATTTGTGCCCAACGGTTATTTTTCAACCGAACCCATAAATCCCCAAACATAAATTGGGGAATTAGAACCCTAATTTCTTATTCAACAACCTTCTCCTCACGCACCTTCCGGTTGGAATATCAAACAATTCTCTTTGCGGCTAAGGAAGATGAAATTGGGAGCATCTCAAAAAACAAGGTAACATCTATAGTTCGATTTGTTGTGCGATTACGTTAACGTGAGTTTATAGCTGGGATCATGAGTGCAGGGTAAATGCTTTTTGATAAAAATTGCAGCTGATGCAGACTTACACAGTGCCTTGTGAGTGTGGGAACGGTGCGAAGACATTGCTCCGAGCCGGAGAGAAGGCTCAGAATCCTGGAAGGTTCTACTACAAATGTCCGTTGCGGATCGGGACTTGCTCTGTCATTTGGGCAGACGAGCTCGTGACTCGCAAACATGCGAGATTACACCATCTAATTACTCCATGTAGTGAGCCGCCTATTACAACACAAACAAATGGTTGCCAAACACGGACCCGAAATCTTCAAGGACGTTCAAGGACCATCGTTTCCGAAGAGGCTTCGTCCAGTGACTCTGTACTTAGAGATACGACGCTCGGTGTGCCCGTCAACAATCATTTTGTGGTTATGAGCATCGTCTGTTGTTGCTATGCATTTCTATGTACATTGTTGTGTTTGGTGTTGGCCCTTGTTATTGTCATGATGTTGATGAAATAATAATTGGGCTTCATGATTTCCCATCCCCTGCTGTTGTTGGTAGAAGTTGTGTTTGAAGGTTCTGAATTAAGAGTATCGGTTTGTATGTGTACTCTGAAGTGATTTAATGTAAACTCTTGGTTATTCTCAACGTTGATTTTACCATAATTTCTCTATCACCATACGAATTATACTGAATATGTAATTGATACCTTTGTTGGGACAAGAAAAGATAAGCTGTGCATTGAATGTTACAGCTTACATAATTAAATTTGTTAGTTTGTAACAGCAATGGTGAACACAGTTATATAAATACCACTTGATCACATTAGGGAATTCTAAAATCACGATACCAACCCAAATAACAGACAATGGGCTGGTTCAACATCAGTTTTCATGAGAGAAGGAGAGGCAACGCTTCACCCGTGCAGCTACGCGACTGGATTCGGCGGTTTCATTGTTGCGATTGAGCTCTGGGGATATGACCAACACGTCCCTAGCCGGAGCGATCTCTTTGCCTCGGCCTTTTGTGGTACTCATTACATCGGCAGGGACGTATTCGTGAACGACTCCAGCAGCCTTCTCCTTCTTCTTAAGCTCGCGCTCCCACACAGTCTTCTCTCCATCGACTGTTGCAGACGAAACAAAAACTAATATGAGATTAACCTAAAGTTTCCATGTCATATCAATACACTACGTGGTTGCATGTATATGATATTTTAACTTACGTATATCGGCGATTATCTCATCAACAGTCGGCAAAGGTTTCCCATCAAGACCGATGTTATGGAAAGCACGCGGTGGTTTGGCCTGTAATGTTGACTTCAGGCTTGGCGCACGGGCAGCGTCGTCACCAAAAATAGCATTCAACTCCGGCCACATTCGCTCCATGGAGACCTTTTGGTATGCCGACGCAAGCTCACTCGACTGAGGCATATAAACAAATAAACAGAGTATAGTTACAACTACGGAATGAAAACGGAGTATAATTAACACAGCGCTGATTATTTCACCTCGTACAGCTCTATCCACGTCCATATTGATGCTGATACGGAGTATGTCTCAGGAGTGTAGACGACATCCTCGTGCTCGATGATACTTTTCCACGTGTTATATCTTAGATGAGCAAGCTTGAAGTAGCGGTGCATATCTATGAGTTAAAAAACAAGGTTAGTGTGGTACTGCTTATTGTCCAACACAGCAACGAAGACGTCGGAGTCGTTAAACGTGAGACAACGGGACAACTTCTTAGCATGCCACTCCAATTCTCTCAAGAAGCCCTCATCCACACTCTCTGACCAACCATTCCTATCGAAGAAGGTCCCATTTTCAGTTAAGAACCCAACCATTTTGAAGCTGATGCACTCGTATCTGAGAAAGTAACAAGAATACAAGGTTAAACTCAAGTGCACATGTTAAGCCTTCACAGACAGAGTTTATATAAACAAAAATTCATTAGATTTCTCCAACCACCAATTTCCCTCCACTGAAGCAGTAGTAATGAGATGTGAGGAGTCATATAGGTGTTGATGTAACGGACGCAACTAGGAAAACTGATATATTGAGGAGTCTATAGTTCTGTATGCACGTTCCTTGCTCAATGAAACAGGAAAGACAAGAATTTAATTCATGCCAAATGCTTGAGGTTGAATAGCAAATCACAATTAATGAACAGGTACGTTGGATTGTATATTATACATAAATAAAGCTAAAAAAGAAATCTGCACAGTATCCCATATCAGATTTCATATATTTGGAGTAGATACTTGTTGCGCCAAAAATCTCTCATAATTACGGGAGTTGGATAGTCTTTTATTGTGTTGGTTATCCCAATTAATTACAACATAGGATTCCTTAGCTCTTCAACTACCTCGTATAGGTTCAACTTTCCACATAATCTAAACGTCTTAGATGAAGAAGACAAGTACTATGCAAAGATATTTGTATTGCTATGGCTACATAATCAATGATATAATCTGTATTGCAGCAGTTCTCGATGGTGCATTCAAGATGATTAAAAACGTAAAGAGACGTAGCCACTAATAATAATCCATAAAGTAAGTTCGTCAAACAACACATAAACTACGGTGGATAAATAATACATTACGATCCCATCACATGAAGAACTCATCTTCGGTGCTGTGGACCATATATGTTTTAGGTGTTTCTTATCCCACAAAAGCTGTAGAGATTCTAGTCCAATAGCCATCGTAGATGATTTAAATTACAAAAACACATATCAATGCAAGTTTAACAAACGATTAGGCGGGGGCTTTCTGCAATTCCAAGTAAATAAGATCGCATTTTTCTTCGATAGGGAGTTGAAAGAAGACATCAAGCTGGTCTTGGTGTTTCGCCATTTCACTCGTTGCACGCACCCGTTCAAATCGGGTGATAGTCAGTGGGAGCTCGAGGATTGCATCGTACAACCTTCTCCTATTTTCTGCAGCTTGAACGTCAACCCTAGTGTTTACATCTCCAAAGCGTCTGCAACTCTATTTAGCGCATCAGTTGCCCGACCCCACATTTTATCAATCCTCGAGGCAATTTCGCTTACATCTTCGTCTCTTTTTCGCTTACCCTTCTTACCATCCTTATTGGACTGTGATTTAGGGGAAGCTGACTGAGCTTGAGTAGGATTATCAGATGCCATGGGATTAGGAGTATCAGAACCCGTCTCTTCCACAACCTCAATGTCATCCTCCGATGGTAAACTGTTGAAATCGAAGGCATTGCTACCAGTAGCTCCATCCGTTCCGAATATTTCAACCCAATCCTCGTACAGTGGTATCGATTTTTCTCGAAAAGCAGCCAGGTCTGGATGTTGCTGCAAATAATAATTAAATGAATGCATCAAAATTATTTGATAGATCCATGACATCAGATACACCGGTCCTCAGTCTTTATGCTACTTGTATGAAGTTATATTTGTGTTCCATAACTGCTACATTTTGATTGTCAGTTGAAACAAGAGAAAAAAAAAAAAACTTATTATGTGGGAGTTGAGATTCTTAAGGTAATTTCTAGGTGAAAAGAACCAAAATTAGTGAGAGGCTCAGGTAACTCAAGAATTCGTGCCCAACCATGAAAAGTTTAAAAATCAGTGTTCTTATTCTTGGATGACTTAGCAAACAGTGGAATACATAAAGGATCTTCAAAGGCAGGTAAAAGTATGTAAGTGTGTCAACCATGTTTGAAAATTCTAATTCAAATTCATTTCCACCTAATGTAAGTAAACATATTAGATGAAATTTCTAATTCAAATTCATGTTAGAATTAAAACTGCTCAACTTCGGCTACTAAACAGAGATAGTAGCTGGAAATTATCACATTAGAAGTCAGTGATTTTTCACAAGAAATACTTAATAACTAAAGATGTACATACAAGTTGCAGCTTAACATTCTGATCACAATTTTCTCTGCTGTATTAATTCAGCACCACATATAATAATGCAATGTTTATTACCTTAATCATGCTGTCCCAATCGTCGGACAACGCAGTAATCGTCTTCAATGTTGAGTTCCAGCCCATACCGTTTGCGAAATGGCACGATGCGCCTCGCGATATGCCTTTTTCCAAGTATTATATTTCGATAGGATATGAGGGTTACCTTTTAAGTCGGTCCCGGGCAGTTGATGTTTCATATGTGCTTCCAATTGATCTATGAATCCGGTCCGATAGCCGTTTGGAGACTTCCATCCACCAGCGATTATGTCTTTGAAGGCAATCAGAAGCGCACGCTCTTCAACAGACGACCACGAACGCCTACCCCCATTCTTTTTAACCCCACCACTATCACCACGATACATTCCGCTAAAGTTGGATCGTTGCGAAAGTGACATCTGCATATAAATCCAAATCAAATAGCGGTTATCCCAATAAACTGTAATTAACGAGATAGTACTGTACATTCAACTGATTTCAACCCAAAGTATATAGCCACAGTAATCTCAGTACCAAAGACCACACAAAGTTCCAGCATACATTCAAAGTGTATTAAAAAGACTAGAAAATTACAGACACCAAATAAAACTCCCATTTTAGAAAAGGTCTAGGAGGTTTAAATCCAAATACACAGAGTGTTTTAACAGCTTAAGGTTGGATTTAATCATGAATCAGCCACGATTTCTGTATGAGTTCCACATATCCTCCGCAATCTCATCACGAAAATGAGTCCAGGCTGGTGTTGGTTCAACAGATTCGATGTAAACAGCGTCATGTCCGTTAACATTCAGATCGAGGTTGTCCATATCTAACTCAACTTCGAATGGATCAACATCCATCTCCGTGCGAATAAAATTATGGAGTAACGCACAGGCCATGATGATTTGATTCTGTATGGGGATATTGTAAAAAGAAGGGCTTCGAAGGATAGCCCATCTTTTTTTTAAAAATACCCCATGCTCGCTCTATAACCGTCCTCGCCGATGAGTGCCGCTTGTTAAACAACTCACGACCGTTATGGGGAACGCGGCTACCCCATTCTTATATGTGATAACGTACACCACGGAACGGAGACAGAAAACCAGGTCCATTCGTATAACCAGCGTCACAAAGGTAATAATTGCCTGCATTATAAAAAGGCTTGTCAAGAACATATCATCACATAATGCAGATCAACAGCTTAATAGCGATTTGAATATGGATTAATTAAAAATCAAAACATAGGTGAGTGATTGATATAGAGCTACTTAAAAATAGGTTGGATTAAGGAAAAAACAGATTGACCGGAACAATAATGAACCTTCTGGGACACGCAAGCCGTTTGGTCAATGAACCTTCTGGGACACGCAACCCGTTTGGTCGACGTACAGCATCCCTCAAAACACGGCCATCCGCAGCTGATCCCTCCCAACCAGTCAACAAATACATGAAATTACATTTACGGTTACAAACTCCAAGTACGTTTACATGACACTTCCCTTTCTGTGATCGGTACGGTCCTTTTTGATTCTCCGGCACTGTAATCTCAATCAATGTGCCATCTAGTGCACCTAGGCAGCCCTGTTTTCAAAAGGCAAAATACTCAATTAACACTGAAGCACTTGCTCGAATTCTATTATCTTAAAGTATTTCATACGACAAAGACTGCAATAGGATACATATAAAGGATGTAGTTTAACAACAGGAAACATAGTTGAATTTATGAATACCTTAAACCACTTCCACGTATGGTCTATGCTATTTGGGCCCACCGGTGTTTCAGTCGCAAGGAATAACCCATGTAACTTCAACACAGCTTTAAGGACAATGTGAAAATATTTTGAAACCGTTCGTCCTGAACGTTCGAACTCAAACTCAGCCACGCATTGCTTCTTATGATGTGACAGCAATCCTAGAAAAATACAAACCTGTTCGACGACCGTCACTTCTCTGCTATCGGTTAACCCTCCTGATTCCCGTAAAATTATGCATAGATGACCGAGGGCATTCCTACCCATTCGAAGCAGGTTTATACAATCTCTTTCATTCCTCCGTGTGAGGCGATCAAGGTATGTAATACGGCCGGGCAGTCGATCTTTCAAACTATAACTGCAAGAAGCTTCTCCTTCGATCCTACGTCTCTTAGTACTAATTAATGAGAGTAATATCATGGTATCCATTACCATACCAAGCAATACAAACCGAATCGACTCTATAATGAGAAGTGCTCTCTTAGAATCCATCTGGTAAACGAGTCGATGGAGTAGGATGATTCTTCTATGTTGCAGAGACAAAACCAATTTCGAATTGCAGTCAGCAATTTATATTCGAAATCTCAAACTAAAATTACATATTTCTCATCGAAACATTAGGGAAAATTATCAACAATAGACAAACACAGATTTTAATAAGCAAACATATGGAATATGCACCTCTGTTTTTTCTTCCAGACACTACTGAATAAGCAAACGCAACACCAATGCTACATATGCAATTAATGTAATCCCTAAACGGAGATGGACCTTCAAAAACAAAAAAATTAAACACATACCTTACTGCTTAAAGTTGTTGCAACGAATTCTGGCGGCTGGAAATTTCGGGTCGTCACGTAGAATCCTTTTCGCACAGTAGGCAGACAACTATCAGTGCAACGAAAGAAGAAGAAAGCAAAGCAATTAAGAGTAATTTCATTCCGTTTACCTGCTGCCTTGGGTATGAAATTGCTTTGTTCTCTGAATGGCACCCAATTCTTTGTTTGCAAAATATTAGGTTGACAAGTGCGGGAAAACGGAAAATATATAGCGCCAATTTGATTTTCATTCCCGAAAATAAATGGAGCAAACTCTGTACTATAACCTAAGGACAGTTTCGGAATTTGCATAAAAGTTGAAGGGTAACATAATACTTTCGCTCCATCCATTGGCAATGGAGTAAATAGCCACGGCAAAATTCAATGGCTAATTAATGCCCCCTTCTCTTGGTGAAACCTGGGGCTCCGGGAAAATGAGGGATTTGCCAACTTGCAAAGTAAAGCTTTGGCACACCTAGATTAAATACACAAACCTATGGATAACTTAATAGTAAAGACAGAAAGCTTGGAGCAGCAGTTCGAGGCTTTGGAGACACGCACTTCGAGGAGCAGTTCTTCTTTATTTTAATTCTTTCGTTTAATTCTTTTGCTTTTTAGTTTATTTATGTTAAAGAATTCTTTATTTATTTTGATGAATTTTTATTTCATGAATAGCTAAGTTTTTAATTATCTAGCTAGAGATTATAGATTCGATTTGGATATTGTGAGACCTAAACGTTTTTATTAATTCATGTTTATTCAGACATTTATCTTATCTCCGTGTTTCGTGTTTATTGTGATTAGTCAATTTCGGGATAGTGCACCATCTCTAGGTTGTTTAATTTGCATATAGCCAATCATGATGCTTGAAGTGTATGTAAAGTTGATTGATAAATTGTGGTAAATTAGTGACAGAGTTTTAGCGATAGAGTTCCTCGTTCACTAAGGGATTTGATAATCTAATTTAAATCTTGCGTGTGTCACGACTTGGTTGATTGGGGTTGGTGTTTTTATGATTCTTAATGCTGGGAATTCATTAAATCCTGTCGAGTGTTTCTAGGGGTTGTGAATTTGTTAGGGAAGATAACTGTCGAGTGTCTCTAGGTTATCCAATTAATTAAGTAAAAACGAGGTTGAGTCGAGTGTCTCTATCAAGTATAGTCAATCTGTCTGAACAACTTGAATTTATCTTTGAGTCAATGATCAATATAACAATTCGAATCGAATATCCCTGGCTAGCTAATTTTCCTCTCTGATTGAGTTAATACTACGTGATCTTACTTGCTTAGTTTTAGTTAGCTTTTTAATTCTTGTTATTTATTTTAAGGGCGAATTACATACGGGTCCCTCAGGTATGGCCTAATTACACAGCGGTCCACATAACTTTGGATTTTACATGACAGTCCCTAAGGTTTGATTCCGTTAGAGGTCCCTAGGGTTCCGTTAGAATTTTGACCAAAATGACCAAAATGCCCCCAACCCCCAAGGACTGGATTGTAATTAGGCCAAATCTCAGGGACCCGTATGTAACTATGTTTAAATTATATTAAAAAATTAGTATTTATAATTAATATATATAATTACTAATTTTTATTGATTTAGTAAATACTAATCTTGCTAATATTATATAAATATTTTTAATTAATCATTAAATATAAATTATTATTAATTCTTAATTTTAATATATACTAATATTGTTAATTATTACAGAAACACTTCAACTAGTCATTAAATGCTCATCTTATTAATATTATCTCTATGATTATTTATTAAATACTAATAATACTAATATTATATTTTTTTTGAAAAAAATATACTAATATTATATCAATACTTTTAATTAATTTAAATATAAATTGTTTTCAAAATGCATACACATACAATTAGAGATCACAAGTTCTAAAATTTAAAATATTTAAAGTTAATAATTTTAATAAATACTTTTAATTAATACTAATATTGTTTATTAATTATAAAATACAGATTAATTTATATAAAATATGCATAATTACATATATATTTAATTATAAATACTAATTTTTTAATATAATTTAAACATAATTACATACGGATCCCTGAAGTTTGGCCTAATTACAATCCAGTCCTTGGGGGCATTTTGGTCATTTTGGTCAAAATTCTAACGGAACCCTAACGGAACCCTAGGGACCTCTAACGGAATCAAACCTTAGGGACCTGTATGTAAAATCCAAAGAGACGTGGACCGCTGTGTAATTAGGTCAAACCTCAGGGACCCGTATGTAATTCGCCCTTATTTTAATTGCATACTTAGGTTAGAATAATTCTAAAAACCCCCATTTTTAATTGTTACTTCTCGTGAATAACTTGGAATTGTTAGAAATAAGTCAACCAGTCTCTGTGGATCGACCCTGGTTGCACTATACTCTGTGTTTAGTCCTTGAATAGGATTTATATTTATTTTTGACGGATTCGACACCTGTCAGTTTTTGAATCCATAGGCCGAAGAAAAAGAAGTTACACTGCCAAGTGCCAACAAGACCCACCAGGGTTCCTGATGCAGTCAAGCATCGTGGTTTTGTTGCCTATGAGCGAGAGGGTGTTTCATATAGAGATCGCAATGTTAGAATGACTGATTGGAATGAAGTTATGGAAGAGGCAAAACCAGGGCCACTGTTGAAAACACAGTCCGCTCGCTGCATGGATTGTGGTACACCTTTCTGTCATCAGGTATACAAAATTTAGTGATGATGAACTTTATTGCTATATTTTCTTGAGAAAACAGATTATAATGGATCAAAATTTACAGGAGAACTCGGGATGCCCTCTTGGGAATAAGATACCTGAATTCAATGAGTTGGTTTACCAAAACAGATGGCGTGAAGCATTGGACCGGCTCTTGGAGACCAACAACTTCCCTGAGTTCACAGGCCGTGTGTGTCCTGCACCGTGTGAGGGTTCTTGTGTACTTGGCATCATAGAAAATCCAGTCTCTATCAAGAATATTGAGTGCTCTATCATAGATAAAGCGTTTGAGGAGGGATGGATGGTTCCAAGGCCTCCTTCAAAGAGAACAGGGTATAATATAATATTCTACGTTTGCTTTCTATACTAGTGGGAAGAAATTTAAGATTCAATTGCTCCATCATTTTCAGAAAAAGGTGGCTATTATTGGAAGTGGCCATTCTGTTGACGGTTTTTGAACAAAATGGGCCATTCTGTGACGGTTTTTGAACGTGCCGACAGAATTGGTGGGCTAATGATGTATGGAGCGCCTAATATGAAGGCAGACAAGCTTCACGTAGTTCAGAGGCGTGTTGATCTTATGGAGAAGGAAGGGGTTGACTTCGTGGTCAATGCTAATGTTGGAAAAGATCCAACCTTCTCATTAGAACATCTCCGAGAGGATCACGATGCCATTGTTTTGGCTGTGGGAGCCACCAAACCAAGGTGTCGAATCATACTTTCAGATAGTAGGAATTTGTTTTCTAAATTTCAAGGATGAATTAACCAACTGTGAGTGAAATTTGCAGGGACCTTCTTGTTCCAGGACGGGAACTTTCTGGAGTTCATTTTGCGATGGAATTTCTTCAAGCAAATACGAAAAGTCTTCTCGACAGCAATCTTGAGAATGGGAACTATATCTCTGCTAAGGGTAAGAAGGTGATTGTGATCGGTGGAGGTGATACTGGCACAGATTGTATTGGGACTTCGATTAGACACGGTTGCAGTAGCATTGTAAATCTCGAGCTTCTTCCTCAGCCACCCAACACCAGGGCTCCTGGCAATCCTTGGCCTCAGGTTCGATCAATTAAGAAAAATTAATAAACAAATAAAAGCCTCTGTATCTTTCTTGAATCACAAAATTAAATTAAACTTCGAATTTCTTGAATATTGGCAGTGGCCCCGTATATTCCGTGTGGATTATGGGCATCAGGAAGCTGCCACAAAGTTTGGTAAGGATCCTAGATCATATGAAGTGTTGACGAAACGTTTTATTGGGGACGAAAATGGAGTGGTGAAAGGACTTGAGATTGTGCGTGTGCAATGGGAGAAGGACGCTAGTGGAAGGTTCCAATTCAGGAAGTTGAAGGTTCGGAAGAGATTCTTGGAGCTGATTTAGTCTTGTTTGCAATGGGATTCCTTGGCCCTGAAGAGGTATATATTTTTGAAATTACACATGCTTCCCCCCAATATTCATTTTCACCTTAAAATTGCCGAGTACATTGATTTTTCATAATGCGTGAATGATGGTGTAATCCAAAATTTAGTCAACATTTTCCAATTTTGATTACAATTTGATGATGATCAAGAAAGGGGTATTTATAAATTTTTGAATAGAAGAGGGGAAGTTTCTGTAATAATGCATACTTACAGGGGCGATTGCTCTTATGTTTCTCTTTTTTGTTCCCAGAACTGAACCCATTCTATAAACGCTTATGTTTCTCTTTTTGTTCAGACGCTTGCTGACAAACTCGGAATAGATCGAGACAACAGATCGAACTTCAAAGCAGATTATGGCCGCTTTGCTACGAGCGTAGAAGGTATATTTGCAGCAGGTGATTGCCGGCGTGGCCAGTCTCTGGTGGTGTGGGCCATCTCTGAGGGCAGACAGGCAGCCTCACAAGTTGACAAATTTCTCATGAAAGATGAAAATGATACCACCCGTGAAGGTTCTGTAGACAGGCAGCAAGACAGCAGCAGAGAAAGAGTGATGACATAATCTTGTTTGAGTTTCATTCTGCTGTTCATACATGGTTCTAAAACTAGGAAGCTGAATTTCTCTTGCTCTCTGGTGAAGGGCTTGTCGTTGGAAGGCGTGTGGGATTAGAACTAAGCAGGGGTTGTTGGTTTAGAAGAAATGATAGGCATAGGATTGTAGGATTTCTGGTAGTTTGTTGGTTTTGTGTTTATAAGGTGGTTTGATTGTTGGTTGGTGGTGTTCCAAGTGCTGGCCGGTAATTTTCAGTCATCCATATTTTTTTTTTTTTTGAGAAACCGTGACATTAAGATCGTTTGTCCTGTAGGGTTTTCAAGGAGGTCCGCATAAAAATCAGCCCTAAGTGGGAAATTGCAAAAGTTCATGAACACTAAAAGTCTCTTAACGAATTCTAAGATATGTATGTAGCTTGGCATGAATTCTAAGAAACTATCCAGCTTTACATCAAAGACGATCTTATACACAATGTTCTTAATTGGCATGTTCCAATCGGACCCAAAACAACACCACAGGAAATAAACATATTCAGTCTCTCCGTGAATTTATAGGTCATGATTCGAGTCCCACTTGGGGGTTTACGTGTGTCCGAACAAAGAAAAAAAAGATCCCACCTAAGGGGTGTATTTGTAATATCTATCCCTGTAATCCAAGTTTCTTTCTCCATTTACTTTAAACATATTCAGTCTTCTGTCCTCTCTCTTACACTGGAAAAACACTGTTTTACAACTCTTCTGTCTTCTTGAACTCAATTCAATAATGTTTTGCTAAAAAAATAACAGTAAACAATACATTATAATGCGTAAATTTATTTTTGCATTTTGCATTTCTCTCTGTTCATTTTTTCCTTTTCGGTTTCAAATATAAAACTGAAAATTAGAGTATTCAATGCTATAGAAAATCAGGATATTCTTCTATTGAGAATTTTCCCGGATCAATTTAGGTAGGGCTGTAAATGGATATTCGAAAATCCGATATCCGTTCGCATCCGAATTCGTTTACAGAGGATATTATCCGAATCCGTCTCAAGAGGATATTATCCGTATTCGATTATAGACATCCGAATTATAAACGGATAAGGATATGGTAATAAGGCATCCGATCCGTTTAACATCCAATCCGTTTCATTATCCGTTAGATATATCCGTTATCCGATTTATCCGTAATCCGTATCCGATAAATAATGTATTATATTAAAATATATACACAAAACTGTGTATGTATGATAGATTATTACTATTAAGTAAATTTTTTAGCGCATTTATTAAAGAAAAACCTTAGGTTTTATTAGTAACTATATGTTCACGTCAATATTCATATAGAGATAATATAATTAACATATATTATGTTATTAATAAAAGTATTATATTTCAAATTAATTATATGATAAAATTTATAATTTCACCACATTTATACATTCGCTAAAACATAAAAATGATCTATATAGATATACTTATTATTTCTCTATTAGTCTAAAATATATATATTCAAAGTTATATAATTATTAAATAATTTATCTATAAATGAATAGTTGATAATCTGATTAAAAGTTCGAAGTTATATAAATAAATAATTTATGTCAAATTTTGAATAGTTGAAAATCCGATTAAAATCCGAATCCGTCCGAATCCGCCTTGTATCCGTATAAAAAGGATATTATCCGAATTCGATTTAAAAGGATATTATCCGTATCCGTCCGAATCATAAACGGATAAGGATATGGTAATCATACATCCGATCCGTTTATTATCCGTTTACACCCCTAAATTTAGGCATGCATATCTCATCAATAGACAGTGAGACCTATACATATAGCTGATGATAAAATAAAATAAAAAAACCGAAAATGATTGTTCTTCCATTTTCAAATACAAGTATACAACGGATCTAAAACTCTGAAATGCTCATCAAATTCTTCTCTCTCTTGGAGCATGACAAGAAAACAATTTCAATTAGGTACCTGCCAACAAAAAAGAAGTCGTTTTGATCTCGCAAAAGCATGCAGTAATATACCAAAATAGTTGAATGAATTGGTCACACTTACGTTGTTTCTCAAGCTTCGCTTTAGCTTGCCTACATATATCATTTTTGTCACGTACAACCAATCTCCCATCTTGCTGAAAAAATTAAAATAAGCATATCTCCACGAGTTCTTAAGCACCAAAGTTCCCACGATTCCCCAAAATCCAACGATGAACCCCATAATGATAGGTATATAGAACTCGTGCGAATGCAACTGGGCCATAAAGCCATCATCATCAACATTCTCCTGCTTTCCATAGTGAGGTGTGGATGGCTTGGGCTCATCTCCAGGACATCTCGTCAGAGGGGGTCCGCAAAGTCCATTATTCGGCTCATAAGAGGATGGCTCAAAGGTCTGAAGCTGAGTACCTGATGGAATTTCACCTGACAAATGGTTGTTCGACAAGTCCAGAACAGCCAAGCGGTCCAACTTTGCCAGACCCTTTGGAATCTCACCAGAGAAGAAGTTTTTTGACAAATCAAGAATTTCTAGCATCTCCATCTCACCAATGTTGGGAATTATGTGTCCACTTAAATAATTTCTAGAAAGATTCAAGGAAATTAATGCCCTTAGTTGGGAAAGCTCGTTGGGGATGTTCCCAATTAATTTGTTGCTTGAAAAGTCAATGAGCTTAACAAGTCCCACCGTGTTTTTCCCATATTCGGCCTGTTGTCGCTTCCATTGTAGGAAGACATGGTCAATGTCTGCATTAACCACAAAACCCTCAAAAGCAATTCTGATAACCCAGCTCTCAAAGCTGGCATCCTTTTGAAACAAAGATGTGAAATTGTTGAAGCATTGAGGAAGTTTTCCAGATAGGAAGTTCCTAGACAAGTCAAAGATTTGAATTCGAGTAAGATAGCAGATTTCTGTCGGAATCTCTCCAAAGAAATTATTGTGCCCAAGGCTCAAAATTTTCAACTCTAGAAGGTGTGTTCCTATCCAGACAGGGATATTTCCTTGTAGATTATTTTCTCCAACATCAAGCATTTGCAAGTCTGAGCAATTCATCAAAGTGGAAGGCAATTTTCCTGAGAAATTATTATTGCGCAATTGCAACATATTAAGCTCCGACAGAGAGCCTAAAGAGTGTGGAATACTTCCAGAAAAAATATTATTGGACAAATTGAGAATTTCCAAGTTTGTATTGTTCTCCCAACAATCAGGAAGTTCTCCTGACAATTGATTATTTGACAGGTCAAGTACGTACAAATACCCATAGGAAGTTGTGCATATTGATGAGATTGACCCCACAAACATATTATTTGAGAGTAGTAAAAATTCAAGGGAATCGTTAGGTGGCAATGGTAAGGGACCTGAAAAATTATTGGAACTAATATCCAGTATCCCATCATTCATGGAAGGCAAATCAGGAATGCTACCAATAATCTGGTTATGAGAGAGGTTTAAGTAACTTATTTTGGTGGGGAAATCCCAGAACCATTTAGGCGCTTCCTCTGAGATGCCATTATATGAGAGATCCAGCTCAGAAAGTTTTGTCTGCGTACGAAGCCATGTTGGAAAGCGAGGACCCATGTAGGTCGATGCTAGATTTAAAATATTCAATTGAAAAGGAGGAATCCAATCATCACTAAAATTGAAGGCAAACAAACTAAAGGACAAATCCAACCTTTTCAAGTTGTGGAGTTTGGAGAGATGGATTTCAGAGATTGTTCCTGAAATGGAATTGAATGACAGATCCAATACTTCAAGGATGGAAAGTTGCCAAAGACTTGTAGGTAGCGATGTCAGTTTATTGCCGCCAAGATATAATTCTCTCAATGAAACAAATGCGCTCAAATCTGGCACTGATCCACTAATTTGATTCCCAGACAAATCCAAAACACGAAGTTTAGAAATATGTACAAAGCCACGTGGAAAATGCCCACTCAATTGATTGTTTTGTAACTGCAAAATCCTCAAGGAACGAAGACACGTAACATCAGGCACCGAACCAAAGAGATTATTTCCCCGCAACTCTAGAATCTCTAGTGACTGCATTGCTCTAGCACATAAATTGTAAAATAATTCGGAAAGAGATTCTGAGAAGCTATTGTCTGATAGATCTAGCGTTTGTAAATGACTTAGATTTCCAAAGGATTTTGGAATTCCACCTGTTAGTTGATTCCCTGATAGATCTAAGCTACGGAGGTTACAACTTATATTGAACAACCAATGGAAAGAGGAAGACGTGAGGCCTGTGTAGGATAGATCAAGAATAGAAAGAGATGTTGAAGAAGAGTTAACAACAGAGAAATGCTTAGGGAAATGACAATTACTCAAATTGTTACCGCTCAAATCAAGCGAGGAGAGAGATGCGAGATGAGAAAGCCAATGGAAGTTATCAACCTCGAGACCGTAATTTTCCCCAAGATCAAGTGTCCTGAGGTTGGTAAGATTAGCCAACTGATTTCGAACAACACCAGAAAGACGGCAGTCGTGAAAATTCAAGTATTGCAATTTATCCATGGAACCAATGAAATCTGGGAACTCAACATTTCCATATCCAAAATAAATGCAACTGAGGTCCAAATGAGTCAAATACTTCAACTCAAGCAGGGCACTACTGATATTCTCACCTCTCAATGGCATAGAATAGTTTTTACAAGTACTAAGTTGGAGAGCGATTACATGACCTGAGTCGTGACTGCACTCGATTCCCTGCCATTGGCAGCATTCCCTTTTGTGTTCCTCACTTCCCCACGATGACAGAAATCCACGTTCATCTATAAGGCCTTTCTTGAACTCGAGGAGAGCTTCTCTCTCCTTTTCAATGCACCTATATTCATTTCCTGTTGTAAAAACAGAATTATAAGCAAGCAAACACAACATTATTATTAGCTGTAATACATTACAACATTCTGCCATCTCTCACAAAATATATAGATATTATTATGGTTTTAAATCTTATTGTTTTTTGGATTCGTTAATTGCTTAGGGAGACTAGTAATATATATAGCAGCATTCGTGTTCCTTTATCCAGACCTTTTACAAGCACTATATTCCATTTATTAGCTCTTTTCAGATTTTCCTAACCACAAACCAATTGATAGAAGCCCGATTGACTCTCGAAGTATTCACGACACATTCAATGGGAAATTAAATTGATGGATCATCCCTCATAATTTAGCTGAATTCTTTTTTTCAAATAATCATAATTTTAAATAAAATTATGTGAATCTATAGCTTCAGAGGACTCTGAAGTCAAGTCTTTGGATGTACATTGTGGAAAAGATTAATAGTCTGATTGGACAATCAAGTCAAGATGGGGATAGTCCAATCTCTTTCGATCTATTGTCCAACTGGTTTGTTTAAAATAGCCTCCAAATTTCTGGGAAATTTTAAAAATCATCTCTAAAGCTATAAAATGGATATCCGTATTCATCCTTGTTCGAATTCATTTAAAGACAATATTATTCGTATCTATTCAAATAGAATATTATCCGTATTCCATTATAGAAAACCGAATTATAAATTGATAAGGATATGATAATCAAACATCCAATCCTTTTATACCTTCGTTTGATATACCTTTATCCGATTTATACGTAATCCGTATTCAATAATATATATTCTTTTATACCTTGATGAAGCAAATATTAAATATATTATATAATCATTTGAAAATTATAAAAAATAATAATAACAATACAAATAATAAAAAATTATAAAATTTCAATGAATTGGAATTTGAATATAGGATAATTCACTAATCGGATATTCTAACGAATACTGATAATCCGATATTCGGATAATATCCGTTGGATATGAATAGTATTTTTATTATTCATCGGATAACAAATTTGCTAAACGGGTTCGGATTCAAATAATGCATATCCACTTCGTTAATTATCCGTTCACCCCCCTAATTATCTCTCACAAAAAATAGAAGCTAAAAAATAAATAACGATTTGGTTCCACTTAAACAAACCAATTTTTGGTAATGGATCATCGAGTTTTTCATCATCAGACATCACATAAGTTCTCCTCTATGATGAACTTTTGCACAAGAATGAGGAATACGAACATATAACATAATACGGAGATTGAAATAAAAACATGATATAATATAGATGCAATAATATATATCTTTTTCAAAATTTTCCACGTAGCAAGCATTTGACCCAAGTTCCTCGCGACACAAGGCCAAAATACTAATACCCTGTTCATGAAATGAATAGGAAAAAAGTATAATATAGGTTCGAATTAATTTTTTTCCCTTAAAATTTACCTTTTCCAAACATTTCTCAAAGTAGCACGCATTTATGAAATGCGTATAAGGGGGGTTCAGTTGATTATGAAGTCAAGGTCTTTGAAAGTTATATATAGGGCAGTATCAATGACATCATTAATAGATATGTGCCTTCACCTAAATAAATACACGAACAAATTCTTGGAGATCTGTAAATACAATCATTATAGTTGTAGTATCAAAATGTTATACTTCCTTATCTGGTTTTTCTTTGGCACTATAATATTATATATTGTTTAGAGGTGGCAAAATGGGTTGAACCCAATGGGTCCAACTCATTATAGGTGGGTTGGGTTGGGTTGGTTTTGATGAAATTTAAATTGGGTTGGTTTGGGTTGGGTCAATGATGGGTTAGGAAAGTAATGGGTTCTTCATGGGTTATGGTGGCTTGATATTAGGTTTGAATTGAGTCTTTAATGGTTTAAGATTAATTATCCAATTTTAATGTTTTATTACTATTTTACCCTCCCCATAAATTAAATATTATATTTTTATTCATAAATTTTTTAAACATAATTACACATTTTTTACACATACTAACACATATTTACACACACTAACACAATTTTACACATATTTTCACACAATAACATATTTTTTACACACATTTACACACTAACATAATTTTACACGTATTTTCACACACGAACACGATTTTTAACTCGTTTGTCAAATTTTCAACCTGCTCTATTTATTTTAGACTCGTTTGACCAATTTTGGATCAATTTCACCCATTTTTCAACCCGTTCAATCTATTTTGGACTCGTTTGACCCGTTTTTGACCATTTTAACCCGTTTTTCGACTTATTCGACCAATTTTGGACTCGTTTGACCAATTTTGGACCCGTTTCATCCATTTATCAACCTATTAGACCTGTTTTGGACTTATTTGGCCCATTTTGAGCTCGTTTCACCTGTTTTTCAACTTGTTCAACCTATTTTGGACTCGTTTGACCCATTTCAGACCATTTTTATCGGTTTTTCGCCCTATTCGACCAATTTTGGACTCGTTTGATCAGTTTTGGATCTCTTTCACTCGTTTTTCAACCTATTCGATCTATTTTGGACTCGTTTGGCCCATTTTAGACCTATTTCACCCATTTTTTTGTGTGTTTGAATTATTTTAGACCCATTTGATCCGTTTTTTGACTTATTCAACCCATTTTGGACTTGCTTCACCTATTTTTCAATATGTTTGATTTATTTTGAGCCTGTTTCACCCGTTTTTTGACTTGTTCAACCTATTTTGGACTTGTTTGACCCATTTCAGACCATTTTTACCGGTTTTTCGCCCTATTCGACCAATTTTGGACTCGTTTGATCAGTTTTGGACCTCTTTCACTCGTTTTTCAACCTATTCGATCTATTTTGGACTCGTTTGGCCCACTTTAGACCTATTTCACCGATTTTTTATGTGTTTGATTATTTTAGACCCATTTGATCCATTTGTTGAATTGTTCAACCAATTTGGACTTGTTTCAACCTATTTTTAGCATGTTTACTCTAACGTATCATATATATCCAAATTTGGTGAATATGATCTAAAATGGGCCAAATAGATCCAAAATAAGTAAAATGGATCCAAATGGGTAAAATGGATCCAAATGGGTAAAATGTGGGTTAAATGGATCCAATTGGGTAAAATGTGGATAAAATGGATCCAAAATGGGTAAAATGGATCAAAGTGGGTAAAATGGATCCAAAATGGGTAAAATTGATCCAAATGGGTAAAATTGATCCAAATGGGTAAAATGGATCCAAGTGGGTAAAATAGATCCAAAATGGGTAAAATGTATCCAAATTGGTAAAATGGATCCAACTAGGTAAAATAGATCCAAAATGGGTTAAATGATCCAAATGGATAAAATGTGGGTTAAAATGGATCTAAGTGGGTAAAATGGATCCAACTGGGTAAAATGGATCCAAATGGGTAAAATAGATCCAAAATGGGTAAAATAGATCCAAATGGGTAAAATGGAGCCAACTGGGTAAAATAGATCCAAAATGGGTAAAATGGATCCAATTGGGTAAAATGGATCCAAATGGGTAAAATGGATCCAAATGGGTAAAATGGATCCAAGTGGGTAAAATAGATCAAACTGAGCTAAATGGATCCAAATGGGTAAAATATGGGTTAAATGGATCCAACTGGATAAAATGTGGGTAAAATGGAATCAAGTGGATAAATTGGATCCAAAATGGGTAAAATGGATCCAAGTGGGTAAAATGGATCCAAATTGGATCGAAATGGGTAAAATTGATCCAAGTGGGTAAAATAGGTCTAACAGGTTGAAAAACGGGCGAGATGGGCTTCAAACGGTTCAAAACGAGTCTAAATAGATTTAACAGGTTCAAAAAAGGGTTAAAATAGCCCAAAATGGGCCAAACGAGTCAAAAATAGAATGAACATATCAAAAAACGGGCGAAATAGGTTAAAAACGGATCAAATTAGTCCAAAATAGGTCAATTAGGTCGAAATACGGGTTGAAATGACAAAAAATGGGTCAAACGAGTCTTAAATAAGACAAACAAGTCGAAAAACGAGTGAAACGATCCCGAAATGAGTCAAATGATTTCAAAATAGGTCGAATAGGTCGAAAAACGGGTGAAAGGGGCCCAAAACGAGTTGAACGAGTCTAAAATAGGTCGAACAGGTTGAAAATTGGGTGAAATGGGTCCAAAATGGGTCAAACGAGTCCAAAATAGGTCGAACAGGTTGAAAATTGGGTGAAATGTGTCCAAAACGGATCAAATGATTACTAAAAAGGTCGAATAGGTGGAAAAACGGGTGAAAAAGGCCCAAAACGAGTCGAGCGAGTCAGAAATAGGTCGAACAGATTGAAAATTAGTTGAAATGGGTCCAAAACGGGTCAAACGAGTCCAAAATAGGTCGAATATGAAAAACGGGTGAAACAGATCAAAAATGGGTTAAACGAGTCTAAAATAAAACGAACATGTCGAAAAACGAAAAAACGGACTCAAAATAGACCAAATGGGTTGAAAAAATATTAATTGTGTCAAATAAATCCAAAATAAGTTAAATATATTAGTGAAGGGTATATTGGACATTTAAGTACTTGAATTGAATTGGAACTCATTAATAAATCCATTATTGAACCCACTAGCAAATCATTAAAACCCACCACAACCCATCAAAAACCCATTAAGAACCCAACCCATTAACAACCCATTAGTATAGAACCCATTTTTGACCCAAACCATTTAGACCCAACCCATATGAACCCAACCCAAACCCAGCCCAATCCACCCATTTGCCACCCTATTATTGTTCAATGGCTCAGTCAGAATTTTAATATACAGGATGAGATTAAAATTTAGAAAAGGTTTTAAGATTTTAGGGGAGTAAAAGAAGACGAACAAAAAAATAATAATGATAAAAAATGAAAGGATAAAATTTATTTTTCTAAAGTCACATATAAAATCTTTAGGGGAAGGACCTCGTTAATAAGTATTTATGTTACTTTTTTTTTCTTTCCATCTAATTTATTTTTGGGAAGCTAATTTAATTATGTTACCTAAATAAGCCGTCGACGACTGGCAGGCCCATTGACCCTCAAAGTCTTTACAAACGTTTAATGGGGAAAAATAAATTGATGGATCATTTTTTTTTTTTTTTTGGATGAAAATAAAATTACGTGAAATCTTTAATTTTGGGAGACTCTCAAAGTCAAGTCTTTGGAAGTATACATGGTGGACTATTATGTCAAGACGGGGACAGTCGAATCTTTTTCTATTCATTCTCCAAATATGTAATTCTTCCATTTAAAATTAGCTCCAAATTTCTACGGTAAAAAAAAAAAAAAAAATCTGAAGAAAAATAGAAGCTGAAAAATGAATAATAATAGTAGTAGTAGAAGGAGGAGGAGCAGCAGTAGTAGTAGTTTTTATATATGAAGTATAAAAGATTATATTTTGAAATATTAACATACATAATAAAAATAAGGTAATTTACATCCAGATACCCTCTGTTATACGAAATTATCACTAAAAACCCTGTCAAAAAAAAAAATACCATAAAAAACCCTATATATTTAAAAATGTGTACAAAAAACCCTGCAACGAGAACGTGCGTTACACGCGAGTTGACTGCAAGTATGATTGAGTTTTTTTATCACTTTTTCACCTGAAATGACTATTTTGCCCATGTATTAATTTAATAGAAAAACAAAAAAAAAAGAAAAAAAAAAGGAAAGAAAAGGAAAAATGGGGGAAGACTTCGTCTTCTTCCCCCCCTGTATGGAGGTCCTCTTCCCCCTGTACAAGCATCACCATCATCGCCGGCGCACCATCACCAACGGCCAAACCACAACCATCAACCATCGTCTCTCTATTTTGCCCATGTATTAATTTAAATTAAAAAAAAAAAAAGAAAGAAAACGAAAGAAGGGGGAAGACTTCGTCTTCTTCCCCCCTGTACAACCATCACCATTATCCCGGCGCCCCTCACCGCCTGGAGAGAAGAGAGCCGCGGCGGGGAGAAGAGAGCTGCTGCCGCCTGGAGATGGAGAGAAGAGAGCTGCGGCGGTGGCGGAGATCGAGAGGGGGGGGGGGGATGGCGGAGATCTAGAGGCGGAAGGGAGATCTTCGGCGATCTGTGAGGCAGTGGAGGTGGAGAGAAAGTAGCTGCGACGTTCGACGGCGGAGATCGAGAGGCGGCAGTGGTGTTCGCGGCGGGAGGTGGGGACGCGGCGGCGAAGGTCTGAGGAAGACGATGTATATGTATATACAGATATATGTGTGTGCATATATATATATATTAATCATTAATATAGTGTATAATATATACATATTTTAATTTTCATGATAATTTATTAATTTATTAATATTTTTAGTAAATATGGTATTATAATTTAAAAATGTAATTTGCATATTATAAAATTTTAATTTGAATTTTTTTATATTTTTTTTGAAAGATTAACTATAAATATATTTTAAATGTTTTTTATAAATTCATTATATATATTAAATTAGTTATTATAATTATTATATAATATATATATATTATATATTTATAACACTATTTAATAGATATAATAATATAATTTAAATTTTATAAATTTATTGTATAATATAAATATATATGTATATATATATTAAATAATATGTAAGTGTATGTGTACTGTACATATATTTTATTAATATGCATAATATGTATTATGTATATTATATATATATATATATATATATATATATATATATATATATATGCAATAAATTTGTTAATATATTGATATAATGTACAAGGGTATAATGGACTTTTCAACCTTTTTCGTTGACCAAATGGGAGTAGGGGGCGGTGAGTTTATTTAATAAAACACATGGTTTTTTGGATCATTTTTTTTTTCGTAGGGTTTTTTGTTATGATTTCGAATAACACAGGGTTTTTTGGGTTGTTAGCTCAATAAAAATATAAAGTCGTGTATATGAGGTATTATGTTAACAAAAATACGAAATGATTTTTGTGGGAAGGAAGAGTGACGTGTTATGTCATTTCCTTTGTCTTTAAGGCTATTTTGGTAAATTTGTCAAAAATCAGGAGTGAATCTAATTATAAATTTAAAGTGGGAGGTTAGTATCGATACTTTTTTTACATAAATATTTGTAATCTGCTTTGAAGTTCGATTTGTTGTCTCGTTCTATTCCATGTTTGCCAGCAAGTGTCTGAACAAAAAAGATAAAACATAAATATTTTTTATCTGAATCAGGTATTACCGTCAACTAAAGTAATTAGTCCCCTGCTGACTTGCAAACACTTCATAGGGTGGGGTAGCTAGCCAGGAAATTTAAAGTTGCTCCATACCACTAAAAGATACACATAAATCTTGATAAATGAATAGTTCAAAAGCCTCATCAGAGTTCAAAGGCTTTTCAAATAAGAATCCAAAGGCTTTTCTTGCCTCCTCCATGACTCCATCCTATCGTTCTTTTCTTACATGCTAACTAGAGAATTACCAACACAACTGACATTTGCAAGATTCAATTTCAGCGCATGACCATATATCAAATGTTCACCTAATCTTGGATTGAAGGTATTTCCACAACCCTTCAACAGAGTAGCAAAAATGTGAAACGGTTTGGTTTAACTCCACCCTCTGTTATCATCCTTTAATACAATTCAATAGTTTCAATATATATTGTGTCCTGCATTTTGCATATATCCTGTTATATATGATTGCGGTCCATGACGTCATTGACATGGCATTATGACCCGACATTCTATATATTAAAGGCTTTCCTTGAGTTAATCACTCAATCATAGATCCACCAAACTAACATCCCACATAGACATCTGAACACAAACCATTCTTGAAATTGAGCCCAAATTCAAGAATCGTGTACCTAATTCGTCATATGGTATATCTAAATCGCCATATGTGTTATCTGCTCCCGAAATTGGGGAGCTAACTCAAATTATGCATTTGAATTGGGGAGTGAACTAAAATTTTTTTAGACCTGGGGAGCAAACTAAAAATTTTTCAACCCATGGGGAGTTTTCTCAAATTCCCCCTTCTCTTTGTTATTTGTTGCTCTCGTCAATGGTGCATACATAGCAGATTTTCTTTCCAAGTGAATCGTTAACTAGGCCTAATTGTCTCTCATCCCATTTTCCAAGTGAATCGTTAACTTGGTCATCTTTACTCGGTTACTGAATACATTATAATAGATAAGGCTGGCTTCCACTTGTGGAATTCGTCCATTGATTAGCCCTTTTCAGCTTTTCCCAAAAGCCGTCGAGGACCAGCAATTGACTCTCAAAGTCTTTACAAACGTTTAATGGGTAAAAATAAATTGATGGATCATAATTTTGATAAAAATAAAATTACGTGAAATCTTTAATTTTGGGAGACTCTCAAAGTCAAGTCTTTGGAAGTATACATTGTGGACTATCATGCCAAGACGGGGACAGTCGAATCTTTTTCTACTCATTCTCCAAGTATGTAATTCTTCCATTTAAAATTGAGAAAAATACACGAAACTACCTTGTGTTTGACGAAAAGAGTTAAAAAAACCTCACACATGGAATATCATCAAAAAAAAACCCTGTGTTTTCTAAATTTTACAAAAAAAACCCTGAGCGTGTTGTTTGTCCTGCACGCGCGTTGACTACGTGTAGAAATATGTTTTTTTTGGATAAAATATCTATAATGCCCTTAATATATATAGGGCTTATATATATATATTATATTTATTATAATATTATATTATATTGCTTCTCCCACACTTCCACCACTTATCAATCAGTCCTCAAATCGCTCTCCATTTCCCACCAATTCAGCTCCATTGATAAACTCTTAAAGCAAGTCAGGGTACAAAAGATTTTCCTTCGGCCTTCCGTTTATGGGTTGGTAATTCGGTCCCTTGTTACCGGGAGGAGAACCCATTCTGCATTTTTAGTGTTTTCTGAGGTCATTTTTGTTATTCCGGAGATTGGGCCTGAGGTTTGTAACTCTCTGCTCGCTGCTCTGTCGGCCGATGGGAGGATGACGAATGCGCACAAGGTGTTTGAAGAAATGATTAAGAGAGGTGTGAGGTTGAGTACTCTTGGGTTTGGTTTTTTTATGTGGTGGGCTTGTAGAAACAAGGGCCTGGATGAGATTTTGAGTTTGGTGGATGATGTTATGAACGTTGATTTTTCGGGAATTGATGGGTCGACTATTGCACTTTTTGTGGTTCATGGACTGTGTGCAGAGTCGAGGACGAAGGATGCAATGATTGCGTTGGAGGAGTTAAGGAGTCGAGGACGAATTTTATAAAAATACACTTATGTCCGTAAAGGTTTTGTGAGTGTTACATATAATGTATGACCAAAAATACAAAATCGTCCCTAAAAGTATATATAATAAGAGAAATACATTATACACATAGGATAGAGAGAGAATTACATCCAACTACCCTCGGTTTAGATCTAATTACAACCCGATTCCTATTTTTTTTTAAATATTACATTATAGTCCCTTTGTTTCTTGTTTCGTGTGAGGTCCATTAACGAATTTTATAAAAGTACACTTATATCCCTGAAGGTTTTGTGAGTGTTACATATAATGTATGACCAAAAATACAAAATCGTCCCTAAAAGTATATAAAAATTAACAAATTAATAAGGTTTAGGGATTATAATGTAATATTTAAAAGAATAGGGATCGTGTTGTAATTAGGCCTAAATTGAGGGTAGTATGTGTGTGTGTGTGTGTGTGTTTATAAGTAATTGTATATACATATCTAAATAATATAATTTTTAATGAAAATATATAAATATCTATGTATATTTTTATTTATTAATAATATTTTTAAATAATAGAAATACATTATACACATATAATATTATATATAAATATAAAATATTGTATATTTTATTATGTATATATTTATTTAGTATATATATGTATAAGTAATTGTATATACATATATAAATAATATATTTTTTTAATAAAAATATATAAATAATATCTATGTATATTTTTATTTATTAATAATATTTTTAAAAATAATTATTCATTTATATCTATATTTTAATATATATTTAAAACTATTAAAAATGATTTTTAAATTTATATATTTTTTATTTTTTAATATAATATGCATATATTAAATATGTATATTTTAAAAATAATATAATTATAATATTTTTATTCTTAATACATTAAATATTTACATTCCTTTTTTATATTATTTTAATATATAAAGTAAGGGTATTTTAGGGTTAAAAGATTTAATAGTTGATCAAATGGAATAAGGGGGATGTGTGTAAAAAATAAAATAACTTAAGGTTTATTAAACAAATTTTTATAACAGAGGGTTGTTTTTTTACAAATTGGAACAAACACATGGGTTTGGACTAGTTAACTCATTTAAAATTAGCTCCAAATTTCTGCGAAAATAAAAAAAAAAAAATTCTGAAGAAAAATAGAAGCTGAAAAATGAATAAAGAGTGAATTTTCATCAGACATGTGATGCACTACGGGGAATAAGATTGGAATCAAAGGACAAAATTTAATATCTCAAGAGAATTTAAGAGCCCTTGACGACTCCATTCTTCGTAGCAGCTTCTAAATATTTTCAAGAGAGCTCACCAAATCATCAGAGTTGATTAGGATTCGGAATCAATTTTGAATCAACAGCAATTGAAATGGCAAGCTTATCAGCATAGCTTTGGCAATGGATGAACAATCCCTGCAACAATCAAATTAGAGCATATGAGCACTTTTGGTGTTTATGGAGATGGTGGAGTTTGGGAAATGGCCGCATTAATTTTGCTTCTCGAATGCAATTCTGGCATGTTGATCTCGAGAATTGGGCGTGCGCTGATTGATATGTTCACGAAGGGGTATGATGATTTGAAGTCAGCCAAGAAAGTGTTCGATGAAATGCCTGAGAAGGACTCTGTTTCTTGGACTTGAATGAAATGATGGGAGTTATTTGTTTGATATGATTATCGCAGGATTTGTTCAGGTTTACATTTAGTAGCAGCTTACCAGCTTGTTCTGAGCTGGGATTGCATGGCTTCAGTCCTTGATATGAACTCTTCCATTTACACACATTTTTTAGCGAAGAGAGAACGAACTAACAAGGAGCATGAAAAAGGGAATAACTAAATTGTGTATAATTGATTAGCCCTAAATCCTAATCGAGCGGTGGCGGGAAATAAAACGGCGTCCTGATGGATTGAACGGAGCAACCAAACGTTGGAGGGATCCCCAAAGTGAAAAGACTATATTGACCTTCATCTTCATGGGTGAAAAGACGAAAATGCCCCTGATATTACATGCTCCCAGTCACGTCATCTATTTTTGTTTGGAAAATATCACCAAACCGGTATTTAATATTTATGTATCAATATCTAAAAAAAATTCTATAATTTAAAAACGTGATAGTTTAAGATTATATTTAAAAATAAAAATAATTTATAAAATAAAAGAATATATTTATTTTGGAAGGATATCAGTCAAAATAATCAGATAATCTTTTCCTAATTAACTCTTTTAATTAAGGGCTAATGAACAAATTGTTAAGGACGGTCAACAGTTATCTAGATAATTATCGTTAAACATATCGATACATTATCTTACCTAATCTTTCCTAATTGAAATCTTTTAAAACTAAAATGACCTCTTATATATTAATTAGGTTTAAATTAGTATTAACAATTTTGTATTGATCACATATTTATCTTGTTTATATAATTGTCTTTTATTCATTTTCGTTATTTAAAGCAATATTTAATTTTTGTTGTTAAAAATCTCTTATTTGAAGTTGAATTGACCAGCAAGTCAAGATGGCCATAGTCCAATCTTTTTCTTTTTGTTGTCGAATTGTATAATTTTTCATTTTAAAAAAACATACTCTAAAGGAAACAGAAGCTCAAAAATAAATGAAGGGTGGGTTTCAGGTAAACAAAAGAATTTATGGTAAATTGGTAATGGCGTCATTATCAAATTAATCGACAAATAATATAATCTCAACATTGTCTAATGGTCATCATATTTCGAGATTTGTAAATACTTCTTTTGCTTTCTTTTTGGCATTAATCTGTTTAATGTGTATATTTGAGATTTTAAATTATTTTTTTTTAACATTATTTTTCCATGCATATAATAGAAATAATTAAAAGAGTATACTTACTGAGACTATACCTTGATTTATTTTGCACGCTAGCTCGTCGAAGTGGTGGAATCGAGAATACGCGAGAATTGGTACACTGAGTCTCATGTTTGCATGTGGTATATGTTAGAGGAGGGATATGGTGATTTTGGAGTCAGCAAAGAAAGTGTTCGATAAAACGCCTGAAAAGGACTCTATTGCTTGGACTTTGATGATCACAAGGATTTGTTCCTGACGGGTTTACATTTAGTAGCAGCTTATCAACTTGTTCTGAGCTGGGACTGCTGAATACTGGCCAATTGAATGGTTCGGTTATCAAGAATTGGCCTGCGTGGAATGTTAGTTTGGTGGATATATGGTCATGCAAAGAACGAGATTTTTGCACGGTACCCCGGTATTAAGGCTAATTAACACCAAAAACTCTATAATATAAAAAATTACATAGAAAATTTTATGTTTTAAAAATAATAGCACATAAAACCCTATGCTTGACGTTCAGACATGCTTGAACTTGATAATGAAGTTGCCAACACCAATGAAAAGCTTAAGAACATTGATTTGTCTTTATTACTCCGGCCGGCTGCTGATATCAGACCCGCTGCTGCACAGTACTGCGTGCAGAAGAAGGATCATGGATTGGACATGGCTTTGGACAACAAACTGACAGAATCAGCGAGGCCCGCATTGGATAAGAGCATTCCTGTCTACATTGAATCGCCTATTTGCAATGTAAACCTAGCTGTTGGAACAATGCTAAGCCACAAAGTCATGAAACGGTTCCATATGGCCGGACTTCCTTCGGACACAATTCATATCAAATTAAGTGGAAGTGCTGGTCAGAGTCTTGGAGCTTTTCTGTGTCCTGGGATCACAATTGAGCTCGAAGGGGATAGCAATGATTATGTGGGTAAAGGTTTGTCCGGTGGGAGAATAGTTGTTTATCCTCCTAGAGCTAGCACGTTCGATCCAAAGGAGAATATTGTCATTGGAAATGTGGCGCTTTATGGGGCCACAAATGGAGATGCTTATTTTAATGGTATGGCCGCTGAAAGATTTGCTGTGAGAAATTCAGGAGCTAGAGAGCTGTGGTGGAAGGTGCCTCTTATATTTTATTTATTAAATTATCTATATATATTTATATAGAGTATATCCATAATTATAATGATGAGAAAGTGCCATAAAAACACGTCCTAGATCCAATTTTAAGGGAAAACACAGTCCGCTCGCTGCATGGATTGTGGTACACCTTTCTGTCATCATCAGGTAAAGAAAATTTAGTCACGATGAACTTTAATGCTATATTTTCTTGAGAAAACAGATTATAATGGATTGAAATTTTGCAGGAGAACTCGGGATGCCCTCTGGAGACCAACAACTTCCCAGAGTTCACAGGTCGTGTGAGGGTTCTTGTGTACTTGGCATCATAGAAAATCCAGTCTCTATCAAGAATATCGAGTGCTCTATCATAGATAAAGCGTTTGAGGAGGGATGGATGGTTCCAAGACCTCCTTCAAAGAGAACAGGGTATTGTTACGATATAATATAATATTCTATGTTTGCTTTCTACACTAGTGGGAAGAAATTTAAGATTCAATTGCTCTATCTTTTTCAGAAAAAAGGTGGCTATTATTGGAAGTGGCCCTGCTGGATTAGCTGCTGCAGATCAGTTGAACAAAATGGGCCATTCTGTGACGGTTTTTGAACGTGCCGATAGAATTGGTGGCCTAATGATGTATGGAGCGCCTAATATGAAGGCAGACAAGCTTCACGTAGTTCAGAGGCGTGTTGATCTTACGGAGAAGGAAGGGTTTGACTTTGTGGTCAATGCTAATGTTGGAAAAGATCCAACTTTCTCATTAGAACATCTCCGAGAGGATCACGATGCCATTGTTTTGGCTGTGGGAGCCACCAAACCAAGGTGTCGAATCATACTTTCAGATAGTAGGAATTTGTTTTCTAAATTTCAAGGATGAATTAACTAACTGTGAGTGAAATTTGCAGGGACCTTCCTGTTCCAGGACGGGAACTTTCTGGAGTTTATTTTGCGATGGAATTTCTTCATGCAAATACGAAAAGTCTTCTCGACAGCAATCTTGAGGATGGGAACTATATCTCCGCTAAGGGTAAGAAGGTGATTGTGATCGGTGGAGGTGATACTGGCACAGATTGTATTGGGACTTCGATTAGACACGGTTGCAGTATTATTGTAAATCTCGAGCTTCTTCCTAAAACACCCAACACCAGGGCTCCTGGCAATCCTTGGACTCAGGTTCGATCAATTAAGAAAAATTAATAAACAAATAAAAGCCTCTGTATCTTTCTTGAATGACAAAATTAAGTTAAACTTCGAATTTCTTGAATATTGGCAGTGGCCCCGTATATTCCGTGTGGATTATGGGCATCAGGAAGCTGCCACAAAGTTTGGTAAGGATCCTAGATCATATGAAGTGTTGACGAAACGTTTTATTGGAGACAAAAATGGAGTGGTGAAAGGACTTGAGATCGTGCGTGTGCAATGGGAGAAGGACGCTAGTGGAAGGTTCCAATTCAAGGAAGTTTAAGGTTCGGAAGAGATTCTTGGAGCTGATTTAGTCTTGCTTGCAATGGGATTCCTTGGCCCTGAAGAGGTATATATTTTTAAAATTACACATGCTTCCCCCCAATTTTCATTTTCACCTTAAAATTGTCGAGTACATAGATTTTTCATAATGCGTGAATGATAAGTGTAATCCAAAATTTAGTCTAACATTTTCCAATTTTGATTACAATTTGATGATGATCAAGAAAGGAGTATTTATAAATTTTTGAATAGAAGAGGGGAAGTTTCTGTAATACTGCATACTTTCTCTTTTTTGTTTTCCAGAACTGAACCCATTCTATCAACACTTATGTTTCTCTTTTTGTTCAGACACTTGCTGACAAACTCGGAATAGATCGAGACAACAGATCGAACTTCAAAGCAGATTACGGCCGCTTTGCTACGAGCGTAGAAGGTATTTTTGCAGCGGGTGATTGCCGGCGTGGCCAGTCTCTGGTGGTGTGGGCCATCTCTGAGGGCAGACAGGCAGCCTCACAAGTTGACAAATTTCTCATGAAAGATGAAAATGATACCACCCGTGAAGGTTCTGTAGACAGGCAGCAAGACAGCAGCAGAGAAAGAGTGATGACATAATCATGTTTGAGTTTCATTCTGCTGTTCGTACATGGTTCTAAAACTAGGAACCTGAATTTCTCTTGGTCTCTGGTGAAGGGCTTGTCGTTGGAAGGCGTGCGGGATTAGAACTAAGCAGGGGTTGTTGGTTTAGAAGAAATGATAGGCATAGGATTGTAGGATTTCTGCTAGTTTGTTGGTTTTGTGTTTATAAGGTGGTTTGATTGTTGGTTGGTGGTGTTCCAAGTGCTGGCCGGTAATTTTAGCCAGATTTTAAGGCAATAAATGGACGAATAATACTGTACTGATTGTTAATGTTGTTGGATCGTTGATGGAAAGCAATGTCTGTTTTTCAGTCATCCATTTTTTTTTTTTTTTTGAGAAACCGTGACATTAAGATCGTTTGTCCTGTAGGGTTTTCAAGGAGGTCCGCATAAAAATCAGCCCTAAATGGGAAATTGCAAAAGTTCATGAACACTAAAAGCCTCTAACGAATTCTTAGATAAGTATGTATCTTGACATGAATTCTAAGAAACTATCCAGCTTTACATCAAAGACGATCTTATACACAATGTTCTTAATTGGCATATTCCAATCGGACCCAAAACAAAACCACAGGAAATAAACAATAGCCACATTCAACTTATAGGTATCTGCATCTCTCTGTGAAAGTATATATTCTTATTTTTTAATATATTTTTTATTATAATTTAATAATTTATATATAAATATGCATATAGTATATTTTTATCCTAATTCCTAATATTATAAAGTGTTTCAATAAGTTGTATTTTTTATCACTTACAAATTTTAGAACAAAAATCATAATTATGTTATATGTACGACACAGTCAAACTTATTGATATGTTGCATATTTAGTGATTTATTAAAGCTTATAATTGTTATATGCAACCCCATACTTGCTAAAATTCTGGTAATTAATTGAATTTGTGCTTCTTGATAGGAATTACCACAATTTGATGAACTTTAGAGAATTCGCAACAAAAGGAGCTGACACGCAGGCCCACCTCTTGGACCAAATTGGAGAACAAATATTTTGTGGCCCATGGACTTAAGAAATAACTAAATGGGGAGGCCACTTGAGGCTTATTGGAATATTCATAAAGAAGCCCAAATTCTTGATTGAAGAGCCCAATTCATTAGTAGCCCTGTTTTGACGTGAGCAGAATTGCGGGAGTTACACATAATTTGGCACGTTCTTTTGAGGTTTATTGATGTCACTTGAAAAAATTAAATGGTAGCCAATTGATGAGAGTTAGTGGCCCCAATTGATTACAAGATCATGGCCAAACGTGGGAAAAGAGTGGGGGCAATACCTTGGGAATTATTCCTCCCAATTTATGGCAGAACGTGGGCTATATGGAGGGACAAGAGTTATGGCTCATTTGTGCTATTTAGAGTGGGGAGTTGCAACATAATCGACACAGACGATAATCAAGGAAATCACTCAGTAGCACTACGTGGAAGAGGAAAAGGAGAATTCAAGCATCATCACTAGTTTATTCCTTTCTTCCTTGTTTCATTGAAATACTATGTTTCCCTATTATTATTTGGTTAATTTTGTTATGAGTAGCTAATTTACTATTTAGTTGGAATTTTCTAAAGCATGCTTAGCGTTGTGTGAGACGAATTTATTGGTGATTTTATCAAGTTATCCGTTTTATCTCTATTTTTACGACATTGTGTTTGTTCTTATTCTTTGATTATATTAAGAGCTCAAATCTTAGAATAGGCAATTCATATATAGCTAGTTAACTTATTTGGTGGAGTCTAGCCGGATAATTAACAAAGTAGCAAACAATCACTAGGCCGTTAAGTTCGACTGATTTCGTGTTGTGGGATAGACGGTCTAACTAGGCGAAGTAGGAGTTTCTACCTAGTCGGTTAGGGTTAGTGTTTCTTTAGGGTGTAATGCAATTGCCCAATTGAATCTTAAAAGGAGTTTCTACTAAGGTTATTGGTTAATTAGAAAACGATTATTAGGAGTTTCTTTTAGTCGTTATAAACAGTAAGAAGAAACGAGGGAGCCAGAGAGGACTTGGCGACTATAGCTAGCCTAACTTCAGATTCAATTACCCTGTCAGTGATCACGGTCTTATGCATGTGTAGGAGAATTCCAACTATTTTGTCATATATTGAATTAGTTAAGTGTTTTCTGCATTCTTTTAGTTTACTTAGCTAGTTAGTTCCGTTTTATTTCATTCTTTGGTTTAATTCGCTCAATTCAAAACCCTCCCATTTGTTACTTTATTTTCTTGGCATATAAAAAGTTATAATTTCACCCAATCCTTGTGGTTCGACTCCCTTTACCTTTATATTACAATTTATTTGTGTGCGATATTCGGGACTTTATTATTGGTGGCTTCGACACCCATCAATTTTTGGCGCCGTTGCCGGGGATTGGTTTATAATTGGCTTTATTTCTTTTCTTATACCTAGGAATCTTCGTACGGGACAACTTGCTTCGTACGACCCCGAGATCGAGAAGACCGCAAAGAAGCTAAGGAAGTGGACCAAACAAAGGAAAGCACAAGCATCAGTTGGTGAAAGTTCCAGATTATTTGAGCAGGAATCTGATACAGGTTCTGAAAAAGAGTTCGAAGTTGAGATTTCCACTGACGAGCACTCAGACAGTGATCACAGTCAAGATATGGCTCAGCAAAGAACGCTTCGGGAACTTGCCCGCCCTGTTGACCCGCAACAGCCGCTGTGTATAACCTTTCCAGACCTGCAGGAAGGCTTTGAACTGAAGTCGGGACTCATCCACTTGTTGCCATCCTTTCGAGGGTTGGAGAATGAGGATCCGAACAAGCATCTTAAGGAGTTTCACCTTGTGTGCACATCCATGAAGCCACATAACGTGACCGAAGACCAAATCAAGCTAAGAGCTTTCCCCTTTTCATTGCATGATGCAGCAAAGGATTGGCTATACTACTTACCTTCGGGTACGGTTACTACTTGGGCGGAGATGTCGAGGCAATTCCTTGAAAGGTACTTTCCGGCCTCCCGTGCCACCAATATTAGGTGGGAGATTTGTGGCGTGAAGCAAAGGGACTCCGAGAGCCTTTATGAGTATTGGGAGAGGTTCAAGAGGCTGCTAGCAAGCTGCCCTCAACATGGAATTTCGGACCAATTGGTTATCCAATATTTCTACGAAGGCTTGACTTCGATGGAACGCCGAATGATGGATGCCGCTAGTGGTGGAGCCATCGTTAGCAAGACACCAGCTGAAGCAAGAGACCTCATTTCGACAATGGCTGCAAATTCTCAACAATTTGGAACTCGAGAAGACATCCCTCGAAGGGTGAACGAGGTAACTCTTAGTCCTCTTAATAAAATTGAGTCTTTGCTAACAACCTTGGTAGAAAAGATGAATGTAGGTCCTACCCCACCTGCACGAGTTTGTGGAATTTGTACAAGTGTTGAGCACCCCACCGATGCGTGCCCTACACTTCACGAGGAGACTTTGGAAAACGTGAATGCGATGGATTTCCAACAAAGGAAGTTTGATCCATATTCTAACACGTATAATCCGGGATGGAAGCTCAACCCGCGCCTTAGCTATGCAAACAATCAGCCAAATGAGCAGAATTTCCGTCCCCCACCTCAACAACAACAAAGGCCACAACACCCTCAGGGTGTAGGTACGTCTCTTAGTGAAATTGTTCGTATGTTGGCTGCTAATACCGATAAATTTCAACATGATGCGGCGAACAGGTTTCAAAAGATAGAGGATACCATCAAAACCTTGGAGACTCATATGGGACAAATTGCATCCTCGGTGAGCAAATTGGAGAACCAAGGCAAGCTTCCATCACAAACTCACGACCCTAGACACAATGTGAGCGCTATCACACTACGAAGCGGCAAGGAATTATAGCCTCCAGTGGACCGGAATTCAAAACTTGATCAAATGAAGGGATCTGATGCAGAAACTGAAAAAGAGATTGAGAAGAATCCTGCCAGTGATCACGGACAGACTTCCAGACAGGCTGAAATCACTCAGAAGCCTAAGCCACTGGTAGTACCACCACCATTCCCTCAGAGACTGGCTCAGAACAAGAAAGACCAAGAGGAAAAGAGCATCTTGGCTCTTTTCGAGAAAGTCAAAATCAACATTCCGCTTCTTGAGGCCATCAAACAGGTTCCACGCTACGCCAAGTTCCTTAAGGAATTGTGCACCAACAAGCGTAAGTTGACAGGCAATGAGAAGGTGAGTGTTGGTGAAAATGTTTCAGCCGTCTTACAAAGAAAATTACCACCTAAGTGTCGCGATAAAGGTATGTTTTCCATCCCTTGCAAAATTGGTAATATTGGTATTGGTAAGGCTATGTGTGATTTGGGAGCCTCTATCAATGTGATGCCTTTGTCTATCTACACTTCTTTGGGTCTTGGTCCATTAGCTAATACCGGGATTATTATTCAGCTAGCCGATCGTTCACTTGTTTATCCCGAGGGTGTCTTAGAAGATGTTTTAGTACAAGTGAATGAATTAATTTTTCCCGCTGATTTCTTTGTTCTTGATATGGAAAAGGATAGTTCTACTAAGTCTTCCGACATTCTGTTGGGTAGGCCTTTCCTTAGTACGGCTAAGGCGAAAATTGATGTTCATAGTGGTTCTTTAACTTTGGAATTTGATGGTGAGATTGTCAAGTTTAATATGTATGATGCTATGAAACATGTTGATGATGTGTCTTGTGTTTACAATGTGGATATCATAGATAACTTGACTAATAAAGTGTTTGCTTTGAACCATGATGATGAATTGAATTATGTCTTATGCCATGATTTGTCCATTGATAGAGCTAGGAAATTTGATGATAAGTTCGGACTTTCTGAGAATATGCTTGAAATAATCTATGCTTTGGAGGCACTTAATGTTTCAAGTATGAAAATTGAACCTATTGAGCTTAATCGGTCTGAATCTAAACTGTTACCTTCTGTTCTGCAGGCTCCACAGCTGGAACTCAAGACATTGCCAGAACATCTGAAGTACGCATTTCTGGGCGACAAAGAGACACTGCCAGTGATCATAGCCAGCAAGCTTAACAGTCTGGAAGAGGAGAAATTGATCAGAGTTCTTCGGGAGTACAAACAGGCGATTGGATGGACCATTGCTGATATCAAAGGACTCAGTCCCTCCACGTGCATGCATAAAATCATTTTGGAGGAAGATGCCAAACCACGCCGTGAAGCTCAACGGAGACTCAACCTACCTATGATGGAGGTAGTGAAAAAGGAGATCATCAAACTCCTTGATGCAGGTATGATCTATCCAATATCCGATAGCGAGTGGGTAAGTCCCGTTCAAGTTGTGCCCAAGAAAACGGGAATTACGGTTGTTAAAAACAAGGATGGTGAGTTAGTTCCTACTAGAGTTCAAAATGGTTGGAGGGTGTGTATGGATTATAGAGGTCTTAATGCTCTTACAAAAAAAGATCATTTTCCTCTCCCTTTTATTGACCAAATGCTCGAACGTTTGGCCGGTAAGACTCACTATTGCTGCCTTGATAGTTATTCAGGGTTTTACCAAATTCCCGTGGCACCCGAAGATCAAGGAAAGATAACTTTCACGTGTGCATTTGGGACCTTTGCATTTAGGCGAATGCCGTTCGGACTTTGCAACGCGCCGGCTACCTTCCAAAGGTGCATGGTAAGTATATTTTCTGAATATGTTGAGCAAATTATTGAGGTATTCATGGACGATTTTACGGTTTATGGAAACTCTTTTGATGAATGCCTCGATAATCTTGCTACGATATTGAAACGTTGCATTGAAACGAACTTGGTCTTGAACTATGAAAAGTGTCACTTTATGGTTGATAAGGGTCTAGTTTTGGGTCACATTGTTTCTGTGCATGGTATTGAAATGGATAAAGCTAAAATTGATGTGATAAAATCCTTGCCTTACCCCGCGAGTGTGCGGGAAGTGCGTTCCTTTCTTGGACATGCAGGTTTCTATAGGCGATTTATCAAGGATTTTTCCAAGATCACCAAACCATTGTGTAAATTGCTTCAAAAGGATGTGAAATTTGAGATGGATGAAGATTGCAAGGCTGCCTTCGACTTGTTGAAAGAGAAATTGGTGTCAGCCCCGATTATCCAACCGCCGAATTGGGAGTATCCATTCGAGATCATGTGTGATGCGAGCGATTACGCCGTGGGGGCTGTACTTGGACAAAAGATCAACAAGAACTCTAACGTGATCTATTACGCCTCGAAGTTGCTAGACAATGCTCAATGCAACTACACTACTACCGAAAAGGAGCTTTTATCAATTGTTTATGCATTAGATAAATTCCGTCCTTATTTGCTTGGTACTAAAGTTGTTGTGTACTCTGATCATGCAGCTTTGAGGTATCTCCTCACCAAGAAGGAAGCGAAACCGAGGCTCATTCGATGGATTTTACTCTTACAAGAATTCGACTTGGAGATAAAAGACAAAAAGGGATGTGAGAATCTGGTAGCTGATCATCTCAGCCGCATTCCAGTTCTGAAGCCAGATTCACTGCCCATTAAGGATGAATTTCCAGACGAACACCTCTTTGCTATTCAGGGGGCCTGTCTGAGATCACAGGCAGGTTTCCAGACACCCTGGTACGCTGATATTGTTAACTTTTTAGCTACTGGTATCTTGCCTGATTATTTGTCTCGGTCTGAAAAAGATAAAGTTAAGAGTGATTCTAAATACTATATTTGGGATGACCCTTATTTGTGGAAAACGGGAACCGATCAAATTATTAGGCGATGTGTGGCTGAAAATGAAATAAAATCCATACTTGAGTTTTGTCATGCTTATGCTTGTGGTGGCCATTTTGGTCCTAAACGAACAGCTAATAAAGTGTTGGAAAGTGGTTTCTTTTGGCCTACGCTTTTCAAAGATGCATTCTTGTTTTGTAAAAGTTGTGTGAATTGTCAAAAGACGGGAAATATAGGTGCTAGGAATCAAATGCCCCTTAATCCGATCCTTGTTTGTGAAATATTTGATGTGTGGGGAATTGATTTTATGGGCCCTTTTCCTTCGTCTCATGGTAATTTATACATTCTTCTTGCCGTTGATTATGTTTCGAAGTGGGTGGAAGCAAAGGCCACCCGGACTAATGATTCTAAAGTTGTTGTGAATTTTGTTAGGTCTAACATTTTTGTTAGGTTTGGCATTCCACGAACCATAATCAGCGGTCGAGGGACACACTTTTGCAACCGAACGGTCGAAGCACTTTTCAAGAAGTATAATGTCACCCATCGCACTTCCACGGCCTATCATCCACAAACAAATGGCCTAGCCGAAGTCTCAAATAGGGAAATCAAGTCCATTTTGGAGAAAACGGTTTTCCTAACCGTAAAGATTGGAGTTCAAGACTTGATGATGCTCTTTGGGCTTACCGGACAGCCTACAAAACCCCGATCGGTATGTCACCATATAGGTTGGTGTTTGGGAAAGCTTGTCATCTCCCGGTTGAGCTTGAGCACCGGGCTTATTGGGCGATCAAAAAGTGCAATTTAGACATGGGAGAGACTGGAATACATCGCAAGCTTCAATTGCAAGAGCTGGAAGAAATTCGTAATGACGCCTATGAGAACGCCAAAATCTATAAGTCTAAGGCTAAGGCGTTTCATGATGGGATGATATCAAGGAAGAATTTCGTGGTTGGACAAAAGGTGCTGCTCTACTTGTCAAAGTTGAGACTCTTTGCTGGAAAGTTGAGATCAAGATGGGTGGGCCTGTACGTGGTAAGCAAAGTGTTTCCACATGGAGCTGTGGAGATTCGAGAAATCGATTCAGAAAAGATGTTCAAGGTGAACGGGCATAGGTTGAAGCCCTTCTATGAGGGATTTGTCTCGCACACGATCGACGGAATGAACTTAGAGGATCCTCCTCTAGCCACTTGAGTGCGAAATCAAGACTCGTCGAGTCCAAGACGTTAAACAAGGGCGCTGCTTGGGAGGCAACCCAAGTTTTATTATTATTTTTTTTGCTTTCGTTTCCCTTCGTTTTGTTTAGTTGGTTTCGTTTTCTCTCGTTCGGTCGTAAATTATTCCTCGTGTTTACAGGTACATTTGGTGGCAATATTTTCCAGATAAGTGTGGGGGAGGAGGTGGCAATACTGGTACACTTGCAGAGAATGCAAAACTGATATAGGAGCTACTGTGAGGAAGGCTGTCTAAGGTCACGGTCAGGGGCCTCAAGCCCAAAATTCGACCCAATTAAAAATTGGCCTAATTAATTCAGCCCAAGACCGATTCCCTTGGTGGATCTACCTATTTACCCAATCGGCTACCACTAACCCTTCCCAAACCACGACCCGCTCCAAATACCCGTCACCACAACCCGCACCACCAAACCAAAATCCTAATCCTAATACACTTCAGCCTCCACTAAGCACAACAAACCCCACTCACGACACTTCATCAACCAACTCAGAAGATCCCCAATTTTTTTTCTTTTTCCCCCGCAATCAACGATCGAGGAAAGGCTTGCACGCTTAGAAAACCACGTCCCGGCCATGCAAAAGCAGCTGCAAAAGATTCTGGATATCCTAACCGAGCTTCAGTAACGCCGCTGAGCGGCGTTTCGCACCCATGGATTCAGGGAAGTCCCCGATTCTTTCTCTATTTCTATCATTTTGTTGGGGACAACAAAGCTTAAGTGGGGGGGGGGGGGGGCACAATGGGCTAAAATTGGGCTGAATGTGTCAATTTTTTCGTACATTGAAGGCTGATAGTTGCTGGAAATTGTGAATATGTAGCTGCTTTTGTTGTCTATTTGCTTAGGGATAGTGGTGCACGCTTTAGGAACTTGACTAGGGCTGTTTTGGGTGACAAATTGTTGATATTAGGAGGTTTTGGTGGGAAATTGAGGCTGAAAATCTGAAAATCTGCTGCTGTTGATTTGTTAATTCTTGTTATTGTCTTTGGGTTTAATTGTGTGTTTGAATGACTGTTGCAGCTTTGCCCTCTTGATTTCACTTAGAATTTTGGCATGTTTTCCATTCTAAAACATTTCATACAGCTTCTTGAATGCGAGGGATTTAATTTGGAAAAAGGAATTTGAGTTTGAGTCCTTGATTGTTTTCGACTTGCATGACATGAAGTGAATTTGTTTGATACTCGAATTGGCACGTATATTATGAGCTTGAGACTAAATAATTGAACCTAAGTTGTGTGTGCTAAATTGATACCATGCTGCGTATGAGTCTTGTATGAAGTGTTTAGTTGGTTTAATATCTATTGATTTTACAATTATGTTGAGAAACGGCAGGTTGGTGATTGAGCTTTGTTGAGTTTGATTGGATAAGCATTAGTGTAAGGGGGAGCTTGCGAGGGGCCAACTAGAGAAAGGTTGGTCAGTAGAACTCACGTGACTACTCCTCTGGCTTGGAAAAATTCCAATCATCAAAAACGCCATGAGTAGGGCTGAATGCTGGCCGCTCTCGAAATTGTTTTCCCAACACTTAAAGGGATAAACAACTGGAGTTCCTTGTGTGCTTAAAAAAAAAAAAAAAAAAAAAAAAAAAAAAAAAACGAAAAAAAAAAAAAAGGAAAAAAAAAAAAAATCGAGAAAGGGAAGGAAAAGTACAGAGATTTTATCTTGAGGGATGTTTGGGTTCTTGAAAAGCTCTCTAGGATTATAGGTTGCTTATCTAAAAGAATGAAACATAGCTCTTCACCATATCTTTGGCATTCTTTAACATTTGCGCAAAATCGATTAATATTAGATTGACTAATTGCTTTACACTTGCTTCCATCGTTTGCATTGCATTAACAGGTTCAAAACTAAGATTTGCAGGATTTCAATGGACACTTGAGCTCATATTTATTCTGCTTTGGAAGGTTGATTTCAAACTTTACTTTATGCTTATGCTTGTTGTGAACTTTCTTGGATGATAACAAAAGTTCCCAGTTTACGCACCGGACTGCTGTGGTTGTGATTTAGAATGTGAAAACAGTCTTGATTCTATGTAATGCTTGAGGACAAGCATTGTCTAAGTGTGGGGGGATTTGATATGTTGCATATTTAGTGATTTATTAAAGCTTATAATTGTTATATGCAACCCCATACTTGCTAAAATTCTGGTAATTAATTGAATTTGTGCTTCTTGATAGGAATTACCACAATTTGATGAACTTTAGAGAATTCGCAACAAAAGGAGCTGACACGCAGGCCCACCTCTTGGACCAAATTGGAGAACAAATATTTTGTGGCCCATGGACTTAAGAAATAACTAAATGGGGAGGCCACTTGAGGCTTATTGGAATATTCATAAAGAAGCCCAAATTCTTGATTGAAGAGCCCAATTCATTAGTAGCCCTGTTTTGACGTGAGCAGAATTGCGGGAGTTACACATAATTTGGCACGTTCTTTTGAGGTTTATTGATGTCACTTGAAGAAATTAAATGGTAGCCAATTGATGAGAGTTAGTGGCCCCAATTGATTACAAGATCATGGCCAAACGTGGGAAAAGAGTGGGGGCAATACCTTGGGAATTATTCCTCCCAATTTATGGCAGAACGTGGGCTATATGGAGGGACAAGAGTTATGGCTCATTTGTGCTATTTAGAGTGGGGAGTTGCAACATAATCGACACAGACGATAATCAAGGAAATCACTCAGTAGCACTACGTGGAAGAGGAAAAGGAGAATTCAAGCATCATCACTAGTTTATTCCTTTCTTCCTTGTTTCATTGAAATACTATGTTTCCCTATTATTATTTGGTTAATTTTGTTATGAGTAGCTAATTTACTATTTAGTTGGAATTTTCTAAAGCATGCTTAGGGTTGTGTGAGACGAATTTATTGGTGATTTTATCAAGTTATCCGTTTTATCTCTATTTTTACGACATTGTGTTTGTTCTTATTCTTTGATTATATTAAGAGCTCAAATCTTAGAATAGGCAATTCATATATAGCTAGTTAACTTATTTGGTGGAGTCTAGCCGGATAATTAACAAAGTAGCAAACAATCACTAGGCCGTTAAGTTCGACTGATTTCGTGTTGTGGGATAGACGGTCTAACTAGGCGAAGTAGGAGTTTCTACCTAGTCGGTTAGGGTTAGTGTTTCTTTAGGGTGTAATCCAAGTTTCTTTCTCCATTTACTTTAAACATATTCAGTCTTCTGTCCTCTCTCTTACACTGGAAAAACACTGTTTTACAACTCTTCTGTCTTCTTGAACTCAATTCAATAATGTTTTGCTAAAAAAATAACAGTAAACAATACATTATAATGCGTAAATTTATTTTTGCATTTTGCATTTCTCTCTGTTCATTTTTTCCTTTTCGGTTTCAAATATAAAACTGAAAATTAGAGTATTCAATGCTATAGAAAATCAGGATATTCTTCTATTGAGAATTTTCCCGGATCAATTTAGGTAGGGCTGTAAATGGATATTCGAAAATCCGATATCCGTTCGCATCCGAATTCGTTTACAGAGGATATTATCCGAATCCGTCTCAAGAGGATATTATCCGTATTCGATTATAGACATCCGAATTATAAACGGATAAGGATATGGTAATAAGGCATCCGATCCGTTTAACATCCAATCCGTTTCATTATCCGTTAGATATATCCGTTATCCGATTTATCCGTAATCCGTATCCGATAAATAATGTATTATATTAAAATATATACACAAAACTGTGTATGTATGATAGATTATTACTATTAAGTAAATTTTTTAGCGCATTTATTAAAGAAAAACCTTAGGTTTTATTAGTAACTATATGTTCACGTCAATATTCATATAGAGATAATATAATTAACATATATTATGTTATTAATAAAAGTATTATATTTCAAATTAATTATATGATAAAATTTATAATTTCACCACATTTATACATTCGCTAAAACATAAAAATGATCTATATAGATATACTTATTATTTCTCTATTAGTCTAAAATATATATATTCAAAGTTATATAATTATTAAATAATTTATCTATAAATGAATAGTTGATAATCTGATTAAAAGTTCGAAGTTATATAAATAAATAATTTATGTCAAATTTTGAATAGTTGAAAATCCGATTAAAATCCGAATCCGTCCGAATCCGCCTTGTATCCGTATAAAAAGGATATTATCCGAATTCGATTTAAAAGGATATTATCCGTATCCGTCCGAATCATAAACGGATAAGGATATGGTAATCATACATCCGATCCGTTTATTATCCGTTTACACCCCTAAATTTAGGCATGCATATCTCATCAATAGACAGTGAGACCTATACATATAGCTGATGATAAAATAAAATAAAAAAACCGAAAATGATTGTTCTTCCATTTTCAAATACAAGTATACAACGGATCTAAAACTCTGAAATGCTCATCAAATTCTTCTCTCTCTTGGAGCATGACAAGAAAACAATTTCAATTAGGTACCTGCCAACAAAAAAGAAGTCGTTTTGATCTCGCAAAAGCATGCAGTAATATACCAAAATAGTTGAATGAATTGGTCACACTTACGTTGTTTCTCAAGCTTCGCTTTAGCTTGCCTACATATATCATTTTTGTCACGTACAACCAATCTCCCATCTTGCTGAAAAAATTAAAATAAGCATATCTCCACGAGTTCTTAAGCACCAAAGTTCCCACGATTCCCCAAAATCCAACGATGAACCCCATAATGATAGGTATATAGAACTCGTGCGAATGCAACTGGGCCATAAAGCCATCATCATCAACATTCTCCTGCTTTCCATAGTGAGGTGTGGATGGCTTGGGCTCATCTCCAGGACATCTCGTCAGAGGGGGTCCGCAAAGTCCATTATTCGGCTCATAAGAGGATGGCTCAAAGGTCTGAAGCTGAGTACCTGATGGAATTTCACCTGACAAATGGTTGTTCGACAAGTCCAGAACAGCCAAGCGGTCCAACTTTGCCAGACCCTTTGGAATCTCACCAGAGAAGAAGTTTTTTGACAAATCAAGAATTTCTAGCATCTCCATCTCACCAATGTTGGGAATTATGTGTCCACTTAAATAATTTCTAGAAAGATTCAAGGAAATTAATGCCCTTAGTTGGGAAAGCTCGTTGGGGATGTTCCCAATTAATTTGTTGCTTGAAAAGTCAATGAGCTTAACAAGTCCCACCGTGTTTTTCCCATATTCGGCCTGTTGTCGCTTCCATTGTAGGAAGACATGGTCAATGTCTGCATTAACCACAAAACCCTCAAAAGCAATTCTGATAACCCAGCTCTCAAAGCTGGCATCCTTTTGAAACAAAGATGTGAAATTGTTGAAGCATTGAGGAAGTTTTCCAGATAGGAAGTTCCTAGACAAGTCAAAGATTTGAATTCGAGTAAGATAGCAGATTTCTGTCGGAATCTCTCCAAAGAAATTATTGTGCCCAAGGCTCAAAATTTTCAACTCTAGAAGGTGTGTTCCTATCCAGACAGGGATATTTCCTTGTAGATTATTTTCTCCAACATCAAGCATTTGCAAGTCTGAGCAATTCATCAAAGTGGAAGGCAATTTTCCTGAGAAATTATTATTGCGCAATTGCAACATATTAAGCTCCGACAGAGAGCCTAAAGAGTGTGGAATACTTCCAGAAAAAATATTATTGGACAAATTGAGAATTTCCAAGTTTGTATTGTTCTCCCAACAATCAGGAAGTTCTCCTGACAATTGATTATTTGACAGGTCAAGTACGTACAAATACCCATAGGAAGTTGTGCATATTGATGAGATTGACCCCACAAACATATTATTTGAGAGTAGTAAAAATTCAAGGGAATCGTTAGGTGGCAATGGTAAGGGACCTGAAAAATTATTGGAACTAATATCCAGTATCCCATCATTCATGGAAGGCAAATCAGGAATGCTACCAATAATCTGGTTATGAGAGAGGTTTAAGTAACTTATTTTGGTGGGGAAATCCCAGAACCATTTAGGCGCTTCCTCTGAGATGCCATTATATGAGAGATCCAGCTCAGAAAGTTTTGTCTGCGTACGAAGCCATGTTGGAAAGCGAGGACCCATGTAGGTCGATGCTAGATTTAAAATATTCAATTGAAAAGGAGGAATCCAATCATCACTAAAATTGAAGGCAAACAAACTAAAGGACAAATCCAACCTTTTCAAGTTGTGGAGTTTGGAGAGATGGATTTCAGAGATTGTTCCTGAAATGGAATTGAATGACAGATCCAATACTTCAAGGATGGAAAGTTGCCAAAGACTTGTAGGTAGCGATGTCAGTTTATTGCCGCCAAGATATAATTCTCTCAATGAAACAAATGCGCTCAAATCTGGCACTGATCCACTAATTTGATTCCCAGACAAATCCAAAACACGAAGTTTAGAAATATGTACAAAGCCACGTGGAAAATGCCCACTCAATTGATTGTTTTGTAACTGCAAAATCCTCAAGGAACGAAGACACGTAACATCAGGCACCGAACCAAAGAGATTATTTCCCCGCAACTCTAGAATCTCTAGTGACTGCATTGCTCTAGCACATAAATTGTAAAATAATTCGGAAAGAGATTCTGAGAAGCTATTGTCTGATAGATCTAGCGTTTGTAAATGACTTAGATTTCCAAAGGATTTTGGAATTCCACCTGTTAGTTGATTCCCTGATAGATCTAAGCTACGGAGGTTACAACTTATATTGAACAACCAATGGAAAGAGGAAGACGTGAGGCCTGTGTAGGATAGATCAAGAATAGAAAGAGATGTTGAAGAAGAGTTAACAACAGAGAAATGCTTAGGGAAATGACAATTACTCAAATTGTTACCGCTCAAATCAAGCGAGGAGAGAGATGCGAGATGAGAAAGCCAATGGAAGTTATCAACCTCGAGACCGTAATTTTCCCCAAGATCAAGTGTCCTGAGGTTGGTAAGATTAGCCAACTGATTTCGAACAACACCAGAAAGACGGCAGTCGTGAAAATTCAAGTATTGCAATTTATCCATGGAACCAATGAAATCTGGGAACTCAACATTTCCATATCCAAAATAAATGCAACTGAGGTCCAAATGAGTCAAATACTTCAACTCAAGCAGGGCACTACTGATATTCTCACCTCTCAATGGCATAGAATAGTTTTTACAAGTACTAAGTTGGAGAGCGATTACATGACCTGAGTCGTGACTGCACTCGATTCCCTGCCATTGGCAGCATTCCCTTTTGTGTTCCTCACTTCCCCACGATGACAGAAATCCACGTTCATCTATAAGGCCTTTCTTGAACTCGAGGAGAGCTTCTCTCTCCTTTTCAATGCACCTATATTCATTTCCTGTTGTAAAAACAGAATTATAAGCAAGCAAACACAACATTATTATTAGCTGTAATACATTACAACATTCTGCCATCTCTCACAAAATATATAGATATTATTATGGTTTTAAATCTTATTGTTTTTTGGATTCGTTAATTGCTTAGGGAGACTAGTAATATATATAGCAGCATTCGTGTTCCTTTATCCAGACCTTTTACAAGCACTATATTCCATTTATTAGCTCTTTTCAGATTTTCCTAACCACAAACCAATTGATAGAAGCCCGATTGACTCTCGAAGTATTCACGACACATTCAATGGGAAATTAAATTGATGGATCATCCCTCATAATTTAGCTGAATTCTTTTTTTCAAATAATCATAATTTTAAATAAAATTATGTGAATCTATAGCTTCAGAGGACTCTGAAGTCAAGTCTTTGGATGTACATTGTGGAAAAGATTAATAGTCTGATTGGACAATCAAGTCAAGATGGGGATAGTCCAATCTCTTTCGATCTATTGTCCAACTGGTTTGTTTAAAATAGCCTCCAAATTTCTGGGAAATTTTAAAAATCATCTCTAAAGCTATAAAATGGATATCCGTATTCATCCTTGTTCGAATTCATTTAAAGACAATATTATTCGTATCTATTCAAATAGAATATTATCCGTATTCCATTATAGAAAACCGAATTATAAATTGATAAGGATATGATAATCAAACATCCAATCCTTTTATACCTTCGTTTGATATACCTTTATCCGATTTATACGTAATCCGTATTCAATAATATATATTCTTTTATACCTTGATGAAGCAAATATTAAATATATTATATAATCATTTGAAAATTATAAAAAATAATAATAACAATACAAATAATAAAAAATTATAAAATTTCAATGAATTGGAATTTGAATATAGGATAATTCACTAATCGGATATTCTAACGAATACTGATAATCCGATATTCGGATAATATCCGTTGGATATGAATAGTATTTTTATTATTCATCGGATAACAAATTTGCTAAACGGGTTCGGATTCAAATAATGCATATCCACTTCGTTAATTATCCGTTCACCCCCCTAATTATCTCTCACAAAAAATAGAAGCTAAAAAATAAATAACGATTTGGTTCCACTTAAACAAACCAATTTTTGGTAATGGATCATCGAGTTTTTCATCATCAGACATCACATAAGTTCTCCTCTATGATGAACTTTTGCACAAGAATGAGGAATACGAACATATAACATAATACGGAGATTGAAATAAAAACATGATATAATATAGATGCAATAATATATATCTTTTTCAAAATTTTCCACGTAGCAAGCATTTGACCCAAGTTCCTCGCGACACAAGGCCAAAATACTAATACCCTGTTCATGAAATGAATAGGAAAAAAGTATAATATAGGTTCGAATTAATTTTTTTCCCTTAAAATTTACCTTTTCCAAACATTTCTCAAAGTAGCACGCATTTATGAAATGCGTATAAGGGGGGTTCAGTTGATTATGAAGTCAAGGTCTTTGAAAGTTATATATAGGGCAGTATCAATGACATCATTAATAGATATGTGCCTTCACCTAAATAAATACACGAACAAATTCTTGGAGATCTGTAAATACAATCATTATAGTTGTAGTATCAAAATGTTATACTTCCTTATCTGGTTTTTCTTTGGCACTATAATATTATATATTGTTTAGAGGTGGCAAAATGGGTTGAACCCAATGGGTCCAACTCATTATAGGTGGGTTGGGTTGGGTTGGTTTTGATGAAATTTAAATTGGGTTGGTTTGGGTTGGGTCAATGATGGGTTAGGAAAGTAATGGGTTCTTCATGGGTTATGGTGGCTTGATATTAGGTTTGAATTGAGTCTTTAATGGTTTAAGATTAATTATCCAATTTTAATGTTTTATTACTATTTTACCCTCCCCATAAATTAAATATTATATTTTTATTCATAAATTTTTTAAACATAATTACACATTTTTTACACATACTAACACATATTTACACACACTAACACAATTTTACACATATTTTCACACAATAACATATTTTTTACACACATTTACACACTAACATAATTTTACACGTATTTTCACACACGAACACGATTTTTAACTCGTTTGTCAAATTTTCAACCTGCTCTATTTATTTTAGACTCGTTTGACCAATTTTGGATCAATTTCACCCATTTTTCAACCCGTTCAATCTATTTTGGACTCGTTTGACCCGTTTTTGACCATTTTAACCCGTTTTTCGACTTATTCGACCAATTTTGGACTCGTTTGACCAATTTTGGACCCGTTTCATCCATTTATCAACCTATTAGACCTGTTTTGGACTTATTTGGCCCATTTTGAGCTCGTTTCACCTGTTTTTCAACTTGTTCAACCTATTTTGGACTCGTTTGACCCATTTCAGACCATTTTTATCGGTTTTTCGCCCTATTCGACCAATTTTGGACTCGTTTGATCAGTTTTGGATCTCTTTCACTCGTTTTTCAACCTATTCGATCTATTTTGGACTCGTTTGGCCCATTTTAGACCTATTTCACCCATTTTTTTGTGTGTTTGAATTATTTTAGACCCATTTGATCCGTTTTTTGACTTATTCAACCCATTTTGGACTTGCTTCACCTATTTTTCAATATGTTTGATTTATTTTGAGCCTGTTTCACCCGTTTTTTGACTTGTTCAACCTATTTTGGACTTGTTTGACCCATTTCAGACCATTTTTACCGGTTTTTCGCCCTATTCGACCAATTTTGGACTCGTTTGATCAGTTTTGGACCTCTTTCACTCGTTTTTCAACCTATTCGATCTATTTTGGACTCGTTTGGCCCACTTTAGACCTATTTCACCGATTTTTTATGTGTTTGATTATTTTAGACCCATTTGATCCATTTGTTGAATTGTTCAACCAATTTGGACTTGTTTCAACCTATTTTTAGCATGTTTACTCTAACGTATCATATATATCCAAATTTGGTGAATATGATCTAAAATGGGCCAAATAGATCCAAAATAAGTAAAATGGATCCAAATGGGTAAAATGGATCCAAATGGGTAAAATGTGGGTTAAATGGATCCAATTGGGTAAAATGTGGATAAAATGGATCCAAAATGGGTAAAATGGATCAAAGTGGGTAAAATGGATCCAAAATGGGTAAAATTGATCCAAATGAGTAAAATTGATCCAAATGGGTAAAATGGATCCAAGTGGGTAAAATAGATCCAAAATGGGTAAAATGTATCCAAATTGGTAAAATGGATCCAACTAGGTAAAATAGATCCAAAATGGGTTAAATGATCCAAATGGATAAAATGTGGGTTAAAATGGATCTAAGTGGGTAAAATGGATCCAACTGGGTAAAATGGATCCAAATGGGTAAAATAGATCCAAATGGGTAAAATGGAGCCAACTGGGTAAAATAGATCCAAAATGGGTAAAATGGATCCAATTGGGTAAAATGGATCCAAATGGGTAAAATGGATCCAAATGGGTAAAATGGATCCAAGTGGGTAAAATAGATCAAACTGAGCTAAATGGATCCAAATGGGTAAAATATGGGTTAAATGGATCCAACTGGATAAAATGTGGGTAAAATGGAATCAAGTGGATAAATTGGATCCAAAATGGGTAAAATGGATCCAAGTGGGTAAAATGGATCCAAATTGGATCGAAATGGGTAAAATTGATCCAAGTGGGTAAAATAGGTCTAACAGGTTGAAAAACGGGCGAGATGGGCTTCAAACGGTTCAAAACGAGTCTAAATAGATTTAACAGGTTCAAAAAAGGGTTAAAATAGCCCAAAATGGGCCAAACGAGTCAAAAATAGAATGAACATATCAAAAAACGGGCGAAATAGGTTAAAAACGGATCAAATTAGTCCAAAATAGGTCAAATAGGTCGAAATACGGGTTGAAATGACAAAAAATGGGTCAAACGAGTCTTAAATAAGACAAACAAGTCGAAAAACGAGTGAAACGATCCCGAAATGAGTCAAATGATTTCAAAATAGGTCGAATAGGTCGAAAAACGGGTGAAAGGGGCCCAAAACGAGTTGAACGAGTCTAAAATAGGTCGAACAGGTTGAAAATTGGGTGAAATGGGTCCAAAATGGGTCAAACGAGTCCAAAATAGGTCGAACAGGTTGAAAATTGGGTGAAATGTGTCCAAAACGGATCAAATGATTACTAAAAAGGTCGAATAGGTGGAAAAACGGGTGAAAAAGGCCCAAAACGAGTCGAGCGAGTCAGAAATAGGTCGAACAGATTGAAAATTAGTTGAAATGGGTCCAAAACGGGTCAAACGAGTCCAAAATAGGTCGAATATGAAAAACGGGTGAAACAGATCAAAAATGGGTTAAACGAGTCTAAAATAAAACGAACATGTCGAAAAACGAAAAAACGGACTCAAAATAGACCAAATGGGTTGAAAAAATATTAATTGTGTCAAATAAATCCAAAATAAGTTAAATATATTAGTGAAGGGTATATTGGACATTTAAGTACTTGAATTGAATTGGAACTCATTAATAAATCCATTATTGAACCCACTAGCAAATCATTAAAACCCACCACAACCCATCAAAAACCCATTAAGAACCCAACCCATTAACAACCCATTAGTATAGAACCCATTTTTGACCCAAACCATTTAGACCCAACCCATATGAACCCAACCCAAACCCAGCCCAATCCACCCATTTGCCACCCTATTATTGTTCAATGGCTCAGTCAGAATTTTAATATACAGGATGAGATTAAAATTTAGAAAAGGTTTTAAGATTTTAGGGGAGTAAAAGAAGACGAACAAAAAAATAATAATGATAAAAAATGAAAGGATAAAATTTATTTTTCTAAAGTCACATATAAAATCTTTAGGGGAAGGACCTCGTTAATAAGTATTTATGTTACTTTTTTTTTCTTTCCATCTAATTTATTTTTGGGAAGCTAATTTAATTATGTTACCTAAATAAGCCGTCGACGACTGGCAGGCCCATTGACCCTCAAAGTCTTTACAAACGTTTAATGGGGAAAAATAAATTGATGGATCATTTTTTTTTTTTTTTTGGATGAAAATAAAATTACGTGAAATCTTTAATTTTGGGAGACTCTCAAAGTCAAGTCTTTGGAAGTATACATGGTGGACTATTATGTCAAGACGGGGACAGTCGAATCTTTTTCTATTCATTCTCCAAATATGTAATTCTTCCATTTAAAATTAGCTCCAAATTTCTACGGTAAAAAAAAAAAAAAAAATCTGAAGAAAAATAGAAGCTGAAAAATGAATAATAATAGTAGTAGTAGAAGGAGGAGGAGCAGCAGTAGTAGTAGTTTTTATATATGAAGTATAAAAGATTATATTTTGAAATATTAACATACATAATAAAAATAAGGTAATTTACATCCAGATACCCTCTGTTATACGAAATTATCACTAAAAACCCTGTCAAAAAAAAAAATACCATAAAAAACCCTATATATTTAAAAATGTGTACAAAAAACCCTGCAACGAGAACGTGCGTTACACGCGAGTTGACTGCAAGTATGATTGAGTTTTTTTATCACTTTTTCACCTGAAATGACTATTTTGCCCATGTATTAATTTAATAGAAAAACAAAAAAAAAAGAAAAAAAAAAGGAAAGAAAAGGAAAAATGGGGGAAGACTTCGTCTTCTTCCCCCCCTGTATGGAGGTCCTCTTCCCCCTGTACAAGCATCACCATCATCGCCGGCGCACCATCACCAACGGCCAAACCACAACCATCAACCATCGTCTCTCTATTTTGCCCATGTATTAATTTAAATTAAAAAAAAAAAAAGAAAGAAAACGAAAGAAGGGGGAAGACTTCGTCTTCTTCCCCCCTGTACAACCATCACCATTATCCCGGCGCCCCTCACCGCCTGGAGAGAAGAGAGCCGCGGCGGGGAGAAGAGAGCTGCTGCCGCCTGGAGATGGAGAGAAGAGAGCTGCGGCGGTGGCGGAGATCGAGAGGGGGGGGGGGGGGATGGCGGAGATCTAGAGGCGGAAGGGAGATCTTCGGCGATCTGTGAGGCAGTGGAGGTGGAGAGAAAGTAGCTGCGACGTTCGACGGCGGAGATCGAGAGGCGGCAGTGGTGTTCGCGGCGGGAGGTGGGGACGCGGCGGCGAAGGTCTGAGGAAGACGATGTATATGTATATACAGATATATGTGTGTGCATATATATATATATTAATCATTAATATAGTGTATAATATATACATATTTTAATTTTCATGATAATTTATTAATTTATTAATATTTTTAGTAAATATGGTATTATAATTTAAAAATGTAATTTGCATATTATAAAATTTTAATTTGAATTTTTTTATATTTTTTTTGAAAGATTAACTATAAATATATTTTAAATGTTTTTTATAAATTCATTATATATATTAAATTAGTTATTATAATTATTATATAATATATATATATTATATATTTATAACACTATTTAATAGATATAATAATATAATTTAAATTTTATAAATTTATTGTATAATATAAATATATATGTATATATATATTAAATAATATGTAAGTGTATGTGTACTGTACATATATTTTATTAATATGCATAATATGTATTATGTATATTATATATATATATATATATATATATATATATATATATATATATATATATATATGCAATAAATTTGTTAATATATTGATATAATGTACAAGGGTATAATGGACTTTTCAACCTTTTTCGTTGACCAAATGGGAGTAGGGGGCGGTGAGTTTATTTAATAAAACACATGGTTTTTTGGATCATTTTTTTTTTCGTAGGGTTTTTTGTTATGATTTCGAATAACACAGGGTTTTTTGGGTTGTTAGCTCAATAAAAATATAAAGTCGTGTATATGAGGTATTATGTTAACAAAAATACGAAATGATTTTTGTGGGAAGGAAGAGTGACGTGTTATGTCATTTCCTTTGTCTTTAAGGCTATTTTGGTAAATTTGTCAAAAATCAGGAGTGAATCTAATTATAAATTTAAAGTGGGAGGTTAGTATCGATACTTTTTTTACATAAATATTTGTAATCTGCTTTGAAGTTCGATTTGTTGTCTCGTTCTATTCCATGTTTGCCAGCAAGTGTCTGAACAAAAAAGATAAAACATAAATATTTTTTATCTGAATCAGGTATTACCGTCAACTAAAGTAATTAGTCCCCTGCTGACTTGCAAACACTTCATAGGGTGGGGTAGCTAGCCAGGAAATTTAAAGTTGCTCCATACCACTAAAAGATACACATAAATCTTGATAAATGAATAGTTCAAAAGCCTCATCAGAGTTCAAAGGCTTTTCAAATAAGAATCCAAAGGCTTTTCTTGCCTCCTCCATGACTCCATCCTATCGTTCTTTTCTTACATGCTAACTAGAGAATTACCAACACAACTGACATTTGCAAGATTCAATTTCAGCGCATGACCATATATCAAATGTTCACCTAATCTTGGATTGAAGGTATTTCCACAACCCTTCAACAGAGTAGCAAAAATGTGAAACGGTTTGGTTTAACTCCACCCTCTGTTATCATCCTTTAATACAATTCAATAGTTTCAATATATATTGTGTCCTGCATTTTGCATATATCCTGTTATATATGATTGCGGTCCATGACGTCATTGACATGGCATTATGACCCGACATTCTATATATTAAAGGCTTTCCTTGAGTTAATCACTCAATCATAGATCCACCAAACTAACATCCCACATAGACATCTGAACACAAACCATTCTTGAAATTGAGCCCAAATTCAAGAATCGTGTACCTAATTCGTCATATGGTATATCTAAATCGCCATATGTGTTATCTGCTCCCGAAATTGGGGAGCTAACTCAAATTATGCATTTGAATTGGGGAGTGAACTAAAATTTTTTTAGACCTGGGGAGCAAACTAAAAATTTTTCAACCCATGGGGAGTTTTCTCAAATTCCCCCTTCTCTTTGTTATTTGTTGCTCTCGTCAATGGTGCATACATAGCAGATTTTCTTTCCAAGTGAATCGTTAACTAGGCCTAATTGTCTCTCATCCCATTTTCCAAGTGAATCGTTAACTTGGTCATCTTTACTCGGTTACTGAATACATTATAATAGATAAGGCTGGCTTCCACTTGTGGAATTCGTCCATTGATTAGCCCTTTTCAGCTTTTCCCAAAAGCCGTCGAGGACCAGCAATTGACTCTCAAAGTCTTTACAAACGTTTAATGGGTAAAAATAAATTGATGGATCATAATTTTGATAAAAATAAAATTACGTGAAATCTTTAATTTTGGGAGACTCTCAAAGTCAAGTCTTTGGAAGTATACATTGTGGACTATCATGCCAAGACGGGGACAGTCGAATCTTTTTCTACTCATTCTCCAAGTATGTAATTCTTCCATTTAAAATTGAGAAAAATACACGAAACTACCTTGTGTTTGACGAAAAGAGTTAAAAAAACCTCACACATGGAATATCATCAAAAAAAAACCCTGTGTTTTCTAAATTTTACAAAAAAAACCCTGAGCGTGTTGTTTGTCCTGCACGCGCGTTGACTACGTGTAGAAATATGTTTTTTTTGGATAAAATATCTATAATGCCCTTAATATATATAGGGCTTATATATATATATTATATTTATTATAATATTATATTATATTGCTTCTCCCACACTTCCACCACTTATCAATCAGTCCTCAAATCGCTCTCCATTTCCCACCAATTCAGCTCCATTGATAAACTCTTAAAGCAAGTCAGGGTACAAAAGATTTTCCTTCGGCCTTCCGTTTATGGGTTGGTAATTCGGTCCCTTGTTACCGGGAGGAGAACCCATTCTGCATTTTTAGTGTTTTCTGAGGTCATTTTTGTTATTCCGGAGATTGGGCCTGAGGTTTGTAACTCTCTGCTCGCTGCTCTGTCGGCCGATGGGAGGATGACGAATGCGCACAAGGTGTTTGAAGAAATGATTAAGAGAGGTGTGAGGTTGAGTACTCTTGGGTTTGGTTTTTTTATGTGGTGGGCTTGTAGAAACAAGGGCCTGGATGAGATTTTGAGTTTGGTGGATGATGTTATGAACGTTGATTTTTCGGGAATTGATGGGTCGACTATTGCACTTTTTGTGGTTCATGGACTGTGTGCAGAGTCGAGGACGAAGGATGCAATGATTGCGTTGGAGGAGTTAAGGAGTCGAGGACGAATTTTATAAAAATACACTTATGTCCGTAAAGGTTTTGTGAGTGTTACATATAATGTATGACCAAAAATACAAAATCGTCCCTAAAAGTATATATAATAAGAGAAATACATTATACACATAGGATAGAGAGAGAATTACATCCAACTACCCTCGGTTTAGATCTAATTACAACCCGATTCCTATTTTTTTTTAAATATTACATTATAGTCCCTTTGTTTCTTGTTTCGTGTGAGGTCCATTAACGAATTTTATAAAAGTACACTTATATCCCTGAAGGTTTTGTGAGTGTTACATATAATGTATGACCAAAAATACAAAATCGTCCCTAAAAGTATATAAAAATTAACAAATTAATAAGGTTTAGGGATTATAATGTAATATTTAAAAGAATAGGGATCGTGTTGTAATTAGGCCTAAATTGAGGGTAGTATGTGTGTGTGTGTGTGTGTGTTTATAAGTAATTGTATATACATATCTAAATAATATAATTTTTAATGAAAATATATAAATATCTATGTATATTTTTATTTATTAATAATATTTTTAAATAATAGAAATACATTATACACATATAATATTATATATAAATATAAAATATTGTATATTTTATTATGTATATATTTATTTAGTATATATATGTATAAGTAATTGTATATACATATATAAATAATATATTTTTTTAATAAAAATATATAAATAATATCTATGTATATTTTTATTTATTAATAATATTTTTAAAAATAATTATTCATTTATATCTATATTTTAATATATATTTAAAACTATTAAAAATGATTTTTAAATTTATATATTTTTTATTTTTTAATATAATATGCATATATTAAATATGTATATTTTAAAAATAATATAATTATAATATTTTTATTCTTAATACATTAAATATTTACATTCCTTTTTTATATTATTTTAATATATAAAGTAAGGGTATTTTAGGGTTAAAAGATTTAATAGTTGATCAAATGGAATAAGGGGGATGTGTGTAAAAAATAAAATAACTTAAGGTTTATTAAACAAATTTTTATAACAGAGGGTTGTTTTTTTACAAATTGGAACAAACACATGGGTTTGGACTAGTTAACTCATTTAAAATTAGCTCCAAATTTCTGCGAAAATAAAAAAAAAAAAATTCTGAAGAAAAATAGAAGCTGAAAAATGAATAAAGAGTGAATTTTCATCAGACATGTGATGCACTACGGGGAATAAGATTGGAATCAAAGGACAAAATTTAATATCTCAAGAGAATTTAAGAGCCCTTGACGACTCCATTCTTCGTAGCAGCTTCTAAATATTTTCAAGAGAGCTCACCAAATCATCAGAGTTGATTAGGATTCGGAATCAATTTTGAATCAACAGCAATTGAAATGGCAAGCTTATCAGCATAGCTTTGGCAATGGATGAACAATCCCTGCAACAATCAAATTAGAGCATATGAGCACTTTTGGTGTTTATGGAGATGGTGGAGTTTGGGAAATGGCCGCATTAATTTTGCTTCTCGAATGCAATTCTGGCATGTTGATCTCGAGAATTGGGCGTGCGCTGATTGATATGTTCACGAAGGGGTATGATGATTTGAAGTCAGCCAAGAAAGTGTTCGATGAAATGCCTGAGAAGGACTCTGTTTCTTGGACTTGAATGAAATGATGGGAGTTATTTGTTTGATATGATTATCGCAGGATTTGTTCAGGTTTACATTTAGTAGCAGCTTACCAGCTTGTTCTGAGCTGGGATTGCATGGCTTCAGTCCTTGATATGAACTCTTCCATTTACACACATTTTTTAGCGAAGAGAGAACGAACTAACAAGGAGCATGAAAAAGGGAATAACTAAATTGTGTATAATTGATTAGCCCTAAATCCTAATCGAGCGGTGGCGGGAAATAAAACGGCGTCCTGATGGATTGAACGGAGCAACCAAACGTTGGAGGGATCCCCAAAGTGAAAAGACTATATTGACCTTCATCTTCATGGGTGAAAAGACGAAAATGCCCCTGATATTACATGCTCCCAGTCACGTCATCTATTTTTGTTTGGAAAATATCACCAAACCGGTATTTAATATTTATGTATCAATATCTAAAAAAAATTCTATAATTTAAAAACGTGATAGTTTAAGATTATATTTAAAAATAAAAATAATTTATAAAATAAAAGAATATATTTATTTTGGAAGGATATCAGTCAAAATAATCAGATAATCTTTTCCTAATTAACTCTTTTAATTAAGGGCTAATGAACAAATTGTTAAGGACGGTCAACAGTTATCTAGATAATTATCGTTAAACATATCGATACATTATCTTACCTAATCTTTCCTAATTGAAATCTTTTAAAACTAAAATGACCTCTTATATATTAATTAGGTTTAAATTAGTATTAACAATTTTGTATTGATCACATATTTATCTTGTTTATATAATTGTCTTTTATTCATTTTCGTTATTTAAAGCAATATTTAATTTTTGTTGTTAAAAATCTCTTATTTGAAGTTGAATTGACCAGCAAGTCAAGATGGCCATAGTCCAATCTTTTTCTTTTTGTTGTCGAATTGTATAATTTTTCATTTTAAAAAAACATACTCTAAAGGAAACAGAAGCTCAAAAATAAATGAAGGGTGGGTTTCAGGTAAACAAAAGAATTTATGGTAAATTGGTAATGGCGTCATTATCAAATTAATCGACAAATAATATAATCTCAACATTGTCTAATGGTCATCATATTTCGAGATTTGTAAATACTTCTTTTGCTTTCTTTTTGGCATTAATCTGTTTAATGTGTATATTTGAGATTTTAAATTATTTTTTTTTAACATTATTTTTCCATGCATATAATAGAAATAATTAAAAGAGTATACTTACTGAGACTATACCTTGATTTATTTTGCACGCTAGCTCGTCGAAGTGGTGGAATCGAGAATACGCGAGAATTGGTACACTGAGTCTCATGTTTGCATGTGGTATATGTTAGAGGAGGGATATGGTGATTTTGGAGTCAGCAAAGAAAGTGTTCGATAAAACGCCTGAAAAGGACTCTATTGCTTGGACTTTGATGATCACAAGGATTTGTTCCTGACGGGTTTACATTTAGTAGCAGCTTATCAACTTGTTCTGAGCTGGGACTGCTGAATACTGGCCAATTGAATGGTTCGGTTATCAAGAATTGGCCTGCGTGGAATGTTAGTTTGGTGGATATATGGTCATGCAAAGAACGAGATTTTTGCACGGTACCCCGGTATTAAGGCTAATTAACACCAAAAACTCTATAATATAAAAAATTACATAGAAAATTTTATGTTTTAAAAATAATAGCACATAAAACCCTATGCTTGACGTTCAGACATGCTTGAACTTGATAATGAAGTTGCCAACACCAATGAAAAGCTTAAGAACATTGATTTGTCTTTATTACTCCGGCCGGCTGCTGATATCAGACCCGCTGCTGCACAGTACTGCGTGCAGAAGAAGGATCATGGATTGGACATGGCTTTGGACAACAAACTGACAGAATCAGCGAGGCCCGCATTGGATAAGAGCATTCCTGTCTACATTGAATCGCCTATTTGCAATGTAAACCTAGCTGTTGGAACAATGCTAAGCCACAAAGTCATGAAACGGTTCCATATGGCCGGACTTCCTTCGGACACAATTCATATCAAATTAAGTGGAAGTGCTGGTCAGAGTCTTGGAGCTTTTCTGTGTCCTGGGATCACAATTGAGCTCGAAGGGGATAGCAATGATTATGTGGGTAAAGGTTTGTCCGGTGGGAGAATAGTTGTTTATCCTCCTAGAGCTAGCACGTTCGATCCAAAGGAGAATATTGTCATTGGAAATGTGGCGCTTTATGGGGCCACAAATGGAGATGCTTATTTTAATGGTATGGCCGCTGAAAGATTTGCTGTGAGAAATTCAGGAGCTAGAGAGCTGTGGTGGAAGGTGCCTCTTATATTTTATTTATTAAATTATCTATATATATTTATATAGAGTATATCCATAATTATAATGATGAGAAAGTGCCATAAAAACACGTCCTAGATCCAATTTTAAGGGAAAACACAGTCCGCTCGCTGCATGGATTGTGGTACACCTTTCTGTCATCATCAGGTAAAGAAAATTTAGTCACGATGAACTTTAATGCTATATTTTCTTGAGAAAACAGATTATAATGGATTGAAATTTTGCAGGAGAACTCGGGATGCCCTCTGGAGACCAACAACTTCCCAGAGTTCACAGGTCGTGTGAGGGTTCTTGTGTACTTGGCATCATAGAAAATCCAGTCTCTATCAAGAATATCGAGTGCTCTATCATAGATAAAGCGTTTGAGGAGGGATGGATGGTTCCAAGACCTCCTTCAAAGAGAACAGGGTATTGTTACGATATAATATAATATTCTATGTTTGCTTTCTACACTAGTGGGAAGAAATTTAAGATTCAATTGCTCTATCTTTTTCAGAAAAAAGGTGGCTATTATTGGAAGTGGCCCTGCTGGATTAGCTGCTGCAGATCAGTTGAACAAAATGGGCCATTCTGTGACGGTTTTTGAACGTGCCGATAGAATTGGTGGCCTAATGATGTATGGAGCGCCTAATATGAAGGCAGACAAGCTTCACGTAGTTCAGAGGCGTGTTGATCTTACGGAGAAGGAAGGGTTTGACTTTGTGGTCAATGCTAATGTTGGAAAAGATCCAACTTTCTCATTAGAACATCTCCGAGAGGATCACGATGCCATTGTTTTGGCTGTGGGAGCCACCAAACCAAGGTGTCGAATCATACTTTCAGATAGTAGGAATTTGTTTTCTAAATTTCAAGGATGAATTAACTAACTGTGAGTGAAATTTGCAGGGACCTTCCTGTTCCAGGACGGGAACTTTCTGGAGTTTATTTTGCGATGGAATTTCTTCATGCAAATACGAAAAGTCTTCTCGACAGCAATCTTGAGGATGGGAACTATATCTCCGCTAAGGGTAAGAAGGTGATTGTGATCGGTGGAGGTGATACTGGCACAGATTGTATTGGGACTTCGATTAGACACGGTTGCAGTATTATTGTAAATCTCGAGCTTCTTCCTAAAACACCCAACACCAGGGCTCCTGGCAATCCTTGGACTCAGGTTCGATCAATTAAGAAAAATTAATAAACAAATAAAAGCCTCTGTATCTTTCTTGAATGACAAAATTAAGTTAAACTTCGAATTTCTTGAATATTGGCAGTGGCCCCGTATATTCCGTGTGGATTATGGGCATCAGGAAGCTGCCACAAAGTTTGGTAAGGATCCTAGATCATATGAAGTGTTGACGAAACGTTTTATTGGAGACAAAAATGGAGTGGTGAAAGGACTTGAGATCGTGCGTGTGCAATGGGAGAAGGACGCTAGTGGAAGGTTCCAATTCAAGGAAGTTTAAGGTTCGGAAGAGATTCTTGGAGCTGATTTAGTCTTGCTTGCAATGGGATTCCTTGGCCCTGAAGAGGTATATATTTTTAAAATTACACATGCTTCCCCCCAATTTTCATTTTCACCTTAAAATTGTCGAGTACATAGATTTTTCATAATGCGTGAATGATAAGTGTAATCCAAAATTTAGTCTAACATTTTCCAATTTTGATTACAATTTGATGATGATCAAGAAAGGAGTATTTATAAATTTTTGAATAGAAGAGGGGAAGTTTCTGTAATACTGCATACTTTCTCTTTTTTGTTTTCCAGAACTGAACCCATTCTATCAACACTTATGTTTCTCTTTTTGTTCAGACACTTGCTGACAAACTCGGAATAGATCGAGACAACAGATCGAACTTCAAAGCAGATTACGGCCGCTTTGCTACGAGCGTAGAAGGTATTTTTGCAGCGGGTGATTGCCGGCGTGGCCAGTCTCTGGTGGTGTGGGCCATCTCTGAGGGCAGACAGGCAGCCTCACAAGTTGACAAATTTCTCATGAAAGATGAAAATGATACCACCCGTGAAGGTTCTGTAGACAGGCAGCAAGACAGCAGCAGAGAAAGAGTGATGACATAATCATGTTTGAGTTTCATTCTGCTGTTCGTACATGGTTCTAAAACTAGGAACCTGAATTTCTCTTGGTCTCTGGTGAAGGGCTTGTCGTTGGAAGGCGTGCGGGATTAGAACTAAGCAGGGGTTGTTGGTTTAGAAGAAATGATAGGCATAGGATTGTAGGATTTCTGCTAGTTTGTTGGTTTTGTGTTTATAAGGTGGTTTGATTGTTGGTTGGTGGTGTTCCAAGTGCTGGCCGGTAATTTTAGCCAGATTTTAAGGCAATAAATGGACGAATAATACTGTACTGATTGTTAATGTTGTTGGATCGTTGATGGAAAGCAATGTCTGTTTTTCAGTCATCCATTTTTTTTTTTTTTTTGAGAAACCGTGACATTAAGATCGTTTGTCCTGTAGGGTTTTCAAGGAGGTCCGCATAAAAATCAGCCCTAAATGGGAAATTGCAAAAGTTCATGAACACTAAAAGCCTCTAACGAATTCTTAGATAAGTATGTATCTTGACATGAATTCTAAGAAACTATCCAGCTTTACATCAAAGACGATCTTATACACAATGTTCTTAATTGGCATATTCCAATCGGACCCAAAACAAAACCACAGGAAATAAACAATAGCCACATTCAACTTATAGGTATCTGCATCTCTCTGTGAAAGTATATATTCTTATTTTTTAATATATTTTTTATTATAATTTAATAATTTATATATAAATATGCATATAGTATATTTTTATCCTAATTCCTAATATTATAAAGTGTTTCAATAAGTTGTATTTTTTATCACTTACAAATTTTAGAACAAAAATCATAATTATGTTATATGTACGACACAGTCAAACTTATTGATATGTTGCATATTTAGTGATTTATTAAAGCTTATAATTGTTATATGCAACCCCATACTTGCTAAAATTCTGGTAATTAATTGAATTTGTGCTTCTTGATAGGAATTACCACAATTTGATGAACTTTAGAGAATTCGCAACAAAAGGAGCTGACACGCAGGCCCACCTCTTGGACCAAATTGGAGAACAAATATTTTGTGGCCCATGGACTTAAGAAATAACTAAATGGGGAGGCCACTTGAGGCTTATTGGAATATTCATAAAGAAGCCCAAATTCTTGATTGAAGAGCCCAATTCATTAGTAGCCCTGTTTTGACGTGAGCAGAATTGCGGGAGTTACACATAATTTGGCACGTTCTTTTGAGGTTTATTGATGTCACTTGAAAAAATTAAATGGTAGCCAATTGATGAGAGTTAGTGGCCCCAATTGATTACAAGATCATGGCCAAACGTGGGAAAAGAGTGGGGGCAATACCTTGGGAATTATTCCTCCCAATTTATGGCAGAACGTGGGCTATATGGAGGGACAAGAGTTATGGCTCATTTGTGCTATTTAGAGTGGGGAGTTGCAACATAATCGACACAGACGATAATCAAGGAAATCACTCAGTAGCACTACGTGGAAGAGGAAAAGGAGAATTCAAGCATCATCACTAGTTTATTCCTTTCTTCCTTGTTTCATTGAAATACTATGTTTCCCTATTATTATTTGGTTAATTTTGTTATGAGTAGCTAATTTACTATTTAGTTGGAATTTTCTAAAGCATGCTTAGCGTTGTGTGAGACGAATTTATTGGTGATTTTATCAAGTTATCCGTTTTATCTCTATTTTTACGACATTGTGTTTGTTCTTATTCTTTGATTATATTAAGAGCTCAAATCTTAGAATAGGCAATTCATATATAGCTAGTTAACTTATTTGGTGGAGTCTAGCCGGATAATTAACAAAGTAGCAAACAATCACTAGGCCGTTAAGTTCGACTGATTTCGTGTTGTGGGATAGACGGTCTAACTAGGCGAAGTAGGAGTTTCTACCTAGTCGGTTAGGGTTAGTGTTTCTTTAGGGTGTAATGCAATTGCCCAATTGAATCTTAAAAGGAGTTTCTACTAAGGTTATTGGTTAATTAGAAAACGATTATTAGGAGTTTCTTTTAGTCGTTATAAACAGTAAGAAGAAACGAGGGAGCCAGAGAGGACTTGGCGACTATAGCTAGCCTAACTTCAGATTCAATTACCCTGTCAGTGATCACGGTCTTATGCATGTGTAGGAGAATTCCAACTATTTTGTCATATATTGAATTAGTTAAGTGTTTTCTGCATTCTTTTAGTTTACTTAGCTAGTTAGTTCCGTTTTATTTCATTCTTTGGTTTAATTCGCTCAATTCAAAACCCTCCCATTTGTTACTTTATTTTCTTGGCATATAAAAAGTTATAATTTCACCCAATCCTTGTGGTTCGACTCCCTTTACCTTTATATTACAATTTATTTGTGTGCGATATTCGGGACTTTATTATTGGTGGCTTCGACACCCATCAATTTTTGGCGCCGTTGCCGGGGATTGGTTTATAATTGGCTTTATTTCTTTTCTTATACCTAGGAATCTTCGTACGGGACAACTTGCTTCGTACGACCCCGAGATCGAGAAGACCGCAAAGAAGCTAAGGAAGTGGACCAAACAAAGGAAAGCACAAGCATCAGTTGGTGAAAGTTCCAGATTATTTGAGCAGGAATCTGATACAGGTTCTGAAAAAGAGTTCGAAGTTGAGATTTCCACTGACGAGCACTCAGACAGTGATCACAGTCAAGATATGGCTCAGCAAAGAACGCTTCGGGAACTTGCCCGCCCTGTTGACCCGCAACAGCCGCTGTGTATAACCTTTCCAGACCTGCAGGAAGGCTTTGAACTGAAGTCGGGACTCATCCACTTGTTGCCATCCTTTCGAGGGTTGGAGAATGAGGATCCGAACAAGCATCTTAAGGAGTTTCACCTTGTGTGCACATCCATGAAGCCACATAACGTGACCGAAGACCAAATCAAGCTAAGAGCTTTCCCCTTTTCATTGCATGATGCAGCAAAGGATTGGCTATACTACTTACCTTCGGGTACGGTTACTACTTGGGCGGAGATGTCGAGGCAATTCCTTGAAAGGTACTTTCCGGCCTCCCGTGCCACCAATATTAGGTGGGAGATTTGTGGCGTGAAGCAAAGGGACTCCGAGAGCCTTTATGAGTATTGGGAGAGGTTCAAGAGGCTGCTAGCAAGCTGCCCTCAACATGGAATTTCGGACCAATTGGTTATCCAATATTTCTACGAAGGCTTGACTTCGATGGAACGCCGAATGATGGATGCCGCTAGTGGTGGAGCCATCGTTAGCAAGACACCAGCTGAAGCAAGAGACCTCATTTCGACAATGGCTGCAAATTCTCAACAATTTGGAACTCGAGAAGACATCCCTCGAAGGGTGAACGAGGTAACTCTTAGTCCTCTTAATAAAATTGAGTCTTTGCTAACAACCTTGGTAGAAAAGATGAATGTAGGTCCTACCCCACCTGCACGAGTTTGTGGAATTTGTACAAGTGTTGAGCACCCCACCGATGCGTGCCCTACACTTCACGAGGAGACTTTGGAAAACGTGAATGCGATGGATTTCCAACAAAGGAAGTTTGATCCATATTCTAACACGTATAATCCGGGATGGAAGCTCAACCCGCGCCTTAGCTATGCAAACAATCAGCCAAATGAGCAGAATTTCCGTCCCCCACCTCAACAACAACAAAGGCCACAACACCCTCAGGGTGTAGGTACGTCTCTTAGTGAAATTGTTCGTATGTTGGCTGCTAATACCGATAAATTTCAACATGATGCGGCGAACAGGTTTCAAAAGATAGAGGATACCATCAAAACCTTGGAGACTCATATGGGACAAATTGCATCCTCGGTGAGCAAATTGGAGAACCAAGGCAAGCTTCCATCACAAACTCACGACCCTAGACACAATGTGAGCGCTATCACACTACGAAGCGGCAAGGAATTATAGCCTCCAGTGGACCGGAATTCAAAACTTGATCAAATGAAGGGATCTGATGCAGAAACTGAAAAAGAGATTGAGAAGAATCCTGCCAGTGATCACGGACAGACTTCCAGACAGGCTGAAATCACTCAGAAGCCTAAGCCACTGGTAGTACCACCACCATTCCCTCAGAGACTGGCTCAGAACAAGAAAGACCAAGAGGAAAAGAGCATCTTGGCTCTTTTCGAGAAAGTCAAAATCAACATTCCGCTTCTTGAGGCCATCAAACAGGTTCCACGCTACGCCAAGTTCCTTAAGGAATTGTGCACCAACAAGCGTAAGTTGACAGGCAATGAGAAGGTGAGTGTTGGTGAAAATGTTTCAGCCGTCTTACAAAGAAAATTACCACCTAAGTGTCGCGATAAAGGTATGTTTTCCATCCCTTGCAAAATTGGTAATATTGGTATTGGTAAGGCTATGTGTGATTTGGGAGCCTCTATCAATGTGATGCCTTTGTCTATCTACACTTCTTTGGGTCTTGGTCCATTAGCTAATACCGGGATTATTATTCAGCTAGCCGATCGTTCACTTGTTTATCCCGAGGGTGTCTTAGAAGATGTTTTAGTACAAGTGAATGAATTAATTTTTCCCGCTGATTTCTTTGTTCTTGATATGGAAAAGGATAGTTCTACTAAGTCTTCCGACATTCTGTTGGGTAGGCCTTTCCTTAGTACGGCTAAGGCGAAAATTGATGTTCATAGTGGTTCTTTAACTTTGGAATTTGATGGTGAGATTGTCAAGTTTAATATGTATGATGCTATGAAACATGTTGATGATGTGTCTTGTGTTTACAATGTGGATATCATAGATAACTTGACTAATAAAGTGTTTGCTTTGAACCATGATGATGAATTGAATTATGTCTTATGCCATGATTTGTCCATTGATAGAGCTAGGAAATTTGATGATAAGTTCGGACTTTCTGAGAATATGCTTGAAATAATCTATGCTTTGGAGGCACTTAATGTTTCAAGTATGAAAATTGAACCTATTGAGCTTAATCGGTCTGAATCTAAACTGTTACCTTCTGTTCTGCAGGCTCCACAGCTGGAACTCAAGACATTGCCAGAACATCTGAAGTACGCATTTCTGGGCGACAAAGAGACACTGCCAGTGATCATAGCCAGCAAGCTTAACAGTCTGGAAGAGGAGAAATTGATCAGAGTTCTTCGGGAGTACAAACAGGCGATTGGATGGACCATTGCTGATATCAAAGGACTCAGTCCCTCCACGTGCATGCATAAAATCATTTTGGAGGAAGATGCCAAACCACGCCGTGAAGCTCAACGGAGACTCAACCTACCTATGATGGAGGTAGTGAAAAAGGAGATCATCAAACTCCTTGATGCAGGTATGATCTATCCAATATCCGATAGCGAGTGGGTAAGTCCCGTTCAAGTTGTGCCCAAGAAAACGGGAATTACGGTTGTTAAAAACAAGGATGGTGAGTTAGTTCCTACTAGAGTTCAAAATGGTTGGAGGGTGTGTATGGATTATAGAGGTCTTAATGCTCTTACAAAAAAAGATCATTTTCCTCTCCCTTTTATTGACCAAATGCTCGAACGTTTGGCCGGTAAGACTCACTATTGCTGCCTTGATAGTTATTCAGGGTTTTACCAAATTCCCGTGGCACCCGAAGATCAAGGAAAGATAACTTTCACGTGTGCATTTGGGACCTTTGCATTTAGGCGAATGCCGTTCGGACTTTGCAACGCGCCGGCTACCTTCCAAAGGTGCATGGTAAGTATATTTTCTGAATATGTTGAGCAAATTATTGAGGTATTCATGGACGATTTTACGGTTTATGGAAACTCTTTTGATGAATGCCTCGATAATCTTGCTACGATATTGAAACGTTGCATTGAAACGAACTTGGTCTTGAACTATGAAAAGTGTCACTTTATGGTTGATAAGGGTCTAGTTTTGGGTCACATTGTTTCTGTGCATGGTATTGAAATGGATAAAACTAAAATTGATGTGATAAAATCCTTGCCTTACCCCGCGAGTGTGCGGGAAGTGCGTTCCTTTCTTGGACATGCAGGTTTCTATAGGCGATTTATCAAGGATTTTTCCAAGATCACCAAACCATTGTGTAAATTGCTTCAAAAGGATGTAAAATTTGAGATGGATGAAGATTGCAAGGCTGCCTTCGACTTGTTGAAAGAGAAATTGGTGTCAGCCCCGATTATCCAACCGCCGAATTGGGAGTATCCATTCGAGATCATGTGTGATGCGAGCGATTACGCCGTGGGGGCTGTACTTGGACAAAAGATCAACAAGAACTCTAACGTGATCTATTACGCCTCGAAGTTGCTAGACAATGCTCAATGCAACTACACTACTACCGAAAAGGAGCTTTTATCAATTGTTTATGCATTAGATAAATTCCGTCCTTATTTGCTTGGTACTAAAGTTGTTGTGTACTCTGATCATGCAGCTTTGAGGTATCTCCTCACCAAGAAGGAAGCGAAACCGAGGCTCATTCGATGGATTTTACTCTTACAAGAATTCGACTTGGAGATAAAAGACAAAAAGGGATGTGAGAATCTGGTAGCTGATCATCTCAGCCGCATTCCAGTTCTGAAGCCAGATTCACTGCCCATTAAGGATGAATTTCCAGACGAACACCTCTTTGCTATTCAGGGGGCCTGTCTGAGATCACAGGCAGGTTTCCAGACACCCTGGTACGCTGATATTGTTAACTTTTTAGCTACTGGTATCTTGCCTGATTATTTGTCTCGGTCTGAAAAAGATAAAGTTAAGAGTGATTCTAAATACTATATTTGGGATGACCCTTATTTGTGGAAAACGGGAACCGATCAAATTATTAGGCGATGTGTGGCTGAAAATGAAATAAAATCCATACTTGAGTTTTGTCATGCTTATGCTTGTGGTGGCCATTTTGGTCCTAAACGAACAGCTAATAAAGTGTTGGAAAGTGGTTTCTTTTGGCCTACGCTTTTCAAAGATGCATTCTTGTTTTGTAAAAGTTGTGTGAATTGTCAAAAGACGGGAAATATAGGTGCTAGGAATCAAATGCCCCTTAATCCGATCCTTGTTTGTGAAATATTTGATGTGTGGGGAATTGATTTTATGGGCCCTTTTCCTTCGTCTCATGGTAATTTATACATTCTTCTTGCCGTTGATTATGTTTCGAAGTGGGTGGAAGCAAAGGCCACCCGGACTAATGATTCTAAAGTTGTTGTGAATTTTGTTAGGTCTAACATTTTTGTTAGGTTTGGCATTCCACGAACCATAATCAGCGGTCGAGGGACACACTTTTGCAACCGAACGGTCGAAGCACTTTTCAAGAAGTATAATGTCACCCATCGCACTTCCACGGCCTATCATCCACAAACAAATGGCCTAGCCGAAGTCTCAAATAGGGAAATCAAGTCCATTTTGGAGAAAACGGTTTTCCTAACCGTAAAGATTGGAGTTCAAGACTTGATGATGCTCTTTGGGCTTACCGGACAGCCTACAAAACCCCGATCGGTATGTCACCATATAGGTTGGTGTTTGGGAAAGCTTGTCATCTCCCGGTTGAGCTTGAGCACCGGGCTTATTGGGCGATCAAAAAGTGCAATTTAGACATGGGAGAGGCTGGAATACATCGCAAGCTTCAATTGCAAGAGCTGGAAGAAATTCGTAATGACGCCTATGAGAACGCCAAAATCTATAAGTCTAAGGCTAAGGCGTTTCATGATGGGATGATATCAAGGAAGAATTTCGTGGTTGGACAAAAGGTGCTGCTCTACTTGTCAAAGTTGAGACTCTTTGCTGGAAAGTTGAGATCAAGATGGGTGGGCCTGTACGTGGTAAGCAAAGTGTTTCCACATGGAGCTGTGGAGATTCGAGAAATCGATTCAGAAAAGATGTTCAAGGTGAACGGGCATAGGTTGAAGCCCTTCTATGAGGGATTTGTCTCGCACACGATCGACGGAATGAACTTAGAGGATCCTCCTCTAGCCACTTGAGTGCGAAATCAAGACTCGTCGAGTCCAAGACGTTAAACAAGGGCGCTGCTTGGGAGGCAACCCAAGTTTTATTATTATTTTTTTTGCTTTCGTTTCCCTTCGTTTTGTTTAGTTGGTTTCGTTTTCTCTCGTTCGGTCGTAAATTATTCCTCGTGTTTACAGGTACATTTGGTGGCAATATTTTCCAGATAAGTGTGGGGGAGGAGGTGGCAATACTGGTACACTTGCAGAGAATGCAAAACTGATATAGGAGCTACTGTGAGGAAGGCTGTCTAAGGTCACGGTCAGGGGCCTCAAGCCCAAAATTCGACCCAATTAAAAATTGGCCTAATTAATTCAGCCCAAGACCGATTCCCTTGGTGGATCTACCTATTTACCCAATCGGCTACCACTAACCCTTCCCAAACCACGACCCGCTCCAAATACCCGTCACCACAACCCGCACCACCAAACCAAAATCCTAATCCTAATACACTTCAGCCTCCACTAAGCACAACAAACCCCACTCACGACACTTCATCAACCAACTCAGAAGATCCCCAATTTTTTTTCTTTTTCCCCCGCAATCAACGATCGAGGAAAGGCTTGCACGCTTAGAAAACCACGTCCCGGCCATGCAAAAGCAGCTGCAAAAGATTCTGGATATCCTAACCGAGCTTCAGTAACGCCGCTGAGCGGCGTTTCGCACCCATGGATTCAGGGAAGTCCCCGATTCTTTCTCTATTTCTATCATTTTGTTGGGGACAACAAAGCTTAAGTGGGGGGGGGGGGGCACAATGGGCTAAAATTGGGCTGAATGTGTCAATTTTTTCGTACATTGAAGGCTGATAGTTGCTGGAAATTGTGAATATGTAGCTGCTTTTGTTGTCTATTTGCTTAGGGATAGTGGTGCACGCTTTAGGAACTTGACTAGGGCTGTTTTGGGTGACAAATTGTTGATATTAGGAGGTTTTGGTGGGAAATTGAGGCTGAAAATCTGAAAATCTGCTGCTGTTGATTTGTTAATTCTTGTTATTGTCTTTGGGTTTAATTGTGTGTTTGAATGACTGTTGCAGCTTTGCCCTCTTGATTTCACTTAGAATTTTGGCATGTTTTCCATTCTAAAACATTTCATACAGCTTCTTGAATGCGAGGGATTTAATTTGGAAAAAGGAATTTGAGTTTGAGTCCTTGATTGTTTTCGACTTGCATGACATGAAGTGAATTTGTTTGATACTCGAATTGGCACGTATATTATGAGCTTGAGACTAAATAATTGAACCTAAGTTGTGTGTGCTAAATTGATACCATGCTGCGTATGAGTCTTGTATGAAGTGTTTAGTTGGTTTAATATCTATTGATTTTACAATTATGTTGAGAAACGGCAGGTTGGTGATTGAGCTTTGTTGAGTTTGATTGGATAAGCATTAGTGTAAGGGGGAGCTTGCGAGGGGCCAACTAGAGAAAGGTTGGTCAGTAGAACTCACGTGACTACTCCTCTGGCTTGGAAAAATTCCAATCATCAAAAACGCCATGAGTAGGGCTGAATGCCGGCCGCTCTCGAAATTGTTTTCCCAACACTTAAAGGGATAAACAACTGGAGTTCCTTGTGTGCTTAAAAAAAAAAAAAAAAAAAAAAAAAAAAAAAACGAAAAAAAAAAAAAGGAAAAAAAAAAAAAATCGAGAAAGGGAAGGAAAAGTACAGAGATTTTATCTTGAGGGATGTTTGGGTTCTTGAAAAGCTCTCTAGGATTATAGGTTGCTTATCTAAAAGAATGAAACATAGCTCTTCACCATATCTTTGGCATTCTTTAACATTTGCGCAAAATCGATTAATATTAGATTGACTAATTGCTTTACACTTGCTTCCATCGTTTGCATTGCATTAACAGGTTCAAAACTAAGATTTGCAGGATTTCAATGGACACTTGAGCTCATATTTATTCTGCTTTGGAAGGTTGATTTCAAACTTTACTTTATGCTTATGCTTGTTGTGAACTTTCTTGGATGATAACAAAAGTTCCCAGTTTACGCACCGGACTGCTGTGGTTGTGATTTAGAATGTGAAAACAGTCTTGATTCTATGTAATGCTTGAGGACAAGCATTGTCTAAGTGTGGGGGGATTTGATATGTTGCATATTTAGTGATTTATTAAAGCTTATAATTGTTATATGCAACCCCATACTTGCTAAAATTCTGGTAATTAATTGAATTTGTGCTTCTTGATAGGAATTACCACAATTTGATGAACTTTAGAGAATTCGCAACAAAAGGAGCTGACACGCAGGCCCACCTCTTGGACCAAATTGGAGAACAAATATTTTGTGGCCCATGGACTTAAGAAATAACTAAATGGGGAGGCCACTTGAGGCTTATTGGAATATTCATAAAGAAGCCCAAATTCTTGATTGAAGAGCCCAATTCATTAGTAGCCCTGTTTTGACGTGAGCAGAATTGCGGGAGTTACACATAATTTGGCACGTTCTTTTGAGGTTTATTGATGTCACTTGAAGAAATTAAATGGTAGCCAATTGATGAGAGTTAGTGGCCCCAATTGATTACAAGATCATGGCCAAACGTGGGAAAAGAGTGGGGGCAATACCTTGGGAATTATTCCTCCCAATTTATGGCAGAACGTGGGCTATATGGAGGGACAAGAGTTATGGCTCATTTGTGCTATTTAGAGTGGGGAGTTGCAACATAATCGACACAGACGATAATCAAGGAAATCACTCAGTAGCACTACGTGGAAGAGGAAAAGGAGAATTCAAGCATCATCACTAGTTTATTCCTTTCTTCCTTGTTTCATTGAAATACTATGTTTCCCTATTATTATTTGGTTAATTTTGTTATGAGTAGCTAATTTACTATTTAGTTGGAATTTTCTAAAGCAAGCTTAGCGTTGTGTGAGACGAATTTATTGGTGATTTTATCAAGTTATCCGTTTTATCTCTATTTTTACGACATTGTGTTTGTTCTTATTCTTTGATTATATTAAGAGCTCAAATCTTAGAATAGGCAATTCATATATAGCTAGTTAACTTATTTGGTGGAGTCTAGCCGGATAATTAACAAAGTAGCAAACAATCACTAGGCCGTTAAGTTCGACTGATTTCGTGTTGTGGGATAGACGGTCTAACTAGGCGAAGTAGGAGTTTCTACCTAGTCGGTTAGGGTTAGTGTTTCTTTAGGGTGTAATGCAATTGCCCAATTGAATCTTAAAAGGAGTTTCTACTAAGGTTATTGGTTAATTAGAAAACGATTATTAGGAGTTTCTTTTAGTCGTTATAAACAGTAAGAAGAAACGAGGGAGCTAGAGAGGACTTGGCGACTATAGCTAGCCTAACTTCAGATTCAATTACCCTGTCAGTGATCACGGTCTTATGCATGTGTAGGAGAATTCCAACTATTTTGTCATATATTGAATTAGTTAAGTGTTTTCTGCATTCTTTTAGTTTACTTAGCTAGTTAGTTCCGTTTTATTTCATTCTTTGGTTTAATTCGCTCAATTCAAAACCCCCCCATTTGTTACTTTATTTTCTTGGCATATAAAAAGTTATAATTTCACCCAATCCTTGTGGTTCGACTCCCTTTACCGTTATATTACAATTTATTTGTGTGCGATATTCGGGACTTTATTATTGGTGGCTTCGACACCCATCACTTATGTTTTATGTTTTTTTTTTTTTTCACATAATCGTGCTTTTTGTGTGACGACTTCTTTGTGTAATGAATTTTATTTATTTATTTTTAATTACAAAATTAGCAAACAGTGCTATAATTTTATTTTTTTTTTTAATTTTAGTAATTCGGTTATATATCGAATCGTACCATACTAATTTCAGTAAAAACCGAACTGGACCGAAAATTTCAGTTTGATATTCGGTACTTCAAAAATGAAATTTCGGTTTACCAAAATTTCGGTTCAGTATATACCGAATGCACACCCCAATTCATAACTGGTAATTCAACTTTAACGGCTAGACATTTTGCTACAGTTAATGTAGGGCTGTCAACGGGTCGGATTCGGGCCGGATCAGGAGATTCCGGATCCGAATCCGACAAGAGGATCCGATAACTGGATCCGAATCCGAATCCTATAGGATTCGAATTCATTTATTTTGAATCCATGTATAATCGGATCGGACTATATCCGATTAAAGATCCGACCCGATTAGCAATAAAATTTAATTTTTTTATTTAACAAATTTAATATAAAGAATAAATAGAATTACATAATATTAATAAATAATAATTATTTAATGGATTATTTGATGATTTTATTTATATTTGTTTAAAATAAGTTAATTTAAACTTATTAATAAAGGAAAATATATACTTTTAGAGTAAATAATTCAAATTTTATTGTTGTTTAAAGTGATAATTATGTGAAAATTATAATTTTAGTCATTTTACTTAATATTATGTACTAGTAAATAATTTATTTTAATTAAATATTATATATATAATCGGATTCAGATTCTAAACGGATCGGATTCGTTAATTTCATATTCGCTCAATTTATTTCGGATAACGAATATTAATAATCGGATATGATCCATCGGACATTTTTATTGGACGAATATGCTTAAATTCGGACCGGATTCGGATTAAAATCCGATCCATTGACAGCCCTAAGTTAATGTGGTGTAAAATAATAATAATAATAATTAAAAATGGCATTTTTGAACTTTTTCGACTGAAAATAGATGAAAGTAAAAATGTATAATAATAAAAAAAAAATATATATATATATATATATATAAAAGAGGGTTGGGGTTCTGGGCCAGACCCAGACCCAGGCCCAAAAGTAATGGGCATAATTTTGCCCATTTGCTCAGGTCCACTGGGTGTATAATGGGACTGGGCAGGGTCTGGGCCTAATATTAAATAATGGGCAAACACTGGACCTGGACCTGGGCAATGCCTGCCCATTTATAGGCCTAATTCGAGTCCACTTGGGGGTTTGCATGTGTCCGAAAAAAGAAAAAAAAGATCCCACCTAAGGGGTGTATTTGTAATATCCATCCAAGCCCAGGGGAGGCCCCTGTAATCCAAGTTTCTTTCTCCATTTGCTTTAAACATATTCAGTCTTCTGTCCTCTCTCTTACACTGGAAAAACACTGTTTTACAACTCTTCTGTCTTCTTGAAGTCAATTCAATAATGTTTTGCTAAAAAAATAACAGTAAACAATACATTATAATGCGTAAATTTATCTTTGCATTTTGCATTTCTCTCTGTTCATTTTTTCCTTTTCGGTTTCAAGTATAAAACTGAAAATTAGAGTTTTCAATGCTATAGAAAATCAGGATATTCTTCTATTGAGAATTTTCCCGGATCAATTTAGGCATGCATATCTCATCAATAGACAGTGAGACCTATACATATAGCTGAAGATAAAATAAAATAAAAAAACCGAAAAAAAAATTGCTAATGATTGTTCTTCCATTTTCAAATACAAGTATACAACGAATCTAAAACTCTGAAATGCTCATCAAATTCTTCTCCCTCTTGGAGCATGACAAGAAAACAATTTCAATTAGGTACCTGCCACCAAAAAAGAAGTCGTTTTGATCTCGCAAAAGCATGCAGTAATATACCAAAATAGTTGAATGAATTGGTCACACTTACGTTGTTTCTCAAGCTTCCCTTTAGCTTGCCTACATATATCATTTTTGTCACGTACAACCAATCTCCCATCTTGCTGAAAAAATTAAAATAAGCATATCTCCACGAGTTCTTAAGCACCAAAGTTCCCACGATTCCCCAAAATCCAACGATGAACCCCATAATGATAGGTATATAGAACTCGTGCGAATGCAACTGGGCCATAAAGCCATCATCATCAACATTCTCCTGCTCTCCATAGTGAGGTGTGGATGGCTTGGGCTCATTTCCAGGACATCTCGTCAGAGGGGGTCCGCAAAGTCCATTATTCGGCTCATAAGAGGATGGCTCAAAGGTCTGAAGCTTAGGACCTGATGGAATTTCACCTGACAAATGGTTGTTCGACAAGTCCAGAACAGCCAAGCTATCCAACTTTGCCAGACCCTTTGTTGGAATCTCACCAGAGAAGAAATTTTTTGACAAATCAAGAATTTCTAGCATCTCCATCTCACCAATGTTGGGAATTATGTGTCCACTTAAATAATTTTCAGAAAGATTCAAGGAAATTAATGCCCTCAGTTGGGAAAGCTCGTTTGGGATGTTCCCAACTAATTTGTTGCTTGAAAAGTCGATGAGTTTAACAAGTCCCACCGTGTTTTTCCCATATTCGGCCTGCTGCCGCTTCCATTGTATGAAGACATGGTCCATGTATGCATCAGCACTAAAACCCGCAGCATCAACACCCAAAAGAAAGCTCTCAAATGTGGCATCCTTTTGAATCAAAGAAGTGAAATTGTTGAAGCAACGAGGAAGTTTCCCTGATAGGAAGTTCCTAGACAAGTCAAAGATTTGAATTCGAGTAAGATAGCAGATTTCTGTCGGAATCTCTCCAAAGAAATTATTGTGCCCAAGGCTCAAAATTTTCAACTCTAGAAGGTGTGTTCCTATCCAGACAGGGATATTTCCTTGTAGATTATTTTCTCCAACATCAAGCATTTGCAAGTCTGAGCAATTCATCAAAGTGGAAGGCAATTTTCCTGAGAAATTATTATTGCGCAATTGCAACATATTAAGCTCCGACAGAGAGCCTAAAGAGTGTGGAATACTTCCAGAAAAAATATTATTGGACAAATTGAGAATTTCCAAGTTTGTATTGTTCTCCCAACAATCAGGAAGTTCTCCTGACAATTGATTATTTGACAGGTCAAGTACGTACAAATACCCATAGGAAGTTGTGCATATTGATGAGATTGACCCCACAAACATATTATTTGAGAGTAGTAAAAATTCAAGGGAATCGTTAGGTGGCAATGGTAAGGGACCTGAAAAATTATTGGAACTAATATCCAGTATCCCATCATTCATGGAAGGCAAATCAGGAATGCTACCAATAATCTGGTTATGAGAGAGGTTTAAGTAACTTATTTTGGTGGGGAAATCCCAGAACCATTTAGGCGCTTCCTCTGAGATGCCATTATATGAGAGATCCAGCTCAGAAAGTTTTGTCTGCGTACGAAGCCATGTTGGAAAGCGAGGACCCATGTAGGTCGATGCTAGATTTAAAATATTCAATTGAAAAGGAGGAATCCAATCATCACTAAAATTGAAGGCAAACAAACTAAAGGACAAATCCAACCTTTTCAAGTTGTGGAGTTTGGAGAGATGGATTTCAGAGATTGTTCCTGAAATGGAATTGAATGACAGATCCAATACTTCAAGGATGGAAAGTTGCCAAAGACTTGTAGGTAGCGATGTCAGTTTATTGCCGCCAAGATATAATTCTCTCAATGAAACAAATGCGCTCAAATCTGGCACTGATCCACTAATTTGATTCCCAGACAAATCCAAAACACGAAGTTTAGAAATATGTACAAAGCCACGTGGAAAATGCCCACTCAATTGATTGTTTTGTAACTGCAAAATCCTCAAGGAACGAAGACACGTAACATCAGGCACCGAACCAAAGAGATTATTTCCCCGCAACTCTAGAATCTCTAGTGACTGCATTGCTCTAGCACATAAATTGTAAAATAATTCGGAAAGAGATTCTGAGAAGCTATTGTCTGATAGATCTAGCGTTTGTAAATGACTTAGATTTCCAAAGGATTTTGGAATTCCACCTGTTAGTTGATTCCCTGATAGATCTAAGCTACGGAGGTTACAACTTATATTGAACAACCAATGGAAAGAGGAAGACGTGAGGCCTGTGTAGGATAGATCAAGAATAGAAAGAGATGTTGAAGAAGAGTTAACAACAGAGAAATGCTTAGGGAAATGACAATTACTCAAATTGTTACCGCTCAAATCAAGCGAGGAGAGAGATGCGAGATGAGAAAGCCAATGGAAGTTATCAACCTCGAGACCGTAATTTTCCCCAAGATCAAGTGTCCTGAGGTTGGTAAGATTAGCCAACTGATTTCGAACAACACCAGAAAGACGGCAGTCGTGAAAATTCAAGTATTGCAATTTATCCATGGAACCAATGAAATCTGGGAACTCAACATTTCCATATCCAAAATAAATGCAACTGAGGTCCAAATGAGTCAAATACTTCAACTCAAGCAGGGCACTACTGATATTCTCACCTCTCAATGGCATAGAATAGTTTTTACAAGTACTAAGTTGGAGAGCGATTACATGACCTGAGTCGTGACTGCACTCGATTCCCTGCCATTGGCAGCATTCCCTTTTGTGTTCCTCACTTCCCCACGATGACAGAAATCCACGTTCATCTATAAGGCCTTTCTTGAACTCGAGGAGAGCTTCTCTCTCCTTTTCAATGCACCTATATTCATTTCCTGTTGTAAAAACAGAATTATAAGCAAGCAAACACAACATTATTATTAGCTGTAATACATTACAACATTCTGCCATCTCTCACAAAATATATAGATATTATTATGGTTTTAAATCTTATTGTTTTTTGGATTCGTTAATTGCTTAGGGAGACTAGTAATATATATAGCAGCATTCGTGTTCCTTAATTCGGACCTTTTACAAGCACTATATTCCATTTATTAGCTCTTTTCAGATTTTCCTAACCACTAACCAATTGGTAGAAACCCGATTGACTCTCGAAGTCTTCACGACACATTCATTGGGAAATTAAATTGATGGAATACATACATAACATAATTAATACGAAGATTGAAATAAGAACATGGTATAATATGCATGCAATAATATAATTTTTTTTATAAAAAATTTCCATATAACAAGCATTTGACCCAACTTCCCACGCTACACAAGGCCAAAATAAATACATGAACACATGACCCAACTTCTCAAAGTAGTGGTCATCGTTTTGCATGCATTTATGAAATGCGTATAAGCGGGTTCAGTTGATTATAAAGTCAAGGTCTTTGAAAGTTATATATAGGGCAATATTAATGACATCATTAGATATGTGCCTTCACCTAAATAAATACATGAACAAATTCTTGGAGATTTGTAAATACAAACATTATAGTTGTAGTATTAAAAGGTTATATACTTTTTTGAGTCTCTCTGGTTTTTCGTTGGTTGACACTATAATATATATTGTTCAATGGCTCAGTCAGAATTTTAATATTACGGGATAAGATTAAAATTTATAAAAAAAATTAAGATTTTAGGGGAGTAAAAGAAGACAAATGAAAAAAAAAATAAATAAATGAAAGGATAAAATTTATTTTTCTAAATTTACGTATAAAATCAGGGGAAGGACCTCGTTAATATATTTATGTTGCTTTTTTTTCTTTCCATCTAATTTATTTTTGGACAATTAGTTTTAAGTGTCTAGTAGTAAGAGAAAATTTAATTTACTCTCAAATGTTGAAACTTTTAGTATTAACTTTCCATTTTTATTCACTCCATAAATACCTAAATTGACCACCAAGTGGGGTAGCTTAGCGATTAGGTGTAATACTAGCTTAATCAGAGGTCTCGAGTTCGAGTCCATGAGAACGCAACTACCATTGGTAGGGAGAGTTTGACATCCTAAGTGGTCGGTCCAATTACCTAGGTACTCTAATTTTTATGAATAATACTCTAATTCAAAACGTAAATACTTGAACAATACTCCAATTACCTAGATACTCTAATTTTTATGAATAATACTCTACTTTAATTTAAAACGTAAATACTTTAACTTTTACAAACAATATTTTTTTTTCCTTTTCTTTATTTTTCCTTCTAATACTTCAATTTTAAACCGATAAATCAACCCTAAAACCGGAAATTGCTAAGCATGAAAAGTCAATCAAAAGTGTAATACCTTTGTGCTTACAAATTGAAATCTGAGAAAAGATGACAAATTTTAGGGTGTGCATCTAGCTTGTAAGCTTGACATGAATTCTAAGAAATGGATCTTGATCTACATCAAAGATGGTCCTATACATTATATATCTACAACATAATGCTAATGGGCATATTCCAAATCAGATCCAAAACAAAACCACCACAGAGAGACATCATCCACTTTCAACACCACCTAAGGGATGTATTTGTAATATCAATCCAAACCCAGGGGAGCCCTCTGTAATTGCTGTATTTTTCTACAATATCCACATTTTTTCAAAAACCATCTGACAATCTCCTTCAGTTTTGTATAAACACTGGTTAACTGGCAAGACAAAGTGGACATATTATTTTTTAAGCTTTAGGAAATCACTCCCATTATGTTGATTATCACAATACTTGAATGATGTTAAAATTCGACTGTCAAGTAGGGCATCTTTGTAATTTTGAAAATAAGAAGGGAGGTTTCTGTTAATAGACATATTAATACGGGTGGTCACTGCAATTAACCAAAACCTTTTTCCTTTTCATTTGTGAAAATGAACTCATTCCTCTATCATCATTTGTGCTCTATTTTCTGATTCTTGCTGACAAGCTTGGAATAGAGCTAGACGGCAGATTGAACTTCAAAGCAGATTACGGCGCTATGCTATGAGCATAGAAGGTATTTTGGCCGCAGGTGATTGCCGGTGCACCCAATATCTGGTGGTGTGGGCCAACTCTGAGGGCAGAAGGACAGCTTAACAAGTTATCAAATTTCTCACGAAAAATGAAAATGATACCACGAGTGACAAATTCTGTTTAATCTGATCATTATCCATTTGTTTTCTTCGCTTGCAAACAGAAAAATTGATTCATTTTGTAATGAAAAATTTTAATTAATCAGAGAGTGGTATTTTTAATCCATTTCATATATTTGCAAAGAATTATTAGTGATATGTTGTAATATAAATAAGCACAAACATTACAAAAAATTGAATAAACTAATGAAAATACTTCGAAATTAAAACGATTTCAATTACGATACAGTAGTTATACGGACAATCGCCACAAACTCTCAAGTCTCAACAACAATTGCAACTAAAAGAAAAGGACGATGATATAAACAAACTAACTGAAAATCAGGGGAAATTTGAATACAGAACACTGTCATATAGTTGATGATGGTCCTTCCCATCCTCTATTCGTCACACTGTCATGATGTATTTTTTCCCCTCCAAAGTCAGATTCAGCGCACCAAGTGACAGACAGGTGGTCAATTCCGTTAGGTTGGTAACATCCGTTAGTGTTTGGGATTACATTTATTGAGAATTTAAGAATTTGGGATTAAATTGAATTTTGACAAAACTATGGGACTAAATTGGCATTGGTCAATCCTGTGGGACTAAATTGACTATTTAACCTAATGATGGACAGAACATGGATTTTATACATATTGCTATTGATATTATTAATATCAGGAGTTAAGGGAAAGATTGACTCTTCATACGTAAGATTTCATACATATTTTATTTTACATTTATTTGGTTTTACATTGATTTGTATATATTATTGTACTGTTTTTTGTATATTTTTACATCTTTTATGCATATCTTTGTTTCATTTTATTTTTATCAATTCAATATAACAGGTGTTATCACTTTTGATGAAGACCGGGTACTCTGAGTTTCATTTTTGGATGGGGTATGCACTGATTCATATGTTAGTGAAGGGGTATGATGATTCGGACTCAGCAATGAAAGTGTTTGATGAAATGTCTGTGTAGAACTCTGTTTCTTTGACTTTGATGATCACAAGGATTACTCAATTGGGTTGTCCGAGAGATGGAGTCCAGTTGTTTGTTGATATGACTATTGTAGGATTTGTTCCTGATTGGGTTTACAGCTTGTTCTGAGCTGGGACTGCTGAATGGGAGATCCAAGTACAATTTCAAGAATGGTTTGTGTTCAAATGTCTGTGTGGGATGTTAGTTTGGTGGATCTATGATTAAGTGATTAAATCAAGGAGTCTTTAATATATAGAAAGCCGGGTCATAATGCCATGTCAATATGATGTCAATATGTGCAAAATGCAGGACACAATACTGAAGCTGTTGAATTGTATTAAAGGATGATAACAGAGGGTGGAGTTAAACCAAACCGTTTCACATTTGCTGCTCTGTTGAAGGGTTGTGGAAATACTTTCAGTCCAAGATTAGGCGAACATTTGATATATGGTCATGCACTGAAATTGAATCTTGCAAAGGTCAGTTTGTGTTGGTAATTCTCTAGTTAGCATGTAAGCAAAGAACGATAGGATGGAGTCATGGAGGAGGCAAGAAAAGACTTTGAATTCTTATTTGAAAAGCCTTTGAAGTCTGATGAGGCTTTTTTAACTATTCATTTATCAACATTTATGTTTATCTTTTAGGGGTTTGAATCCTGGTTTTGGGGTATGGTGCAATTTTAAATCTCCTGTCCAACTGTCTCACCCTATGAGGTGCCTGCAAGTCAACAGGGGGACTAATCACTGTAGTTGACGGTGCATACCCTGATTTAGACCAAAAATATTTATGTTTTATCATTTTTGTATAGACACTAGCTGACAAACTTGGAATAAAACGAGACAAAAAATCGAACATCAAATCAGATTACAAGCTTACGGCAGATGTAGTCTCAACACACATGCTCCATAAACAATCTTTAAACAGCTATAAAATCATTCAAGTTTCTTTTTCCATTTCCTTCATACATATTCATTCTCTCATTATTACTTCAAATACATCATCTTTGAATCATCCTGGACAACTTTACAAGTCTTGTCTTCTTGACAGAATAACAGTAAACAATACATTATAATGAGTAAATTTCTCTTTGCATTTCACATTTCTCTCTGTTCCTTGTGTTTTTCTGTTCCTAATATGAAACTGAAAATTAGAGTTTTCAATGCTCCTGCTGCCAATTCATCCGCTACTAAACTCCAAGCAACGCTGTCCATGTCCCAACTTGTGATAATTCCTGACTTGCACACATCCGCTGAAGTAATTCTCCCTCGTCGAAGTTCTTGAGAGTGAAACCATCTTCCATATCGGCTGCCATTAGATTCTCTTCCAATTCTGCTGCAAATGTCTCATCATCATCCAACTCCGCTGCTAACAGATTCTGCTCCAATTCTGCTGCAAACTTCTCATCATCCGGACGAATAAGAGAGTGGAAAGGGCTTTCCAACTCGGCTGCTAATAGATTCTGCTCCAATTCTGCTGCAAACGTCTCATCATCTTCGAACTCGGCTGCTAATGGATTCTCTTCCAATTCTGCTGCAAACATGTCATCATCTGGACGAATAACAGAGCCGAAAGGGCTTTCCAACTCGGCTGCTAATAGATTTTGTTCCAATTCTGCTGCAAACATCTCATCACATTCCGAACTCGATTGTTCTGTGCAAGGCTTCTTGCAATCACGACTGACTTCATCTTCTAGTTCGATTACTTCTTCTTCCCGTGCTCTTTTCTTCCCCAACAACAAATAATCCTTCATATTATTATTCACGTGCATGTCCGAAGCAAATCTCTGTTTTTCCTTGGACAAACATCTGGTAATCTTACAAATAACGTAATCCTCGTATTTCTTGCCACATGTCGAAGAAACCCCAGAAAGAGAGTACTCATTCATAATCCAATGATCATCTCCCGAAACTGCTTTGTCGTACCGAAAAGTGAACATTTTCATCGATCCGATTTTTTCTCCGGTGGATCGGTTGTATATCTTTTTCCCGGCAGTCTCCCCGTGCCACGACCCACATCCCGCCGTTCTTGCAATGCGTTTTTTCCCGTTAACTTTAGACAACTTGGTGAAAACATAAGTAGATTTCTTGACGTAGGTGTTGGATTCCTTAGGTCCGGAGCAAGAAATATCCCAAAGAAACTCATCAAGATTGTTGAAGACTTTCCATGGTTCTGCATTTTGGCCGTAGAGATTCTTTTCGAGGATGAAATCGAAGGGTGATATTGATGGCATAGCGGTGGCCTTTCTGAAGAGGTAATCTTTGATCAATACTTGGTCGGAAGGATTGAAACGATAGCCTGGAGGAATCATCATCGTCGTCATTGCTCCTTGTTGAAGTTGAACGCAGTGAATGCATCTCTCAGTGATCTCTCTCGTCTCTCTCAGTGTTTAAGTGAAATCTCTCGGTGGTTTAGGTTTTAGTCGAGACTTGAGAGTAAAGTAATATTATAAATTATTAAAATTGTTAATAATTCTAATTCTAGTTCTGATCAAATTCTAAATGTAATTTTCATAAAATTTTATCCGTTAGTAACTTTACTATAATCCTAATCCAAATCGAAGTCTAGTTCTACTTAAATTCTATGCTAATTCTATTTCATTTGATTATTAGTTATTTGTTTTCTTCCATTGGAAACAGCAAAATCCGGGGGGACTTCTAAGTAGGGATGTATACGAACCGAGCCGGTTCGCGAGCTGATCGAACCGAGCTGGTTAAAGTTCGAATTCGAATTCGAAAAGTTCGAGCCGAGGTCGAACCGAGCCAAGGTTCGAACCGAACTTCGAACCCGAACCTTTTTACTCTTGTTCGTGGCTCGCAAGCCGACCTATTATATTTAAAAAAAATTAATATATATATATATATATATATAATAATATTTTATTTTTGATTTTTTTTATAAAGATTATATCTTGGATTCGAATTCGTGACCGAGCCGAACCGAACTCGAACCAGTGGACGAACCGAACCTCGAATCAAAAAAATAGAGTTCGTCGAACTCGAACACGAGCCCGAACCGAGCAAAATAAGTTCGAGCCGAACCTCGAGCCAGAAAAAAAACAGCAAAGTTCGGTTCGATTCGGTTCGTATACATCCCTACTTCTAAGCGGTTAAGAGAAATTTGACATCACTCTTGTATAAAAAGTATCAATACTAATTTCTCACTTTAAATTTATAATTAAATTCACTCCTCATTTTTGGCAAATTTACCAAAATAGTCTTGAAAACAAAGGAAATAACATAACACATCACTCTTCCCTCCCACAAAAATCATTTTGTTTTTTGTTAACATAATACCTCATATACACGACTTTCTACTTTTATTTTGTATGTTAATATTTCAAAATATTATTTTTCATACTTCATATATAAAAACTATTATTATTATTATTATTATTATTATTATTATTATTATTATATTTTGTGGATGTGGATGTTGGTGTAAAAGTTAATTGTTGATTTATATTTTGAAGTATTATTTAGAAACTACAAAGTATTCAAATTATAGAGCAAAATATTGAAATTATAAAACAGAGTATCCAAATTTAAAATTATAGTATTATTTGTAAAAGCTGAAATATCTAAATTTATAATTAAAGTATTGTTCATAAAATTAAAGTATTAAAATTTAAAAATAAAGTATTATTCGTAAAAGTTAAAATAGTTGGGTTTAAAATTGAAGTATGAAAAGGAAAAACAAAGAATAACAAAAGGAAAAAGAAATAATTAAAGGTATTGCTGCAAATTTAGATGGTTAGGGAGTGAACTAAAATTAAAATTTAAAAATGGAGAGTTAGTACTTAAAATTGTAACAATAGAGAGTAAACTGAATTATTTTTAATTGAGAGAGGGTTATTAATTAGGGCCCAAAACATTGATTCATTTTGTAATGAAAAATTTTAATTAATTTAAGTTATTTTAATTTTGACACATTAAAAAATTAGAAAAAAAGAAAAAGAAAATAAAAAATGAGTGACAACCCTTCTTCACCAAAACCACCATCCTCAGCACAACCACCATGCATGCAGCACCAGTCATTCTTTTCTCTTTTTTTAAAAAATTTTTTAATGTGAAAAACCCTGATCTTAGGGTTCGCATGCAAATATTTTGAAAAACACAGGGTTTTTTGTGTTAATTTTTGTAACACAGGGTTTCCAAGGAAAATTTTTGAAAACACAGGGTTTTCTGTGACCAAATTTGTAACATAGGGTTTTTTCTACCCATTTCACCTAACATAGGGGTGAAATATGTAAATAACTCCATAGCTGATGAAAAAGAAGTTACACTGCCAACAACACCCACCAGGGTTCCTGATGCAGTCAAGCATCGTGGTTTTGTTGCCTATGAGCGAGAGGCTGTTTCATATAGAGATCCCAATGTTAGAATGACTGATTGGAATGAAGTTATGGAAGAGGCAAAACCAGGGCCACTGTTGAAAACACAGTCCGCTCGCTGCATGGATTGTGGTACACCTTTCTGTCATCAGGTATAGAAAATTTAGTCATGATAACTTTAATGCTATATTTTCTTGAGAAAACAGATTATAATGGATCAAAATTTACAGGAGAACTCGGGATGCCCTCTTGGGAATAAGATACCTGAATTCAATGAGTTGGTTTACCAAAACAGATGGCGTGAAGCATTGGACCTGCTCTTGGAGACCAACAACTTCCCTGAGTTCACAGGCCGTGTGTGTCCTGCACCGTGTGAGGGTTCTTGTGTACTTGGCATCATAGAAAATCCAGTCTCTATCAAGAATATCGAGTGCTCTATCATAGATAAAGCGTTTGAGGAGGGATGGATGGTTCCAAGGCCTCCTTCAAAGAGAACAGGGTATAATAATATAATACTATATAATATAATACTCTACTTTTGCTTTCTATACTAGTGTGAAGAAATTTAAGATTCAATTGCTCCATCTTTTTCAGAAAAAAGGTGGCTATTATTGGAAGTGGCCCTGCTGGATTAGGCTGCAGATCAGTTGAACAAAATGGGCCATTGTGTGACGGTTTTTGAACGTGCCGACAGAATTGGTGGGATAATGATGTATGGAGTGCCTAATATGAAGGCAGACAAGCTTCACGTAGTTCAGAGGCGTGTTGATCTCATGGAGAAGGAAGGGGTTGACTTCGTGGTCAATGCTAATGTTGGAAAAGATCCAACCTTCTCATTAGAACATCTCCGAGAGGATCACGATGCCATTGTTTTGGCTGTGGGAGCCACCAAACCAAGGTGTCCAATCATACTTTCAGATAGTAAGAATTTGTTTTCTAAATTTCAAGGATGAATTAACTAACTCTGAGTGAAATTTGCAGGGACCTTCCTGTTCCAGGACGGGAACTTTCTGGAGTTCATTTTGCGATGGAATTTCTTCATGCAAATACGAAAAGTCTTCTCGACAGCAATCTTGAGGATGGGAACTATATCTCTGCTAAGGGTAAGAAGGTGATTGTGATCGGTGGAGGTGATACTGGCACAGGTTGTATTGGGACTTCGATTAGACACGGTTGCAGTAGCATTGTAAATCTCGAGCTTCTTCCTCAGCCACCCAACACCAGGGCTCCTGGCAATCCTTGGCCTCAGGTTCGATCAATTAAGAAAAATTAATAAACAAATAAAAGCCTCTGTATCTTTCTTGAATGACAAAATTAAATTAAATTTCGAATTTCTTGAATATTGGCAGTGGCCCTGTATATTCCGTGTCGATTATGGGCATCAGGAAGCTGCCACAAAGTTTGGTAAGGATCCTAGATCATATGAAGTGTTGACGAAACGTTTTATTGGGGACGAAAATGGAGTGGTGAAAGGACTTGAGATTGTGCGTGTGCAATGGGAGAAGGACGCTAGTGGAAGGTTCCAATTCAAGGAAGTTGAAGGTTCGGAAGAGATTCTTGGAGCTGATTTAGTCTTGCTTGCAATGGGATTCCTTGGCCCTGAAGAGGTATATATTTTTGAAATTACACATGCTTCCCCCCAATATTCATTTTCACCTTAAAATTGCCGAGTACATTGATTTTTCATAATGCGTGAATGATGGTGTAATCCAAAATTTAGTCAACATTTTCCAATTTTGATTACAGTTTGATGATGATTAAGAAAGGGGTATTTATAAATTTTTTAATAGAAGAGGGGAAGTTTCTGTAATAATGCATACTTACAGGGGCGATTGCTCTTATGTTTCTCTTTTTTGTTTCCAGAACTGAACCCATTCTATCAACGCTTATGTTTCTCTTTTTGTTCAGACGCTTTCTGACAAACTCGGAATAGATCGAGACAACAGATCGAACTTCAAAGCAGATTACGGCCGCTTTGCTACGAGCGTAGATGGTATATTTGCAGCGGGTGATTGCCGACGTGGCCAATCTCTGGTGGTGTGGGCCATCTCTGAGGGCAGACAGGCAGCCTCACAAGTTGACAAATTTCTCATGAAAGATGAAAATGATACCACCCTTGAAGGTTCTGTAGACAGGCAGCAAGACAGCAGCAGAGAAAGAGTGATGACATAATCTTGTTTGAGTTTCATTCTGCTGTTCATACATGGTTCTAAAACTAGGAACCTGAATTTCTCTTGCTCTCTGGTGAAGGGCTTGTCGTTGGAAGGCGTGCGGGATTAGAACTAAGCAGGGGTTGTTGGTTTAGAAGAAATGATAGGCATAGGATTGTAGGATTTCTGCTAGTTTGTTGGTTTTGTGTTTATAAGTTGGTTTGATTGTTGATTGGTGGTGTTCCAACTTCCAAGTGCTGGCTGGTAATTTTAGCCAGATTTTATGTTAAAATATAAAAGCGTTTATTCACTTTTGTTGATCTCGCACTTGCCTTGTTAAGTGTGTAAACCTTTTCTTTATTATTCTTTTATTCCTTTTTAGCCGTTAGATACAAGACTTTATAGCCGTTAGATAAACATGTATATATCTAGGTTTACTTACTGTTTCTTAAATAAATTTATTGGAGAAATATATTTTTGAGGTTTGTTTTCCCTTTGCCAGGTTTCCTCCTCCAGATTTAACATGGTATCGAGAGCAGAGTCACGATTCTGATGATCTCTGTCAAGTTCATACGTATTTGATATTTTTTCTTCTCCAATTTCAGATTTCTTCTGAAACACTTACAAAATTTTCCCTTTTCTAAAACCTCGCAACTGCTCTTCTGCGTTGAGGTTTTTCGGCAACCATGGCGACCACAACTGACAGTTTCATGACAGTTACAGGGGTATGATCTAATCGATAGTGCCAAATCTTAGCATAAAAAATATTACTAGAGATAGTTTTGGGAGCTCTAGATGTGCTCGTAGCAGCAGAGGGATTACAAGCACCAAAAACAACATTTTTACAGTTGATAAGAGACTGTGAATTACAAGGATTATAGGAATGGTCTAAAATGTAAAGAGTGCCAAAAGCTTTTCCAGTAGCAATGATCTTTTTACTGGTCAGGTCCTGCAATATACAGTGGGAAGGATAAAAAGTAAAAAAAGAGTTAGTTGCTTTGGTGAGTTGTCTAACAGACAAGAAGTTATGTTTGAATGAAGGAATGTACATAACATCTGAGAGGCTAAGAGAAGAGTTAATGTGCACTGTCCCCGTGTGTGAAACAAATTTAACAGTACCATCAGGGAGGCTGATAGGAATATTTTTGTTTACAGGAATAGGATCAGATAATAAATTAATATCAGAAATTCAGAACACATGTGGCTAGACGCGCCAGTATCAATAATCCATAAACACTTATATAAATTTCGACTGGAATTTTGGGGAGAATGCATACTTACAGCCACTTACTTGATAAATAGACTCCCATCCTCTGTTTTGGAGTGGAAAACACCTTATGAAGTGCTTCATAAGTCTAAGCCTTCTTATACTCACCTCAGAACTTTTGGATCACTGTGTTATGCCACTAACACTACTTCTAAGGACAAGTTCAGTCCTAGGGCCTTTAAATGCATTATGTTGGGCTATGCTAATGGGCAATGGCCAAAAGGGCTACAAGCTCTACAATTTACACTCACACACCATTTTTACTTCAAGAGATATTATTTTTTATGAGCATATATTTCCCTATGCAGGAATGACTATTTCATCTCCACCAAAACCACTATTTTCTATCTCTTCATGTTCGGATAATCCACACGATAACACTATTACTGTCCCCACTAATGAGATGGGCACTCCCTGCTCTTCCTTAATACCTACACACACTGAAACTTCTGATATGTCCTCTCAATCCCTTGATTCTTCAACTGTCCAACCTGACTTACCACATAACTCTGACCAACAGCCAATCAATGCCATTAGATATAGTTCAAGACCCAAAGTCAAACCCTCTTGGCTTCAAGACTACATTTGTAATGCTGTCACTTTTAACATTAAACCCACTACAACCACGTTTTTCACTGATCTCATCCCTTACAGCCACTCTTATAAAACTTTCATGGCTAATATTGCCCATATCACAGAACCTAGTTCTTATAAACAAGCTAGTCAATGCCCTGAGTGGCGGGAAGGCATGCAACAAGAGCTCCATGCTCTCGAGAATAATAATACCTGGGAAGTTACAGAATTACCCAAGGGTAAACATGCCATTGGATCCAAATGGATTTTTAAAGTGAAATACAACTCTGATGGCACGGTGGAGAGATATAAGGCCAGATTAGTGGCCAAGGGCTACAACCAAACATTTGGCATAGATTATTTTGATTGTTTCTCCCCGGTTGCTAAACTAGTCACTGTTAGAATTTTTCTTGCTATCTCTGCTATTTTTTCATGACCTCTTTTTCAGCTAGACATCAATAATGCCTTCCTTCATGGCTTTCTTGATGAAGAAGTATATTTTAGACCTCCAGAAGGATACACCAAAGCTCAAAGAGGTCAGGTTTGTAAACTAACAAAATCACTTTATGGCCTTCAACGGGCCTCTAGGCAATGGAATCATGAATTCACTTCTAAACTTGTTCAATATGGATTTGTTCAGAGTTCTTATGATCATTGTTTATTTATTCATAGTACGTCTAACCATTTCACTGCTCTCTTGGTCTATGTAGATGATGTTCTTATTACAGGATCCAACACACACGAGATTCAACTTGTCAAAAAATTTCTGCATCAAACTTTTACTATCAAAGACTTAGGCCAAGCTAAATATTTTCTTGGCTTGGAGATTACCCGTTGTAACAATGGTTTAATATTGTCCCAAAAGAAATACATATCTGACATTTTACAGGATACGGGAATGGATAAATCCAAGCCAGCCTCTACTCCCCTTCCTGCAGGTTTCAAGTTTAATGATGATCAAAGTCCACCATTGAAAAACCCTACTCAGTACCGAAGACTGGTTGGCAGACTTCTTTACCTCAATATGTCGAGGCCTGATCTCAGCTTTGCTGTCCAACAACTCAGTCAACATGTCACTCAACCAAGAAAATCCCATATGGAGGCTGCCCATCATGTCCTAAGATATCTCAGTTCACATTTATCATCAGGACTTTTTTTTCCTTCTGATTCATCTTTATCTTTATCCGTTTTTTCTGATGCTGATTGGGCTACCTGCCCCTTAACAAGAAAATCTTTGACGGGTTATTGTGTGTTTCTAGGTTCTTGCCTTATTTCATGGAAGACAAAGAAACAGAGTACAATTTCCAAATCATCTTGTGAAGCCGAATACAGGAGCATGGTTGCTGCGGTTTGTGAAGTCCAATGGATTTCATATATACTTAGCGAGTTCAAGGTCCATCCACCGTTGCCAATCCCCTTGCATTGTGATAACAAATCTGCTATTCATATCACGGAAAATTCGGTCTTCCATGAACGTACCAAACATTTAGAGATTGATTGTCATGTCACAAGAAACAAGTTCAAGGAAGGCTTTATTCATCCCACTTTTACACCATCTTCTTCTCAGTTGGCTGATGTGTTCACCAAGGCTCTGCCAAGTCCTGCCTTCACACGTCTTTTGTCCAAGATGGGCTTAGTTTTCCGCGAAGCTCCATCTTGACCGGGGAGTGTTAAAATATAAAAGCGTTTGTTCACTTTTGTTGATCTCGCACTTGCCTTGTTAAGTGTGTAAACCTTTTCTTTATCATTCTTTTATTCCTTTTTAGCCGTTAGATACAAGACTTTATAGCCGTTAGATAAACATGTATATATCTAGGTTTACTTACTGTTTCTTAAATAAATTTATTGGAGAAATATATTTTTGAGGTTTGTTTTCCCTTTGCCATGGTTTCCTCCTCCAGATTTAACATTTTAAGGCAATAAATGGACGAATAATAATGTACAGATTGTTTCTCAGTCCATATTTGTTGGTTTCTTCTTCTTCTTTTTTTTTTTAAAAAAAAAATTTCAAAAACCGGGACATTGAGACTCTAGGCATTTTAACGAGGTCAGTAAAAAACAGCCCTTGCTTAATGAGAAATTGCAGGTTCATGAACACTAAAAGTCTAAAATGTTGGAATTTGAAAACAATTTTATTTTGTTCGACTGTGAAATACTGGATTTTTCTATAGTAATTTATCATCTATATTCTTGATTATTATCTAGCTAAATATCTATGGAATATACTAGAACAACACATATTATTAAAATATTTGAGCACCAATATTTTAATACTCCCCCTTGGTGCTCAATTCAATAATTCCGATCTTTTCTCGGAGTGTGATGTACTTGTCTCGTGCTAGCGCCTTCGTAAAGATGTCTGCTAGTTGATCATTTGTGTTGCAAAATTGTAACTCAATCTCTTGCCTCTCGACCAATTCTCGAATAAAGTGGTGTCGTATCTCGATATGTTTTGTTCGACTGTGAAATACTGGATTTTTCGTCATGGCGATTGTTGACATGTTGTCACAATATAGTGGCGTCGGTATCTCTTCCCCGATTTGAAGATCCAGTAAAATTCTTCTGAGCCAAACTGTTTCACATGCTGCACTTGTTGCGGCGATATATTCTGCTTCTGCTGATGATAGTGCAACTGTTGCTTGTTTCTTAGATGACCAGGAGATTGGTTTAGTGCCTAGACAGAAAAGATATCCACTTGTGCTTTTTCGATCATCAACACTTCCTGCCCAGTCACTGTCTGTGTATCCTCGTAGGCTATTGTGTTCTTCTGATTGATATAAAATGCCCAGTTTCTTCGTTCCTTTGACGTACCTTAAAATTCTTTTTGCTGCTGCAAGGTGGTTCTTGTTTGGCTCGCTCATAAATCTTGATACTACACCAACTGCGTGAACGATGTCCGGCCTTGTATGAGTAAGGTAAATTAATGATCCCACAAGACTCCGGTAGATGGTCTCGTCCACTTTTCAGCTTCATCATTTTTTGAAAGCTTCTCATTAGTCATCATTGGTGTCGGCATCGTCTTGCAATCTTTCATTTGAAATTTCTCCAGAAGATCATCAATATACTTCTCCTGTGATATAAATATCCGTCCTGGCTCTTGTTTGATTTGTATGCCAAGAAAATACTTCATAAGACCGAGATCGGTCATTTCATATTCCCGCATCATAGCTTCCTTGAACTCCTTGATCATTTCCTTGCTTGTGCTTGTATAAATCAGGTCATCAACATAGAGACATAGAATGAGAAAGTCATGCGTACCTTGCTTCTTGACATAGAGTGATGGCTCGTTTGGACTCTTGATAAATCCATGCTCCTGTAGATAGTCATCTATCTTGTTGTTCCATGCTCTTGGAGCTTGTTTGAGACCATAAAGAGCTTTGCGTAGCCTATAGACCTTATCTTCTTGCCCCTTGATCACATATCCTTTGGGTTGCTCCACGTATATTTCTTCCTTGAGATCTCCATTTAGGAATGCTGACTTGACATCCAGCTGGTAGACTGGAAGCTTTAGTTGAGCTGCAAGAGCGAGGACTGTCCTGATTGTCTCCATCCGAACAACCGGTGCGAATGTTTCATTGAAATCAACTCCGGGTTGTTGGGAATATCCCTTGGCGACTAGTCGGGCTTTATACTTTTGGATGCTTCCATCATCATTGTGTTTGATCTTGTACACCCATTTGAGCCCGATAATCTCCTTTTCTGGAGGTTTGTCTGCAAGCTCCCATGTCTGATTCTTTTCGATCATGTGAATTTCTTCATCCATGGCCTTGACCCATGCTTCTTCCTTAGCTGCTTCTTCATACTTTGTTGGTTCTCCAGCGAATAGAGCATATGCAGTGACATTGGTAAGATAATCCTCATAGTATGTTGGAGGTCGTCTCTCTCTTTGAGATCGCCTTAGTGTTGGTTCCGAACTTGATTCTTGAATTTCTGTCTGATTTGGCCCTGGAGTTGGTGATGATGGGGTCTGATCTAGATCAGGACTTGGTTCTTGTCTTTCCATTATAATGGCTGGGACTGGTGATGTGTCTGAGCTCCATTGCCATTCTGACATTTCATCAAATATCACGTCCCTTGATATGATCAGCTTCTTCGTATCTGGGTTGTAGAGTCTGTAGCCCTTAGTTTCGTCACTGTAGCCAATGAAGATGCATTTTTCTCCTCTTTCATCGAGCTTTGAACGTGTTTGTTTAGGAATGTGGGCATAAGCAATACATCCGAATATTCTAAAATGCTCCACAGTCGGCTTTCTCTTACTCCACGCCTCGTAGGGTGTCTTATTGAGCACAGCTTTTGTGGGGGACCTGTTGAGGATGTAGACTGCGGTGTTGACAGCTTCCGCCCAGAACTTCTTTGGAAGATTTTTACCTTGCAACATGCTCAAGGCCATTTCTACAATAGTGCGATTCTTCCGTTCTGCAACTCCGTTTTTTTGTGGTGTATATCTGGCTGTTAACTCCCTTTTTATCCCATGTTGTTTGCAATACTCTAAGAATTCATTGCTTATGAATTCTCCCCCTCGATCTGTTCTCAGAATTTTTAGAGAGCGCCCACATTGATTTTCTACGAGTGCCTTGAAGTGCTTGAAAAAAGAGAATGCTTCCGATTTTTGCTCCAAAAAATAAACCCATATCATTCGGGTAAAATCATCGACAAATAATAAAAAATATCTTTTTCCTCCCAAAGATGGATTTTGAGAAGGACCCCAAATATCTGCATGCACCAACTCTAATGGGTTCTTTGCCCTCCAAGATGTTTTAGGAAATGGCAGTCTATGCATTTTTCCATAAATACATCCCTCACAAATTTTCTTTTCATTATTTATCGAGGGAAGTCCCTTCACGATATCCTTTAATACTTTGAGGCTATTAAAATTTAAATGCCCATATCTTAAATGCCATAATGTGGATTCATCAACTTCTCCACATTTTAAAGAATATTTTTTATCTATGGGCATTTTTAGAGGAAATATTTTATTACGGGCCATTTTTATCATAGTAATCGACTGACCCTTTTCCTTATCAATAATGATGCATTTATCATTATCAAAATTCACCTTATAGCCTCTTTGGATTAATTGACCAACACTTAGCAAATTTTGGGTCAAACCAGGGACATAAAAAACATCATGAATTTTTCTAGTGGAGCCATCTTTAGTTCTAACACCAATAGTACCCATTCCTTCGACATTTTGACTTCTCCCATCACCAATAGTAATTTGACTCTTAATATTTTCATCAAGTGTAATAAAAGATTCACGGTTGCCTGTCATATGATTAGAGCAACCGCTATCTACATACCAGATATCATGTAACTCTTGGTGTCCATTTAAGCATGAAAGAAAAACATGATCTTTAGAATTATCTTCCGTAGTAAATCTGGCTTCATCCTTTTGCCGATAAAAACAATCTTTTTCAAAATGAGTATGATTTTTGCATCTCTTACATTTAAATCGGCAATTTTGTGTATTATGATTATTTTTCTTGCATAATTTGCAATATGGGCCAGATTTACTATTTTCATAATTTTCTCTCCCCTTTCCATAATTTGAATTTCCTCTTTTCTGAAAATTCTTTTTACCATGCCCATTTTTCTGATTACCATCCTTCTTAGAAAAATTTAATTGACTTTGGAATGCTCGATCTAGTGGCTGCTCATTAAATCGGCGCATTCTATCCTCATGCGCTTGTAGTGAGCCCATTAATTCCGTTAAAGTTAATACCGATAAGTCTTTAGATTCTTCAATTGCAGCCACTATATGATCATACTTAATGGGAAGGCTCCGTAATATTTTTTGAATAATTTTCTTGTCCTCAATCGTATCTCCATAACTTCTTATTTGATTAATTATATTTGAGACTCGATTAAAAAATATTTCAATCGACTCATCTTCCTTCAATCAAAACCTATCAAATGACCAAAATCTTACAACTTTTAATTACACCCCTTCCATGGTCCCAATATTTGAGGGGGAGTCTTATGAATTTTGGAGTATCCAAATGAAGACCCTATACATATCACAGGGTCTTTGGGATTTGATAGAAAATGGCTACGAGCAACCCCGAGATGCTGCCGAATTGGAGTCTTGGGACAACAACAGAAAAAAGGAATACAATGAGAATCGGAGGAAGGACGCAAAGGCATTGTCATACATGCAACAAGGGGTTACGAGACCCATATTTCCAAGGATCATGGTCGCAACGACGGCAAAAGAGGCTTGGGAAATCTTGAAGAATGCATACAAGGGCTCCGACAAGGTAATCTCCATTAAACTTCAATCCTTATGGAAATGTTGGAATTTGAAAACAATTTTATTTTGTTCGACTGTGAAATACTGGATTTTTCTATAGTAATTTATCATCTATATTCTTGATTATTATCTAGCTAAATATCTATGGAATATACTAGAACAACACATATTATTAAAATATTTGAGCACCAATATTTTAATATAAAAGCCTCTCAAGAAATCTAAGATATGTATCTAGCAGCTTGACATCAAAGACGATCTTATACACAATGCTTTTAAGGGTATATATCTGCACATGTGAACTTATAGCTTGTAGTTCGAGTTCCATAAGAGTGTGAGTGCGTGTGTTTAAGGCAAAAAAAGAAAAAAAAAAAAAAAAAAAAAAAAAAAAAAAAAAGGAGAAAAACCCACCTAAGGGATGTATTTGAAATATCAATCCAAGCCCAGGGGAGCCCTCTGTAATACAAGTTCCTTTCTCCATTTACTTCAAACATATTCAGTCTCTCATTACTGCAACATTCAAAACATCATCTATGAATCAACGTGGACAACGCCATCATCTATTAAATATGTTCGTTTTCTTCGTATATGAAGATGGTTCGGTGAACATGCACCAATATTAGGATAGTTATATGCAGATATTTGTCTCAAGAAACACATGCTCTGTAAACAATCCAAGCTTATTTTGAACAGCTATAAAATCATCCTGAGTTTCTTTCAAAGATATTCATTCTCTCATTACCATAACATTCGAAACATCAGGCACGAATCATCCTCGACACTGCCATCTTCTCTCTTACATTGAAAAAACACTGTTTTACAACTCTTCTGTCTTCTTGAAGTCAATTCAGTAATCGTTTTGCTGACAAAATAGCAGTAAACAATAAATTATAATCAGTAAATTTCTCTTTGCATTTTGCGTTTCTCTCTGTTTATTTTTTTTCCGTTTGGTTTCAAATATAAAACTGAAATTTGGAGTTTTCAATGCTATTCTTCTATTGAGATTTTTCCCAGAACAATTTAGGCATGCATATCTCATCAATTGACAGTGAGATGTACACATATAGCTGATGACAAAAAAAAAAAAAAAAAAGACCGAGAAATATTGCTGATGATTGTCCTTCCATTTTCAAATACAATGAATCTAAAACTCTGAAATGCACATCAAATTCTTTTCTCTCTTGGAGCATGACAAGAAAACATCTTCAATTAGGTACCTGCCACCAAAAAAGAAATCGTTTTAATCTCGCAAAAGCGTGCATTATACCAAAATAGTTGAATGAATTGGTCGCACTTACGTTGTTTCTCAAGCTTCGCTTTAGCTTGCCTACATATATCATTGCTGTCACGCACAACCAATCTCCCATCCTGCTGAAAAAATTAAAATAAGCATATCTCCACGAGTTCTTAAGCACCAAACTCCCCACGATTCCCCAAAATCCAACGATGAACCCCATAACGATAGGTATGTAGAACTCGTGCGAATGCAGTTGGGCAATAAAGCCATCATCAACATCCTCTTGCTTCCCATGCTGAGCAGTGGATGGATTGAGCTCATCTCCAGGACATCTTGTCAGAGGGGGGCCACAAAGTCCATTATTCGCTGCATACGTGGATGGCTCAAAGCTCTGAAGCTGAGTGCTTGAAGGAATTTTACCAGACAAATGGTTGTTTGACAAGTTTAGAACATCCAACCAATTCAACTTCGCAAGACTCTTTGGAATCTCACCAGAGAAGTTGTTTTTTGACAAATCAAGAATTTCTAGCATCTCCATCTCACCAATGTTGGGAATTATGTGTCCACTTAAATAATTTCCAGAAAGATTCAAGGATATTAATGCCCTCAGTTGGGAAAGCTCGTTTGGGATGTTCCCAACTAATTTGTTGCTTGAAAAGTCGATGAGTTTAACAAGTTCCACCCTGTTTTTCCCATATTCGGCCTGCTGTTGCTTCCATTGTATGAATACATGGTCAATGTATGCATAAGCCTGGAAATCCTCAAAACCAGCACCGAAAAGAAAGCTCTGAAATGTGGTATTCTTCTGAATCAAAGAAGTGAAATTGTTGAAGCAACGAGGAAGTTTCCCTGATAGGAAGTTCCTAGACAAGTCCAATATTTGAATTCGAGTAAGATAGCAGATTTCTGTCGGAATGTCTCCTAAGAAATTATTGTGCCCAAGGCTCAAAATATTCAACTCTAGAAGGTGTGTTCCTATCCAGACAGGGACTTTTCCTCGTAGATTATTTCCTCCAACATCAAGCATTTCCAACCATGAGCAATTCATCAAAGTGGAAGGCAATTCTCCTGAGAAATTATTATTGCGCAATTGCAACATTTTAAGCGGAAACAGAGAGCCTAAAGAGTGTGGAATACTTCCAGAAAAATTATTGTTGGACAAATTGAGAATTGCCAAGACTGTTTTGTTCTCCCAACAATCAGGAAGTTCTCCTGAAAACTGATTATTTGACAGGTCAAGAACAGACAAATAGGAAGTTGTGCATATTGATGAGATTGACCCCACAAACATATTATTTGAGAGTAGTAAAAATTCAAGGGGACCGTAATCTGGTGTCAATGGTAAGGGACCTGAAAAATTATTGGAACTAATATCCAGTATCCCATAATTCATGGAAGGCAAATAAGGAATGCCACCAATAATCTGGTGGGGAAATCCCAGAACCATTTAGGCACTTCCTCTGAGATGCCATTATAAGAGAGATCCAGCTCAGAAAGATTTGTCTGCGTACGAAGCCATGTTGGAAAGCGAGGACCCATGTAGGTCGATGCTAGATTTAAAACATTCAATTGAAAAGGAGGAATCCAATCATCACTAAAATTGAAGGCCAACAAACTAAAGGACAAATCCAAACTTTTCAAGTTTGGGAGTTTGGAGAGATGGATTTCAGAGATTGTTCCCTTTAAGGAATTGAAGGAAACATCCAATATTTGAAGCTTGTAAAGTTTCCCAAGACTTGTAGGTAGCAATGTCAGTTTATTGCCGCCAAGACGTAATTCTCTTAATGAAACAAACGCGCTCAAATCTGGCACTGATCCCCTAATTTGATTCCCCGACAAATCCAAAACATCAAGTTTAGAAATATGTACAAAGCCACGTGGAAAATGCCCACTCAATTGATTGTTTTGTAACTGCAAAATCCTCAAGGAAGGAAGACACGTAACATCAGGCACCGAACCAAAGAGATTATTTCCCTGCAACTCTAGAATCTCTAGTGACTGCATTGCTCCAGCACATAAATTGTAAAATAATTCGGAAAGTGATTCTATTAGAGATAATGCCTCAGATGCTTATCTAAATTTCAGTTAGAGATAGGATAAGAATAAGAGAAAAGCTGATATTTGGGAATTTGTTAGGAGTTTGTTTTTCAAGTAATTTGTTTTTTCTGATTTTCAGCGTTTGTTAAGAATTTCTGTTAGTCATCTTTTGTATAAATATCAGCCTCTATCATGAATAAAAGTAGACTTTTCCAGAGAATAAAAATACTTCTCATTGCTTTCGTTTTCTTCTTTGATCTCAACCTTTGTTTTGTGCATAAAAGCCAACAAATTGGTATCAAGAGCCCTTGATTTTAAGGGACCTGTGATATACTTTCAAAATTATTCACAAAAATCTTCAAAAATGGCATATGAAACCAACTCATTCTCTACACCCCCTATCTTCTCTGGAGAAAACTACCAGATTTGGGCCGTTAGGATGTCAACTTTTTTGCAAGCCTATGACTTATGGGAGCCAGTGGAAGATGATTATGAAGTGCCTCCATTGCCCAACAATCCAACAGTTGCCCAGATGAAGAATCATAACGAGAGAAAGACCAGGAAATATAAAGCCAAAGCCTGTCTTTATTCCGCTGTATCTGAGACAATCTTCACCAGAATCATGTCCTTAGAATCAGCAAAAGCAATATGGGACTATCTTAGAGAGGAGTATCAAGGAAATGATAGAACCAAGAATATGCAAGTGCTGAACTTAAGGAGGGAATTTGAAATGCAAAGAATGAAAGAATCAGAGACTATTAAAGAGTACTCTGACAGGCTTCTTTGTATTGTGAATAAGGTAAGATTACTTGGTGAAGATTTATCTGATAATAGGGTTGTAGAAAAAATTTTAGTTACATTGCCTGAAAGATTTGAATCAAAAATTGCTGCCTTGGAAGAGTCTAAAGATCTGTCAAGAATTTCTTTGGCAGAACTTTTAAATGCTTTACAGGCACAAGAACAAAGAAGACTGATGAGACAAGAAGGGGCTGTAGAAGGTGCCTTTCAAGCCAAACTATCAGCTCAAGAAGAAGACAAAAACAAGAAGTTGAAGGGTAGAAAGAGCAATATCAGAAGAGGTAATGTTGGAGCAAGCAAAACCAACACTCGTGAACGCAACAACAATAACAGAGGAGATTTTCCTCCATGTCAACACTGTGGAAGAACAAATCACCTTTCACAAAACTGTTGGAAAAGGCCAGACGTACAATGTAGGAAGTGCAAGCGGATGGGCCATGTGGAGAGAATTTGCAGGACCAAATTGATCCAAGAAGAGGAACAAGCTCAAGCAGTTGATCAACAAGAGGAGGAGCAATTGTTCGTTGCCTCATGTTATGCAAGCAATGGTTTCAATGAACATTGGTTGGTTGATAGTGGTTGCACAAATCACATGACCTACGATAAAGAGCTCTTCAAAGAGTTAGAGAAAACAGAAATTTCAAAAGTTAAGGTTGGAAATGGTGAGTTCATTGAAGTAAAAGGCAAAGGGACAGTAACAATTGAAAGTGTTTCAGGTACAAAATTAATTACGGATGTTTTATATGTGCCTGCAATTAAACAAAATTTGCTTAGTGTTGGTCAGCTACTCGAGAAGGATTTTAAGGTACTCTTTCAAAATAACAAGTGCATTATCAAAGATAAGAAGGATCAAGTTGTTTTCAAAATAAATATGAGAGGCAAAAGTTTTTCTCTAGACCCAATGCAGGAGGAGCAAGTGGCATTTCCAGCCTCTATCAACAATGCAGAAAAATGGCATAAAAGACTTGGTCACTTCCATCATGCAGCACTCTTATTTATGCAAAGGAATAATTTGGTTCAAGGTTTACCTCCATTGGAAGAAATTCTCACTGGATGCAAAGCTTGTCAATTTGGCAAACAATGCAGATTACCATTTCCTCAAAAGGCTTGGAGAGCTTCACAAAGGCTGCAGCTAATACACACAGATGTTGGAGGCCCTCAAAGAACTCCTTCTCTTAAGGGAAGTAAATATTATATTTTGTTCATAGATGACTTTACTCGAATGTGTTGGATTTACTTTCTAAAGTTCAAGTCAGAAGTTGCAGGTGTATTTTGGAAATTTAAAGCTTGGGTGGAAAATCAAGCTGGTTGCAAAATACAAGTGGTGAGATCAGACAATGGGAAGGAGTATACCTCAAAAAATTTCAGTCAATTTTGTGAGGAAGCTGGAATTGAACATCAACTCACAGCTCCATACACTCCACAACAAAATGGAGTGAGTGAAAGAAAGAATAGGTCCATAATGAACATGACACGATGTTTGCTTCATGAGAAAGAGTTGCCAAAAAAGTTTTGGGCAGAGGCTGCAAACACTGCTGTATTCCTCTTAAATAGACTTCCAACAAGGGCTTTGCAAAGGAAAACACCTTTTGAGGCTTGGCATGGGTACAAACCTTCTATACAAAATTTGAAAATATTTGGTTGTTTATGTTTTTCTTTTGTACCTCAGGTGAAAAGAGACAAGCTAGATAAAAGAGCCGAACCTGGTATATTTATTGGCTATAGTAACATATCAAAAGCTTACAGAATTTTTCAACCTCAAACAGGAAAAATTCTAGTAAGTAGAGATGTTACATTTATGGAGGATGAACAGTGGACTTGGGAGGATACAAGCAATGACAAGATGAAGCAACCTTTACTTAATGATGTTGATGACATACCAATCAGGGGAACGAGGTTGCTTTCAGAAATTTACCAGAGGTGCAATATAGCTATCATGGAGCCAGCTGAATTTAATGAAGCTGAGAAAGACCAGAAATGGGTCGAAGCCATGAAAGAAGAATTGAGAATGATTGAGAAGAATCACACTTGGGAGCTCGTAGAGAAACCTCAAGACAGAAAAATTATTGGAGTTAAATGGGTATTTAGAACCAAGTTAAATGCAGATGGTTCGATCAACAAGCACAAAGCTAGGCTTGTGGTAAAAGGATATGCTCAAGTATTTGGTGTGGACTTCTCTGAGACCTTTGCACCAGTTGCAAGACTAGATACAATCAGATTGTTGCTAGCAATAGCGGCACAAAAGGGCTGGAAAGTGTATCAATTAGACGTTAAATCGGCTTTTCTTAATGGTTTCTTGCAGGAAGAAATATATGTTGAACAGCCGGAAGGATTTATTGTGAAAGGACATGAAGATAAGGTGTATCTCCTAAAAAAGGCTTTATACGGTCTCAAACAAGCTCCAAGGGCCTGGTACAGTAGGATTGATGATCACCTACTACAACTAGGATTTAAAAAGAGTCTCAGCGAGCCTACTTTGTATGTGAAAAAGGTAAATTCAGATTTGATTGTTGTATCTGTTTATGTTGATGACCTACTTGTTACAGGAAGTAATGAGGAGCTTATAAAAGAGTTCAAGGAGGAAATGTTTAAAGTCTTTGAGATGACAGACTTAGGGATGATGTCCTATTTTCTTGGAATGGAAGTAAGGCAAGAAAGGGATGGAATATTTATCTGTCAACAAAAATATGCAAGAGAAATTCTCATAAAGTTTCATATGGAGAATTGCAAATCAACTAATACTCCTATGGATCCTAAGGAGAAATTAAGCAAAGATGATGGTGCTCAAAAGGTCAGTGAAGGACTCTACAGAAGCTTGATAGGGTGTTTGATGTATCTCACAGCAACTAGACCTGACATCATGTTTGCTGTGAGCCTACTTTCGCGTTTTATGCATTGTGCTAGTGAGTTGCATTTTCAGGCAGCAAAAAGGGTTGTGAGATACATAAAGGGTACTTTAAATTATGGAATCAAGTTTTCTCATTGTCAAGAATTTAAATTGTATTGCTTCTCAGATAGCGATTGGGCAGGTTCTGTAGATGATATGCGAAGCACTACAGGTTATTGCTTCAGTTTTGGATCAGGCATGTTCTCTTGGTGCTCAAAGAAACAAGAAATTGTTGCTCAAAGCACTGCAGAAGCTGAATATGTGGCTGCTACAGCAGCTGTGAACCAAGTTCTATGGTTCAGGAAAATATTGGAAGATCTATACTTGGATCAGAAGGAAAGCACACATATTTTCGTTGATAATCAGGCAGCTATCTCTATATCCAACAATCCGGTTTTTCATGGAAAGACAAAACACTTCAAAATTAAGCTTTATTTTTTAAGAGAAGTACAAAGGGATGGAGAAGTGCTTCTACTTTACTGCAAAACAGAAGAGCAAGTTGCAGACATTTTTACTAAAGCAATGTCCAAAGCTAGATTTGAATTTTTACGAGGGAAACTTGGAATTTGCAGCATCTAATGCAAGGAGGAGTATTAGAGATAATGCCTCAGATGCTTATCTAAATTTCAGTTAGAGATAGGATAAGAATAAGAGAAAAGCTGATATTTGGGAATTTGTTAGGAGTTTGTTTTTCAAGTAATTTGTTTTTTCTGATTTTCAGCGTTTGTTAAGAATTTCTGTTAGTCATCTTTTGTATAAATATCAGCCTCTATCATGAATAAAAGTAGACTTTTCCAGAGAATAAAAATACTTCTCATTGCTTTCGTTTTCTTCTTTGATCTCAACCTTTGTTTTGTGCATAAAAGCCAACAGATTCTGATAAACTATTGACTGATAGACTCAAAGTGTGCAAATGACTTAGATTTCCAAAGGATTTTGGAATTCCACCTGTTAGTTGATTCCCTGATAGATCTAAAGTCTGCAAACCGCTTAGATTTCCAAAGGATTTTGGAATTCCACCTGTCAGTTGATTCGTTGATAGGGCTAGGTGCTCAAGAAAGGCAAATTTGCCGAAGCCACTAGGAATATTGGACTCGAGGTCACTAACAGACAGGTCTAAGCTACGGAGGTTACAACTTATATTGAACAACCAATGGAAAGAGGAAGACGTGAGGCCTGTGTAGGATAGATCAAGAATAGAAAGAGATGTTGAAGAAGAGTTAACAACAGAGAAATGCTTGGGGAAATGACAATTACTCAAGTACAATTCTTTGAGAGAAGGAAGATTCAACATATCCCCTAGAGAATTGGCGTGATCTGTCAAATTGTTATTGCTCAAATCAAGAATAGAAAGAGATGTTGAAGAAGAGTTAACAATAGAGAAATTGGTGGGTAAGTCACAATCACTCAAATACAATTCTTTGATTGAAGGAAGATTCAAAATATCTTGTAGAGAATTGGCATGATCTGTCAAATTGTTACCGCTCAAATCAAGCAAGGATAATGATGAGAGACGAGAAAGCCAATGGGGGCTATCAAACTTGAGAAATGAATTATCCCCGAGATAAAGTCTCTTGAGGTTGGTAAGATTAGCCAACTGATGTCGAACAACACCAGAAAGATAGGACCTGTGAAAATTCAAGTACTGCAATTTCTCCATGGAACCAATGAAATCTGGAAATTTTCCAAAACCATTGCAACTGAGGTCCAAATGAGTCAAATACTTCAACTCAAGAGAATAGTTTTTACAAGTACTAATCTTCTCACCTCTCAATTCCAGAGAATAGTTTTTACAAGTACTAAGTTGGAGAGCGATTACGTGACCTGAGTGGGGACTGCACTCGATTCCCTGCCATTGGCAGCATTCCCTTTTGTGTTCCTCACTTCCCCACGATGACAGAAATCCATGTTCATCTATAAGGCCTTTCTTGAACTCGAGGAGAGCTTGTCTCTCCTTTTCAATGCACCTCAATTCATTTCCTGTTGCAAAAACAGAATTATAAGCAAGGAAACACAATAATAATATTAGCTGTAATACATTACAATATTCTGCCATCTCTCACAAAATATATAGATATTATTATGGTTTGAAATCTTATTGTTTTTTGGATTTGTTAATTGCTTAGGGAGACTAGTAATATATATAGCACCATTCGTGTTCCTTTATCCAGACCTTTTACAAGCACTATATTCCATCTATTAGCTCTTTTCAGATTTTCCTAACCACTAACCAATTGATAGAAACCCGATTGACTCTCGAAGTCTTCACGACACATTCAATGGGAAATTAAATTGATGGACCATCCCTCATAATTTAGCTGAATTCTTTTTTCAAATAATCATAATTTAAAATAAAATTATGTGAATCTATAGCTTCAGACGACTCTGAAGTCAAGTCTTTGGATGTACTTGTGGAAAAGATTAGGGGATTTTCTAAAAATGGTGTTCTTTTTGAGGCGTGTTTCAATTCTGGTGTACTTTCCAAAGGGATTGCAATTTTGGTGTGATCCGCCTTTGGCAGAAGCGGAACAGAAAAAAATTAATTTTTTTTATTAGTTTTCTTAAGTTACGCTTTTAGGAAGAGCGTCAACACTGTTTATACGCCGTCAGCGGCGTGCAAGCGTTAACGGAACTTGGTTATTGATGAATAGTAATTCCGCCATCGCGGATGGCGGAATTTGGGCGATATTGGCCCCGCAGAATTTCCCGAGTTTTTGGGCAGAGATGGCGATATTTTGGTGGGGGCGGCCCTTTTGAATTTTTGTTATTTTTCGGGTTTTTTTTATTCGTTATGTACAGTTATTCCACTTGTAGGAAGAACGGAATTGGAAAAGCTGAGGTCAACATGAAAATAATTGTACGTGTCTTGCATGTGCATGACAATTTTGCACCCCTTTCTTTCGGATTTATATAAGCACGTTCAGCCTAATTTTTATTTTTTTTTTCGACACAGTGATCCGCACTCCGTACCCGGAGCTAATAAACTATAATATGTTTATTGAATAACTAGTGATTCCGCTATCTGCGATGGCGTAATAAATTAAATAATACTTTGTAATTATTTTCGTTTGCGGAATGAATAAAAAATTGTAACAATATTTCGTGAAACATTCCATTAAAAATTGGGATGAATGAAATGCGAACATATTAATTATGAAGTCTCCTCTGAATTACCGTTATGGTATATTTGAATATCATAGTGAAACTTTGGAAAAGTACATAGATTGTCTATTATAGAAGAAAGCATTACTATGTAAAAGTGTTTGACAAACAATATCACATATGTAATTGAAAAATTACTTAAACGTACTGAAGGTGGAAATTTTTTTATTTATTATTATGGTACACGCAAAAGCATACTAAAGAAGCTCATACACTCATGTTAAGAAGGTTACAACAACATGGCTGCATCAAAGAAAAACGTTTCAATGTATCCCTCCCCTTGCTGCCGCTCTTGACCTCGCTCGTGCCTGAGAACGATCCATTTCCATCGGAAATCTTGTGGTACGGTCCCTACCTGCATTTCCCCTTCTTACCCCACCTCTTTTTGGACGTTCCTCGTTAGTGTTTATCAAATGAAATGAAGCCTCTGGCCAATATTCTTCATCTCAAATCGGAAAGAAACCTCCTTCGTAAGTAGCCAAGTATTGATCAAGCTGATAATACCAGGCGACGTAATCAGAAATAGAAATTTGAAATGACTTGGCCGCCTTCATGACATGCGAACATGGGATTCCATACTGTTGCCAAAACCCACAAGAACATGTATTCTCTGTTAAGCAGACTATATGTTTTCTTGAACGCCTCCGCGACCCATCATTTTGAGTAATAATTTCAGCTCTATAATCTCGATGGTCGAACAACCGAGCTGTATGAAGACCACAATTTTTTAGATTTGTTTCCAGTATTTTCCATGCGTAATCTGTCCAGTGGTGGGCGACTGTTTTTGATTGTAGCCCATTTTTTTGGCGGTCCACGAAATATTGTGCACTTCGGTTCAATGTAGACTCCACGATCGGTATAATCGGTAGACGGCGGACATTTTTGAGGACCCCGTTGAAGCATTCCGAAATGTTAGTTGTTGTCATACCGCACCGCATACCGTCATCATGTGATACCGTCCACATTTCTGGCTCCAGATTGTCGAACCACTTGATGGCAAGTAGATCTTGAATAGCAATCTGCCTCATGATTCGGTCATAAGTTGTTTTGTCCATCGCATTGCCTGCTTGCCAACACAGATCCTTCAATCCTTGATCATGGGTTGCTTTGTAAAAATTAGAGCAAATGTGTCTGAGGCAGTATCGGTGGCAACCCAACGGCTCATTGAATTCTGGTGTTACTGATACAGCAGATATAATAGCCATGTGCCTGTCGGATACAAGACAGATTCGTCTGTTTGGCGTTGAAAAATGTTTGGCTAGATGAAACAAGAAGAAACGCCATGCTGTCTCTGTTTCCTCGTTCACCAAGGCATAAGCAAGAGGCAGAATATTTTGATTGCCGTCAATGCCCACTGCCAATAACAGTTTATGTCGAAACTTCGTGTATAGATGAGTCCCATCTACACTTATAACCGGACGCATGTGTGGGAATGCATCTATGCATGGTTTGAATGACCAGAAAACATGTCTCACCATGTATGTGTTTGGTACAGTTGACCGATAACTTTGATTATGCATCCACTCAACTACGGTACCTGTATTTAAATTTACCATTAGATACGATGTGTGCCATTAAAAATTTTAAAAATCTATTTAGTGTAACTTGTATTATTTGTACCTGGATTCCATCTTTTAATTGCTTCCATGAAACTGGGCAATTTTTGAACGGAAGTATCCCATGTACCAAATTCTATAGCGCGGGCTTTTTTAAGACCCTGCCATGCCTTAGAGTACGAGATATTTATCCCGTAAGTACTGTGTACTTGTGTCTGGACGTTGCTGACTTCGTAACCGTAGTCGGTTCGAACAAATGGTAGGATCAAACTTGCTACGAATGCTGCACACAGGTTAGCATGGTCATTTGTTTCCTGAAGCGGCAAGCAATAATGTGTGGGTGTTAACTTTGTTATTTTCCAGTACCCTTTGCCTTGCCTCAAACTAGCTCGTAGTTTCCACGGGCAAGTATCGTCCATGCATGCAATATGCCACGTCCTTGGCCTACTCTCAGAAACAGTATACTCCCTCTTGGTCCATCTGATGCTGTGATCCTTTACCGCGGCAATGACGTGTGCTTTATTCTTGAACGTCATCCCAACTGTTAATACTCCAGTATTTTTATCATACACCATTCCCGCTACGTTTGTCGGGACATCAACGGAATTTGGTGGGACCTCCGGAAACATATCTAACAGATATGGGTTGACAATCCTGATCCTGCCACCAATTCCGGTCTGACTCGTACTGATGTCGTTATAATTAGGGGTGACAGGCTCACCGTCAATATGAGTTGGTGGAATTTGTGCCAGGCCGCTATGCATCCCACGTATGAAATCATCTTCGTCCTCATGAACCACGCCATCAACGGCTGCGTCAGGAGGATCTGCTGCTTCGTCGTTGTTCATTTCGTCTTCGGAGTTCACCAACTCTTGGTCCCTGCAGGAATTAGCTACTGGATCCGCCAAATTTGCTTCGGTTGATCGTGATCCTCCTGGGAAAACAAACTCGTCGTCATTGGTTGGCTGAAATTCGTTGAAGTAACTTGTTGATGTTGCATTTGGATCTGGAGAAATCTCGTGTGGTTGTCCATACTCCACATGGTATTGGGCATCGTAATCAAATGGAGATTGGTAAGGGACACTCATGTTGACATCTTGCGACACAGCTGTTTCTCCATGCTCGTTGATGCCCATCGTATGTAAACCTTGCGTTATCGCCGTAACGACGGGGACATCCTGTTGGGATAGCATAGACATGTAATTGGACATCTCGTTTCCATATTCGGATTGAACGAAGATCGGGACGCACTCCAATCTCTTTGATGGGTTAGTAAAGTAGCCTAACTCACCGTCATTTGAAATTTGGACAAGCTTCTCCATGGGGGGATCTCGTGAAATTAGACAAGAAGCTGAAATTTTGACGTTGTACAACTCACGATGAATATGGAGATAAGTGTAAATGTGATGTAGTAAATCCGAATATGAAGCATTTCTCGGTAAACTTATTATACCAAATGGTTCAACATCGCAGTGTATTTGGTAGTTGGACTCTGTAACACTACCGCCGTGATGGACGAGAAAACCTATGGTATCCATCTGGGGGGTGGTAATTTTTTTTTTTTTTTGGGAACGGTAAGGCCAAGTTAAATATCTAAATAGTAAGGATTTAATTTCAGGTGAAGGATATTGAGGTCTGCATGTAAACTGATGCGAATGCATGAATGGTCCATTGCACGCATCTTATATAGCTCAATGTGTTGGCACCTATTGCAGATAAATGGAAGCATAATTGAAGCACATTACCTAAAACAGGAAAAACAGAGCATAGGGTTTTCAGCTTTATTCAGTCTCTCAATGAAATATTGACTACTTCAAAAGTAGTGAAAGTACTTAAAACCATCCAGGGTCATCAATTTTTGGTTGAAAATGTAGGTCAAACAGTGCGTATTCAAAGTCAGAATAGTCCAAATAAACAGTGATTACGCTCTCACTGTTAGCGGAACCACCATGATTCCGCTGTTCGAAATAGCGTTTTATTCAGTAACAGTCTACCGACTGCTTTAATTTCACAACTCCTTTTAGACCCTTTTTACATTATTGTACCTCCGTAGTACTGTTTGGGATGACTTTGCTACTTTCACACAATCTATAGCGAGATCCGCATGTCATTTCATCAATAACCATGACTGGGCCGTTCCACGCGTCATACGTAGCGCAATATTGCAGATAAATGGAAGCATAATTGAAGCACATTACCTAAAACAGGAAAAACAGAGTATAGGGTTTTCAGCTTTATTCAGTCTCTCATTGAAATATTAACTACTTGAAAAGTAGTGAACGTACTTAAAACCAGCCAGGGTCATCAATTTTTGGTTGAAAATGTAGGTCAAACAGTGCGTATGCAAAGTCAGAATAGTTCAAATAAACAGTGATTACGCTCTCACTGTTAGCGGAACCACCATGATTCCGCTGTTCAAAATAGCGTTTTATTCAGTAATAGTCTACCGACTGCTTTAATTTCACAACTCCTTTTAGACCCTTTTTACATTATTGTACCTCCGTAGTACTGTTTGGGATGACTTTGCTACTTTCACACAATCTCATTTGAGGCACCTAAGGTAGACAGTTAGGTTTACCGATATTCATCTACCATGTTCGCACGTGAAATGTTCGTAAGAGTTAGGTGAGTTTCCCTGCCCGTGGATGAAGAATGAGAGGTTTGAAAATAACTGCACGTGCCTCACCTACTAACCTGCGTTAATAGACATCCTTATTAAATTACGATATTGTATAAACAAAATTCACTCTCATTTGTATTTTATATAAGGGATCTGAAATCCCATTAAAAAAATTAAAGTTTCGAAATGGCAGATTTTGTCGCACCGAAGGGGTTTTATTCTCCCGGTGATATTTTTCGAGCTATGGGTCGTGTTTGGAGAATCAACAAGGATTGGTTTTACAGTTTAAATCCAAATGAAAGATACTCGCCTAGCTATATAGCCACCATGGAAGATGAATGGCGCGAACGAATTTCAGAACAGCGTTGCTACGTTGAAAATTTGTTAGAGTATGGAGTAGCTCCTCCAAGGAGAAAAGCGATGCAGATGCCACGTAATACGAATGAAGAAAAAACCGTAGCTCTCAACCGGATAAGAGAAGAGAATAACCGAATGTTTATTCGCATTAGTCGGAATGACCTTCTTGTTCATGCCGTGCCTACGAAGATGAAAACATGTACGAGGATGCATGTCGACTGTTTACGCTTGCTCAGAGTCCCGATAATTGCTCAGATATTGAGATGTCTGACGAAGAAAGTGACGGGCCAGACGACTCGAGCGAGTGACTGTCTATCTTTTTATTAAATGTCTGCTATTATTTTGAAAACATATGTTTTGAAAATAAATGCTCAATTCCGCTTTCCGTGATGGCGTTATTAAATAGTATTTCTGCATTCTCCATTAGCGTAACTTGATAATCGTTCGATCTATATAATTACTGGCACATATGCTTTCGTATGAAAATGGACAGATATCATGAGCGCTGGTATGTTTGGTTCTTACAAAAGCGCAATGACAATTATATCAGTTGTTTTTATACTGACCCGTGCGAGTACTTTTGCGGGCTGCGTCGAGAATGGCAGTACAGGGCAACTGAAGCCGAGGGCTTGGTGAACGACCTCCGAGCTCTCAACGTGAGAATTCCTCGGAGGAGATCAATGCAAATGCCTAGAGGCAACTCGGATGATTGTCGACGAGCTGTTGATAGGATTCGCATGGAGAATAATCGCATGATTGCTCGTCGTTGTCGTTACCATATGATGCAGCTAGCCGAAGAGATGGCCTATGCCCGTGGGAAACGTCTTATCATTTTATTCAAAATAAAAAACAACAATCAAAGCATTCTACAAGAGTGACAGTGGGAGTGAATTAGTCTGTAACCAGATAATTGCTCAGAGTCAGGACAATTGCTATACCACTATCACATATACCAACCCTATTTTCAATTTAAACCACTCAATTTTTCGTTGTAAGAGTAATATTTACATAAGTTGATAACCTATATGTATATACCCTCGTCATTACCTGAAAACATTTCCATAGGTTTACTAAATATATAATGTTTTGTCATCATTCATTCTAATTGTGGTATTATACCGTCAAAAAGATCATTGCTTAGTCAGGCTAAAATGCCCTTCATTCTACCTAAACATTTGGACTTTACCTAGATAACATTATCACTAATCTTACCTAATAGTTAAACTCTATTGGTCTATCATTGGTTTAAACCAATTGGTGGGCCTTTATTTGTAATCCTACGCCAAACCAATTAAGTGTAACAACTGCGGGGCCTCTCAAGCACTCACTAAGCGACCATGACAACCAAAAGCTTTAATATACGATTTTTGTGGCTGCCTTTGAAACCTCTGATTTACAGACATGGGGGACCATGAAAGGGACATTTTAATGAAGAATCAAAAGGGTCCGACAGGGACTTTTGAGTGGAAAGGATTTGGGGAACAGAACCAGGACCACTAAACCACAACCTACTTTCCGAGTGTGGTAAATTTAATGCAGAAACATACAAAAATGGCCAATTCCAAAAAAACTATATCTACATACATGCATGTCATAAACTTGCAGCAGTCTCGCCATTCCGAAAGAAACATTACGCATAATACAATTTAAGCCTACTCACGATTGCAATCCAGGGCGGCGAGCTAAATATGAAAATTTTTACCTAAATCTGCGATTGAATATGCCAATGTATGGAGTCGGTGGACGGGGATCAGTCTTCGCCCAACAATTGCGCAACAACGAACGAAATGCTGGTCCTTTTCGAGCAACTTCCGGCGAATAGCCAGTCAACGCCACCAAACCACACCCGCTTCGCTAAATCTGAGCTACAACGTCAAACGCCGTGCTATCCATTAACCCTTACAGCAATATTTCACTTAAGTTGAAAAGGGGGCAAATAAGGAGAACAAGGGTTTGGTGCTGTGAAATTCAGCTTTTCCAATTCCGTTCTTCCTACAAGCGGAATAACTGTACATAACGAATAAAAAAAACCCAAAAAATAACAAAAATTCAAAAGGGCCGCCCCCACCAAAATATCGCCATCTCTGCCCAAAAACTCGGGAAATTCTGCGGGGCCAATATCGCCCAAATTCCGCTGGCCTCGATGGCGGAATTACTATTCATCAATAACCAAGTTCCGTTAACGCTTGCACGCCGCTGACGGCGTATAAACAGTGTTGACGCTCTTCCTAAAAGCGTAACTTAAGATAACTAATAAAAAAAATTAATTTTTTTCTGTTCCGCTTCTACCAAAGGCGGATCACACCAAAATTGCAATACCTTTAGAAAGTACACCAGAATTGAAACACGCCTCAAAAAGAACACCATTTTTAGAAAATCACCAAAAGATTAATAGTCTGATTGGACAATCAAATCAAGATGGGGATAGTCCAATCTCTTTCTATTTATTGTCCAACTTTTTTGTTTAAAATTACCTCCAAATTTCGGCCAAATTTAAAAAATCATCTCTGAAGTTATAAAATGGATATTCAAAAATCTAATATTCGTCCCCATTCGAATTTGTTTAAAAAGAATATTATTCATATCTATTCAAATAAGATATTATCCATATTCCATTATAGAATTGATACGAATATGGTAATCACACATCCAATCATTTTATACATTCGTTTGATATACTTTTATCCGATTTATCTATAATCCGTATCAAATAATATATATTTTTTTATACCCTGATGAAACAAATATTAAATGCATTATACAATTATTTGAGAATTTTAAAAAATAATAATAACAATACACATATGTCATATTATTATAATAATAATAAAATATTATTGATAATAATAAATTTTATTAATAACAATGAATGTCTATTATAAATTATATATTATATTTATGAGTTAATGTTTGTATGGATTTAATAGATTTATAATTTGTTAAATTAATATTTTCATATATTTAATATTTGATTGGGTTATGAAATTCTAATCTTTCATTTTTAGTAAAATTTTATGTAAAATAGGTAAATGAATTCGAATTCGAATTTGAATATAGGATACTAATATGATATTCTAATGAATACAGATAATTTGATATCCGGGTAACATCCGTTGGATACGAATAGTATTTTTATTATTCATCGGATAACGGATTTGCTAAACGGATTCGGATTCAAATATTGCATATCCACTTCGTTTATTATCCGTTTACCCCCCTAATTTTCTCTCACAAAAAATAGAAACTAAAAAATAAATAACGATTTGGTTCCACGTAAACAAACCAAAATTTCGTGATGGATCATCGAGTTTTTCATCAGACATCACTTAAGTTCTCCTGTATGATGCACTCTTGCACAAGAATGAGGAATATAAATATAACATAATACGGATATTGAAATAAGAACATGATATAATATACATGCAATAATATAAATTTTTTTCAAAATTTTGCACGTAACAAGCATTTGACCCTACTTCCCACGCGACACAAGGCCAAAATACTAATATTGGTCCGAATTAATTTTTTTCCCATAAAACTTACCTTTTCCAAACATTTCTCAAAGTAGTGGTCATCGTTTTGCATGCATTTATGAAATGCGTCTAAGGGGGTTCAGTTGATTATAAAGTCTTTGAAAGTTAAATATTGGGCAGTATTAATGACATTGTTAATAGATATGTGCCTTCACCTAAATAAATACATGAACAAATTCTTGGAGATTTGTAAATACAAACATTATAGTTGTAGTATCAAAATGTTATACTTCTTTGAGTCTTTCTGGGTTTTCTTTGGTTGACACTATAATATATAGTGTTCAATGGCTCAGTCAGAATTTTAATATTACGGGATAAGATTAAAATTTATAAAAGATTTTAAGATTTTAGGGGAGTAAAAGAAGACAAATGAAAAAAAAAAATAAATGAAAGGATAAAATTTATTTTTCTAAATTTACGTATAAAATCTGGGGAAGGACCTCGTTAATATATTTATGTTGCTTTTTTCTTCTTTCCATCTAATTTATTTTTGGACAATTAGTTTTAAGTGCCTCGTAGTAAGAGAAAATTTAATTTTCTCTCAAATGTTAAAACTTTTAGTACTAACTCTCCATTTTTAAATTTTAATTTTTATTCACTCCACAGATACCTAAATTGGCCACCAAATGGTGTAACTTAGCCGTTCGGTACAATGCTAGCTTAATCAGAGGTCTCGAGTTCGAGTCCATGGAAATGCAACAAGAGTTTGACATCCTACAATACCCACATTTTTGCAGAAACCGTCTGACAATCTCCTTCAGTTTTGTATAAACACCGATTAACAAATGGAAAGACAAAGTGGACATATTATTTGTTAAGCTTTAGGAAATCAGTCCCATTATGTTGATTATCACAATACTTGAATGATGTTAAAATTCGACAGTCAATTAGGGCGTCTTTGTAATTTTGAAAGTAAGAAGGGAGGTTTCTGTTAATAGACATACTAATACGGGTGGTCACTGGATAACCAAAACCTTTTTCCTTCTCATTTGTGAAAATGAATTCATTCCTCTATCATCATTGGTGCTCTATTTTCTGATTCTTGCTGACAAACTTGGAATAGAACGAGACGGCAGATCGAACTTCAAATAAGACTACGCCGGCTTTGCTACGAGCATGGAAGGTATTTTGGTCACAGGTGATTGCCGGTGCACCCAATATCTGGTGGTGTGGGCCATCACTGAGGACAGAAGGACAGCGTAACAAGTTGTCAAATTTCTCACGAAAAATGAAAATGATACCACGAGTGACAAATTCTGTTTAATCTGATCATTATCCATTTGTTTTCTTCGCTTGCAAACAGAAAAATTGATTCATTTTGTAATGAAAAATTTTAATTAATTAGAGAGTGATATTTTTAATCCATTTCATATATTTGCAAAAAAATTGTTAGTGATATGTTGTAATATATATTGTCAAATTGAAATAAGCACAAACATTACAAAAAATTGAATAGACTAATGAAAATACTTAAAAGTAATTGAAAAGATTTCAATTATGATACAGTAGTTATACGGACAATCGCCACAAACTCTCAAAAACAATTGTAACTAAAAGAAAAGACGATGATATAAACCTAACTTATCTATCTATCTATCTATCTATACATATAGCTGAAAATCAGGGGAAATTTGATTACAGAACACTGTCATTTAGCTGATGATTGTCCTTCCCATCCTCAATTCTTCACACTTACGTTGTTTCTCATCCTTACCTGCATATATCATTGTTGTCATGTACAACCAATCTCCCATCCTGCTGAAGAAATCAAAATACGCATATCTCCAGGAGTTCTTGAGCACCAACGTCACAACAAATCCCCAAAATCATAAGCAAGAGAGGACTAAAATTGAGAAATGTTCAATAAAAAAAGAGATGCAATGTGAGAAAAATTAAAAAATCAGGACCAAAATAAAAAAATGGCATCTTTAGAGGACCAAAAATAGTATTTTTCCTTATAAAATATATCTTGTACAAGTCTTTGTATTTCTAACAAATTATGCAATACAAAACATTTTCCCCATCTTTTACTATGCACAAACACGACATCCAAAAGCGTGCAACACAATATATGTACACTACATATACTTCACTGGATATACTTAGGGAGCTATCATCTATATATGAAATTCTTGCTTGTAATATTAACCTCAAATGTTCAAGAATTTGTGTATTTATATTCTAAAATGTTTAGTTGATTCCAAATTATGATTTTCGTTTATAGAAATATAAGGAATATAAAATGAATTTGGTAACGGGGCACCACTAAACTGAAATAAATTATCTGAAAGTTGTAGAATTACTGTGCTTTCATGTTTAAAAACATTTTAGGAGTTTTTTGCTTGGATACCCTTGTATTATGCCTAATTAGCACTCCAAACCCTGTGATTTGAAAATTCTCAAAAGAATCCTGTGATTATATAAATTAGCACTGAAAACCTTGTGTTTATATTAAAGTTAGCACTCAAAACCCTACAACCACGGCTGTAGGGTTTGAAATTATAATTGAGTGCTAATTTATTACAATCACAGGGTTCGCTTTGAGAATTTTCAAATCAAAGGGTTTTGAATGCTAATTAGGTATATCAGAGGGTTTTTGGTGCAATAAACTCAACATTTTAGTATATCTTTTTTCTGTTTAGATTTTCATTTTACTTACATGAATCTTGTGTTTCTTTAAAAATACAATATTTGTAATGAAAAAATATTTTCACTTCAGTTGTCGAGCAATACAGATGTAGAATTAGTTAATGTTATTGGAGGATATAAGGAGTTAGGGGAAGATTTACTCTTCATACGTAAGATTTCATACTTATTTGGTTTTACCGATTTGTATATATTATTCTAATGTATTTCTTACATTTTCTATGCATATCTTGGTTTCATTTTATTTTTATCAATTCAGTACAATAGGTGTATCACTTTGATGAAGACTGGGTACTCTGAGTCTCATGTTTGGATGGGGTATGCACTGATTTGGACTCAGCAAACAACGTGTTCGATGAAATGTCCGTGAAGAACTCTGTTTCTTGGTCTTTGATGATCACAAGGATTACTCAATTGGGTTGTCCGAGAGATGGAGTCCAGTTGTTAATATGTTGATATGATTATTGTAGGATTTGTTCCTGATTCGGTTTACAGCTTAAATGGAAGGACAATCATCAGCTATATGAATAAGTCTCCCTGTATATTTATGAGATATTAATGGCTGAATTGTTCTATATATATACAAATTAGTTTGTAAGTTTTAATAGCGTCCTAGTTATAATTGTTGTTGAGAGATTGCGGGGATTGTCGGTATATCTACTGTATCATAATTGAAATCTAATTAATTTCTAATTCTTTTCATTAGTCTCTACAATTTTTTCTAATGTTTGAGCTTATTTCAATCTGACAAGATATATTACAACGCATCACCATTCACCCATAATTTTTTTGGATTAAACATTTTTTACATTCCAATGTTTTGGTATAACAAGATGTAACAAGCAACATACACATGAGCTTTTTAAGGGAAAATAAGTCATTTTGATGTTTTTCACATTAAAAAATTTTCTTAAAAAAAGATAAAAGAATGACTGGTGCTGCGTGCATGGTGGTTGTGCTGAAGATGGGGTGTTAGTGAAGAAGGGTTGTCACTCATTTTATATATATTTTTTCTTTTTTTTTTTAATTGTTTAATTGGTCAAAATTAAAATAACTTAATTAATTAAAAATTTTCATTACAAAATGAATCAATTTTTTGGTCCTAGTTAATAACTCTCTCTCAATTAAAAATAATTCAGTTTACTCTCTAATGTTAAAATTTTCAATACTAACTCTCTATTTTTAAATTCTAATTTTAGTTCACTCCCCAACCATCTAAATTTGGCAGCAATACCCTTAATTATTTCTTCTTTTTTTTTTTTTCTTATTCTTTGTTTTTCTTGTTCATGCTTCAATTTTAAATTCAACTACTTTAATTTTTAAGAATAATATTCTATTTTTAAATTTTAATACTTTAATTTTATGAACAATACTTTATTTATAAATTTAGATACTTTAACTTTTACAAATAATACTCTAATTTTAAATTTGGACACTCTGTTTTATAATTTCAATATTTTATTTTATAATTTAGATACTTTATAATTTCTAAATAACAATGCAAAATATAAATCAACAATTAACTTTTGCATCAACATCCACATTCACAAAATACAATAATAATAATAATAATAATAATAATAATAATAATAATAGTAGTAGTAGTAGTAGAAGGAGGAGGAGGAGCAGCGGCAGTAGTAGTAGTTTTTATATATGAAGTATAAAAGATTATTTTTTGAAATATTAACATACAAAATAAAAGTATAAAGTCACGTATATGAGGTATTATTTTAGCAAAAATACGAAACGATTTTTGTGGGAAAGAAGAGTGATGTGTTATGTCATTTCCTTTGTCTTTAAGGCTATTTTGGTAAATTCGTCAAAAATCAGGAGTGAATCTAATTATATTATAAATTTTAAGTGGGAGGTTAATATTGATATTTTTTACATAAATATTTGTAATCTGCTTTGAAGTTTAATTTGTTGTCTCATTCTATTCCATGTTTGTCGGCAAGTGTTTGAACAAAAAAGATAAAACATACATATTTTTGATCTAAATCAGGGTATCTCAACTAAAATAACTAGTCTGCCTGCTGACTTGCAAACACCTCATATGGTGGGGCTGCTAGCCAGAAGATTTAAAATTGCTCCATACCCCTAAAAGATAAACATAAATGTTATAAATGAATAGTTCAAAAGCCTCATCAGAGTTAAAAGGCTTTTCAAATAAAAATCCAAAGGCTTTTCTTGCCTCCTCCATGACTCCATCCTATCGTTCTTTTCTTACATGCTAACTAGAGAATTACCAAAACTGACCTTTGCAAGATTCAATTTCAGCACATGATCATAGAGCCAACAACCTCAAAAACCCTGTGTTATTCGAAATGATCACAAAAAACCCTGACAAAAAAAAAGTACTTTAAAAAACCCTCTGTTTTTTTAAATAAACTCACCGCCCCCTAACCCCATTTGGTCAACGAAAAATTGTAAAATACCCATAATACTCTTATGTACTATACCAGTTATATAAATATATATACATATAATATATATACTTATTTAATATCTAAAAATGCATATTAATAAATTAAAATTAACAAATTTATAAAAATAGTATATATATAAACTTATTTAATATATAAATACATATTAAATAAATTAACAAATTCAAAAAAATATATATATATATGTGTGTGTATATATATATAAACAATACATATTAATTTATATATATATTAATAAATAAAAATTAATTTTTAATAGTATTATTATATAATATACATTTTACATATTAATAAATTAAAATTAACAAATTTATAAAAATAGTATATATATATATATATATATATATATATATATATATATATAAACTTATTTAATATATAAAAATACATATTAAATAAATTAAAAAATTCAAAAAAATAATATATATATGTATATATAAATATAAACAATACATATTAATAATTATATATATATATATATTAATAAATAAAAATTATTTTTTAATAGTATTATTATATAATATACATTTGACTAGATACATATTATTTAAAAATAATAATTATATATCATATATTATATGTATGTAGTATATTACATATATTATATGATAGATCATAATATAATAAAAATATATATTAATAAAAAATTATTTTATCATAATGAATAAAAATATATATAAAATATAATATATTATTATATAATATAGTATATAATATATATTATATGTATGTAACCCCCCCCCCCCCCCCCCCCCGGGAAACCAACACCCCACCCGATTACACCCTAAAATTCCCCCCGCCGGCAAACCAACGCAGCAACATAGCACCCAACGAAATCTCCATTGCACCACCACCGCCGGTAACTCACAGCACCACCACCGCCGGTCCACCATCATCATCTCTCTCTTTCTCTCGTTATCTCTCCGTGCAACACCGCCGCCGCCTCACCTCTCTCTCTGTGCAGCACCGCCGCCGCTCCAGCACGAGCACCACCGCCGCCGCCTCACCTCTCTCTCTGTGCAGCACCGCCGCCGCTCCAGCACGAGCACCACCGCCGCCGCCTCACCTCTCTCTCTGTGCAGCACCGCCGCCCCCTCACCTCTCTCTATCTCCACGCAGAACCGCACCAGCTAGAGCATCGCCGCCGCACCAGCACAAGAACCACATCCAAAAAATCCCAGATCTGGACATTAGTTTTAAAATTCCAAAACTTTAATTTGTGTTTGTGCAATTTTGTGTGTATATATGTGCGTTTGTTTGTGTTAGGCGTGTGTTTTGGGTGTAGTTCCTCCGTCAGATCTCCTCCGCCACCACCCTCGCCGCCATCGGTAAGTTTTTCTTGCCTCCGATTCTCTCTCCCTGCAAATTCGGATCGTTTTTTCAATTTCCCATTCTCAGCAAATCTCTCTCTCTTTTTCGGATGTTGGATGTTGGTGGTGATGCTCAGATTTTAGATGCAAGAATTTGAGCATCGGCGGTGGTTATGGATGGTGGTGGTGGTGCTGCGTTGATTCAATGGTGATCAGTGGTGTTTCGATTTGGCGGATCTAACATTGGTGGTGGTGGTCGGCCAAAAGTAGGCTGTGGTAGTGGTTGCGGGCTGGCGGTGGTGGTGTATCGCTGATGGTGGTGGCGCCGACGCCGGCTGTGAAGGCGATGGGGGCTGGAGGTTGGGGATGATGAATTCAATACATGTATTTGAGGGGGTAAAATAGTCATTTTATTTGAAAAAGTGGAAAAAAATTCAATCTCAACCGCAGTCAACGCGAGTGTATTGCACGTTCTTGTTCTAGGGTTTTTTACACATATTTTAAAAAACATAAGGTTTTTAGAAGTACTTGTTTTTTGTCAGGGTTTTTTCTGCTACATTCGTGTTTCATAGGGTAGCTGGATGAAAATTTCCCCATGATCATATATCAAATGTTCTCCTAATCTTGGATTGAAGGTATTTCCACAACCCTTGAACAGAGCAGCAAATGTGAAACGGTTTGGTTTAACTCCACCCTCTGTTATCATCCTTTAATACAATTCAATAGTTTCAATATTGTGTCCTGCATTTTGCATATATCCTGTTATGATTGCGGTTCATGACATCATTGACATGGCATTATGACCCGGCATTCTATTTATTAAAGGCTTTCCTTGAGTTAAATCAGTCAATCATAGATCCACCAAACTAACATCCCACATAGACGTCCGAACACAAACCATTCTTGAAATTGAGCCCAGTATTCAGCAATCCCAGCTCAGAACAAACTGATTCAGGTCTCTTGGAGAATTACAAGAAAGCATCCTCAATTAGGTACCTGCATGCCACAAAATAAGAAATCGTTTTGAGCTATGCAAATGCATGCATTATTATACCAAAATAGTTTGAATGAATACAGAATTATAAGTAAGGAAACACAACATTAGCCGTAACATCATAGTTAATACTTTACAATATTCTGTCATCACTCTCAAAATGTATAAATATTATGGTTTCAAAGCTTATTGTTTTTCGGGTTTCTCTTTGTTATTTGTTGCTCTCGTCAATGGTGCATATATATTATATAGCAGCATTCTTTCCAAGTGTATCTTCAACTAGGCCTACTTGTCCATTTTCTTTCTTTGTTTAAAAAAAAAATAAAATCTAAATCATGCCATCTTTACTCGGTTCTGAATACATTATAATAGATAAGGCTCAACAATTGACCCTCAAAGCCTTTACAAACGTTTAATGGAATTCTTCCATTGATTAGCCCTTTTCAGCTTTTCCCAAAAGCCATCGATTTCGAGGACCAGCAGGCCCATTGACTCTCAAAGTCTTTACAAACGTTTAATGGGAAAAAATAAATTGACCGATCATAGTTTTTTTTTGGGAAAATCTTTGAATAGTACCAAAAAGTTGAAAAAATTCCTTTTAGGTTCCCAATTTGGAAAAAGTTCCCATTCAACCCCCAATTGAAAAACAAAATTCATTTTAGGTCCCCACAAATAGTACAGGTTCGTACATTGTCTTTAGGAATTGCGTACATTTTTTAGGGAATTGCGTATAAAAATCCCGGAATCTCGTATATAAGAGATTCCGGGATTTTTATACACAATTCCCTAAAAAATATACGCAATTCCTGAATTATTATACAACCTTGGGGAGTGAAAAGAAATTTTATTTTTCAATTGGGGAGTGAACAGGAACTTTTTCAAAATTGGGGAGTGACAAGGAAATTCAATTTACACTTGGGGATTTTTGAGGAATTGTCCGTTTTTTTTTTTTTTTTTTTGATGAAAATAAAATTAAGTGAAATCTTTAATTTTGGGAGACTCTCAAGTCAAGTCTTTGGCAGTATACATTGTGGACTATCATGTGGGGATAGTCGAATCTTTTTCTATTCATTCTCCAGATATGTAATTCCTGCATTTAAAATTAGCTCCAAATTTCTGCGAAAATTAAAAATAAAATAAAATAAAATTCTGAAGAAAAATAGAAGCTGAAAAATGAATAAAGAGCGAATTTTTATCAGACATGTGATGCACTTAGGGCCTAGGGGAGTAAAATTAGAAAAATAAATAAATAAATAAATCCAAGGACAAAATTTAAGTTATCAAGACATGATCAACTCTCAAGAGAATTTTTGAGCCCTTGAAGATCCCATTCTTCGTAACAGCTTCTTAATATTTTCAAGAGAGCTCACCGAATCATCACAGAGTTGATGAGGAGTCGGAATCAATTTTTCGTCAAGCTTATCAGCATAGCTTTGGCAATGGATGACCAATCCCTGCAACAATCAAATTAGAGCATATGAGCACTTTTGGTGTTTATGGAGATGGTGGGGTTTGGGAAATGGCCGCATTAATTTTGCTTCTCGAATGCAATTCGGGCATGTTGATCTCGAGAATTGGGATTGCGCTGATTGATATGTTCACGAAGGGGCATGATGATTTGAAGTCAGCAAAGAAAGCGTTCGATGAAATGCCTGAGAAGGACTCTGTTTCTTGGACTTGAATGAAATGGTGGGAGGAGTTTGTTTGATATGATTATCGCAGGATTTGTTCCTGATGGGTTTACATTTAGTAGCAGCTTACCAGCTTGTTCTGTGCTGGGATTGCATGGCTTCAGTCGATATGAACTCTTTCATTTACACTCATTTTTCAGCCAAAGGGTATGACTAAATTGTGTATAATTTGATTAGCCCTAAATCCTAATCGACCGGTGGCGGAAAATAAAACGGCGTCGTGATGGATTTAACGGAGCAACCAAACGTTGGAGGAATCCCCAAAGTGAAAAGACTATATTGATCTTCATTTTTATGGGTGAAAAGACGAAAATGCCCCTGATATTACAGTCACGTCATCTATTTTTGTTTGGAAAATATCACCCAACCGGTATCAATATCCAAAAGAATTCTATAATTTTAAAAAGTACTAGTTTAATATTATATTTAAAAATAAACATAATTTATAAAATAAAAGAATATATTTATTTTGGAAGGATATCAGCATCAAAAGAATCGGATAATCTTTTCCTGACTAGCTCTTTTAATTAAGGGCTAATGAACAAATTGTTAAAGACCGGTCAACAGTTTATCTAGATAATTATCGTTTACCATATCGATACATTATCTTACCTAATCTTTCCTAATTGAATCTTTTAATTAAGTTGCTAAAGAACAGTTTATACTAGAGTAAAACTCCTTCACAATATTCAACGAAATATTTCCATAAAAGAAATTTATTTTAATTTAATTTTTTCATGATATTTCACACCATCCCCTAATTAATTTTTAATTTAATTTTATATTTTTAAAGTTAAAATGACCTCTTATATATTAATTAAGTTTAAATTAGTATTAATAATTTTGTATTGATCACGTATTTATCTTGTTTACATAATTATATTTTATTCATTTTTGTTATTTAAAGCAATATTTAATTTTTGTCGTTAAAAATCTCTTATTTGAAGTTGAATTGGACCAGCAAGTCAAGATGGCGATAGTCCCCAATCTTTTTCTTTTTGTTGTCGAATTGTATAATTTTTCATTTAAAAAAAATACTCTCTAAAGAAAACAGAAGCTCAAAAATATATAAATGAAGAGTGGGTTTCAGGTAAACAAATGAATTTATGGTAAATTGGTAATGGCGTCATTATCAAATTGATCGACAAATAATATAATCTCAACATTGTCTAATGGTCATCATATTTCGAGATTTGTAAATACTTTTTAATGTGTTTCAGGTAAACAAATGAGTTGCTTTCTTTTTCTAATTAATCTGTTTAATGTGTATATTTGAGATTTTAAATACTTTTTTTAACATTATTTTTTCATGCATATTATAGAAATAATTAAACGAATATACTTACTAACATATCAAAATAATAACAATAATAATAGTAATAATAAATTAAAGAATTGATCTTGATTTAATATTAAATTATACTATACCTTCATTTATTTTACACACTCGTCGAAATGGTGGAATCGAGAATACGCGAGAATTGTTACACTGAGTCTCATGTTTGCATGGGTATATGTTAGCGGAGGCATATGGTGATTTTGGAGTCAGCAAAGAAAGTGTTCGATAAAATGCCTGAAAAAGTACTCTGTTGCTTGGACTTTGATGATCACAAGGATTTGTTCCTGATGGGTTTACATTTAGTAGCAGCTTATAACCAATTGAACAGTTTGATTATCAAGAATTGGTCTGCGTGGAATGTTAGTTTGGTGGATATATGGTCATGCAAAGAACGAGATTTTTGCACGGTACCCTGTGTTAAAGGCTAATTAACACAAAAAAAACTATATGATATATAAAAAATTACATAGAAAACCTTATGTTTTAAAAATAATAGCACATAAAACTCTATGTGGACTTACGCGCTAAAAATGAGATTGAAATAGTATTTTTCTTCACTTTTTCGTATAAAATAACTATTTTACTCTTATATTTAATTTATTAAATTATATATATATATTTATATAGAGTATATCCATAATTATAATGATGAGAAAGTGCCATAAAAACGCATGTCCTGTTGGTATGGCCACTCAAGATCCAGTTTTAAGGGAAAAATTTGCTGGTGAACCAGAACACGTCATAAACTTCTTCTTCTTCATGCTGGCAGAAGAGGTGAGGGAAATCATGTCTGAGCTCGGTTTCCGGACACTAAATGAAATGGTGGGTCGTTCAGACATGCTCACATGCTTGAACTTGATAATGAAGTTGCCAACACCAATGAAAAGCTTAAGAACATTGATTTGTCTTTATTACTCCGGCCGGCTGCTGATATCAGACCAGATGCTGCACAATACTGCGTGCAGAAGCAGGATCATGGATTGGACATGGCTTTGGACAACAAACTGATAGAATCAGCGAGGCCCGCATTGGATAAGAGCATTCCTGTCTATATTGAATCGCCTATTTGCAATGTAAACCGAGCTGTTGGAACAATGCTAAGTCACGAAGTCACGAAACGGTTCCATATGGCCGGACTTCCTTCGGACACAATTCATATCAAATTAAGGGGAAGTGCTGGTCAGAGTCTTGGAGCTTTTCTGTGTCCTGGAATCACACTTGAGCTCGAAGGACGAAGGGGATAGCAATGATTATGTGGGTAAAGGTTTGTCGGGCGTGAGAATAGTTGTTTATCCTCCTAGAGCTAGCACATTCGATCCAAAGGAGAATATTGTCATTGGAAAGATTTACCGTGAGAAATTCAGGAGCTAGAGCTGGGAGTCAATTGGCTAAAGAAGTGCTTGCTAGTTTCGAGTCTCTTTTGCCTAAGTTTATCAAGGTGTTCCCTCGTGACTATAAACAGGTTCTTAGCCAGCCAAAAAGTTGAGGAAAAAGTAAAAAAAGCTGCTAAGGAAGCTGAGGTGCAAGAAGAGGCCGAATTGTTTGAGAAAGATGCTTTTGAAGAACTTAAGAAGATGGCAGCTGCATCCGTCAAAAGTAAAAGTCGAAGAAAAAATTGAAGAGGTAATTATCCTTTATGGCCAATAACATCTATACCCCGTCTGTGATTGAAATATTACAGCTGGCTCCTGCAAGTTTGAAAAAACTAGGAACAAGTCCTTAATTTTTAAATGATGACACAAAACCTCCCCTATGAGTTTGGGAAAAAAGAATTACAGATTATTTCCCTAATATAGGGTGATATACGAAATTGACACTTATCTTCCATATTCCATGTGCAACTCTATAACAGAATGTCTTTTGCAACACTTCAAATCCTCTATTCTAACACCGTTTTTGAATCCATAGGCTGAAGAAAAAGAAGTTTGCCTATGAGCGAGAGGGTGTTTCATATAGAGATCTCAATGTTAGAATAACTGATTGGAATGAAGTTATGGAAGAGGCAAAACCAGGGCCACTGTTGAAAACACAGTCTGCTCGCTGCATGGATTGTGGTACACCTTTCTGTCATCAGATAAAGAAAATTTAGTCACGATGAACTTTAATGCTATATTTTCTTGAGAAAACAGATTATAATGGATCAAAATTTACAGGAGAACTCGGGATGCTCTCTTGGGAATAAGATACCTGAATTCAATGAGTTGGTTTACCAAAACAGATGGCGTGAAGCATTGGACCGGCTCTTGGAGACCAACAACTTCCAGGAGTTCACAGGTCGTGTGTGTCCTGCACCGTGTGAGGGTTCTTGTGTGCTTGGCATCATAGATAAAGCGTTTGAGAAGGGATGGATTGTTCCAAGAACTCCTTCAAAGAGAACAGGGTATAATATAATACGATATAATATAATATTCTACATTTGCTTTCTATACTAGGGAGGGAGGGATGGCTCTCTCTCTCTCTCTCTCTCATTTTCAGAAAAAAAGTGGCTATTACTTGGAGTGGCCTTGCTGGATTAGCTGCTGCAGATCAGTTGAACAAAATGGGCCATTCTGTGATGGTTTTTGAACGTGCCGACAGAATGGTGGCCTAATGATGTATGGAGTGCCTAATAGGAAGGCAGACAAGCGTCACGTAGTTCAGAGGCTAATGGAGAAGGAAGGAGTTGACTTTATGGTCAATGCTAATGTTGGAAAAGTTCCATCCTTCTCATTAGAACATCTCCGAGAGGATCAAGATGCCATTGTTTTGGCTGTGGGAGCCACCAAACCAAGGTGTCGAATCATACTTTCAAGATAGTAGGAATTTGTTTTCTAAATTTCAAGGATGAATTAACTAACTCTGAGTGAAATTTGCAGGGACCTTCCTGTTCCAGGACGGGAACTTTCTGGAGTTCATTTTGCGATGGAATTTCTTCATGCAAATACGAAAAGTCTTCTCGACAGCAATCTTGAGGATGGGAACTATATCTCTGCTAAGGGTAAGAAGGTGATTGTGATCGGTGGAGGTGATACTGGCACAGATTGTATTGGGACTTCGATTAGACACGGTTGCAGTAGCATTGTAAATCTCGAGCTTCTTCCTCAGCCACCCAACACCAGGGCTCCTGGCAATCCTTGGCCTCAGGTTCGATCAATTAAGAAAAATTAATAAACCAATAAAAGCCTCTGTATCTTTCTTGAATGACAAAATTAAATTAAACTTCGAATTTCTTGAATATTGGCAGTGGCCCCGTATATTCCGTGTGGATTATGGGCATCAGGAAGCTGCCACAAAGTTTGGTAAGGATCCTAGATCATATGAAGTGTTGACGAAACGTTTTATTGGGGACGAAAATGGAGTGGTGAAAGGACTTGAGATTGTGCGTGTGCAATGGGAGAAGGACGCTAGTGGAAGGTTCCAATTCAGGAAGTTGAAGGTTCGGAAGAGATTCTTGGAGCTGATTTAGTCTTGCTTGCAATGGGATTCCTTGGCCCTGAAGAGGTATATATTTTTGAAATTACACATGCTTCCCCCCAATATTCATTTTCACCTTAAAATTGCCGAGTACATTGATTTTTCATAATGCTTGAATGATAAGTGTAATCCAAAATTTAGTCAACATTTTTCAATTTTAATTACAATTTGATGATGATCAAGAAAGGGGTATTTATTTACTTCTCAAAAAAAAAAAAAAGAAAAAAAAGAAAGGGTTATTTATAAATTTTTGAATAGAAGAGGGGAAGTTTCTGTAATAATGCATACTTACAGGGGCGATTGCTCTTATGTTTCTCTTTTTTGTTTCCAGAACTGAATCCATTCTATCAAGGCTTATGTTTCTCTTTTTATTCAGACACTTGCTGACAAACTCGGAATAGATCGAGACAACAGATTGAACTTCAAAGCAGATTACGGCCGCTTTGCTACGAGCGTAGAAGGTATTTTTGCAGCGGGTGATTGCCGGCGTGGCCAGTCTCTGGTGATGTGGGCCATCTCTGAGGGCAGACAGGCAGCCTCACAAGTTGACAAATTTCTCATGAAAGATGAAAATGATGCCACACGCGAAGGTTCTGTAGACAGCAGCAGAGAAAGAGTGATGACATAATCTTGTTGGAGTTTCATTCTGCTGTTCATACATGGTTCTAAAACTAGGAACCTGAATTTCTCTTGCTCTATGGTGAAGGGCTTGTCGTTGGAAGGCATGCGGGATTAGAACTAAGCAGGGGTTGTTGGTTTAGAAGAAATGATAGGCATAGGATTGTAGGATTTCTGGTAGTTTGTTGGTTTTGTGTTTATAAGGTGGTTTGATTGTTGGTTGGTGGTGTTCCAAGTGCTGGCTGGTAATTTTAGCCAGATTTAAAGGCAATAAATGGACGAATAATAATGTACAGATTGTCTGTTAATGTTGTTGGATCATCCTGGACAACGGCATCATCTATTAAATATGTTCGTTTTCTTCGTATTTGAAGATGATTCGGTGAACATGCACCAATATCAGGATAGTTATATGCAGATATTTGTCTCAAGAAACACATGCTCTGTAAACAATCCATGCTTATTTTAAACAGCTATAAAATCATCCAAGTTTCTTTCAAAGATATTCATTCTCATTACCGCAACATCCGAAACATCTGCTGCGAAGCATCCTCGACACTGCGGTCTTCTCTCTTACATTGGAAAAACACTGTTTTACGACTCTTCTGTCTTCTTGAAGTCAGTTCAGTAATTGTTTTGCTGACAAAATAACAGTAAACAATACATTATAATGAGTAAATTTCTCTTTGCATTTTGCATTTATCTCTGTTCTTTTTTTTAATGTTTGGTTTCAAATATAAAACTGAAACTTAAGAGTTTTCAATGCTATTCTTCTATTGAGATTTCTCCCAAGAACAATTTAGGCATGCATATCTCATCAATAGCTGATGACAAAAAATAAAAAAATAAAAAATAAAATTGCTGATGATTGTCCTTCCATTTTCAAATACAACGAATCTAAAACTCTGAAATGCTCATCAAATTCTTTTCTCTCTTGGAGCATGACAAGAAAACATCTTCAATTAAGTACCTGCCACCCAAAAAGAAGCCGTTTTGATCTCGGAAAAGCGTGCATTATACCAATATAGTTGAATGAATTGGTCACACTTACGTTGTTTCTCAAGCTTCGGTTTAGCTTGCCTGCATATATCATTGTTGTCAAGTACAACCAATCTCCCATCCTGCTGAAAAAATTAAAATAAGCATATCTCCACGAGTTCTTAAGCACCAAAGTCCCCACGATTCCCCAAAATCCAACTGTGAACCCCATAACGATAGGTATGTAGAATTCGTGCGAATGCAGTTGGGCAATAAAGCCATCATCAACGTTCTCTTGCTTTCCATGCTGACCTGTGGATGGATTGGGCTCATCTCCAGGACATCTCATCAGAGGGGGGCCACAAAGTCCATTATTTGCTGCATACGTGGATGGCTCAAAGCTCTGAAGCTGTGTGCTTGAAGGAATTTTACCAGACAAATGGTTGTTTGACAAGTTTAGAACAGCCAACCAATTCAACTTTGCAAGACTCTTTGGAATCTCACCAGAGAAGTTGTTTTTTGACAAATCAAGAATTTCTAACATCTCCATCTCACCAATGTTGGGAATTATGTGTCCACTTAAATAATTTCCAGACAGATTCAAGGAAATTAATGCCCTCAGTTGGGAAAGCTCGTTGGGGATGTTCCCAGTTAATTTGTTGCTTGAAAAGTCGATGACTTTAACAAGTTCCACCCTGTTTTTCCCATATTCGGCCTGCTGTCGCTTCCATTGTATGAATACATGGTCAATGTATGCATCAGCATGAAAATCCTCAGAAGTAGAACCGGAAAGCCAGCTCTGAAATGTGGCATCCTTTTGAATCAAAGATGTGAAATTGTTGAAGCATTGAGGAAGTTTCCCAGACAGGAAGTTCCTAGACAAGTCCACTATTTGAATTTCAATTAGATAGCAGATTTCTGAGGGAATGTTTCCAGAAAAATTATTTGGCCCGAGGCTCAAAATATTCAAATTGTGAAGGTATGTTCCAATCCAGGCTGGGATCTTTCCTCTCAAATTATTTCCTCCAACATCAAGCATTCGCAAGTCCGAGCAATTCATCAAAGTGGAAGGCAATTCTCCTGAGAAATTATTATTGCGCAATTGCAACATTTTAAGCTGCGACAGAGAGCCTAAAGAGTGTGGAATACTTCCAGAAAAATTATTGTTGGACAAATTGAGAATTTCCAAGTTTGTTTTGTCACCCCAACAATTAGGAAGTTCTCCTGACAACTGATTATTTGACAGGTCTAGTACGTTGTCCCAGTAGGAAGTTGTGCATATTGATGATATTGACCCCACAAACATATTATTTGAGAGTAAAAATACAAGGGGACCGTGAGGCGGCAATGGTAAGGGACCTGAAAAGTTATTGTAACTAATATCTAGTATCCAATATTTCATGGAAGACAAATCAGGAATGCTACCAATAATCTGGTTATGAGAGAGGTTTAAGTAATCTATTTTGGGAGAGAAATCCCAGAACCATTTAGGTACTTCTTCTGAGATGCCATTATAAGAGAGATCCAGCTGAGAAAGATTTGTCTGCGTACGAAGCCATGTTGGAAAGTGAGGACCAATATTACATGCTACTAGTGTTATGACATTCAATTGAAAAGGAGGAATCCAATCATCACTAAAATTGAAGGCAGACAAACTAAAGGACAAATCCAACCTTTTCAAGTTTGGGAGTTTGGAGAGATGGATTTCAGATATTGTTCCCATTAAAGAATTGAAAGAAACATCCAATATTTGAAGCATGTAAAGTTTCCCAAGACTTGTAGGTAGCAATTTCAGTTTATTGCCACCAAGACGTAATTCTCTTAGTGAAACAAATGCGCTCAAATCTGGAACTGATCCCTTAATTTGATTCCTAGACAAATCCAAAACATCAAGTTTAGAAATATGTAGAAAGCCACGCGGAAAATGCCCACTCAATTGATTGTTTTGTAACTGCAAAATCCTCAAGGAAGGAAGACACGTAACATCAGGCACCGACCCAAAGAGGTTATTTCCCTGCAACTCTAGAATCTCTAGCGACTGCATTGCTCCGGCACATAAATTGTAAAACAATTCGGGAAGAGATTCTGATAAGCTATTGTCTGACAGATTTAGTGTTCGTAAATGACTTAGATTTCCAAAGGATTTTGAAATTCCACCTGTTAGTTGATTCCATGATAGATCTAAAGTCTGCAAAAGACTTAGATTTCCCAAGGATTTTGAAATTCCACCTGTAAGTTGATTTCCCGATAGATCGAGGTGCTTAAGAAAAGCAAATTTGCCAAAGTCGCTAGGAATATTGGACTCGAAGTCACTACCAGACAGGTCTAAGCTACGGAGGCTGGAACTTATATTAAACAACCAATGAAAAGAGGAAGACTTGAGCCTTGCATGGGATAGATCAAGAATAGAAAGAGAAGTTGAAGAAGAGTTGACAGAGAAATGCTTGGGGAAGATCCAACCTCTCAAGTACAATTCTTTGATTGAAGGAAGATTCAAAATATCACGTAGAGAATTGGCATGATCTGTGAAATTGCTACCGCTCAAGTCAAGCAAGGATAATGATGAGAGACGAGAAAGCCAATGGAGGCTATCAAACTCGAGATTGTAATTATCCCCAAGATCAAGTGTCGTGAGGTTGGTAAGATTAGCCAACTGATTTCGAACAACACCAGAAAGATGGGACCCGTGAAAATTCAAGTACTGCAATTTATCCATGGAACCAATGAAGTCTGGGATCTCAACATTTGCATCTCCAAAATAAATGCAACTTAGGTCCAAATGACTCAAATACTTCAACTCAAGCAGGGCACTACTAATATTATCACCGGTCATAAAATAGTTTTCGCAAGTACTAAGTTGGAGAGCGATTACATGACCTGAGTGGTGGCTGCACTCGATTCCCTGCCATTGGCAGCATTCCCTTTTGTCTTCCTCACTTCCCCATGATGAGAGAAAGCCGTCATGATCTATAAAGCCTTTCTTGAACTCGAGGAGAGCTTGTCTCTCCTTTTCAATGCACCTGATCAATTCATTTCCTGTTGCAAAAACAGAATTATAAGCAAGGAAACACAACAAAAGTAGCTGTAATACATTAAAATATTTTGCCATCTCTCACAAGATATGTAGATATTATTATGGTTTGAAATCTTATTGTTTTTTGGATTTGTTAATTGCTTAGGGAGACTAGTAATATATATAGCAGCATTCGTGTTCCTTTATCCAGAACTTTTACAAGCACTATATTCCATCTATTAGCTCTTTTCGGATTTCCCTAACCACTAACCAATTGATAGAAACCCGATTGACTCTCGAAGTCCTCACGACACATTCAATGGGAAATTAAATTGATGGACCCTCCCTCATAATTTAGCTTCAGACGACTCTGAAGTCAAGTCTTTGGATGTACTTGTGGAAAAGATTAATTGTCTGATTGGACAATCAAATCAAGATGGGGATAGTCCAATCTCTTTCTATTTATTGTCCAACTGTTTCGTTTAAAATTACCTCCAAATTTCTGTCAAATTTAAAAAATTATCTCTGAAGCTATAAAATGGATATTCAAAAATCTAATATTCGTCCCCATTCGAATTTATTTAAAAAGAATATTATCCGTATCTATTCAAATAAGATATTATCCATATTCCATTATAGAATTGATAAGAATATGGTAATCACACATCCAATCATTTTATACATTCGTTTGATACACTTTTATCCGATTTATCCATAATCCGTATCAAATAATATATATTCTTTTATACCCTGATAAAACAAATATTAAATGCATTATACAATTATTTGAGAATTATAAAAAATAATAATAACAATACACATATGTCATATTATTATAATAATAATAAAATATTATTGATAATAATAAATTTTATTAATAACAATGAATGTATATTATAAATTATATATTATATTTATGAGTTAATGTTTGTATGGATTTAATAGATTTATAATTTGTTAAATTAATATTTTCATATATTTAATATTTGATTGAGTTATGAAATTCTAATCTTTTATTTTTAGTAAAATTTTATGTAAAACAGGTAAATGAATTCGAATTCGAATTTGAATATAGGATACTAATATGATATTCTAACGAATACGGATAATCTGTGTCACGCCCCAAAATCAGGATGTGATCGGTCGTGTCGTCGGTTGCATCCCGACAACACAAGGCCCTCTTAAACCATGAACTTAGAAAAATAATTAATCTAAATATCTAAGTAGAGTGCAAAATCCTTCAATAAGATCGAAATAATTCATGGTACAGAGCATCTAAATTCGAAACACAACTTCTCAAATATATATGAGAAGTCATTAGCATCTATAATTCCCATAAGAAAAATAAACAGATCCTGATCGAACTAGCTAATGAAATTAAAAATGACAAAAGTCCTCGACAATATGAAATTAGATAAAATAAATAGATCCTGAATCCATTTTCCTGACCTCGAAACTTGCTTAAATATCTGAAAAACAATAGCAAGGGGTGAGCTGCATACTCAGTAAGTAATTCCCAACTTTCTCTACCCGATCAAGCATATTTAAAATAACTTAGCATTTTATACGAATAATATCATATGGATTTTCATATCAATAAACCATAACAATTTCCAAACAATGAGTCAATGAACAATTTACAAGCTCAAAGAATAAGACCATCATTCTATTCCTAGGCAGGGTTGTCGGCTAAATGGATATCCATGCACAATAACCAAACAATAATCCAGCTGTACTCCCGCTGGGCGGCCAAACAATGATGGAACTAGTTCCGGGCGCCAACAAATAACCCAATGGTCTAAAACAATGATCCGATCAATCTATGAGCTCAATCACATAATCATATTTTCATGAAAAATAACAATTTTCATGCGGAATGAAAAACAATAATTTTATTTATATGCTTGATCTTAATTTTCATAAAAACTCACAACTTCAAGAATATATTTTTCATCAAAGCAATTTAATTGAAACCATACCAATAATTTAAGGAAAATATAATAAGGTAGAAATCGTCAAGAATTACTTATCTCGAGATATTTGAAATCCTAGAAAACCACGAAAACTCTAAGTCGATGGTGGTGAATCTAATAATAAAATCCAACAATTAGCTTAAATCTCAGTAATTAGAATGTAAATACCCGAGCTACTGTTATTCCACTATAATGTACTAGTTGTCTTCCCTAATTCTAATCAAGAAAATAATTTAACATCTAATTTCCGAGTCAATAAAATATTCTGGATATTAGACAACAATGATAATCTCGGTAAAAAAAAAAAAGAATTTCCTATTGATCACTCAACCCCAATTCCACGCCTGAATTCCAATTCCTGAGTTGGTCACTTCTAATAGCAATTCATAAGATTGCTTTAATGTTTGCAAATCACTTTAAATTGATACTCCCAACACAATATACTGTCCCCATCCATGGAAAACTAAAAGGCCCTAACTAAAATAATTGATTGATCACAAGGGGTACAAAGGCTTCTTACCTCACGTCCGCCGTTACTCGCTTCTTCTAATATTGGGTAGTATTCTTTTAGTGCGTAATCGTGTGTATATATAGTTCTAAGAGTTGGTTTCCACCCTAACTCTGTAACCTATCTTAGTCGGTCAACTTAAAACTCCTATTTCCTCAACAATTCTAATCGTGCCAGAAATATTGGGAGAGGTTGATCGTTGAAATGATAATTGAGACAACATAAATACAAGCTATCAATTCTTTTTTCAGATTGGAATCCTTAAAAGAAGTCTATGGGGTCATATGGATGCTTGTCCCTATTTTAATTCTTCTATTAGGAATCACACTAGGTGTACTAGTAATTGTTTGGTTAGAAAGAGAAATATATGCAGGGATACAACAACGTATTGGACCTGAATACGCTGGGCCTTTAGGAATTGTTCAAGCTCTAGCAGATGGTACAAAACTGCTGTTCAAAGAAAACCTTGTTCCATCTAGAGGAGATACGCGTTTATTCAGTATCGGGCCATCCGTAGCAGTCATATCCATTTTACTAAGTTATTCAGTAATTCCTTTTAGCTATCGCTTTATTCTGGCCGATCTTAGTATTGGTGTTTTTTTATGGATCGCCGTTTCAAGTCTTGCTCCCCTTGGACTTCTTATGTCGGGATATGGATCAAATAATAAATATTCCTTTTTAGGTGGATTAAGGGCGGCTGCTCAATCAATTAGTTATGAAATACCATTAACTCTATGTGTATTAGCAATATCTCTACGTGCGATTCGATGAGACATAAAATTTCCCCTATTTCTTTTCTTTCTAGTAAGAAAGTGAAATAATTAGGTGATGATCGAAAAACAAAAAAAGTTTAGGTGAGGAATTCTAGAAAATGCAATAGTTCGTGTTGCAAATTTTCTTTTCCTAATTTTAGTTTCAACTTATATTACACAAAGTTGTGAAACTAAAATTAAATTTTATCTAATATGTTTGAGTAATCTATTATAAATAATATGTATATTATTTATTAATTCTCAAATTACCATATATTTTTTTTTGGGTGCTCCAGAGGTGGCCCAAGCCACCAGTTACTTCTTCAACTCTTCCGGCATATAGTCCCAAGTGCAGAACTCCTCTTTCATCTTCTGGCCAAGCTTGGCCAATTGATCAGCAAATTAGCCTTTTCTATATCAAACTAATATGGTCATTTTCTCTACTCAAATGACCATATTAGTTTGATATAGAAAAGGCTAATTTGGGACAGGACCCTGTCCTTTGGGCTTGCGTTTAGTGCGCTTTGCCCCCTAACCATTGAATCGGTGCAATTTCCCCTCTAACCTTTGAAAAATGTTATACTTAACCCCTTTTTACACTATTTTGGCGGAATATTTCATTCAAAATTAACTTTGACCATCGATTTTTCGTCCATCACGGTGGCCCAAGAGTCAAGACCGCCATCATCATGTTCCTCTCACCTAATCAAATAAAACTCACAACTCATTCGACCAATTGGCCGTAGGAAGAAGCTTTTCTAGCCGTTAGCCATCTTTGACCAATGATTTTCCCTTTGTCGATTGTCGGATTTTAATTTTGAAACCACCATTGTATTTCTTACATTGAGAGCTTCAATTTGATGTATGATATCAATACATTTGACATCCGATCTGTACATATTTGCCCTTAGAAATCACGCCAAAATTGTTCAAAAATTCCGGAGGAATACTTCCAAGATTCTGCTGGAAATGGGTTAAATGTAATATTTTTCAAAGGTTAGGGGATAAATCGCACTGATTCAAAAATTAGGGAGTAAAACGCACTAAGCCCCAAAAGATAGGGGTCGTCAAAAATTAGCCCTATAAAAAAAAAAAGTATTGTTATTTCAGATCAATTTCTTAATTATATCTGCATTATTAATTATATTCGTAGTTGCAATTCACGTATCCCAATATATAAACATCATAATTGAAAATTCATTTACAAAAAATAGTAAAAAGAAGCTGTGCTTTTATTGAAATGAAATAAATAAAATTTTAAATTGATTATATCTTAGAATAGTAAAACATTCGATCCGAGAGTGCTTCTTTGAATGAATAATCAGAAAATTAACCACTTCTCTCAATGATAATGGGCGGTGGGGGTGCAGGCCCCCAGTAGAGAAGGCTGCATTTATCAAAATCTTGTATATATACATTTTTTGTACTCTGTTTTGCGGAATAATGAGCATAACAAAATCTTACACAAATTGAGTTCTAATTTCTACACCCCCTCCCTGTTTCTGTCCTTGTAATACCAAACAAATTGCCGCAAAATTGACCTGAAAATTTAGTTTCCTTTCACTTTTCAGACAACATTGTGGTTATCACTCATCAAAATCTTAACTTATATAAATATTGCAATAATACCAACCACATGTAGCCTATCACTTTTGATACACGAACATGTCTTCCTAAATATGGCAAAAACTTCTTATTTTAAAAAATTACAGGACATGGATGAAATATATATTTCTAAAACAAAACACACACACGCATATATATATACAGAAAATCAGGAGAGTTTGATTACAGAACATTGTCTCTAATTAGGCTATTAATGCATATCAATTTAGGAACAAATATGAAACTGTGAAATGCTTATCAAATTCCTTTCTCTCTTGGAGCATGACAAGAAAACATCCTCAATTAGGCACCTGCCATGGAAAAATAGCAGACAAGAAAGAGTTTTGAGCTCTGCAAATTTGTGCTTTATACCAAAATAGTTGAATGAATCGGTCACACTTACGTTGTTTCTCAATCTTCGCTTTAGCCCATTTGCATATGTCATTGTTGTCACGTTCAACCAATCTCCCATCCTGCTTAAGAAATTAAAATACGCAAATCTCCACGAGCTGTTGAGCACCAAAGTCCCAACGATTCCCCAAAATCCAACTATGAACCCCATAACAATAGGTATGTAGAACTCGTGCAAAAGCACCTGGTCTATAAAACCATCATCAACATTCTCCCGCTTTCCATGGTGACTTGTGGATGGATTAGGCTCATCTCCAGGACATCTCATCAGAGGGAGGCCGCAAAGTCCATTATTCTCTGCATAAGCGGATGGCTCAAAGCTCTGAAGCTGGGTACTTGATGGAATTTTACCTGACAAATGGTTATTTGACAAGTCCAAAATAGCTAAGCGGTCCAACTTTGCAAGACCCCTTGGAATCTCACCAGATAAGTTGTTTCTCGACAAATCAAGAATTTCCATCATCTCCATCTGACCAATATCGGGAATTATGTGTCCGTTGAAATGATTTCCTGACAGGTTCAAGGAAATTAATGCCCTCAGTTGGGAAAACTCATTGGGGATGTTCCCAACTAATCTGTTGCTTGAAAGATCGACGAGTTTAAGAAGTCCCACAGAGCTTTTTCCACATTCAGTCTGTTTCCACTTCCATTGCACTGATACATGGTTAACGAACACATCAACATTAAGATCATCCAGGAAATGACCGCCTGCAATATTGCTATCAAATGTGGTATTTTTCTGAATCAGAGAAGTGAAACTGTTGAAGCATCGAGGAAGTTTTCCAGATAGGAAGTTTCTAGACAAGTCCAAGATTTGAATATCAGTTAGATAGCAAATTTCTGTTGGAATGTCTCCAGAAAAATTGTTGTGCCCGAGGATCAAAATCTTCAAATGTGGAAGGCGTGTTCCTATCCAGGCAGGGATTTGTCCTCTTAAATTATTTCCTCCAACATCAAGTATTTCCAAGTATGAGCAATTCATCAAAATGGAAGAAAATTCTCCTGAGAAATTATTATTGTGCAATTGCAATATGAAGAGCATTGACAGAGAGCCTAATGACTCTGGAATATTTCCAGAAAATTTATTGTTAGACAAATGGAGCATTTCCAAAGTTGTGATGTTCTCCCAACAATCAGGAAGTTCTCCTGAAAGCTGATTATTTGACAAGTCAAGAAAATTCAATATCTCATAGTGAATTGTGCATATTGATGAGATTGACCCTACAAACATATTGTCTGAGAGTAGAAATGCAACGGAATAGCGAGGCGGAAATGGTAAGGGGCCTGAAAAATTATTGGAACTAATATCTAGTATCTTATAATTCATAGTAGACAAATCAGGAATGCTACCAATAATCTGGTTATGAGAGAGGTTGAAGTAAACTATTTTGGGGGAGAAATCCCAGAACCATTTAGGCACTTTTTCTGAGATGCCATTATAAGAGAGATCTATCTGAGAAAGATTTGTCTGCACATGAAGCCATGTTGGAAAGCGAGGACCGATGTTGCACCTTCCTAGTTTTAAAACGTTTATTTGAAAAGGAGGAATCCAATCATCACTAACATTGAAGGCCAACGAATTAAAGGACAAATCCAACCTTTTCAAGTTGTAGAGTTTGGATAGATGGATTTCAGTGATTGTTCCTGAAATGGAATTGAAAGAAAGATCCAATATTTCAAGCATGGAAAGTTGCCAAAGACATGTAGGTAGAGATGCCAGTTTATTGCCACGAAGATATAATTCTCTCAATGAAATAAACGTGCTCAAATCTGGTACCGATCCTATAATTTGATTGCTAGACAAATCCAAAACCTCAATCTTAGAAATATGTTCAAAGCTATGCGGAAAATATCCAATCAATTGATTGTTTTGTAATCGCAAAATCCTCAAGGAAGGAAGTAACGTAACATCAGGCACTGAACCATAGAGATTATTTTCTTGCAACTCCAAAATCTCTAGCGATTGCTCTGCTGCTCCCATAGATAACTTGTAAAGCAATTCGGGCAGAGATTCTGATAAGCTATTATGTGATAGATTTAACATTTGCAAGTGACTTAAATTTCCAAAGGACTTTGGAATTCCACCTATTAGTTGATTATCTGACAAATCAAGATGCTCAAGAAAAGTTAACCTCCCAAAATCACTAGGTATATTGGCTTCCAAGAGATTATCAGATATGTGCATGCTACGGAGGCTTGTACTTATATTAAATAACCAATGAAATGAGGAAGATGCGAGCCTTGTGGAGGATAGATCAAGAACTGAGAGAGATGTTGAAGAAGAGTTAACGAAGAAATACTCGGGGAAGTGACAATTAGACAAGTACAATTCTCTAAGAGAAGGAAGATTCAGTATATCGTTTAGAAAATTGGGATGATCTTTCAAGTCGTTAAAGCTCAAATCAAGCAAGGATAATGATGAGAGGCGAGAAAACCAATGGAGGTTATCGAACATGAGAAAATTACCCCCAAGATCAAGTGTCCTGAGGTTGGTAAGATTAGTCAACTGATGATGAACAACACCAGAAAAACGGGAGCCGTGAAAATTCAAGTATTGCACTTTCTCCATGGAACCAATGAAATTTGGAATCTCCACATTTTCAAAATTATTGCAACTGAGGTCCAAATGACTCAGATAGTTCAACTGTAGCAGGACACTACTAATCTTCTCACCTCTCAATTTCATAGAATGGTGTTCACAAGCACCGAGTTGGAGAGCGATTACATGACCTGAGTCATTGCTGCACTGGATTCCCTGCCATTGGCAGCATTCCTTTTTGTGTTCCTCGCTTCCCCACGATGGGAGAAGACCGTATTTGTCTGTAAAACCTTTCTTGAACTCGAGAAGAGCTTCTCTCTCCTTTTCTATGCACCTCAATTCATCTCCTGCAGCAAAAACAGAATTATAAGTAAGGAAACACAACAATAGCAGTAACATTTTAGTTAATACTTTACAATATTCTATCCTCTCTCTCAAAATGTACAGATATTATGGTTTCAAAGCTTATTGCTTTTTGAGTTTCTCTCTTTGTTATTTGTTTCTCTCGTTATGGTATATATATAGCAACCGTCGATCCATTTTCTTTCTTTATTTTTAAATAAAATATCTTGTCATCTTGACTGAATATAGTATTTTTCATAATAATAGATAAGCATAACAAGAAAAATCCTACATGTGGAATTCTTCCATCGATTAGAAAGTAGAAGCCAGCCTTGGATGGGTCGATGGACTCTCAAAGTCTTCACAAACCTTTAGTGGGAATTTCTTGTTTCCAGATAATCATAATTTTAATATCGACGAAAATAAAATTAGGCGAATCTATAGACTATAATTATAGAAGACTCCCAAGTCAAGTCTTCGGAAGTACTCTGTGGAAAAAATTAATTAACAGCGACTGGACTATAAGATGGTGATAGTCTTTTGAATCTAGCTTCAGCTTCCTATAATTCTCTCTCTAGAATTTTCTGCTCCCTCTCTCTCTTCGCAGGTTGTGTTTTTTGCGGTCTCACCGCCGCCGCCCACAGCATGGTCGCCGCTCACGACAACCTCCGCCCACCAAGCCCCACGCCCTTTTCCTCCACCGCCGCTGCACAATCTGCCATCTTCGGGGGCGCGTCCCTCACGTTCTCTCCTCCAAAGGCGTTGCCCACCAAACATGGGCGTGTCTCTTGTGTCAGAGGAGAAGTCATCCCTAATGACTAGGGAGAGCCCATTTCATCTATAAACCCCTTATCAATTGGTTATATAATCGATGTGGGATAAATCTCATACCTTACAATTAGTCCAGGACCATGATAGTCAACCGTTGATGGCCAACATAATCGTTGATCAAGACTAGTTTTTTAGGCCACAATTCTGAGTCGACTCTGATACAAATTATTATAGACCAAACAGAAGAACTCATCCCCAAAAACTATCCTGGTAAGAGAGAGATCCCAATTACTTATACACCAATTGCTTATACCACCCATGTGGAATAATTCTCATACTTTGCAATTTGTCCAGGACCATGACACGGAGCTATAGTGGCCTTTCATATTCACTTTTATTGGAAAATTTTCACAAGAATATCTGACGATAGCCAGATTGAATGAATTGCGCATGAGAATGGATCTTATGGGTGAGTTTAAGATTGGTTTGTTAGATATTAATCATATTTTAATTCGTTTGAGTTGTAATGAATATTATATGAAACTTTGAATGCAAAAGATTACATTATTAGATGGGTTTGCCATGAAACTGTTTAGGTGGACTCTTATCTTTAACACACAAGTTGAATTATCTGTGACACCGGTCTGGGTAAAGTTAACTAATTTTCCAAGTCAATTCTTCATGCCGGAATCACCTTTATGATGTTGTTAAACAAGTGGGTGAGCCTTTGTGCTTTGGCGAAGGCACTTTTGATGCGAACAAGCCCCCTCCCTCTACGATCTCTCAAGAGTCCACTATGGCACATGAAATTTGACAGGTGTCGAATCCGTCAAAAATAAATGTAAAATTCCTATTCAACGACTAAAGACAGAGTATAGTGTAAACAGGGTCGATCCACGGAGACTGGTTGACTTATTTCTCACAATTCCAAGTGATTCACGAAAAGCAACAATTAAAAGGGGTTTTAGAATTATTCTAACCTAAGTATGCGATTAAAATAAATAACAAGAATTAAAAACCAACTAAAATTATAAAGCAAAATCACGTAGGATTAAATCAATCAGAGGGAGAATTACCTAGCCAGGGATATTCGATTCGAATTGTTTTATTGATCATCGACTCAAGGATAAATTCAAGTTTATTCAGACAGATTGGCTATAGTTGATAGAGACACTCGACTCAACCTCGTTTTTACTTAATTAATCGGATAACCTAGAGACACTCGACAGTTATCTTCCCTAACCAATTCACAACCCCTAGAGACACTCGACAGGATTTAATGAATTCGCAGCATTAAGAACCATAAAAACACCAACCCTAATTAACCAAGTCGTGACACACACAAGATTTAAATTAGATTATCAAATCCCTTAGTGAACGAGGAATGTTATCGCTAAGACCCTATCACTAATTTACCACCAATTATCAATCAACTTTACTACACTTCAAGCATCAAGATTGGCAATATGCAATTAAATCTATCTAGAGATCGTGCACTATCCCGAAATTGCCTAATCACAATAAACACGAAACACGGAGATAAGATAAATGCCTAAATAAACTTAAATTAATAAAAACGTTTAGGTCTCACAATATCCAAATCGAATCTATAATCCCTAGCTAGATAATTAAGAACTTAGCTACTAAAATCCATAAAAACAATACCAAAGGAATTCTTTAACATAAATAAAACTAAAAATGAAACAATTAAACTAAGATGAAGAAATCATGATGTCAAAGTTGCTCGCAATCTCGAACGGCTGCTCCCAGTCACGTCCCAAATCTGCCTCTCCAAAAGTGTACGTGATATTAAAGCTGCTACCCCAAGACTGTATAAATAAGCCAAAGTCTCCTTCTTCTATTCGGAATCAATTCTTGCCATCCAAGTTCAGAAAATAGCCCACGAGATTGGGCCTCCACCATAAATTCCCCACGTGCAGCTTCACAAAGCCACGCCAAATTGGGCCTTATTAATAATTCCAATGTTAACCTCACACAGCCCACTAACTCACGCCACACAATTAAAGTCCACAAAGTGTAGCCACCAACCAATTAGAAACAAATTAGCCTTCAATTAATCCCTTGTGCTCAGCCCCTGGCAATATTCCAATTCAAAACAATTTCCTAATTTCCAAATAGAGTCAAAGCACACGTCCCGAGACCACTTCCATGCATGCAAGTCTATTCCAAGATAGCTCCCCAACTAATCAATTTCCAAACACTAAAAACTTCCCAAACCCGAGGCTAAGTCCAGAAATAAAAGGGAATTTGCCTTTTGAGTTGATTTCTTCCTAAAACGACTGAATATGCTTCGATTTCACCTTCAAGCCCCAATTCTACAATATAAACAACAAAGCATCAATTCCTTTTAAAATAATATCAATTAGAGAACAATTTGGGGCAATACTCAATCATAAAGATGATGAATTAACGAGTTATCAAATCCCCCCACACTAGCCCATTACTCGTCCTCGAGGAATCATGAAAATTAATAGCAATAACATCACCCATCAAACACAATCACAAAGGCAATCATTAAATTCTCGCCTAAACAAGTCTAGCTCATCAACACATTACTCAATTGCACAAAATTCAACAAATTAGTATAATTAGCATACCCTCGTGTAGTGTAGTGTGAATTGAACGAAAGAATGTACAAAGACTAGATTGATTAGTCTATGATTTTCGCCTAAGTACCAATTATTAACTTCGAATGCATCCTTCACTCCAATCTCCACTAATCTAGTTAACTCATGACTCGAGATCGATAGGTCTTTCGAGCTTGTAATGTAAGGCTTGGGTTAAAGGTTGGGAAAATTTGGAATTTAGTGACTAACACACCAAACTTACACATTTTATAATAAAACCCGTGGTATTTCTCTTTTTCATCTACCGGACTCCCCTTATTTTGCTTTATACAACTAAATTCTCCCCTTTTACTCATCGAACTTTTTATAACTCAAACACACTCTTACTTTTTTTTCTTTCTTTGCAATTTTTCTGTTCTTTTCTTTTTCTCTTTTCTGCTCTTTTTTTTTTTCTTTCTTGACTTCTTTTTCCCTTTTTCTTTTCATCTTTTTTTTTTCTTTTTCAACATTGTATATCATTCTCTCAAAATTCAAGCACAAGGGAGAATACAAAGGAGCCTAAGACATCTAAAATTTCCAATCCAAATGAGCAAGCAAGGTGTGATTCAAAGAAGGGTAGGAAATTAATGTTGTGCATGTGGCTTGTAACGTGGCTAAGAAGAAAATATGCACAACATGAGGCTCAATGGGGTCAAATGGGATGATTTTATTTGTGAAAGGATCAAGAAAAAGCTTACCACCGACAACGATTGCCTAAGTCACTTCCCAAGTCAATCGTTAACTAAAAATTTCACCTCGAATGGAGCTAAGATGCATTCTAATCAACTTTTAGACCTATTTGAAAAGCATGTACTTTTCTATCTAAGCAAAGCACATTAATTCGTTCAATGGTGCGCAAAAAATGAGGGTATAAAATTATACTAATTCATCAAATTTCACACAATTTTCATGCATTTAACAAGCCTAACTCCTTCTAGCAAAATTCAACAATCAAACCTAATAGAAAGTATTCAAAACGGGGGCAAAATATTTCCACAATTATCAACATCCTCAAGTTCGAAGTAAAATCACAAGTTCAGCCACAAAAACAAAATTTTCAAAAAAAATTTCAGTTCTAGCACTAGTGGATCCCCCCACACTTAAATCATGCATTGTCCTCAAGGCATAAGAAAAATCAAGATCTAGAGTAAAGAGGACTTCCCTGAAGTTTGGGTTGGGGAGGTAGGGCGTCTGGGCATGTAAATTTCCCATTTAATTTGAAATTCTGGAAGTGGCGTGGGTGGTAGGCATGGTCACGCCTAAGGGTCATGTTAGCAGAAAATTGACAGCAGTTATCAGCACTATCTGGACCAAGTTGCACGAGCCTGAAAGACAGCAAAGAGCAGAAAATCAACTCAAACACCACAAGAACCGAAGAAAACAAAAGAAAAAGAAACTGAGGGAAGAAAATGACGCCTAAACCGCCAAAACTTGGGTTGCCTCCCAATAGCGCCCTTGTTTTATGTCCTAGGCTCGACAAGACTTGTTAAAGTGCTACTCAAATGGAGGTACACCCTCCATACAAATCCCCTCTACTGTGTGGAGCTGACTCTTCTAGCCCATTGCGGCCTCTAGATTGGGGATGGTAAGTCAAAGAGACACGCAACATGGCTTGATACTTCCTCATCAAAGACTCCGTCAACCATTTGTAAAAATATTTACCCCGATCACTAAGATTCCTGAACTCGAAAAAGATATGAGATCTGAGGAAGGTAGTAGTCAAATAATCAATAATATCAGCATACCAGTGCGTGACCATAGAGCGTGGCCACGTCTTATGGTCACGTGTCTTGAAAAACTGCTCATCCAGAAATTCAGCTCGTGTAGGCTTTGAATCTGCAAATTTTCCTCCTCCCTTGAAAGCATAAATCAGATTATCCAAAAACTTCTTGAGTTCCTCAATAGGTGCCTGCAAAATGAAAGAATTTAAATTAGCCAAGTCATCAAGTAGTTTCAAATTCGGAGCCTTTTTATTCAAAGGATTAACATGTCTTAATGGAATAACCATATCATAGATATCATCATGCAAAACAATAGGTTTCGGCTTACTCTCAAAATTTTCAACTACTAAATTTTGAAGGGATTCAAAACTTAGCTTTTCCACATTATTAGGCTCAAAATTTTCATTACTTGAGTTTTCAATCACATCACCACTAAAAATACTAGATAATTCATTAGGATATTTTTTTGACTCATAAACATTAAATTTTGCAATATCACCATCAAATTCTAGAGTCAATAAATCTTCTTGAACATCTATTTTAGCCCTAGCAGTGCTCAAAAAGGGTCGACCAAGCAAAATATCAGAAACATTTAGACAATTTTCATCCTCCATATAAATCACATAAAAATAAGCAGGAAAGACTAATCCATCAACTTGCACAAGTACGTCCTCTAATACTCCATCTGGATACACAATAGATCGATCAGCGAACTGAATTGTGATACCTGTATCTTTCAAAGGACCAAGATTCAGTGATGAATAAATAGATAGAGGCATAATATTGATGGGCGCACTCAAATCACACATTGCTTGCTTAATCTCAGCCTTGCCAATTTTACATGTAATGGAAAACATACCTTGGTCTCCGCACTTAGGAGGTAATTTCTTTTGCAAAACGGCGGAGACATTCTCTCCAACACTCAGGATTTCATTACCTTTTAGCTTCCTTTTGTTGGTGCAGAGTTCCTCCAGATATTTCTCATGTTGTGGGATTTGTTGAATAGCATCCAACAAAGGAATGTTGACTTCAACTTTTCGAAAAGTCTCAAGTATACCTTGCTCCTCTTTCTCTTTTCTCGCTTGGATCAGGCGCTCTGGAAACGGAGGTGGTTCCACCCATAGCTTAGGCTGGACTTTAATTTCTGACTCTCTGTTCTGACTGGGGCCTAAGGCGTGGTCACGCTTAATGGTCAAGTCGCTCGTCTGATCAGTTTCTGCTCTGTTCTGGCGAGTTTTGGTCTTCTCCACTGGGGGAGACAGTTCCTCATCACTTAGGATCGTGATTGAACTCATGTTTCGCCTCTGATCCTCCGTTTGTGATTGAAGTTTTCGTTGATTCTCTAATCTGCTCAATGAGGCTGCAATTTGACCCAATTGATTTTCCAAATTCTTAAAGGAGGTTTCCAAGTTATTAAATTGGATATCTTGTGGGTTGAAAGGTGGGTACGGTTGAGGGATTGGTTGTTGGGGTTGTGGAGGTGTAGGTACGAAGTTTTGGAAGTTTGGTGGATTCGGTGCATAACTCATAGTGGGGTGATCATACCATCCGGTATTGTGCATGTTGGAGTATGGATTGTACATCGGAGGTTGATATCCGAATGGGTCCACATTTTCGAAAGGGGATTCTTGAAGGGATGGACACGCGTCGGTGGGATGCAACGTGCTCGCACACAACTGACAGACCTTCGGTACTTGGGGTACACCTACACCAAGGTTAGAAGCCAAACCACTTATCAAATTCTTAATTTCATCAAAAGGTGAAGAGTTGACCTCGTTAACCTGTTGTGGAATGTTTGCATAATTGTTGAACTGTTGTGCATTCGCAAACATTGTTGGATGATCGTCCTTTCCGTGAATGCTCCTGTTCATGAAAAGAAATAAAATCGATTAAAAACACAGTCCCCGGCAACGGCGCCAAAATTTGACAGGTGTCGAATCCGTCAAAAATAAATGTAAAATTCCTATTCAACGACTAAAGACAGAGTATAGTGTAAACAGGGTCGATCCACGGAGACTGGTTGACTTATTTCTCACAATTCCAAGTGATTCACGAAAAGCAACAATTAAAAGGGGTTTTAGAATTATTCTAACCTAAGTATGCGATTAAAATAAATAACAAGAATTAAAAACCAACTAAAATTATAAAGCAAAATCACGTAGGATTAAATCAATCAGAGGGAGAATTACCTAGCCAGGGATATTCGATTCGAATTGTTTTATTGATCATCGACTCAAGGATAAATTCAAGTTTATTCAGACAGATTGGCTATAGTTGATAGAGACACTCGACTCAACCTCGTTTTTACTTAATTAATCGGATAACCTAGAGACACTCGACAGTTATCTTCCCTAACCAATTCACAACCCCTAGAGACACTCGACAGGATTTAATGAATTCGCAGCATTAAGAACCATAAAAACACCAACCCTAATTAACCAAGTCGTGACACACACAAGATTTAAATTAGATTATCAAATCCCTTAGTGAACGAGGAATGTTATCGCTAAGACCCTATCACTAATTTACCACCAATTATCAATCAACTTTACTACACTTCAAGCATCAAGATTGGCAATATGCAATTAAATCTATCTAGAGATCGTGCACTATCCCGAAATTGCCTAATCACAATAAACACGAAACACGGAGATAAGATAAATGCCTAAATAAACTTAAATTAATAAAAACGTTTAGGTCTCACAATATCCAAATCGAATCTATAATCCCTAGCTAGATAATTAAGAACTTAGCTACTAAAATCCATAAAAACAATACCAAAGGAATTCTTTAACATAAATAAAACTAAAAATGAAACAATTAAACTAAGATGAAAAAATCATGATGTCAAAGTTGCTCGCAATCTCGAACGGCTGCTCCCAGTCACGTCCCAAATCTGCCTCTCCAAAAGTGTACGTGATATTAAAGCTGCTACCCCAAGACTGTATAAATAAGCCAAAGTCTCCTTCTTCTATTCGGAATCAATTCTTGCCATCCAAGTTCAGAAAATAGCCCACGAGATTGGGCCTCCACCATAAATTCCCCACGTGCAGCTTCACAAAGCCACGCCAAATTGGGCCTTATTAATAATTCCAATGTTAACCTCACACAGCCCACTAACTCACGCCACACAATTAAAGTCCACAAAGTGTAGCCACCAACCAATTAGAAACAAATTAGCCTTCAATTAATCCCTTGTGCTCAGCCCCTGGCAATATTCCAATTCAAAACAATTTCCCAATTTCCAAATAGAGTCAAAGCACACGTCCCGAGACCACTTCCATGCATGCAAGTCTATTCCAAGATAGCTCCCCAACTAATCAATTTCCAAACACTAAAAACTTCCCAAACCCGAGGCTAAGTCCAGAAATAAAAGGGAATTTGCCTTTTGAGTTGATTTCTTCCTAAAACGACTGAATATGCTTCGATTTCACCTTCAAGCCCCAATTCTACAATATAAACAACAAAGCATCAATTCCTTTTAAAATAATATCAATTAGAGAACAATTTGGGGCAATACTCAATCATAAAGATGATGAATTAACGAGTTATCAAATCCCCCCACACTAGCCCATTACTCGTCCTCGAGGAATCATGAAAATTAATAGCAATAACATCACCCATCAAACACAATCACAAAGGCAATCATTAAATTCTCGCCTAAACAAGTCTAGCTCATCAACACATTACTCAATTGCACAAAATTCAACAAATTAGTATAATTAGCATACCCTCGTGTAGTGTAGTGTGAATTGAACGAAAGAATGTACAAAGACTAGATTGATTAGTCTATGATTTTCGCCTAAGTACCAATTATTAACTTCGAATGCATCCTTCACTCCAATCTCCACTAATCTAGTTAACTCATGACTAGAGATCGATAGGTCTTTCGAGCTTGTAATGTAAGGCTTGGGTTAAAGGTTGGGAAAATTTGGAATTTAGTGACTAACACACCAAACTTACACATTTTATAATAAAACCCGTGGTATTTCTCTTTTTCATCTACCGGACTCCCCTTATTTTGCTTTATACAACTAAATTCTCCCCTTTTACTCATCGAACTTTTTATAACTCAAACACACTCTTACTTTTTTTTCTTTCTTTGCAATTTTTCTGTTCTTTTCTTTTTCTCTTTTCTGCTCATTTTTTTTTCTTTCTTGACTTCTTTTTCCCTTTTTCTTTTCATCTTTTTTTTTTCTTTTTCAACATTGTATATCATTCTCTCAAAATTCAAGCACAAGGGAGAATACAAAGGAGCCTAAGACATCTAAAATTTCCAATCCAAATGAGCAAGCAAGGTGTGATCCAAAACTCGAGCGGGGGAGAGAGAGAATGACCGCCTCACTCAGTTGGAAGAGGAGAATCAGAACCTGTGCGCCGCCCTGAGCAAGATTGTGGAAGGATCTCAGGTTGGCGATCAAGACGAGGCTCATCGCCGACCCGCGCGGCGTCGAGATGAGGAGGCGGTCGACAAACCTAGGCATCGTCCTATCCGAGGCGATCGAGAGAGGCCTATCGAGCTATCAACCCATCGGAGGCATAGTCGACCCCGAAGATCGAGGCCTGAGCGACCTTCGCCACTTTGCGAAGAGATTCTGATGGCCCGGGCGGGACCCTCAAAGGTTCCTACCAACCTGCCCCGCTACGATGGCACAGGCGATCCTGAGGAACACATGACCGCGTTTGAGCACCTCATACACCTATATGAGCACTCACTGGACTTCTGGTGCAAGATATTTGTCACTTTGTTCACGGGAACCGCCTATGATTGGTTCAAGCGGCTTCCACCTGGATCGATTCGAAGCTATGATGACCTGTGCAGACAGTTTGATAGCCATTTTAGCCCTCTGAAGGTGACTAAGCTGCCCACAACTTATCTATGGAATGTCGAGCAAGCCCCCCATGAAACTCTACGGGAGTACTTTACTCGCTTTGGTGCTGAACTAACCAAAGTTGAGATCCCATCTGGTGATTTCCTGAGGCAAGCCGTTTACCAAGGGTTGAATGATTCCACGATCAGTACGGAGTGCGGAGACGCCATTGCCCGTCAAAAGCCTAAGGATATGATTCATCTCCGGAGGATAGCAAGTGAGTACATGGAGCAGGAAGACATGACTCGCATGAAACGAGCTCGTGTCCAGGATAGACTATCGAGAAGCTCAAATATCCAGGATAGACTATCAAGGAGCTCAAATCGTGAGGAGTGTAGGGAACGGCAAGCTGGACCCCTCCCCAAGGGACCACGAGTTGAACTCACTAAACGTAACTCGGAGATCCTGAACATAGCCGGTTCCAAGATGTTCAAAAAGCCACGCCCGATGGCCCAGAGCGAGAAAAACTCTCGCTCCGATAAGTATTGCGCGTTCCATCAACAGAACGGGCATGATACGGACGAGTGCATTAGTTTGGAGAAGGAGATCCAGCGCTTGGTAGCCGGGGGTAAACTTTCAGAGTTTGTTAAGTCAATGGATCGAAATCACAAGAGGCGGGGGGACAGGGCCCGATCACGCTCGTGTAGCCCTCACCGACCCCGCTCCCATAGCCCGCATCGTGATCGACGAGCTGGAAGAGGCACCAAGCAAGTACCTGATGATAATATGCCCACTCGTGGGGTGGTTAATATGATTGCCGGAGGGGCGACAAATGGTGATACCAAGACCTCGCGCAAGAAAGCTGGGCGCAGATTTAGCCAAGAGCCTAACACTCCTGCTCAGCACATCTTCCATGTTGAAAAAGGAGAGGTCTTGGGTTTTACCGATCGTGATTTTGATAATGTTGTGGTCGATGAGAATGGTGAGTGTCCAGATTGTCCGATGGTAATTGACGTCGATATCTACAACACCAAAGTCAAAAGGGCGTTGGTAGATAGCGGCAGTTCAGTAAATGTCTTGCCATTCTCCACCTTCAAGAAGTTGTGTGGCAAGGATGTTGAGCTCAAAGCCGTTGAGACCCCTCTCCTTAGGTTCGGCGGATCAGAGCTGTACGCGATTGGCCAAGTGAAACTGGCAAGTTCCTTAGGTTGCGCTCCAAAAAGAGCTACGGTCCCATTGATATACACAGTGGTCGAGGTCAACCTCCCATATAACGTGATTCTTGGGAGACCCGCTCTTGCAAAGTTCAAAGCCATTCACTCTGCATTCCATCGCAAGATGAAGTTCCCAACTCCCAACGGAATCGGAGAAGTAAATTGCCAATTGAAAGAAGCTTGGGAGTGCTACATGCTCTCAACTGTGAAGCCTAAGCCAGTTCACGAAACTCCGAAACCGCTGGAAGCGGCTCATGAAGAGGAAGACGAAATGCCAGATATGGAGGGGATTCCTCACCCGAAAAAATGTAAGTTAGAAGCTCGTCAGCTTGAACCCAAAGAAACAAGGCTGAAGCCAATCGGAGATTTCAAGGAGATCGAGCTCATCCCAGGCGATAGTTCGAAAACAACTAAGGTTGGAGCTCAGCTCAAGGGGAAAGAGCAAGTCATGCTAATTGAGTTCCTGCGCGAGAATGCTGATATATTCGCATGGAAGCCCTCAGACTTCAAAGGGATCGATCCGAACGTGATTGTGCATCGACTCAACGTCGATCCCTCCGTGAAGCCTGTGAAACAAAAGGCAAGGAGACTGGGAAATGAAAGGAACGCGATCATTGAATAGGAGGTGAACAGGCTCCTTGATGCGGACTATATCGAGCCAATTCAGTTTCCCGAATGGCTGTGTAATGTGGTCCTCGTCCCCAAGGCGTCCGGCAAGTGGCGCATGTGCAATGACTTCACGGATTTGAACAAGGCGTGCCCTAAGGATCCCTACCCGCTTCCTCGAATTGATCAGTTGGTTGACTCCACCGCTGGGCGCGAGCTCATGAGTATGATGGACGCGTTCCAAGGCTATTATCAGATCTTCATGGCCCCCGAGGATCGAGCAAAAAACAGCTTTTGTGGTGGTAAACGCTATATATTGCTTCAAGGTTATGCCGTTCGGCCTCAAGAACGCGGGTGCAACTTATCAGAGATTGGTGAATCGGATGTTTGCATCTGAGATCGGTGATACAATGGAGGTGTACGTTGATGATATGATTACAAAAAGTGTTAAGGCATCCGATCACCCTGAGCACCTCGAGAGGACTTTCTCAATTTTGAGAAAGTATGGAATGAAACTCAATGCTGGCAAGTGTACGTTTGGCGTTGAGGGTGGAAAATTTCTGGGTTATGTCGTAAGCCAACGTGGAATTGAGGCGAACCCGGATAAGATCGAAGCCATTCAGGCTATCCAACCTCCAGATTCGATCAAGAAGGTCCAGGTGCTCCTTGGGCAAATCATTTCGCTCAACAGGTTCATATCACGTTCGGCTGATCGAAGTCTTCCGTTCTTTAAAGTTTTAAGGAACATGAAACAATTTAAGTGGACGAGGGAGTGCGATGGGGCGCTCGCCAACCTAAAGGCGTACCTTGCATCAGCTCCCCTCTTGGCGAAACCTGAAAGGGGAGAGACACTTTACATCTATCTTGCGGTCTCTCAAGAAGCCATCAGTTCAGTAGTGGTGGTGGTTCGCGAACGGAAGCACTTGCCAGTGTACTATCTAAGCAAGGTACTCCACGGACCGGAGCTAAACTACTTAGAAATTGAGAAGTTCGCGCTAGCCCTCGTGCATGCTTCAAGGAAGCTGAAGCCTTACTTCCAATCTCATTCAGTAGTTGTGCTGACCGACCAACCGTTGAGGCAAGTATTGAGCAAGCCAGATGTTTCTGGAAGGCTTGTGAAGTGGGCGATCGAACTGGGGCAATTCGAGGTCGCCTATCAACCAAGAGTCGCTCAACAAGCTCAAGTGTTAGCAGATTTTCTATTGGAACGAGGTGATCTACCTCATGAGATCGTTCCAGCCGAAGTCGCGCTCCCGTGGACCCTTCATGTGGATAGCTCTTCAACAAATGGAGGAGGGGGTGCGGGAATCTCACTAAGGAGCTCAGATGGGCAAGAGCTAGACTTTGCTATACGGCTTGAGTGGCGGGCCACAAATAATGAAGCGGAGTATGAAGCACTCTTGGTGGGGCTTGACTTAGCCCTGCGGAGAAGAATACAACACTTGGCGGTGTTCACCGATTCCCAGCTCGTGACAAGTCAAGTTGAGGGTTCGTACGAAGCAAAGGAAGAGACCATGATTCAGTACCTGGGAAGAGTGAACGAGCTCCGCACTCGGTTCAAAACTTTCAGTCTTTCTCAGATACCAAGGGAGGAAAATCAAAGAGCGGATGCCTTATCCAAATTCGCAAACAGCATGCAAGGTACCGCTGATCATGCGGTCTCATTCTTGACAGTGAAGGAACCCGCAATTGCTTTGAGGGGTCGCCAAGAGGTATTCTCCCTTGACCCGACGGAGCCATGTTGGCTTGACCCCCTTGTGATTTTCCTTAGAGACGGAGCGCTCCCGTCAGACCACACTCAAGCAAGACAGATAAGGTACCGCTCCGCTCGGTATGTTTTAGATGATGAGGGAAGGCTGTTCCGTAAGTCATTCTTTGGTCCGGATCAGAGATGCCTCCGCCCATCACAAACTAAAGAGGTCCTCCAACACATTCATTCAGGACAGGAAGAGAGCACTTGCGGGAACCATGCGGGAGGAAGAGCACTTGCCAAGAAAATAGCACGAGCGGGCTTCTTCTGGCCAACCTTGCTCGCGGATGCTATTGATTATGCTCGCAAGTGCACTCAATGCCAAAAGTTCGGGAATGTGACTCACCAACCCGCTGCAGAAATGGTGAACCACGAGATCTCATGGCCCTTCAATCAGTGGGGAATCGACATCATTGGGCCCTTCCCTTTAGCAAAAGCTCAAAAGTTGTACGCGATCGTGGCAGTGGAATACTTCACAAAATGGGCTGAAGCTGAACCTGTTGCGAAAATCACCGACTCCACGATTCAGGATTTCATATGGAAAAATATTGTGTGCCGCTTTGGAGTTCCCCGAGTCCTCATCTCGGACAATGGGCTCCAGTTCATCAGTAAGCGAACAGTGAATTGGTGTTATGGACTCGGTATTGAGCAAAGGTTCTCCTCGGTTGGTAATCCCCAATCGAACGGACAAGCTGAAGTGACCAACCGAATCATCTTGAAGAACCTGAAGACCATCCTTGATGGAAAAGGAACTAAATGGGCCGAGGAACTCCCTCGCGTCCTTTGGGCATATCGCACATCCCCTCGAACCGCCACGAACGAGAGCCCCTTTTCGCTCGTCTACTGAGTTGAGGCGGTACTGCCAGTTGAGATCCTCCATGAAACCGCTCGAGTTGCTTACTTTGCGCCACTTACCAACGAAGAAAATAGGGCGCTTGAGCTCGACTGTCTTGAAGAGAAGCGGGTTAGAGCTTGGCAAAATATGAAGCGCTATCAGGCAACGATGGCCAAGCACTACAATAAAGGAGTCAACCCGCTAAACTTCCATCTTGGTGATTTAGTCCTCAGGAAGGTTGAAGTGTCCAAGCATGTGGGTAAGCTCCAACCTAACTGGGAGGGTCCGTACAAAGTAATCGAAGTGCTCGCTGGCAACGCTTATCGCTTAGCGGACGCGAACGATAAGCCCCTCCCCCGTCCATGGAACGCGATCAACCTGAAAAAGTTCTACGTGTAAGGCTTATCGCATTTGATCTAAGTTAGGCGTTCATTTCTTTCAGCATTTAGTTCATGATTAGCATTTCAGTTTTCAGTATTCCGTTTTAGCAAACAAAGACATTTGTATTTCAGAAGTGTTCCGTTCAGTTTTATTTAGACATTTCCGTTTCATCTTCTGCTTGAGCACTTTATAAATTTTATGTGACAATCTCTCGGCTCAAGAAGCCTACTCAGAGGGGGGAGGTGAACCCTCCAATCAACACACACACTTTACAACATAAAATTTTAGAGCTCCACGCTTGAAACTTATAAAACTTTCGACTTTGGCTTACATGTAAACTTGACAATGCTATGGTTCGAAGCTTGAACATGACACTTAGAAAATTTTTACATGCCCGAATGCGAGTTACTTGTCCAAGTCCGAACGCAATACTTAGAAAATTTTCACATAACTTGCATACAATCCCATAAACATTTACAAATGCTATGAGTAAAGCGTACATTCATGCATACAAAGCTTGCCAAATACATGTTTTTCGTCATAAAGCATTGGCATTACAAAAGCCGAAGAGCCCCTTACACAGCGAACTCGGGCGGCTTCCTTCACAAAATAAGAGCAAAACGAGCTAAGCTAAGGCTGTCAAGATACCTCAATTTGGTCCATAATGTCGCCATCATTAGATATGGCACCGCCATCGTTCACTTCAAAGTGCTCAGCAACAACGTCTGCTCTCTCAGCGGCGGCTTCACTATTGACGACGCGCTTCCCGCGGGCCCCCTCGTCTCCATCTCGCTCACCCTGAGCGATCTCTGCAACCGAAGCGCCCTCACCTTCTACGTGAGTGGCTTTCTCGGCAGCGACTTTCTTGGCAGCACCTATAGCATCTAGCTCGCTCAAGACAAACCCAAATTCATGGTTGCGGAGGTCATTTCCTTCCGGCTCTGGTCTATGCTCACAGGAGAGGATAGGCCTCATCTTATTATCCCTGTCAAGGCCGATGTCATTTACATTCACATCTTCATAGATGGCCCCTAGGTGGTGGAGCTGGTAAAAGGCGCGGTCAAAGGCTTCTTGAATCAGAGGATAGCTGCTAAGCGCGCTTGCTACCTCGAACACCGGGCTCTTCACGAAGCGCCTAATCCCGTCAACCACATCGGTACGAGCTCGATCCGTCGCACCGCGCTCATACTCTTTGAGCTTCGTGCTCAACTCAGCGCGAGCCCGGTCACCTTCTTCAAATTGCTTCTCCTTCTCCTCAAGTCTCTCCTTGGACCTCCTCAGCTCCACCCTAACGTCCGTCAACATCTCATCGACCTTCTCCATATCATTCAGAAGGGACTTTTTCTCGGCTTGGAGGTCCTCGATTTGCTTGTTAAGGCGGGAAGAATGGCTCAATTGCGCGCGAACCTCGTTCTCTTTCCTTTCAATCTCGATGTCGGCTCTCTCGAGCTTTCCTTCGAGATCGCGAACCCTCTCCTCGAGGTCGCCGTTGGCAACAGCTCTCCTATACAAGCGCTTGTACCTATCCTTTCCTTCCTTATAAACGAGCGCTCTGCGAGTGGCGTGGTCAATCCTTATAACAAGATCCTACACAAAACACAAGTACACGAATCAAGTCTGGAGCATGCCAAGAAATTAAAGAAGGAGCGCAAAGAAGATAAAATGGACTTGAACGCTTACCATGAGGTCTCTCCTCATACGGCTCCCATTATCTTGAAGTTTGGCACCCATCAAGTACCGGTGGTCCTCCTCAGATTGGAGCGAGTCGAACATCGAGTTAAGTACCCTCCTGCTGTTTGCGCGCGGGCCAGTAAGGAAGCTAACGGGATCGCCATTTTCATAAACCATGGGCGGAGGCGAACACCGAGGAAAGCTAAGTATCCGCTCCTCTTCATCCGAATCTGAAAACCATGAGTCATCCTGATCAGCAACGACCTTTTCTTTCCCATGGGTGGAATCTGGACCAACGCGCCTCTCCAAAGGAACATTAGTGGTGGAGGCGCTCGGCCCGCTTATGGCGAGGGAGCTGGCCCCTGTAGCAGCGTCCGTCTCAACGACCTCAACACGACGCCTCAAGCGCCTCCCCCCGGTCTGGTCCCCCTCTCTAGGTCGAGCGTGAGGGTTAGAAGCCTCGGGAACATCAGCCACCAAACTAGGAGGTGGCAAATCAGTAGAATCACCATCTCCCGGGCGCTTAACCGAGGGAGCCGTGGTAGAATCAGCCAAGAGGCATGCCCCATCTCTACTTGCCTCCTCCGGGGGGGCACGCTCTAAGGTCTCATCGCGAGGGCCCTCACTCCCCTCTCGCGCATCCTCCCGGATACCTTCTTCGGTTGGGTTCCGCCGAACGGGTGGGGCCTGAGCACCTTTTCCCTTACCAGGCTTGCGGCGAACAACCTTGTTAGTACTCGCCACACGAGCTATAGCCTCTCGAGCGTTCATCAGATCATCGATGCCTGAAACATAAAATAAAACACGTTACAACAAGCATAGCATCAAATAATATTATGAGGGCAATATATAAAGACTACCTAAGGGAGTATCACGGTTAGCCGGAACCGGGGATATGCCGGCCAAGAAAAGATTCTCTTCAACCAAAAGACTCGTGGCATGTAACTGTCCCAACCCCTTCCAAGTCTGTATTGAATCACTCGTGATGGTCCTCTCGTTATCACTAGCGATCCGAGGCCGGCCGCGCACCACCCATTTTTCAAAAATATCCCATGGCTCATCCCTCGTGTTCCTAATATACACGAAATGGTCCTTCCACTTTTTTCCATGAGAAGCCAATGGCCTTATTAAAGGCGCGTGGTTGGAAGAAACATAAGTAAATCCGCACCCACGTTTACTTTCGGACGATCTAGCTGACCGCTGGATCCTGTACAAGTGGGCAAAGTTAGCCACCGAAGGCTCTTTCCCCAAACACTCCATAATCACGATAAAGCAATGTATCAACGAGTACGAATGAGGCATCAGCTGAGCCAAGCTAACCCCAATAGCGTTGTAAAGATCCTTTGCGACACGCACAATCGGAAAGCGGAGACCACCCTCAAAATCCTCACAGTACACTGCTATGGCTCCCTCGGGCGGTGTAGTAATCCGCTGATGAGGCAAGGGACGAATAATCTCGTAATGATCCGGGATATGAAATCGCCGCTTCAACCCATCAAACTCTATATCTGATATCTCAGAAGGGATTTCATGAGGATCGAGCAAGACTGAATTCCGGGATTCCGCGGTACCTCCAACCCCGTTGGCCTTGTTAATAGGATCACCCAATTCAGCAGACTCATCAATATGAGCACCTCGCTCATCAGGAACATTATCTCGGCCGCTCGGTTCCGGCATACCCCCACGGCTAATCGATTTAGCACTCGATATAACCCGATTAATACAACGGATGAAATTCAAAGTAGGTAGCTCAGAGTTTACCTCAAATAAAATCAGCCGAATCGCTCTGCAGCAAGGGAGTATGCTCAGCGCCGAACGAGCTCCCTACGACCTAAATCAATCAAATAATGATTACATCAGGGTAAAATTCATGAGCTCAAAGCAAATTTACCCAAGCGGCGGTTTTACAACAATCACAGATTTGGACTCCATCTCATTCATTGGAATTTGAAAGTCAAATTATCAAAATTTGAACCAGCTTGTTCATTGAGATATCACCAATAAGCAATCAATTTCATTCTCTGGAGTCCAAGAAGTAATGGATGCAATTTCATGGAAATTAAGTCAATTTCAAGGAAATGGAACCAACCGCCATTCATTGGGGTCCCAGAAACAATTAATGCAATTCCATTATTTGGAATTCAAGAATGAATGTGACGATCAATTCCATTTCACTTCATTAAAATCCAGGAAGCATTTCGTCAGAGCTAAAGCAACTATTCAATTTCATATCTTCTACGGGAGTTCAAGATACAACACGTATTTCACTTCTCAAATTCAAGAAATAATTTATTCCATTTCATCTATTGGAATCTAAGACAGAAGTTAAAGAAATTAAAGATACAATACTCCTGCCATTTTCCATTTCATTTATCGGAATTCAAAAACCCAAGAGGCGAACAGCTCGTTTTTTTTTTTTTAATTCATGAAAATTCAAGGAAAAGTCATCCCATTTCCACCATCAAAATGCGAGGAACAACCAAGCTCAACAGTCTATCTATTGAAATTCAAAATCAATCGGTTCAATTTCCAACCATGGAGATACAAAGGGTAATCAATTTTATGAGACAATCCATGCGATTTCACTCATGGAAGTACAGCTGATAATCAGTTTCCCTTCTCGGCTTCGATACAAGCTCCGAGTCGAAATTCAAAGAAAAAAAAATAAATAAAAAATAAAAAGAGAGAAGAAGAGGCAAAATGATGCAGCAGCCCCGGTTCCCAAACTCACCGGAAAATTGTGTATCCGCGACCTCGCCGAGCCTCGCCGGCACCTCACGGTCAGTGGAAGCCGTCAAGAAACTCACCGAATCTGGGCCAAAGTTACCGAGAGCTCAACCACTTCAGATCTGGCCCAGATCTAATATGTCAAATCTTGCTAGAGATCCCTAAAATAAAGCTGGAGTTGCTCCAGATCTAACCTCCCAATAGCTTACCGAAGAGGACCCAGGTTTAACCTCGAATCACCGGGAGTCCTGAGGCCAGCGTCTCACCACCGCCGCACGGTAAATCCCGGCGCCGCCTTCTGCTAACGTGAGTGTACCCAGGACCAGCGCCGTCCTCCACCATCGTGTGCCCTCACCGTGCTACGAAACCTGAGCGAACTAGCGCCGCCGCCATTAAAACACAGCTTGTCTTCGCTGGCGGTGCTCGAAGCTTTGGGAAGCTGGCCGGGGGACTGAACCTCGAAGCCTGAAGGTGCGTTAGGGATGATTGAGTTGTGTATTCGGCCCTAAAGTGTAAGAGATGAAATAAACTTTCTTTAGAAGGGAAATGAACAGTATTATCTTGTGGTGAAATGTAAATAAAATTCACTTTAAGCCATTTCCTGGGCCCACCACCAAAGAAGAAGTTAGAATTACTAGTCTTACGTTTCAGTAGCCACCTCAATTGAGCTTGTAGGCATTAGTTATCTCATGGCCCACTTGCGCAGTGATGCTGAAATTTCTAGCTCAAAGTTGGATTTTCAAAATTTGAGAGGCTGCGATGGTAGAGTCGGGGTGACCGATTCGTCCTATTCTACTCAATAATTGGCAAAGGAATGGGCTGGGTCATGCCCCACACTTACCTCAAATGAGGTTCGGCTCAAAGAGAGTTCGTCTCGGCATTATACAAATACTCCACTGGCACCTCGATGACTCGGCACCCGAGGAGTGGAGGGGCAAATGATAGTGTAAAAATATTCCAAGTCTGGCGTTCCACCTATTCGCACTTAAGTTGAGCGCTTAACCTTTAGCGCTCAACCCAAGTAGCGCCCAACCTTTGAGCTCAACCTGAGACAAAATCCAAGTAGCGCTCAACCTGAGCGCTCAACCCAACTAGCGCTCAACCCATGTAGCGCTCAACCTTTGAGCTCAACCTGAGCGCTTAACCCAAGTAGCGCTCAACCCAAGTGGCGCTCAACCCATGTAGCGCTCAACCTTTGAGCTCAACCTGAGCGCTCAACCCAAGTAGCGCTCAACCCATGCAGCGCTCAACCTTTGAGCTCAACCTGAGCGCTCAACCCAAGTAGCGCTCAACCTTTAAGCTCAACTTGAGCGCTCAATCCAAGTAGCGCTCAACCCAAGTGCACTCCGACCCAAGCATGGCAGTTACCCACGTTCACACGTCTCTTAACCACTATCACACGAATCCACGAGAATCGCGCCCTAACCTAATCCGAAGGGTATATTAACTCTCTTTCTGATCAAAGTCAGGTACTCACACTTTAGTATACCGAACCTCTGCCCAAATTTCCGGTCATCTTTCTCCTAAAGCAAACTCACTGTCTTGAGCGTCGGAGTGCTCGCGCGGGAAACACCACCCGCCTGGTATTCTTACGTTTTTGTGGATCTTAGCAGGTCATAGAACCCACCTTTTGGCTGATTTGCTGGAGATTTAGAGCCGATCCCGTTCAAGTTACGGCGAACCAATTTTTAGCATCATCACTAAAGAGCTCAGATGGGCAAGATTTGGGGATCTCTAGCAAGATTTGACATATTAGATCTGGGCCAGATCTGAAGTGGTTGAGCTCTCGGTAACTTTGGCCCAGATTCGGTGAGTTTCTTGACGGCTTCCACTGACCTTGAGGTGCCGGCGAGGCTCGGCGAGGTCGCGACTGCATAATTTTTCGGTGAGTTTGGGAACCGGGGCTGCTGCATCATTTTGCCTCTTCTTCTTTCTTTTTATTTTTTATTTTTTTTTCTTTAAATTTCGACTCGGATGTTGTATCGAAGCCGAGAAGGGAAACTGATTATCAGCTGTACTTCCATGAGTGAAATCGCATGGATTGTCTCATAAAATTGATTACCCTTTGTATCTCCATGGTTGGAAATTGAACCGATTGATTTTGAATTTCAATAGATAGACTGTTGAGCTTGGTTGTTCCTCGCATTTTGATGGTGGAAATGGGATGACTTTTCCTTGAATTTTCATGAATTAAAAAAAAAAAACGAGCTGTTCGCCTCTTGGGTTTTTGAATTCCGATAAATGAAATGGAAAATGGCAGGAGTATTGTATCTTGAATTTCTTTAACTTCTGTCTTAGATTCCAATAGATGAAATGGAATAAATTATTTCTTGAATTTGAGGAGTGAAATACGTGTTGTATCTTGAACTCCCGTAGAAGATATGAAATTGAATAGTTGCTTTAGCTCTGACGAAATGCTTCCTGGATTTTAATGAAGTGAAATGGAATTGATCGTCTCATTCATTCTTGAATTCCAAATAATGGAATAGCATTAATTGTTTCTGGGACCCCAATGAATGGCGGTTGGTTCCATTTCCTTGAAATTGACTTAATTTCCATGAAATTGCATCCATTACTTCTTGGACTCCAGAGAATGAAATTGATTGCTTATTGGTGATATCTCAATGAACAAGCTGGTTCAAATTTTGATAATTTGACTTTCAAATTCCAATGAATGAGATGGAGTCCAAATCTGTGATTGTTGTAAAACCGCCGCTTGGGTAAATTTGCTTTGAGCTCATGAATTTTACCCTGATGCAATCATTATTTGATTGATTTAGGTCGTAGGGAGCTCGTTCGGTGCTGAGCATACTCCCTTGCTGCAGAGCGATTCGGCTGATTTTATTTGAGGTAAACTCTGAGCTACCTTCTTTGAATTTCATCCGTTGCATTAATCGGGTTATATCGAGTGCTAAATCGATTAGCCGTGGGGGTATGCCGGAACCGAGCGGCCGAGATAATGTTCCTGATGAGCGAGGTGCTCATATTGATGAGTCTGCTGAATTGGGTGATCCTATTAACAAGGCCCACGGGGTTGGAGGTACCGCGGAATCCCGGAATTCAGTCTTGCTCGATCCTCATGAAATCCCTTCTGAGATATCAGATATAGAGTTTGATGGGTTGAGGCGGCGATTTCATATCCCGGATCATTACGAGATTATCCGTCCCTTGCCTCATCAGCGGATTACTACACCGCCCGAGGGAGCCATAGCAGTGTACTGTGAGGATTTGAGGGTGGTCTCCGCTTTCCGATTGCGCGTGTCGCAAAGGATCTTTACAACGCTGTTGGGGTTAGCTTGGCTCAGCTGATGCCTCATTCGCACTCGTTGATACATTGCTTTATCGTGATTATGGAGTGTTTGGGGGAAGAGCCTTCGGTGGCTAACTTTGCCCACTTGTACAGGATCCAGCGGTCAGCTAGATCGTCCGAAAGTAAACGTGGGTGCGGATTTACTTATGTTTCTTCCAACCACGCGCCTTTAATAAGGCCATTGGCTTCTCATGGAAAAAAGTGGAAGGACCGTTTCGTGTATATTAGGAACACGAGGGATGAGCCATGGGACATTTTTGAAAAATGGGTGGTGCGCGGCCGGCCTCGGATCGCTAGTGATAACGAGAGGACCATCACGAGTGATTCAATACAGACTTGGAAGGGGTTGGGACAGTTACATGCCTCGAGTCTTTTGGTTGAAGAGAATCTTTTCTTGGCCGGCATATCCCCGGTTCCGGCTAACCATGATACTCCCTTAGGTAGTCTTTATATATTGCCCTCATAATATTATTTGATGCTATGCTTGTTGTAACGTGTTTTATTTTATGTTTCAGGCATCGACGATCTGATGAACGCTCGAGAGGCTATAGCTCGTGTGGCGAGTACTAACAAGGTTGTTCGTCGCAAGCCTGGTAAGGGAAAAGGTGCTTAGGCCCCACCCGTTCGGCGGAACCCAATCGAAGAAGGTATCCGGGAGGATGCGCGAGAGGGGAGTGAGGGCCCTCGCGATGAGACCTTAGAGCGTGCCCCCCCGGAGGAGGCAAGTAGAGATGGGGCGTGCCTCTTGGCTGATTCTACCACGGCTCCCTCGGTTAAGCGCCCAGGAGATGGTGATTCTACTGATTTGCCACCTCCTAGTTTGGTGGCTGATGTTCCCGAGGCTTCTAACCCTCACGCTCGACCTAGAGAGGGGGACCAGACCGGGGGTAGGCGCTTGAGGCGTCGTGTTGAGGTCGTTGAGGCGGACGCTGCTACAGGGGCCAGCTCCCTCGCCATAAGCGGGCCGAGCGCCTCCACCACTAATGTTCCTTTGGAGAGGCGCGTTGGTCCAGATTCCACCCATGGGAAAGAAAAGGTCGTTGCTGATCAGGATGACTCATGGTTTTCAGATTCGGATGAAGAGGAGCGGATACTTAGCTTTCCTCGGTGTTCGCCTCCGCCCATGGTTTATGAAAATGGCGATCCCGTTAGCTTCCTTACTGGCCCGCGCGCAAACAGCAGGAGGGTACTTAACTCGATGTTCGACTCGCTCCAATCTGAGGAGGACCACCGGTACTTGATGGGTGCCAAACTTCAAGATAATGGGAGCCGTATGAGGAGAGACCTCATGGTAAGCGTTCAAGTCCATTTTATCTTCTTTGCGCTCTTTCTTTAGTTTCTTGGCATGCTCCAGACTTGATTCGTGTACTTGTGTTTTGTGTAGGATCTTGTTATAAGGATTGACCACGCCACTCGCAGAGCGCTCGTTTATAAGGAAGGAAAGGATAGGTACAAGCGCTTGTATAGGAGAGCTGTTGCCAACGGCGACCTCGAGGAGAGGGTTCGCGATCTCGAAGGAAAGCTCGAGAGAGCCGACATCGAGATTGAAAGGAAAGAGAACGAGGTTCGCGCGCAATTGAGCCATTCTTCCCGCCTTAACAAGCAAATCGAGGACCTCCAAGCCGAGAAAAAGTCCCTTCTGAATGATATGGAGAAGGTCGATGAGATGTTGACGGACGTTAGGGTGGAGCTGAGGAGGTCCAAGGAGAGACTTGAGGAGAAGGAGAAGCAATTTGAAGAAGGTGACCGGGCTCGCGCTGAGTTGAGCACGAAGCTCAAAGAGTATGAGCGCGGTGCGACGGATCGAGCTCGTACCGATGTGGTTGACGGGATTAGGCGCTTCGTGAAGAGCCCGGTGTTCGAGGTAGCAAGCGCGCTTAGCAGCTATCCTCTGATTCAAGAAGCCTTTGACCGCGCCTTTTACCAGCTCCACCACCTAGGGGCCATCTATGAAGATGTGAATGTAAATGACATCGGCCTTGACAGGGATAATAAGATGAGGCCTATCCTCTCCTGTGAGCATAGACCAGAGCCGGAAGGAAATGACCTCCGCAACCATGAATTTGGGTTTGTCTTGAGCGAGCTAGATGCTATAGGTGCTGCCAAGAAAGTCGCTGCCGAGAAAGCCACTCACGTAGAAGGTGAGGGCGCTTCGGTTGCAGAGATCGCTCAGGGTGAGCGAGATGGAGACGAGGGGGCCCGCGGGAAGCGCGTCGTCAATAGTGAAGCCGCCGCTGAGAGAGCAGACGTTGTTGCTGAGCACTTTGAAGTGAACGATGGCGGTGCCATATCTAATGATGGCGACATTATGGACCAAATTGAGGTATCTTGACAGCCTTAGCTTAGCTCGTTTTGCTCTTATTTTGTGAAGGAAGCCGCCCGAGTTCGCTGTGTAAGGGGCTCTTCGGCTTTTGTAATGCCAATGCTTTATGACGAAAAACATGTATTTGGCAAGCTTTGTATGCATGAATGTACGCTTTACTCATAGCATTTGTAAATGTTTATGGGATTGTATGCAAGTTATGTGAAAAATTTCTAAGTATTGCGTTCGGACTTGGACAAGTAACTCGCATTCGGGCATGTAAAAATTTTCTAAGTGTCATGTTCAAGCTTCGAACCATAGCATTGTCAAGTTTACATGTAAGCCAAAGTCGAAAGTTTTATAAGTTTCAAGCGTGGAGCTCTAAAATTTTATGTTGTAAAGTGTGTGTGTTGATTGTAGGGTTCACCTCCCCCCTCTGAGTAGGCTTCTTGAGCCGAGAGATTGTCACATAAAATTTATAAAGTGCTCAAGCAGAAGATGAAACGGAAATGTCTAAATAAAACTGAACGGAACACTTCTGAAATACAAATGTCTTTGTTTGCTAAAATGGAATACTGAAAACTGAAATGCTAATCATGAACTAAATGCTGAAAGAAACGAACGCCTAACTTAGATCAAATGCGATAAGCCTTACACGTAGAACTTTTTCAGGTTGATCGCGTTCCATGGACGGGGGAGGGGCTTATCGTTCGCGTCCGCTAAGCGATAAGCGTTGCCAGCGAGCACTTCGATTACTTTGTACGGACCCTCCCAGTTAGGTTGGAGCTTACCCACATGCTTGGACACTTCAACCTTCCTGAGGACTAAATCACCAAGATGGAAGTTTCGCGGGTTGACTCCTTTATTGTAGTGCTTGGCCATCGTTGCCTGATAGCGCTTCATATTCTGCCAAGCTCTAACCCGCTTCTCTTCAAGACAGTCGAGCTCAAGCGCCCTATTTTCTTCGTTGGTAAGTGGCGCAAAGTAAGCAACTCGAGCGGTTTCATGGAGGATTTCAACTGGCAGTACCGCCTCAACTCCGCAGATGAACGAAAAGGGGCTCTCGTTCGTGGCGGTTCGAGGGGATGTGCGATATGCCCAAAGGACGCGAGGGAGTTCCTCGGCCCATTTAGTTCCTTTTCCATCAAGGATGGTCTTCAGGTTCTTCAAGATGATTCGGTTGGTCACTTCAGCTTGTCCGTTCGATTGGGGATTTCCAACCGAGGAGAACCTTTGCTCAATACCGAGTCCATAACACCAATTCACTGTTCGCTTACTGATGAACTGGAGCCCATTGTCCGAGATGAGGACTCGGGGAACTCCAAAGCGGCACACAATATTTTTCCATATGAAATCCTGAATCGTGGAGTCGATGATTTTCGCAACAGGTTCAGCTTCAGCCCATTTTGTGAAGTATTCCACTACCACGATCGCGTACAACTTTTGAGCTTTTGCTAAAGGGAAGGGCCCAATGATGTCGATTCCCCACTGATCGAAGGGCCATGAGATCTCGTGGTTCACCATTTCTGCAGCGGGTTGGTGAATCACATTCCCGAACTTTTGGCATTGAGTGCACTTGCGAGCATAATCAATAGCATCCGCGAGCAAGGTTGGCCAGAAGAAGCCCGCTCGTGCTATTTTCTTGGCAAGTGCTCTTCCTCCCGTATGATTCCCGCAAGTGCTCTCTTCCTGTCCTGAATGAATGTGTTGAAGGACCTCTTTAGTTTGTGATGGGCGGAGGCACCTCTGATCCGGACCAAAGAATGACTTACGGAACAGCCTTCCCTCATCATCTAAAACATACCGAGCGGAGCGGTACCTTATCTGTCTTGCTTGAGTGCGGTCTGACGGGAGCGCTCCGTCTCTAAGGAAAATCACAAGGGGGTCAAGCCAACATGGCTCCGCCGGGTCAAGGGAGAATACCTCTTGGCGACCCCTCAAAGCAATTGCGGGTTCCTTCACTGTCAAGAATGAGACCGCATGATCAGCGGTACCTTGCATGCTGTTTGCGAATTTGGATAAGGCATCCGCTCTTTGATTTTCCTCCCTTGGTATCTGAGAAAGACTGAAAGTTTTGAACCGAGCGCGGAGCTCGTTCACTCTTCCCAGGTACTGAATCATGGTCTCTTCCTTTGCTTCGTACGAACCCTCAACTTGACTTGCCACGAGCTGGGAATCGGTGAACACCGCCAAGTGTTGTATTCTTCTCCGCAGGGCTAAGTCAAGCCCCACCAAGAGTGCTTCATACTTCGCTTCATTATTTGTGGCCCGCCACTCAAGCCGTATAGCAAAGTCTAGCTCTTGCCCATCTGAGCTCCTTAGTGAGATTCCTGCGCCATCTGATGATGCTCACGATTCAGGGTAACCTTTTCCCACAGACGGCGCCAAACTGATGATGCTAAAAATTGGTTCGCCGGAACTTGAACGGGATCGGCTCCAAATCTCCAGCAAATCAGCCAAAAGGTTGGTTCTATGACCTGCTAAGATCCACAAAAACGTAAGAATACCAGGCGGGTGGTGTTTCCCGCGCGGGCACTCCGACGCTCAAGACAGTGAGTTTGCTTTAGGAGAAAGATGACCGGAAATTTGGGCAGAGGTTCGGTATACTAAAGTGTGCGTACCTGACTTTGATCAGAAAGAGAGTTAATATACCCTTCGGATTAGGTTAGGGCGCGATTCTCGTGGATTCGTGTGATAGTGGTTAAGAGACGTGTGAACGTGGGTAACTGCCATGCTTGGGTCGGAGTGCACTTGGGTCTGATGATGCTGGGAATTCCGGGATTCCGCGGTACCTCCAACCCCGTTGGCCTTGTTAATAGGATCACCCAATTCAGCAGACTCATCAATATGAGCACCTCGCTCATCAGGAACATTATCTCGGCCGCTCGGTTCCGGCATACCCCCACGGCTAATCGATTTAGCACTCGATATAACCCGATTAATGCAACGGATGAAATTCAAAGTAGGTAGCTCAGAGTTTACCTCAAATAAAATCAGCCGAATCGCTCTGCAGCAAGGGAGTATGCTCAGCGCCGAACGAGCTGCCTACGACCTAAATCAATCAAATAATGATTGCATCAGGGTAAAATTCATGAGCTCAAAGCAAATTTACCCAAGCGGCGGTTTTATAACAATCATAGATTTGGACTCGATCTCATTCATTGGAATTTGAAAGTCAAATTATCAAAATTTGAACCAGCTTGTTCATTGAGATATCACCAATAAGCAATCAATTTCATTCTCTGGAGTCCAAGAAGTAATGGATGCAATTTCATGGAAATTAAGTCAATTTCAAGGAAATGGAACCAACCGCCATTCATTGGGGTCCCAGAAACAATTAATGCAATTCCATTATTTGGAATTCAAGAATGAATGAGACGATCAATTCCATTTCACTTCATTAAAATCCAGGAGGCATTTCGTCAGAGCTAAAGCAACTATTCAATTTCATATCTTCTACGGGAGTTCAAGATACAACACGTATTTCACTCCTCAAATTCAAGAAATAATTTATTCCATTTCATCTATTGGAATCTAAGACAGAAGTTAAAGAAATTCAAGATACAATACTCCTGCCATTTTCCATTTCATTTATCGGAATTCAAAAACCCAAGAGGCGAACAAGTTTTTTTTTTTTATTCATGAAAATTCAAGGAAAAGTCATCCCATTTCCACCATCAAAATGCGAGGAACAACCAAGCTCAACAGTCTATCTATTGAAATTCAAAATCAATCGGTTCAATTTCCAACCATGGAGATACAAAGGGTAATCAATTTTATGAGACAATCCATGCGATTTCACTCATGGAAGTACAGCTGATAATCAGTTTCCCTTCTCGGCTTCGATACAAGCTCCGAGTCGAAATTCAAAGAAAAAAAAATAAATAAAAAATAAAAAGAGAGAAGAAGAGGCAAAATGATGCAGCAGCCCCGGTTCCCAAACTCACCGGAAAATTGTGCAGCCGCGACCTCGCCGAGCCTCGCCGGCACCTCAAGGTCAGTGGAAGCCGTCAAGAAACTCACCGAATCTGGGCCAAAGTTACCGAGAGCTCAACCACTTCAGATCTGGCCCAGATCTAATATGTCAAATCTTGCTAGAGATCCCCAAAATAAAGCTGGAGTTGCTCCAGATCTAACCTCCCAATAGCTTGCCGAAGAGGACCCAGGTTTAACCTCGAATCACCGGGAGTCCTGAGGCCAGCGTCTCACCACCGCCGCACGGTAAATCCCGGCGCCGCCTTCTGCTAACGTGAGTGTACCCAGGACCAGCGCCGTCCTCCACCTTCGTGTGCCCTCACCGTGCTGCGAAACCTGAGCGAAGCAGCGCCGCCGCCATTAAAACACAGCTTGTCTTCACCGGCGGTGCTCGAAGCTCTGGGAAGCTGGCCGGGGGACTGAACCTCGAAGCCTGAAGGTGCGTTAGGGATGATTGAGTTGTGTATTCGGCCCTAAAGTGTAAAAGATGAAACAAACTTTCTTTAGAAGGGAAATGAACAGTATTATCTTGTGGTGAAATGTGAATAAAATTCACTTTAAGCCATTTCCTGGGCCCACCACCAAAGAAGAAGTTAGAATTACTAGTCTTACGTTTCAGTAGCCACCTCAATTGAGCTTGTAGGCATTAGTTATCTCATGGCCCACTTGCGCAGTGATGCTGAAATTTCTAGCTCAAAGTTGGATTTTCAAAATTTGAGAGGCTGCGATGGTAGAGTCGGGGTGACCGATTCGTCCTATTCTACTCAATAATTGGCAAAGGAATGGGCTGGGTCATGCCCCACACTTACCTCAAATGAGGTTCGGCTCAAAGAGAGTTCGTCACGGCATTATACAAATACTCCACTGGCACCTCGATGACTCGGCACCCGAGGAGTGGGGGGGCAAATGATAGTGTAAAAATATTCCAAGTCTGGCGTTCCACCTATTCGCACTTAAGTTGAGCGCTTAACCTTTAGCGCTCAACCCAAGTAGCGCCCAACCTTTGAGCTCAACCTGAGACGAAATCCAAGTAGCGCTCAACCTGAGCGCTCAACCCAACTAGCGCTCAACCCATGTAGCGCTCAACCTTTGAGCTCAACCTGAGCGCTTAACCCAAGTAGCGCTCAACCCATGTAGCGCTCAACCCATGTAGCGCTCAACCTTTGAACTCAACCTGAGCGCTCAACCCAAGTAGCGCTCAACCCATGTAGCGCTCAACCTTTGAGCTCAACCTGAGCGCTCAACCCAAGTAGCGCTCAACCCAAGTAGCGCTCAACCTTTAAGCTCAACTTGAGCGCTCAATCCAAGTAGCGCTCAACCCAAGTGCACTCCGACCCAAGCATGGCAGTTACCCACGTTCACACGTCTCTTAACCACTATCACACGAATCCGCGAGAATCGCGCCCTAACCTAATCCGAAGGGTATATTAACTCTCTTTCTGATCAAAGTCAGGTACGCACACTTTAGTATACCGAACCTCTGCCCAAATTTTCGGTCATCTTTCTCCTAAAGCAAACTCACTGTCTTGAGCGTCGGAGTGCTCGCGCGGGAAACACCACCCGCCTGGTATTCTTACGTTTTTGTGGATCTTAACAGGTCATAGAACCCACCTTTTGGCTGATTTGCTGGAGATTTGGAGCCGATCCCGTTCAAGTTCCGGCGAACCAATTTTTAGCATCATCACACGTGGGCATATTTTATTTTTATTTTTTTGATTTTTATGTAATTTAAGATTTTCTAAATATACTTATTTTCTTTTATTTTTTATTATGTTTATAAGATTTTATGATTATTTATATTTTTTTATTATGTTATAAAAAAAATTTTAAGTTAATATTTATATAAATAAGTTTATATTATATTATATATTTATGTAAAATTAAAAATATTTAAAGAAACATTATTATTTTATTCATTTTTATAGAATTGAAACACTTAATTTGAAAAATCATTATAAACTAATATAACCTAATTAAATAGGTTATTCTAAATTTAAAGGTTTGAGTTTGTATTTATTAATTTGTCCATAAAGAGTAAAAATGAAAAATACTTATAATCTTAATAGAATTATGTATATTAAATAGACTTGGGTCAAGAGAATTAGTGGGCCTGAGCTGGGCCTGGGTCATGGGCTGGTCCTGAGTTTAAATGGGTCGATTCACGGGTTGGGTTGGGTTTAAGAATCAAACCCAACAGGGGCTCATTTTAATACTCCAAACCTAACCCAGCCCGCCTCATTGTGTTCATGGGCTGGGCCTGGATCGGTTCGAACCGAGCTAGTTCACCGGTTTCGTGGATCGGCCCGACCCGTTTGACATCTTTACCCAGGGATTCTAGAATTCTATTTGTTAGTTGATTCCATGATAGATCAAGATGCTCAAGAAACGGAAATCTCTCCCCCAGTCACTAGGAATATTGGCTCCAAAGTAATTATTAGAGAGTAGTATGCTACTAATTTAAGCCACATTTTTAACACTGACTGTATATGATATATTTGATATGGACATACATTGATATTGGATTGAACGACCACCATCTCATCTAAAGAGTTTAACTTTATTAGTGAGGAGTATTATTAATTAAATATTCAAGATTTTAACAGCAATTGTAGTCAATTTAGCCTTCTGAAGGAACTCAATTTAGCCTTTTGAAGTGAAAAAACTCCCGACATGATCTATCTCTTATTCTTGCTCACTTACAAAATATTACCTGAAGCATGGAATTTTCCGATTAGTTCTTGCATAATCATTACCAGAATTATTGAACTTTGTTGCCAAGATCATTGTGATGTATATAGACTTCATCATGTGTAACTTGATCCATAATATATGTTGACACCAGTGATGTAGCTATCAATTGCCTTATTTCTATACCAAATTACAAATAGTTATGTCAAGTATCCCATATCGAATAATAAAAATATGTGAAGTTCAATATATAGCGGTTTGACAACACTATCTTCAACAACTAGCTTTGGGGGGGTGTTAGGCCAAACACATTATTTATCATGGTATTAGAGCAGTTTGTCCCGCATTTCGTAGCCCTGGGCGTGACGGGGGTGTGTCAACTATCCCACATTGCATAATCAAAAGATGTGGAGTTTATTCAAATTGAAAAAATGTACTCAAGTATCCCATATCGAATAATCAAAATATGTGGAGTTTATTCAAATTTAAAAAATGTACATGTTTATGTGCATGATGACCACTAGAATTCATGTTAATAAATAAATAAATTATTCAAATTTAAAAAAATGATAATAATTAACATTGAATGAGAATATGAAGAAGAGAGAATTAAAGGAGTTGAGACTTGAATAAAGTTAAATTTATTCAATAACATCAAATTAAATAATTAAATTGAACTAAGAACTTAAATAAAGTTAAATTTATTCAATAATATCAAATTAAATAATTACACTGAACTAAGAGTTTATTGGTTATTAATTTTTGGGATAAAGAAATTAAATAATTAAGATAATGGAAAATTACAAAATTACAAAATTTTAAACCAAAAAAACACTAATTTAACTAACATTATAAATATATCATTACATTTTTACATTGTAATAATTTACTTTTTTTTCGGTCAAATAATATTGTAATTATTTATCCCCTAAAGGTATAATTGAATTTTTTAAAAATAATATTATTGATATCATTAAAATTTAATATTCTAATTAACGATTGTAACAATTTATAATAGATAATATAAACTTTAGGAAAGTATTAGTAATTCTTAAATCTCAAAAAAGAATCCGTATTTTTTTTTGCAAGTAGGAGGGGTAGTTCATAATTATCCTGGATAATATATAAAGCTTAATTCAAGAAGAAACCCCACTTGCGGAATTCTTCCTGTTATCAGCCCTTTTCAGCTTTTTTCTAACCGATTACGGATAGATAGAAAGCTGTCTAGGACTGGATCATTCTCAAAATCTTTGCAAGTATTATAGATTGTGGAAAAACTATCACGTAAAGAATAAAGAAATTTAATGTCCAATTTTTTTTATGTATAATATTTTGGCCAAATTATCAATTTAGTCCCACAGGATTAGCCCCTCGCTAATTTAGTTACATGCTTTTAAAATAATTCAATTTAGTCCCAAATCCTAAATTCTCAACCAATTTGGTCCCAAATGCTAACGGATGTTAGAAAACTAACGTGATTGACCAAATTTCTGGACAGTAATAAACATGTAAGAGTTTTATTGTCGAGAAATTTTCAAAATTTCTGCACAAATCGAAAAAAATCGAAAAAAATCGAAAGCGGGCTCCTAGGGTTTTTTTTTTGTAAAAGAAAGGGTAAAATATTTGGGGGAAGTATGAATGAGTAAATTGGATGTGTTAGGGTTCTATTTTTTACCTTCTAAACTCTAAGTCAACGTGTCAAATGGTCAATTTCGTTAGTTTTCTAACGTCCGTTAGTATTTAGGACCACATTGGTTGAGAATTTTAGAATTTGAGACTAAATTGAATTATTCCAAAAGCACGGGACTAAATTGACGAGTAACTAATCCTGGGGATTAAATTGGCAATTTAGCCTATTTTCATTTAAAATTAGCTCCAACTCTCTACGAAAATTAAGAAATTCTCTCTAAAGAAAAACAGTAGCTGAAAAACAAATAAAGAGTGAGTTCGACGTAAACAAACAAATTTATCTAATGGCTCATCAAAATTTTCATTAGACATCAATTCACTTTTATGATGCATAAATAGGATAGGATACTAACACACCACAATATACTGAATTGAAAAATAGTATCTTTTTTTTAATTAATGCACAAACCTAAGTGAGATTTAAATTCGGATCATTATCCTAAAGAATAAGTCCATTAACCACTTAAATCAATATTTGTTGACAATCAAAAAATAGTATAGTTTCAAATTTATAAGTCAATACCGGTTCTAATTAATGTTCTTTTATTCTAAACCTTCCTTTCTCAAACGATTCCCAACAGTGGTCATCATTTTGGCTTTTGCATGCATTTATGAAAGCCGTATAAGAGGGGTTCAGTTGATTATAACACCAGGGCTCCTGGCAATGCTTGGCCTCAGGTTCGATCAATTAAGAAAACCTAACAAACAAATAAAAGCCTCTGTATGGGCATCAGGAAGCTGCCACCAAGTTCGGCAAGGATCCCAGATCATATGAAATGTTGACGAAACGTTTTATTGGAGATGAAAATGGAGTGGTGAAAGGACAAATTACACATGCTTCACCTCGTAATTCATTTTTCACCTTAAAATTGTCCATTACATTCATGGTCACAATACTTGAATGATGTTGTAATTCAAAATTTAGCTGACATTTTCGAGTTTGGATTACAATTTGATGATCAAGAAGGGGGTATTTATAAATTTTTAAATAGAAAAGGGAGGTTTCTGTAATTATGCATACTTACACAGGTGGTTGCTACAATCAACCCTTTTCCAGAAATGATCCATTCATTTATCAACATTTATGTCTCTCTTTTTTTGTTCCGACACTTTCTGAAAAACTGGGAATAGAAAGAGACGCCATATCGAACTTCAAAGCAGATTACGGCCGCTTTGCCACGAGTGTAGAAGGTATTTTTGCAGCAGGTGATTGCTGGCATGGGTCACTGGTGTTGTGGGCGATCACTGAGGGCAGACAGGAGGCAGCCTCACAAGTTGACAAAATTCTCATGAAAGATGAAAACGATTCAATCAGTAAAGATTTTGCAGACTGGCAGCAAGACAGCAACAGACAAAGAGTGATGACATAATCTTGTTTGAAGTTTCATTCTGCTCATATATGGTTCTGAAGCTAGGAACCTAATTTCTCTTGCTCTCTCTCATAAGGGCTTGTCATTGGAAGGTGTACGGGGTTGTCTGATTTAGAATAATTGATGGTATAGGATTGTAAGATTTCTGGTAGTTTGTTGGTTTTCTGTTTATAAGGTTGTCTGATTGTTGGTTGGTGGTGGCTGCCATTTTTAAAGTCAATAAATGAATGAATAATAATGTACTGATTGCCTGTTGAATGTTGTTAGATCGTTAATGGAAAGCAATATCTGTTTTTTTACCCATATTTGTTGGGTTTTTTTAAATAACGGGACACTGAGACCCGTAGTGTATTTAACGAAGTTCCCCTATATTAAATCAGTTCTAAAATGAAAAATTGCAGAAGTACACGAAAAATAAAAGGCTCTTACGAATTCTAAGATATGTATGTAGCTTGACATGAATTCTAGGAAATGTATCTAGTTTTACATCAAAGATGATTCTATGCTCTAACATCAGACCAAAACAGAACCACAGCAATGAAACCGCATCCAAATACAACTCCCACCTAAGGGGTGTATCTGTAATATCAATCCAAGCCCAGGGAAGGCCCCTGTAATTTATGTAATTTGCTACAACACCCACATTTGTGCCAAAACCGCCTGACAATCTCCTTGAAATCATGCGTGACTACTTCTATCCAAATTTGTTGGTTGTTTTCACTTTATTTGTATTTGAAGACGATTCTGTAACATGAACCCAACATATATCAGGATAGTTATATGCAGACATTGTCTCGATAAACTCATGCTCCCTAAACAATCTTTAAACTGCTATAAAATCATCCAAGTTTCTTTAAAACATATTCATTTTCTCATCAGCTACGAATTTTCCATGTTCTGTTTTCACTGCCATGTTCTGTTTTACATTGGAAAAACACTATTTTCCAAGTCTTCTGTCTTCTTGAAGTCCCAATTCAATAATTGTTTTGCTGTCAAAATAACAGTAAAGAACACAATAATGAGTAAAATTTCTCTTTGCATTTTGCATTTCTCTCTGTTCATTTTTCTCTTTTTGCTTTCAAAAATAGAACTGAAAATTAGAGTTTCAATGCTATTGAAAATCAGGGGAATTTGATTACTGAACAATGTCCCAAAGCAGGCTATTCTTATATTGAAACTTTTCCCAGAATAATTTAGGCATGCATATCTAATCAATTTACGGTGTGCCTTATTATTACAGCTGATGATTGCCCTTCCATTTCCAGATACAACGAATCTAAATCTCTGAAATGCCCATCAAATTCCTTTCTCTCTTGGAGCATGACAAGAAAACATCCTCAATTAGGTACCTGCCACCAAAAACGAAATCGTTTTGAGTTCTGCAAATGCGTGCATTATAACAAAATAGCTAAATGAAATTTGTCATACTTACGTTGTTTCTCAAGCTTCGCTTTAGCTTGCCTACATATATCATTGTTGTCACGTACAACCAATCTCCCATCCTGCTGAAAAAATTAAAATAAGCATATCTCCACGAGTTCTTAAACACCAAAGTCCCCACGATTCCCCAAAATCCAACGATGAACCCCATGACGATAGGTATGTAGAACTCGTGTGAATTCAGTTGGGCAATAAAGCCATCATCGACATTCTCTTGCTTTCCATGGTGAGTTGTGGATGGATTGGGTTCATCTCCTGGACATCTCATAAGTGGGAGGCCGCAAAGTCCATCATTCGGTGCATATGAGGATGGCTCAAAGCTCTGAAGCTGAGTGCTTGAAGGAATTTTACCAAACAAATGGTTGTTTGACAAGTTTAGAACTGCCAACCGATTCAACTTTGCAAGACTCTTTGGAATCTCACCAGAGAAGTTGTTTTTTGACAAATCAAGAATTTCTAGCATCTCCATCTCACCAATGTTGGGAATTATGTGTCCACTTAAATAATTTCCAGAAAGATTCAAGGAAATTAATGCCCTCAGTTGGGAAAGCTCGTTGGGGATGTTCCCAACTAATTTGTTGCTTGAAAAGTCGATGAGTTTAACAAGTCCGACGATTGTTTTCCCATACTCAGCCTGCTGCCGCTTCCATTGTACGAATGCATGGTCGATGGACACATCCGAAACATAATCCCCATACATATAACCGTAAATATAGCTGTCAAATGTGGTATCCTTCTGAATCAAAGAAGTGAAATTGTTCAAGCATTGAGGAAGTTTTCCGGATAGAAAGTTCCTAGACAAGTCCAAGATTTGAATCTCTTTTATATAGCAGATTTCCATCGGAATGTCTCCAAAAAAACTGTTGTGCCCCAGGCTCAAAATTCTCAAATTTGGAAGGTGTGTTCCTATCCAGGCTGGGATTTTTCCTCTCAAATTATTTTCTCCAACATCAAGCATTCGCATGTATGAGCTATTCATCAAAGTGGAAGGCAATTCTCCTGAGAAATTATTATTGTGCAATTGCAATACGGAGAGCCCCAGAGAACCTAACGATTGCGGAATATTGCCAGAAAATTTATTGTTAGACAGATTGAGAACCAGCAAATATTCATAGTTCTCCCAACAATCTGGAAGTTCTCCTGAAAACTGATTGTCTGATAGGTCAAACAAGTTCAAATGATAGGAAGTTGTGCAGATTGATGAGATTGACCCCACAAACATATTATCTGACAGGAAAATTGAAGTGGAATTGAGAGGTAGCAATGGTAAGGGACCTGAAAAATTATTTGAACTAATATCTAGTATAATATCTATTATACTATAATTCATGGAAGACAAATCAGGATTGCTACTCATAATCTGATTATGAGAGATGTTTAAGTAACTCATTTTGGGGGAGAAATCCCAGAACCATTTAGGCACTTCCTCTGAGATGCCATTACAACATAGATCCATAAAAGAAAGATTTGTCTGTGTACGAATCCATGTTGGAAATCGAGGACCCATTTTGCACCTTGCTAGTTTCAAAACCCTCAACTGAAAAGTTGGAATCCAATCAGCACTAACATTGAAGACCAAAGAATTGAAGGACAAATCCAACATTTTCAGGTTGTGGAGGTTGGACAGGTGGATTTCAGAGACTGATCCCTCTAAGGAATTGAAAGAAACATCCAATGTTTCAAGGATGGAAAGTTGCCCAAGACTTGTAGGTAGCGATGTCAGTTTATTGCCGCGAAGATGTAATTCTCTCAATGAAACAAATGCGCTCAAATCTGGCATTGACCCTCTAATTTGATTTCCAGACAAATCTAAAACATCAAGCTTAGAAATATGTGCAAAGCCATGCAGAAAATACCCATTCAGTTGATTGTATTGTAACTGCAAAATCCTCAAGGAAGGAAATAACGTAAAATCAGGCACCGAACCAATGAGATTATTTTCGTGCAACTCCAGAATCTCTAGAGACTGCTTTGCTCCCAATAACTTGTAAAACAATTTGGGAAGAGATTCTGATAATCTATTCCATGATAGATTTAATATTCTCAAATGACTTAGATTTCCAAAGGAATTTGGGATTCCACCTGTTAGTTGATTATATGATAGGTCCAAAGTCTTCAAACGACTTAGATTTCCAAAGGAATTTGGAATTCCACCTAATGGCCGACAATTTGACAGATTGAGGTGCTCAAGAAAAGCAAATCTCCCAAAGCCACTAAGAGTATTGGAATCTAAGTTACTACCAAACATGACTATGCTACGGAGGCTTGTACTTATATTAAGCAACCAATGAAAGGAGGAAGATGGGAGCCCTGTCAAGGATAGATCAATAACTGAAAGAGATGTTGAAGAAGAGTTAACAGAGAAATGTGTGGGCAAGCCACAACAACGCAAGTTCAATTCTTTGAGAGAAGGAAGATTCAATATATACTGTAGAGAATTGACATCTTTCAGGTGGTTATAGCTCAAATCAAGCAAGGATAATGAGGTGAGACGGGAAAGCCAATGGAGGTTATTGAACACAAGATCATTATCACCCCCCCCAAGATCAAGTGTCCTGAGATTGGTAAGATTAGCCAACTGATGACGAACTACACCAGAAAAATGGGAGCTGTGAAAATTCAAATATTGCAACTTTTCCATGTAACCAATGAATTCTGGGATCTCAAATTCAAAAAAATTGCAACTGAGGTCCAGATGACTCAAATAGTTCAACTCAAGCAGGGCATTACTAATCTTCTCACCTTGTAATGCCATCAAATCGTGCTCACAAGAACTAAGTTGGAGAGAAATTACATGACCTGAATCGTCGTTGCACTCAATTCCTTGCCACTGGCAGCATTCCTTTTTGTGCTCCTCGTCTCCCCACGATGAGAGAAGGCCGCCATAATCTATAAGGCCTTTCTTGAACTCGAGAAGAGCTTCTCTCTCCTTTTCAATGCACCTCAATTCATCTCCTGCTGCAAATACAGAATTATAAGCAAGGAAACACAACAATAGCAGTACTACTTTACAATATTCTATCATCTCTCTCAAAATGTATAGATATGATGGCTTCAAAGCTTATTGTTTTTTTAAGTTTATCTCTTTGTTAAATGTTGCTCTCGTCAATGGTTCATATATAGCAGCATTCGGTCCATTTTTTTGCAATTCTTTTAAATCAAAATCACGCCATCTTTGCTGAATATATTATTTCTCATAATAATATATAATAATATAAAGCTTAATTCTGGAACTTGTGGAATTCTTTTCAGCTTTTCCCACTCGTGGAATACTCTCAAAGTCTTCGCAAACATTTATTGGAAAAATAAATTGATGGATCATAATTTTAGCCGACTTTTCTTTTTCCAGATAATCATAATTTTATTGATGAAAATAAAATTACATGAATCTATAATTTTGGAAGACATTCAGGTGAAGTTTTTCAAAATGAAAAGTGGTTAGTTCAAGAGGTTAAATTTTTTTTTTTTTAAAGGCGAACCTCGCCATTTTGGGTATGTGTTAAAAAAAAAAAAAAAAAAACACAAGTCTTTGACAGTAAATATTGTGGAAAAAATTAATTGTCCGATTGGACTACACCAAGTCAAGATGGGGAATAGTCGTAATCTTTTTTTATTTATTGTCCAACTGTATAAGAATTAAGAGGGATTCAGTTGACTATAACAGGGGCTCAATTGACTATAAAGTCAAGGTCTTCTTAGTTTCATGCATGGTTTTTCTTTGGTTTACACTATAATATAGATGCATACTCCCGCGTACGGAATTCATATTTTTATTAAATTAAAAATAACAAAATAAATTGATTAACTTTATTAAAATAAAAAATTAATTTAGCGGTAATAAAATCCACCGCTCATGTCAAGCTCTGTATCGGAATTGCAATATATTTGAGTCTCGAAAGATTCGAGGACACTAAACCTTTATAAAAAGAACAATTAAAATCTAAAATAAAATACTTAAATCAACTCGTTAAAATAGTGGAGCCGAGGAATTCTAACTATTACAATTCCTAATTCAAAATTCTTAATCATAACTTAATCCTATCAGAGCAAACAGAGATATATGTCGGTAAGCTGCACACCAAGTCCGAGTTTCCCACCAGTGCTTCAGTCCTTGATGCGATTTCTTCAGCAAAGAGATAATGAATTAACAAGGAGCATGGAAACGGGAATAACTGAATTGCGTATAATGTACCTGAGGACTGAGGAAGCCCTAATTGAACTGTGGCGGGAACTAAAACGGCGTCGTGGTTGGTTTAATGGAAAAACCAGACGTTCCGGGATTCCCCAAAAGTTGAAAAGACTATATTGACCTTCCTTTTATTTGGAAAAAGACGAGAATGGCCTTGAAATTATATTTTTGGTGTGGTGGTCTGATAATTTTTGAAAAATTCTGATGGCAACATAGGAAGTAGAAAAAATTATCATAGTTTTCGTGCGATATGTTTTTTTTCCCACTTTCTTAATTGAGGATAATTATGTAAAGTAATATATATTATAGAATACTTATTTACCATTCTAATTCTAATCAAATTTATATTCTATGCTGATTCTGTTTGATTTGATTATTATCTATTTGTTTTTTTCCCTGGCAATCAGAAAAATTGATTTATTTTGAAATGAAAATTTTTAACTAATTACACTAATATATGTTGTCAGATTGAAACATTACAATAAATTGAATAGAGTAAGCCAAGGAAAACATTTAGAAATTAATAAGATTTCAATCATGATACATTAGTTATACCGACAATCACCACAAACACTTAACAACAATTGTAGTTAAAATAAAAGGACGCTACTAAAGAACTAACTTTGAACTTACAATTTAGGCTTTTATAACAGTACACTGTCCTTCCATTTTCTGGCTTGGAGAAATACAAAAAAGCATCCTCAATTAGGTACCTGCATGCCACCAAATAAGAAATCGTTTTGAGCTATGCGTGCATTATTATACCAAAATAGCTGAATGAATTTGTCGCACTTACGCTGTTACTAAAGCTTGCTTTAGCCTGCGGCCTGCCTACATATACCATTGCTGTCACGTACGACCAATCTCCCATCCTACTGAACAAATTAAAATACGCATATTATTGGAGATCACGGCTAATTTGTTGGGATTTTTATTCCTTATTCAGTGGGATCCTTCTTTGTACATATCCCTTCCTTATTTGTAGCTCTGTACATCTATTTAGTGTAAAAACCTATTGTATTGTTTACACACAGATTCAATGAATACAGTATTATTCACAATTCTCTAGTTCTAACTTGGTATCAGAGCAGGTTTATCGTCTATAGATTCGACGTTCTTACCGCGCTCATCATCTGCCACCATGACTGAGAAACAGGAACAGCTTGAAGGAGCCAGCACCTCCTTCGACAGCGGGAACTTGGCAGATCAGATTGCCTTAATCCTGCAAAAACAGAACCAATTTCAGTCCTCAACATCACTTTCAATAGCGGCGAAGTTAAACCAGAATAACTACGCCCTATGGTCTCGACTCATGCGGATTGCAATTGGCGGACGAGGGAAACTCCACCACATCACTGGAATCCCAACACCACCCACCAAAACAGACCCGGAATATCCACGATGGGAACAAACAGATCTAACTGTCTGTTCGTGGTTGCTCGAGAATATGGAATCAGATATGGTCAGCAACTTCGCCGAGTACCCTACGGCAAAGGATTTATGGGACGGACTTCAATCCACTTACAGCCAACAAGTGGATGGAATCCAATTTTTTGATCTCACCGTTAGAGCGAATAGTATGAAGCAGGGGAGCGATAGTTTGGAGGTTTTTTACAGCAACTTGCAGAAGCTATGGAGGGAGATTGAGATTCGTCAGCCCAATCCCATGACGAACCCGGACGATATCTCAACCTTCAATCGCCTCCGCCAAGAGAATAAATTATATCAATTTCTCCAAGGCATATCGGAGGAATTCGACTCTGACAGAAGGGATATTCACCGAACCACACCACTTCCAACAGTAGAGAATGCATATGGTTTGATTCGAAAAGAAAGGGATCGTCGGAGTATTATGGGACCATCATCGGCCGAAGCCTCAGGCATCGGGGCCGGACTTATCAGTAGAAATTCCAGCAACTATGGCCGTGGGAATACCACCAAATCACGTTCAGACCGGAAACCACCAATGCCGGAATCATCATCACGCGACGGCAATCAACCCCAAATTACATGCTCACAGTGTGGAAGGAGAAATCATACCAAAGAACAGTGTTATGAGGTAATTGGCTTCCCGCCGGGATGGAAGAGCCAACGACAGGAAGAAACGAACCGGAGGCAGCGATGCGACGGCGGGGGCAACACAGGCAGCGCCGCCATCGCCGCCGTCGTGGATGAAGGAGCAGAAAGCAGCGATGAGCCGGGTTTCGCTTTTGTAGCAGGGGCGAGACCGGCACAACCAGTTGTAGCAGGGGCGAGAGCATCGCCGGCAGCCTGGGTGGCGAAGCAGCAGCGCCGCCATGGCCCTTGGGCGGCGACGGCTGACATGGGGAAGAAGACTCCAGATTTGGGAATGGAGAGAGAGGCGGCTGAAAACAGAGGTAATGGGGTTGGGAATTCATCACCCCAACCCTATTTAGATGAGATTTTTCAATTGGTCCCCCAAAATATTCCTTATTCGCAGATTGGCCCCCCAATTTCTAACACTGTGCAGATGAGTCCTCAAAGTTTGGAAAAAGTTCAAAATACCCCCTCAAAGTGTGGAATGGCATATTTAACCCAGGGACCCAAAACAGTAACATGGATTCTTGATTGTGGGGCAACGGATACCATGACTTATGATCTAAATGATTTGACGGACGTATCCACATCAAAGAAACCGGCCATTCAGACTGCTAATGGGGAACTTTTACCGGTCCAGGGCACCGGAATCATCAATATCTCTCCATCTTTAACCCTGAGAAATTGTCTTTATGTTCCTAATCTATCCTGCAAGCTGTTATCTGTTAGTCATGTTACCCGAGAGTTAAATTGTGCAGTGATGATTTACTCTGGTTTTTGTATCTTGCAGGATATTCAGTCGGGGAAAGTGATTGGGCGTGGCACTGAACGTGGTGGACTTTACTATGTGGATTATGTGATTCAAAACGGGACTGCAGCGCTGGCTCACGGGTCTGTTGAGAAGCAACAGTGGCTTTGGCATCGTCGGTTAGGTCACCCGTCTGTTAGATATCTCCATTTACTGTTTCCTACCATTTTTCCTTCTAGTAGTCAGTTATCTTGTGAGACTTGTATTTTAGCAAAAAGTCATAGACAATCGTATTCGTATTCTGGAACTCGTATGAATAAAGTTTTTTCTTTAGTCCATTCTGATGTTTGGGGTCCTGCTCCTTATATGGGTTCACGTTCTGGTTTTCGTTTCTTTGTTCTTTTTATTGATGATTGCTCACGCATGACCTGGGTATATTTTTTGAAACAAAAATCAGAAGTGGTGTCTAAGTTCATAGAGTTCTATAATATGGTACAAACTCAGTTTCACACTAAAATTCAGGTACTTCGTTCAGATAATGGGGGGGAATATATTAATCATTCTTTCCAACAGTTCACGAAAGCTAATGGTCTAGTTCATCAAACTACCTATGCCCATACTCCTGAACAGAATGGGGTTGCTGAACGTAAAAACCGGATTATTCTTGAGATCACTCGTGCACTTATGTTTGATTCTTGTGTCCCTAAGTCTTTTTGGCCAGAAGCTGTAGCCACCTCTGTGTATCTTCTGAATAGATTACCCACTAAAATACTTAACCTTCGAACACCACTTTCAGAACTTTCCCAGCATGTTCGGGTCCCCACTACCTTGACCCTTCAGCCGCGTGTTTTTGGGTGCTCTGTATTCGTTCATATTCCCAAACAGGAACGCACCAAATTAGATCCTTGTTCGGTTAAGTGTGTTTTTGTCGGGTATGGGGTCCATCAGAAGGGGTATCGTTGTTACCATCCACCTACTAAGCGTTTGTACACCACCATCAATTGTAACTTCCTTGAGTCTGAGTTCTTTTATGCCTCCCAACTCAGTGGTCAGGGGGAGCAGCCTGTTGACCCACTGGGTTGGGTGTCTCGTTCCACTTTGCCTGATCCGGACCCAAAGGAGCCAGTAGGCCGAACCACCGAGTCAATATCTCCCATAGTCCAGCCTTCCACCGCGGAACCAACCCCAGGATCTGACCCCCTGAGTATCCCTGAGGTAACAGTTGAGAATTCCTTTGTTGATCATGATAATACTGTCAGTGCTACTGATGATCTGCAGATTGAGGAAGTACAGGAACAGGGGGAGTCTGTGGAAGGCGATCGGTATGTTCTTCCACCGCGGAGCACTCGAGGAGTGCCTCCAAAGAGATATGAGCCTGAATATGTGCCTAGAAGCTCTCGGTATCCGGTCGCAGAGTTGGCTCAAGGGAAGCTGACAGTTGCTGCTAGAGCTTATTCAGCAGCTGTCTATGCTGAGATACTCCCAAAACAGTTGAGGAGGCCCAGAAAAATGAACAATGGAGAAAAGCCATGGAAACAGAGATGATGGCTCTAGAAAAGAACACAACATGGGAAAAGTGTGTGTTACCACCTGAGAAGAGACCAGTGGGGTGCAGATGGGTGTTTACCATAAAGCACCGATCAGATGGGACTATTGAGCGGTACAAGGCGAGATTGGTGGCTAAAGGGTACACACAGACATACGGGGTGGATTACTCAGAGACATTCTCTCCCGTTGCCAAGATTGATACTATCAGAGTTCTGTTTTCTATAGCCGCCAACCAGGAATGGTCATTGCTTCAGTTTGACGTAAAGAATGCTTTTCTTCATGGGAAGTTGGAAGAAGAAGTATATATGGAGCCTCCACCAGGTTTTTCTGAACAGTTTCGCACAGGGGAAGTCTGCAGGTTGAAGAGAGCTCTCTATGGGCTCAAACAGTCCCCTAGAGCGTGGTTTGGCAGGTTTACTGCCGCCATGAGAGATTATGGGTTCAAACAGAGTAATTCAGACCATACTCTGTTTTTTAAAAGGAAAGGGGAACTGGTGACATGTCTTATTATCTATGTGGATGATATGATCATCACTAGGGATGATCTCGAGGAGATCAAACAGTTAAGGGAGAATCTTTTCCAAGAATTTGAGATGAAGGACTTGGGTGAGTTAAAATATTTCTTGGGGATTGAAGTGTTGAGATCGAAGCGAGGGATCTTTATCTCGCAACGGAAGTATGTACTGGATTTGTTGGCAGAGACAGGGTTGCTTGATAGCAAACCAGCAGGGACCCCTATGGTAGTGAATCATGGTCTAAAACTCTCAGTCGAGGCGGAAATGGTTGATCGGAGTAGATATCAGCATCTTGTTGGGAAACTAATCTATTTGTCACATACTCGGCCTGATATAGCATATGCAGTCGGTGTGTTGAGTCAGTTCATGCACCGCCCACAACGTGAACATATGGAGGCTGCACTCAGAGTTGTCCGATACCTCAAAGGGTACCCTGGAAGAGGAGTCTTGTTTCAGAAGCATGGAAATCTGGATATAGAGGCATATACAGATGCAGATTGGGCTGGGAATCAAGACGATTGACGTTCCACTTCGGGGTATTTCACCATAGTTGGAGGAAACCTCGTCACCTGGAAGAACAAGAAACATAAGGTAGTTGCTCTTTCAAGTGCAGAAGCTGAGTTTAGAGGGATCGCACGAGGACTGGCAGAAGTCCTTTGGCTGCGAAAATTGCTTGAGGAGATTGGGTTTCCGGTGAAAGAAAAGTGCAGGCTGTGGTGTGATAATAAAGCGGCAATCAGTATATCAGAAAACCCGGTTCAGCATGACCGAACGAAGCATATAGAGGTGGACCGACACTTTATCAAGGAAAAGCTTGAGAGTGGGGTTGTGATGTTTCCGTTTGTACGATCAGAAGATCAGTTGGCTGACATTCTTACGAAGGCCGTAACTGAGAAGGCATTCTCAAATGCTTTAGGCAAGTTAAACGTGTGTGATCCCACGATCAACTTGAGGGGGAGTATTGGAGATCACGGCTAATTTGTTGGGATTTTTATTCCTTATTCAGTGGGATCCTTCTTTGTACATATCCCTTCCTTATTTGTAGCTCTGTACATCTATTTAGTGTAAAAACCTATTGTATTGTTTACACACAGATTCAATGAATACAGTATTATTCACAATTCTCTAGTTCTAACTCATATCTCCATGAGTTCTTGAGCACCAAAGTCCCAACGATTCCCCAAAATCCAACAATGAACCCCAGAACGGTAGGTATGTAGAACTCGTGCGAATGCAGCTGGGCCATAAAGCCATGGTCAACATTAATCTCCTGCTTTTCGTACTGAGATGTGGATGGATTGGGTTCATCTCCGGGACATCTCGTCAAAGGGGGGCCACATAGTCCATTATTTGCTGCATACGGGATGCCTCAAAGCTCTGAAACTGAGTACTCAATGGAATTTTACCAGACAAATGGTTGTTTGACAAGTCCAGAACATCCAATCGATCCAACTTTGCCAGACCCTTTGGAATCTCACCAGAGAAGTTGTTTCTTGACAAATCAAGGGTTTCTAGCATCTCCATTTGACCAATGTTGTGAATTATTTGTCCTCTCAAATAATTTCCTGAAAGATTCAAAGCAATTAATGCCCTTAGTTGGGAAAGCTCATTGGGGATGTTCCCGATTAATTTGTTGCTTGAAAGGTCGATGAGTTTAACAAGTCCCACTGTTGTTTTCCCATATTGGGCCTGCTTCCGCTTCCATTGTACGAATACATGGTCAATGTATATCTCGATATCAAAATCCCCCTTAGCACCGTAAACATGGCTATCAAATGAGGTGTTCTTCTGAATCAAAAAAGTGAAATTGTTGAAGCATTGCGGAAGTTTTCCTGATAGGAAGTTCCTAGACAAGTCCAAGATTTGAATCCCTGTTAGAGAGCACATTTCAGTCTGGAATGTGTCCAGAAAAATTATTGTGCCCAAGGTTCAAAATCGTCAAATACGGAAGGTGTGATCCTATCAAGGTTGGGATTTTTCTTCTTAGATTATTTCCTCCAACATCAAGCACTGCCAATGGGCAATTCATCAAGGTGGAAGGCAATTCTCCTGAGAAATTATTATTGTGCAATTGCAATATTGCGAGATCGGACAGAGAGCCTAAAGATTGAGGAATATTTCCAGAAAATTTATTGTTAGACAAATTGAGGATCAGCAACCTTGTATTGTTCTCCCAACAATCAGGAAGTTCTCCTGAAAACTGATTATTTGACAGGTCAAGAGCATACAAATTGGAAGTTGTGCATATTGATGAAATCGACCCCACAAACATATTATTTGAGAGTGAAAACGTAATGTAATAGGGAGATATCAATGGTAAGGGACCTGAAAAATTATTGGAACTAAGATTGAGTATCAAAAAATTCGTGGGAGCCAAATCAAGAATGCTACCCATAATCTGGTTATGAGACAGGTTTAAGTAACCTGTTTCGGGGGAGAAATCCCAGAACCATTTAGGCACTTCCTCTGAGATATCATTATAAGAGAGATCGAGCTTAGAAAATTTTGTCTGTGTGCGAAGCCATGGTGGAAAGTGAGGACCGATATTGCACGTTGCTAGTTTTATGACATTCAATTGAAAAGGAGGATTCCAATCATCACTAACATTAAAAACCAACGAATTAAAGGACAAACCTAACTCTTTTTGTGAAAGTTTATAATATGCTCGGCCTAACTCACCTCAAAATCTAGCTCATGAGGTGAGGGTTGGTTTCGCATTTATTAACTAGCACAAAGTTTGATCATTTTCCAATGTGGGATCTCAACACACCCCCCGCATTTATTAACTAGCACAAAGTTTGATCATTTTCCAATGTGGGATGTGGGATCTCAACACACCCCCCGCACGCCCAAGCCCGAATAATCGAGTGTCTATCTTGGAGCGTGAAACCCAATTCAATACACGCCAGGCCCGAACAATCGATGATCTACCCTGGAACGTGAAACCCAAGCCCAATTCAATGCACGCCAGGCCCGAATAACAATCGAGGATCTACCCTGGAATGTGAAACCCAAGTTTTTTAATTCAATGCACGCCAGGCCCGAACAATCGGGGATTTATCCTGAAACGTGAAATCCACCCAGGCCCGAACAATGGGGGTTCTACCCTGGATCAATTTAACCCATCCAGGTCCGAACAATCGGAGGTCTACCCTGGATCAATTTAGCAGTGGGGGTTCTACCCTGGATCAATTTAACCCATCCAGGTCCGAACAATCGGAGGTCTACCCTGGATCAATTTAGCAGTGGGGGTTCTACCCTGGATCAATTTAACCCATCCAGGTCTGAACAATCGGAGGTCTACCCTGGATCAATTTAGCAGGATACAGCCTGCTTTGATACCATGTGAAAGTTTATAATATGTTCGGCCTAACTCACCTCAAAAGCTAGCTTATGAGGTGAGGGTTGGTTTCGCATTTATTAACTAGCACAAGGTTTGATCATTTTCCAATGTGGGATGTGGGATCTCAACACTTTTCAAGTTGTGGAGTTTCGAGAGATAGATTTCAGAGATTGATCCCTCTAAGGAATTGAAAGAAAAATCCAATATTTCAAGCATGGAAAGTTCCTTAATAAGACTTGTAGGTAGCGAAGTTAGTTTATTGTCGTGAAGATGTAATTCTCTCAATGAAACAAATTCTCTCAAATCTGGCACTGATCCCTTAATATGATTGCTAGATAAATCCAAAACCTCAAGCTTAGAAATATGTGCAAAACCATACGGAAAATGCCCATTCAATTGATTGTTTTGTAACCGCAAAATCCTCAAGGAAGGAAATAACGTAACATCGGGCACTGAACCAAAGAGATTATTTTCCTGCATCTCCAGAACCTCTAGCGACTGCTTTGCTCCCACTGATAAATTGTTAAAGAATTCGGGAAAGGATTCCGATAAGGTATTACCCGATAGACTTAGCGTTTGCAAATGACTTAGGTTCCCCAAAGATTTCGGAATTCCACCTATTAGTACATTCCATGACAGATCGAGGTGCTCAAGAAAAGCAAATCCCTCAAAGTCGTCAGGAATATTGGGTTCTAATTGATTACCAGACAAGTATATGCTACGGAGGCTTGAACTTGTATTAAACAACCAATGAAAAGACGACCACGTGAACCCTGTCCAGGATAGATCCAGAGCAGAAAGAGATGCTGAAGAAGAGTTAATAGAGAAATATGTGAGGAATAAGGTAGAATTACTCAAGTGCAATTCTTTGAGAGAAGGAAGATTGAATATATCTTGTAGAGAATTCGCATAATTCAATATGATGAAGAATGTGCTTGACCTTACTCACCCCCAAAAGCTAGCTGTTGAGGGGAGGGTTGCCAAGCCATTATATATTGAGCTCCACATCTTTGATTATTCGATGTGGGATACATAACACAATAAATTGCTATAACTCAAATCAAGCATGGATAATGATGATAGACGAGAAAGCCAATGGAGATCATTAAACACAAGTTTATTATCCCCAAGATCAAGTGTTCTGAGGTCGGTAAGATTCGCCAACTTATGACCAAAAACACCAAAAAGAAAAGACCTGTGAAAATTCAAGTATTGCAATTTTTGCATGGAACCAATGAAATTTGGGATCTCAACATTTCTAAAGTTTATGCAACTGAGGTCCAAATGACTCAAATAATTTAACTCAAGCAAGGCACTACTAATCTTCTTACCCCGTCAAAAGCTGAAAATAGTTTCCACAAGTACTAAGTCGGAGAGCAATTACATGACCTGAGTCGTGGCTGCACTCAATTCCCCGCCATTTGCAGCATTCCATTTGGTGTTCCTCAATTTCCCATGATGAGAAAAAACCGTCATCATCTATAAAGCCTTTCTTAAACTCGAGAAGAGCTTTTCTCTCTCTTGCAATGCACCTGAATTCATCTCCTGCTGCAAATACAGAATTATGAGCAAGGAAACACAACAATAGCAGTAACATTCTAGTTGATACTTCGCAATATTCTATTATGGTTTGAAAGCTTATTGTGTTTTTGGGTTTGTTGACTGCTTAGGGAAACTAGTGTTAGTATATGTTAACTTACAGGTTCCAGATGAACAACTGATTTCAATATCAGTAACAGAGCTTTGAACAATCAAAAGTTTTATACCAGAAGGAACAGAGTACGCAGTGCAAGCACAAGTAAAGCAACACAAGATATTTATAGAGGTTGGCTCACCACAATTGTGAAAACACAAATTGTCCGGGTAGGAGGGCGGACTGTACGTTCAATGGAAGCAATCCTAGTAGTGAGATTTGCCTGCTTTTGTTGGATAGAGTCCAAGCGGTCATTAATCTCTGCGAGACTGGAACGTATTTCTTCTGGATCAATCTTGACTCTTGGTTCTTTCTTGACTGGGGCAGAGCGGCTCCATGTGGCAGCATCTTTGTCATAGACAAATTTCATGTGGCTGAGAGTCTTCTTGTCAAACCTTTTGTGGTACTTGGGATTCTCTTTGCAGTTTTCTGGAAAGGGAATTTGCTTACGGCCTTTCAAAAGGTGAGTGAGTAACATAAAATATGGGAGCTTGGTATTGTTGACATAGCAGTATTCCATGTTGCTTAGAATAATGTACCCAAGATTGACCTTTTCATTGATAAGAAAAGCATATAGAAGGAAGGTACTGACATAACTTATGTTGGTGGAATGGTCACCTGATTCCACTGATCCGGAGAGAATGGTGTAATTTATTATTTGATGGATCAGTGCATGTTTCGGGGAGAGAGTCCTTAACGGTTCACCGCCTCCAAGAGATGGTTCATCACCATTCCATAGGAGTTTGATGACATCATCCCATTTGAATTTAGGGTGATCAGTCCAGGCACCAATTTCAAAAAACTTTATACCATTGTGAGGGCTACCCAAGAGTGAGTTTATGGATCTAGGAGTGAATAAAACTTGCTCTCCCATTACATAGGAACTAACTTTGATACCAGAACCATCAGGAACTTTAATAAACTTAGCATTAGCATAAAACAATTTGCCAAGGTAAGGATATGCAATTTCATCAATCTCAAGGAGTGATTTCCAACCCAGTTCTTCAAAACGAGTGACAATAGAGCATGAAGGGAAATGAGCAAAGTTGATAGATCTACCTCTGTTCCACTTCCGATGAACTAAATCGTTTTCATAGTATTCTTGAGATTCAATATCATGAAAGAGTACTTGTGTCATGACTGAATCAAAGTCTATCTCTGCAATTTTGTGAACCACTTCATACAAGGGAGGCTGTTCATCTTCCGAGAAATCAGTATAGACAGCATCTTCGTCGTCTTCATCTTGTTTGATTGATTCTTTAGGAGGACATTCTTTTGAAGCGATGCTAGAGGGTTTTGAGGAGGATGGTTTGGCATTATTTGGATTCGAAGTGTTAGGGACTGTTTTTGAGAGATTTGATATTGGAGATGTGGAAGAGGGAGATTTTTCTGAGGTGTGTCCTTTGGGCTTAGGAGATGTGGTTTCTTTTTGGGCGAGATTTAGACCAAATAGCCAAAGGGACATTATCATCTGATTCTGTGTCGGATTCGGAGAAAAATTTTCTTTTGGCCATCTTCTTTGTAAGAGCAGAGGTTCAGAGAAAGTTTGAATGAAGAAGGGTTTTAATAGCCTTAGGGTTTGATATCTCCGGACTTGAAAGGTACCATTAAATGTGGTTTTTGGTGTCTTTTCAAACATTGAGAATTTCAACCGTCGGACAGTTTTAGGCGGCAAGAGTGATAAAAGCGTAAGAATGAAAGATACAAGTATGAAAAAAACGTTTTTCAATAGACTTATACAATTTTATGAAAAGATAGAATACCTAGCTGGTATTTAATAGATTCAAATTGTTCCAGTGGAAGAGGTTTTGTGAAAATATCTGCCAATTGATCTTTACTATTAACATGTAGAATTTTCACAGTTTGATTTTGAACGTAATCTCGTAGAAAGTGATGTTTAATCTCAATATGTTTAGTTCTAGAATGAAAAACAGGATTTTTTGATAGGCAAATAGCACTGGTATTATCACAAAAGAGAGGAATTTCTTTGAGATTCAAACCGTAATCTGATAATATCCTCTTCATCCAAATGAGTTGTGTACAGCAGCTTGCCATGGCTATGTATTCAGCTTCAGTTGTTGAGAGAGCTACAACTCCTTGCTTTTTACTTGACCAACTTATAAGGCTCTTTCCAAGGAGTTGACATTGCCCACTGGTACTTTTACGATCTACTTTGCACCCTGCATAGTCTGCATCAGAGAATCCAACAAGATTGAAATTTTCATGTTTGGGATACCATAAACCGACATCCATTGTTCCATTAAGATATCTAAGAATCCTTTTGAGAGCCTTGAAATGTGATATCTTTGGATCTGATTGGAATCTTGCATATAAGGTGGTTGTAAAGAGAATGTCAGGACGACTAGCAGTTAAGTATAGTAGATTTCCAATGATTCCTCTGTATAATTTTTCATCAATGCTTTCTCCGAGAGGATCTTTATCAAGCTTAGTAGAGTGACACATAGGAGTGGCCATTGATTTGGAATCAAGCATTCCATGTTTTCTGAGTATTTCCTTGGTATATTTTTCTTGTGAGACAAAGGTTCCAGAGGAAGTTTGTTTGATTTGAAGTCCAAGGAAGAAATTCAACTCCCCCATCATACTCATTTCAAACTCAGCTTTCATACAATGTGAGAATTCTTCACAAAGTCTGGAATTTTAACTTCCAAAAATGATATCATCCACATATATTTGAACAATGATAAGACTTTTATCAGTGGTCTTTGTAAAGAGTGTGGTATCAGCAGTACCAACCGAAAAGTTATTCTTAATCAGATATTTTCTGAGTCTATCATACCAAGCTCGTGGAGCTTGTTTTAAGCCGTAAAGAGCTTTTTTTCAGTTTGTAGACATGTTTCGGAAAGCATGGGTTCTCAAACCCTAGTGGTTGACTTACATAAACCTTCTCAGAGATGAATCCATTGAGGAATGCGCTTTTGACATCCATTTGGTATAGGATGAATTTATGAAAGGATGCAAAGGCAAGAAGAATTCGAATTGACTCAAGCCTTGCTACAGGAGCAAAGGTCTCTTCATAATCTATTCCTTCATGTTGGCAATATCCTTTAGCTACAAGTCTGGCTTTGTTTCGAGTTACTTCTCCATTTTCATTTAGTTTATTTCGAAAGACCCATTTGGTTCCAATAACTTGTTGCTCATAAGGTTTCTCAACCTGTTCCCAGACATCATTTTTCTGGAACTGATCAAGTTCCTCCTTCATAGCTTTTACCCAATGTTCGTTTAGCAGGGCATCTTTCACATTCTTTGGTTCATCAATTGAAAGTAGACTTTCATGAGATGGATTTTGGATCAATTGAGCTTTAGCTCTAGTCATGATACCAGTTTGTACATCTCCAATGATTTTATCAGTTGGATGACTTGAAGCATGTTTGAATTTTGTTGAGACTCTTGCCTCACTTAAGCTACTTTCATGATTTGTGTCATCATGCCCAGTATCTTTATCAACATTATTATGGGATTCATCATTTCTCTCATTTTCATCATAACTTGTATGATCATTCTCAGGAAATGGTTGTGGCCCTGTAGGATAGGTCATAAAGTGATTTTTGTCATAAGGATCAGATTCATCAAAGTTCACATGTATGGATTCAATGACGGTTAATTCTCTTTTGTTAAACACCCTGTAGGCTCTGCTGTGATTGGAATATCCAAGAAAGATTCCTTCATCACTTTTGGAATCAAATTTTCCACGTTGATTCCTATCCTTGAGGATGAAACATTTACACCTAAAAACTCGAAAGTAAGAAATGTTTGGCTTTTTGCCATTCCAAAGTTCATAGGGTGTCAGCTTGAGCAGAGGTCTTAAAAACACTCTGTTTGATACATAGCATGCTGTATTCACAGCCTCTCCCCAGAAGGATTTAGGAAGTTGATATTCATTCAACATTGTTCTAGCCATTTCTTGAATGACTCTGTTTTTTCTTTCCACAACTCCACTTTGTTGTGGAGTTTTTGGTGCAGAGAAATCATGAGTGTACCCTTGATCATCACAAAAATTTGTGAAGTTTGAATCCTCAAATTCCATCCCATGATCACTGTGAACCTTCACAATTTTTCTTCCTTTTTCATTTTCCAATATTTTGACTAGAGGGACAAAGAATTTGAACACCTCATTTTTGTGTGCTAAGAACAGGACCCACATGTATAGTGTATAATCATCAACAATAACCATTGTATATTTCTTTTTTCCCAGAGATTCAGTTCTCATAGGTCCAAAAAGATCAATGTGAACTAGTTCAAGAGGTTGATCAGATGTAACACTTGGTTTTGATTTGAATGAAGTCCTGATTTGTTCACCCATTTGACAAGCATCACAGACTTTGTTTTTAACAAAGTTTACATTTGGCAGACTCTCACAAGATCTTTCAAGGAAAGGTGTGAGATTAGTTCCATATTAGCATGTCCCAACCGTCTATGCCACAGTTGAGTGGTGTCATCAATAGCAACTAGACATTCCACATTTTGCTTAGCAAGATCAGTTAGAGTGAAGCAGTAAATGTTTCTTTCTCTTTTAGCTGTAAAGACAACTTTTTGGTTCTTTGAAACCATGCATTGTTGATGCGGAGAAATTGACATCAAAGCCACCATCGCATAATTGACTAATACTGATTAGATTGTGCTCTAACCCAGTCACAAGAAATACTTTTTCAATACAGATACCATTTAAGATACCAATAGTTCCTTCACCAACAATTTTACCTTTTGTGTTGTCGGCGAAGAGAACATTTCCTCCTTCAGTATCTTGGATCTTGATGAAGCATGACCTGTCTCCGGTCATGTAACGAGAACATCCACTGTCCATGATCCATTTGCCTTCCTTTTGATTTTCCTGCAATAACTTTAGGTCCCCTAGATGATGAGGGTCCTTCATTGTTAGACTTATGCTGAGGAATTTTGGGCTTCCATACCCAAGTACCAGGCCTTTTACATTTCGAATTTCTTTTGAAGTAGCAATCATTTATAGTGTGACCAATTTTGTTACATGAGTAACATCTCAGCATTTTCTTCTTCAAGCAGTCGTACGGTTTATCGATTCTGATTTTTAAAAACCTTTTCAAATCTTGATTTTCCCTTTTTGCCTCCTTAAGAGACTCAGACAACATTTTAAAATTTCTTTCCAGCTCTTGTCGGCTAAGGGGCTTTCGAAACTTGTGAATACTTAATTCATAATTGAGACTAAAAATTCTATCCACAAGTTTTGAATTTTCAACTTTTATCTCTTTAAGTTCTGTGACAAGTGATTTCAAATTCTTTTCAAGTTCTTGTTTCTCATTCTCACTTTTTAAAAGACTTCTTTCAAGAAAATCAATTCTAGCACTGAGGATTCCAGGATTTTCAAATTCCTCAGGTTCCGATTCAGAACCATAGGAGACTTCAGATGGAGCTTTAGAAGATACCTGAGATTTTGCCATTAATCCATGGTGATTCTTTTCCTTATTCTTCTTTCTTTTTCTTGAGATGGGCCCCCTTTTTTTGTTGAGTGCTTCCAACCCTTTTTTACTTCGCCAGGCTTCATCTTCATCATAATCTGTAAGGCTGCAAAGACATTCATTACAATTAGGTGTTTTAAGAGAGAGCTTGACTCGGTCATGGTGTGCATTTTGCAGACTTCTCCAAACATCATAGGCCGTAGCACAGCTTTTGGCACTCATTTGTTTGTCACGGCTGAGTGAACTTATTAGGATAGGCTTAGATCTGGCATTTAAGGACAAGATCTCTTTTTCATCTTGCAGATATTCATATGATCTTGTTGGGACACTGGTTCCAGGTTCCATTCTTAGAAGAATCACACTTTTTTTTACTGTGATTTCCCATAAGTCAAAGCTTATGGCTGTTAGATATTCTTCTATATCCGTTTTCCAGGATAGAAAGTTTCCTTCATTGAGACGTGGTGGATCAAGATTGATTGTTGTTTTCCACAACATTTTCATTGGATCTTTAACTTTTGGCTTGTTAAGGCAAAAAAGAACGAGTACCAGCTCTGGTACCACTTGTTAACTTACAGGTTCCAGATGAACAACTGATTTCAATATCAGTAACAGAGCTTTGAACAATCAAAGTTTTATACCAGAAGGAACAGAGTACGTAGTGCAAGCACAAGTAAAGCAACACAAGATATTTATAGAGATTGGCTCACCACAATTGTGAAAACACAAATTGGGCAAGTTAGTCCTCTACCTAAGTTTGTTAAGCTTAGGATTTTAAATGGAGTTTCATTAAGAGCAAGATCAAGTGAAGCCTATGTAACAAAGACTATGGCTTCAGAACTTGATCCAAGGTACAAGATACAAAGAGCTGAAAGCAAGAAGTGAACCTATGTAACAAAGACTGCTTCAATCAGGCCAGCAAGCTGAAAGCAAGGTAGGAACCTATGTAACGACTATGGTTCCACCAGGCCAGCAATCAAAGGGCTATAAAATTCACTATGAGAAATCAAAGGAAAGCTCTATGTGAATTTCTCAAAAGACAGCTCTTTTCAATGTGTATCTTATGAACCTATTTATAGATCTTCACGGATGACCGTTGTAGTCTCCAACGATTATTTTTGCACAGATTTCAAAAAGTCTACAACTTTTGAAATTGTTACTTGTTGACTTTCAATTCCCCTACAAAACAAACATTTATTAGGTATCAACAAAAAAAACCACTCTTAATTCCGCTAACAGTATATATAGCAGCATCCGTGTTCCTTAATTCAGACATTGTACAGCCAGGATTTCTGACTTCTGGCATCTTCCATTTATTATCCTAATTAACCCTCCATAGAAAGCCGACTGACTTAGAGTCTTCACTACACATTCAATGGGAAATTAAATTGATGGACCAGCCCCCCACCGGTGCATCAACACATTCAATGGGAAATTAAATTGATGGACCAGCCCCCCACCGGTGCATCAATCATTAATGTACTAAAAGGTATAATTTAGCTGAATTTTTTTTTTTAGATAATCATAATTTTTTTATTGATAAAAATAAAATTACGTAAATCCATAATTTCAGAAGACTAATAATCCGATTGGACCATCAAGTCAAGACTGAAAAATAAACTACAATTAGACTTAGCTCCATATCTCTGTGAAAATTAAAAATCTCCTCTAAATTAAACAGAAGATGAAAAATAATTGAAGAATGGGTTGGAGTTTACGTACTGAAATAATTTATTTTTCTTTAGACTGTACCATTCTCTAATATTTCCGAAAGTATTAGTCAATATTTTACATGCATTCATGAAAGCCATATAAGATGGTTCAGTCGTTCAGCTTATAAAGTCAATGTCTTTAAAGTTTTATATATAGTGGGAAATTTAATGCATAAGAGGGAAAAGAAGAAAAAAAATTCATATTGATGCTCTTGCATACTTGCATTGATTGTTTTGAATAGAGACAAACTAAAAAGCACATAACATTTATCTTTTTTGCAAGATTAGTGTGAAAGAGTTAATTTGAAATATTTGATATCATATTAAAAGAAAATTTTATTCCACGATTCAATCGAATCAAATTAAATTAAATTTAAATGTTTTGGCCAAAAGAGGTTCAGGTTAGAATTATTCCGGCAAAAATTATTATTTTTTTATTTATGCGTGTCTTGTTCTGGAATTAATAAGATGAGTCGGGCCAGTTTAAGGGACACTCGAATTCAAGTTCAAATATCTTTACCCAGACTTTGAATTTCTTTATACGCCGATTTTTGAGCCAAATGAATCCATGATGCACAAATGGTAAAATATATTCAGCATCAAATCAGAGACTAAATATTAAGCTTAAGTTATGTTCAAATCCGCCTCAATTATATTCTTTTTTTTTTTTAAATGTATTTAGTATGACATCTATTCATAGAGCAATTCAGAAACTTAATATTAAGCTTAAGTTATTTCACTAATATTGATCGCATACTTTATGAAAAGATCAACCATGAATCATTATTTCAGCCAATACTTTTGCATTCTTCCAATAATCAGGCCCTAATTTTTCTATAAGTTTTGTATGAATTAGTTGAAAGAGAAAAATGCATTTTTCAATCCCATGATTTTCAAAAGTGATTTTTTTAGTCCCATACTATTTAACTTTGATCATTTTAAAGACATCTGTTAGTTTTTGGATGGAAGATGTCCTTTGACCGTTAAAATGATCTTTGAATTTCATTTCTTCTTTTTTCTTTTATTCTTATAACCTTTTCTTCCACTTTTTGTTTCCTTTTCATTTTTTTGTGTTTTTTTAAGTTTTATAAATACACAACTTTTATAAATATATAACATTTAATATATTAAATTTTGAAATAAAAATAAAAAATATTTTTAAAAACTCTATATATTTTTTTATTTTTTAAGTTTTATAAATACACACATTATAAATATTAGAAAACATATGAGTTTTAACAATATATATATTTTTTTATTTCTAAATTCAATGTAGTAAATTTAGAAATAAAAATATAAAATAAAATATATTATAATATTTCTTTTCATATTTTTTTAAGTTTCATAAATTGGCAGTTAGGCACACAACATTATAAATAGAACATATTTGATAAAAGAAATTTTTATAATTTTTTTTGTGTACATAAATTTTTTGTACGGAAAATCCTAAATAACTCCCCCACCCATTGGTCCAATTTCCTTCAACTCCCCCATTTTTATTCTCTCCCCACTAACTCCCCAACATACTTTATAAATCTCCCTTTACTCCCTATTTTGGCTGAATTTACGAAGATGCCCTTCAAGCTTATTAATTTTCCTCACAAACACTTCTAATTCCTTAATTAAATCAAAACCCCACACGCTCCAAATAACCGACGACTCGCAATAACCGGCGACGGACTCTGCATTTCCCGGCGACCGGACGTTAAGTGACATTTGAGCGAAATAATCGACGTTGGTGGCTGGGGTAGGGTTTGTTGCAGGAGGTTTGTGGCCGGACTCAGCATTTGAAGGAGGTGTTTTGCCGGACGGAATTTTGCCGCAGTAGGGTCGCCGGCATTGAGGTCTGAAATATCAGAAAGAACGTTTTCAAGCGACGACGAGGGCGAGGACCACGAAAACTTAGATAATTTCCGCCAAAATTTTCGGCGTTTTTCATCAGTTTGCTCCAATATGAAATTGAGCGCATTAGGTTAAGTATTAGGTAATTTTGGTACAGGAAAAAGGTTGGGTTTTCATATAATTTGAATGTCCTGGTGTATTTGGGCGTTGATTGAACAGAAATGCTGAAAAATTTGATGTATGTTGATTGAATATAAAAGCCTTAGCTTTTCGTCCCCACATTGTGCTTCATATGATATTCCAGAATTTAGGCATCTTGTTATACCAATTTTGTACATGGAATTGTCCTTTAGATGAATTATTTGAAATGCCCTGAATTCTGTGAAGGTTCCTTCTCCCATGAATGCAATTGTTTATTAGTTGTTTGTTTGAAATTGAATGTCCTACATTGTTATGAACTGTGTTTTGTTATATTTGGCAGTAATGGACCGCTTTCAAACCCGTTGTTCCCCCGTGGCATTCTGCAAAGAAATGGAAAATCTTCGGGTTTTAATGAGGCCCGTACACCATGAGGCCATTTCTAGATTACCATTTGGATGTTTCTTGGACATGCCGTTTGCATATGCATCCCATTCCAGACTGAAGCTCTTGATATCCCGATTCGACGTGCAAACCTGTTCTGTGGTTGTGGAGCAAGATATCGATGTTCCATTCACCAATACCGAATTCTGTATAGTTAATGGGCTGCGGCATTATGGTTTGAGCGTTGATTTACACTCGAAGCTGCCATCATCGACACTTGAAGAATTTTTTGGTAACGATCCATTGAAGTGTAAGAAGGAAATAATTGCAAAAATGATGAAAGAGCTGGTCCAGAGTACAGATAAGGATGATGTGGAAGATCTTTGCTGGCTGTATATACTATTTGTATTCTCGACATTGTTGTTTCCTCAGAGCTCAGGTACTATTCCTAGAGGACTCTTTTGCTATGTGGATGACCTGTCTTGCATTGAAGAGTATGCAAGGGGTGTGGCTGTTTATAAGTTTTTGGTGGGAGCAATGAGTCATTATCTGAACAATAATGCAGCCTACGTCAACGGTTTCGTGGCTGGTTTCAAGGTATTAAGATCTATAGTATATGTTGTTTTCTATTATAAGTATAGTTCTGTTAAATAATTGAATACTGAATATGTGTTATGTTTAATGAAATAGGCTTGGTTTTACGAGCATTTTTCTACGCGTGACTATCCTACCACGCTGAGGGTATTTCCGAGATTTTTTAGATGGCAAGCACAAGAATCCAATTTGTCTAGCAACTTTGAAAGAGGCCAGGTTGCACTGAATGGCATCCAGAGGATTGAGGTAACTTATTTAACATTTTAACTTTACTATTCTGAGTCTATTATTAATAACAAATTTTTTGGTTATCATCTGCAGCTTGTGGACATTGTTGTAACTCAGCCGAGGGAGTTGCAACTGTTCCAACCTCCCACATTAAACACTAATATTGAATCGGGGACTATATCTTTACTGAGGAAAATTGTTGCGAATCAACGAAGAGAGTTAAAGTTGTTGGGAAAATTGTTAAAGAAGGGTGTAGAGGATGTAGAGGTTGGAGATTCTGAAAATGAGGAGATTTCGGCAGAGGAGAATGACAACGAAGATGGAGAGGGGCATGCTGAAGACAGTGAGGATAACCTGACTGTCGGGGCGGAGGGTGAACGGGAGAGTGACATTGAGAGTGAGAGTGATGGGCTGATAGGTGAAAAGGTTCAAGAGGAACAGGATAATAAAAGTCCTGAAAATGCTGCAGTTAATGAGATGGTGGGGGTGGATTCTGAACAAGATGTTGAGAACAATGGGGAGGTTGCAGATGAGAAGGAAAGTAAAAAGGTCGAGGAAAGTGAGAAGAATGAGGAGCAGGTAGATGTGGCTGTTATATTAACTGGTTTGCAAGAGAAAGAGGTGGAGAATGATGTGGAGGAGAAAGAAACCAAAGATGAAGGTGTTTTGGAGACTGGAGAGTATGTTGCGGAGTCGACATTGATTGAGGATAAAGTAGTGAAGGCTGAAGAGGATCATGACTGTGAGTTCATTTATGCCAGTGGTTCCGATTCGAACAATTCACGTGCTAAGCGGAGAATGAAGAGATTTGATGATACCATTAGCTCCCTTATCGCTAGCTCCACTGTTATTGATGTCAGAGAGAGGGCTGATAGGAAAAAGAAATGAAAATCCCCCGACTTCGTTACACCTCCGTCGTCTACGGTCCCGAAGACAAAGAAGAAGGTAATATATCATATTTTCAGTTAATTATAATCAATGTCAGTTAGTTATATGATAATATTACAATCTGTAAATTTACATTCTTGTGTTGTAAAGGTGAAAACCCTTATGGATGACTGCATTAAATATGTTGGGAGGTTAGATTACCCTGGACGGGAGGATCTTACTACAAAAGAGTGCAAATTGATCGATGGATTCATCCGGGGTGAGTCTGGTGGGGAGGATGTGATTGTTGTTTACAGAGGGGTTGAAGAGGAAGTCCATAATTATGACATTTACAGACTACTTTGGGGCTACGAGATGATGCAAAAGGTATTTGAGTGTTATGCTCAGATGCTGAACAGCAGGAAGAATTCGACAAAAATTTGGGTGATGTCAGCTCACGAGACAACCGAGATATTGAAGGGCCTGCACGGCCAAAAGTTCATTAAGGGTTCAAAGAAGAGATTGCATCGTGTGGATATGGGAGAGCTTGATGCATTCTTCCAAGCCAGTGTCACGGGGAGTGTGCGTATGTATCTTGATCGTTTGAATCTCGATGTGTTGACAGGATACCGTTACATCATCTTCCTGTTAAATACGAAATTTCATTGGCATATGGCGGTCCTGGACACTGAAAGGAAGGTATTCACACGTTTAAACTCAATGTTATCTGCGATCGCAACTGGGCAGGCGAAAACATGGGCAAAGTTCATCCGAATGTACCTGTTTAATGTGCACAATTATGAGCTCCTGAGTGATGACGTTCAAGGTCAGGTCTATCCCCAATAAGATCCCGGCAGCCTTGATTGCGGTGCCTTTTTCTGCCTGTTTGCCGAATGCTTTTCTAGGGATGATCCTACGTTTTGGAGGGAGATGCCGAATGTGAAGATGCCGTATTACCGGGCTCATCTGGCTGCTACGATATTGAGTGAAGCAAAGATCCTATGTTGATTTGTGTAGGAAACATTTGTTTAATTTCTAGATAATTTCTGTTTTTTTTTTTTTTTGTTAGTTTTTCCGTTATGTTGTAGTGACGGGACCTAATTTTTTAGTGTTGGCCCTTGAATACTTTGTAGCCTGCTGCACATATTAATGCATTATAGTATCACACGGCGTACCATTCGTACTAATTCAGTAATTGTACATATCCTTTGTTGCGATGACACATCTTTCTTCATCTCGTATACACTTGTGAATATGTTCGTACATAAATGGCCGAATACGGCATCTAATCGGCCATATCTCGTGTAATTTCTGGAAGACAATCCCGTATAAACTTATGAATATGTTCGTACATAAATGGCCGAATGCCGCATCTAATCAGCCATATCTCGTATAATTTCTTGAGAAGTTCCGCGTATAAACTTCTATCAACCCCCCGTAAGCCTGAATTACACAACTTTTAGTCGTATAAGTGGTTATTGTTGGTAGAACAAGGTGACATAATTACATTGCATGTAATATAAGATCCCATAATAGCATTGATGTCTCAATTGCTACATGGCACCACCACATATATGTTACTCTAGTATGTATCACTTGGTGCAATGTCCCAAACGCTTCAATTAATGAATCTCATTTAGTACGTATAGCACATAATAATGCATTATAGTAACACACGGCATACCATTAGTACTAATTCAGTAATTGTACGTATCCTTTGTTGCGATGACACATCTTTCTCCATCTCGTATACACTTGTGAATATGTTCGTACATAAATGGCCGAATGCCGCATCTAATCGGCCATATCTCGTGTAATTTCTGGAAGACAATCTCGTATAAACTTATGAATATGTTCGTACATAAATGGCCGAATACTGCATCTAATCGGCCATATCTCGTATAATTTCTTGAGAAGTTCCGCGTATAAACTTCTATCAACCCCCCGTAAGCCTGAACTACACAACTTTTAGTCGTATAAGTGGTCATTGTTGGTAGAACAAGGTGACATAATTACATTGCATGTAATATAAGATCCCATAATAGATTTGTGTCTCAATTGCTACATGGCACTACCACATATATGTTATTCTAGTATGTATCACTTAGTGCAATGTCCCAAGCGCTTCAATTAATGAATCTCATTTAGTACGTATAGCACATAATAATGCATTATAGTATCACATGGCATACCATTCGTACTAATTCAGTAATTGTACGTATCCTTTGTTGCGATGACACATCTTTCTTCATCTCGTATACACTTGTGAATATGTTCGTACATAAATGGCCGAATGCCGCATCTAATCGGCCATATCTCGTGTAATTTCTGGAAGACAATCTCGTATAAACTTATGAATATGTTCGTACATAAATGGCCGAATGCCGCATCTAATCAGCCATATCTTGTATAATTTCTTGAGAAGTTCCGCGTATAAACTTCTATCAACACCCCGTAAGCCTGAATTACACAACTTTTAGTCGTATAAGTGGTCATTGTTGGTAGAACAAGGTGACATAATTACATTGCATGTAATATAAGATCCCATAATAGCATTTGTGTCTCAATTGCTACATGGCACCACCACATATATGTTACTCTAGTATGTATCACTTGGTGCAATGTCCCAAACGCTTCAATTAATGAATCTCATTTAGTACGTATAGCACATAATAATGCATTACAGTATCACACGGCATACCATTAGTACTAATTCAGTAATTGTACGTATCCTTTGTTGCGATGACACATCTTTCTTCATCTCGTATACATTTGTGAATATGTTCGTACATAAATGGCCGAATGCCACATCTAATCGGCCATATCTCGTGTAATTTCTGGAAGACAATCTCGTATAAACTTATGAATATGTTCGTACATAAATGGCTGAATACCGCATCTAATCGGCCATATCTCGTATAATTTCTTGAGAAGTTCCGCGTATAAACTTCTATCAACCCCCCGTAAGCCTGAATTACACAACTTTTAGTCGTATAAGTGGTCATTGTTGGTAGAACAAGGTGACATAATTACATTGCATGTAATATAAGATCCCATAATAGATTTGTGTCTCAATTGCTACATGGCACCACCACATAAATGTTATTCTAGTATGTATCACTTAGTGCAATGTCCCAAACGCTTCAATTAATGAATCTCATTTAGTACGTATAGCAAATAATAATGCATTATAGTATCACATGCCATACCATTCGTACTAATTCAGTAGTTGTACGTATCCTTTGTTGCGATGACACATCTTTCTTCATCTCGTATACACTTGTGAATATGTTCGTACATAAATGGCCGAATGCCGCATCTAATCGGCCATATCTCGTGTAATTTCTGGAAGACAATCTCGTATAAACTTATGAATATGTTCGTACATAAATGGCCGAATGCCGCATCTAATCAACCATATCTCGTATAATTTCTTGAGAAGTTCCGCGTATAAACTTCTATCAACACCCCGTAAGCCTGAATTACACAACTTTTAGTCGTATAAGTGGTCATTGTTGGTAGAACAAGGTGACATAATTACATTGCATGTAATATAAGATCCCATAATAGCATTTGTGTCTCAATTGCTACATGGCACCACCACATATATGTTACTCTAGTATGTATCACTTGGTGCAATGTCCCAAACGCTTCAATTAATGAATCTCATTTAGTACGTATAGCACATAATAATGCATTATAGTATCACACGGCATACCATTAGTACTAATTCAGTAATTGTACGTATCCTTTGTTGCGATGACACATCTTTCTTCATCTCGTATACACTTGTGAATATGTTCGTACATAAATGGCTGAATGCCGCATCTAATCGGCCATATCTCGTGTAATTTCTGGAAGACAATCTCGTATAAACTTATGAATATGTTCGTACATAAATGGCCGAATACCGCATCTAATCGGCCATATCTCGTATAATTTCTTGAGAAGTTCAGCGTATAAACTTCTATCAACCCCCCGTAAGCCTGAATTACACAACTTTTAGTCGTACAAGTGGTCATTGTTGGTAGAACAAGGTGATATAATTACATTGCATGTAATATAAGATCCCATAATAGATTTGTGTCTCAATTGCTACATGGCACCACCACATATATGTTATTCTAGTATGTATCACTTAGTGCAATGTCCCAAACGCTTCAATTAATGAATCTCATTTAGTACGTATAGCACATAATAATGCATTATAGTATCACATGCCATACCATTCGTACTAATTCAGTAATTGTACGTATCCTTTGTTGCGATGACACATCTTTCTTCATCTCGTATACACTTGTGAATATGTTCGTACAAAAATGGCTGAATGCCGCATCTAATCGGCCATATCTCATGTAATTTCTGGAAGATAATCTCCTATAAACTTATGAATATGTTCGTACATAAATGGCCGAATACCGCATCTAATCGGTCATATCTCGTATAATTTCTTGAGAAGTTCCACGTATAAACTTCTATCAACCCCCCGTAAGCCTGAATTACATAACTTTTAGTCGTATAAGTGGTCATTGTTGGTAGAACAAGGTGACATAATTACATTGCATGTAATATAAGATCCCATAATAGCATTTGTGTCTCAATTGCTACATGGCACCACCACATATATGTTACTCTAGTATGTATCACTTGGTGCAATGTCCCAAACGCTTCAATTAATGAATCTCATTTAGTACGTATAGCACATAATAATGCATTATAGTATCACACGGCATACCATTAGTACTAATTCAGTAATTGTACGTATCCTTTGTTGCGATGACACATCTTTCTTCATCTCGTATACACTTGTGAATATGTTCGTACATAAATGGCTGAATGCCGCATCTAATCGGCCATATCTCGTGTAATTTCTGGAAGACAATCTCGTATAAACTTATGAATATGTTCGTACATAAATGGCCGAATACCGCATCTAATCGGCCATATCTCGTATAATTTCTTGAGAAGTTCCGCGTATAAACTTCTATCAACACCCCGTAAGCCTGAATTACACAACTTTTAGTCGTATAAGTGGTCATTGTTGGTAGAACAAGGTGACATAATTACATTGCATGTAATATAAGATCCCATAATAGATTTGTGTCTCAATTGCTACATGGCACTACCACATATATGTTATTCTAGTATGTATCACTTAGTGCAATGTCCCAAACGCTTCAATTAATGAATCTCATTTAGTACGTATAGCACATAATAATGCATTATAGTATCACATGGCATACCATTCGTACTAATTCAGTAATTGTACGTATCCTTTGTTGCGATGACACATCTTTCTTCATCTCGTATACACTTGTGAATATGTTCGTACATAAATGGCCGAATGCCGCATCTAATCGGCCATATCTCGTGTAATTTCTGGAAGACAATCTCGTATAAACTTATGAATATGTTCGTACATAAATGGCCGAATGCCGCATCTAATCAACCATATCTCGTATAATTTCTTGAGAAGTTCCGCGTATAAACTTCTATCAACACCCCGTAAGCCTGAATTACACAACTTTTAGTCGTATAAGTGGTCATTGTTGGTAGAACAAGGTGACATAATTACATTGCATGTAATATAAGATCCCATAATAGCATTTGTGTCTCAATTGCTACATGGCACCACCACATATATGTTACTCTAGTATGTATCACTTGGTGCAATGTCCCAAACGCTTCAATTAATGAATCTCATTTAGTACGTATAGCACATAATAATGCATTATAGTATCACACGGCATACCATTAGTACTAATTCAGTAATTGTACGTATCCTTTGTTGCGATGACACATCTTTCTTCATCTCGTATACACTTGTGAATATGTTCGTACATAAATGGCTGAATGCCGCATCTAATCGGCCATATCTCGTGTAATTTCTGGAAGACAATCTCGTATAAACTTATGAATATGTTCGTACATAAATGGCCGAATACCGCATCTAATCGGCCATATCTCGTATAATTTCTTGAGAAGTTCAGCGTATAAACTTCTATCAACCCCCCGTAAGCCTGAATTACACAACTTTTAGTCGTACAAGTGGTCATTGTTGGTAGAACAAGGTGATATAATTACATTGCATGTAATATAAGATCCCATAATAGATTTGTGTCTCAATTGCTACATGGCACCACCACATATATGTTATTCTAGTATGTATCACTTAGTGCAATGTCCCAAACGCTTCAATTAATGAATCTCATTTAGTACGTATAGCACATAATAATGCATTATAGTATCACATGCCATACCATTCGTACTAATTCAGTAATTGTACGTATCCTTTGTTGCGATGACACATCTTTCTTCATCTCGTATACACTTGTGAATATGTTCGTACAAAAATGGCTGAATGCCGCATCTAATCGGCCATATCTCATGTAATTTCTGGAAGATAATCTCCTATAAACTTATGAATATGTTCGTACATAAATGGCCGAATACCGCATCTAATCGGTCATATCTCGTATAATTTCTTGAGAAGTTCCACGTATAAACTTCTATCAACCCCCCGTAAGCCTGAATTACATAACTTTTAGTCGTATAAGTGGTCATTGTTGGTAGAACAAGGTGACATAATTACATTGCATGTAATATAAGATCCCATAATAGCATTTGTGTCTCAATTGCTACATGGCACCACCACATATATGTTACTCTAGTATGTATCACTTGGTGCAATGTCCCAAACGCTTCAATTAATGAATCTCATTTAGTACGTATAGCACATAATAATGCATTATAGTATCACACGGCATACCATTAGTACTAATTCAGTAATTGTACGTATCCTTTGTTGCGATGACACATCTTTCTTCATCTCGTATACACTTGTGAATATGTTCGTACATAAATGGCTGAATGCCGCATCTAATCGGCCATATCTCGTGTAATTTCTGGAAGACAATCTCGTATAAACTTATGAATATGTTCGTACATAAATGGCCGAATACCGCATCTAATCGGCCATATCTCGTATAATTTCTTGAGAAGTTCCGCGTATAAACTTCTATCAACCCCCCGTAAGCCTGAATTACACAACTTTTAGTCGTATAAGTGGTCATTGTTGGTAGAACAAGGTGACATAATTACATTGCATGTAATATAAGATCCCATAATAGATTTGTGTCTCAATTGCTACATGGCACTACCACATATATGTTATTCTAGTATGTATCACTTAGTGCAATGTCCCAAACGCTTCAATTAATGAATCTCATTTAGTACGTATAGCACATAATAATGCATTATAGTATCACATGGCATACCATTCGTACTAATTCAGTAATTGTACGTATCCTTTGTTGCGATGACACATCTTTCTTCATCTCGTATACACTTGTGAATATGTTCGTACATAAATGGCCGAATGCCGCATCTAATCGGCCATATCTCGTGTAATTTCTGGAAGACAATCTCGTATAAACTTATGAATATGTTCGTACATAAATGGCCGAATGCCGCATCTAATCAGCCATATCTCGTATAATTTCTTGAGAAGTTCCGCGTATAAACTTCTATCAACACCCCGTAAGCCTGAATTACACAACTTTTAGTCGTATAAGTGGTCATTGTTGGTAGAACAAGGTGACATAATTACATTGCATGTAATATAAGATCCCATAATAGCATTTGTGTCTCAATTGCTACATGGCACCACCACATATATGTTACTCTAGTATGTATCACTTGGTGCAATGTCCCAAACGCTTCAATTAATGAATCTCATTTAGTACGTATAGCACATAATAATGCATTATAGTATCACACGGCATACCATTAGTACTAATTCAGTAATTGTACGTATCCTTTGTTGCGATGACACATCTTTCTTCATCTCGTATACACTTGTGAATATGTTCGTACATAAATGGCTGAATGCCGCATCTAATCGGCCATATCTCGTGTAATTTCTGGAAGACAATCTCGTATAAACTTATGAATATGTTCGTACATAAATGGCCGAATACCGCATCTAATCGGCCATATCTCGTATAATTTCTTGAGAAGTTCAGCGTATAAACTTCTATCAACCCCCCGTAAGCCTGAATTACACAACTTTTAGTCGTACAAGTGGTCATTGTTGGTAGAACAAGGTGATATAATTACATTGCATGTAATATAAGATCCCATAATAGATTTGTGTCTCAATTGCTACATGGCACCACCACATATATGTTATTCTAGTATGTATCACTTAGTGCAATGTCCCAAACGCTTCAATTAATGAATCTCATTTAGTACGTATAGCACATAATAATGCATTATAGTATCACATGCCATACCATTCGTACTAATTCAGTAATTGTACGTATCCTTTGTTGCGATGACACATCTTTCTTCATCTCGTATACACTTGTGAATATGTTCGTACAAAAATGGCTGAATGCCGCATCTAATCGGCCATATCTCATGTAATTTCTGGAAGATAATCTCCTATAAACTTATGAATATGTTCGTACATAAATGGCCGAATACCGCATCTAATCGGTCATATCTCGTATAATTTCTTGAGAAGTTCCACGTATAAACTTCTATCAACCCCCCGTAAGCCTGAATTACATAACTTTTAGTCGTATAAGTGGTCATTGTTGGTAGAACAAGGTGACATAATTACATTGCATGTAATAAAAGATCCCATAATAGCATTTGTGTCTCAATTGCTACATGGCACCACCACATATATGTTACTTTAGTATGTATCACTTGGTGCAATGTCCCAAACGCTTCAATTAATGAATCTCATTTAGTACGTATAGCACATAATAATGCATTATAGTATCACACGGCATACCATTAGTACTAATTCAGTAATTGTACGTATCCTTTGTTGCGATGACACATCTTTCTTCATCTCGTATACACTTGTGAATATGTTCGTACATAAATGGCTGAATGCCGCATCTAATCGGCCATATCTCGTGTAATTTCTGGAAGACAATCTCGTATAAACTTATGAATATGTTCGTACATAAATGGCCGAATACCGCATCTAATCGGCCATATCTCGTATAATTTCTTGAGAAGTTCCGCGTATAAACTTCTATCAACCCCCCGTAAGCCTGAATTACACAACTTTTAGTCGTATAAGTGGTCATTGTTGGTAGAACAAGGTGACATAATTACATTGCATGTAATATAAGATCCCATAATAGATTTGTGTCTCAATTGCTACATGGCACTACCACATATATGTTATTCTAGTATGTATCACTTAGTGCAATGTCCCAAACGCTTCAATTAATGAATCTCATTTAGTACGTATAGCACATAATAATGCATTATAGTATCACATGGCATACCATTCGTACTAATTCAGTAATTGTACGTATCCTTTGTTGCGATGACACATCTTTCTTCATCTCGTATACACTTGTGAATATGTTCGTACATAAATGGCCGAATGCCGCATCTAATCGGCCATATCTCGTGTAATTTCTGGAAGACAATCTCGTATAAACTTATGAATATGTTCGTACATAAATGGCCGAATGCCGCATCTAATCAGCCATATCTCGTATAATTTCTTGAGAAGTTCCGCGTATAAACTTCTATCAACACCCCGTAAGCCTGAATTACACAACTTTTAGTCGTATAAGTGGTCATTGTTGGTAGAACAAGGTGACATAATTACATTGCATGTAATATAAGATCCCATAATAGCATTTGTGTCTCAATTGCTACATGGCACCACCACATATATGTTACTCTAGTATGTATCACTTGGTGCAATGTCCCAAACGCTTCAATTAATGAATCTCTTTTAGTACGTATAGCACATAATAATGCATTACAGTATCACACGGCATACCATTAGTACTAATTCAGTAATTGTACGTATCCTTTGTTGCGATGACACATCTTTCTTCATCTCGTATACATTTGTGAATATGTTCGTACATAAATGGCCGAATGCCGCATCTAATCGGCCATATCTCGTGTAATTTCTGGAAGACAATCTCGTGTAAACTTATGAATATGTTCGTACATAAATGGCCGAATACCGCATCTAATCGGCCATATCTCGTATAATTTCTTGAGAAGTTCCGCGTATAAACTTCTATCAACCCCCCGTAAGCCTGAATTACACAACTTTTAGTCGTATAAGTGGTCATTGTTGGTAGAACAAGGTGACATAATTACATTGCATGTAATATAAGATCCCATAATAGATTTGTGTCTCAATTGCTACATGGCACCACCACATAAATGTTATTCTAGTATGTATCACTTAGTGCAATGTCCCAAACGCTTCAATTAATGAATCTCATTTAGTACGTATAGCAAATAATAATGCATTATAGTATCACATGCCATACCATTCGTACTAATTCAGTAATTGTACGTATCCTTTGTTGCGATGACACATCTTTCTTCATCTCGTATACACTTGTGAATATGTTCGTACATAAATGGCCGAATGCCGCATCTAATCGGCCATATCTCGTGTAATTTCTGGAAGACAATCTCGTATAAACTTATGAATATGTTCGTACATAAATGGTCGAATGCCGCATCTAATCAACCATATCTCGTATAATTTCTTGAGAAGTTCCGCGTATAAACTTCTATCAACACCCCGTAAGCCTGAATTACACAACTTTTAGTCGTATAAGTGGTCATTGTTGGTAGAACAAGGTGACATAATTACATTGCATGTAATATAAGATCCCATAATAGCATTTGTGTCTCAATTGCTACATGGCACCACCACATATATGTTACTCTAGTATGTATCACTTGGTGCAATGTCCCAAACGCTTCAATTAATGAATCTCATTTAGTACGTATAGCACATAATAATGCATTACAGTATCACACGGCATACCATTAGTACTAATTCAGTAATTGTACGTATCCTTTGTTGCGATGACACATCTTTCTTCATCTCGTATACATTTGTGAATATGTTCGTACATAAATGGCCGAATGCCGCATCTAATCGGCCATATCTCGTGTAATTTCTGGAAGACAATCTCGTGTAAACTTATGAATATGTTCGTACATAAATGGCCGAATACCGCATCTAATCGGCCATATCTCGTATAATTTCTTGAGAAGTTCCGCGTATAAACTTCTATCAACCCCCCGCAAGCCTGAATTACACAACTTTTAGTCGTATAAGTGGTCATTGTTGGTAGAACAAGGTGACATAATTACATTGCATGTAATATAAGATCCCATAATAGATTTGTGTCTCAATTGCTACATGGCACCACCACATAAATGTTATTCTAGTATGTATCACTTAGTGCAATGTCCCAAACGCTTCAATTAATGAATCTCATTTAGTACGTATAGCAAATAATAATGCATTATAGTATCACATGCCATACCATTCGTACTAATTCAGTAATTGTACGTATCCTTTGTTGCGATGACACATCTTTCTTCATCTCGTATACACTTGTGAATATGTTCGTACATAAATGGCCGAATGCCGCATCTAATCGGCCATATCTCGTGTAATTTCTGGAAGACAATCTCGTATAAACTTATGAATATGTTCATACATAAATGGTCGAATGCCGCATCTAATCAACCATATCTCGTATAATTTCTTGAGAAGTTCCGCGTATAAACTTCTATCAACACCCCGTAAGCCTGAATTACACAACTTTTAGTCGTATAAGTGGTCATTGTTGGTAGAACAAGGTGACATAATTACATTGCATGTAATATAAGATCCCATAATAGCATTTGTGTCTCAATTGCTACATGGCACCACCACATATATGTTACTCTAATATGTATCACTTGGTGCAATGTCCCAAACGCTTCAATTAATGAATCTCATTTAGTACGTATAGCACATAATAATGCATTATAGTATCACACGGCATACCATTAGTACTAATTCAGTAATTGTACGTATCCTTTGTTGCGATGACACATCTTTCTTCATCTCGTATACACTTGTGAATATGTTCGTACATAAATGGCTGAATACCGCATCTAATCGGCCATATCTCGTGTAATTTCTGGAAGACAATCTCGTATAAACTTATGAAGATGTTCGTACATAAATGGCCGAATACCGCATCTAATCGGCCATATCTCGTATAATTTCTTGAGAAGTTCAGCGTATAAACTTCTATCAACCCCCCGTAAGCCTGAATTACACAACTTTTAGTCGTACAAGTGGTCATTGTTGGTAGAACAAGGTGATATAATTACATTGCATGTAATATAAGATCCCATAATAGATTTGTGTCTCAATTGCTACATGGCACCACCACATATATGTTATTCTAGTATGTATCACTTAGTGCAATGTCCCAAACGCTTCAATTAATGAATCTCATTTAGTACGTATAGCACATAATAATGCATTATAGTATCACATGCCATACCATTCGTACTAATTCAGTAATTGTACGTATCCTTTGTTGCGATGACACATCTTTCTTCATCTCGTATACACTTGTGAATATGTTCGTACAAAAATGGCTGAATGCCGCATCTAATCGGCCATATCTCATGTAATTTCTGGAAGATAATCTCCTATAAACTTATGAATATGTTCGTACATAAATGACCGAATACCGCATCTAATCGGTCATATCTCGTATAATTTCTTGAGAAGTTCCACGTATAAACTTCTATCAACCCCCCGTAAGCCTGAATTACATAACTTTTAGTCGTATAAGTGGTCATTGTTGGTAGAACAAGGTGACATAATTACATTGCATGTAATATAAGATCCCATAATAGCATTTGTGTCTCAATTGCTACATGGCACCACCACATATATGTTACTCTAGTATGTATCACTTAGTGCAATGTCCCAAACGCTTCAATTAATGAATCTCATTTAGTACGTATAGCAAATAATAATGCATTATAGTATCACATGCCATACGATTCGTACTAATTCAGTAATTGTACGTATCCTTTGTTGCGATGACACATCTTTCTTCATCTCGTATACACTTGTGAATATGTTCATACAAAAATGGCTGAATGCCGCATCTAATCGGCCATATCTCATGTAATTTCTGGAAGATAATCTCCTATAAACTTATGAATATGTTCGTACATAAATGGCCGAATACCGCATCTAATCGGTCATATCTCGTATAATTTCTTGAGAAGTTCCACGTATAAACTTCTATCAACCCCCCGTAAGCCTGAATTACATAACTTTTAGTCGTATAAGTGGTCATTGTTGGTAGAACAAGGTGACATAATTACAATGCATGTAATATAAGATCCCATAATAGCATTTGTGTCTCAATTGCTACATGGCACCACCACATATATGTTACTCTAGTATGTATCACTTGGTGCAATGTCCCAAACGCTTCAATTAATGAATCTCATTTAGTACGTATAGCACATAATAATGCATTACAGTATCACACGGCATACCATTAGTACTAATTCAGTAATTGTACGTATCCTTTGTTGCGATGACACATCTTTCTTCATCTCGTATACATTTGTGAATATGTTCGTACATAAATGGCCGAATGCCGCATCTAATCGGCCATATCTCGTGTAATTTCTGGAAGACAATCTCGTATAAACTTATGAATATGTTCGTACATAAATGGCCGAATACCGTATCTAATCGGCCATATCTCGTATAATTTCTTGAGAAGTTCCGCGTATAAACTTCTATCAACCCCCCGTAAGCCTGAATTACACAACTTTTAGTCGTATAAGTGGTCATTGTTGGTAGAACAAGGTGACATAATTACATTGCATGTAATATAAGATCCCATAATAGATTTGTGTCTCAATTGCTACATGGCACCACCACATATATGTTATTCTAGTATGTATCACTTAGTGCAATGTCCCAAACGCTTCAATTAATGAATCTCATTTAGTACGTATAGCAAATAATAATGCATTATAGTATCACATGCCATACCATTCGTACTAATTCAGTAATTGTACGTATCCTTTGTTGCGATGACACATCTTTCTTCATCTCGTATACACTTGTGAATATGTTCGTACATAAATGGCCGAATGCCGCATCTAATCGGCCATATCTCGTGTAATTTCTGGAAGACAATCTCGTATAAACTTATGAATATGTTCGTACATAAATGGCCGAATGCCGCATCTAATCAACCATATCTCGTATAATTTCTTGAGAAGTTCCGCGTATAAACTTCTATCAACACCCCGTAAGCCTGAATTACACAACTTTTAGTCGTATAAGTGGTCATTGTTGGTAGAACAAGGTGACATAATTACATTGCATGTAATATAAGATCCCATAATAGCATTTGTGTCTCAATTGCTACATGGCACCACCACATATATGTTACTCTAGTTTGTATCACTTGGTGCAATGTCCCAAACGCTTCAATTAATGAATCTCATTTAGTACGTATAGCACATAATAATGCATTATAGTATCACACGGCATACCATTAGTACTAATTCAGTAATTGTACGTATCCTTTGTTGCGATGACACATCTTTCTTCATCTCGTATACACTTGTGAATATGTTCGTACATAAATGGCTGAATGCCGCATCTAATCGGCCATATCTCGTGTAATTTCTGGAAGACAATCTCGTATAAACTTATGAATATGTTCGTACATAAATGGCCGAATACCGCATCTAATCGGCCATATCTCGTATAATTTCTTGAGAAGTTCAGCGTATAAACTTCTATCAACCCCCCGTAAGCCTGAATTACACAACTTTTAGTCGTACAAGTGGTCATTGTTGGTAGAACAAGGTGATATAATTACATTGCATGTAATATAAGATCCCATAATAGATTTGTGTCTCAATTGCTACATGGCACCACCACATATATGTTATTCTAGTATGTATCACTTAGTGCAATGTCCCAAACGCTTCAATTAATGAATCTCATTTAGTACGTATAGCACATAATAATGCATTATAGTATCACATGCCATACCATTCGTACTAATTCAGTAATTGTACGTATCCTTTGTTGCGATGACACATCTTTCTTCATCTCGTATACACTTGTGAATATGTTCGTACAAAAATGGCTGAATGCCGCATCTAATCGGCCATATCTCATGTAATTTCTGGAAGATAATCTCCTATAAACTTATGAATATGTTCGTACATAAATGGCCGAATACCGCATCTAATCGGTCATATCTCGTATAATTTCTTGAGAAGTTCCACGTATAAACTTCTATCAACCCCCCGTAAGCCTGAATTACATAACTTTTAGTCGTATAAGTGGTCATTGTTGGTAGAACAAGGTGACATAATTACATTGCATGTAATATAAGATCCCATAATAGATTTGTGTCTCAATTGCTACATGGCACCACCACATATATGTTACTCTAGTATGTATCACTTGGTGCAATGTACCAAACACTTCAATTAATGAATCTCATTTAGTACGTATAGCACATAATAATGCATTATAGTATCACACGACATACCATTCGTACTAATTTAGTAATTGTACGTATCCTTTGTTGCGATGACACATCTTTCTTCATCTCGTATACACTTGTGAATATGTTCGTACATAAATGGCCGAATGCCGCATCTAATCGGCCATATCTCGTGTAATTTCTGGAAGACAATCTCGTATAAACTTATGAATATGTTCGTATATAAATGGCCGAATGCCGCATCTAATTGTCCATATCTCGTATAATTTCTGGAAAACAATCTCGTATACACTTATCAATATGTTCGTACATAAATGACCGAATGCCGCATCTAATTGGCCATATCTCGTATAATTTCTGGAAGATAATCTCGTATACACTTATCAATATGTTGGCACATGCATCTAATTTGCCATATCTCGTATAATTTCTGGAAAACAATCTCGTACACACTTATTAATATGTTCGTACATAAATGGCCGAATGCCGCATCTAATTGGCCATATCTCGTATAATTTCTGGAAAAGTTTCGCGTACAAACTTATTAAAAAACAAGTTAATACAACAAACACAAGTCACCACAACAAACACAAGTCAATACATCAAACACAAGTCACCACAACTAAAAGAAAAACTACGAATGAATTTCAACAAACTAAGAATCAAGGGTCTCTTTGCAACCACAGCGATTATGACCCTTTCGCTTGCACCGTGAACATGTAATTGCTCTTTTGACAACCTGAGATGGTATTCTTTTTTGTCTCCTACGTCCGGGTTAAACTCTCACTTCGGGTGGATAAACAAATTGATCCTGTTCGTTTTCAACCAAAACCATCTCTCCACCTGTTGGCATGGGGTAGATAGGCAACCTGTACGCTTCTCTAAATATCGCAACAGAATACGCTTCGTCACAAAATTCATATAACGAAAATCCTTTGTCCTCAATACAAGCACAAGCATGCCTACAAGCTATTCTGAATATCTGCCACTGCTTACAAGTACATGTTCTTGTTTCTAAATCCACGGCATAAGTTGACTTACCCTCGGTAACTTCAAACAGAAATGGGCTTGCACGCTTTAAGGTCATTTTGCGACCCTCAATATAATTCTGCCTCAGTATCTCTTCTGGTTCAGGACATAGAAGTTCAATGTTGTATGTTTCTCCAAGATCGCGCCTATCCTTCATCATGGTCATTATTTGTACGCGTATCTGATCAACCATACCTAACATAGGTAGAACCCTTACATTAGTCACCCAGGCGTTCCAAGACTCCGCAACGTTGTTATTTATGACACCAAATCGTTCACCCGAAAAGAGAGAGTTCGCCCAATTCTGTGGCTCTGATTGCAGGATGAAGTCTTCTGCACGAGGCATAGCTTTCACAATCTCAGCCACATATTTTTGGTAGTCATTGAACGAGGTAGTGTACTCGGCTTTTTGGAACATAGATTCCCAATGTTTTTTGTTCTTGTAAGGATAGAATCTGAGAATCTGCAAAAAAAAAAAAAAAAAAGGATTACATAGGACAGAATAAATACTATATAAAGTTTGAGATTTCTGGAAAATAATCTCGTATACACTTATCAATATGTTCGTACATAAATGGTCAAATGCCGCATCTAATTAGCCATATCTCATATAATTTCTGGAAAAGTTCATGTTTCTTAATTAAAAATCAAGTCAATATAACAAACACAAGTTCATGTTCTGAATTAAATACTCATGTTAACAAATAAGTAAATCAAATAAGTATGATGTTTCTTACCTGAGTCCGAAAATTGTCAACCAAATGCCGTAGGCAATACGCATGGTGGCTGCCAGGAAACACTATTGGGATAGCCTTCCGTAGACCAGAATGTCTGTCCGAGAAAAATGTATACGATCTAAAACTGATTATGCCTCGTGTCTGACTCGCTAATGCTTCATGCAATTTCCAACAAAACCATTCCCAATTGGCATCGTTTTCAACGCTTACAACCGCATATGCGAGGGTGAAAAAACCATCATTGCCGTCCTTCGATACGGCAGACAAGAGACAACCTTTGAAGTTATTCTTGATGTGAGTTCCATCTAGAAAAATCAACTTCCGGCAACCTCTCAGAAAACCAACCAGACATGCATGAGAGCAAAGAAACAACCTCGTGAATTTTTTGCTATTATCCACCTCATAATCAACAAAACTCCCCGGATTTGTTTGTTTAACGGCATCACAATACCATCTCACTTGATCATACGATGCACCAACATACCCATGGATATCATACATAGCTATTTCTTTACCCTTCCACACCCGTTTGTAAGGGATTTCAACACCATAATCCCTTTCTAAATCGTCTTTCATTTCTTTAGGAGAATACTTGGGACAAGTTCTAACCTTATCTTTCACAAGGTTTGCAATCCAGTTAGCATCAGCTCTAGGATGACCCTTCGACATCAGAATACCCTCTCGACAAGTGTGCTGCAAGCAACATTTTTTTATTGCAAATTTTAAGTCTTTCTTGCCATAGGATGCATAGATACGCCATTTACAATTCCTATTGAGACACGCCGCTATGATCTTCGAACTATCATTTTTAACATACTTGAATGAACGATGGATAGCCACGGAGTAATTTTTCAGTTTTGTCCGAAACTCACCCGCATCGCTGAACCCTTGGCCTACCCCGGTTATGCACATACTCCACGAATCTCGGGAATTAGAAGTCATAGCCTCAGATTGGGGTGTAAGTGACGTTCTCGCATCTTCTCCTCGGTACCTAACAAGGCTGCCAAACAAAACAATGTAGCAAAATACAACAGGTCAGTTTCATCACTGTAGCAAAATACAACATGTCAGTTTCATCATTGTAGCAAAATACAAAGTACCTGAACCCAGTCGATCCCATATGCTCGGTTTCATCATCCCTATCAGTGGCCTTAATATCAACATATGTCAAATTGAACGTTTTATGTAGATCAATCATGTTATAAACATCTTCATCACTCAATAACCTAACTTCATGATCCTTAGCATGAGGCGCAATGTAGGTCAATCTTAATTCATTCATGTTTACCTCAGGCCAACAACCACATACAATTGTCTTCAAAGTCGTCAAATTAAAGTCGACCCTAATTGAGATTACCTGCATTTTGTGATTATAACGAATACCACCAAGAAGACGCACAGGTGTGCTACATTCACCAACTTCATGTGGGCTACCCATGTCTAATGCCGAAACAGAGACAACAATTAATTCAGCAAACTGAGCTAAAAAATGGTGAAAGGAAAGAATTAATTCAGAGGCAACAATTAATGCTGAAATAGAGGCAACAATTAATTCAGAAATTGCCTGAGATTAGCAACGAGGGGAGTCAATAATCAGTCCTACATTTCGACGGCGAAGGTCGTCGGAGCCGATTACAGTAAATTGCATCGACGGGAACGGCGAGAGAGATGACATCTTCTAAATGTGCAGAGAAATTGCGAGAGAGGGTGGTACGCTAGGCAAGATGGAGTCGTCGCCGGAAACCTACCGGGAACGTCTTCAAATCGGCGCCGGCGGTAGAACACTTTCTTCCTCAGCGCTGCACCGATCCCCTTTTCCTTTTTTCCGGTGGTCGATGTTGAAATATACAATAACAATAATAATAGTAATAAAGGTGGGTAATATTATTAATGGTTAATCACTCAATTAAGTTATTAGGGGTTAATCACTCAATTAAGGCCATTAGGGAGTAAATAAAAATTCAAACTTTGACTTGGGGAGTTAGTAGGGATGGGCTAAAAATGAGGGAGTGAATGAGGATTTTAACAAACCTTCGGGAGATAACAAAGACAATCCCTTTTTTGTAATAAAATATATAAAAATAAATATTAGTACACTTTACTAAATCTATGGTAAAATTTTGCTACATTAAATTTAGTGATAACATTTTAATATATTAAATAAAAATAAAAATATTTTTAAAAACTTATATATTTTTTAAACAAATATTATATTTATAATGTTTTATGGGATTTATCAAACTTTAAAAATACAAAAACATTATAAATATAAAATTTGTGGCAAAAAATATGTTATATATTGTAAGAGTTGTACATTAAATTCAATTTCGTAAAGTGTTATTTTTTTTTGGTAAGACGTATAGTATTATATATTTATTAGTGTTATCACTAAATCTAATATAGTAAATTTTACCATAGATCTTGTAAAGTGTACTAATTTGTTTATTTTTATATATTTTATTACAGAAGATTTATGCAGACAAAAAAAGATTATAATATGTTTTTTTTTTATCAAATATGTTGTATTTATAATGTTGTGTGCCTATTTATGAAACTTAAAAAATACCAAAAGAAACATTTTATTTTATTTAACGTTTTTATTTCTAAATTTAATATATTAAATTTAAAAATAAAAATAGAAAATATTGTTAAAACTCATATTTTTTTTTAATATTTATAATGTGTTCTATTTTATAAAACTTAAAAAATACAAAAAGAAAAGGAAAGGAAACAAAAAGTCAAAGAAAAGGTTATAAGAACAAAAGAAAAAGAGAAAAAAAAAAGAAATAAAAGTCAAAGATTATTTTAACGGTCAAAGAATATTTTCTATCCAAAAACTAATGGATGTCCTTAAATTGATAAAAATTAAATAATATTACAATTTTGGTCATCCAACTGTACCACTTATTCTCTTTTAGTCCCCCACTTTTCAATTTAACAAGAATGGTCACTTAACTACCATATTTTTTTTTCAAAGTTGGTTCCGCCGTCAGCATTGACGTTAAATCTGACGGAATCCTAATTTTTGGCCTATTTTGGAGCTCATTTTTGCCTTTTCCCTCATTTCTTTTACCTGCTGTAACTGAGAAGTTCTCCAAAGTCACCATGTCAAGCGGCTCCACTGATTGGAGTTCACAGGCCTACAAGATACAACAACATGATATTCATAAGATTACATCCGAGCATATGCTACTAGTTATATCCTACTAATTAGCAAGAAACTACAACAACATAATCATAAAAACACATCCACACATAAAACCATTGAACAAAGAGCACCATCTACTTGGCTTCTTGGACCACTTCAACTCATTCCGATAATTTTCAACTAAATTCTCTAACTCAGCTTCGAGTTCCATCGCTTCATACAACTCGTGTTCCAGGTTTTTCTTATCCCAGCACAACCATAGGATAACTTCTTTGGCCCGACTACAAAGAATTGGATCCAAACTCCTATAAAAACCGTAAAATCCTTCTTGAATCTAGAATAAAAATAAAAGCAAAGAACATAAGTTTATAACACAGAATTACATGTATAATCAAGGATTGAGAGAAAATTCTAAATACCCCACAATTCGGGCTTGCCCAAAATCTTCTACCGGGATTCAAATATGTCAATGATGTTCTCGATGGTAATTCATAGCCACCACATTTGCAAAAAACTCGCTCAATAGGGAAATTTTACCTTGTGAACTCCAATTAGTGGAGCCACTTGACATGGTGACCTTGGAGAACTTCTCAACTGCGGCAGGTAGAAGAAATGAGGGAAAAGGCAAAAAAAGACGCCAAAATAGGCCAGAATTTAGGATTCCATCAGATTTAACGCCGCAATGCTGACAGCGCGACCAACTTTGAAAAAAAAATAGTAGTTCAGTGACCAAAAAAAAAAAAGAAAATGAGGGACTAAAAGAGAATAAGTGGTACAGTTGGATAACCAAAATTGTAATATTCCCAAAAAACAATTTTGAAAAACCATGCAGTAAAAAATAGAACGGCTTTATAGTATGGGACCAAAATGCAATGTGCTCTAACTGAAAATTAAAGTTTAGTTTCTCACACGAACATAACAAAAACAAGATCCTGGTTTCTTTCTCCGTCACTAATTGTTCAATTTAGTTCTTTCACTAATTGTTTTGTTTCTCCACGGCAGTTCGAGCCTGTTGGAAACTGGAATGGAGAATACGCGAGAGCTGGGCTGGTCATTTATGGGTTTTTGATGAAGACTAGGTTTTCGGGAAGGGGCCGGGTATGGTGATTTGGATTCAGCCAAGATAGTGTTTGATGAAATGCCTGAGAAGAACTGTGTTTCTTGGACTTTGATGTTCACTAGTATTATGCGATTGGTCCTCTGAGAGATGCAATGGGGTTCATGTTGGTATTATTGCAGGCTTTGTTCCTGATCGATTTACATTTAGCAGCAGCTGATCAGCTTGTTCTGCTACTCCTGAATAAAGATTGCATGGTTTGGTTATGAAGAATAGTTTGTGTTCAGATGTTAGTTTGGCGAATGTGTATGCAAAATCTGCAGTTGATGGATCTATGATTAACACAAGAAAAGCTTTTGATAGAATGGCGGAGCATAATGTCATGTCACAGGCTGCAATAAATAATAACAGGATATGTGCAAAATGCTGAAATGCAGGACAAGCTATTGAGTTGTATTAAGGGATGATAACAGAGGGTAGAGTTAAACCAAACCATTTCACATTTGCTACTATGTTGAAGGGATGTGGAAATCTCTTCAATCCAATATTAGGCGAACATCTGATATATGGTCATGCAGTGAAATTGAATCTTGCAACGGTCAGTTGTGTTGGTACTTTGCTGATTAGCATGTAATTCACTCATTTCTCAAGGGGTATGTTTCTCTTTTTTGTTTAGACACTTGCTGGTAAACTTGCAATAGAACGGGAGAACAGGTCGAATTCCAAAGCAGATTATGGGCTTACGGCCATGTTGTTACGAGCATAGAAGTTATTTTTGCAGGAGGTGATTCTGTAACAGGCACCATTATCAGCATAGTTATATGCAGACATTGTCTCATTAAACACATTCTCCATAAACAATCTTTAAACAGCTATAAAATCATCCAAGTTTCTTTCAAACATATTCATTCTATCATTATTACTACAAATATATCAGCTTTGAATCATTCTGGGCAATTGGAAAAACACAACTTGACAAGTCTTTTCTTCTTGACAGAATAACAGTAAACAATACATTGTAATGAGTACATTTCTCTTTGCATTTCGCGTTTCTCTCTGTTCCTTGTGTTTTTCTGTTCCAAATATGAAACTGAAAATTAGAGTTTTCAATGCTCCTGCTGCCAATTCATCCACTGCTAAACTCCAAGCAACGCTGTCCATGTCCCAACTTGTGGTAATTCCTGACTTGCGCACATCGGCTGGAGTAATTCTTCCTCGTCGAGGTTCTTGAAAGTGAAACCATCTTCCATATCGGCTGCCATTAAATTCTCTTCCAATTCTGCTGCAAATATCTCATCATCATCCAACTCCGCTGCTAACAGATTCTGCTCCAATTCTGCTGCAAACTTCTCATCATCCGGACGAATAAGAGAGTGGAAAGGGCTTTCCAACTCGGCTGCTAATAGATTCTGCTCCAATTCTGCTGCAAACGTCTCATCATCTTTCAACTCGGCTGCTAATAGATTCTCTTCCAATTCTGCTGCAAACTTCTCATCATCTGGACGAATAACAGAGTCGAAAGGGCTTTCCAACTCGGCTGCTAATAGATTCTGTTCCAATTCTGCTGCAAACATCTCATCACATTCCGAACACGATTGTTCTGTGCACCGCTTCTTGCAATCACCACTGACTTCGTCTTCTAGTTCGATTACTTCTTCCCGTGCTCTTTTCTTCCCCAACAACAAATAATCCTTCATCATAATATTATTCACGTGCATGTCCGGAGAAAATTTCTGTTTTTCCTCACGATCTTGTTTTTCCTTGGACAAACATCTCGTAATCTTACAAATAACAGTATCCTCGTATTTCAAGCCACATGTCGACGAAACCCCAGAAAGAGAGTACTCATGCATAATCCAATGATCATCTCCCGAAACTGCTTTGTCGTACCGAAAAGTGAACATTTTCATCGATCCGATTTCTTCTCCGGTGGATCGGTCGTATATCATTTTCCCGGCAGTCTCCCCGTGCCATGACCCACATCCCGCCGTTCTTGCAATGCGTTTTTTTCCGTTAACTTTAGACAACTTGGTGAAAACATAAGTAGATTTCTTGACGTAGGTGTTGGATTCCTTGGGTCCGGAGCAAGAAATATCCCAAAGAAACTCATCAAGATTGTTGAAGACTTTCCATGGTTCTGCATTTTGGCCGTAGAGATTCTTTTCGAGGATAAAATCGAAGGGTGATATTGATGGCATACCAGTGGCCTTTCTGAAGAGGTAATCTTTGATCAATACTTGGTCGGAAGGATTGAAACGATAGCCTGGAGGAATCATCATCGTCGTCATTGCTCCGTGTTGAAGTTGAACGCAGTGAATGTATCTCTATGTGAACTCTCTCAGTGTAAGTGAACTCTCTCGTCTCTCTGAGTGTTGTGTGAACTCTCTCGGTGTTTAAGTGAAATCTCTCAGTGTTTGGGTTTTAGTTGAGACTTGAGAGTAAAGTAATATATATTATAAGTTAATAAAATTGTTAATAATTCTAATTCTAATTCTAATCCAATTCTAAATGTAGTTTTCATAAAATTTTATCCGTTAATAACTTGACTATAATCCTAATCCAAATCGAAGTCTAATACTGATTAAATTCTATGCTAATTCTATTTCATTTGATTATTAGTTATTTGTTTTCTTCCATTGCAAACAACAAAATTTGGGGGAATGGGTGAACAAAATTTGACATCAATCCCTTATAGAAAAAGTATTAATACTAACTTCCCAATTCAAATTTATAATTAGATTTTACTTTTTTATTTTTGGTGAATTTACCAAAATAATTTTGAAGAAATAATAAATGACATAGCACATTACTTTTTCCTCCCACACAAACCATTTTGTTTATTATGTTTATTGAATAAATTAAAATATTAAAAATATCTAATTTGATTAAATAAATATAATAATATTTTTGATGAATTATTTTGATCTTAAAAAACTACACTTATAAAAATATTTATATAAATCTCTATTTCAAATTATGTACAATAAGTAAAAATTCAAAGTATAGAAACATTCAAATAAATAAAAAATAAAAATATTTGAAATTATATTATTGGGCTAATTCCAGTAATCAACCCTCCCCCACCCCCACCCTCCCTTTGGGAGAGGGGTATGTGCTTTGCCCCCTCACCTTCCAATCGGTGCGTTTAACCCCCTTACCTTTGCAAAACTTAACACGCTGCCTCTCTGACACTATTCCGATGGAATATTTTGGGAATATTCCGTTCAAAATTAACTTTGACAGTCAAATTCTCCTCCGTCACGGCGACCCAAGAGTCAAGACCACTACCATCGTGTTCCTCTCTCCATGACGAACAAAACCCATACCCCATCCGACTCTATTAGTCGTCGGAAGCATCGGAATTCACCTGTAAAGCTTCGTCGGTCATGCACCATCTTTGACCGGCGATTCCTCCTTTGTTGGTTGTCGGATTTTGATTTTGAAAAAATCATTGTATTCCTTACATCAAGATCTTCGATTTGTTGTATAATATCAACACATTTGACATCTGATTTGTATGGATTTGCAATACAAAATCACGCAAAAAAATTTTCAACTATTCCAGCGGAATATTCCGGAAAAGGGTTAAGTGAACATTTTGCAAAGGTCAGGGGGTTAAACGCACCGATTGGAAGGTGAGGGGGCAAAGCGCACATCCCCCCAAGGGTTGGGGGGGGGGGGTTGACCGTGATATGCCATAAGATAGACGGGCCAAGTGGCATGCCCCCGACGAAACCACGTGGTAGCCTCGCCACCTCAGACGGCTCGATCCCAGGGTGGGGGAGTGTTTTCAGATCGATAAAAGAGCCCACTACTACAAATTCTTGACTGATCGACCAGAGATTTCCATCTAGACCTCCAACTCAATATAACCAATTTCGAGCCGGATCAGTTTGGTGCCAACTGTGGGAAACACTTCTCTCTCTTTACCTCGATCTTGAGTAAAACACCCTCTCTTCTCTTGCAATCATGGTAAACACAAGACGGACTCCACGCGACGATGACATGGAGGAAGTTGCCAAAGGCAGGCATGACCTTAACGTGCTGCGTGGCAGCCCCTCCACCTCATACCCCGTCGCCAGAAACGTTGGTGCAAGCGCTAGTGTGATCCTGCCCCAACAAGAGACAACTCCAAGGGTCACCATTACACAGGCTGACCTAGATACCTTCCTCGACCAATGGAGGGTCGAGATTGAACAGACCCAAGCCGAGGGCCGTGAACCAAGACGCCCCGAGTTACCAAGGGCGAGCCCCGCTACCATCCCCAGCCCGATGATGGCTAGCGCCTTGGGACCCGTAGCCCAGACTTACGGGTCTATTGTCCCCTACTACGTCCAGCCGCTCAATGGCGGACCCGCCCAGGTCATTTGGGGTATCACCCCCCAAGCGGGTATGGACCACCAGGCCCAAGAATTTGCACCACCCCGCCACCCGTAGGAGGAAGCAAGCAGGTCCTGTCTGAGGTCTACGGCAATTCGGGCCATCCCAACCGCGCTAATCGTGGAAAACAAGTGGAAGACGACGGCCAGGAGGAGTATGATGATTTCGGACCCGGATACCCGCTCGATCCGCCCACAATGAGACAGCTAGAATCACCGCCGCCCGTCAGGAGAACGGGCCGGATCGATATATCCATCCGCCATGAAGGTGGGTGCAAGACCGCCTGGGGGATCGAGGATCCACGATCTCCCAGAGACAGGTCGATCTGCATGCGGGGTTAAACTGCCGACCCCTGTGCTATCGAAGCGACCGGGAGGAAGCCTCCCCATTTTCTGAAGATATTCTCTGCACAACCTGCGATGGAGATCGAATCCCCTCCGGGTTACTTCTCTATAACGGGACGACCGATCCCGAAAAACATGTGACCTCCTTCGAAAATAGGATGCTGCTGCACCCCCACCCACAACAAATTTGGGCAAAGATATTTGTCACCACATTGACGGGCCCGGCGCAGGACTGGTTCATCTGCCTGCCGCCTCAGTGCATCCCGACCTATAATCACTTTGTAGATCGGTTTCTGGCGCACTTTTCCTCCATATCAGGAGAGAAGCTGCCCCCTTCTTACCTCAACAACCTCCGCCAAGAAAAGGGGGAGTCCCTCCGGGATTTCTTCACCTGATTCTCGAGGGAAGTGGTCAGGGTCGAGGACGCAACGGTGGACATTTGTTGTCGGTCATCCATCGGGCACTGTACAATCGCCTGTGGCCGGATGAGATCGTCAGGGCCGGTCCGCGCAACCTGACCACGATTCAAAACCTCACCCACGGATTCATGCGGGTTGAGGAAATGGCGTTGGCTCAAGGGCCAGCCCCTCAGCCCATTTCGGAGGGTCACCATTTTGGGTCGAGCTCGATCCCGAGTTGGAAGGGGATCGAGCCTAAGAGGTCCAAGGGAAAAGTCGATCCGCCGATCCAGATCGACCGACGAAACTATATTCCCCTCAACACGACCGTCAAACAAATCTTCACGGTCATGGATAAAAAACTCCTGAACAAGCCTAAGACCATCCGAGAAGGTCCCAAGGCCCAAAAATCAGGGAAGTTTTGTGGGTATCACCAGCAGTGGGGTCATACCACTGAGGAATGCAATGCTCTCTGCGATGAGATCGAGAGACTCATCCGAGGAGGGCACTTGAAGGACTTTGTTCGCAAAATAGACCACTGTTCTAAGAAAACCGGTCGAACTCAAGAACCGCCACGGGATCGATCTCGATCCCCATCCAGGAGGACAGGAAAACAACCTCTCGAGAGGACCGACGATAACCCCCCAACCAACGGTACCATCTACATGATTGCTGGGCCACGAGGGTGGTGACTCCAACGCTGCAAGGAAGAAAAATATCCGGAGGACGGCTCGAGAGTACAACGGACCCCGTGAGGAGATCCTCCAGATCGAGCAGAATAGAGAGTGGGAGAGGTAGGAGGTTAGCTTTAGCAAAAATGACAGCCACACGGGCCCATATCGGGAGGACGAAACGCCTATTTGTCCGATGGTAGTGATCTTGGGAGTGGGTAACTACAATATAACCAAATGTCTTGTTGACAATGGAAGTAGCACGAACATTATCCTTTACTGTACGCTTGTAAAAATGAAATTGAATAACTTGAAGCTAGATCCGATCCAAACGCCTTTGTCTGGCTTCGGGGGATCCCAGGTCGTCCCTCTTGGGTGCATCAAACTGCTCACTTCAATGGGAACATCGCCTCGGCGAGTTACCCAAGAGGTCGAGTACGTTGTGGTAAACATGCCCACGCTTACAACTTGATTTTCGTTCGACCCGGCCTCATACAGTTCAGAGCTATAATCTCCACCTACCACTAAAAGGTGAAGATGTCAACCCCTAATGGGGTCAGGGAAGTAGAGTGCGACGTCCTGGACAGTTGGGCATGTTACGCAATCACCCTCAAGGAGCCGAAGGAGAAGGAAAAGGACGTGAGCGAGTGCCTCGATCTCCAGACCTACACTAGCTCAGAGCTCGACCTGGCAGCACCAAAGGTAGAAGCTGAGGGCTCACGAGTGGTTTAAAAGAGGAAAGCCGTGGGGCGGATCGAACCGTCCTATTCTTTAAAACAAATACCTTTCCATCCAAATGATAGCAACAAGTTGACGAAGATCGGGGCGAATATGAACCCCAACACGAGATCATGATGATTGAATTTCTTCAAGTAAATACCGATGTTTTTGCTTGGACAGCTAAAGACCTCGTTGGGATCGACCCGAAAGTGATCTGCCATCGCCTCGGCCTCGATCCCACTCACAAACCCATAAAACAGAAGCTGAGAACTCAAAGCAAAGAGCGAAATGAGATCATCGAGGCCGAGGTTAACCAGTTGTTCGATGCGGGCTACGTGATCCCGGCCCAATACGTCAATTGGTTGTGTAATGTAGTCCTGGTACAAAAGACCGAGGGTAAGTGGAGAATGTGTAACGATTTTATGGATCTAAACAAGGCGTGTCCGAAGGACCCCTACCCGCTCCCTCGGATCGATCAGCTCGTCGACTCAACAACTGGTTGTGAGATGCTGAGCATGATGGATGCCTTTCAAGGATATTACCAGATCTCCATGGCACTCGAAGATCGATACCACAAAGCTTTCATAAGGGTAAAAGGCATCTACTGCTTCAAAGTGATGCCATTTGGTCTCAAGAATGTTGGGGCGACCTACCAAAGATTGGTAAACAAGATGTTCAAAGAAGAGATTGGCAAAACGATGGAGGTTTTTGTGGACGACATGGTCTAACGAAGGGGACACCTTGTACCTCTATCTCTCTCTTTCCAACGAAACTTTTAGTTCGGTCCTCGTCATGATTAGGGATCAAAAACACATGCCCATCTATTATCTGAGCAAAATCTTGCATGGGACGGAGCGAAACTATCTTGAGATCAAGAAGTTTATCTTCGCACTGACACATGCCGCTCGAAAATTACGACCCTATTTCCAAGTGCACCCGATCATAGTGTTTACCGATCAACCCCTCAGACAAGTCTTGTTCAAACCCGATATCTCGGGTCGAATGATGAAATAGGCGATGGAGCTGAGTGAACACAACATCACTTTCCAACCCCACGTCGCCCAACAAGCTCAAGTTCTAGCTGACTTCTTAGTCGAAAAGAACACGAAACCCTCAAAGGTCTCTCTTGAGTTGGACGATGTACGTCAACGGCTCATCGACCTCCAAGGGGGGAGGAGTAGGGATATCATTAATCAGTTCAGATAGCACGCAGTTCGATTTCACTGTTCGCCTCGACTTCAAGGCTACTAACAATGAAGCGGAATGTAAGGCACTCATCGCCGGACTAAAGTTTGCATCCGAACATCAGGTCGAGAGGTTGGCGATCGTAACCGACTCCCAGCTTATCGCTGGGCAGGTCAACGGCACGTATGAAGCAAGGGAAGAATCGATGGCAGATTACCTCAGAATGGTCAAAGAATTAGCCGCAAAATTTAAAGAATTTCGGATCGAGCAAGTCCCCCGTGAAGAAAATGAGCCAACAGATGCGCTATCCAAACTCGCGAATGGCCTCCAAGGCACCTGAGATGGGACCATTTCGTTCCACATCTCATCCAGTCAGGTCATCGACGGGGGTTAGGTCGAGGTCACGACGATCGATCCGGAAGATCCGTGATGGATGGACGATTTAGTCGCATACCTAAAAGACGGAATATTACCTCAAAACCGTACAGAAGCAAGGCGGATGAAGTATCAATCATTACTGTATGTGCTCGATGGCGAAGGAAGGTTGTTCAAAAAGTCCTTCACAGGTCCGCCCCTGCGGTGCCTCCGCCCAAGCCAAGCACGAGATGTGTTGGAAGAAATCCACGGGGGTCGAGCCTTGGCCCGTAAAGTCCTGCGGAGCGGCTACTTTTGGGCGACCTTAGTCTGAGATACGAAGTTGCATTCGATGAAATGCCCAAGTGCCAAAAACACGGCAACCTCATACACACGCACCCTGCAACTATGATCGCAATTGACGTATCCTGGCCCTTTGATCAATGGGGGATCGACGCCATTGGACCTTTTCCTTTGGCCCCGCGATAAAAGCGGTTAGCCATAGTAGCTGTCGAGTACTTCTCCAAGTAGGTCGAGGCCGAAGTAGTCCCGAAGATAAACTGATGCAGTGATAAGAAATTTCCTTTGGAAGAGTATAATCTGCAGCTTCGGGGTCTCGAAGGTTCTCATCTGTGACAACGGACCTCAGTTCCGAAGTGAGAACATCAAAAGTTATTGTCGAGATATCGGGATCGATCTCAGATTCACTACCGTTGGCCACCCTCAAACAAATGGCCAAGCTGAAGTCACTAACTGGATCATCATTCAAAACTTGAAGACCTGCCTCGACGCCAAGTTAGGCGCATGGGCATAAGAGCTCGATGGGGTCCTCTGGGATTATCGAATGACCCCCCGAACGACGATGGGCCAAACCCCCTATTCCCTGGTCTACGGGTTGGAAGCCGTGATCCCCTTAGAGTTACTACATGAAACGGCCTATGTCAGTCAGTACCAGCTCGACAGGAATAGTGAGAATCGATCCGACGACCTGGATCTGATAGAGGAGAAGCGGGAACGCACATATCAAAAGATTAAACAATACAAGGCGGCCGCGGCTCGATCGTACAATAAACAGGTTAGACCCCGCTCGTTTCAAATTGGGTACCTAGTGTTAAAAAAGGTTGAGGTCTTTCAGCACGTGGGAAAGCTCGAACCAAATTGGGAAGGCCCCTACCGAGTTACTAAAGTAGGCAAAACCATGGCATACAAGCTCGAAGATATAGCCGAAGTGCCCCTACCAAGGCGCTGGAACGCCCACAATCTGAAGAAGTTTTATGTTTGAAAAACCTATCTTGTATAGTTAATCGAACCCACTACTAGAAATCTGTCATATAGCAACAAAAATTTAGCAACGAAAATTATTCGTTGCTATTTAGCAGCGGATATAGCAAAGAAAAAAAAATTCGTAGCAAAATGCTTTAGCAACGGAATTTTCGTTGCTAAAACCGTTGCTATATATGAAAAAAAAAAGCAACAGATTTTTCGTTGCTAAAATTAAATAATACAAAAAATAAATAAATTGGTATATATAGCGACGGAAATTTTCTTGCTATTAAAATAAAAACCTAATAAAAAATAATATAATGTTTATAAATATTTGCAACGAAAAATCCATTGCTATTTTAGCAACGGAAAATCCGTTGCTACTTAGCAACAGATTTTTCGTTGCTATATGAAAGAAAAAAAGGAATTAAATATAAAAAATATTAGCAACGGAAAATCCGTTGCTAAATAGCAACGAATTTTCTATTGTTATATGGAAGACAAAAAAGAAATAAAAATAAATAAATATGAAAAATATTAGCAACGGAAAATCCGTTGCTATATAAGGAAAAAAAAAGAAATAAAAATAAATAAATATAAAAAAGATTAGCAACGGAAAATCCGTTGCTATAAATATATGATTAAAAAATTAATAATATATTTATTATATAGCAACGAAAAATCCGTTGCTATAAATATTTAATTAAAAAATAATAGAATACTTATAATTTAGCAACGAAAAATTTGTTGCTATAAATAGTTGATTAAAAGTTTAATAGAACTCACATGTTCGGGGATTATATGATCATATGTTCGGGGATTATATAGAATTCATATTTGTATAAAATAACCTTACATATATAAAAGTCTTGAATATTTTTATTTGATAGAAAATTTGTATTATTTATATATTATAAGGTATAATATACATTATAAATCATTAAATGATGTGCATAACACAATAATTCCTTAAAATTCACATATGTAAAGCTCGAAATTAACATGTAAATACTTCAATATTAAGAGAAAAGTTTTTCATCTAACATGTAATGGTTGCATAACACAATAATTTCTTAATATTTAGATATAATTCTACAAATTTAAATATAAATTCATTATATTAAAAGAAAACTTGTTAATTTAACATCTAACTGTTGCGTAACACAATAATTCCTCAGTATATAGATATAATTCTATAAATTCAAATATAAATGTTTCATATTAAGAAAATAATTCTTTATATTAAGTTATTCAACTACGATTGCTAAATAATACAATAGTTCCTTAAAATGCGGATATTTTTCTACAGATGTATAAGTGAATACTTCATATTGACATAAAATTAGTTCTTTATTCAACTACCAACTAATTTAATTATTTAATTATGTAAACTTTCATATTTTTTTTATATGTCATAAAAACTTATACTTAAGTTGATATACATTAGTATTTTATACATATATATATATATATATATATATATATATATGGGTTTATGTAGAATTTAATACTGTATAATATGTGAGCTCTATTATCTATTTAATTAATACTGTATAATACAATGTTAAATATATATTATTTAATTAAACAGAATAATATATAGTATTTAATTAAATTATTTATTATATTTAGTACAAATAATCATATTTAAGTATATTTCTATTTTAACAAATAACAAATACTTAAATAAGTAATTCAACCTAGTATGAATATTTGATTATCATTACAATATAAATCATTAAAATATGTCATATTTATTTAGTAGTATGATATATTTATTACTTAAAGTACATACATTATAATTAAAACACAGAAGTGTATATCTAACAATGCTTAATACAATTACATAATGTTATTCAAAGAAAAGTTTTTTATTTAATAACGTAACTAACAGTTGCGCAGCACAATAATTCCTTAAAATTCATATATAATGCTCCAAATTCAAATGTAAATACTTCATATTAAGAGAAAAGTTTTTCATTTAACCTCTAACAGCTGCATAACACAATAATTTCTTAATATTTAGATATAGTTCTACAAAGTTAAATATAAGTACTACTATATATTAAAAGAAAAATCCTTCATTTAACATCTAACGACTACATAACACAATAATTCTTCAATATTTAGATATAATTCTACAAATTCAAATATAAATGTTTCATATTAATAAAATAATTCTTCATTAAGTTATTCAACTACGATTGCTAAATAACACAAATGTATAAATGAATACTTCATATAACATAAAAGTTCTTTATTCAACAACCAACTAAATCTAATTATTTAGTTATGTAAAACTTTGATCCTTTTTTTTGTATGTAAAAAAAAGTTATACTTAAGTTGATATACATTATATTTTTATCTCATAACTAAAACTTGAGATATGTAGTTAATTAATAAACATTTAAATTTTTAACGGAATATGTATTATAATATAAATAATTATATATTTAAAAATCTTTTTATTTAAACTATATGATAACAAGTATTTAATTATTTAAATTAGTATATGAATAATTGTGATGAGACCTAAAATCACGCTCGAATCAGAGCCGTCCACGTGTCAGCACATCGCTGGCTAAGGCCAAGACGCTCGCATTGATGGGCTCGTGAGCCTTCCCAACCCACTCATTTGCCAGCTAATATAAACCGTCAAGCCTCGGACGACAATTCAGGTAAAGGGCCAGAACCGACGAGTTTGACGCTCGCATCTCGGCCCTCAGGGTTACCCTTCTCAGGGAAGCACCCACATGGGGGCCCCATTAATGGCGCTCGGGATTTTGGCGCTCAAGGGTCATCTATCATGGGGAGCCCATCTGTGGATTGTTCGAGCTTCACCAACGCTCGGGAGTGACCCTACTTCTCATGCGACGGATCCTATCCTTCACAAGTGGGTTTTGGTCCATCATCCCACGCGACCCTCGCCAACAACCTCTGACACAAAGGTAGTGCGCACCATTGTACCTGACACGCCGCCTCCTTTGCAGAAACGTCACTCTCACACCCTCACAGGCTGCCACGTGTTAGGGCAACACAGGTTTGGGACCACACGGTCAATTTACCCATTTACCCTCACCCCTAACATATAAATAAGGGGAGAACCCATGCATTCTCCCCCAAGTCATCATCTGCATAAAAACCGCACATATTGTTCTGGGCATTTTCCACTGATCTTCTCAAGCTTCTCATTCACCACAGTAACACTACCCTTGTAGCTTGCACTCTTGGTGTTATCCTAGCTGGAAGAACCCACGCTTAAGAGGAAACCCAGATCCTGAGGCCCTCACGCCTGTGATGGTCTTCCTTTCTACACACAAATTCTAAAGTGATTGGTGTTTAAATCCTTCACAAGTTTCTGCACCATCATTTTTGGCGCCGTCTGTGGGAAACCATCACCACCATCTTCGTTATTACCAGTTTCTTCCTTTAAAAGCTAGTTGAAAAGTGACACCAAAGTCTTTCATCATGGTTACTGCCACAAGATTTGGAACTCTGGGGAACAGAGGAGGTCTTCCTCCCGCCAATGGAGAAAACGCTGAAAGCCCCGCCCTCGCCGGGGGCGCACCTCATCTTGTTGCCGGAGACGTTGATGCCGCTGCTGCTGCTCCTCCCCCAACTGAAAATGAAGCGGGAGGATCGGGCTCCAATCCTCCCCCCCCCCCCCCCCAGCTTTCGCCCCAAATATCCCTGCCTCCCATCTTGGCATATACCCTATGGCCATGCCGCCGCCAGGATACACTCTCACGCAGCCCGGGGTAATGCCTGGAACGATGCCTGGAATGGTACCTTTGGTCCAGCCGTATCAAGTGGGGACGTTGAACCTCCCCTTATCAATGCCAAGGGAAATACAGGGGTTAGAGATGCCCCAAATCACTACGCAACAACTTCAGGCGCTGTATGCGCAATGCGAGAGTCAAGCTGTGCAGAATGCATGGGAACACTTCACTATGGCTTATTTCCCTTCATACGCGGGCGCTCGGATAGCCCCACCCTTGGGCGGGCTCCCTGCACATCCCTTGACGATGGCCCAAAATGCGTGAAGGGCCCAGTAACCTCACCCTCCCCGCTTCAAGAAAATGAGGCCGCTCCGAGGGTCCAGCAAGGGCAGCAGCCAGCGGGAAACGAGAGAGCCCCTCAAAATGAAGGGGCTGGAAACAACGACGAGGTCCAGTCGAGGGTCACAGAGAGGGCAAACCGCAGAAATGTCGGTGACCCTCAGCTTGCAGCAGTACAAGACCAAATTCGAGGGCTCCAGAACGTGGTGGAGCAGCTCTCTCGAGCACGGTCTCACGCCTCCCGCGATGGGGGTGAGAGGTCCAAGGCCAGAGACGCTCGTCGACCACGTAGCCCCATTTCTCGGCGCAGGAGGGAAGCCAGCTACGAGGATCCCGACGACCGGGATTATAGGATCATGACTGGCGACTCGCCCCTCATTGAGGAGGTACTGATGACTCGCGCAGGGAAGGGCAAAATCCCCTCGTCTGTCAATAGATACGATGGAACCACTGATCCAGCCGAGCACCTGGATCACTTTGTACATTTGATGCATTTATATGATCACCCCAACAACTATTGGGCCAAAGTGTTCGTCACTTCCCTCACTGGGATGGCTCAAGACTGGTACAAAAAACTCCCCCCGCGCTCGATTCGGGGGTATTATGACTTAACAGATGCCTTCGTCAGTCACTTCAACTCCTTAAAAGCACCGGCCCCAGCCGCAACAGCCCTGTACAGCTTGGTCCAGGGGCCGAATGAGACCCTTCGGTCTTTCATGGGAAGGTTCAACAAGGAGATCTTGTTAGTGGAGAAGCCCTCGATGGATTTCTTGAGGCATGTTCTTTTCGGAGCTATAAACATGAAGCACTACGTCAGCAAAGAATTTGTGGAAGAAGTGGCCAAGAAAAAGCCCCGCTCGTTGATGGAAATAAGGGACATCGCTGACTCATTTTTCACCCTCGAAGATATGTACCTTGCGAGGGATCAAAAAATGGCGAACGCCCCTCGCACCAACAGATCCTTTGAGGACAGAGGAGATTCAACCAGAGGCCGCCGCCGCAGCCCTATCCCTGCTCGCCGGAACTCTCCCCCTCGGAAATTCGAGTGAGTCCCTCTCAACCGCCCTATAGCTGAAGTGTATGCTATGGCGGACAAAAAGCTGTTCAAAAGGCCGTCGAAGCTAAGGGAAACCGAGGCCCAGAAGCGCTCGGGAAAATATTGCGCTTTTCACAAGCAGAAAGGGCATGATACCAATGAGTGTCGCCAACTCAAGAGTGAGATTCAGAGGCTTATTGCCGGAGGGCACCTCAAGGAGTTCGTGAAAGTGCTAGAAAGATACGACGAACACTGTGCTGAACAAGCGCGTATTAGAGGGAGAACTCGTTCGCGCTCACGCAGCCCCCGTCACCGTCACACCGAGCCCAGTGACCGTGGGAAAGGGAAGGCATCGAACGTGGAAAACCAGCCCTTCGCGGTTATTCACATGATTGCCGGCGGACCCTCGAGGGGTGATTCCAACGCTTCCCGACGTCGCTACATTCGGAGTTATGACCAAAGATCTTCTCAGCCCCGCCCGGTGCTCTCTGTTGATAAGTCGTCACGCTCGGAGAAGGATGAGAGCGTAGGTTTTACAAAGAAAGACTTAGAGCACATTGTAACACCCCATGGGGTCGGTGAAACCTCTGACTGCCCCATGGTGGTTAGCTTAGACGTTCACAATCATGTTGTAAAGAGGGTCTTGATTGATAGTGGAAGCTCCGTAAATGTTTTGCCTTACTCCACGTTCCAGAAGATGAACATCATAAACATCCCGCTCGAACCTCTTAGAACAGCCCTTGTCGGCTTTGGGGGTTCCGAGATCGTCCCTCGCGGACAAATTCGCTTGGACACCTTTTTCGGTCGCGCCCCACAGCGAAAGACTTTAAATGTTCTTTATGTGGTGGTCGAAGTGGACCTACCATACAACATCATCATTGGACGCCCAGCCCTCGTCGACTTCAAAGCGATAATTTCCACCTATCATCAAAAAGTCAAGTTTCCCACTCCCGAGGGAACTGGAGAAGTATTGTACAATGTAAAGGAAGCTTGGGAATGCTACGTACTTTCCCTTCGAAGCCACAAGCCCAAACAACCCACCCAGGCGGGCTCCACCAAAAAGTCCGTTGACTTCCCCAAGCTGGATGAAGATGGCCCCGAGCGCAAGAGGGCCAAGCTCTATAAGAAGAAGAATAAGAAGAAAGCCACGGACAAACCCGAGGGTGCTGGAAACTCACCCCTTGGAGAGGTTGGGGCTTCCTCCTCGGAGGACGAGGACCCTACACCCTCGGGAGGTACCAACGAGAGGGTCATAGGAAAGAAACGGGCGCTCGAACTGCCGAGGCGTGAGATAAGAGTGGAACCTACAGAAAACTTCCTGACCATCGAATTGGAGCCGAGGAATCCAGATAAGACCACGCAAATAGGTTCCAGCCTCGACGGTCCCTCTCAGATTATGATGATCGAATTTTTGCGGGAAAATATTGATGTCTTTGCTTGGAAGGCTTCCGACCTCACCGGCATAGATCCGAGCGTTATTGTCCACCGGCTGAACGTGGATCCAGCCTTCAAACCTATAAAGCAGAAAAAGAGGGATGTCCATGGATTCCGAAAGCAGGTCACAGAAGAAGAAGTCAATAAACTGCTTGACGCTCAGTACATAGAAGAAATTTTATATCCCGAATGGCTTTGCAATGTGGTGCTCGTTCCTAAGAGCGCCAACAAGTGGCGTATGTGCAACGACTTCACGGACCTTAACAAGGCATGTCCCAAAGATCTGTACCCTCTGCCTAGAATCGATCAGTTGGTAGATTCGACCGCCGGATGTGAACTTATGAGCATGATGGATGCTTTCCAAGGATATTATCAGATATTTATGGCTCTTGAGGATCGTCCCAAAACTGCGTTCATAGTCCATATGGGTGTCTATTGCTTCAAGGTCATGCCCTTTGGGCTCAAAAATGCAGGAGCGACATATCAACGCCTCGTCAACAGAATGTTCGAGTGTGAGATCGGAAAGTCCATGGAAGTATATGTGGATGACATGATCGTCAAAAGCGAACGCCAGCATTCCCATCTAGGAGACCTCAAGCGAGCGTTCAATATCCTGCGACGTTATGGTATGAAACTGAACCCTTCCAAATGTACGTTTGGCGTACGAGGTGGCAAATTTTTGGGATATATGGTCAGCCAACGGGGCATAGAGGCAAACCCAGAGAAGATTAAAGCAATCCTGGACATACCCTCCCCTCGCAATCTGAGAGAAGTCCAGGTGCTTGTGGGTAAGATCATTTCATTGAATAGGTTCATCTCTCGCTCAGCGGATAGGAATCTACCCTTCTTTAAAATTCTGCGTAACGCTCACAACTTTACCTGGGACGAGGACTGCGAAAAGGCCCTGCAGGACATGAAACAGTACCTTTCGAGCGCGCCCTTGCTGACCAAGCCAAACCCAGGAGAGAGCTTGTTTGTTTATCTTTCGGTCTCCTTGGAAGCTACAAGCGCTGTTCTCGTGGCGATCCGCGAGCGTAAGCATATGCCGGTATATTATCTGAGCAAAACTCTACAGGGAGCGGAGAAAAGATACATGGAAATAGAAAAGTTTGCATTCGCGCTCGTTAACGCCTCTCGGAGATTAAGGCCATATTTTCAAGCACATTCTATCGTGGTGCTCACAGATCAGCCCCTCAAACAAGTGCTCGCAAAGCCAGACGTCTCAGGGAGATTGATTAAATGGTCAATTGAGCTCAGTTAATTCGACATCACCTTTGAGCCTCGTACAGCGATACAAGCTCAGGCTGTAGCCGACCTATTGGTGGAATGTTTCAACCTAGGTACCGAGCCATCGGAGGAAGATGGTCTATGGCTGCTACACACAGATGGCTCCTCGACCTCGCAAGGGGGGGAGCCGGGGTGACCCTCAGGGACCCTCTTGGAGCTGAAGTTGACTACGCCATCAAGTTGGCGTTCCAAGTCACTAACAACGAGGCAGAGTATGAAGCCCTCATTCAGGGGCTCAGAATCGCGCTTCAAAATGGCGCCACTCGGGTTACCGCATATGTAGACTCGCAGTTGATCGCGAGTCAAATCGACGGTTCTTATGAGGCTCGAGAAGCCACTATGGTGCAGTATCTGGCGAGCGCTAAGGAGGTGATAGCCAAGTTTAAGGAATTCCACATTTTACAAATCCCGAGGGCAGAAAACGAACATGCTGACGCTCTGTCGAAATTTGCATCCGCCCTGGACGGCCACAGCGAACGCGCTGTTACATTTCTGAGAACAGAGGAACCGCTGATAAGTAAAGGCGAACCTTCGAAAGAAGTGCACATGATTGACCCCTCCGAGCCTTGTTGGCTTGACGAAATTGTCAGATTCCTCCGGGATGGAACCAGCCCGAGCGACAAAGTTGAGGCCCGAAAGATCAAGAGCAAGGCCCCTCGTTTCTCATTGGACGCCGAGGGTCGATTATTCAAGCGATCCTTCCTGGGCCCACCGTTGAGATATTTGAGACCCTCGCAGGCTAAAGAAGTTTTAGAGCATGTGCACAGTGGAAGTTGTGGGAATCACTCAGGCGGACGAATCTTGGCAAAGAAAATCTTAAGGAGTGGGTTCTATTGGCCCTCGGTATTGCAAGATGCCATTAGATATTCCAAGAAATGTCCCAAGTGCCAGTTCCATTCCAACACTCCTCAGTTGCCGGCAGCTCAAATGATTCCTATTGATGTTTCATGGCCTTTTGATCAGTGGGGCATCGATATCGTGGGACCTCTCCCAATGGCGGTCGGGCAAAAGAAGTTCGTAATACTGGTTGTGGATTATTTCACTAAGTGGGCTGAGGCAGAAGCGGTCGCTAAGATAACGTTCAAGGTTGTGAGGGATTTCATTTGGAAAAATATCATCTGCAGAGACGGCATCCCGAGGGTGCTCATCTCAGATAACGATGCCCAGTTTATCGCTGCTGACACACGGGATTGGTGCTATGAACTAGGGATCGAACAGCGATTCACTTCCGTGGGTCATCCTCAAGCTAATGGTCAAGCTGAAGTAACCAACCGAACCATACTCCAGCATCTGAAAACGATGCTCGAGAGTAAGAAGGGAGAATGGGCTGAAGAACTTCAGGGAGCTCTGTGGGCGTACCGTACTACTCCACGAGCGGCAACGGGGGAAACCCCTTATTCCCTCGTGTACGGCTCCGAGGCTATGATACCTGCGGAAATTGCTCAAGAATCCGCACGCGTTGCCTATTTCGAGCCTGCTGCCAACGAATCCAATCGAGCGTTCGAGTTAGATTTGTTGGACGAAAGAAGGAATGTTGCGTGGGCACGTATCCACAAATACAAAGCGACCGTAGCCTGCCAATACAACAAACGTGTTAGAGAAAGGACTTTCCAACTGGGGGACTTGGTCCTCAAAAAAGTTGAAGTCTCCAAACACGTAGGTAAGTTGGACCCCAATTGGAAAGGCCCCTTCAAAGTCATTCAGGTACGAGCAAATAACACCTACTTGCTAGAGACTTTGCAAGGCGAGCGTCTCCCTAGGCCATGGAATGCATGTAACCTTGGAAGGTTCTACGTGTAGACTTCAATTTCTTTGTAATGGCCCGTCTGCCGCATGAAGTGCTTTCCTTTGACGGAAAGCGTGTTGTAGTTGTTTCCAAAAATGCATCTAGGTAACAGTAAGTATTTAATTCTTTGCTCTTATTATTTGCTTGTTTTCTTATTTGATCTAATGATTCGAGCGACGAGAGGCCTACTCCGTGTTGAGCATCCTCCACGTCGAACGGCCTACATGACACATCAATCGTCCCAAAGCTACACTGTCCAGGTGTTGATAATCATCCACCCGGAACGGTTTGAACGATTGGAAAGAGCAAATCCTAAAAATAAGCATGTCGAACAGCGGGGAGCACAATGCTTAACTTACGCCAGCTGAGTGCTTGCCACTCCAGCTCGTGCTCGTAAGAACCCTAATGACCCTCAACTTATTGAGTAAATGCACACTCATAGAATATTGGATCCTGGGCCAACCCTTTCATTGGTCCCTCGAATCGACGCTAACCCTATGGTTACGCTCTATCCTTTATCCACTTAGCAAATCCTATTGGGGAAACGAGGGTACACGATTGTTAGGCCAATGCTTAGGCGAATACGGCCAGGGAACACGCATAAAACACCCTCGCCCCTCAAATTGCCAGGTGCTGCCAAGCTTTAAACTGATGACGCATTGCAATGAACGCCAGGGCACCTTCAAAAACAATGCGCTCGTGCATATACACACTCATCGCAAACGCTCAAACAGCAGATATCGATATGAAAGCGGCGAGCACAATGAAATAACATCATTCACCATTCAAGAGTATAAGAGAAAGCACTCGAACATCCAAGCGATAAAAGAGGAGTTCCAGTATGTGAAAAGGAGCATAAAGGGATCCAAAATATTCAGAAAGTGACTGAAGGATTAAGTACAAACAATAATTGTTCATAAATATGACAAGGAATTTAAACCGACAAGGAAAGGGATCAACATAAGGAGCTTCACTGGACTGGAGCATCGGACTCAGGAGGAGCGGTTGCGAGGGGAACCGGGGCCAGCACGTTGGCGTCAGAAGTTTGGGCCTCACCATGTTCCTCGGCGTCTGCGGTGTCCATGACGGTGCCCTCGTCTTCTATTTGGATGGGCTCTGGGGCTATAGTGTTGGCTGCAATGAACTCCCTTTGGAGCGTTTCCACCAACTCCTGGTACTCGGGCTCCGCCAGATTCTATGTAGGATCATCAGGGACCATGGGCTCGCAGTTTTCGTCCAAGTCCATGCGCAACCGTGCATCAGTGCGAGCGCTATCCGGAGCCAAGCCTAGTCTGACCATTTGCCCAATGGCTTTGTGGAAGAAACGCCGAGCGTTGTCAAAGCATTGCATGTTGGCCTCAAATACAAAGGCTTTGGAACGCACGAACTTCATCACCGCGTCCCAGGACACCCTCGCTTCCAAGCCCTGTACTTTGCCTCGCAAGTCAGCAAGGGCCTTGTTGGCTGCCTCGTTCTGGCGAGTGCTCTCCGCCAGCTGCTCACCCAGCTCCCCATTTTGTACCCTCAACTGGTCCTGCTCATCCTTCAATTTCCTGTGACGCTCATTTAGGACCAGAAAGGCGTCATCAGACTTCTTCAGGTTTTCTTTCAGCTGAACGTTCTCAAGGTTGGCAGAATTCAGTTGAGCGCTGACATTGTTGTAATCCTCCTGCAATTGGCCCGGGTCCGAGATGCGCAGCAACTTCTTGTACTTGGCCTTATGCTCGGAGTAGGCCTGCGCCCGCCCTTGCAGATTCTTGAGCCTCGGGATTACTTCCTAGAAAGCCATCAGTGAAAAACACCATCAGAATAAAAAGAAAAAGAAGGGGAATTTTACTGAAGGAATCGAGGCCTAACCGTCAGGAGAACGTGGCAGGCGTCATCTGCGACCCGAGCGGCATCATGCTCGTTCAGTTTGTCATGGTCGGCGGAGAACTGGAGGTTTCCGACAATGTCGGAGACCATGTTGACAGAAAAGGCGCTCTTTTTCAGCAGGACAGGGCCGTCTTTCCTTTGGCGCTTGTACCGAGCGTCACCCCGGCAGCCAATTCTCCAGAAATCTTCATCCTCGGAGGAGGATGTGTCGCTACCCTCACCGCGGTGGCCTACAACCACCTCCTTTCCTTTACCGGAGATTGGGATAGAGTCCGGCATCCTCTTCCTTTTGCCTTGGCGCTCGGCCCTAATCCCTTCTTGGATGGGGACTAACTCCCCGGATCGGTTGTGGGAAGTGCTGGAGCTGAGTGCTATAGGCCCCTCGGGAGCAACTGGAGTAGGGGTAACCTCCCGAGCGCCATCCACGGTGAGATCCTCGACAGGACCAACAACTGGAACCTCATTTCCAGCCCCTCTGCCTCCATCGCCTCGCCCTTGCCTTCGCCGAATTCCTCTGCCCCTCGGCGCAGGTGGGGGTCGCTCTTGCTGCTGTTGTTGTTGTTGCTGAGGGTTAGCACCGGCTCCCTGAGCGCCTAACATGCGTGAAAGTGCCTCAGCATTCATGCTTCGCGATAATATCTGGACACCTGCAAATAAGAAGAAACGAGCATCAAAAGATCGGTTGCTTGGATCGTATATACAAGAATGCAACAATCACTGTAAGTTAGAAGACTATTCTAAAAGTTAGAGCAGTTAGTTCCTAGAATCTAACTGTCGAGGGCCATGATGTCAGCTGGAGGGTTGAGTATCATGTCTGGGGGGCAAGATAAACCATAACGGAACAACACTCCCTCATTCTTCATCAGGGTCTCAGCCTTAATCCATTTTTTCTCAGCCCTCATCTCGAAGGCTAACCCCTGTGCCCAATCCTCAAAGGCTTTATTCTTGTTCTTTCCCTAATCAGAGGACCCTCGCCATGTATCAACCACCCGCGGTGAACCCTGAAAATTCCTCCTGGAGCCCCCATGAAAAAGTACTTCTCCTTCCAATGCTCGCCATAGGAAGTAGATGGGGAATCTATCATCTTAAAGCCTGATTTAGCTTGAGCGTAATAGAATCCATCAGTAGGGGATGAGCGAGTCGAGCGGGCCACCTGTATCAAGCTATCAAAGTTGATGATCGAGGGCTCGCGACCCAGAGGAACCATCATAATCACGAAGGTATTAATCAGGGCTATGCCGTTCGGCAGAATTTGTGAAGGGCAAAGCCTCAAGTGATGGTAGATGTTGGCAACGACGGGCGGAATTGGGAATCGCAAGCCCCCGGCTAGAACCGCGTCCCAGTAGACCGTCATCATCCCGGGTGGCGGTCGGTTGGCCCTCTCCCCCTCCTCAGGAAGTCGCATGGGGAATACCGCTTCATCCCAATAAGCTTTCTCCCTCAACTCTTCCAAATCATCGAGCGTCAGAATACTTGCAATCTCATCCGGAGATCTGTCAGTCTGATGATGATTATCCTGCCTCACTTGAGTGGCAGGCTCCCTTCCTCTCCTCTGACGCCTTCTGGAAGGTTCAGCCTCAAATGGACGCCCGGATGGCCCCGCTTCACCCTCGGGAGCCATCATGGCCACTGTGATCCTGTGATCTTGGGGTCTCACAGCGCTGTTCAAAACTGGGAATACTCTCTCCCCCTGTCTCTGCATCTCCATCACGTTGTGCATCTCCTCAAAGAGGTCGTTCATCCCTCCGGGAGCACGCTCGTTCATCCCTTGAACGGCGGCGTCCACCTCTTCTTCCCCGGCGTCAGCCGGAGCCTGGGCCACCGAGATCGCCATGGGAATTCCTTCATCTGGGTGCGCCCTAACTAGGGGAACAGCTATGGGGACATCGCCATGAGGGGAAGAGCTCCCCACCGACATCTCCTCAATCTCCCGTACATAATCATCAGCTTGGTTTCCGGCCATGTTCAGTTTTCAACTTTTGGAAACGGGATTTCTGGCAGAGAACTCAAGGAGAGAAAAGAAATTTCTGAAGCAAATGCAATGGCAGGAACTGGCTCTTCACTCAAGGGTTTCACTCACTCAACCTAAATCTAAAAGTTAGTATCAGAATATCAAGATTCGTGGAGCTTTACCTAAAGTTGGAAGAACGGAAGCTCGCCGGAGTCTGTAAAAATTGCAGAAAATTCCTTGTTGCGTAAGGGTTGGAAGAAGTCTGAATGCGTGAAAGAGGTTCCAAAGCTCTGTAGGACTCTATTTAAAGGGGATGATTTACATGATTTAGGGCTGGAAATTCAAAATGCAATCATTTCCCGCCTAGGGAATCCCCCCACTTTTGGTAACCGCCTCACGTCTACCGGAGTGCACGCGCCCACGTTCCCGCTCAGCATTAAATGCGGACTTGATAGCATTTAATGCGGTGTCAGTTTGTGTCCGTTACGGAAGGCCAGCGGTCACATCTCTAAGTAAAGGCCTGACCCTCGGATATTCAAAACTCAGGGCTCCTTCTTTATAAATTCTACAGTACGCTCGAAGCGTTACTACAGAATTTGGGGGGCAAAATGATGAGACCTAAAATCACGCTCGAATCAGAGCCGTCCACGTGTCAGCACATCGCTGGCTAAGGCCAAGACGCTCGCATTGATGGGCTCGTGAGCCTTCCCAGCCCACTCATTTGCCAGCTAATATAAACCGTCAAGCCTCGGACGACAATTCAGGTAAAGGGCCAGAACCAACGAGTTTGACGCTCGCATCTCGGCCCTCAGGGTTACCCTTCTCAGGGAACCACCCACATGGGGGCCCCATTAATGACGCTCGGGATTTTGGCGCTCAAGGGTCATCTATCATGGGGAGCCCATCTGTGGATTGTTCGAGCGTCACCAACGCTCGGGAGTGACCCTACTTCTCATGCGACGGATCCTAGCCTTCACAAGCGGGTTTTGGTCCATCATCCTGCGCGACCCTCGCCAACAACCTCTGACACAAAGGTAGTGCGCACCATTGTACCTGACACTCCGCCTCCTTTGCAGAAACGTCACTCTCACACCCTCACAGGCTGCCACGTTTTAGGGCAACACAGGTTTGGGACCACACGGTCAATTTACCCATTTACCCTCACCCCTAACATATAAATAAGGGGAGAACCCATGCATTCTCCCCCAAGTCATCATCTGCATAAAAACCGCACATATTGTTCTGGGTATTTTCCAATGATCTTCTCAAGCTTCTCATTCACCACAGTAACACTACCCTTGTAGCTTGCACTCTTGGTGTTATCCTAGCTGGAAGAACCCACGCTTAAGAGGAAACCCAGATCCTGAGGCCCTCACGCCTGTGATGGTCTTCCTTTCTACACACAAATTCTAAAGTGATTGGTGTTTAAATCCTTCACAAGTTTCTGCACCATCAAATTGATTGTGGTTAAATATAAAAAATGACATAACAATAACAACAATGGAGTTAGCCCAACTGGTTTGGGGTTCAACCTTCTTCACTTGGGACCAGTGTTCGATTCCTACTCAATGCGAATATGTGGAATTAATGTGTTGGATCGCGCGGGCTCAGTTGGGTGATCTGGGCCCCACAAATGATTTATTAATTTGAATTATTAGTTTTTGCGATGGATTTTGCAACGGAAATTCCGTTGCAAAAAGGCACAAAATTAATTAATTATTGGTTGGTTTGCAACGGAAAATCCGTTGCTAAATCTGTTGATAAAACCGTTGCTAATTTCCGTGGGTAATAATTCTTTGCTAAATCCGTTGCTATAAGTTCATTGCTAATTCCGTTGCTAATAATTCGTTGTTAAATCCGTTGCTATAGATTAGCTATGAGGGTTATAGCAACGGATTTATTAGCAACGAATTACTACCTACGGTTAATCTGTAGCCATCGGATTTATTTTCGTTGTCGATCCACGGATTACTACCCACGAATTAGCAACGAAAATAAATCTCACGGATTAGCCACGGATTACTACCCACGGCTTTAGGAAAAAATAAAGCTAAGCTCCATAAAATAAATCTCGATCCCACCCATGATATGGATCGAGTATGCGAACCGAACAAAGTTGTCGAACTCACCCGTGATGTGGGCCGGTACATCGGAAGTAAAAACAGAAATAACACAATGTTCATACGGCTACACCCCCAGTCGTTAAGTCAAATGAGAATGTCTCGAAAATACTGACAAAAAAAAAAAAACAAAGATCAATGCTGCGGAGACGGAGAAGAGCCCGAGGGACCAGACTGAGCTGAGGACTTGTTACGACCCTGTTCGGATGGTGGTAGGAAGCTCTCGAGGTCGACCGACGGAGGGAGCTTGTAGATAGGGGCTCTTTTATCCCTTTTTGCAAACGACATGTCAATCGCAAACCCATACTTGTGGCTGCACGAATAGATACCAACGGGAGGTTCGGAGTCTTCGGCTGCCGGGTCAGGATATGGGTCGGGCTTGTCAAGGCCAATGCTTGAGTTGTTGAAACTCACGGGGATGAGACCTTGCTTCTTGATCTGATTAAAAGCGAGCCTAAAACCGGCCTCCAAGTCAATCCTACCAATGACCGAGTTCGCCTCGTCAAAGGCAGGCCCGTCGATGAACTCCCGGACGGCGTACTGCTTGATCCTAGTCTTAGCATTATGGAAGGACTCAATCATAGCATCGATCTTGGTCTGTCCTTCCGCCAAGGGGGCCACTTGACCCGCGTCCCAGCCCTCGGCCTTTGCCTGCTGAAATTTTTCCTTGGTTTCATCCTGGATTGCACTTAGTTAGCTGCATGGCTCGACTCCATGGTCTGAATCCGCTCCAGAGAGCTTTACAAATCTACTGTACGCACCCGGGCCTCCTCCTCCCTAAGGCTCTGTGTCGACAACACCTAGTCGAGCCGTCTCTCGAGCTCAGCTAACCTCTCCGCGTTGGCCGACCTCAGCATGACTTTGGCGGCCTTATACTTCTCCTTGTACTTGAGCATTTCGGACTCGAAGACGTCTGCCCTTTGAAAAGCGTTGTAGATGGTCGGCATCAGTTCCTGTCTGTGACACCCTAGACAGAGGGCCCTACATCCCCCGCACTGAGAGCCCGGTCCACACATGAAATGGGAGTCCATACATGAACCAAGCTCACGGCGAAGGGAGACAGAATAAAATAACCAACCTGTTAGGCGGGTCTAGACCCTGTACCAATCAATTCAATACAAATATATACAAACATTCACAGTCAATAAGGTAATGCAATCCGAACATGAAAGTAAATACGTGTTCAACTAAAACAGAAGCACCTGTCCTAACCTGTCCTGAATCCAATACAATACACAACATATAAACGGGTTCAACTAGAGCCCTAGAAGCCTGTCCCGAGTTCAGTAAAATAATAAAGATACAATGTGGCCAACAAGGCCTAGTTCAATATAGGAATGAAAATACAATACAATGCAGTGCAAACAGGACCAAGACTCGAGTAAAGACTTCAAAAGACTCCCGCCTAACGACCACAAAACCTATAAGACAGATACTAAAACAACGAGAGGAAGGGGTCAGCCAATTGACTGAGTGAAGGGGTTAACACACGTATATATATAAACAGGCAGTCAAACAGGCGTAATTCCACTCTACGTGATTCGTTAATAAAACAGGGAACAAGAACCAGGATTGAATTAACACGTACGGGTGAAATTATGTCAAGTCATGCAGTTAGGTAATCAGGATATACAACACGTGTGTCGATATCCGTACACCCACTGTTGATGCCCGTTTTACCTTAACCCTCCACGAACTCCAGTTACTGCATCAAGACTGGGGGCATGCCAGAGGTCACGGATATCTATGTAATTACATTTTAGGGGACCCGGCGAGAGCGGGTATTTAATCCATCCTGGACTCCACTTTTAACTTATTACATGACAGGAACAATAAACAGTCAGGCAAGTTGGAATCAGGATTTTATAATTATTAATACAGGAAAACCAAGTACAATAACCTCCTTCTCCAGTGATGGTTCGGGTAGCTAGCCCTAACCATCCAGTAGCAATGGTAAGGCTGGTTCATGACTCCCCCAAACCGAAATCCCATCTTCTGCCAAACCCCCTGGCAGATGTCCGGGTTGGTCCAACACTGTGGGACTTATGCAAGAGGTCACCGTTAGCCCGATGCCTCCCCGGCTCACTCAATACACAAGCCCCAGGGCCCACGATCAGGAACAGTTATCCACACCGGCTAACCCAGGGCTAGGAGAGCCGGGGATAATCAGTATCTCGCAAAACAGGCTCAGGGTTAACACAACACAGTTTATAAATCATTTTCGGTATCTAGACGGTATAGAAGATATGGCAAGTTTAATATAGAAAACCATTTGGCTAGTGTTATAGCATGCAAGGTTGTAGGTCATTTATAAAAATAAAACCCTCACCTCCAAGTGTGCAAGAAGGACAAGAAAAGAAAGACCACGAACCACGAACGTATCCACCGAGGAGAACACTGTACAAGAAAGGAAATATGGTGTACTTGTGAGATACAAGTCAATAATGAAACCAAGTAGGACACATGGCGATGCTCATGAAGTAGTGCATCATGTTATGGCATGATTCAATAAGCATTAAATCATAAATATGTCATGAAATGGTGTGATCGTGTTCATGAGCTCAATTAATATCATTTAGACACATAAATGATTTAATCATTCAATTAGGCATGTATACAATGCATGTAATTCAAATAAGACGTCGAGGAGGTGAAAGGAAAGTGATAACATAGATTTTGGCAAAGTCTAGGAAAAGTTGACAGTTTTCCAAAACAGACAAGCTGTAGTAAAACTGGAATATCTTGAGTTCTAGAAGTTCAAATGGAGATTTGTTTGTTGGAAATGAAACTATACACATAGAACTTTAAAATGGTATGTGGCTCTACTTGTGGTTCAAAGCAAGGTGAAAATGGCGTAGATCCGAAGTTAGGCGAAAGCAGATTGTAGATAACGTGGCGACACAAAAAAGGATTGATAATATCTCTCAAACGGGGAAATATATTGAGGTGATTCCAATTGGAAGTTATTCTAGACTTCAATAGGTTTCCGTAAGTTCAAATATTAGGTCAAACGGAGTTCGTATGAGGGAGTACCCGACCGGGGAAAAAGAGTGCAGAAACTCTCCTGCAATAAAGTACCCGCCTGGGCACTTTTGTGTACAAAATCTACCCACCCGGGTAGACATTCTAGGCAGAAGAAACGTAGCAGAACAGGGGCTAAACAGGGAGAAATCAAAGTTCATCAAAACCACCTCAAACCTCAACCAAAACACTTGAAATTCAAGGCATAAGTTCGTATAAATATGCTCTAACACATAACTCAATTTGAAGGCATGAATCAAGCTAGAAACAAAGTTGCCATTAAAGCTTATTTAAGCTCCAACAATGGAGTTTCATGCAAATACACAACTAACAACAAGAATACTTGAAATTAAGTAACAAGGAAGCTCAAAGAAACAATATATATCAATCTTGGAGCAAGGGAATCAAAGCACAAAGTATATTCTCAAATTTGTCAATAATACACTATTCATCATCTCTTCCATTCAAGCATCTAACCACCTTAGGGTCAATGCAATGCTCACGTTATCAAGTAGTTCCTAATCTGTACGACCTAGACTCAACAGGACACGACACTAGAACTCCGGTTTTGCAACCTGGAGCTCTGATACCACCTTAGGATGTGACACCCTAGACGGACAGCCCCACATCCCCCGCACTGAGAGCCCGGTCCACCCATGAAATAGGAGTCCATACATGAACCAAGCTCACGATGAACGAAGACAAAATAAAATAACCAACCTGTTAGGCGGGTCTAGACCCTGTACCAATCTATTCAATACAAATGTATACAAACATTCACTGTCAACAAGGTAATGCAATCCGAACATGAAAGTAAATAAGGGTTCAACTAAAACAGAAGCACCTGTCCTAACCTGCCCCGAATCCAATACAAAACACAACATATAAACGGGTTCAACTAGAGCCTTAGAAGCATGACCCGAGTTCAGTAAAATAATAAAGATACAATGCGGCCAACAAGGCCCAGTTCAATACAAGAATAAAGATACAATATGATGCAGTGCAAACAGGACCAAGACTCGAGTAAAGAATTCAAAAGACTCCCGCCTAACGACCACAAAGCCTAACAGACACTAAAACAATGGGAGAGAGGGGTCAGCCAACTGACTGATTGAAGGGGTTAACACACGTATATATATAAATAGGCAGTCAGGCAGGCGTAATTCCACTCTAAGTGATTCTTTAATAAAACAGGGAGCAAGAACCAGGATTCAATTAACACGTACGGGTGGAATTACGTCAAGTCATGCAGTCAGGTAATCAGGATATACAACACGTGTGTCGATATCCGTACACCCTCTGTTGACCTTAATCCTCCACAAACTCCAGTTGCTGCATCAAGACTGGGGGCATGCCAGAGGTCACAGATATCTATGCAATTACATTTTAGGGGACCCGACGAGAGCGGGTATTTAATCCATCCTGGACTCCACTTTTCACTTATTACATGACAGGAACAATAAACAATCAGGCAAGCAGGAATCAGGATTTTATAATTATTAATACAGGAAAAACAAGTACAATAACCTCATTCTTCGATGATGGTTCGGGTAGCTAGCCCTATCCATCCAGTAGCAGTGGTAAGCCGGGTTCATGACTTCCCCAAACCGGAATCACATCTTCTGCCAAACCTCCTGGCAGATGTCCGGGTTGGTCCAATACTGTGGGACTTATGCAATAGGTCACTGTCGGCCCGATGCCTCCCCGGCTCACTCAATACACAAGCCCCAGGGCCCATGATCAGGGACAGTCATCCACACCGGCTAACCCAGCGCTAGGAGAGCCGGGGGCAATCAGTATCTCGCAAAACAGTCTCAGGGTTAACACAACACAGTTTATAAATCATTTCTGGTATCTAACCGGTATAGAAGATATGGCAAGTTTAATATAGAAAACCATTTGGCGAGTGTTATAGCATGCAGGTTTGTAGGTCGTTTATAAAAATAAAACCCTCACCTCCAAGTGTGCAAGAAGGACAAGGAAAGAAAGACCACGAACCACGAATGTCTCCACCGAGGAGAACACTGTACAAGAAAGGAAACATGGTGTAATTGTGAGACACGACTCAATAATGAAACCAAGTAGGGCGCACGGCAATGCTCATGAAGTAGTGCATCATGTTATGGCATGATTCAATAAGCATTAAATCATAAATATGTCATGAAATGGTGTGATCGTGTTCATGAGCTCAATTAATATCATTTAGACACATAAATGATTTAATCATTCAATTAGGCATGTATACAATGCATGTAATTCAAATAAGACGTCGAGGAGGTGAAAGGAAAGTGATAACATAGATTTTGGCAAAGTCTAGGAAAAGTTGACAGTTTTCCAAAACAGACAAGCTGTAGTAAAACTGGAATATCTTGAGTTCTAGAAGTTCAAATGGAGATTTGTTTGTTGGAAATGAAACTATACACATAGAACTTTAAAATGGTATGTGGCTCTACTTGTGGTTCAAAGCAAGGTGAAAATGGCGTAGATCCGAAGTTAGGCGAAAGCAGATTGTAGATAACGTGGCGACACAAAAAAGGATTGATAATATCTCACAAACGGGAAAATATATTGAGGTGATTCCAATTGGAGGTTATTCTAGACTTCAATAGGTTTCCGTAAGTTCAAATATTAGGTCAAACGGAGTTCGTATGAGGGAGTACCCGACCGGGGAAAAAGAGTGCAGAAACTCTCCTGCAATAAAGTACCCGCCTGGGCACTTTTGTGTACAAAATCTACCCACCCGGGTAGACATTCTAGGCAGAAGAAACGTAGTAGAACAGGGGCTAAACAGGGAGAAATCAAAGTTCATCAAAACCACCTCAAACCTCAACCAAAACACTTGAAATTCAAGGCATAAGTTCGTATAAATATGCTCTAACACATAACTCAATTTGAAGGCATGAATCAAGCTAGAAACAAAGTTGCCATTAAAGCTTATTTAAGCTCCAACAATGGAGTTTCATGCAAATACACAACTAACAACAAGAATACTTGAAATTAAGCAACAAGGAAGCTCAAAGAAATAATATATATCAATCTTGGAACAAGGGAATCAAAGCACAAAACATGTTCTCAAATTTCTCAATAATACACTATTCATCATCTCTTCCATTCAAGCATCTAACCAAGGTTTCAAGAGAAAAGAATCGGATAGAATGAAAGTTCACATTGCAAGGAGTAATAATCTTACCTCGAATCATCGGAAAGGTGGAGGATGAAGTCGAATGATAACGATTATCAATCTAGAGGCATTAGAGCAGCCCCGTGCTCGTAGGATAATCCGACAAGACCCGCCGACGGGAGAATTTGGGGAAGGAGAGGGATAAAAGAGTTTTAGGGTTAAAAGAAATTTTCTTATTGCTTAAGGAAAATAATGTCCGTAAGTTGACTATAAATAAGTTATTCCCTACCTCAAGACTTCTACTAAATAAAATAAAACAATTAAATAAAATAACAGAATATGATAAACTAAGCTAACTCAACTAAAGAAGAACTAAATAATCACTGCAGCTTATAATCTGTCAAATAGCCCGGTTTCTTCCTTGCCCTGCTACTGCGCCTTACCACCATCTCGGTCTGCCCTTCTCTCCACGCTTCACCATCACCATGATCCATATCACCTTGATCCATATCACTCCCCCCCTCTTAGAGACGTACCTTGTCCTCAAGGTGCAGCGAAGGATAAGCTCGCTGAATAAGCTCTGCCGGTTCCCAAGTAGCATCGTTAAGGGACCCATCCGACCAACGTACAAGCCATTGCTCTTGTAATTTCCCCTTCCTCAAAACAGTCCTTATTTCATGCACTTCCACCGGCCTGGACGGCACCTTCCCACTGACAAAATCATCCGGCAAGTCAGCCGGTAGTACCGAAGACGCCTCGCCCTTATACTTATGCAATAAAGACACATGAAAAATGGGATGCACCTTGGATGGCTCCGGTTACTTTAAACGATAGGCCACTGGTCCCACCTTCTCCAACACTTCGTAAGGCCCAAAATAACGCTTAGCTAACTTGTGATTTCCCCGACGCGCCACGGAATGCCGACGGTAGAGCTGCAATTTCAACAGAACCAACTCCCCCACCAAAAATTCGACCTCCCGACGACGCGCATCAGCCACAGCTTTCATTCGTCCTTGAGCAGCAACCAAATTCTTCTTCAAAATAGACAGAAGTTCATCCCTCTCCACGAGAAGTTCATCCACAGCCGGCAATTTGCTCATCCCCGGCCGGTAAGGGATCAATTCAGGAGGACTTCGTCCATAAACCGCTTGGAACGGAGTCATACCAATACTCGAATTAAAGCTCGAATTTAAGGAAAATTCAGCCCACGGCAACATCACCGTCCAACGCTTGGGTTTCTCATGACAAAACGCCCGTAAATATTGTTCAAGAACCCGATTCATCACCTCCATTTGCCCATCCGTTTGAGGATGAAAGCCGAACTATGCTTAAGAGTGGTGCCATTCAAAGCATGAATCTCCCTCCAGAACTTACTAGTAAACACGGGATCCCGATCAGAGATAATGGACAGCGGAATACCATGAAGTTTTACCACCATATCAACAAATAAATGAGCCGAGCGATGCACATCAAAGTCCCCCGAAAGTGCCCCGAAGTGTGCATACTTTCTTAAGCGATCAACCACCACCATAATCACTGAAAAGCCCCGCGATAACGGTAGTCCGATTATAAAATCCATACTCACATCTTCCCAAACCCGCATAGGAATCGATAAGGACTGCAATAAAGCTGACGGAGGAGATGTTGAAAACTTCGTAGTTTGACAAGTCAAACAAGCTGCGATATATGTCTGAACATCAGACCTCATTCCCGGCCAAAAGAATACCGAAGAAAGCCGATGAAACGTCCGATATACACCCGCGTGACCTCCTGAAGCGGAATCATGATACTCGCATATGAGCCTCTCTCGCAAGTTAGATTCTTTGCCAATACAAAGCCTGTGCCCACAGAACACCATTCCATCTCGAACTACAAATGGGGTCGGTAAAGTCCCTTTGGCATGGGCGAAGTGATACTGCTGCAAGTCCGGTTGGCTATTGTTCTCTGCCCTTATGAGCTCCATAATATCCGACGTTGTTCCTGACATCAACGTGAAACAGTTCCCCAAGGTTGGTTCCTCATCTCGGCGTGATAGTGCACCCGCCAACACATTCGTGGACCCCGGCTTATATTCAATTCGGAATCGGAATCCCAGCAACTTCCGGACGTAAAATTATTGGTCCGGCGTTTGAATAACTTGCTGCAATAGCTCCCTTAAGCTTCTCTGATCTGTTTGAATCACAAACTCCCTTCCCAACAAATACTGGTGCCATTTCTGTACTGCTTCCACAATCGCGTACAGTTCTTTGTGATAAGTTGAGGTGGCTAACCGACGGGGTCCCAACTTCTTACTAAAGTAGGCAATTGGCTGTCCAAATTGCATTAACACCGTCCCAATTCCTATAGCTGAGGCATCTGTCTCCACGACAAAGGTTGCACCGAAATCTGGCAGTCTCAAAATAGGCGCTGAACTCATCGTCTTTTTTAAGCTTTCAAAGGCTAAGGTTGCCACTTCATTCCACAAAAACCCGTCTTTCTTCAATAATTCAGTCAGGGGCGCCGCCAAGTGGGAATATTGGCTAATAAACCACCGATAGTTGCCGGTGAGACCCAAAAAACCCCTAAGTTGCTTCACATTCTTGGGTATCGGCCAACTAACCATTGCAGCAACCTTGTTCTCGTCCACTTTCAGGAAACCCTCAGCAATGATGTGTCCTAAATACTCAATTGAAGCAGTGGCAAAAGAACATTTGGATAACTTAACAAAGAAATCATTAGCCTTTAACAATGACAAGGTTACTTCTAAATGAGTTACATGCTCGTTCAAAGAAGGGCTATAGACGAGTATGTCATTGAAAAATACAATTACAAATTTACGAAGGTAAGCTGCGAACAATCTGTTCATGCACGCCTGAAATGTGGACGGAGCATTAGTCAGCCCAAAGGGCATTACCCCGAAACTCATAATGTCCCTCATGTGTCCGGAATGCTATCTTGTATATGTCCCGGTCATTCATATGGATCTGATGATACCCCGATCGAAGATCAAGCTTCGTAAAGAACCTCGCTGACCCCAATTCATCAAATAATTCGTCAGCAGTTGGAATTGGGAAATGATCCGGCACTGTAACCGCATTCAATGCCCGATAATCCACACAAAATCGGTAAGTATTATCCTTCTTTTTTACCAATAATACCGGCGACGAAAACGGACTCCGACTTGGGCGAATGAGCCCTTGTTCAAGCATCTCCCTCACCAAACGTTAAATCTCTGACTTTTGGAAATACGGGTATCTGTACGGGCGAACATTCACTGGAGCGGTGCCGACGAACAACCGTATCCGGTGATCACTCTACCGCAGAGGCGGTAAAATTGTCGGCACAGAAAAAAGCACTTTGAACTTCTCGATGACGACCATAATCTCGGGTTGTAGTTCCTTCGGAGTACCATCCTCTCTCGAGATATCAGCTGGGGTGACAACCGTAAGCTCGTAACAAGCTGTAATGGCTTCCGCTACCTACAAAGTGTAAAAATGATGCAATGTAATTTTCTTGGGTGCCATAGGCCCGCCCTTTAGAGTAACCAGCTGATCATTCCATTTGAACTCCATCGTTAAATTAGCATAATCGTGCGTCACGTGGCCTAATAATCGCAGCCACTACACACCCAATACCACTTGAGGCCCGTGAATTGGTAGCACAAATACGTCTACTGGAAAAACCATGCCTTGCATGAGTAGCTGTATCCCAATACATTGTTGTTTACATAGTAAAGATGCTCCATTACCCATATGAACACGAAAAGGAGGAACCGTCTTCACCAGTAAATTCAACTTTTCCACGACGGACGGGTGGATGAAGTTATATGTGCTTCCCCCGTCAATCAACACGTCCACCACAATTGCTCCGATCATACCCGAAATTCTCAACGAACGTGGCATCTGTCCTGCTGCTATGCTGTGTAATGTAGAGACATCCACGGTCATTACCGTTTTTTCACTAGCCAGCCCAGTTTCAGACTTCTCATCATCCTCATCTCCCATCAGCAGCAAATATCGCCCACATCGATGCCCTTTTACCCATTTTTCATCACAGTTATAGCAAAGACCCTTCGCGTCACGAGCAAGCCTCTCTTCTCTAGTCAAGCATCGAATAGGCGGGTTTAGGGAGCGAATAACTGGGCCCTGTTGTTTAAGGTTCGGACTTAGTAGCAACGGAATCGCTGTCATTGCGCTGGAGGGCCCGCCACGGGCGGGTGTGACAGAACGTATCGGTAAAGGCTGTGTGCTAACCGATCGTGGAGCAATGGTCGTGGTCCAGGCATGGTGTTTAGCCTCCAACTCCCTTGCCAAGGCAAATGATGCAGATAACGAATCAGGCTTGAGAAGGATTATTTCATATCGTATATGTGACTTCAAACCGGCGTAAAATAAGGACTGCAAGTTGGTCTCCGACACATCAGTCACGTTCACAAGAATTTTTTCGAATGCTGTTTGATACTCTAACACCATCCCCGTCTGCTGAACCTTAGCGAGCATACAGAAGTAATCAACGTAGTTAAGGGGATCAAAACGGAGCTTAAATTTTGCCATGAAATCCTGCCACGATTCCAATAGGTGGCTACGCTGTCTCCACCTAAACCAATCAAGCGCGGGACCTTCAAGCATCAATCCCACCGTTGCTAGTCGTGACTCTTCTAGGATTCCATAGAACGTAAAATACTCGTGCGCTTGGAACAACCATCCTAACGGATCCGTTCCATCGCTCTTAGGCATGTCTAGCCGTAATTTGGTGTCTGGGTTTATGGCGTGGGGTTGCCCGTACTCCCCGTGTCGCATTATAACCGAAGATTCAGGTTAGGTGTGGGTTTTATCCTCCTTTGCTAACAGCAAACCCATATCGTGCTGCACTGTTTGATTCAAGGTTTGTATGGAGGCCATCAACAGATCGATCTGCTTCTGAAATTCCTTAAGAGTTGTGTCGTTTTGCTGTTGAAATTCCTTGAAGGTAGTGGTACTTACGGACTCGGCCATCTCTCAATGAAAGCACCAATTGATAAGGATTATCAATCTAGAGGCGTTAGAGCAGCCCCGTGCTCGTAGGATAATCCGGCAAGACCCGTCGACGGGAGAATTTAGGGAAGGAGAGGGATAAAAGAGTTTTAGGGTTAAAAGAAATCTTCTTATTGCTTAAGGAAAATAATGTCCGTAAGTTGACTATAAATAAGTTATTCCCTACCTCAAGACTTCTACTAAATAAAATAAAACAATTAAATAAAATAACAGAATATGATAAACTAAGCTAACTCAACTAAAGAAGAACTAAATAATCACTGCAGCTTATAATCTATCAAATAGCCCGGTTTCTTCCTTGCCTTGCTACTGCGCCTTACCACCATCTCGGTCTGCCCTTCTCTCCAAGCTTCACCATCACCATGATCCATATCATCGAGCTTGAGCTTGAAAGGGTCTAGGGATTGGGAGTTCCTCTTCTCTCTTCTCCAAGTATGAAACGTGAGAATGTAGGGGCAAATAGGTTATGTTTCAGCTCTAAAAGGAGCTAAAACGGGTCGGTTTGAAAAGATCCTGTCCATTAGGATTGGATGTTAAAACGGTAGGATGATCAAATGGCTTTAGAAATTTAAAAAGGTTAATTCGTTAAATCCGAATCACCGAAACGAACTCAATGGTAAAGTTAGAATTCGAATTCGAATTCCCGAGCTCAAGGTAGCCGCGAAGGCCCCAAAATACCCTAATTATAATTAGGTCCCTAACGAGCAATTATTAGACAATTGAGTCAAGAACAATTTAAATAAATTCTAAAGCGCACATAATAAAATAAAGTTACACGTTGACACGTAAGTGTGTGATTCATTTAAATCACGTAAAATACCGAATTAAACTCTCGCATGACCTCGTACCTGGCTTGCCGGAAAACTGGGGTGTCACACTGTCGATGGGGTCGGGTCGTTAGATCTATATAAAAATAGGATGGCTGAAAGGAATTGACAAGGAGACACTTACGCTGTAAACGGCTTTGCAGACGCGATATTTTTTATGATCGCGGGACTCCTTAAAAAGCGCCTTTTACTCCTCGATCACACAGTTGGTGTTTGTTAAACAAGAGGGGGGTGAATTGTCCCTTTTTCGCCCAAATACTTCAAGTATAAAATCCCCCAAGGATTGGATAAATCACCAATACTGGAAGCAGTGGTTAAACTGATTCCAGTCAAGAATAGATCTGTTAAGATCACCAAATAACAAATACACCCAGATTTATGTCCTTCAAATCCTGATACAAAATATCAGTAGTGGAACTAGAACAAATATGCATCACGTTCCAGTCAAGAACAGAGTAAGCACAAGTAAAGGATCACAAGATATTTATAGACGTTGGCTCAACACAACTGTGAAAACACGAGTTGGGCAAGTTAGTCCTCTACCTAAGTTTGTTAAGCTTAGGATTTTAAATGGAGTATCAATAAGATCAGAATCAAGTGAAGCCTATGTAACAAAGACTATGGCTCCGACTTGATCCAAAGGTACAAGATACAAAGAGGGCTGAAAGCAAGAATGAAACCTATGTAACAAAGACTATGGTTTCACCAGGCCAGCAAGCTGAAAGCAAGAAGAGAACCTATTACGTAACAAAGACTATGGTTCTATCAGGCCAGCAATAAACAGAAGGGAGGTTCTTATATAATAAAGACTATGGAACCAATCGCTTCCTGGACCCAAGAACTCTGCAAGCTAAAGGACACTATGAGAAAACAAAGTATCTCTATGTGTATGGCAGCAATTGACAGATCTTGAAGAGGTCACTTGAATTTGTATCTTCATCCCCTTTTTAAAGGTGTAACTCTAAGAGAGCCGTTAGCTCAGATTTGAAATTTGAAGCCTGCACATTTCCACAGACTTTGTAAAAGAGCTATTATAACTTTTTGACTTTTAAGGTGGGAAAGATCCGTTGGGTTTCTTTGTTCTTTGTGCAAGCATTGGGCATTATCTGCTGATATCATTTGACAATTCTTGAGCTCCTAAGAAAGTGTTGACTTGAATTCAAAGCTTGACTTTGAATTGTTTCATGCTAGTGGTATTTTCTTGTACCAGCTGAACCTTTTTCTTTTGATACTCGTTTCTCTTGATCCTTGGACATCCTTTTTAATGTTGTCAGCTTTGGATAACTTCTTTTGTCTATTCTTTGAAGTCCTGATTCTAACTTTTGTCCTTCTTCTTCTTCATGATGGACTGATTGTGAAGTTGGATAACTTGATAACACATGGATTGCTCTTTTGTTCGCCTTTTCCTTTGGCCCGTCTTGATTGTGGACATACTTGGTCTTTGATTATTATGGACTTTTCTCTTTCTTTCTTCTTTGGGATGCTTTCGGTTGTTCATTCCTTTTTTGAGATTTGAGCTGAAGGTCGATCAGTTGTCTTGGTACCAGAAGGTACCAGAGATGAGCTGCTTCCATTGATCAATCCTTCTTATTGATCTTTCTATATCTGCAAACAGAGCATTGGACAACAAGGACATGTAAGGAAGATCACAACTTGTTAACCATCAAAATCAAAACAAAGCAATTTAACAATCACCCCCTTTTTGATGATGACAAGTGACTTCCGTTTTGATGTAAGGCACAAGCTCCCCCTGTTTGTAGTGCTTCAAGACTAGTTGTTAACAAAAACTCCCCCTGGGATATACATCCCCTTTGGAGGTACAATAAGGAGGTGTTCAAGAAGGAATAATTGATCATGTTCTCAAAGACAAGACAACATATGTTCATATATTATCATAAAAACAGGACAACATAATAATTTCTCAAACCATCAACATTTCATCTGCCAGCTCTCCCTTAGATACCATTGTCTTCATATCATAAAGACATCAAAACATCATCTTCTAGTTATCAAGAAACCATCTCGGAAGTCATTTATCATTTATCATATGTCTCTCCCTTCATCATCAAAAAGAGAACTAGACTCTCCCTTTATGTCACGAAGTTTTGTGAAAATACGGGTAAGACCTGTGGAAAGTCTTTTGAGATCAAGACAGAGAGCATCAGTTGTGGACATAAAGTCCTCATGTCGTTTTCTAGATTGAGCTCTTGCTGCAGCAAATTCAGCATCTTTAGCAGTGTATTTCCATTGATGAGAGACATGGTCAAACTCCAGATATAGCTTTTGAAGAGAGAGTGAGTCAAAAACATGATGATATGCAGGATTTTCCTTCCAATTTTCAGGAAGAGGGATTTCTGGGTTACTTTTCAAGAGATAAGTAAGAAGCATAGAGTATGGAAGCTTAAGATGGTTAACAAGACAGTAGTGCATATGGCAGAGAATTAGATGGCCAAGATCAACATGAATTCCTTTTAAGACAGATTATATCAAGAAAATACTGACATATTTTAGTTCAGAGAATTGTTGATCAGAGATAAGAGTATTTGAAAGGACTGTTGAGTTTATGATTTCAAATATGAGACGATGAGAGGGTTGGAGAGATTTTACCAATGTGGACCATTCCAGATTTGATTCCAGTCTTCCTCCCAGAAGTTGTCTAGCTTCTTCCCAATTAATGGACTGATGTTCAGGCCATTTATGAATTTCAAAGAACTTGGCTCCATTGTTGGGACAACCAATCAACTGATTTTGTTTGTTCAGGAGTGAAACAAACTTCTTGTCCTAGCACATAGGACTTAACCAACATGCAAGACCCATCCATTTGAAGAAAAAATGTAGCATTTGCATAAAAGAGTGTGCATAACATTGGGTAACCTGAATCATCAATTTGCAAAAATTTTGTCCACCCAATTTGATCAAATTTTCTCAAAAGATCACACTGAGGAAGTTCATTTACCTTGATTGATTTACCTCTGTTCATTTTTCGAATAATAATTTCCTCAGTGAAGGTGCGAAAAACATCTTGAAACTCGAAAAGCAGAGATGGTTGTAGTGTTTGAAGATTTAGAGCTTTTGTGCGCTCCTTGGTGAAGACTGACTCCATTTCTCTTTCAATTTCAGATGTGAGTGAGCTAGAAGCAGACGAAGAACTAGGAGTGGAGAGCTTGTTTTCCATGGTGTGATATTCTTTTCTTAAGAGAGTATACACAGTGATAAAGCTCCGGATATGAAAATTTTATAAACTGCACAAATACCAAGGAGGCAAAGTGGAAGCAAAAAAGAATACATTTTCATGTATACACCAGCTTAATAAAGTTAACATAACTTATGAAGTCAAGTAATTTTGAACACAGCCGCACAAAAGTTGACTAAAGCATTCTAAGACAAATTAGCATGTTGGTACCATTTGAGGTTCCACTGTTATAACAGAACTTATAAAGATCATGAAAAGGATGCATGACACAAGTATGGTAGCAAACGATTATATGTCACAAGATCAATCATGGTTATCATGCAGAGATTAACTGATATAAGAAGTTCATGAGTTAAAGCAGAGCATTCAATTTTATCTGACGGTACTAGTTGTGATTCCACTGGTACATCACCAACAATGTACTCATAGATAAAGAATTGCATGACTCAGATATGGCAGCGGATGATTTAGAAGACTTCCAAGAACAAGTTTAGTAATATCAGACAAGATTTTGTAAAAGCTACCAATATACAAAGTTTTAAGGCACACTCAACCTTTTTGTAAAACGAAATGATTTTTATTGTGACAACGAATCATGACAAGAAACAAGATGTTGGGGAAATATTTTATCAGCACTCAATGCTGATCAAGTAGGTAACAAAGATAAGGTTATTACAGCCTTACCCATATGTTACCTATTTTGCTGAAGATTTTCTTACTCCTTTGGATCACCTTGAGTAGGGATCCGAGTTGATTTCTTCCGCCATTCTTGAATAATTTTACCAGTATTCCTGTGAGGATCTTGTGGTATCCTTTTGGTAGAGGATCCAACATGATTAGCTTTAGGCCTTTTCTCAGCCCACGCATGAATATTTTGATGATCATAAGTGGGGGCTTTAAATTTGTAAAAGTGCCTTCTATTTTTGAAGAGTTTGGTGGTTCCAAGGTGTCCATAACACATTTTGAAACTCTGATTTTCTCGAAGCAAATAATCATTTTCAATCTCCAAGGCATCTTTTTCAAATCTTAAGTTATCAAAAACTTCATTATATCTTTGTTGAAGATCAAACCTTTCCTTAAGAAGACCAACAATCTTCCCTTCCAAAAATTTGTTCCTTTTTTCAAATTCCTCAAAGTTTTTCTTATAATCATCAAAATGATTTTAGAGATAGATTCATTAGAAGATTCAAAAAGATCAATGGAAGAGTTGGTACCAGCACTTTCCTGACTTTCAGCCATGAAGCCGATGCAATCTTCTTCGTTGTCAAAGGCTTCAGATTCTGAGTCACTCCAGGTGACCTTGAATGAAGTGTGTTTCCTATCTCTTTTGGCGTTGTTGATGAGTTTTGGACAGTCCGGTCTTTTATGTCCTGGTTCGTTGCAATTATGACAAACAACATTATTATCCGAGGTATTGGTATCAAATTTCTTACCTGATTCGTTCCTGCGAAATCTGATCCTCATGTTGGTGAGATACTTTAGCCTTCTTGTGATCATTGCCACTTCCTCATCAATTTTTCTCTCTTTTTCTTCATCAATATCGCTTCCATCGTCATGATCGGCGTTGAAGGCAATATCTTTCTTCTTTTCAACCGATCCTTCCTTTGGCAAGAGAGCAAGCTCATGAGAGGTGAGTGATCCGATGAGCTCAGCTACTGTCAGCTTTGTTAGATCTTTAGCTTCCTGGATGGCTATTACTTTTGGCGTCCATTCTTTCGGTAGAGATCTTAAGATCTTCCGTACTTGATCTTGCTCGGATATAACCCTTCCAAGAGCAAACATTTGATTTACAATTTCCATGAAGTTTGCATACATTTTGCTAATTGTTTCACCCTCACCCATACAAAACATTTCAAACTTGTGGGTGAGCAGAGCAATCCTTTCTTCCTTCACTTGAGATGAGCTTTCATGTGTTACTTGAAGCATGTTCCATATGCTTTTGGCCGTGGCGAAGATGCTTACGCGATTGTAATCACTTTTGCATAGTGAGCACGAAAGAATGTTCTTGGCCTTGGCGTTCATGGAGATGAGCTTCTTGTCTTCAGCTGTTAACTCACTTCTTTCTTTGGGAACTTCCATACCACTGACTATCTTTGTTGGGATCTTTGGGCCTTCCATAATAATCTCCCAAAGATCATAATCGATCGAGATAAAGTACTCTTCAATCCTATTTTTCAAGTGGCATAGTTGGTGCCATCAAAAAGTGGCGGACGAGAGTGTGATGCACCATCAGCATAGATATCATTTTGTGCAACCATATTGAATCGATCTCGTAGTTGTTAGACCAAATATTATGAGTACTATGCTTTGGTACCACTTGTTAGACAAGAGGGGGGTGAATTGTCCCTTTTTCGCCCAAATACTTCAAGTATAAAATCCCCTAAGGATTGGATAAATCACCAATACTGGAAGCAGTGGTTAAACTGATTCCAGTCAAGAATAGATCTATTAAGATCACCAAATAACAAATCCACCCAGATTTGTGTCCTTCAAAACCTGATACAAAACATCAGTAGTGGAACTGGAACAAATATGGGTCACGTTCCAGTCAAGAACAGAGTAAGCATAAGTAAAGGAACACAAGATATTTATAGAGGTTGCTCACCACAACTGTGAAAACACAAGTTGGGCAAGTTAGTCCTCTACCTAAGTTTGTTAAGCTTAGGATCTTAAATGGAGTATCAATAAGATCAAAATCAAGTGAAGCCTATGTAACAAAGACTATGGCTCCGACTTGATCCAAAGGTACAAGGTACAAAGAGGGCTGAAAGCAAGAATGAAACCTTTATAACAAAGACTATGGTTTCACCAGGCCAGCAAGCTGAAAGCAAGAAGAGAACCTGTGTAACAAAGACTATGGTTCTATCAGGCCAACAATAAACAGAAGGGAGGTTCCTATGTAACAAAGACTATGGAACCAATCGCTTCCTGGACCCAAGAACTCTGCAAGCTAAAGGACACTATGAGAAAACAAAGTATCTCTATGTGTATGGCAGCAATTGATAGATCTTGAAGTGGTCACTTGAATTTTTATCTTCATCCCCTTTTTAAAGGTGTAACTCCAAGAGAGCCGTTGGTTCAGATTTGAAATTTGAAGCCTGCACATTTCCCCAGACTTTGTAAAAGAGCTGTTATAACTTTTTGACTTTTAAGGTGGGAAAGATCCATTGGGTTTCTTTGTTCTTTAAGCAAGCATTGGGCCAGCATTATCTGCTGACATCATTTGACAACTCTTGAGCTCCTAAGAAAGTGTTGACTTGAATTCAAAGCTTGACTTTGAACTTTTTCATGCTAGTGGTCTTTTCTTGTACCAGCTAAACCTTTTTCTTTTGATACTCGTTTCACTTGATCCTTGGACATCATTTTTACTGTTGTCAGCTTTGGACAACTTCTTTTGTCTATTATTTGAATTCCTGATTCTAACTTTTGTCCTTCTTCTTCATGATGGACTGATTGTGAAGTTGGATAACTTGATACCACATGGATTGCTCTTTTGTTCATCTTTTCCTTTGGCCCGTCTTCATTGTGGACATACTTGGTCTTTAATTATTATGGACTTTTCTCTTTCTTTCGTCTTTGGGATGCTTTCGGTTGTTCATTCCTTTTTTGAGATTTGAGTTGAAGGCTGATCAGTTGTCTTGGTACCAGAAGGTACCAGAGATGAGCTGCTTCCATTGATCAATCCTTGTTAATGATCTTTCTAGATCTGCAAACAGAGCATTGGACAACAAGGACATTTAAGGAAGATCACAACTTGTTAGTCATCAAAATCAAAACAAAGCAATTTAACAGTGTTGAAAAGTGTGGCCAGTAGGGGGACATCGGGCTGACCGACCCCGAGATTCCGTATCGACCCGTCCTCCTTCCTCCTTTCGACCCCGCCCGGCCACCTGGGTGAGGCTGTCTGTTGGAAATCAAGCAGCTTTGCATCTACGTCCGACTCGTTATCAGGGTCGACGTCGGGCTCGATCTCCTCAGCCTGCACCTTCTTCTTCCGTTTGAGCAAGCGCTTACCGGCCTCCTGAAGAAGAGTCAGGTCATAAAGATTGGTGTTGGAGTCGAAATAAAGATCTAAATGATCCAAATTAATTACTTGTTAAGGGGTCTACAGGATCGAGCTCGACCGCATCCAACGCCTGCCCCTCCCTGTAAGCTTCTTCGGGAACCTGATCTTAGGATCGAAGAGTCAAGGGAGCCTGCCGATGAGGCCGTTGGGCCAAGTATTGGGCCTCCGACAGAGCCTCATTAATCGCGGATATTGACCGGTCAACCCTCTCCCATTCGGCCTAAGGAATGGGATCATTCTTGTTCAACTTCAAGTTTTTCCGTACCCGCTCCAATCGAGTCATGGCCAGAATATGCAAACCTGCAAAACCACATCGGGGTCGATTAGTATCAGGGAGAGATTAAAAAACAAATCGAGAGGGGCGATCGAATTCGACCTGACACACAAGGGGATCGAAATCAATCCGATACAAGGGGATCGAAATTGACGCGGTATGCAAAGGGATCTGGAGGGTCGGGCCGGAGACAGAGGCTCACCAAAGTGGAAATTACGTAACCTCGTCCCCGATACCAGACCCGCCGCGACTAAATAGGCTGTCTTCGGCTCACCAAAGTGGAAATTACGTAACCTCGTCCCCGGTACCAGACCCGCCGCGACTAAATAGGCTGTCTTCGTCAAATAGGTGGGGTCGAGAGAGCCTAGGTTGACCAATAGCTTGAAATTTTTATCACGATATAACCAAGCACTTCTCTTCGTCGAGAGCTTCTTGGGCTTTTTCGTGGTCCACGTCGCACGGAAAGGAAGTGACAACGGACAGTCGATGAAGAAAAATTCCTCCTTCCAAAGACTTTCGTTCGACGAGATCGAAATATCAACAATCTTCTGATACGGCCTGGCTTGCAAGTATTAATACCCGGCCCCAGACTTGACCGAGTTGATGAGGGTGAAAAACTCCCCAAGGTCCTCGAAACGGGGCTCAAACCTAAGACACTTGAGTATGATGATTACGCTATGCATCAAAGCGGTCGAGTTCGGAATAAGTTAGGCGGGGCATAGGTTGACCCGCTTGAAGAAAGTCGACAAGGGAGGCCGGATCGGGAACTAAAACCCGTGCTTCATTGAGGCATGGTACAGGCCGAAAGAGTGTTTAGTCTTCGGAGCCCCTACCGTCTCGTCTTTGAAGGGCAGTCGAGCCATAACCCCCTCCGGCATCCCGCTCGACCAATTGCTAATCTCGCGGAACTCACACCTGGACATTGTCGACGCCCTTTGAGCGACATCGGTTAAAGTCCGGTAGACGTGAGTCGATCGACCCGGGGGAGGGTTTGCCGCTGTCGCCTCCTCAACCCCTTCGACCTCCTCGACCTCGACCTCCGGCTCATCCGCCAAATATCTGTGCCTCGAAGTCGAGGTCGACGCTCGCCCGTCCGCCCTGGTTCGCAATGAACTTTTGAACCCGAATCTCGTCAAAAAAATCGAAGAAGTACACGAAATCCAGATTTGACAACGGAGGAACTCCACCCGATGAGCCAGACCAACCCGTAGAAGGGGTGAATGGCTCCTCCACCTCGCTCTCATCGTCGGAAATCACACACATATATGGGACTCTCGACATGGTTCTTACTAGGGGAAAGAGAATCGGAATTACCTTTTCTTTTGGCCGCTAAGATGAATTCTTCAACCCGGGAGCTCGATCCGATAGTGTTGCAGAAGTGAGAGGGGATCGACTTCTTTGAGATGAGAATCTGTAAAATAAACCAAGGGGTGCCCACTTATTTATAGTGGGAGGTAAATCCTCGAAGTACGTAACAATGTTATTATTGCTCCTAGAGGACCGCATTACCTTTTTCTCGAAGCGCGAAACGAAGCCACTTTTATGCCTTGAAGACCGAGTCGCTTACTCTCGATACGCGAAACGTTGTCCTTGTTATGCACCAAAGACCGAATTGATTAAAAGATGCGCCTACCAACGAGGCAACGGGTCAAATTTAACAGTCGCGACCCTTCCCCTTCCAAGTACCGGATCGGTGAAAATTACCCCCGCGAAAATTCATGCCGGTAATTTGGGGGGCCTCTGATATGCCATAAGATGGACGGGCCAAGTGGTACGCCCCCTAGGAAGCCACGTGGCAGCCTCGCCACCTCAGACGGCTCGATCCTAGGATGGCTCACGGGATCGAACTCGATCCCACACCAGCTCAAGGGATCAAACTCGATCCCAGGCCAACCCTGGGGATCGAACTCGATCCCAGGCTAGTTCATGGGATCGAACTCGATCCCACATCAGACCGGATCATGGGATCGAACACGATCCCAAGCTCTGACACATGCTTCCTTCCGCGCGATATGTTTCAACACAAAATGCCTGGTCTTGATCCCAGAGGTCTAGATCCTACATCACCTGGCATCCAGATGCCATTAAGCATCTTTTTTGGGACACGTGGAGCTCCCTCATTCCCTGGCGTCGGGCATGCTACAGTGCATTTAATGCCCACGGTACGTGTCTATGCCAAAAGGGGAAACAAGGTACACTCGACCTCAAGCCACCTGCTCAGGCGTCTGACAAAAGGATCAACCGCCTGCAGGACAATTAATGCATAGTCGCGGTACACGCACTACTGTGTCAATTGCTCTTGACTATAAATACCCATGCCTTGAACAGTGTTTGGTAAGCCATTTAAGAGCATTTATTTCGCTTTCTTAGCATTTATTTCTCTATCTAAAAGTCTCCCACTGACTTGAGTGTCGGAGTGCCAAACTTGGGTCCAACCCCAAGTCCCCAATTTGGACTTTGAGCTCACTTGTGTTTGAGTGTTTTCAGATCGATTAAAGAGCCCACTACTACAAATTCTTGACTGATCGACCTGAGATTGCCATCTAGACCTCCAACTCTGCATAACCAATTTCGAGTCGGATCAGACTGGAATTAGCCCTTAAATTATTATATAAAAAAAAGATTTAAAGTCTATAATAATTTGTCCAAATAATTCTAACTTTCAAGCATAAGTAATAGTTTATCACTTTTAAATATATTTAATAAATAAAAAGACATATATAAGTAATAGTTTATCACTTTTAAATATATAAAATTGTTTCCTGAATTATATTTTTGATTGTTGAGAATAATGATATGAGATTTGACTGTATATTTAGTTATGCATTAATTTTGAAGAATGGAAGGTGAAGCAATTAGTCAAGGTGGGATCTTTGTAGTGTTGGTCCTCTTGGAGATTATCCGATTGCAAGTTGTCAATGTTTTGGTGCTAACTTCTTTTTAGAAGTATGACATTGTCAAGTTTTCTTGCATATAGTGGAGTGTTGATCTGGTATGATAAAATGCCCTCTTGATCTAGATTCTATCTTTTTGTTTGTATGAGCTGGTTGATTCTGAATTTTGTTAGAACGGCAAACGATTGATCTAGAAGTTGAAAACATTACACACTTTGAAAGCCTTGTTATGGAAGCTTTCTATTTTACGTACACATACAAACTGTGTGTATGCCCTATAAAATTTAAAATTTTCACTGGCTCGTACCTGTTTTATAGCAAGAGTATCAAAGTTGAATCCTAGGCAATATTATAGATGTTTAATATGTGCTGACAACTGCATGTCTTCATTGAATTGCCATTTCTATAGTAATTAGTTTTGATTTAAATCTTATTAAGTTCATGGAGCATGGCATGCCTAGTTAATTGACCTATGGAGAATTGATAGAATGCATAAAAACCTTTGATGGTAACTGGTAAGTATGAGTAGTTCTAAAGGCCTTGTCTTAATGACAATTTTTGCTGGTTTGTTTTATTTCATTATGTGGTACTCATGAAACTTTGTTTAGCTGAGATCTTGAATATCTATATCAATAATGTCCTTGCTAATATATAATTTTAAAGAACAGGTTCTTTGTCACCAATTATGCTTAGTTCTCATGACATCACTCCATACAAATTTTCAGGCTGTTTTATGCTTACTAAAATGCTTTTACAATTCATGTAATTCTGAGCAATTTTATTGTCCTTTGAAAGGTATTCTAATACAAATTTCTCTTTTCTCTCCTCTCTCATTTGCATATGCTTTTAGATCAAGGGTGAAGTAGGAGAGTCATACTTCCATCGCCTTTTCATGCATCTGTGGCCCATGTATATATGGGACTTTATAGTTCATCCCTTACCTTTGAATCTGAGGTATCACTGTCTGTTAAGATGTCTAGCTTGATTGCTTTTTAAATAACCAATGTTTGACTCTTTAAAATAGTAGAGAACTACTAGATTATCACTATAATGAAAGAAAATAAATTCCAAGAACTTCAATTTCCACCGCACCATTATGATCTCTGTATTTTGCTATTTTATGAGGCTTGAAGTGTGAAATTCTGTCAATTTTTACAATAATATTTCTGATGAATGTATGCTTGTGATCTATTTCAGGTATACAAGGATAGACTTGTAGCAACAATGAAAATGATGGATGATGATTTTGTCACGAAAAGCTGAGGAATTAAAGAGACTAGTTATTTTTTCCCTCTGTGTCAAAAAAGAAGGCATTTATATATACCATTGTCATTTCATCTTTTGGTTGTCCTTGTGTATTAAAATTTCATATGTATTATTGTGAATAGAATTATTCTAGTCGTTTGACTATTTTTTCAAGCAAAAGAGACGAACAAAATGAGAGAAATTGTATTCACTTTACATGTAAAGAATGAGGGTATAATTGTACTAAACATGACTGGAAAATTAGTAAATAAATATTTTTGACAACCAGTCTTTATCCATCAATTTTTTTAAGAAAGTAAACAAAGGAGTTTGGCACATTGTGTAACTACACTAACCTAGGCTATCCTAACATTCAAAATCCTATTTTCCAAAGTAAACGGGGCCTAATAAATTTGATAAGTTAGAACACAAGATAATTATTAGCTCAAGTTTGTGCTAATAAGATCACCGCATATGGTGATTTATAACATTGAAAAAGAAAAACCCAATCTGAACATTTAATTAAAACATATATAAGCAAAATATTCTCACTAAAATAAACAGTTCAGATAGTATATATTGAGATCAAGCATGATGATTCTCAATCAAACTTAGACCTATTTTTCTTCATGGCTGCTTCTTTTATATTTTGAAGAGAGTTCACCATTTCATCACAAAGTTGATGAGGGTTTGGAATCAAACTTTTATCAGCAGCTATGGAAATGATAAGCTTATTAGCATAGCTTTGGAAATGTACGACCAATGCCTGCAACATTCAAATAAATACAGGAATACAACAATATTCAAAATCCCATTAATCAAAATATGCATAATCATCATTAACGATGCGTTTAAATAATAATAGTTTTTTAATTGAATACTTTCTAAAAACTTAATTAGGAAAAAAGTTGCGGTTTAATTAACCTTAATTTTCAACAAATAATGATATATCTACATTCGCAGGCTGACAAACTAATCATTGTTCGCGATAGCTTAGCCTTATTATTATCACTAATAAAAGTATTAATTTATACGAAATTTGTTGTCCATCGTAAATTTATGAATTCCGACAAATTTGGTCATTGTTGTGAAATATAAAACACCGGTTCATTAACGATAAAATGTGGAGTCGCTATTCTAAAATTATAATTGTAGAAACCCGCAACTAAAATAGGTATGTAATTTTCACTTACTAGAGGAAATCCAGAAACTGTTGGGGCAATGTAAGACAAAGGATGTCCAAATAAAGTGACCTCTTCTCGTGGTCCTGCCACATTTGAGAGACATAATGTAGTATTGTAGAAAACCCTACATAATATTGTACCTGCAACCTGTTTTATATAATTAAGAATGTAAGTTTCCGTAAATTAATTTAACTGATGGGAATAAAGTCTTGCTACAATTATAAAACAGCAGAAACAGACTAAAATTAGTTGTCAGATCACTTCATTCTCGACTTTAAGATTTTCCAGTTGACAGTTCCAGACACACTTTTTGTATTTAGAGCTAACCTCAAGGGGGTTACTCGTAATCATTCAAACTTTAAATTTAATGGGATAATAAATTTCTAAAGTTAAACTTCACTATTAATGTCATTTATCCCATTCAACATGTCTCGTATATTATATAGTAAGTAAAATCTCACCTTGATTCAAAAAAAATTGGTGATGAGTTTGATTAGCAGAGACGAACATTTGGGAGCAAATGATAGCTTCTTTCGATCAATGGTGGCCTTAGCTCTATGTATGCAAGCTCAAGGGTCATCTTGGAGATCAATGGTGAGTGGAAGTAGGGAAAACCCTACTTTATTTCCCCAAATTCCATTCAATTCCTTTCCTTTCTCCATCATCTCAGCCAATTCCTATATAATTTCACTAAATTGTTAGGGATGAATTGAGTAATTTAATGTTGCAAGAAATTATAGTATTGTTAGGGAAATTGCAAATTTGGTATACCGAATCGACCAATTTAGAGTTTTTGGTACATCTCATTTTCCAACGACAAATAGGACCGTCACTCCAGAATCAAGCAATTTAATATACATTTTTTTTTATCGGAAACTGATTTTGCCAACCGAAATCTACACATGGTGAAGTAATAGTTCGCCAGGTGTAAAACTGGATTGGGTTTCCAACGGGCAACATCGAGTTTCAATTAAAAAGTGTATTAAAATTATATGATTTTTATGATACGGTCCTATTTTGTCACTAAAATTTGAAATATACCAAAATCGCTAAATTGATCGATTTGATATACCAAATTTGTAATTTCCCCCAATATTTTTTTCATTAAACCGCAGAAAATAATTTTAAGTGCATGACGATTGTGTATTTTTCTTTTTCAATGATAGTTGTACGATTTACCTTGATTGTTGGTGGTGGTCTGACATTGAAGATAATACTCGATCTAACACGAAGCTTTTTGAGCAATGAATTTGTAGTCTTCTCGACGGCGATTTCTTCACTATTTTCTATGTATTTCTCTATGGTCGCAGATAAAATGGAGATTATTATTTGGTATTTAATTCAAAAATTAAAAGAGATAATTTACAATAAGAAAAAAGAAACTCACCATATCTCATGTTAAGATAACTGCTTACACCGGCTTCTGCTACTCCGACCAAAACATCGTTAATGCTCTTGAATGGAAAAATGAAAACAAAAGTGTTATTTCGCGAATTATTAAATGCTTTATCATAAAATAATTTATAGTAGTTTGTATCTGACTATCATATATTTAGCTCTAATTTTAATGCAATTCATCTAAATCGGAAAATTATATTTTATTCCCTGTAAATGTAAATCCCGTTTGGTTTGAGCGCTCTAATGTAATTTGTAAAAGTACACTTATACCCCTGGCGGTTATATGGGTGTTACATTGAATATATGATCAAAATTACAAAATCATCTTTACAGTTACAAATATAAACAAAACGATCACTACAAATCTATGATGCACGGACACTTCTAAAAATATCATTTTGCCGTGTCTTGTCGTGTCAGACACTCGCGTCGTACACCGTGTCCGACACTCCTCACGTGGAAAATTCAAGAAAAAATCTGTGTCGCCGTATCCGTGTCGTGTCGTGTCCGTGTCGCCGTGTCCGTATTCGTGCATCATAGCTACAAATTATGAATTAAACAACAAATCAAGAATATTTTTTGAATGACATAACGGAACCTAAACGGATTTTAGGTACCACAAACGATGCTCAAAGTTATGGACTAAATTTTTAAATTTAAATGGATTGCGTTGTAATTACGTCTAAATACAAAATAGTTAGATGTAATTATTTCTAATTTATAATAAATATAGACAAAAGGAAGAATAAATAAGTTTTACTACATGTAATTTTAAATGGATTGCATTGTAATTACGTCTAAATACAAGATAGTTAGATGTAATTATTTCTAATTTATAATAAATATAGACAAAATGAAGAATAAATAAGTTTTACTACATGTAATTATAAATTTTTTGCACATTTAAGATTATAAATAATTTTACATATTTTGAAATACTAAAGGATGGTTACGATTACGAATACCATTAAGTTTAATTACGACACCATCATGAGCTGAGAAATTATGAAAATTAATCTAAGTTTTGGAAAAAAGTCACGAAATCCTTAACACCCTGGTTAAGGAGTCCTTTTTTTTAATTTACTTGGTAGTTAAATAATTATTTAAGGAGATATTCGTAATTATTCCAAAAAATTAATTAAAACATACCACATTTATGGCATTCTTGACAAGTTTAACGTCATCAAGACTAATAATCCGATGCACAAATCTCTTTGGAGTGAGCTCAATCCCTTTTTCACCTTTAATGGGAGTCTTCGTGTCTTTGAGGAACAAAATAGTCGCCAAAATCGAAGTCAAATCAATCAATGTATGAAAAATAATCAAGAATATCATCCAAACCAAACTAATTAACCTCTTGACCAATCCTGCATCATTAACATTGTGGACAAGTTTCTGTTTCTTGGTTGGAAGGACTGGTAAAGATTTAGGATCAGAAATGTTCGTGGCACAAGCCATGAGTAGGGATACGAGTGATACTCCATCACCCATTGAATGATGAGTCTTGAATATGACGGTGGAGTTTGCATTTGATGCTTTCAGGTTGAGGATGTGGACTTCCCACAGAGGCTTTGTGGGATCCATTGGATTCCTCGACAAATCTGACATGAAATCCTCGATGAATTCATCTGGGGATTCCATGTCGGGATCCAAATCGGGAGTGAAAACGTGTTTTTCCAAGTCTACTGTGGTTGGTCTCCATCTCCAAGAAAAGTTGCTGATTTTCTCATCCTTCATGACCTACGTTCAAAAAATGTATTATCGACACTTCCTCTCACCGGAATTTGACGGTGAAAACAAATTAATCGGTGATAGGGAGAATTGCCCACAGGACATATAACAAGTTTAGAATTTTGAAGATACTGTATTGAATGATCACCTCACTTAAAACCTTACGCCGATAGAAAATTCATTAAATCTTTAAATATCTCAACAAGAATGATTCAAGAAAACCATATAACAACAGCAGTGATATTCAAAAAAATAAAAAAAAAAGAACACTAATGGTTGTATTTGGTTTTTCACTTACAAGCACGTTGCGTAAACGAGGATGCTTGGGCAGATTAAGTTCTACCCCCTTCTTGAACAAGTTCACATCGATCTTGGTCTTGTAACCTAGAATTGCTATTATCCAGTTGTTGAAGCCTGGTGCATGCATCACTCTTGCAGTTGGGCTAAGGGGCTCTTCTTCTTCACTCATTTTTAACTCAATTACGAGTAAGTTCGGTCGCTAAAGATGAATTATATCTTGTTATGATCAGTTATGACATACTCTTTATTAATTTGGGAAGTAACTTTTGATTTTTCAATTATTTTACACGAATTTCGTTGGTTATAACTCAAAGCATTTTTGAAGTATCACACGATCGATTTGACCTTTGATATGATAACTTTCTTTAATTACACATCATTAATGCACATGATCTAATCACTTAAAATATGTTTGTCACATGACTCTTTAATTTTAGCGAATAATATATTAACCAATTGGCCTTTCTTAATTAGAACAAGATCCATGACATCTGCTTCTCTCAAATTTTCTTTTTTATAAGCTTTCAAAAAATCACATTTCACATTTTTTTTAATAGGGATAATTACGAACAACTCCTGAAATTTGGCAAAATTACAGATTATTCCTAAGGTTTTAAAAATTACGAACTCCTTGGCCCTGACCCGTTATCTCCTCCGTTAAATTTAAAGGAATGTACAAAATTTATTATTTTGCCCCTAATATGCTGAAACTCAGGGAAAATATATAATAAATAGGCCAAAGGTAAGTGGATTAAAGCAAGAACTGAAAATTCTTATGAGATTTGATTTAAGTACTTGAGTTTTATGTTTACCTACCATTTTTTTTTCCAATAAATGTTACTTAAGATATTTTAACATTTTTATGATAACCTAATTAATTTCATACCTAGAGTTTATGGATGCCTAATATTTTTTCCATAAATATTGATCATGCATGTTCAACGTTTGAAATAATTATTTAAATGACTTAGACTGATATTTATATGAATTTACTAATGCATTTATTGGTGTTAGTGTGCTTGTCTTGATTTTCAATTTTGAGGGGAAAATTGGCATTGCATTAATTGATATTTGTGTGGTTCGTTTATACTAGTAAGTTTTTGCACACTCGATGCGTGTGCAACGAAATAGTAATCATTATTTAATTTTATTAAAATTAAATTCTTTATAATATGACATGTTTTATAATTATTTTTAATATAATTATTAAATGAAATAAATAAATATGAAAATATAATATTAATAAAAATTGATGAGGCCAAAATACGGTCGAGCCATGATACGACACGTGCCTAACCAAAACATGCCACCTTAGCATCTCGGGTCCCCCTCGAGTTGATTACTCCCCTCGAAAGAGAATCCGCTTCTTCATTAAAAGGACTCCTAACCTTCCCTGAGTGGGCGAATAAGGCTAGCAATATGATTACCACACTTGAGGGCATCTTCGGATTCGCCCTCGAGATCATCTCATGGATGTAAAGGCGAAATCCTTCCCTCCATGCCATTTCTTTGGGCCTAGGTACCCCCCTTGGACCTGCTAGCCCCAAAGTTCATAACAAACCAAGCGTGCTTGGCCATCGGTAACAACCCTGTAACGCTTTCTGACAAATAGTATGAAAACGCACACCCGTCACAATTGCTCTCCACCAATCTTTCTGCAGGCTTTTGCAGGAGAACCTTCCTGGAGGCTTCCCATTACGCCACGTATCTAGAGCGACACCAATCCAGGACCACTTGGTGACAATTACTAAAGGGCCCTAACCCTCAACTATAGATACTCAGAATCTTCCAAACTGGGTCTCACCCCTCCCCCTCCCCCCCCCCCCCCCTTTCCCCAGCTTGGCCTTCTCATGCTTTGCTGGTGTTTGTTCCTAGCAGGTTGATCCCACGCCTTCCGGTGATTATCATCGGATTTTTTCATCCTGGTTTCCCCGATCATACAAATTCTAAAGTGTCGGAGTGTGACACCTCAGATCATAACCCATCATTTTTGGCGCCATTTATGGGAAACCGATCTTCTTCTCTTTCTTTCCTTTCAGTGCTAGTAGTAAAAAAAACATCCAGTTCATTATGGTAATAACCACTAGATCAGGGGTTGTTGGAGGTGGAGGTGACACCCCACGCGGAGATGGTGAGAACGTACCTGTCTCCGATGTTGTCGGAGTTGTACCCACCACCGGAGAGGTCTCACCGGACCAAGAAAGGAGACCAACCTAGAGCTACCCATCGTCGGAGGAACAGAGGGCTCTGGCTCAAACGTTCCCTTAATCCACCAACCTCTGTCGTAGCCAACATGGGTGGTTACCCCATGATGGTGCCTCTGTGATAGACAAATCTTGAACCCAAGTGTAAGTTCTAAGTCCGATTGCAACACTTAAGGTATCGTATCCACAGGGAAGGGAACTCAACAACCACTTCTATGACTATTTCTAATCTAGAGACCGAAATAAGATTGACAATGTTGTACTATACTATTATGACAAAATTAAACTCAACCAATAAATAATCAATCACACGAGCTAACAAATAAAAACAAGATTAAACCACTTAATTAAAACAGGTCGGGGAGTAAATCATATGCCTTTTGTGATCAAATCAATACTCAAGTATGGACGTATGATTCTTCAACCTAATCACAATTTTATACCTAGCTTCTCTCGAAGGCTAGATGTCTAATTAATTAAGCCAAGTGTTGTTCTCACAATCACTTAGTAACCAAATTAATCGAATAAAGCAAGATTAGTGTATTTAAAACCTAGCGGCTTGGCATGGAATTCTAAATACGAGTTGTAGAAATTAGGGTTAAATTTCTTTAAGCCCAAAAGTCTAAATTTTGGAAAACAATCTCAATTATCCTTAATCTCTCGATTATCGGATAATTTACCTTATGTTCATGGATGGCCAATCCATTCCCAATCTCCTCAATACCGTTTCCCTAACAAAGAATCACACAATTTGACTCAAGCATTAATTCAAACACCTTAGATGCATAATCCTTACCCCCTAACCCTAGGAGATTAGTTCCTCATAATTGGATCAAAACTCATTAAGATCAAAAGAATTGCATTCAAAATATTCATGTCTAACATAAACATAAAAAAGGGAATTACTAATTCTGAAATTCTAACCTAATTTTCCAGAAACGGATCTAAGGCAAGAACTAACTATACTAGAATTGAAAAACCAAAACTTGAGGAATTAGTTTGATCGGAAAGCAGTAAATAAAACCAAATTGATAAATTCTTGTGATTGGAATGAATCTTCAACTCTATGTCTTCGAATTCCTTCCTTCTCCGGGTGTTCTTGAACTTCTGGGAAGCTATCCGTCCAAAAAAACCCCTTATTCCGCCTCAAACCATGTTTAAATAGAAGTCCAAAATCCAAAACCGCCCCGTGACACGGGCGTGCAGAGTTCGTGCCTAAATATGTGACACGCCCGTGTCACATATTAAAGACGTATTCGCGCTTTTCTTCTTGACACGGGGGTGTCAAGAATTGTTCTTCATTGTAACACGGGCGTGCAAAAGCTCCCGGGCCTCTCTGTACCAAGTCACGGGCGTGCAAAAAATTGCTCTACGTAGGTGACACGGGCGTGTCACCCTCTGGAATCCGACTGCCACTTCTCTACTGAGACACGGGGGTGTCTCAGTTTACTCTTCCATGGGGACACGGGCGTGTCCCCTAGAATTTCTCGTTTTTCGCCCTTTATTGCATGGTTTTGCTTCTACTTCGTCTTTTCAACTCCAAGGTGAAAGGTACCTAATAGGGAGCATAAATCACGTTATAAGTTCTTAAAACTGCTTGAATTTAACTAAAATTGCCCTACAAATCCATGCAATAAACCGATACATCAAACTCCCCCAAACTTAAATATTGCTCGTCCTCGAGAAATCGAGAAAATTACATCAGACCAACCTCAAAATCAATCTCTCAAATGGGTAATTTTCAGAATTTCACTAAAGCAAGTCTAGCCTATCAAACACATTTCAATCAAGCACAAGAATCAACACAATGGTATAAATCAATTATCCTCGTGTAGTGTGTGAATTCGAACAAGATAATGTACAATGGTTAGAACACCAAACTAATGATTCCTTCCTAAGTACCAATGATAGACCTCGGAAAACATTCTTCGCACCTATCTCTACTAATGGAATTAACCCAGAATTAAGGATCGGAAGGTCTTTCGAGGCTTGTAATGTGGGCTCGGGGTTAAGGTTATGGAATTTTTAGTATAGTAGTGACTCAACACACCTAGCTCACCCATTCAAATCTCCTCGGTCGCCATCTTTGTCTTTCCCCGTCAAACTCCCCCAAACTTAGGCCTTGTCTAAGTTTGTCACATGCAGGCAGTCTAAAAGTTTCTTCTGTTTCAAATCTACTCAATGTTTTTCTCAATAATATATATATTTATTTTTTTCTTTGTCTACTTGTTGCTTACACCACTCGTTCTTTTACTACTTCCTTTTGAATTCTTCTTTTCTTTCAGCATCTAAGATTATCTCTTATTTCTTCTCTTGGTTTCTTATCAAGAATTTAGCAGCATCTTCAATCGATTCAAACGAGTGAGCAAAGTGTGACTCAAGGGTAGGTTTATGGTGCTGTGCATGTGGCTTATAATGCGGCTACAGAAATTTAATGGCACAACACTTAGGCTCAGCGGGGTCAAAAGGATTTCGTTCTTTAGTACAAATGGCTCAATAGCGAGGCTACCTCCGACATGAATGCCTAAGTCATCTCCCTAACTCTTCGTTAATTCAAAATTTCGCCTCAATAGGGCTAAAATGCCTCCTAATCCACTTCTCAGTATTATTCAAGAATTACTAACTCCGTATCCTAACCTAAGTACATGACCTTGTTCCATTGTGCACAAAAATAAGGATATCCCATCATTCCAATGTATCAATACTCACACCTAACTTCATGCATTCGACTAGCCTAACTTACTATGGCAAAATTCCAACAATCAAACCTTATCGAAAAATTTAAAATTTTGGATTATTTTCAGCAATCATCTTTTCATTCTCAAGGATATCACAATATCAAGTAAGTCAATCCCCCAACGCATCTTCCTATGCGAAATATTAACAATACAATCCAAAACTTTTTGCCCCTCTCCCCCAAACTTAAACCATGCAATGTCCTCATGCATAAAAGAAAAAGGAAAGAAGGCAAAAAGAAAAACTCCCTCAATACAGCGAAGAACCCGGCAACAAGCTATGCATCCACCCTAACCTGCACTTAAATGACTAGAACAAGGATCATACGCTAAGCAGAGTAAATGATAATCAACAAGCAATTAACAAGAAAGCCCTGTCGTCAAGCACCTACTATAACCATAAGAATATTTAGCATAGTGCAAATAGTTAGGTTAAAGTGGTGAATTAGATCATCATACAGACCAATAGTAAGGAAAACAGAAAGCTAGAAAAGAAACCAATCAAGGAAAAGGTGGCGGTTAATGTGGGGGCTGGCTTGAACTACTCGCTCCGGCGCCGCCAAATTATTTGGCAAGGTATGCGTGGAGATTCTCGAACTGTCCATCAATGTGGAGCTGCAAGGCATCAAGCCGGGAGTCCACATGCTCTACAAAACTGTCCATCCGCGCATTCTGGGATGCCATATAATCCCGCATGTAAGCGGGGATCTCCTCATCGTCATCTTCGACCATCGGCATCGGTGCTCCGCGCCCGCCTTCCTCTCGATCCGGTATCTGTGCAAGCCTCCTCTGCTGATCGAGAGTGAGGTCATCATACTTGGCCACACCCCACCTGTACATCCGCTCAAACCGGTTCCTTTCCCTTTCCGGATACCAGGGTAAAACCCTATCCTTTAGGCTCCCGGCAGACCATCGGATGAATAGGTCCATCTTGATGAACGTCTGCTCTTCAACATAGGGAAAGTTGGATAAAGGCTCCGTGTCCTCTGCAAGCCACCCTACTTCCTTGGCTAGCTTCGTCACATAGGCTCCATGGCCTATAGTTCCCGACGCCCTGCCTGCCACCTCCTTCAGCTTGTACATGAACTCGGTCGTGGCATCAAACCGCATCCCCTCCTTCATAAAATACATAATGGCCAACTCAAACCCGTTAATATTTCCATCACTCTCATGCCTAGCACAAATTCCCACAGCCAGAAGTCTATGCACCAATCGCCAGACTAAGCTATCAATCCAGGTGGCCTTAGTATTTCGTGGGTTGTACGCCGGGCCACCAGCTTTGAGAGGGAATGAACGCCACACTGCCTCTCTGTCCTCCGTAGACCAGTTGGGCATCGTGGTCATCTCGCAACAAGGAAATCCTAAGGCCTCTCGAATCTCGTCTAATTCTAATGATTCGGCTTCCTCCCCATCTAACGTGAAATTGAGCTTGGTCTTGACCTGGTCCCAAGTCATAGTGGTGAAGAATGCGGTGGTCAACTCCGGATATGTATTAGCCGGAACCAGCATAAACGTCTTCCACCCTATATTGTCGAACAAAACCTCGATCTCTTCCCAAACTCCTAATCTCCGGAGTGTAGCGAGATGCGGGAACCTGGTGGGCATGATATTGCGCGTGGTATTCCTGTTATAAGGGTTCCCAAGCCCTTCCAAGGTGACATTCACGGAATCCCGAGGTTGGCGGCCAGTTGGGCCGGATGAGGAGGTGAGTTGCAGAGGGGCGGGTCTCTTGTTGCGTCCCATATTTCCTGCACAAAAATCAACAACAAAATCAATTCAAGTTCAAAGGGGCATTTTATCGAATACCTTGTAAGCACAAGTAAGAAGCCTAGTATTTCATGAAATAAAGCATGACATTTCATCACCCGATACCTAGACTTAGCCCTCAATACTACCACAATCGTTTAAAGCTCATAGGGACTCAATTTCTACCACAACCGTGTACATAACCGCCCACACAAACCTCCAAACTTTACAGAATTTGTAAAAATGTGGAAGAGCAAGGGCCAAAATTTTCCATTACAATTCAAACACCTAACTCCAGCATGTACAAAACTTGACTAAGGAGCAAGACTTCATAAAAATTACATCTAACATGCTTCAAAAAGAGATTAGGGTTCATCTTCTAAAAGACCCAAAACTTTGCAAATTCATGCCAAATCCTAATTCTAAACATGCCAAACTTGAACTAGAACCAAAAATTTTAAGGAATATACATCATAAGCATCGTTTATCAAATTAGGGTCTAACCCTTCTCAACTAATTCCATGGAAATTAAACACCCAAGAGAAGAGACAACTTACCCGATGAAAATAGAGTGCAAAGTGTAAAGTGTGTGGTGTCTTGCCGGATTATGACCTATGAACAATGGTGGTGGTGGTGGTGCCTTTACCGTGTGAGGATGGGGGAAAAGATAGATGAGGGAAGAGAAGAGGGTTTGTTATGTTATAGGAGACAAGAAAAGAGTGAGGAACCCCCGATTCCTTTTAATCCGCCATCGTGACACGCCCGTGTCAGTAAGTGTACTGGATGGATGAAACGGGCGTGTCATCCCTTACCTGGTGACTCTGTACCCTGACACGGGGGTGTCGAATTTTAATTAAGGAACTCGACACGCCCGTGTCTCTTCTCGGCTGGCAGGCCTGTACCTAGACACGGGGGTGTCATAGATTTCTCTTTACGGGGGACACGCCCGTGTCTCCCCCAAACTTGGGAATTTCGCCCTTCATTCCTTGGTGATTGCATCCGCTAAATTCACACCTATTAGCTCAAATTCTTTGTACTCCATCCACTAGATTCGAATTATTCACCTGAAACACAAGACAGAAGATATCCATCAATCACAACCTTAACTAACTAACGAGAGGGAAAAGAAAAGAAGAAAAGGGGAAGAACAATAGTTCTAAGTTATAGTCGTTAGCTTGACTTCATGACTCAGGTCTAAGGCGCTGGAGCTGTTAACACGCACGAGACGTGTTCGCCAATTCGATCTCCGGCAAGATATGGCTTGAGTCTTTGTCCATTCACCACAAAGGAGGGTGAACCTTTATTACCTATCTCCACCGCTCCATTCACTAAAACTTTTACCACTCTGAACGGACCTGACCACCTTGACTTAAGTTTCCCGGGAAAGAGCTTTAATCTAGAATTGTACAACAACACCAATTGACCCTCGACAAACTCCTTAACCCGTATATGCTTATCATGCCACTTCTTTGTCCTCTCCTTATAGATCCGAGCATTTTCGTAAGCTTCTAACCTCAATTCTTCCAACTCTTGTAAGTCAAGTATCCTTTTCTCTCCGGCTCTCTTGAGATCGAAATTTATAGCTTTAATGGCCCAGTACGACTTATACTCGATCTCGACTGGGAGGTGACATGCTTTACCATAAACCAACCGATACGGAGAAGTTCCTATAGGTGTCTTAAACGCGGTCCTGTAAGCCCATAACGCGTCGTCCAACTTCGAGGACCAATCTTTCCTAGAGGGGCTCACTACCTTCTCCAAAATCCACTTCAACTCCCTATTCGTGATCTCAGCTTGCCCACTTGCTTGGGGGTGATATGCAGTAGTTACCCGATGCTGGACCCCGTATTTCTTCAGCAAAGCTTCCAAGGGCTTGTTGCAAAAGTGCGTACCTCTATCACTGATTAATGCCCGTGGAACTCCGAACCTATTGAAAATGTTCTTTTGCAAAAACTTAATCACCACCTTCGAGTCATTGGTCGGAGTTGCCACTGCTTCGGCCCACTTGGATACATAATCCACCGCCACCAAGATATACTGATTCCCATTCGACGGTGGGAAAGGTCCCATGAAATCGATTCCCCAAACATCAAACAATTCAACTTCCAAAATGTACTTCATGGGCATCTCATCTCTTTTACTAATGTTCCCGGATCGCTGACAAGTATCACATTCCTTGGCAAATTTGTAAGCATCCTTAAACAGCGTTGGCCACCAAAACCCAGCCTGTAATACTTTAGCTGCTGCCTTTCGACCACTTGAGTGCCCTTCATATAAGCTCGCATGACATCTCTCAAGCACTTTATCAGCTTCAACCTCCGGAACACACCTCCGCACTAACCCATCCGAGCAGTGCTTATATACATATGGCTCTTCCCAGTAATAACATTTCGCTTCTGACAAGAATCTCTGTTTCTGATGGAAATTCATGCCTGGTGGTAAAGCTTTGCAAACCATGTGATTCACGATATCTGCGTACCAAGGAACTATTGCATCGGCTGCAAACAACTCCTCATCAGGGAAATTCTCAGTAATCTCCTCCTCGTACTCATCCTCCTTTTCCCCGACCTCTAACCTTGACAAGTGATCTGCAACTAGGTTCTCCGTCCCTTTCTTGTCACGAATTTCAAGATCGAACTCCTGGAGCAAAAGAATCCATCTAATCAAACGGGGCTTTGAATCCTTCTTCGAAAGGAGATACTTGATTGCTGCGTGGTCAGTGTAGACGATTGTCTTCGAACCTATCAAGTAAGACCTAAACTTGTCAAAAGCATGCACAATAGCTAATAATTCTTTCTCAGTAGTAGCATAATTTAATTGTGCATCATTTAAAGTTTTGCTAGAATATGCGATAACGTGTAAACGTTTTTCCCTTCGTTGGCCAAGAACAGCTCCAATGGCCAAATCGCTCGCATCGCACATTAGCTCAAACGGTATAGTCCAATCCGGTGCAACCATAATTGGTGCCGAGGTAAGCTCCTTCTTCAACCTATCAAATGCAAGTAAGCAATCATCATTAAACACGAATTCAGTATCTTTTTGTAGTAACTTGCATAAAGGTAAGGTAATTTTTGAAAAGTCCTTGATGAACCGGCGATAGAAACCGGCATGACCAAGGAAACTCCTCACTCCCTTGATATTGGTAGGTGGAGGCAGTTTTGCGATCACATCAATCTTGGCCCTATCCACCTCAATGCCTTTCTCTGAAACTTTGTGACCCAACACTATCCCTTCCTTTACCATGAAGTGGCACTTCTCCCAATTTAGCACAAGGTTAGTTTCTTCACATCGCTGCAAAACTTGAGCAAGATTATGCAAGCATGAATCGAAAGAAGAACCAAATACAGAAAAGTCATCCATAAAGATTTCCATTGTGCGTTCTATAAAGTCAGAGAAAATGGCCATCATGCATCGTTGAAAAGTAGTCGGGGCATTACACAACCCAAAGGGCATACGCCTATATGCAAAAGTACCATAAGGGCAAGTAAACGTACATTTTTCCTGATCCTCTGGAGCTATAGCAATTTGGTTATACCCTGAATACCCATCCAGAAAACAGTAATAAGAATGTCCGGCTAATCTCTCTAGCATCTGATCAATAAAGGGAAGTGGGAAGTGATCTTTACGAGTGGCATTGTTCAACTTCCTATAATCTATACAAACTCTCCAGCCCGTGACTGTCCTAGTTGGTATTAACTCATTCTTTTCATTTTTAATTACAGTCATCCCCCCTTTCTTGGGCACTACCTGCACAGGGCTAACCCACTTGCTATCCGAGATAGGGTAAATTATCCCGGCATCTAACAATTTCAGTACCTCAGCCCTAACTACCTCTTTCATGTTTGGGTTCAATCTACGCTGATGTTCTACGGAGGGTTTATGGTTATCTTCCATAAGAATTTTATGCATGCAAATAGATGGGCTAATCCCCTTGATGTCAGAAATAGTCCAACCTATCGCCCGTTTGTGTTCTCTCAAAACTCTCAACAAGGCATCATGATGTGAATCAGTTAAATCAGAGGCAACTATAACAGGCAGTGTTTCAGATTCACCCAAATAAGCATATCTCAAATGAGCGGGGAGGGGTTTCAGTTCTAACTTGGGAGCTGTCTCAACAGAAGGACGAAGAGTGGGCTTACCTGTACCCAACTCTTCATATACAAACCTCTTTCGGAATGGTACGTAGGGGGTGGCTTCGAGTGCCTTTGCGTAGGCGGCCAATTCTTCTAATATGTCTTCCCCATCAATGTGGTCAGTGCGTCCTCTTAGACAGAGTTCTAGAGGGTCCTCGTTGCTTATGGACATCGGTGTCTGTGCTCTGATTTCCACTATATTGCATTGTTCTTCGATCACCGGTCCTTTCATTGCTTTGAACAGATTAAACTCCACCTGCTCATCCCCCACACGAAGAGTTAGAATGCCACTCTTCACATCAATTAAGGCTCCTGTTGTGGCTAGGAAAGGCCTCCCTAAGATGAGCGGCATGTTTTGGTCTTCCTCCATTTCCAAAACTATGAAGTCTACCGGCAGATAGAACTTCCCAACTCTGACTAGAACATTTTCCAGGATTCCCGTGGGATACTTGACTGATCGATCAGCTAGCTGCAGGGAAACGGTAGTTGGCTTTAATGAATTCAGTCCAAGTTTCCTGCAAACAGATAAGGGCATTAGGCTCACACTGGCACCAAGATCACATAAAGCTTTATTAAAGGACATATTGCCAATTGTGCAAGGAATTGAAAAACTCCCTGGATCTTTAAGCTTTGGAGGAAGCTTATGTTGTAGAATGGCGCTACACTCTTCAGTAAGTGCTATAGTGGCATAGTCCTCCAATTTTCTCTTGTTAGAGAGGATCTCTTTCAAGAATTTGACGTATGTGGGCATCTGCGCTAGGGCCTCGGCAAAGGGGATGTTAATATGTAGTTCCTTGAAGATATTCAAGAACTTCTCGAATTGTTTCTCCAACCTTTGCTTTTGAAATTTCTGCGGGAAAGGAAGAGGTGGCACATACGGCTTGGGTGCCACTGGTGTCTTTGACTTGGAAGGAAGCTCACTCGTCTGTACTTCCTTCTCCTCTTTTGATGGCTCGACTACTTTCTCAGATTCCAAAACGGTGTCCTTTTCCCTTCTCACTTCGGTCTCTACCGATATTGCAGGCTCCTTATAAGTCGTACCACTTCGTAGTGTAATGGCCTTGCAATGTTCTTTCGGATTCTCCACAGGTTTGCTTGGAAACATGCCTTGGGCTCTAACATTGATTGTATTAGCCAACTGGCCCACCTGCACTTCCAAATTTTTATTTTGAACCAGCACCTGTTCTACCTGAGATTCGAGTTTCTGATACCTATCATTCGAGACATTTATGAACTTCTCGAGGGCCGCCTCCCACCCCGGCTTCTGTTCTTGCTGTGGTTGTGGAGGGGGTGCGAATCTCTGCTGATTTTGATGTGGTGGATGCGGTCCCTGTTGTGTTGGTTGGAACTGTGGTCTCTGGTTTGGGTTTGGGTTTTGAACATTCTGATTGTTTGACCACGAGAAGTGCGGATGATTCTTCCAACCTGGGTTGTAAGTGTTCGAGTATGGGTCATTTGCTGGTTTTTGATTTTGCACGTAACTTACTTGCTCCTGACTAACAACAACCTGTGCACCTACATTGGTAGAAGGACAAATATCAAAAGAATGGGGACCACCACAAATTTCACATAATACCTGTAAGGCGTTTGACTGTGCCACTGTGTTTCGTGCTGTAGAAATTGCAAGTCGGTCTAGCTTCTGGTTCAGTGCTTCGAACTTGGCATTGAAAGCTGTCACAGTGTCAGTGGTGAGTATGCCTGCCTCAGGTTTTGGTGGAGGAGGATTGCTCCTCTCCTTTGTCCAACTGCTATTTGCTGCCATCTTATTCAGAAGTTGCATTCCTACTTCCTCAGACAGTGCCATAAATGCTCCTCCTGCTGCTGCATCGACCATGATTTTCATGTTTTCTGTCATTCCGTTGTAAAAGATTTGTACCAGTTGCCATCCTGGAACACGGTGATGCGGGCACTTCCTTTGCAGTTCCTTATATCTTTCCCATCCTTCGTACAACGTTTCCCCATCATAGAGCCTGAAGCTCGTTATTTCGTCTCTGTACCTCATGGTCTTACTAGGAGGGTAGAATTTGGCTAAAAAGGCCTTAGAGAGGTCTGCCCATGTCTGAAGTGTCACATTTGACAAGGTCGAAATCCATGTCCGGGCTTTGTCCCTTAGGGAGAAGGGAAAAAGCCTAACTCTAATCGCATCATCGGAAGCGTTGTGAATCTTAAAGGTCGAACAGACATCCAAAAAGTAGGACAAATGTGATGCGGGATCTTCATGTGGTAAACCCCCAAACGGATTCTGTTGTAAGAGGTTGATGAACCCAGTCTTAATCTCAAAGTTGTTCGCCTCCACGGTGGGGCGAGTCAAGTTGTTCTGGATTAAGCCAATGTTAGGAATGGCATAATCCTGGAGTGTGGTTGGTTGCTCGTTTATGGGTTGTGCCATTGGAATTTGGTTTACTTCCTGCTTCTTTTCCTTCCTTCGCCTCGTTCGATTCGCCCGACAAGTCTTCTCAATTTCAGGATCGTAAGGCAAGGGTTCCAAGCCTTTCGATCGTAGCATGCACTAGGTACCTGCAATTGGGAAAACCCGTGGTCAAATTCAACGCACTTCAAAAAGAAATCAAGCAGAAAGGTTGGTCTAAAGCACCAGAAAAAGTCAATAAAGTAATATTGAATTGAACGCCTTCCCCGGCAACGGCGCCAAAAACTTGATAGACAAATCTTGAACCCAAGTGTAAGTTCTAAGTCCGATTGCAACACTTAAGGTATCGTATCCACAGGGAAGGGAACTCAACAACCACTTCTATGACTATTTCTAATCTAGAGACCGAAATAAGATTGACAATGTTGTACTATACTATTATGACAAAATTAAACTCAACCAATAAATAATCAATCACACTAGCTAACAAATAAAAACAAGATTAAACCACTTAATTAAAACAGGTCGGGGAGTAAATCATATGCCTTTTGTGATCAAATCAATACTCAAGTATGGACGTATGATTCTTCAACCTAATCACAATTTTATACCTAGCTTCTCTCGAAGGCTAGATGTCTAATTAATTAAGCCAAGTGTTGTTCTCACAATCACTTAGTAACCAAATTAATCGAATAAAGCAAGATTAGTGTATTTAAAACCTAGCGGCTTGGCATGGAATTCTAAATACGAGTTGTAGAAATTAGGGTTAAACTTCTTTAAGCCCAAAAGTCTAAGTTTTGGAAAACAATCTCAATTATCCTTAATCTCTCGATTATCGGATAATTTACCTTATGTTCATGGATGGCCAATCCATTCCCAATCTCCTTAATACCGTTTCCCTAACAAAGAATCACACAATTTGACTCAAGCATTAATTCAAACACCTTAGATGCATAATCCTTACCCCCTAACCCTAGGAGATTAGTTCCTCATAATTGGATCAAAACTCATTAAGATCAAAAGAATTGCATTCAAAATATTCATGTCTAACATAAACATAAAAAAGGGAATTACTAATTCTGAAATTCTAACCTAATTTTCCAGAAACGGATCTAAGGCAAGAACTAACTATACTAGAATTGAAAAACCAAAACTTGAGGAATTAGTTTGATCGGAAAGCAGTAAATAAAACCAAATTGATAAAGTCTTGTGATTGGAATGAATCTTCAACTCTATGTCTTCGTATTCCTTCCTTCTCCGGGTGTTCTTGAACTTCTGGGAAGCTATCCGTCCAAAAAAACCCCTTATTCCGCCTCAAACCATGTTTAAATAGAAGTCCAAAATCCAAAATCGCCCCGTGACACGGGCGTGCAGAGTTCGTGCCTAAATATGTGACACGCCCGTGTCACATATTAAAGACATATTCGCGCTTTTCTTCTTGACACGGGGGTGTCAAGAATTGTTCTTCATGGTAACACGGGCGTGCAAAAGCTCCCGGGCCTCTCTGTACCAAGTCACGGGCGTGCAAAAAATTGCTCTACGTAGGTGACACGGGCGTGTCACCCTCTGGAATCCGACTGCCACTTCTGTACTGAGACACGGGGGTGTCTCAGTTTACTCTTCCACGGGGACACGGGCGTGTCCCCTAGAATTTCTCGTTTTTCGCCCTTTATTGCATGGTTTTGCTTCTACTTCGTCTTTTCAACTCCAAGGTGAAAGGTACCTAATAGGGAGCATAAATCACGTTATAAGTTCTTAAAACTGCTTGAATTTAACTAAAATTGCCCTACAAATCCATGCAATAAACCGATACATCACTCTGCCAGGTTACATGATCGTGCCGCCCATCATGTTGCCAGTCATCCAGCCATACCACGCAGGGATGAGGAACTCCCTGTTACCGTGCCCAAAGAGATTGAGGGGGTGGAGATGCCACACATGACGCAAAGACAGTTGCAGGCTGTTACGCCCTGGAAGAACTTTACAACCACCTATTTCCCGTCGAGACAGACTGCACAAATTGCCCCTCCCATGGGGGGATGACAGGTTCACCCACTCATGGCCGCTCAAGTCGTGTTACAAGCGCGGCCACCACTGCCACCACTTATCCATGTAGGAGAAGCTTCGGCGAGAGAGGTGCAAGACCAACAGGCGGCTGACAAAGGGAAGGCGCCTGTGGACAGGATTGTTGTTGATGATGGCGAGGCTCACTCTAGAGCCTCGAAGCGTGGGAGTAAGGAGGGTGGAGAGGACCCTCGATTACTGGCAACTATACAAGACCAGCTGGAAGGGCTCCAAAATATGGTGGCGCAGCTCTCTCGAGCACGGTCTCAAGCCCCCTACGGCGGGGACGAGAGGCCTAAGGCCAGAGATGCTCGCCGCCATGTGAACAGGAATCACGTCCCTTGGTATATGGGAGATGATGAGAATTATGAAAACTATGACAATGAACGGGGATATTACCATCCCCTGGTAAGGGGTTCTCCCCTCATGGAAAAAGTTTTAATGGCCCAAGCCGGAATGGGTAAAGTCCCCACTTCTATCAATCGCTATGATGGAACCATCGACCCTGCTGAGCATTTGGACCATTTTCTACACCTGATACACCTCTATGAACACTCTAGCCATTACTAGGTCAAGGTGTTTGTCACTTCCCTCGTGGGCATGGCCCAGGATTGGTATAAGAGATTACCTCCACGCTCCATTAGGGAATATGATGAACTTACCAATGCCTTCTTAAACCACTTCAACTCGATGAAGGCCCCGGTTACCGCGCTAACAACACTGTACAACCTTGCTCAAGGCGAGAATAAAACTCTTTGCCACTTCTTTAGTCGGTTTAACAAAGTGGTGCTACTGGTGGAAAGGCCCTCGATGGATTTTCTTATCCATGTGTTGTTCAAAGCCATCAACCACAAACACTATGTGAGCAATGAGTTTGCTGAAGTTGTTGTTAAAGGGAGGCCCACATCCCTCGTAGTGATGAGGGAGATTGCCAAGTCCTTTTTTACTCTCGAGGACATGTACAGATTTAATGTCCCGTGACCATCGAGCCACTCCAAGAGCGATCAAGGTCAGGGCCAATGCCCACAAGGAACACACAAGTCATCTCCACTACCTCGCAAGTACGAGTGCATCCCCCTCAACCGGCCAATATCCGAGATATACTCCCTCTCTGATAAGAAACTCTTCAAGAGGCCCCATAAAATGAGAAAAAGAGATACTCAGAGGTGCTCGGGTAAGTATTGCGCCTTCTACAAGAAAAAGGGGCACGACATGGACGAATGTTGATAGCTGGAAAGTGAGATACAAAGACTCATTGCTGGAGGTCACTTGAAGGAATTCATCAGAATTTTGGAATGTTACGATGAGCAATGCACCGAGCAGGCGAGGGCCAAACGGAAAAGTCCTTTTCGTTCCAGAAGCCCTCAAGGGCGCCACCCTGAGAGCAAGGATACTGGGAAGCAGAAAGTGGCTGAGATAGAAAACACCCCCTTTGCAGTGATCACATGATATCCGGAGGCTCAGCGGAAGAAGATTCCAATGCTTTACATCGTCGTTATATTTGGAGTTATGACCAAAAGCCTCTTTGCCAAAATAGATGTACGCCATCAAGGAGAAAAGCGCCCCCAACTCGAGAGAGAATGAAACTATAGGATTCAATGAGAAGGACCTGGGTTACATTGTAACACTCCATGGGGTCAGTGAAACCTCTGACTACCATATGGTTGTTAGCTTAGATGTCCACAATCATGTTGTAAAGAGTGTTCTTGTTGATAGTGGAAGCTCTGTCAATGTTCTCTCTTACTCCACTTCCTAGAAAATAAACATCACTAATGTTCCCCTCGAGTCCCTCAAAACAGCCCTCGTTGGCTTCGGGGGCTCCGAGATAGTCCCTCGTGGATAAATTCGCTTGGCTATCTCTTTCGGTCGGGCCCCACAACGAAAGACCTTAATGGTCATTTATGCGGTGGTAGAAATAGAGATCCCTTACAATATCATAACTGGGTGACCTGCCCTTATTGATTTTAAGTCGATCATCTTCACCTACCATCAAAAGATCAAGTTCCCCACCCCCGAGGGGATAGGCGAGGTTCTCTATAACGTTAAGGAAGCTTGGGAATGCTATATGTTGTCCCTTAGAAAACCCAAGCCCGAAAGAACCTTTCAAATAGGATCCACCAAGAAGTTTGTGGATTTTTCCAATTTGGACAAGGATAATCCGTTACAAAAGAGAGCGAGGCTCAATAAAAAGTAGAACAAAAAGAAAAACGTGCACGGGAAAGAAAATCCGAAGGGTGGTCCCCCAGGGGCGGTAGGAGCATCCTCCTTGGAAGGAGACATGAATGGGGATGGGCCTGAGAACGGAGACGAGCATCTCACGGCTAAGAAGAGAACTCTCAAGGCCCCTCGCCCAGTGCGGATAAAGGCTTCGAAGAAGTTTCTGACCATTAAGCTAGAGCCTGGCAACAAAGAAAAGACCATGTAAATCGGCTCGAACCTCTCTGGACCCTCACAAATCATGATGATAGATTTCTTAATGGAGAATATAAATATTTTCGTATGGAAAGCATCAGACCTTCCAGGAATCGACCCCAGTATCATAGTGCACAGGCTCAACGTGGACCCTGCCTTCAAGCCTGTTAAATAGAAAAAGAGGGATGCCAATGGGTTTAGGAAGAAAATAATTGAGAAAGAAGTAAACAAGCTCCTCGAGGTGCAATACATTGGGGAAATTTGTATCCAGAGTGGCTGTGTGTAACGCCCCGGTTTTGGATGTACAGGTAAACACGCCACGTGTGAGATTTTGAGCGTAGGAATCTATTTTAATTCTTTAATTTCATAATATTCTTACGTGACATTTCATATTTTTATAAAATTCATGAAACATTATTTATATGAATTATGTGAATTCATATCATTGAATAATTATTTCATGTCATGGAAAATAATTATTACGTAAAACAAGTACCGAGAGTGCTTTAATTACTGAATTGTCCCTATTTGATTATTTTACTAAACTCTAGGGACTTAATTGCATAATCTTTTAAGGACCTAATTGAGCATATTCCAAAACCTTACATCCTTAATTGCATAACTTCATAAGTTGAAGGATTAATTGGCAATTGGCATATTTCACACATTTCCAAGAAATGAATCACGTAATATTGTTTCCATGATCTTCCTTGATCATTTTATCACCAAAATTCACCAATATATTCCCCTTCATGCTCTCGGTATCAAGAAGAAAAGGGAAAGAAGTGATTTTCATCCTTTTCATCAAGAATCTCAAGAAATTTTCCAAGCTTTGGGGTTTATCACCATCTTCATCTCCTTTCTTTATTTCTTTGGTTTAAAGGTGGGTATATGAATGAATTGATGATGTTTGAGCAAATATGGTTTAGCTAGGGTTTAGGAACTTACGAATTTATGGAGTATGAGTGTTCAAAGTATGATTATATGACTATATTCTGAGTTATAGCATGATTTGAAGCTTGAATTCTTGGATATTTAGGCTTGAATGATCAAGATGAGCATGAACTTGTAACTTTGATTTCTTGATGACATTTCATGTTTTAGGTGCTTAAGTGCTATATTATCATATCTTGAGTATATATGCATCATATCTCCAGAAATTAATAACTTTGTTGATCAAACTTGGAAGATTTGTTGCTTGGTTGTTGTTTTCCTTTATCATCCCCTGTTTCTGCTCTGTTTTTCAGTTGCAGAAACTGGGAACGACCGTTCCCAGCCTCAAGGCATTGTGGGAACGGGCGTTCCCACTCTTTTAAACCAAAAATAGGCGGCCGAGCATGGGAACGGTCGTTCCCATTTTGACCTGTGTGCCAGAAGGGCCGTTCTCAGCTAAAGGCGCGTTTTTAAAATTAAAATCGTTGCCGCGTTTTGAAGGGTCATGGGAATGGCCCTTCCCATTTTCAAAGGGAAGCCGGAACAGCCATTCCCGAGGGTCTGACAAAACAAAAGTTTCTGCATAAAATTACAATTTTAGCCCCATGATCCGAAGATTTCTTTGACCCCGAATTGCTATTATATGATTGATTATGTACTGAAACAAGATGTTTTCATACCACATTGTGATTTGCTCATCATCTTGTTGCATTTTCGCCGTTCGTCATATTTGGTCCATTTTGAGTCATGTCTCACGTATACACGCTGTGTTTGTACAGGTCACGAGGTCGTGGACGAGGAGCAAGCTCCTTAGAGTATATCCTTGCTGTGTTTTGTAAGAAAATGTGAGGTTTTGTTTTAGGTACATAGAACCCTACAACCTTTATGTGATATTTTCGGCCAAAACGTATTATACCTGTAAACGTTTTCAAAACTATGAACATTTCAAGCAAGCAAGCCATGATTATCATGATTTTCATTCATGTTTGGTGAGTACATGATTGCACGTGGGCCCGAGGGTAATTCTTGAGCCAACCGGGAAAGCAAGGGCTGACGGGTAACTCCTGAATTATCCTCACATTGTTGGGATCACCCCCGAAGCCACTAGGAGATTAGTGGTGGAAGGAGTTCCGTGTTTAGGGAGTCATGTTCCCTATACACACCATGTCGTGGATAGTTGGGCTTTGCAAACCCACTATCACCCGGAGGAAGAAGGAGACTGGGGATTAATCCGGCACGTCGGGTTATCCTCGGGTTATTGCATGTTTTTCAAGCATGATTATATTTCTAGTTGAGCACTAAATAAATTGCATGATCACGTATTAATCAAGCAAGCAAGCATGATCACGTATTGTTCACGATTGGTGTAAAGGTTGGAGAATTGCCCTTACTCACCGGGGCCACATGTTCATGACGCTAATAAGCATGATCAAGATAACGAGTTAAATTGGAAAGTTGTAATCTCGGGCAAAGAATAAGTTATTATTGAACTTTATACCTATTTCATTTTCAATTCTTCACCCGAGGCTACAACTTGCATGTGACGTGTACTATATATTTATTTATTGCCCCTCACTCAGTCTTCGGTAGATTGATACTTCACTTTTCAGGTACTTGAGAGCATGGTCGTGCTAGGTGGGAGTCCGGTCAAGTCTTACACTTTCACGGGTCTAGTATTGCACCTCTCATGTATAGACTTCTGATAGCTATCATGTTATGATTATGGTTATTACATTTGAATACTCGAGCATGTATATAGTATAAGAAGATGATAATGTATTGATAGTTAATATTGGTATCTATTATGTATACATTTGGTAAATATGGTACCTATATGTATGATTGGTTAATGCTTCCGCTTTTATTATCATGTTTGGTTTGATTATGTTGGGGAGTGTGTCCCGCCTAGCTCGTTTATTTTAATTGTCACCCGTTCGCTATAGTTTTGGTTTATGTATGAACTATCCATTTTATACGTGGATCGAGGCTATAGTGCGAGGGATGTAGTGCCTTGGGGTTAGGGTACTACACTGTGCAACATTGTCCTCGTACCCAAGAGTGCAAACAAATGACACATGTTCAATGATTTCACGGACCACAACAAAGCTTGTCCCAAAGACCCGTACCCCCTGCCTCAGATTGACCAGCTAGTGGATTCTACAGCTGGTTATGGATTGATGAGCATGATGGACGCATTCCAGGGATATTACCAAATCTTCATGGCTCCCGAGGATCGCCCAAAGACCTTGTTTGTAGTTCATATAGGGATTTACCTTTTCTTGGTTATGCCTTTTGGGCTAAAGAGTACAGGTGTTACGTACCAGTGCCTCGTTAACAAGATATTCGAAAAGGAGATAGGAGTTCAATGGAGGTCTACGTGGATGACATGATTGTCAAAAGTGAGCAACAACTCTCTCATCTGGAGGACTTAAGGAGGACTTTTGACATATTGCGATGGTATGACATGAAATTGAATCCTTCCAAATGCACGTTTGGAGTTCGAGAGAGAAAGTTCTTGGGATACGTGGTGAGTCAGCGCGGAGTTGAAGCCATTCCAAAAAAAAAAATCAAAGCCATATTGGAAATCCCTTCCCCTAAAAATGGCCGGGAAGTACAGGTCTTGGTGGGAAAGATAATCTCCCTAAACAGGTTCATATCCCGCTCAGCGGATAGGAATTTGTCATTCTTCAAGATTTTACGGAATGCTCAGAATTTTGCCTGGACTGAGGATTGCGAGAAAGCATTACAAGATATGAAGGCCTACCTCTAATGTACACCATTGTTAACCAAACCGGTTGAGGGTGAAAACCTCTTTGTTTACCTCTCGATTTCCAAAGAGATAACGAGCGAGGTCCTTGTGGCAGTACGTGATCGCAAGCACCTGCCCATTTATTATCTAAGTAAGACCCTCCAGGGTGCTAAAAAGAAATACTTGGAGATATAAAAATTTAATTTTGCCCTTGTAAATGCATCACGAAGACTGAGGCCATATTTCTATGTACACTCTATCACAGTGCTTACAGACCAACCGTTGAGGTAGGTTTTGTCAAAATCAGATGTTTTTAGAAGGCTGATAAAATAGGCAATTGAGCTTAGCTAATTTGACATCAACTTTGAACCAAGGACGGACATCCAAGCGCAGTTGGTGGCAGATCTGTTAGTCGAGCGCTTTGGTCAGGAGCCTATTCCTTCGGAAAGTGATGGTTTATGGATCCTGCACACAGACGGTTCCTCGACCTCTCAAGGGGGAGGAGCACGGGTGACCCTTAAAGACCCCGATGGAGTGGACATAGATTTTGCGATCAAGCTAGATTTCCAAGTTACCAACAATGAGGAAGAATATGAGGCCCTAGTCCAAGGGCTAAATATTGCCCTTCGAAATGGATTCTCTCGAATCACCTCTTAGTTGATTCACAGTTAATTACAAGCCAGATTGAAGGAACCTTTGAGGCTCACGAAACCACCATATTGCAGTATTTGGAAAAAGCAAAAGAAGCCATTTGCAAGTTTAAAGAATTTCACTTGCTTCAGGTCCTACAAGCGGAGAACGAGGGTGCAGACGCCCTCTCTAAGTTCACGTCTTCCCTCAAAGGATCCTGTAGCCATTCCGTTACTTCTCTAAGAACAATAGAGCCTTTGATAAAGGAAAGGGAAGACGCTAAGGAAGTGGTCATGATTGACCCAACCGATCCTTGCTGGCTCGATGACATAGTAAGGTTCCTTAAGGAAGGTGTTTACCCTATTAACAAAGTAGAAGCTAGAAAGATCAGGTGCAAAGCCCCTCAATTTTCCCTCGACCACGAAGCGAGACTGTTCAAGCAGTCCTATCAAGGCCCCTCCCCCTCCCCCCCCCCCCCAACTAAAATGTTTAAGGCCCTCGCAGGCTGAAGAGGTTCTCGAGCATATCCATAGAGGAAGTTGTGAAAATCACTCTAGGGGGCGTGTCCTCGCCAAGAAAGTGTTGAGGAGTGGCTTCTATTGGCCCACAGTCCTACAAGATTCAATTGTTTGCTCCAAAAAATGTCCCAAGTGCCAGTTCCATTCCAATATTCAGGTGACTCCTATAGATGTTGTGTAGCCTTTTGATCAATGGGGCATTGATATCGTTGGGCCATTGCCAATAGCAGTAGGACAGAATAAATTTATTATCATGGTAGTGGATTATTTCAATAAATGGGCTGAGGCAGAAGCGGTGGCCAAGATCACCTTTCGCGTTGTTAGAAATTTCATCTGGAAATATCATCTACAGATATGGCATCCCCAGAGTGTTGATCTCAGACAATGAGTCCCAGTTTATCATTGCAGACACCCGAGAGTGGTGCTTGAAACTAGGGATTGAGCAACGCTTCACATCCGTGGGAAATCCATAAGCTAATGGTCAAGCTGAGGTCACTAATAGGATTATCTTGCAGCATTTGAAAGCAATGCTCGAAAGCAAGAAAGGAGAGTGGGCTGAAGAACTGCAATGAGCTTTATGGGCATATCGTACAACCCCTCAAGCAGCCATAGGGGAGACCCCATATTCCCTCGTGTATGGCTCAGAAGCCATGATACCTATGGAAATTGCAAAAGAATCCGCACATGTTGCCTACTTCGAACCTGGGGCTAACGAGGGGAATCGTGCACTCGAGCTGGACTTATTGAAAGAAAAGAGAAATAACGCTTGGGCGTGTATGCACAAATACAAAGCCTCAGTGGCTCGTCAGTACAACAAGCGTGTTAAGGTGAGAATCTTCCAGTTAGGAGATCTGGTTTTAAAGAAGGTTGAAGTATCAAGACATATAGGCAAGCTAGACCCAAACTAGGAAAGGACCATTTAAGGTCACCCAGAACAGGCCCAACACTTCAAGGTGAGCGTCTCCCTCGACCATGAAATGCTTGCAATCTCAAAAGGTTTTATGTTTGAGTTTCATAAGAAAAAAACCTAAAAAACATTATAAAACCCTAACCTTGGGCTCGATGTAACCTCTTTTAAAAAGAAAAACAAAGGAACTTATTTCTTCAAAATGAAAGGTTCTGTGCAAGGCGTACTTAGAACACGCCGTTCAATTCCCATTGGGCACTCTAAGCCAAAGCCCCTCAGATCCGAGGGTAGAAAACCTCCCGCACGAGGGTCACTTTATACTAATCAATGCCAACTCAGCGTTGAGGGGCACTCCGCCCCAACTGCTAAGTTGAAGTTAGTTCTGGGATAATAAAATGAAAATAGAGCAACTAGACCTCGCTTCTAGTTCACGCTCATAATTTTAATAGAGTAACTAGACCTCACGTCTAGTTCACGCGTATGATTTTGAAATACTTAACAAAATCTCTTATGAAAAACCGCTTGAGGAAGTCTTCTAAAGCAACCTCACGGTAAGACCGGGGTGCCCTCAGAGATAGGCCCCTCGCGTTCCCTTGCCTAGCCTAAAAAATGCTAACTTTTTATACCAATTGTACTTGGCTTCATCCCAGAACCTCTTACGCTAGAGTCAAATTGGAATAGCAAACAAAGTAAATACAAAGGTAAATAACAGAAAGCATTCATTCAAGGCAATATTCATTCATTCAAAAGGAAGAAAAAGAACAAATGTTCGATTACAAAAGATGAGCTATAAAGCCTATGGTAACGAAAGGATTACAAGCAAATTCTAAGAGAGAATAGAGTAAAACAGATTCTGAACCAGTGCCGCTGCTGGTTTACAAAGGGGTCAGGGCATAAACAACTTACAGAGCATGTGGAATACTAGTGAGGGGCAATGTGTTGAGATACTTCGAATAAATTTGAGAAACTTTTGAGGGTTGATCCAGAGCAGGAGTCTTCATGCATCTTGACCTTGCCCATCTTCTAAGTCCACCACGACCGCGTCTGAAGTTTTAGTGGGTACTTGAGGAGCTTGAGGCTCGAGGGCCTCAACCGCGGAAGCGAGAGTCACCTCAGTTGTGGGCGCTTGGGTTGGAACAGTAGATGGGCCCTCAGGGACAGGTGCAACCTCATTAAACTCCTCGTTGGTCGGCTCCTCAACAGGCTCATGAGCCTTCATGAATTCCCCTTGGATATGGGAAATTAGATCAGCATGCTCCGGCTTAGCCAGATCATCTTCAAGATTTCCTCCAGTCAACACCTGCAGATTCAAATCCTTATCAAAATGGAGACTGATGCATCCTAAATCCGGCGAAGAAGCATCCACAAAGCCCATGGAAATCAGCTGATCCACAGTCAAGTCAAATGCTTTCTGCGCATCCTCGAAGCAATGTAGGGTGGCAGCAAAGCCAAAGGCCTTGGAGTGGCAAAATTTCAATAGAGCCTCGTTAGCCGCTCGAGATAAGTGCTCGGGAAGCTCCTTGTTGAATTCATCCTGGCAGGTTTTCTTGGTGTCCTCAGTAGTCTCCGTTCGAACAGTATTTAGCTGTTGATTCCTCTCATCCAAACTCTTGGCCAGCCCCGCATTGTCCTTCTGGGCCTTGGTCAGCCTCTCGTGGAGTTTCTTGAAAGAGTCCTTCTTCTTGTCTACCTCCTTGGCCCTGGCCAAATCTGTCTCCAGGGATTCGTTTTGGTCCTTCAGGAGGTCTATTTCCTCCTGAAGTTGAGCAGGATGGACATCCCTCGCCATTTTCTTATATTTCGCCTTTCGCTTGGAAAAGGTCAGTGAGCGGCGTCCCAAGTTCACCATCCTCAGCATCACCACCTGCAGAAGGTCGTCATCGACACTTAGAGATTTCTGAAGGAAGAAATGAAAACAAGGCATTCTCATGAGAAAAACGATATTTACTCCTTGGTTAGAATAGAAAATATCCTCCATGAGCTAGCTGGTGCTCTAGGTAAACAACTCTCGGTGGTCCCCAGTAAATTGCCCCTCGAGGGAGATGCTCTATGCCAGCTTCCGAGCTATCTTGTTGTCCCTCGTGAGTGTAGGACCTGCAGTTATGGGGCATCGAAATAACTGGTCCCCTACGCGCTCGAAAGCCCAAATCCTCTCTCTCTCGGAGGAAAAAGTCTCTCCGTCACGAGGCTCGCTCAAAACGATGGCCTTACCTTTCCCTGTTTCCAGAACGAAGTCCGGTAATCTCTTTCTCTTCTTGGAAGGAAGGGTTTGACCTTCCGGGATCTTGCAAATGGCAACACTTTGAAGAAAAGTATAAAGATATTTAAGGTTTCTCTCTTCTCAAGATGAGAATTGAAAGAAAAAGAACCACTATATATAATAACGAGAATACATGTACAATATGGAAACAGAGAGATATTTGGAGGATTTTCCTACACAATAATAGCCCTATCATATCTCTAATTGCAATCTTATCATATTTCATTGGCAAGATTCATGCCTATTGTTTTGATACAAATTCAAGCCTATTATTTTGGTATTTCTTCATTACCCTCGTCCCCTGGAGTGTTGGTTTGGGAACTAGAGCAGGCCATATCCTCTATCTCCCTAACCACTTCATCAATGTATTCACCGGCATGGTGGAGAAATAGAGAGAAGAAGGATGCCTACTGTACTAAGGTTAGTGGGTGAAAATTTAGCAAAAAATGCAAAACAATACATAAGTTTTGAAGCCTTGAAATCGTCGTGGTTCTCTGAAAAATGCAAAGGAAATTCTGAGTGTTTGGGTGTTCTGGAAGAAGTTTTTACTTGTAAAGGAACAAATGGATGGACATTTCCCTTTTTATATCAAAGAGTTGGTGGGATTTGGGCAATGAATTCAAAAAATGTAATCATTCCCGCCTAGGTAACTGCCCCTTTTTTGCGAACTGTGACACACGTTCCCATACACGCACGTCGTTTTCTGAAAAGGCACACCCACTTGCTTAATATCATTTAATGCTTGTCAGGACGAGCGGTCAGGCGAAAGGATCGCATTAAATGCATTCTCAGAGCAAATCTTTTGAGGGCGTAACTTCCTCGCCGATGGCTGCCCTCGGTAGTTTACAATCATGAATTCTATAGATCACATTGATGTGACTAAAGAATTAGGGGATGAGGCCAAAATACGGCCAAGCCACGATACGATACGTGGCCCAACCAAAACATGCCACCTTGGCATCTCGAGTTGATTGCTCACCCTCGAGTTGATTGCTCTCACCCTCGAGTTGATTGCTCCCCTCGAGAGAGTATCCACTTCTTCATTAAAAGTAATCCTAACCTTCCCCTGAGCTAGTGAATAAGGCTAGCAATACAATTACCACACTCGAGGGCATCTCCGGATTCGCCCTCAAGATCATCTCATGGCTTTAAAGGCGAAGTCCTTCCCTCTACGCCATTTCTTTGGGCCTAGGTACCCCCATCGGACCTGCGAGCCCCAAAGTCTATACCAACCAGAGCGTGTTTAGCCCTCGGTAACAACCCTGTAACGGTCCCTGAAAAATAGTAAGAAAACACACACCCGCCATTGTTTCTCTCCACCAACCTTTCTGCAGGCTTTTGCAGGAGAACCTTCCCTAGAGGCTTTCCATTACGCCACGTGTCTAGGGCAATACCAATCCAGGACCACTTGGTGACAATTACTTAAGGGACCTAACCCTCAACTATAAATACTCAGAATCTCTCACACTCTGTAAGCAAGCTTTCCATACTTTAGCTCTGTTTTATCCTCCTCCTCCACACTCACTTGAAACAGTTTCACTGACTTGGGTGTCGGAGAGTTAAACTGGGTCTCGCCCCCCCCCCCCCCCCCAAATTACCCCAGCTTGGCCTTCTCACGCTTTGCTGGTGTTTGTTCCTAGCAGGTTGATCCCACGCCTTCCGATGATCATCATCGGAGTTCCTCATCTCGGTTTCCCCAATCATACAAATTCTAAAGTGTTGGAGTGTGACACCTCAGATTAGACCCCATGAAAAATAATATTAAGATAAAGATTCCAAAAATATGAGCAAAAAAGATAAAATAAATATTAAAACCTTTATTTAAAAAAATTTAAATTGAGGTGAGAGAAAACAGGAGTTAGTACGTGTTTTAACTTTTAATTGTGAATTAATTGATAAGTTGTAGCGGTGAAGAAAAATAAATAAATAAGAAAAAGAAAAAAAAAAACAAGAGTTCATGACACCACATTTGTCTCTCTGGCTTATAATAGTATAGATATAGCTATTAAATTATATAAATAAATATGACCATTATATTAATAAAAATAATATTAAAATATATATTACTATGATGACAAAAGATAAAATAAATATTAAAAAATTTATTTAGAAAAATTAAATTAAGGTGAGAGAAAAGAGCTGTTAGTATGTTTTTTAAGTGTGAATTAACGTGAAAGAAAAATAAATAAATAAATAAATAAGTAAGGAAAAAAAAAAAAAAGAGACTTAAGAGTTCATGACACACATTTGTCTCTCTCACCTAACATAATAGTATAGATGAATTTTCATTTTGAGGGAAATATTATTATAATTTCAAATAAATTATTTTAATTTAATTTTAAACGAACTTGCACAAATTATATTTAAAATTAAGATATAACATAAGAGGGAATTTATAACTTTCTACCATATTTCATAAAAACAAATATGCATGAAATATCTAATTCAATTTATATTTATAGATAAAATATTAAATTAAATAACAACTTTTTAAATACAAAAATCCAAAATTAACTAATATTACAATTATATCATTAAACTTTCAGTAAAATTACAATATACCCCCTAAGGGTATTTCGGAGAGAGAATGTCAAAGTAAAGGGGAGTTTATAATTTCTCAAATCTCAGGGGGTAATTCGTAAATTTGCCAAATCTCAATGGATTGTTGGTAATTATCCCTTTCTAAATAAAAACATAAGCTGAAAATGAATAGACTGAGTTCGAGTGAAAAAAAAAAAAAATCTCATAATGGATCATCAAAATTTTCATATCAGTTCTCTTCTGTAAATAGTGTTCCAAATGCATTTCAACAAAAACATAAGCTGAAAAATGAATAGACTGAGTTCGAGTAAAAAAGTTCCAAATCCATCTCAACACAATACAACTTTATAAAATAATATTTTCATATCATAAACTCTCTTCATCGGATTAATCCAATAAGGTCCTTGAAGTTTAGATATGTTCCTCCAACTGAATAAATACATAACAAATTTTTTAATATCAAATTTTTTTTTTTTTTCAACAATCTATTCATGCATATCAAGAAATAATTAAAAGAGACCCCACGGGTTTAGCTCAACGGTAACACAGGTAGCAGAATTGGAACAAGGACCCAGGATTAAACTCTGACATGCGCAGTTGTGGGGGTTTTATCCTTCCAATGTGTTGGGTAGCCCCTTGTGGCCACCAGATACCGTCCTCCTACCTTGTGGGGCCGTGAATCACCGTGATTTACCTCCTCTCCTCCTCTCCTACTGGTATGGGGTCACTTAGGAGTGGCGCATAAGGTGGGCACCTTTTAGAACAAGAAATAATTAAAAGAGTATACCCACTAACATAACAACCCCAAAAAACAAACAAAAAGTAAGAAAATAATAAAAAGTAAGAAAATAATAACCGACCACAATCATAATGTAATTATAAAATTAGACTATTTCTTGTTTTAATTTACATGCTCATCGAAATGGTGGAGTTTGGCGAATGGCTGAAGGAATATTGCTTCTCGAATGCAATTCGGGCATGTTGGTGAATCGTGAGTACGCGAGAATTGGGCTGGTGATTTTTGGATTTTTGATGATGACTGGCTACTTTGAGTCTCGTGTTTGCGTGGGGTGTGTGCTGAATGCTGATTAATATGTTAGCGGACGGCTTTGGTGTCTGCAAAGAAAGTGTTCGATGAAATGCTTGAGAAGAACTCTGTTTCGTGGACATTGATGATCCTCATTGGGTTCTCCGAGAGATGCAATCGAGTTGTTTGCTGATATGATTATTACTGGATTTGTTCCTGATCTGTTTACATTTAGTAGCAGCTTATCAGCTTGTTCTGAGCTATTGAGTTGTAACAAAGTATGATAACAGAGGGTAGAGTTAAACCAAACCATTTCACATTTGCTGCTCTGTTGAAGGGATGTGGAAATATCTTCAATCCAAGATTAGGCGAACATCTGAAATATGGTAATGAAATGAAATTGAATCTTGCAACGGTCAGTTGTGTTGGTAATTCTCCGATTAGCATGTAATTTGCTCATTTATCAAGGGGTATGTTTCTCTTTTTTGTTTAGACACTTGCTGGAAAACTTGCAATAGAACGAGACAACAGATTGAATTTCAAAGCAGATTATGGGCTTACGGCCGCTTTGTTACGAGCATAGAAGGTATTTGTGCAGCAGGTGATTATGTAACAAGCAACAATATCAGGATAGTTATATGCAGACATTGTCTCATAAAAAATACAGTCTCCATAAACAATCTTTAAACAGCTATAAAATCATCCAAGTTTCTTTCTCCATTTCCTTCAAACATATTCATTCTATCATTATTACTGCAAACACAATTTTACAATCTTGTCTTCTTGAAAACCCAATTCTCTTCGCATCCCAATTCTCTTTGCATTTTTGACAGAATAACAGTAAACAATACATTACAATGAGTAAATTTCTCTTTGCATTTCGCATTTCTCTCTGTTTCTAATATGAACTGAAAATTAGAGTAATCAATGATCCTTCTGTCATTGTCAATTCATCCGCAGTTAAACTGCAAGTGACGCCGCCCATGTCCCAACTTGTAATAATTCATGACTTGCACCTTGGTGGAGTAGTTCTCCGAATGATGCAAACAGCCCATCATCTTCTATCTCGGCAGCTAACAGATTCTCTTCCAATTCTGCTGCAAAAGTCTCATCATCATCCAACTCGCTTGCTAATAGATTCGTTTCCAATGCCGCTGCAAACGGTTCATCATTTTCCATGTCGGTGGCTGCTATTAGACTCTCTTCCAATTCTGCTGCAAATGGCCCAACATTTTCTATATTGGCAGCTAATAGATTCTCTTCCAATTCTGCTGCAAATGTGTCATCATTTTCCAACTCGCCTGCTAATAGATTCGTTTCCAATGCCGCTGCAAACGGCTCATCATCTTCCATCTCGGTTGCCATTAGACTCTCTTCCAATTCTGCTGTGCATGGCTTCTTGTGATCGGGACTCACTTTGTTTTCTAGTTCGATTACTTCTTCTTCCCGTGCTCTTTTCTTTCCCAACAACAAATAATCCTTCATATTATTATGCACGTGCATGTCCGAAGAAAATCTCTGTTTTTCCTCATGATCGTACTTTTCCTTGGACAAACATCTCGTAATCTTACAAATAACATAATCCTCGTATTTCAAGCCACATGTCGAAGAAAACCCGGAAAGAGAGTACTCATGCATAATCCAATGATCATCTCCCGAAACTCCTTTGTCGTACCGAAAAGTGAACATTTTCATGGATCCAATTTCTTCTCCGGTGGATCGGTCGTATATCTTTTTCCCAGCGGTCTCCCCGTGCCACGACCCGCATCCCGCCGTTCTTGCAACGCGTTTTTTCCCGTTAACTTTAGACAACTGGGTGAAAACATAAGTAGATTTCTTGACGTAGGTGTTGGATTCCTTGGGTCCGGACTCCGGAGCAAGAAATATCCCAAAGAAACTCAACATGATTGTTGAAGACGTTCCATGGATCCGCATTTGAGCCGTAGAGATTCTTTTCGAGGATGAAATCGAAGGGTGATATTGATGGCATACCAGTGGCCTTTCTGAAGAGGTAATCTTTGATCAATACTTGGTCGGACGGATTGAAACGATAGCCTGGAGGAATATTCATCATCATCATCGTGGTCGCCGAAGTTGAATGTATCTACGTGAACTCTCTCACTCTCTCCGTGTTAAGTGAACTCTCTTGGTGATCTCTCTCTGTGTTAAGTGAACTCTCCAGTGTTTAGGGTTTTAGAATGATTGGGTTTTTATTTGAGACTTGAGAGTGAAGTAATATATATTATAAATTATTAAAATTGTTAAGAATACTTATTTAACTAGGAAGTTGGTTGCCAGCCTAATTCTAATCAAATTCTAAATGTAATTTTAATAAAATTTTATCCGTTAGGAACTTGACTGTCATCCCAACCCAAATGTAAGTCTAATTCTAATGAAATTCTATGCTAAGTCTGTTTAATCTGATTGTTATCTATTTGAAGCTGAATGTATATATCTCAATGATCTCTCTCGTCTCTCTCGGTGTTAAGTGAACTCTCTTGAGTGTTTTGGGGTTTAGAATGGTTGGGTTTAAAATTGAGACTTGAGAGTAAAGTAATATATATCGTAAATTATTAAAAATTTTAAAAATATTTATTTAACTAGGAAATTAGTTGCGAGCCTAATTTTAATCAAATTCTAATTATGATTTTCATAAAATTTTATCCGTTAGTACTTGATCCTAATCTATATCAAATTCTAATTCTAATATATTAAATTCTATGCTAATTCTGTTTCGTTTGATTATTATCTATTTATTTTCTTTCATTGCAAACAAAAAAAATGATTCATTTTGTAATGAAAATTTTTAATTAATTAAGTTATTTTAAATTTTTACACATTAAAAGAAAAATAAAAAAAAGGAAAATACAAAATAAGTCCCGACTTCACCAAAACCACCATGTTCAGCACCAACCAGCATCTTTGATGCCAGCATACCTTCCTTCTAGGGGTGCAAACAAGCCGAGCCAGCTCGCGAGTTTCACGAGTCAAGCTCGAGCTGGCTCGGCTTGAGATTGAATTGGGACGATCTCGATCCGAGCTCCAACGAGCCCGAGTCATGCATCGAGTCAATCTCGAGCCCCATGTGCCTGAGCTCGTGGCTCGCGAGCCGGCTTGCGAGCCTATACATATAATTATTTTTTATAAATTATATATATTTATATTATGTTTTCTATTATATTTATATATAATCTATATAATATATACATATATATATATATTATATTATATATTATTAGCATATATATAATATATGTATTAAAAAAAAATTTACAATCATATATTTTATTACATTTATATGATTTCAATTTTAAATAATTTTAAATCAAGCCGAGCCGAGTCGAGCCCGAGTTTGCCACGAGCCGAGTTCAAGCCGAAGAAATTCCGGCTTGACGATTTCGATCTCGATCCCGATCCTGTATATCAATTTTCGAGCTCGAGCTCGAGCCTGATTTTTTTAGCCAAAACTCGGCTCGGCTCGGCTCGGCTCGTTTGCACCCCTACTTCCTTCCCGTCGCCTTTTTTTAATTTTTTTAATGTAAAAACCATGCAAATGACTTATTTGCCCTTAAAAAACCACTACTAGAAAACATTGGTTTAGCAACCGAAAAAGGGCCTTTTGCAACCGGAAAATAGTATTTAGCAACCGAATTGCAACCCAAAAAATTCTATTGCAAAAACCTTGGTTGCAAAATTTAGTAACCCAATTTTGCAACCGAATTTTTTGCAACCGAAATAGCACCCAAACATCTGGTTGCAAGTACCACAGACGTGGAACATAAACCATGTCACTTTACAACCAAAAATTCGGTTGCAAATTATGATTATTTTTGCAACTAAAAATTCGGTTGCAAGTTGACGTGGCATACATTTTTTGCAAACTAAAATTTGCAACTGAATTTTTTTGTTGCATGTTGGTTAAAATTGTTAACCAATTTTGCAACCAAAATTCGATTGCAAAAATAAACTATTTTGTATTTTTTATATTTATTAGCAACCGAAATTTGGTCGAAAAATCCTAATTACTTTCTACTTTTTCATACTTATTTGCAACCAAAAATCAGGTTGCAAAATAAAATTCAATATTTTAATTTTAAATTTTTTCAATAGATATAATCCAAAACGTGTATTCGTATAAACAATCTCATAAAACACAAATGAATATACCACCAACCATTCAAAATCCATTAAAAAAAATATATACCAACAATTCATAAATCATTCACCATCTACAAAAGTTGCCGATATCTAACATGTACGCCAATAATTTTTACAAAAGTTACATATAGATTTAGTTCCAGCCCAAATAGACAGCTTCTGCATAACAATATGTGTGCAATAACACCAATACTCCAACCATCAACCTCTCTATTGTATGCTTTGTGTAAAACTTCAAGTGCTACTTAACATGCACTACCAACAATGTCGTTAAGCTTTTCTTCTGCAAACAATTAATGAACCCACATCATCCTACCCATTTAAAGAATCAGATTATCAACAATTTTATGAAACAATAGGACAAACCTGGTTTCACAAAATCAGACAATCCAAAATCTATGGCCTATACAAACAAGAAGTTCTGATCTAGTAGTAGCAATAGTTAGAGCAAGAGAACAAAAGGATAGCTGCAAACAAAGATGACTAAAGGCTTTTATTTAACAGTTAACTTCACGAACTTTAAAAATTTACCTCAGGTTTAAGATCACGATGCACCATCCCTTGGAGATGGCAAAATGCAACAACATTAAGTATTTGTACCTTCACAGTCTTTGCACCGTCTTCTGTATACTTCCCGCCCCTGTAACAAATAGATACTTTATTTTGTTAACTGATGCTCAAAGATATGTTATCTTCGCATTTAAGGCTCAACAGAATAAAAGATATAGTGAATTGATATCACAAACCAAATAAGTACCTCGAAAGTATTCTATCCAATAGCTCCCCTCCTTCACATAACCTGAGAAGCAACCTCCCATGATCTTGACCAAATAGCCATTGAGAACTCGTGGATTATCGACGTAGTAGTGTTGTTTAGCATAATTACATATAAAAGTGCTAAATGATCTTCAAAACTCAATGAGCAAACTTCGGGAAAAGAATAGTACACACCTCACCCAATGCATCTCCAAGAACCTTCAAGAAATCATCTTGTCAATAATTTATGCATAAGTGTGTTCCTTTTAGTATGATGCAGCTTCAGAGATATACAAACCATAAAAGCAAATCTGAAGTTTGGTTTCGAGTCATCAAGTTCTCTTTCTAAAGTCCCTACCCTTTGCTCAGGAACCTAAAGTCTAGAATCGCTTCAGTATTGAAAACTAGTAATGCTCACCCAAATTAGAGGATCCAGTCATTAGATGAAAGACCTGAAATCATATATCACTTTTATTAGATAAAGATTCAGATAAAATCAAAAGTTAGAAACCATATAACATTTTACAATTTCTATCATCTCAAAACACCCAATTCCTTACCTTTTGACGAGTCCATCCAAGCTGCGAATTCCTTTAATGAATTTTTATCAACTGATACATTGAAGGGTATAAAATTAGTAATAAGCAGTATAGCCAACAGTTTTAAGAATTATATGACTCCACAAGTGGGTTGAGTTGAGAAATTATTACCCACTATTAAGGCACAAATAGATACTGAGTTTAAAAATAAGAGTGGGAAGGGGCACGTAAATAAGCTATGCATTAAGTACAGTGCATTGTTAAATAGACAACAAAGTGATCATAATAGTATTACAAATAATCAATCATCAATCATCAAATCAAAACAAACTAGGAAAGAGTAATGAGTATGGAACAGCAACAACTTTCACAAATATGCATATATAACATCCAAATCAAGAACTCACCATCCCCTTTTGTGAATATATCGACAGATCATCTTAGAAATTGCTATATCTTAAGAATGAATTCTTTTAGCTAATGATGGTGCAATAAAAATGAAATCTAGGAACTTATAAAATGTTAGGTGGCAATTCTGTAATTGGCATTACTAAAGTTAAAGATGTAATTCTAAAAAGGCAAAATACACTAATTTAAGCTCATGAATTATCAAAATAAGGGCAAAAAATTGGCAGTAGATATACATATAGCTGCAATAATGCACTTTACCTTCAGTAATTGACATAAGGCTAGCATCAGAGCTAATTTTCTGCACGACCACAAACAAAATCGTTCGGACGAATACTACAATCTCCATATGACAGAAATGGGATTTGGATAGACCCATAATCATCACACAAAAATATCTAGCAAAATACACGAAACAAATATTAAAACAAAGTTTGAAGTAATTACACAAAATAAATAAATATATTTACATAAAATTAAGAAAATACCTAGATCTAGAGAGGTGGGGCTGGAGAGTAATGTGTTCGTGGCTATGGATCCAGATCTGGAGCTTGAGGGTGCAGAGTGGCGGAGAGGGCTAGAGAGGGGAAGCTGCTGGTGGGCACTGGAGATGGGCTGGAGGTGCATTGCGGAGGGCACCGAAGGTGTTAGGGGTGGGCGGAGAGTGTGGCGGCAACGTATTGGTCGCCGGCCGCGAGGAAACGAGGAACGGAGCGTTGTCGGTGGAAGAGGGGGTGGTGGTGAGGTTGCAGAGATGGGGAGCTGAACGGCGGCGTTGAGGAGGAAAAGAGATTTGAGGGATTTGTTTGAGCTTTAGGGTAAGGCCGGTAAGAGATTGGTTTTGGGGACAATAAGGTTAATTTTGGGGGGAATGAATGAATACAACAACGAAGATGAGAGGGGGGAATGAAATACATCATCAAATAAATTGGGGGAAAGAATAATTTTGGGGAGAATTTTAGGGGAATGAAATTAATTTTTGTCTTTTGAGTTAGTTTTGTATTAATTTTAAGATGTTTCCTAAATTATATAATATTGTATATTATACTAATATGACTTACTATTACGTATAAATAAATGAATGAATCATGTAAATTAGTTATGTATCGTATTGTATTTAGTGTATTACTTATGTAATTATAGACGTAAAAATCTATTCTAACTATATATCATAATATTTTAATGGATCGGTGATGATTTATAGCTATTACATCATATGATATATAAAAATTATTATATATGTAAAAATCTATTCATTATGGGCTATACTAGTTAATAGTGTATTATACCATTTAATCAACTTATAACTATATATTATATTATTTGAATGGATCCCTTATAGTTATTATATTAGGATCGTATATAAGTAATCAAAATTTTGTTGCTATTTCGGTTGTTAAACTTAAATATTTATTGAACAAATTATATCATAAATATAAATAACTATATGTTATACTAACTAATAGTCTTATTGTTCATTATATATTATTTATTAGAGTTATAAACTTATAATTGCATATCATGTCGTTATCTATGGTATCATTTAATAAAATTATAATTATATGTTCCATAGTTTGCTATACTTAAAGGTATTACATTGTCATTAAGTACGATATTATTAGATATTATGATGTGAGCATATGATATAGATAGATCATAAATACAATTAACTATACTTATACTGTTTAATAGTCTTATAATTATCTATCTATTATTTAGTAGAGTTATAATTACAAATTATATAATTTGATAAAACTTATAGTTATCTATAGTATCAATGAGTAAGATATTATTATATCATATGATGTATAATATGGATCGTAATTAATGTAAATTATATATAGTTGTAAATTATTTAGTTGTATAGTTGTATATAGTTGTATAGTTGTACATCATCTGGGGATTTAGTTACGTGATTGGGGATTTGGGTACGCGATTCTTAAGTTTTTATACATGTCAAAAAAATGGGGAGTAAAAAAGAAGTTTGATTTTCATTTGGGGAGTTTAGAGGAACATTTTTTAAAGTGGGGAGCAAAGAGGAATTTGAGTTTCCATTGGGGAGTTTTCGGGAATTCTCCGTTAAAAGAACATATTAACGATTGTTAATTAATACTACTATAATATGATCATATATGCAGCGCCCCCACTTTGCTGGTAGAGAGCGGCGCCCCAACCCCCCACTGAAGCACCCCTCAAGTAATGTTGTGAGCCATCACTCAAGAAATACCCCAGCGAACGGCATGTCCATTAACGATTAACAATAACATTGTTTAACAATGTGGCTTATGCAGCGGAAAATCAGAGTATTTTAAAACTTTTCAAAACATGTGCATGATGGCATATAAACAAGCAAGTACTGATCGTTAAGCAAAAGAGACTATTAACATTACTGTATCAATTGAACGTTGTCACGGGAGCATAAGATAGCAATTGCAGCAGTATCCAAGTAGCAGAAAGATTATTACAAAAACATTAAAGCAAGGTATCAATGCAGCCATATAACATATGCAGGACACAAAATAGATTAATAAAGTAAAGTCCTGACTCAACAAAATGAACACTCTAAAGCTTCAAGATACCTCTAGACTACGGCTGCAAGACCTGAAACCATGAGGCCAGAAAACAGGTACAGGTATTAGTCAAAGTGACTAAGTGAGGGATATCTTTAAAAGAAAGTACTTGAAGTAAATGCTTGAAGTAAATTTCACAAGATAAAACCATTAATGCAAAGCTTTAATGAAGAACTTAAGAATAAGTTCAAGTAATAAAACCCTTTGAGGCAATGCTACAAGAAATGAGAGTTTTCAAAACACTTTCATGAATGCTGTCACACGCGCACACATATGCTATGATTTGGTTCATATGATTTTCATAAAACGGGATAAGGGTAGGGAACAACTTTGCAAGATATGAACCAACTTTATGAAAACATTGATGCCCGCAAGCTAGGCTTCTCCATCCTTACTCCAGAAAACATGACCATTAATAGGGTGTCGGACCGAGATCAACAACACCCTAACGCATACACACATGCACCATCCTCCACCAAGTTTCACTTCGGGGAGCGACCCCTAGGTGACCATTATCCATTGATTTGGGAATAGATTTGCGGTCCATTCCCGACAATTATCCTGACTTAACCAAACCTCCTGATTAAAGTCGGTGTCAATCGCCTAGTGTGGCGGCCGGTATTAGTGATGTCGTTGGCGCTCACCTCCCGAGCATCACCTCTACACATAACCGCCGGGCCCATACCATTAACCATTGATTGCTTGCACCATTGATAACATCCAGAATAAATCTGAATGTATGAACCATTGAACATATGCATTGAACCATTGAACCATTGATGCATTACTTTGAAAGCATGAACCATTGATGCATTACTTTGAAAACATGAACCATTGATGCTATACTTTGAAAACATGAACCATTGATGCTATACTTTGAAAACATTGAACCATTGACGCATTACTTTGAAAACATTGAACCATTGATCATTGAATAACGAATAGGATTGGGTTCTTTGAAGAATCATCCCTTATAAAGGGTATTTCAAAACAATAATGATAAAACACTAGGCTTTGAGTTTCAAAACAATTGAATCTTTAAGTATTCATGGTTCCAGTTGAAAACATTTATAATCTCACCTATTAATAACAGTAGGTAGGATAGATTATGCAGTGCCCTGGGGATTCCAGTGCTCAACCTTAACTCTTGTAAGTGTGTACTAAGGTGAGCTTAAGAACTAAGACACACTTCTATCACGATGCACATAAACATATAAAACAAGTACAGAACATGTAATGACAAGAGAGTAATACCATTTAAGGTATTAGAGAAGGATAACACACAAAGGAATCCTTAAAGTGAGTTATCATTAACGTGGGACTATGATCTTACTATAATCGATTAGGAATTAATCAAATTATGAACCCTAAACGTATACCTTAAGGTTATAAAACAAGTCCATGAAAGAAACACATTTTGAAAAGATATTTTAGACCCCGGGTTTAGAAAACCTAGGTTCAAACGTCTAAGATCAAAGCTCAAGTTTTATTTCATTTTACTATTCAAAAGACTATTCACAATTACTATTCCAGATTACTATTCACGGATTACTATTCACAGGTTACTATTCACTTGTCGGGTCAAAGGGTCGGGTCAAACCCACACACTAAACATACACTCATGCACACACACGAGCACACTCACACACTCACGGCATGTACACACACATCCTAATTCAATTATGATCTTGATTATAACCTATAGTTTCAAGTTCATGTTATTATAAGCAAGTGTGATCTAGGTTAAAGGCATAACCTATGGTTAAGAGGTCTAATTAAAGCGTAACATCAAGTTATGAAACACTATTCTATCTTAGGTTATAACATGTGACACTATCAAAGTGTATAACATATGATCAAAGCACTATTCCATTAATCCATATCATATCATAAGCTCAAGTCATAATAAATGAGACATGTAACATTGTAACAATGTAATAACATATCATAGACATAAGTCATAGCACATCAAGACCATTAATCATGTAACATTCATCAATTGAGACCATATAGTAACATGTAACAAGTTATAATATAATTGATCATAGGTTACTATTCCATTGCATAACATGCTTGAACATAAATTAAATATCATAATCATGCATCAATTATCATCATATAATAGCTCCATAACATGATCATACCATATACTAAAGCAATTCATAACATTTCATAGCATATACTAAACAATTAAATCATAATTCACTACTAACAAACATATCATAAAAACTATATAATAAATGCATAAAATAAAATCCTCTATGTCTTAGGGAAGACCCTAAGACCCAACCTAAACGTAATATAAACATACCATAACATAAAAATATAAACTAACATAAAACATAACAAAATAAAACAACATCTAACCTAAGAGAGAGGGAGGAGGCCGCCGGCCACAAGAGTGGGAGGAGGAAGAAAGAAAGGGAGTTGTTAACACAACATATGAGCAAGGAAGTCAATGGCATGAGGGCACTATTTATAGTTTTTGGGAAGCCCCTCACCTTGTAATAAAAGTATAGGTAAGGGTAGGAGAGCAAAATGGTAAAACTTCTCTTGGAAGCTAACTTTGCTCTTGAAGCTAAAATGGGACTGCTGGGGGGTATTTCGGTAATTTCCACTCCAAAACGTGAAGGTGAGTGTCTGGAAGTATAACCATTCCGTCCGGGCAAAAATTAGCTTCGAAACGCATATTCATACGTCGAAATCGGATTTACCGTTTAAAAGATACATTAGTTTTGGTGAATAAAAGTTTTGAGCCCGAAACTCAACACGAGCGAAAAACGACTTTCGAGAATGATTTTCGAGTCCGGAATGTTTCCAAAATTCAAGAAATAAATCGAGAAGCGTTTTGAATCCAATATCGACTATAAAACGTTTTACCGATAGAAAGTTGAAAAAGTAGAATGAATAGTGAATTCTTACGTACAAGCGTACGCTTCAAAATTTCGAACTAGGGTTTGAATCAAGGGCTGTAAAACATCTCAAAAATCTTGAAATAACTCAAGTAGTACAAATCCGAAGAGAAAACATATTTCGAATGAAAACCGTTCGTAGAAGAAATAGTGAACTAGGGTTTTTCGTAAACATTTTCAATAAAACGGAGTTCGGAATAGATTTTCAAGTCAAGATTGATTCCAATAGACTCGTCCCGACTCAAGGATCGATTTGACTGTAAACTTGGGTAGGAAAGATATCAGAATCAAAAGCTCATTTTCAGATGAATAGTAACTTTGGCCGGTAAGTTCCCAAAATGCCCTTATGGTTCAAGAAAGGTTTCCGGAGATTGGAAAACAAGTTCAAAGGATAGAAAACATGTGCTATGAACCTATAGGGTTCCATTGAAGCATTGGGTAATAGGCTTGGAAAATGAATAGTAAACTATGTCGAAGGTCAAGAATTCCCCCTTAAAACATGTCAGATCACATATGAGCACAAAGTTCATGTAAGAATGCAATGCATGAAGGTTTATAAAGTTGGATCACGGTCTATAAATGCCTTACCAATGCCCTTAGTTTACCGTTTTCATCCAGGCCCTATTTTGGGTTGTTACAATCACCCCTCCTTAAAGAGAATCTGTCCTCAGATTCTTCTGCAAATAGTTCGGGGTAACATTTCTGCACCATGTCCCTTCCAAAGGACTTTTAGCAAAGGAATATTCTTATTCGTTAACTCCTGGAACTTTCTATCCAAGATCTTCACTGGTTTCAACACATAAGTCAAGTTTGGTTCTGTCGGAAATTCTTCCACTGGTACTATCTCTTTCTCATCCAAAAAGAACTTGCGAAGCTACGATGCATAGAATATGTTGTAGATTCTTGTATGAGTTGTAGGTAAATCCAATTTATAAGTAGTTTCTCCAACTCGTTCCATTATCTTGAAGGGTCCAACATATCTTGGGTTTAATTTACCACCTTTCTCAATTCGAGTAAACCCTTTCTTCGGTGTCTTTCACTCCATCACTGTTTCAACTTTAAAGGATCTATTTCAACTCTGGTTTAAGATAACGATGTGTCCAAGAAATGTAACTCTTTCTAGCTGAAACTCACATTTGTTGAACTTGGCTATGGCTTGTGATCCAGCAAAGTGCTCCACACAATTCGGATATGCTCGGCGTGCTCCTCTGGTGTCTTTAAGAACACCAAAATATCATCCAATTGTTTTATCAACTCTTCCAAGATGACTTCCTTCTTGTAACAATCCAGATTAACACGGTACTTGAGAAACCAATCCATTCCAAGGATGATTCCATATCTCGTCATAGGCAACTCAATGAAATTTGAAGGGTAGTAGCGATTTCCAGTACATATAGGGCAGCGTTTATATACTTGATCCATAAGGAGGTAAGTCCCCAATGGAGAACTTACTTCAAATTTCATATGACAATTATTCAAGTGGAAATAGTAAATGCGCACATAAATTAGATGCAATGAATAAATGCATGGCACCAGGGTCATATAAGACCTTAACTGGCCTGTCAAAAATGTACACAATACCTTCCACAGTAGACGAAGGATCAACCTCCTCATCACTATCCATTGCATATGCTCTGCCTTTAACCACTGGTGTGCTCGTCGTACCCACCACCGTTTTACCCTTGTCTTGAACCCCAAATCTTTTAATCCTGGTAGGACAGTGTTCCCTTATATGCTCAGGGGAACCACACCAATAGCACTGACCATTCTTCTTACGATAATTTTCCTCAGTGTGTCATTTACGGCTACAGTAGTCACAGACTATCTCCTCTTGAGTGGCTGAGGTGTTTCACACTGCTGAGGGGCCCTTTGTTGTTGTTGCGGTACCATCATTGGTTTCTTCACGTTTCCCTGAAAGGAGGATCCGACAGGTCGCTTTGTTCCTTGAAAAGTCTTAGGGTTAGATGACTCTTGATAACTAACGGTCATCCGAATGTCCTTATGGACTGCTTCGACTTTCAACGCTTTGTCAACTGCTCTAGTGTAGGTCTCAACATCCAAAGAAGCTAGTGCCCAACGGAGCTCAGGTTTCAGGCCATCAATGAACCTTTTAGTCTTGCGACGCTCATCACTCAGAATGTAGGGTGCATACTTGATCAGCCTAACAAACTTAGCTTCATACTCCATCACGTTCATGGATCCTTGGACCAAATTCATAAATTCAGCTTCTCTTGCATCACGTGTTACCTGGGGAATGTATTTCTGCTGAAACTCCTTCACAAACTCAGTCCAGTTTCCATCAACGTTGTTCTCTATCCACATGTGCTGAGTCTGCCTCCACCAGTTGAACGCCGCTCCTTCCATTAGAAATGCAGCATACTGAACTCGTTCACCATCTTCAGGGTAGATATCCATAGCTTCGAAGATCTTTTCAAAACTAGTTAACCAATTTTCAGCTTTCAAGTCGTTAGGTTCGCCATAGAAATTAGACGGGTTCATTCTTAGAAACTTCTCTAGTGTTTTCCTATTAGGAGAATTGCAAGCCCTCACGAATTGTCGTAATACATCAGCTAAATCTGGAACTTCCTCCCTTCTAGGAGGTGGTGGCGTAACATCCCTTGGCGGTGTAAGATCCCGTTGTGGCGTGACTTCTCTTTGGGGTGGCAGTGGTGGTACGCGATCACGTGGTGCTCTTCTCGGTGGCATGATGATACTGAAGTTTCAAGCATTTAGACATGTGTATAATGCATGACAGAAAGGATGATTCACATAATTAGTAAGCACGTATTCACATTTCCACGTAGTCACATATAATCATGAGAATAACACATTCTCACAGCAAGATATCAACAATAATCCATTATCACATTACCACATAGGCAAGATCAACTTATAAGTATGAACAACATATCAACATTGGTCCATTATTCCATTATCCATTAACATTGACAATTCATGAACATGTATAACATATCAAGTATGATAACAATAAATGAAATGGTATGATCCTATAACGGCCCTAATGGTATCTTGAAGCAACTCTAAGACTCATGCTATGATAGTTATGGAAAGCAGTAAACAGATATCCAACATAAAGCCGAATGTGTCATAAACATGTAAGGTTTGGAAAAATTTTCTACATTAGGCCACATTTTTAAACAAAATTTAAAAAAAGGAGGACCCGATACCATCGAGTTGACTCCCATTCAGGACTTACCATTCATCCAAACCAAGTGTAAAATACCTCTTGTGGTTCCATGTCGTCTGAAATTTGTAATCCGTGGTGCCAAAATTTAGGGGTCTTCTACCAAGGCTATACATCCCCTTCGCCAAAACAATCCTGTCCATGCCTTGCTAGATCAGCCTCATCATTATCAGATCCATCATTACCTCCATTAGACTGCTCATAGTCCTGCCTTTGTTCCTTGATCGGCACCAAGTATAGAAACGAGTACCTCCTCAGTTAGAAACAGGCATAGTGCGTGGAGCCTCGAACTGTTAGAAAAAGGTTTCATCCATCTGCTGCTGATTCGGATCATGATACTACTGAACTACCATGGTTATACAGGAGATACCACGGATATAAACACCATAAGATAGAACCACGTAACTCCAAACAATCTTCCATGATGTGAGCAATCCAGGTCAAGTCTCTTCTTACTTAACCTGGCTTTGATACCACTTCAGGCTGTAGCGCCCCCACTTTGCTGGTAGAGAGCGGCGCCCCAACCCCCGCACTGAAGCACCCCTCAAGTAATGGTTTGAGCCATCACTCAAGAAATACCCCAGCGAATGGCATGTCCATTAACGATTAACAATAACATTGTTTAACAATGTGGCTTATGCAGTGAAAAATCAGAGTGTTTTAAAACTTTTCAAAACATGTGCTTGATGGCATATAAACAAGCAAGTACTGATCGTTAAGCAGAAGAGACTATTAACATTACTGTATCAATTGAACGTTGTCACGGGAGCATAAGATAGCAATTGCAGCAGTATCCAAGTAGCAGAAGGATTATTACAAAAGCATTAAAGCAAGGTATCAATGCAGCCATATAACATATGCAGGACACAAAATATATTAATAAAATAAAGTCCTGACTCAACAAAATGAACACTCTAGAGCTTCAAGATACCTCTAGACTACGACTGCAAGACCTGAAACCATGAGGCCAGAAAACAGGTAGAGGTATTAGTCAAAGTGACTAAGTGAGGGATATCTTTAAAAGAAAGTACTTGAAGTAAACGCTTGAAGTAAATTTCACAATATAAAACCATTAATGCAAAGCTTTAATGAAGAACTTAAGAATAAGTTCAAGTGATAAAACCCTTTGATGCAATGCTACAAGAAATGAGAGTTTTCAAAACACTTTCATGAGTGCTGTCACACGCGATAAGGGTAGGGATAAGGGTAGGGAACAACTTTGCAAGATATAAACCAACTTTATGACAACATTGATGCCCGCAAGCTAGGCTTCTCCATCCTTACTCTAGAAAACATGACCATTAATAGGGTGTCAGACCGAGATCAACAACACCCTAACACATACACACATGCACCATCCTCCACCAAGTTTCATTTCGGGGAGCGACCCCTAGGCGACCTTTAACCATTGATTTGGGAATAGATTTGCGGTCCATTCCCGACAATTGTCCTGACTTAACCAAACCTCCTGATTAAAGTCGGTGTCAATCGCCTAGTGTGGCGGCCGGTATTAGTGATGTCGTTGGCGCTCACCTCCCGAGCATCACCTCTACACATAACCACCGGGCCCATACTATTAACCATTGATTGCTTGCACCATTGATAACATCCAGAATAAATCCGAATGTATGAACCATTGAACATATACATTGAACCATTGAATCATTGATGCATTACTTTGAAAACATGAACCATTGATGCATTACTTTGAAAACATGAACCATTGATGTTATACTTTGAAAACATGAACCATTGATGCTATACATTGAAAACATTGAACCATTGATGCATTACTTTGAAAACATTGAACCATTGATCATTGAATAACGAATAGGATTGGGTTCTTTGAAGAATCATCCCTTATAAAGGGTATTTCAAAACAAGAATGATAAAACACTAGGCTTTGAGTTTCAAAACAATTGAATCTTTAAGTATTCATGGTTCCAGTTGAAAACATTTATAATCTCACCTATTAATAACAGTAGGTAGGATAGATTATGCAGTGCCCTGGGGATTCCAGTGCTCAACCTTAACTCTTGTAAGTGTGTACTAAGGTGAGCTTAAGAACTAAGACACACTTCTATCACGATGCACATAAACATATAAAACAAGTACAGAACATGTAATGACAAGAGAGTAATACCATTTAAGGTATTAGAGAAGGATAACACACAAAGGAATCCTTAAAGTGAGTTATCATTAACGTGGGACTATGATCTTACTATAATCGATTAGGAATTAATCAAATTATGAACCCTAAACGTATACCTTAAGGTTATAAAACAAGTCCATGAAAGAAACACATTTTGAAAAGATATTTTAGACCCCGGGTTTAGAAAACCTAGGTTCAAACGTCTAAGATCAAAGCTCAAGTTTTATTTCATTTTACTATTCAAAAGACTATTCACAATTACTATTCCAGATTGCTATTCACGGATTACTATTCACAGGTTACTATTCACTTGTCGGGTCAAAGGGTCGGGTCAAACCCACACACTAAACATACACTCATGCACACACACGAGCACACTCACACACTCACGGCATGCACACACACACCCTAATTCAATTATGATCTTGATTATAACCTATAGTTTCAAGTTCATGTTATTATAAGCAAGTGTGATCTAGGTTAAAGGCATAACCTATGGTTAAGAGGTCTAATTAAAGCGTAACATCAAGTTATGAAACACTATTCTATCTTAGGTTATAACATGTGACACTATCAAAGTGTATAACATATGATCAAAGCACTATTCCATTAATCCATATCATATCATAAGCTCAAGTCATAATAAATGAGACATGTAACATTGTAACAATGTAATAACATATCATAGACATAAGTCATAGCACATCAAGACCATTAATCATGTAACATTCATCAATTGAGACCATATAGTAACATGTAACAAGTTATAATATAATTGATCATAGGTTACTATTCCATTGCATAACATGCTTGAACATAAATTAAATATCATAATCATGCATCAATTATCATCATATAATAGCTCCATAACATGATCATACCATATACTAAAGCAATTCATAACATTTCATAGCATATACTAAACAATTAAATCATAATTCACTACTAACAAACATATCATAAAAACTATATAATAAATGCATAAAATAAAATCCTCTATGTCTTAGGGAAGACCCTAAGAACCAACCTAAACGTATAAACATACCATAACATAAAAATATAAACTAAACTAAAACATAACATAAAACATAACAAAATAAAACAACATCTAACCTAAGAGAGAGGGGGGAGGCCGCCGGCCACAAGAGGGGGAGGAGGAAGAAAGAAAGGGAGTTGTTAACACAACATATGAGCAAGGAAGTCAATGGCATGAGGGCACTATTTATAGTTTTTGGGAAGCCCCTCACCTTGTAATAAAAGTATAGGTAAGGGTAGGAGAGCAAAATGGTAAAACTTCTCTTGGAAGCTAACTTTGCTCTTGAAGCTAAAATGGGACTGCTGGGGGGTATTTCGGTAATTTCCACTCCAAAACGTGAAGGTGAGTGTCTGGAAGTATAACCATTCCGTCCGGTCAAAAATTAGCTTCGAAACGCATATTCATACGTCGAAATCGGATTTACCGTTTAAAAGATACATTAGTTTTGGTGAATAAAAGTTTTGAGCCCGAAACTCAACACGAGTGAAAAACGACTTTCGAGAATGATTTTCGAGTCCGGAATGTTTCCAAAATTCAAGAAATAAATCGAGAAGCGTTTTGAATCCAATATCGACTATAAAACGTTTTACCGATAGAAAGTTGAAAAAGTAGAATGAATAGTGAATTCTTACGTACAAGCGTACGCTTCAAAATTTCGAACTAGGGTTTGAATCAAGGGCTGTAAAATATCTCAAAAATCTTGAAATAACTCAAGTAGTGCAAATCCGGAGAGAAAACATTTTCCGAATGAAAACCGTTCATAGAAGAAATAGTGAACTATGGTTTTTCGTAAACATTTTCAATAAAACGGAGTTCGGAATAGATTTTCAAGTCAAGATTGATTTCAATAGACTCGTCTCGACTCAAGGATCGATTTGACTGTAAACTTGGGTAGGAAAGATATCAGAATCAAAAGCTCATTTTCAAATAAATAGTAACTTTGGTCGGTAAGTTCCCAAAATGCCCTTATGGTTCAAGAAAGGTTTTCGGAGATTGGAAAACAAGTTCAAAGGATAGAAAACATGTGATATGAACCTATAGGGTTCCATTGAAGCATTGGGTAATAGGCTTGGAAAATGAATAGTAAACTGTGTCGAAGGTCAAGAATTCCCCCTTAAAACATGTCAGATCACATATGAGCACAAAGTTCATGTAAGAATGCAATGCATGAAGGTTTATAAAGTTGGATCACGGTCTATAAACGCCTTATCAATGCCCATAGTTTACCGTTTTCATCCAGGCCCTGTTTTGGGCTGTTACAAAATAGAAGTAATTATAATTAACTAATTTGTTTCTACTTTCCCGATATATTGTATATTATAGCATTTATTATTTTTTTTATTAGAAAACTTATATTATATAATGACTAAAAGATTTAAAACTTTTTAGGAGACAGAGTAATTAATAATTATTATGTATATATATTAAATATAATAAAGTTAAAAAGAACTTTTGCAACTAATTTTGCAACCGAATAACAACACAATTTTTTTTAAAATTATTACTTATTTTATTTTTATACATAATAATAAATAAAAGAATTATTGCAACCGAAACTCGATTGCAAAGCGGTTGCATGAAAGTTTTTGCAACCGAGTTTCGGTTGCAAATTTTACATAAAAATAATTAATTTTCATAAATTTGCAACCGAAAGTTCTGTTGCAAAAATATTTTAAAATTATTTTTTATTATTTTGCAACTGAAATTTCGGTTGCAATTTCTCCACAACCAATTTGGCGACCGAATTTTCGGTTGGAACTATTTTGACCAGGATTGACTATTTTCATTTTTTTTCAACCGAATTAGCAACCGAAACTCAGTTGCAAAGTGTTTGCAACCGAATTAGCAACCTAATTTTCTTGCGAAAATATTAAAGAAAGTTGACCATTCAACTTTTTTTTTGCAACTGATAAAGCAACCGAATTTCCGTTGTAAAATATTTGCAACTGATTTGACAACCGAAAATTCGGTTGCAAAGCTAAATAGGCAAATTTTGGTTACTCAGTTGCTAAATTCTTCAAATTGCAACCGAATTTTTTCGGTTGCAAATTTTCAGTAGTAAAATCAATGTTTTCTAGTAATGAACTCACATGTACGTTACATGTGACATCTTGCCCGAAAGATCCCATTGAATTTTGAAATTGGATCCCATTGAGTATGTTACATGTAAATTGAATTTTGAGATTGAAATGATACACCGACCATCACGGCTATTAACAAAGTAACAAAATAACAAACTAACTTTTATATATTTATATTGCACTATTTAGGCATTCATATCTCATCAATACACAGTGAGGCTTATTCATATTGCTTGATGATTGTCCTTCCATTTTCAGGTTTCTTTGGAGCATTACAAGAAAACACACTCAATTAGGTACCTGTCACAGAAAAGCAGCAAAGACAAAATAATTGGATGAATTCGTCAAACTTACGATTGTTTCTCAAGCTTCGCTTTAGCCTGCCTGCATATATCATTGTGGTCACGTAACAACCAATCTCCCATCCTGCTGAAAAAATTAAAATAAGCACATAGTTCTTGAGCACCAAAGTCCCCACGATTCCCCAAAATCCTACGATGAACCCCATAATAATAGGTATGTAGAACTCATGTTAACGCAGCTGAGCCATAAAGCCATCATCAACATTAATCTCCTGCTTTCCATGTTGGGTTGTGGGTGGATTGGGCTCATGATCTCCAGGACTTCTCGTCAAAGGGGGCCCACGGAGTCCATCATTCGCTGCATATGCGGATGGCTCAAAGCTCTGAAGCTGAGTACTTCATGGAATTTACCTGACAAATGGTTGTTTGACAAGTCCAGCACAGCCAAGTGATCCAATTTTGCCAAACCCTTTGGAATCTCACCAGAAAAGTTGTTTCTTGACAAATCAAGAATTTCTAGCATCTCCATCTGACCAATGTTGGGAATTATGTTTCTGCTCAAATAATTTCCAGAAAGATTCAAGGAAATCAATACCCTCAGTTGACTCCATCTGACCAATGTTGGGAATTATGTGTCCGCTCAAATAATTTCCAGAAAGATTCAAGGAAATCGATGCCCTCAGTTGAGAAAACTCATTGGGCATGTTCCCGAATAATCTGTTGCTTGAAAGGTCAATGAGTTTAACAAGTCCCACAGTTGTTTTCCCATATTCAGCCTGCTGCCGCTTCCATTGTACGGATACACGGTCAATGTATACATCAATTAAAAAATCCCCGTCACCCCCAACACTGAAAATATTGCTATCAAATGTGGTATTCTTCTGAATCAAAGAAGTGAAATTGTTGAATCATTGAGGAATTTTGCCGAATAGGAAATTGCTAGACAAGTCCAAGATTTGAATCCCAGATAGACAACAAATTTCTGTCGGAATGTGTCCTGAAAAATTATTGTGCCCAAGGTTCAAAATTTTCAAATTTGGAAGGTGTGTTCCTATCCAGGCTGGGATTTTTCCTCTTAGATTATTTCCTCCAACATCAAGCATTTGCAAGAGTGAGAGATCAAAACCAAACATTTGATAGCTTGAGCGATTCATCAAAGTGGAAGACAATTCTCCTGAAAAATTATTATTGGCCAGTCGCAACATTTTAAGATTCTTTAGAGAGCCTAAAGAGCGTGGAATATTTCCAGAAAATTTATTATTAGACAAATTGAGAATTCCCAAAGCTGTAATGTTCTCCGGTTCTCCCAACAATCTGGAAGTTCTCCTGAAAACTGATTATTTGACAAATCAAGTAACAAAGAGGAAGTTGTGCATATTGATGAGATTGACCCCACAAACATATTATCTGATAGTAATAATATAGAGTAGTCAAAAATTGATGATGGTAATGGACCATGGTTCGCCGGAACGGTCGTGGGGAACGGAACGGAGGCCACTGTTCCAGTTCCGTTGCAATGACGCGGAACGGTCGTGGCAAAAACTCGGCCACTTTCCAAAAAGATGTAAAAAATCCCAAAAAATTGTTTTAGAACTCATTTTAATTTGTAATTTTATATTAGAATCAATTATTATTATATTTAGATTTGTTATATTTACCCAAATAAGAGATTGCACATATTGTTATAATGACTACCGAACCAATAATTATAGTTGTGTTACAAAAGAAAAGTTGTTCAACATACTGCAACAAGAATGTTGAAATAGATATATAATAATACATTATTTATTAATAATAAGTGGAATGATGAGGGGTAAAATATCGGAATTGTCTCTCTCTTCTAAGGAGTATCGAAATTGACGCTGCATATATTCCCTTATATTCTCTTTTGGGTTTTGTTCAAATTAACATCGGCTAATTTTATTTGGAATTTAGTATAGACTCCAAATTATTAAGAAAATAAATTTATAATTTAATAAGATTAGTTTAAAAAAATGTATGTGCGCAAATTAAACTATCAGCAATAAATTAATATTAGATAATATTAAAGAAAAAAAAAAAATTCTCTCTCTCTCTAAAAATTCTCTCTATCCAAAAGTCAGTTTCTTTGTTGATATCGGCTTAGGGATCTAGATTTCTTTGAGATCTAGATCTCTATTTTCTTCTATTCTATTGTTTGTTTTTTTGTTTTCTTTTATTATTATTGTTTCTCTCGAATGAGAGTACTTAATTCTCTCACATGAGAGCAGATATTCTTGTAGACGAATTAATTTTCATCGAATTAATATGTGACATGTGTAAATTAAATATTAATTATCAAATATAATCCCTTCTATTTTTATATTTTTTGGATAAATACTAAATTAAAGTCCATTAAATATTTAAATAGTTGATTTAATTGATAATTTTAATATTTATTTTGTCATCAAATCTAATATTGACACTTGTCAAAGTTGAGGTGTTCCGGCCAATCAAATCAAGCCTTGCAGTTCAAATGGTGATGACTAATCAAATGGCGACACGTGGCATATTTCAACACGTGGACCAATCAAAGTCAAGACATGTGTCATTTATTTATTTTCTTTAATATAAATTCATATTAAAGTAATAAATAAATAAATAAGTTTGATATTATCCATTTAATAAACAAATTAATTAATTAAGGGATAATTATCAAAAAGCTCCACCCTACGCCTATAAATAGAAGCATTCTACAACACAATTCAGACAACTTGGAGAAGCAAAGAAGCAAGCCACAAAGCAAGGAGAAGAAGCTCTCCGGTGTTCTTCGGCATCTTCAACGGCGTTCTTCGCGAAAGCCAGCATCAACGGCGTTTGATCCGACATCCAGGCATTAAAGTGGTGTTTCGGCGTTGCTCTCCTCAAAGATCGAAGCGAGATTCAAGCGTGTTCTTCACTTTCTTCGTGGAAATCAACCAAATTGAAGCGTCTGATCCGCAACAAGGCGTCAAGTCCGCGAATCCGGCGTTTTTCTCAAATCAAATTCGAAGGTGTTCTAAGCGTGTTCTTCGGCATTCTTCGAGAAAATCAACAAACCGAGACGTTCAATCCGCAATCAAAGCATCAAATCCAGATTTCGGCGTTGCTCCTCAACAAATTCAAATCAAACTCAAAACAACATCAAAGGTGTTCATCGGCGTGTTCTTCGGTGTTCATCAAATCCAGGCGTTTAATTCGCGATTAAGTCGAAAGACTCACAATTAACGTTTAAAGAAGCAAATCAAATCCAACGGAAGATCGAAGCTCCAAAGTCAACAAAGGAGTTTCAAACCTTCCGAATTTCAGCAAATTCTTGTAGGAAGAATCAGAGGAAGGATTAGAGATTGTATCCACAAATTCAAACAAATCAATAAGGTTTATTTGTGATTATTTTCTCGCGTTTAATTATTTAATTAACACAGAAATTATATTACAAATTTTGGGACACCCGGTAGGACCATCTCTACCTCTCATCTCCTCCTACTCAACAAACTTGAAGCACAAAATGGCCAACAACAAGATCATCGATCTCGAGGCTATCATCTCCAAACTTGTTGCCGAAAGCTTCGTCGTTGTGACAAGAAGTATGTCTATGAAAGAATAGACGTCTTCCGGGAAAGCTCGATCCCTCAAAAGCGATGGAAAGAACGCTCGAATGCTCAGCTACGAAAGTGAAGGCGAAGAAGACGACTCAGCCTCGTCCTCCACTCATTCAAGTTCTTCAAGTTTTGCGCCCGCCATGACGACAAGTGCAACAACTATAGAAGAACAACTTGCAAATCTGACAAAGGTCATCGAAGGACTCTCCAAGCATGTTGAAGAGCAAGACTCTCGCATTTCAAAGTTGATGGACAGAGTAGACGGTGACAACGCTAGCCAAGTGAAGGGGAAGCGTTCGAATGAGCAAGAAGAGTCTGAAACTCCAACAAAAGCTCAATCAAGTGGAACTGAGAAGCCTTCAGCTAAAGAATTTCAAGTTTCATCGGACGGACTTATCCTGGTAGAGCAATTGAAGGAGTTCATCATGGGGACAATCAAAGACAAGATCGAGGGAGGCTCCAAATCATCCTTGGTCTACTCCAAGCCCTATACCCAAAGAATCGATAACTTGAAGATGTCGATTGGTTATCAACCTCCCAAATTCCAGCAGTTTGATGGCAAAGGCAATCCTAAGCAACACGTAGCTCACTTCATCGAGACGTGCAACAATGCCGGAACTTACGGGGATCATCTAGTCAAGCAATTCGTTCGATCACTAAAAGGAAATGCCTTCGACTGGTACACGGACTTAGAAGCGGACTCGATCGATAGTTGGGGACAACTTGAGCAAGAATTCCTCAATCGCTTCTACAGCACTCGTCGGACAGTGAGCATGATCGAACTCACCAACTCCCGACAATGGAAAGAAGAGCCCGTCGTCGACTACATCAATCGGTGGAGAAACCTTAGTCTGAATTGCAAGGATCGATTGTCAGAGGCTTCGGCAATTGAAATGTGTATTCAGGGGATGCATTGGGGTCTCCGCTACATTCTCCAAGGAATTCAACCCAAGTCGTTCGAAGAGCTCGCTACTCGGGCACATGATATGGAGTTGAGCAACCGAATTTCCGTTGTAAAATATTTGCAACTGATTTGACAACCGAAAATTCGGTTGCAAAGCTAAATAGGCAAATTTTGGTTACTCAGTTGCTAAATTCTTCAAATTGCAACCGAATTTTTTCGGTTGCAAATTTTCAGTAGTAAAATCAATGTTTTCTAGTAATGAACTCACATGTACGTTACATGTGACATCTTGCCCGAAAGATCCCATTGAATTTTGAAATTGGATCCCATTGAGTATGTTACATGTAAATTGAATTTTGAGATTGAAATGATACACCGACCATCACGGCTATTAACAAAGTAACAAAATAACAAACTAACTTTTATATATTTATATTGCACTATTTAGGCATTCATATCTCATCAATACACAGTGAGACTTATTCATATTGCTTGATGATTGTCCTTCCATTTTCAGGTTTCTTTGGAGCATTACAAGAAAACACACTCAATTAGGTACCTGTCACAGAAAAGCAGCAAAGACAAAAGAGTTTTGAGCTCTGCAATGCGTGTATTATACAAAATAATTGGATGAATTCGTCAAACTTACGATTGTTTCTCAAGCTTCGCTTTAGCCTGCCTGCATATATCATTGTGGTCACGTAACAACCAATCTCCCATCCTGCTGAAAAAATTAAAATAAGCACATAGTTCTTGAGCACCAAAGTCCCCACGATTCCCCAAAATCCTACGATGAACCCCATAATAATAGGTATGTAGAACTCATGTTAACGCAGCTGAGCCATAAAGCCATCATCAACATTAATCTCCTGCTTTCCATGTTGGGTTGTGGGTGGATTGGGCTCATGATCTCCAGGACTTCTCGTCAAAGGGGGCCCACGGAGTCCATCATTCGCTGCATATGCGGATGGCTCAAAGCTCTGAAGCTGAGTACTTCATGGAATTTACCTGACAAATGGTTGTTTGACAAGTCCAGCACAGCCAAGTGATCCAATTTTGCCAAACCCTTTGGAATCTCACCAGAAAAGTTGTTTCTTGACAAATCAAGAATTTCTAGCATCTCCATCTGACCAATGTTGGGAATTATGTTTCTGCTCAAATAATTTCCAGAAAGATTCAAGGAAATCAATACCCTCAGTTGACTCCATCTGACCAATGTTGGGAATTATGTGTCCGCTCAAATAATTTCCAGAAAGATTCAAGGAAATCGATGCCCTCAGTTGAGAAAACTCATTGGGCATGTTCCCGAATAATCTGTTGCTTGAAAGGTCAATGAGTTTAACAAGTCCCACAGTTGTTTTCCCATATTCAGCCTGCTGCCGCTTCCATTGTACGGATACACGGTCAATGTATACATCAATTAAAAAATCCCCGTCACCCCCAACACTGAAAATATTGCTATCAAATGTGGTATTCTTCTGAATCAAAGAAGTGAAATTGTTGAATCATTGAGGAATTTTGCCGAATAGGAAATTGCTAGACAAGTCCAAGATTTGAATCCCAGATAGATAACAAATTTCTATCGGAATGTGTCCAGAAAAATTATTGTGCCCAAGGTTCAAAATTTTCAAATTTGGAAGGTGTGTTCCTATCCAGGCTGGGATTTTTCCTCTCAGAGCTCGTTTACTTTACTTTTTAGAACAGTTAAGAAAGAGTCTGGTGAAGAAAAAGAACTCAATCGGATAAATCAAGGCAAGAGTGCTTTCTCGAGGGGTTAGATCCAGGCAAGATCATACCTGGATCTAACCCCTCGAGAAAGCACTCTTGCCTTGTTTTGGCAATTTAACCTTGTGTCAGTGGTTTAAATTTGAAAAATCGATGTTTACTTCAACAATTTAAAAAGTAGTTTGTTTTACTAATTTGAGCAAGTTGTTTACTTCAATATTTTAATACAATGGTTAAAATGATCAAATTACTGAAATGACCCTTTAAAAATGTTGTCTGTAGTAAATTTTCAGAAAAGGATATTAAAGGGGCAATGGCATTTCGAGTAAATTTGTACAACTTTAGGGTAAAATTTTATCTTCACTCCTAGTCGTGTATTTAGCCACTCCAATTTTGTGGGTCTAGTTAACCCACTGATAAGCCACTGCAACAAAAGGCCCAACAAAAGGCCCAACAAAAGGCCCAAAGAATATGAACAGGCCCATAACAATACAAAGTAAACAACCTAAACTGGTATTTTAATTAACTAACCCTCTGTTAAACTATAAAGTAAACGAGCTCTTAGATTATTTCCTCCAACATCAAGCATTTCCAAGAGTGAGAGATCAAAACCAAACATTTGATAGCTTGAGCGATTCATCAAAGTGGAAGACAATTCTCAGAAAAATTATTATTGCCCAATCGCAACATTTCAAGATTCTTGAGAGAGCTTAAAGAGTGTGGAATATTTCCAGAAAATTTATTATTAGACAAATTGAGAATTCCCAAAGCTGTAATGTTCTTCCAACAATCTGGAAGTTCTCCTGAAAATTGATTATTTGACAAATCAAGTAACAACAAAGAGGAAGTTGTGCATATTGACGAGATTGACCCCACAAACATATTATCTGATAGTAATAATATAGAGTAGCCAAAAATCAATGAAGGTAATGGACCTGAAAAATTATTAGAACTGATATCTAGTTTTCTCGTTTGCAGTATCCCATAATTCATCGGAGACAATTCAGGAATAGTACCCATAATCTGGTTATAAAAGATGTTCAAGTAATCTATTTTGGTGGAGAAATCCCACATCCATTTAGGCACTTCATCAGAGATGCCATTAGAAGAGAGGTCCAGCCACGTCGAATTTGTCTGTGTACGGAGCCATGTAGGGAAGTAAGGACCGGTGTCGCATGTTGCTAGTTTGATAACATTCAATTGAAAAGGAGGAATCCAATGAGCACTAATATCGAAGACCAATGAATTAAAGGACAAATCCAGCTCTTTCAAGTTCCGGAGTTTGGAGAGGTGAATTTCAGAGATAATTCCCTCTAAGGAATTCAAAGAAACATCCAGTTTTTCAAGCACTGAAAGTTGCCCAAGACTTGTTGGTAGCGATGTCAGTTTATTGTCGTGAAGATGTAATTAATTCTCTCCATGAAACAAATGGGCTCAAATCTGGCACCGATCCTCTAATTTGATTGCTGGACAAATCCAAAACCTCAAGCTTAGAAATATGTGCAAAGCCATGCGGAAAATACCCATTCAATTGATTGTTTTGTAACTGCAAAATCCTCAGGAAATAAAGTAAAATCAGGCATTGAACCATAAAGATTATTTTCCTCCAACTCTAGAATCTCGAGCGACTGCTTTGCTCCCACGGATAATTTGAGAAACAATTCGGGAAGGGATTCTGAAAAGCTATTGACTGATAGGCTCAAAGTGTTCAAATGACTTCAATTTTCAAAGGATTTTGGAATTGCACCAGTTAGTTGATAATTATTTGAAAGATCTAAAGTTTGCAAGTGACTTAGAGCTCCAAGGGATTTTGGAATTCTACCTGTTAGTTCATTATGTGACAGATCCAAAATTTGCAAACAACTTAGATCTCCCAAGGATTTTGGAATTCCACCTATTAGATCATTATATGACAGGTACAAAGTTTGCAAATGACTTAAATTCCCCAGGGATTCTGGGATTCTATTTGTTAGTTGATTCCATGATAGATCAAGATGCTCGAGAAACGGAAATCTCCCCAAGCCACTAGGAATATTGGCTCCAAAGTAATTATTAGAAAGTAGCATGCTACGAAGGCTTGTACTTATATTAAACAACCAATGAAAAGAGGAAGTTGTGAGCCTTGTGTTGGATAGATCAATAACAGAAAGAGATGTTGAAGAAGAGTTAACAGAGAAATGCATGGGGAAGCGACAGCCTCTCAAGTACAATTCTTTGAGAGAAGGAAGATTCAATATATCATTTAGAGAATTGGCATCTTTCATGCCGTTAAAGCTCAAATCAAGAAAGGATAATGATGAGAGACGAGAAAGCCAATGGAGATTATCTAACGGAAGATTATTACTCCCGAGATTAAGTGTCCTGAGGTCGGTAAGATTTGCAAACTGATGACGAACAACACCAGACAAATGGGAGCTGTGAAAATTCAAGTATTGCAATTTCTCCATGGAACCAGTGAAATCTGGGATCTCAACATTTCCAAAATAAATGCAACTGAAGTCCAAATGACTCAAATAGTTCAACTCAAGCAGGGCGCTACTGATATTCTCACCTCTCAATGGCATAGAATAGTTTTTACAAGTACTAAGATGGAGAGAGATTACATGACCTGAGTCGTGGCTGCACTCGATTCCCTTCCATTGGCAGCATTCCTTTTGGTGTTCCTCACTTCCCCACGACGAGAGAAAACCGTGTTTGTCGATAAGGCCTTTCTTGAACTCGAGAAGAGCTTCTCTCTCCTTTTCAATGCACCTCAATTCATCTCCTGCTGCAAATACAGAATTGTATGCAAGGAAACACAACAATAGCAGCAATACTTCAAAATATTCTCTCATTTCTCTCAGAATGTATAGATATTATGGCTTCAAAAGCTTATTGTTTTTTGGTTTTGTTACTGCATGCTTAGGGAGACTAGTAGTATATATAGCAGCATTCGTGTTCCTTAATTAATTCAGACATTATTGTACCAGCAGGACTAAAAGCACTAAATACTAAATAGTATCATCAACACTTCTGACTTTTGACTTCTTCCAATATTGATCAGCCCATTGACTTTCGAAGTCTTCACAAACATTCAATGGGAAATTAAATTGATGAACCTGCCCCCCACTGGTGCATGAATGATTAAATGCACCGAAACAGTTTCATCTTTCAGATAATCATAATTTTATTGATAAAAATAAAATTACGTAAATCTAAAATCTTAGAAAACTAATAATCCGATTGGACCATCAACTCAAGACTCAAGATGGGTACAGTCGAATCTTTTTTCTAGTTATTGCCCAAGACTAAGAGTATAATTTTTCAATTAAATTTAGCTCCAAATCCTGTGAAAATTAAAAAAAAAAAAAAAAAAACTCCTCTAAATCAAGCAGAATATGAAAAATAATTAAAGAATGGGTTCGAGTTAAACAAAAGAATTTATCGTTCTGGGTCATCAAAATGTACCATTCTCAAAGACAAACTAAAAGCCAAAATCATTTTAATGGAGTTGATTGTAAAGACAAACTAAAAGCCACATAACATTTAATTTATTTGTGAGATCAGTGTGAAAGAGTTTTTTGAAATAGTTTTTGGAAGAATTATCAATTTCTATTAGTGTGTGCGCCTTGTTTTGGAATTGGTTATTTAAGGTTTAGATGAGTCGAGCCCGTCTAAGTGACCCTCGAGATCATGTTCAAATATCTTTAGTTCGACTATGAGTTTCTTTCCAAATCGCGTGTTCACGAGTTGGCTTGAAATTTCTTCTTTTTTATTTTTGATCTAAAATATATTATAAATATTGAAATTCTATAAATAATGATGGTGTTAGGAATTTTTTATTATCAATGCGGCCAAAAGATGCTTAGACTAAAATTTTTAATTTTACCAATTAAAATAATGATTAAACAGCATGCACATGACCTAATCACGTTTTATATATTTTTAATATGAATCATGAATCTTAACCGATAATAATTTTCTTTTAAGGGCAAGCCCCTCAACCAAAGAGAGAATTATTCATGGTAAGAATTAGAGATAGCAAGATCGAGAACAAAAAATAAGGACAAAATTCACACAACAATGTTAGCCAAGGGTGCATTCCTAGCGAGAGCTTGAATTACTTTGTTAGCATCACAATGAATAAGGAAAAAATATCGACAATCAAAACAACCAGACAAACTCCAAATATCATCAATCAAGGTCCCAAGATGGAAATAAAAAATTGCAATAACGGGAAAGTTTGTCCAATAAGTCCTTGCAATCGCCTTTGAAGATGGTGTAGCCCAACCAAACTCACGAGCTAGGGCCGAAAAGCAGGTGAAGGTTTCGGCGAATTCAATGTCGCTCGAACCCTATAATCTAGTCATTTCCCAACCAATACACGATCCAGAGGAATCCCGAGCCATGCATGATGCCTATCTCAATTTCCTTGGAGGATTTGAAGATGGCTACATTAAAATTGATTTTGACCCATCCGATGAAGGGTGAGAGTCTGCCGACCTCACGATGTATTGCCCTTTCCTTTCTTTAATTAGCACTGGATCCATGACAACCGATTTTCACTCTCCTTTCTTAAAAGCTCTCAAGTAAACTCATTTCACATTTTCTTAAAATTCATATACAGTTCCAAAACTTAAGCAATTTTATGGTGCCATTAAATTCAATTTTTGTGACATGTTTGATTTATGAAGACTGAAGGAAGTATTCCACAAATCTATATTCATAATATATGTGAATACAAATAAAAGCAACAATGAGATTATTATAATGACAAGTACAGAATAAAACCATACAAAATTTTACATAGTTTTTTTGGCCAAATACTCTTCCTCATTATGATAGATAAACTATATGTATTGAAAATAAGACATGAATAATTCTCAGAGAATTTTTGAGCCCTTGAAGATCCCATTCTTTATAACAGCTTCTTTAATATTTTCAAGAGAGCTCACCAAATCATCACAGAGTTGATGAGGATTTGGAATCAATTTTTCATCAGCAGAAATGGAAATGGCAAGCTTATCAGCATAGCTTTGGTAATGGATGACCAATCCCTGAAAGAATCAAAATAGAAAATACAATTAATATTCAAAGTTCCTTCCGATTAAAAAAAATATATAATATGTGTTCGATCTAGCTCATCTCGTCCTGCATGCCCAGGACCGATCAATCATACGACCCCTTAATTCCATGTTGAGAAATATTTGTTTGGTCTATCTCCCCCAAGAAACTACCTCATGAGGTGGAGATTGACCATGAATATATAGAATGAAATGATTATATAGTTGTATAAATACGAGCTAATTGACAGGACAAAGAGTCTTTATTTTTCACTTACCAATGGAAATCCGGAAACAGAAGGAGCAATGTAAGCCAAGGGATGACCGTATAAAACGACCTCTTCTCGTGGGCCGGCCACATTTGAGAAGCCTAATGTATTGTTGCAGAAAAGCTCATTTATTTTTGAACCTGCAACCTGGTTTATACAAGTAAGAATGTAATCGATTAAGTAAATTTGAGAAGTTATTGTCTGGAAATACTAATGTCAGGCTGATACCAGCATTTCCCGTCAACTTAACTGATGGAAACAGTGATATGCCATCACTGTATAACTCTCAAGATGTTTCTCGTAATTATTCAAGATTTGAAAGTGTTTTTGTATAAAATATTACCTTGATTCCAAACAATCTGATCATTAGCTTGATTAGCAAATATGAACATTTGGGTCCTAGGGATAACTTCTTTCTATCCATGGTGGCCTTAGCTCTACATATGTAAGCTAAAGGGTCGTCTTGTAGACCGATGTGGAGTGGAAGTAGGGCAAATCCTATTTGATTTCCCCACATTCCATTTAATCCTTTCCCTTTCTGCATTATCTCGGCCAACTCCTACATAATATTCCATTGTAGAGTAGAAACAGAATCAATACTTTTAACTTTCGAGCAACAAGCCAACAACCTAAAATTGTTTTGAGAGAGTGGGGAAGAAATTGTGCTTGTCAAAAAGTGAAAATATATGTGTACCTTAATTGTGGCTGATGGCCTGAGATTAATCGCAATAGCAGATCTAATACGTAGTGTCTTGGGTAAAGAATTAGTCTTCTTGACTATGACTTCCCCATCATTTTGTATCTGTTGATCTTTGGTGGCAATCAAGATAGATCACTAATTAATTCGTCTTTTCATTCAAAATTTGACAGAAAGAAAAATTCTAATTCAAATCTGACTTGAAAAACTTCCAACTAATCATATAAGCAAGTGGATTACACTTGTTATTTGATCGATCACTTTTTCAAAAAACATTCGCGATTATATGATATGTGTAATACTATTTCGTTTATTATATTGATGTGGTTGAACTAAATTTGAACTAGAATTATATTGAGGGGAAAAACAAAATTAAAAGTTGTAAGGAAACTCACCATATCTCGTATTGAGATATCGACTGAGGCCAGCTTCGGTTACGCCAAGCATAACATCATTAATGCTCTTGAAAAGGTCAAAGTAATTATATATAACTTCAGCTAACTTTGTTATTTGCAATACATTGATATCATAAGTATACTCATTTTTTCATTCTAAACTACCAAATTATTAATCAACAAAAATAGATAAAACACATACCACATGCATGGCATTCTTCACAAGCTTAACGTCGTTAAGATTAATAACCCGATGAATAATTCTCTTCGGAGAGACGTCGATCCCTCGTCCTCCTTTGATGAGAGTCTTCGTGTCTTGAAAGAACAAAATCGTAGCCAAAAACGCCAACAAATCGCTCAAAGTGCTGAAAAGTATGAAGAGCATCATCCAGACCCACGAAAACAGCCTCGTTATCAGCCCATTATCATGAACCCCAACAAGTTCGGACTTCTTGGATGGAAGAACAGGTAAGGATTTAGGATCAGACGATATTTGGGAACAAGCAAGAAGCAGAGAAATGAGGGATATGCCATCACCCATAGAATGGTCGGTCCTGAATACGACTGTGGAATTTGCATTTGATGTGTTTATGTTAAGGATGTGGAAGTCCCACAAGGGCTTTGTGTGGTCCATGGGATCCCTCGAAAGGTCCGACATGAAATCCTCGACAAACTTGTCCGGGGATTCCATGTCGGGATCGAAATCGAGTTCGAAAACATGGTTTTCAATGTTTACTGTGGTCCTTTTCCAGGAAAAGTCTCCGGTCTTCTCGTCGTTCTTGACCTTAGTTCAACATCGGAATCACATATAAAGTTAATATGTCAAAATGAGGTCCAAAAATAATTAAGGGTTAATTCCAGACACTCCCTGCCGTTTGAGGTTTAGTGCGTTTTATCCTCTAATCTTTGAAACGGTACGATTTCCCACCCAACCTTTGAAAAATGTTACACTTAACTCCTATCTGGCGGAATCTTGGGGAATATTCCACTGGACTTTTTGAACAAAATTTTGGGTGATTTCTAAGGGACAATCTATTCAGATCAGAAGTCAAACGTATTGATATTAAATATTAAATTGATGCTCTCGACGAAGGGAAGACAATTCTGGTTTCTAAATTAAGATCGCACGATCCATGAAGAAGGAATCACCGATAAAAGATGACAAACGGAGGACAAAGCTTTGTAGGCGAATTCCAACGACTTCCACCAACCAATTGGGTTGAATCGGGTAACGGTTTTGTTCGATTTGGAGAGAGAAACACAATGATAGTGGTCTTGACTCTTGGGTCACCGTAACGGAGGAGAAATCGACGGTCAAAATTAATTTTGAGCAGAGTATTCCTGGAATATTCCGTCGCAATATTGTAAAATGAGTTAAATGTAATATTTTTCAAATGTTAGGAGATAAATCGCACCAATTCAAAGATGAGGGGATACAGGACACTAAACCCCAAAGAAAGGGGTGTCAAGAATTAACCCAATAATTAATTTACTCCACATGCATTCATGTATGAAATATTTTTTTGTTCTTTGTCATTTGTAAGGACGATTCAATTGTTAAAAGCCGGGGACCCTTATAGCTAGGAATATTGACCTCTCCCGTTCTTATCGAATCCAGTTAATCATATCAAAATTAATATATTAGATATATTTGTTATATAATCGATTTTTTTCAATTATGCAATAAATATAGTACGATAAATGTGAACTTACAAGCAAGCTAGAGAAACGAGGGTGTTTGAGCAAGGTTTGCTCCAAGTCCTTCTTGAACAAGTTCACAGCAATCCTCGTCTTGAAACCCAAGACTGCTAATATGCAGAGGTTGAAGCTTGGTGTCTGCATCAATCTGGCAGCTGGACTGGCTGGTTCTTCTTCTTGCCACATTTTTCAAGAAATTAAATATCGGTTGTTAGATCTGAATGCAAACATATATAAATGTAGAGAGAGTGAGAGATTTAATATATAATATAGGACTAGGAGCACTAATATGGATGAATATGTTACATTAATATCTCTTTTGTGTAAGTTAGGCAAGACTACTTTATATTTATTCATATATTTATTTACCATGTGATTAATTGGTCACTTATTTTAAGCTATATACATTAGTTATACTGATCTGGTTTAGCCGTTTCTGGACTAAAATTTCCGGTATGAATAAGGAAAACATAATGATATGAAACAATTGATTCGCTCTTTGAATAGGGAAATTACAATTTACAATATAATAGATCTGAAAATTTAGGTGTCGGACCATGAAAGGTTAATCACGCGTAAGAAACGCTATATTAAGTATTAAAATGAGTAATTTTTACTAAGGGAAAATTGCAAAATTGGTATACCATCTCACCCCTTCAACCGATCTGGTACATGATGAGGCCTGAAAATCACTCTCGGATCAGAGCCGTCCACGTGGCAGCACACCGCTGACTAATGCCTTGACGCTCGCCTTGTTGGGCTCATGGGCCTTCACGCCGCTCAATTGCCAGCTAATGTCATCCGTCAGTCAGCGGATGACCATTCAGACCAAGGGCCCAAACCCATGGGTTTGACGCTCGGATGGCGGCCCTCAAAGTTATCCTTCACAGGGAAGCGCCCACATGAGGGCCCCACTAATACGCTCGGTAATCCGACGCTCAAAGATCATATATCGCGAGGAGGCCCCCCATGCATTCTTCGAGCGTCACCAACGTTCGGGTATGTCCATGCCCCGTTTCGCTGGATCCGAACCTCCGCAGAAAGAATCTTAGGCCCATCCCCCGCGTAACCCTCGTCAACAACCTCTGACACAAAGGTACTGTGCCCCGCGCACCTGACACGCCGTCACCCTTTTCAGGGATGTCCTTCTCACTCCACCAAAGTCTGACGCGTGTTAGGGCAACACAGGTTTGGGACCACATGGTCAATTTACCCATTTACCCCCATCCCTAACATATAAATAGGAGAGAAGCCATGCATTCTCTCCCAAGTAATCATCCGCATACTAAACCACACACACTGTTCTGGGCATTCTCTGGTTAATCTTCTCAAGCTTTTCATTTCGCTACAGTAACACTACCTTGGTAGCTTGCACACTTGGTGTTATCCTAGCTGGAAGAACCCACGCTCAAAAGGAAACCCAGATCCTGAGGCTCTCACGCCTGTGATGGTCTTTCCCTTTTCAAACAAATTCTAAAGTGTTGTTGCATTAGGAAACTCAGATTCCTGCACCATCATTTTTGGATCCGTCTGTGGGAAACCATCACCAACTTCTTTGGTATTGCCATTTCCTTCTTCTGAAAGCTAGTTGAAAAGTAACACCCAAATCCTAAATCATGGTAACTGCAACAAGATCAGGAGCATTAAGAGAAAGAGGCTCTCTTCCCCCCATCAATGAAGAGAACCCGGAAGGCAACGTCCCTGCCGGGGAAGTAAACCCCTCAGCCGCAGGAAACGGGGGCGGGAACACAGAACCCGCAGGGACAAATCTCCCGCTAGGTGGGAACGCCGGGGGAGGACCTAGCACCGTTATTCCTCCAGCAGCTTCCTATCCATACTCTGGGATGTATCCCATGGCCATGCCACCTCCAGGATACCCATTCGTGCAGCCAGGATTGATGCCCGGATTGATGCCGGCGATCCAGCCTTACCAGGTGGGGACTCTGAACCTCCCCACGACGTTACCGAGGGAGATACAAGGGGTGGAGATGCCCCAAGTCACAGCCTAGCAACTCCAGGCGCTGTATGCTCAGTGCGAGAGCCAGGCTGTTCAGAATGCATGGGAGCATTTCATGGCTGCGTACTTCCCATCACAGGCTGGCGCTCGTCCGGCCCCACCACTTGGCGGGCTCCCCGCGCATCCTTTAACAATGGCCCAGAACGCGTTAAGGGCACAGCAACCTCCCCAACCACCGAATCCGGAGAATGAAGCCCCACCGAGGGTCCAACCAGAACGACCTGTGGGAGGAGATGAGAGGGCCCCTCGAAATGAGGTGGCCGGAGAAAATGAAGAGGTCCAGTCAAGGGCCGCAAGGAGGGCAAACCGCAGAAATGATGGTGACCCTCAGCTAGCAGCTGTGCAGGATCAGATACGAGGGCTCCAAAACGTGGTAGAGCAGCTCTCTCGAGCGCGGTCTCACGCTTCCCGCGATGGGGGCGAGAGGTCCAAGGCCAGAGACGCTCGGCGACCACGTAGCCCCGTTTCCCACCGAAGAAGAGAGGCCAGCTATGAAGACCCCGACGAGCGAGATTATCGGATCATGGCGGGCGATTCCCCTCTCATCGAGGAAGTCCTGATGACCCGCGCAGGGAAGGGTAAAATTCCCTCATCAGTCAATAGATACGATGGAACCACGGATCCATCCGAGCACCTGGACCATTTCGTGCACCTGATGCACCTCTATGACCATCCAGACAACTACTGGGCCAAGGTGTTTGTCACCTCCCTCACAGGAATGGCCCAAGAATGGTACAAAAAGCTCCCCCCGCGCTCAATCAGAGGATATTATGACCTGACGGACGCCTTTGTCAGCCACTTCAACTCGCTAAAAGCGCCTGCCCCGGCCGCGACCGCTCTTTATAGCCTGGTCCAAGGGCCGAACGAGACCCTCAGATCCTTCATGGGGAGGTTCAATAAAGAGATCTTGCTGGTTGAAAAGCCCTCGATGGACTTTTTGAGACACGTTCTGTTTGGGGCCATCAACATGAAGCATTATGTCAGCAAGGAATTTGTGGAAGAAGTGGCCAAGAAGAAGCCACGCTCGCTGATGGAAATTAGGGAGATTGCCGACTCCTTCTTTACCCTCGAGGATATGTACATAGCGAGGGATCAGAAGATGGCCAATGCCCCTCGAGCCAACAGAGCCCACGAGGACAAAGTGGAACCCCACCGGAGTCATCGCCGCAGCCCAATACCCGCTCGCCGTCATTCCTCTCCTCCGCGGAGGCTCGAGCGTGTCCCCCTCAACCGCCCAATTGCAGAAGTTTATTCCCTGGCGGACCAGAAGTTGTTCAAAAGGCCGCCCAAGCTAAGAGAGACCGAGGCTCAAAAGCGCTCGGGGAAGTATTGTGCTTTCCATAAGCAGAAAGGGCATGACACTAACGAATGCCGTCAACTGGAGAAGGAGATTCAGCGGCTGATTGCTGGGGGGCACCTCAAGGAGTTTGTAAAAGCACTGGAAGGGTATGACGAACATTGCGCAGGACGGGCGCTCGAAAGAAGAAGAAGCCGCTCACGTTCCCGGAGTCCTCGTCGCCAACGCCCTGAAACCAGCGAGCGTAACAAAGGGAAAGGGGTAGACATGGAAAATCAACCCTTTGCAGTCATTCACATGATTGCGGGAGGCCCCTCGGGAGGCGACTCCAATGCTTCCCGACGCCGCCACGTACGGAGCTATAATCAAAGGCCGGCGCTCCCTCGCTCAGTGCTCTCCGTGGACAGCTCACCGCGCTCAAAAGAGGATGATGTTATAGGGTTTACAGAGAAAGATCTTGAACACATTGTAACACCCCATGGGATAGGAAAAACCTCTGATTGTCCCATGGTGGTTAGTTTAGACGTTCATAACCACACTGTAAAGAGGGTTTTATTTGATAGTGGAAGCTCTGTGAACGTTCTCCCTTACTCCACGTTTCAACAAATGAATATAACAAACATCCCCCTCGAACCTCTCAGAACTGCCCTCGTAGGGTTTGGAGGCTCCGAGATCGTCCCTCGGGGACAAATTCGCTTGGCCACCTCTTTTGGTCGCGCCCCACAGCGAAAAACTCTGAGCGTCCTCTACACCATCGTCGAGGTGGATCTTCCTTACAACATCATCATTGGGCGCCCAGCCCTCGTGGATTTCAAGGCTGTAATTTCCACCTATCATCAAAAGGTCAAGTTCCCAACCCCCGAGGGTACCGGAGAAATTTTGTGCAACGTCAAAGAAGCTTGGGAATGCTACATACTTTCGCTTCGGAGCCACAAGCCCAAACAATCCATTCAACCTGGGTCTACTAAGAAATCCGTTGATTTCCCAGAGTTAAATGAAGATGGCCCTGAGCGCAAAAGAGCCAAGCTGAACCGAAAGAAGAATAAAAAGAGGACAGCTGGAGACGTTCAGTGCTCGGAGAGTGGGCCACCGGGGGCCGTCGACGGTTCTTCCTCAGAAAACGAGGGTGATGAGCCCAAGGATACTCTCACTGGAAAGAAACGAGCGTTAGAAGCACCAAGGCCGGAGGTTCGGATTGAACCCACTGAGGAGTTTTTAACCGTCGAATTGGAGCCTGGAAATCCGGATAAAACAACCCAGATTGGCTCGAGCCTGGATGGGCCCTCGCAAGTGTTGATGATCGATTTCCTAAGGGAGAATCTTGACGTTTTTGCGTGGAAAGCTTCTGACCTCACCGGAATAGATCCGAGCGTCATTGTCCACAGGTTGAACGTGGATCCAACCTTCAAGCCCATCAAACAGAAGAAGAGGGACGTTCATGGATTCAGGAAACGGGTCATCGAAGAAGAGGTTAATAAATTGCTTGATGCTCAGTATATTGAGGAGATCTTATATCCGGAATGGCTCTGCAATGTGGTGCTCGTTCCAAAGAGCGCCAATAAGTGGCGCATGTGCAACGACTTCACAGATCTTAACAAAGCGTGCCCAAAAGATCATTACCCACTACCGAGGATCGATCAGTTAGTAGATTCTACAGCCGGATGTGAACTCATGAGTATGATGGACGCCTTTCAAGGATATTATCAAATCTTTATGGCGCCCGAGGATCGCCCCAAGACTGCGTTTATTGTGCATTTAGGTGTTTACTGTTTCAAGGTCATGCCCTTCGGGCTCAAAAATGCGGGAGCAACTTATCAACGCCTTGTCAATAGGATGTTCGAGCGCGAGATTGGAAAATCTATGGAGGTATATGTGGATGATATGATAGTCAAGAGTGAGCGCCAACACTCCCATCTGGAAGATCTCAAGCAGACTTTCGACATCCTTCGGCGCTACGGAATGAAGTTGAATCCCTCGAAATGCACCTTTGGCGTTCGAGGAGGTAAGTTCCTGGGATACATGGTTAGTCAACGTGGCATAGAGGCAAACCCCGAGAAGATTAGAGCCATCCTGGACATACCCTCCCCTCGTAATCTGAGAGAGGTCCAGGTGCTCGTGGGAAAGATCATTTCACTAAATAGGTTCATCTCCCGCTCAGCGGACCGGAACTTGCCCTTCTTTAAAATTTTGCGCAACGCTCGCAACTTTTCCTGGAACGAGGATTGCGAAAAGGCCTTACAGAGCATGAAACAGTACTTGACGAGCGCACCTCTGCTGACCAAACCGGTCCCGGGGGAAAACCTGTTTATCTATCTATCAGTTTCTTTAGAAGCCACGAGCGCTGTCCTCGTAGCAATCCGCGAGCGTAAGCATATGCCGGTATATTACTTGAGCAAGACTCTACAGGGGGCCGAGAGAAGATACATGGAAATTGAGAAATTTGCCTTTGCGCTCGTTAACGCATCCCGAAGGTTGAGGCCATATTTTCAAGCTCACTCCATCACAGTGCTTACAGATCAACCACTCAAGCAAGTGTTATCCAAACCGGACGTTTCGGGAAGGTTAATTAAGTGGGCAATTGAACTCAGTCAGTTTGATATCTCCTTCGAGCCTCGTACAGCCATCCAGGCCCAGGCCGTGGCCGATCTATTGGTAGAACGCTTCAATTTGGGGAGTGGGCCACCGGCGGGCGAAGGTTTATGGCTTTTGCACACAGATGGCTCCTCGACCTCACAAGGGGGCGGTGCCGGGGTGACCCTCAGGGATCCCCTAGGAGCAGAAGTTGACTACGCAATCAAACTGGCATTTCAAGTCACCAACAACGAAGCTGAATATGAGGCCCTCATCCAAGGGCTCAGGATTGCGCTCCAAAATGGGGCCGCTCGTGTCACAGCATATGTTGATTCGCAGTTGATCGCAAGTCAAATTGATGGTAGTTATGAGGCTCGAGAAGCCACCATGGCACGGTACCTATCGAGCGCCAAGGAGGAGATAGCGAAGTTCAAGGAATTCCATCTTTTGCAAGTTCCGAGGGCGGAAAACGAGCACGCTGACGCTCTTTCGAAGTTTGCGTCCGCCCTAGATGGCCATAATGAGCGCGCTGTTACATTTTTGAGAACGGAGGAGCCGCTGATAAGTAAAGGGGAACCTCCAAAAGAAGTGCACATGATTGACCCCTCCGAGCCTTGCTGGCTTGACGAAATTGTCAGATTCCTACGGGATGGAACATGCCCGAGCGACAAAGTTGAAGCTCGGAAGATCAAAAGCAAGGCCCCTCGTTTCTCATTGGATACTGAGGGTAGATTGTTCAAGCGATCCTTCCAGGGCCCGCCGTTGAGATGTTTGAGACCCTCGCAAGCTAAAGAAGTTTTAGAGCATGTACACAGTGGAAGTTGTGGAAACCACTCGGGCGGACGAATCTTGGCGAAGAAAATCTTAAGAAGTGGATTTTATTGGCCCTCGGTATTGCAGGATGCCATTAAATATTCCAAGAAGTGTCCCAAGTGCCAGTTCCATTCCAACACTCCTCAGCTGCCGGCAGCTCAAATGATTCCTATCGATGTTTCGTGGCCCTTTGATCAATGGGGCATTGATATCGTGGGACCTCTCCCAATAGCGGTCGGGCAAAAGAAGTTCGTAATACTTGCTGTGGATTATTTCACCAAATGGGCTGAGGCAGAAGCGGTCGCTAAGATAACGTTCAAAGTTGTAAGGGATTTCATTTGGAAGAATATCATCTGCAGATACGGCATCCCGAGGGTGCTCATTTCAGATAACGGTTCCCAGTTTATCGCTGCGGACACGCGGGATTGGTGCTATGAACTAGGGATCGAGCAACGATTCACTTCCGTGGGTCACCCTCAAGCTAATGGTCAGGCTGAAGTGACCAACCGAACCATACTCCAGCATTTGAAAACGATGCTCGAGAGTAAGAAAGGAGAATGGGCTGAAGAGCTTCAGGGAGCTCTATGGGCTTACCGTACTACTCCGCGAGCGGCAACGGGGGAAACCCCTTATTCCCTCGTGTACGGCTCCGAGGCCATGATACCTGCGGAGATTGCACAAGAATCCGCACGCGTAGCCTATTTCGAGCCTACGGTCAACAACGCCAATAGAGCGCTCGAGTTAGATTTGCTGGATGAAAGGAGGGATTCTGCGTGGGCACGCATTCACAAATACAAAGCAACCGTCGCCCGCCAGTACAATAAACGTGTTAAAGAAAGGACTTTCCAGCTAGGGGACTTAGTCCTCAAAAAAGTTGAAGTCTCAAAACACGTAGGTAAGTTGGACCCTAATTGGGAAGGCCCCTTCAAAGTCATTCAAGTGCGAGCGAATAACACCTACTTGCTCGAAACTTTGCAAGGCGAGCGTCTTCCTAGGCCATGGAATGCATGTAACCTTAGAAGGTTCTACGTGTAAACTTCAACCTCTTTGTAATGGCCCGTCCGCGGCAGGAAATGTTTTTCTTTGATGAAAAGCGCGTTGTAATAATTCCCAAGAATGCATTTATATAACAGTAAGTATTTAAATCTTTGTTTCTGTTATCCATTTGTTTTCTTATTTGATCAAGTGATTCGAGCGCCAAAAGGCCTACTCCGTGTTGAGCATCCTCCACGTTGAACGGTCTACGCAATACGTCAATCGTTTCAAAAACTATACTGTCTAGGTGTTGATGTTCATCCACCTATAACAGTTTGAGCGACTTGTAAGAATAAATCCTAAAAATGAGCGCGTCGGACAATGGGGAGCGCAACGCTCATCTTACGTCGTCTGAGTGTTCACCACTCCAGCACGTGCCCGCAATGACCCCATCGGACCCTCATCCAATTGGGTAAGAGCACGCTCGTAAATAGTGGATGCCACTAACACTACGGCTACGCTCGTTTTAACCCTTACTAAAGCCGATCCTACAGGCCAAATGTCTGCGGCCGACACTCAACTGAATCTTTAGGAATTTCCTAAGTTAAAATTCAAGCCTCAAGAAGAATACAACCAGGGAATATTCATAAGGAATCCCCCTCGCGCCTGTATTTCCTCAAAGGTTTTCTAAGTCCAAATACACAGTTCATTTCCACTATGGCCAGGGACCCTCCTAAGGGTCACCCTCGCGCCCATACTTACAATAAGCCAACCGCCCGTTGTCGCGAGCATCTAAACTTAATATGTATGGTGATGAGTGTCAGAGGACCGTTGTAAAAGACGCCCTGGCCCACTTACACACTTAACTCAAACGCTCGAACAAGCAGATATCAATATGAAAGCGGTGTGCGCAGTGGAATAGTGTCATTCATCATTTGAAAGCAAATAAGGCAACATCCAGACATTCAGACGTTCAGATATTTAAAAACGAAAGAAATACAAGATTAAAATTGTTCATAAAGGAAGAGTTGAATACAAGATTAAAGTTGTTCATAAAGGGGAAAGAGACATTCGAGCGAACAAGGGCAAGAGAATGGCAGTCTTGGAAGCTTCACTGGACCGGAGCGTCAGGCTCAGGAGGGGCGGTCGAAAGGGGAACTGGAGCCAGTACGTTAGCATCAGAGGTATGATCTTCGCCGGGTTCATCCGCATCCGCTACGTCCATAAGAGTGCCCTCATCTTCAATCAAGAGAGGCTCAGGATCCCTCCGGTTTGCGGCAATAAACTCCCTCTGGAGCGTTTCCACCAGCTCCTGATACTCGGGCTCCGCCAGGCTTTCCGAGGGGTCCTCCTCCTGGACCATGGGCTCACCATTCTCGTCGAGATCCATGCGGAGGCGAGCGTCGGATCGAGCGCTTTCCGGGGCCAGTCCAAACTTCACCATCTGCCCAATCGCTTTATGGAAGAAGCGACGAGCGTTGTCAAAACACTGGATATTGGCCGCAAACACAAATGCCTTGGAGCGCACGAATTTCTTCACAGCCTCCCAAGATACCTTCGCCTCCAAGCCCTGTATCTTGCCTTGCAAATCAGCAAAGGCTTTGTTGGCTATCTCATTTTGGCGAGTGCTTTCCGCCAGCTGCACACCTAGCTCCGCATTTTGAGTCCTCAGCTGATCCCGTTCCTCCTTCAGCTTCTTGTGACGCTCATCAAGGGTGAGATAGGCCTCGTCCGTCTTCCGAAGGTTCTCCCTCGCCAGGTCCAAATCGCGGTTGACAGCAGCAAATTGAGAGTGAAGGCTGTTGTAATCTTCTTGCAGTTGGACCGGATCTGAAATGCGCAGCAATTTCTTGTATTTGGCTTTACGCTCAGAGTATGCTTGCGCTCGCCCCTGCAAGTTTTTCAGCCTCGGGATAACCTCCTGAGAAACAGTAAACGAGGGTCATTATCCGAGCGTGAGAGGAAGAAAGGGAAATTTGATACAGGGGAGTGCAGACTTACCGTCATGAGAACATGGCAGGCGTCATCAGCAACGCGAGCGGCGTCATGACTGTTCAGCTTGTCATGGTCGCCGGAAAACTGGAGTTTTAGGAGCACGGGGCCCTCAGTCCGCTGCCGCTTATAACGGGAGTCACCCTTGCAGCCTATTTTCCAGAATTCTTCATCTTCAGACGAGGAAGTGTCACTGCCCTCACCACGGTGGCCCACGACCACCTCTTTTCCCTTGCCAGAAATGGGGATGGAGTCCGGCATCCTTTTTCTCTTCCCCTGGCGGTCGGCGCGGAGAATCTCGTGAATCCGGACGGGCTCAGCCGAGCGGTTCCTTGACCCGCTTGAACTGAGGGAAATTGGGTCCACGGGAGCCGCCAGCGGAGGAGTGGCCTCATGGGGACCCTCCAGCGTTAAGTCCTCGATTGGGCCCCTCGGAGGAACCTCATTTTCTGCGCCCCCATGAGCATGGCCTCGCCCGCGACCGGCCGCTCGGCGATTTACCCTCGCCCTCGGGGGGCGGTTCTGCTGCTGTTGCTGCTGTTGGGGGTCAACTGCGGGTCCTTGGGCACCCAGCATACGGGATAGGGCCTCAGCATTCATGCCTTGTGATAGAATTTGGATGCCTGCAAGCCAAAGGAAACGAGCGTCAGAAGACTGATTATCTGGATCACATAAACCAGGAAACAACGATAACGTTAAGTCAGAAAACTATTCTAAAAGTTAGAGATGTTAGTTCCTAGAATCTGACCGTCGAGGGCCATGATGTCAGTTGGGGGATTGAGTATCATTTCAGGGGGGCAGGATAATCCGTATCGGAACAACACCCCTTCATTCTTCACTAAGGTCTCCGCCTCAATCCACTTCTTTTCAGCCCTCATCTCGAGCGCCAACCCCATCGCCCACTCCTCAAAATCCTTGTTCCTCATCCTTTCTCTAATCAGTGGACCCTCGCCGTGAATCAGCCATTGCTGGTGAACTCCAAAAATTCCCCCGGGAGCCCCCACGAAAAAATATTTTTCCTTCCAGTGCTCGCCATATGAGGAAGATGGAGAATTTATCATCTTAAAGCCTGATTTGGCCTGGGCGTAGTAAAATCCATCTGTGGGCGACGAGCGTGGTGAGCGGGCCGCTTGGATCAAGCTGTCAAAATTGATGATCGAGGGTGCTTTGCCCAGGGCCTTCATCGTTATTATGAACGTGTTGATTAGGGCTATGCCGTTGGGAAGAATTTGTGAAGGGCAAAGCCCTAAGTGTTGGTAGATGTTGGCGGCCTCGCGAGAGATGGGAAACCTCAGACCCCCAGCAAGAACGGCATCCCAGTATACGGTCAACATCCCGGGCGGTGGTTGATTGGCTCTTTCTCCCTCCTCCGGGAGCCTCATGGGAAACACGGCTTCATCCCAATGTGTCTTCGCCCTCAACTCATCCAAGTCACCGAGGGTCAGAATACTCTCAATTTCATCCGGAGACCTGTCAGTCTGATGGCGGTTGTCTTGCCTTACTCGAGTGACAGGCTCCTTGCCTCTCCTGTGACGCCTCCTGGAGGGTTCAGCCTCGAATGGACGCCCGGATGGTCCCGCTTCACCCTCGGGAGCCGCCATCGCTACTGTGATCCTGTGATCTTGGGGTCTCACAGCACTGTTCAAAACTGGGAGGGCTCTTTCCCCTTGTCTCATCATCTCCATCACATTATCCATCTCCTCAAAAGGATTTTCCTGCTCACCGAGAACACGCTCGTCCATCCCTTGAACAACAGCGTTCACCTCTTCCTCCCCGGCGTCAACTGGAGCCTGGGCCACCGATATTGCCATGGGGATAACTTCACCTCCTGGGTGCGCCCTGATGAGAGGAACAGCTACGGGGACATCGCCGTGAGGGGAGGAGCTTCCCACCGACATCTCCTCAATTTCCCTTACATAATCATCGGCTTGATTTCCGGCCATGGTCAGTTTTCAAATTTTGGGAATAGGATTTCTAACAGAGAGCTTAAGGAAAGATAAACTTTCTGAAACAAATTCAACGGCGGATAGTGGTTTCTCCCTCAGGGGTTTGTCTCACACAACCTAAAGCTAATGTTAGTACGGGGAAAATCAGAAGAAGAATCAGGAATTTTTTTTACCTAAGATGTGGAGAAGAAGAAAGTCGCCGGAGCAAAGGACTCTTGCTATGGATATGCTTGAAGGAAGTCTGAATGCGTGAAAAAAAAAAAAAGCTTCCAAGGCCCTGCAAACCCTTATTTATAGGGGAGATGGAGCATGGATTGGGGTTGAAATTTCAAAAATGCAATCATTTCCCGCCTAGGAAACCCCCCACTTTTGGTAACCGCCTCACGTCTCCCGGAGTCCACGCGCCCACGTTCCCACTCAGCATTAAATGCGGACTTGACAGCATTTAATGCGATGTCAGTTTGTGTCCGTTACAGAAGGCCAGCAGTCTCCTCGAGGGTAGTGCCCCGTCCCTCGGATATTTGAAATTCAGGATCCCTCCTTTATAAATTCTACAGTACGCTCGATGCGATACTACAGAATTTGGGGGGCAAAATGATGAGGCCTGAAAATCACTCTCGGATCAGAGCCGTCCACGTGGCAGCACACCGCTGACTAATGCCTTGACGCTCGCCTTGTTGGGCTCATGGGCCTTCACGCCGCTCAATTGCCAGCTAATGTCATCCGTCAGTCAGCGGATGACCATTCAGACCAAGGGCCCAAACCCATGGGTTTGACGCTCGGATGGCGGCCCTCAAAGTTATCCTTCACAGGGAAGCGCCCACATGAGGGCCCCACTAATACGCTCGGTAATCCGACGCTCAAAGATCATATATCGCGAGGAGGCCCCCCATGCATTCTTCGAGCGTCACCAACGTTCGGGTATGTCCATGCCCCGTTTCGCTGGATCCGAACCTCCGCAGAAAGAATCTTAGGCCCATCCCCCGCGTAACCCTCGTCAACAACCTCTGACACAAAGGTACTGTGCCCCGCGCACCTGACACGCCGTCACCCTTTTCAGGGATGTCCTTCTCACTCCACCAAAGTCTGACGCGTGTTAGGGCAACACAGGTTTGGGACCACATGGTCAATTTACCCATTTACCCCCATCCCTAACATATAAATAGGAGAGAAGCCATGCATTCTCTCCCAAGTAATCATCCGCATACTAAACCACACACACTGTTCTGGGCATTCTCTGGTTAATCTTCTCAAGCTTTTCATTTCGCTACAGTAACACTACCTTGGTAGCTTGCACACTTGGTGTTATCCTAGCTGGAAGAACCCACGCTCAAAAGGAAACCCAGGTCCTGAGGCTCTCACGCCTGTGATGGTCTTTCCCTTTTCAAACAAATTCTAAAGTGTTGTTGCATTAGGAAACTCAGATTCCTGCACCATCATGTACAATAAATTTCCGATCAGCAAATAAACCCCACAACTTATTAAACAATGCAAATTAGTGCACTTTTTACCCGAATAAGCCGAAACCCGCCGGAAATCCGACCCATTTGTACAGGATCCACCAAGAAATGGGTCGGATTTCCGGTGGGTTTTGGTTTATTCGGGTAAAAAGTGCATTAATTTGCTTATTTCTGTTAATTGTGGGGTTTATTTACTGACCGGAAATTTAGTGTACCAAATCGGCTGAATGGGATGAGATGGTATACCAATTTTGCAAATTTCCCCTTTTACTAATATTGGGCACTAAACATTTTATAACAATATTGAAAAGTGATTACGTATACAAGAAATTGTAAGCCTGAATACTTACCTGGGATTCTGTTATGGCATTTATTTGGGGTTCACAATTTGAATTAGGCAGATTTAGTTCACTACAATTAATTACCCTTAAGAGAACCTACATTTCGTTTCTTTAATTCCGCTAGCCTACTTTATTTATGGAGAAAAATGCAAAAATGGTATACCAACTAACCCCATTTCGCAATTTTGGTACTAAATTTTTTCCGGTGAAAAAATTAACCCCTAACTAACAAAGTTAGCATTTTCGTGCATCTTTTCACCGGAGTTACACAGCTGGCGCCGGGAAATGCAACGTGGGTCCGAGTTTGTGCTTAGGTGGATAGTACGTCACACGTATGATGCCACGTCTGTTGTTCCCAGATAGGGAAAATTGCATAAATGGTATACGAACTTCACCCTTTCAGCAAATTTGGTACAATAACTTTTCCGACGGCAAATGTAACCCCTATGTACAAAAAATTACAATTTAATGCAAAATTTTGCCAGAGACCGGAAACACACTCCGGTATCATAAAGATTACCATTACACAAAATAAAATGTTTATTTTCTCTGGTACGATAAAAGATGATCTTTCTCGATAAAAACCTTAAGCTATTTTTCATCATAACTTGAGTTCAGGAATTCGGATTCAAATTCCATCTCCTTCGTTGGACTCGTTTCGACGATCCGGATCCAATGGAACAAGCCTTATACTTTTTCGATGTCGTTTGACCCTCCGACGCAAGAAAATTCAACCCATATGACCCGTTTACGCCCTTTCGGCCTTTGAGCTTTCTTGACCCGATTTTAACCCAAATTTTTTGCCCTTTTAACCCAAGACAACCCTTAATCCTCCCATCACTCTCATTTAACCTCTCATTCATGTTTTGGCCCAAGAAAGAAGCAAGGGAAAAAGGCAACAAGGGTTTCTTCCATATTCATACCTTTAAGAGCTCATAACTTTATTTCTTCTTCTCCATCTTCAAACCTTGAAAGAGAGGTTAACTTCAGCACTAGTTCTTACCTTACCCGAGGGTACCAAGGGCTATGCAGTTTACACCGATACTTGGAAGAAAGGTCTCGGTTGTGTTTTAATGCAAAGTGGTCGAGTTGTAGCTTATGCTTCGAGGAAATTAAAGGAGCATGAGAAGAACTACTCCACTCACGATCTTGGGTTGGCCGTCGTTGTGTTTGCTTTGGCGAAGTAGCGTCACTACCTCTATGGTGCAACGTTCTAAGTGTTTACCTATCACAAGAGCCTCAAGGTTATTCGAGTTCCAAGTTCAGATTTGATGATTTGGGTTTGCTAAGGTTTAAAGCAAGAGTTTCTGTCCCTGCAAGAGTTCAAGAGACTTATACTTGAGGAGTCATATTGCTTATGTTATTCGATACATTCGGGGAGGTACGAAGATGTATCGGGATTTGAAGTAGAAGTTTTGGTAGAGTGGCATGAAAAGAGATGTCGCGAACTTCGTGAAGCGATGTCTAAAGTGTCAAAAAGTTAAAGCAGAGCATCAAAAGCTGGGAGGAACTCTCCAACCACTTCTGATCCACGAGTGGAAATGGGAGTAAGTGACAATGGACTTCATGTCCGGCTTGCCGAGGACCAAAGGAGGGTACGATGAAATATGGGTGGTTATTGATATATTAAACAAGTCAGCCATTCCTCAAGGTTCGAATGTCCGACAAGGTTCAAAAGCTAGCTGACGTATATTGCAGAGAAATCGTAAGATTGCATGGAGTTCCGGTTAGCATTGTTTCGGACCGAGATCCAAGGTTTATGACGACATTCTGGCGGAATTTACAGAAGTGTTTGGGCACCCGACTTTATTTTGTTAATGGAAAAGTTAGGGATAATTACAATTTTGGTCATCCAACTATACGACTTATTCCCTTTTGGTCCCCCATTTTCCAATTTGACAATTATGGTCACTGAACTACCACCATTTTTACACATTTGGTCCCGCCGTCAATTTTTCCGTTAAATGTAACGGAAATTACTGTTTCAGGGGAATTTTGGCGCCGTGTTTTGCGTTTTCCCTCATTTCTTCCCCTTGTTGCGACTGTGAAGTTCGCCAAGGTGAGTATGTCAAGCAGATCCATTGCATGGAGTACACAAAGGCAAAATTTCCCCATTGAGCGAGTTTTTTTGTATATCATGCATTTAATTTTCCGTTAAATGAGATCTGAAGAGAGAGGACTCTGTTTAATCCACCTCCTCGTCGCATGTGCCAACCATGTTGCTTCCGGAAGCATAGAAAATGCTAACATCGTTGATTTGAGTACATTTCACACCTTGCCTCTCCCAGTGGCGACACAATGCAGAGAATCGCAGCTTATTTCACAGAAGCACTAGCAGATCGCATGCTTAAAGGATGACCCGGATTGCACAAAGCCCTGAACTCAACCAAAATAGCCTCAATTCATGATGAGATGCTGGCACAGAAGCTATTTTTCGAGTTCTGTCCCTTTTTGAAGCTTTCATATGTGATTACAAATCAGGATAAACAACAAGGGGAAGAAATGAGGGAAAACGCAGAAAACGGCGTCAAAATTCGCCTGAAACAGTAATTTCCGTTACATTTAACGGAAAAATTGACGGCGGGACCAAATGTGTAAAAAAAGTGGTAGTTCAGTGACCATAATTGTCAAATTGGAAAGTGGGGGACCAAAAGGGAATAAGTCGTATAGTTGGATGACCAAAATTATAATTATCCCGAAAAGTTATTGTACCAAATTTGCTGAAAGGGTGAAGTTCGTATACCATTTATGCAATTTTCCCTATCTGGGAACAACAGACGTGGCATCACACGTGTGACGTACAATCCACCTAAGCACAAACTCAGACCCACGTTGCATTTCCCGGCGCCAGCTGTGTAACTCCGGTGAAAAGATGCACGAAAATGCTAACTTTGTTAGTTAGGGGTTAATTTTTTCACCGGAAAAAATTTAGTACCAAAATTGCGAAATGGGGTTAGTTGGTATACCATTTTTGCATTTTTCTCTTATTTATGGCTACTAATATTATTAGAGAAAATAATTTACCTAAAAAGTCAAGAGTAAAATAGAATGATATATATATATATAGAATGAATACATCTCCGTTGAACTTATGGAATAGTTATATATGTGCTTCCTAGCAATGGTAGTTGTATTTTCAAATACGTAAATACGAAACTTCTGATTAAATTAACATAGCAGCGAACTACTACAAGAAGTAATGGTTCTTTAACACGTGTATGCACCGCTTATAGTTTAACTAAAACCCCATCACAAGAACACGAATAAAGAATCCCAAAAAGACTAAATCACATCAACGGCTCTCAGCGAAATTGAGAGGCCTCGACTAGCCCTTTCTTTACTACAGCTTCCTTAATATTTTCAAGAGATTTCACCAAATCATCGCACAGTTGATGAGGATTTGGAATAATATTTTCATCAGCACCTACGCAGATTACGAGCTTATCAGCATAGCTTTGGTAATGCACGATCAATGCCTGCAAAAACAACAATCCACAGGCTGAAAAATGCATCCCAGTTGCCCAATAAATCACGGCATATGTTAAATATATGTAACATTAAGATTATCTTGCTTAAAAGGGATAAGTATTATAGTTAATAGTTCAAAGTTTACGAAGCAAATGAGACAAGCACGTTATAATTTACAATGTAAACGAATAATAAGGTAATTATGCTTCGGAGCCGAACTAGGGCTCCTTCAACTGCAGCTTACTAAACCTTGGTTCTATCCTGCCGGGGCCCGGCCAAGTAAAACATGTTTTGCTCTATATATTAAAAAAGAAGAAACGCTGGATATCCAATAGGATTACCTGTGGGGTGATTTCTTAAAGTGTCCATCACATGTTGAAGATGTTGATGATTAATTTGTCCGGTAATTCAGTATAAATTTTCATTCAAAGTATCAGCTATGAGAAACTTATAAATTATAAATCAAACTACCAGGTTATAAAGAGACGTATCTATAACACGTTCAGTCAAGCCAAGTTCGAGCTACAAATCTCGAAATCTAATCTTAGACCCTCAATTCAACTCAACACCTTTAAAGTTATAGACTATAAATATATATATATATATATATATATATATATATATATATATATATATAAAGAGAGAGAGAGAGAGAGAGAGAGGGAGAGACCTGGGGGAAGCCATGAACAGATGGAGCAATGTAAGCTAAGGGATGACCCCATACAATAACCTCTTCTTCTGGGCCGACTACATTTGAGAACGTTAATGTTGTACGCCTGAAAATCGCTGACGACACTGCAGCTGCAACCTGTTCAGTTAATTATTAGACATATTAATAAAGGGAACTAATTTGATATAATACTCATAAATATACATAAGTAGAGAGAACCGTATTCTACTATATATCTATGACCAAGATTTGTAACAAAATTTACAGATAATTATGGAATAACTCCCCAGGTTTAATCCATTCGCAAAAAACCATCATAGTTGAGAAATTAAGGGAAAAAACCTTGAGTTAGGTTTTGAAAAAGGATTGTGAAAAACATCCGGATAAATTACAAAAAACACCATTCTTATGGTGTGGTTTTATTTTCTATTTTCTCAACTATAGGTTTTTTTTTTTTTTTTTTAATTGGATTATGAGCATATTACCTTTGTTCCAAATAACCAAATGATTAGCTTCATTAACAAGAAGGAACATTTGTGTGCAAGTGATAGTTTCTTCCCATCCATGGTGGACTTAGCTCTACGAACATAAGTTAGAGGATCATCTTCCATGGCAATGGTGAATGAGAGTAGAACAATGCCTACTAAGTTCCCCCACATTCCCTTCAACTCCTTCCTCCCTTCCATCATCTCAGCCAAATCCTACATAATTTTTTAAATTTCAATGTTATAAGTAACTAATTTTCCTCAGTCTAGCTAGTTAATTAATTATCCGCGTTATTTCCATGATTCTGTATGTATATAAGATGGAAACAATCTGAGACCGGTTAACCGGACTTGAACGACTTGTTTGCCTCGATCTTTCCGCGACATTGCAACAGAATTAGAACGGAGGCCTCCGTTCCATTCCTTGTGATGGCCACGACCAACCATGCACAATATGGAGGTGCAAATAACAAAAATTACAAAATCGTCCTGATTTTATGTAGAGACAAAAAGACCTGAAAAGGATGTGTGTTTTTACCTCGATTGTTGCAGATTTTCTGAGGTTGAACACAATAGCTGATCTAAGGTAGATCTTTTTGGGCAAAGAATTAGTAGTACTCTTCTTCTTCTTCATGGTTTCTGCTCCATTTTCTCTTTGTTTCTCTGCGTGTGGCAACGGAGTCATCAATTAATTAATTAATTAATATTCGAGAATAGACAAATTGAAAAGAAAAAAAAAAAAAAAAAAAAACAAAATTGAAGGAATTATAAGAGTTTGTAATGTAAAGGAAATTCACCATATCTCGTGTTGAGATAACGACTGAGTCCTGCTTCCGTTACTCCAAGTACAACGTCATTAATGCTCTGGAAATAGTGAAACACAATAAGAATTTCAAAAGAGCTAAAAACGAAAAAATAACTAAATTATTAATAATATATTGCATAAAAATTAAAATCATATGTATCTTTTTTTTTTTTAATATAGAATTATCAATATATCTTCTTGTATTAATTGGGCGGCAACAAATTTCAAACAACTAATATAAGGACTTTTAGATAGTTATTAATTATTATTAGGAATCAAGAGAGATCGCCTCCCAACTTTTCTTTCAGACATTTAATTATTAAGACTTTGTAGTCCCACATTGTAGACACAAGTCAAGTCAAGAATGGCTGAAACAAAATGAAGAATCTCCAAACAAAGAGAAATTTTAATTTAGTTTATATAAAATGAAAGTTAACTATAGAGTCAGAGATGAAGTCATAACTCATAAGAAAATAAACTACTCAGTCTCCATAATCTAGTTTAAACCTAGTTAAAAATATATAAAGTGTATTATATATGTTATTTAATCGATTTCTTTCTAATATTTAAACAATCCAATGCCTGACTAGTGTAAACTACTCTTTCAAGTAATTAATATAGTCTTGCTGAGCTAGAATTGGGCCAAAAGTTCATCGCACAAAATTTAAGACTTCCAATATTTTACTAAAAGACATTACTCAAATACATACCACATTCATGGCCTTCCTGACTAGTCGAACCTCATCCAGGCTAACAATCCTGTGCACGAATCTCTTCCCAGATACCGCATTCCCAGTCCCACCTTTAATCAGAGTTCTTGTGTCGTTCAAGAAAAACGTCGTCGCGAAAAACAGCACGCAGTCGATCAATGTATTGTAAAGAACCAGGAAAGCTGTCCAAATCAGGACAAACATCCGCTTGATCATCATCAAGTACCCTTTCTCCTTAGGCTGTCTTTGTTTCTTGGACGAGATTAAGACCGGTAAAGATTCAGGATCGGAGGTTTTCTTTGCACAGGCCATGAGAAGTGAAATCATGGAAACTCCATCGCCAACAGAATGGTGAATCCTGAAAATCACTGTCGATTCTGCCTCTGTGGTCTTCACATTGAGGATGTAGATTTCCCAAAGGGGCTTCGATCGGTCCATCGGAGTTCTCGAAAGGTCCGATGTGAAGTTCTCGATGAACTGTTCGGGGGATTCCATGTCGGGATCGAGATCAGGAGTGAAAACATGATTTTCCATGTCCACGGGTACCCTTTTCCAGGATAATTTGCCGAGCATTTTGTTCTTCGTGACCTGTTACAACACCAGGGGAAACAACGATAGATATAGTTCAGGGTATAAAAATGTGTTTTGTATTCGACTTGAGTACTTGACCCAAAACTACGATAAGATAGTTTGCATTTTGGTATTTAGTCAATGTGGGACGGATATGGATGATACTTACGAGCACGCTGGAGAAACGAGGATGTCGGGTCCACGTTTTCTCCAACTCTTTTTTGAATAAATCTGCGTCGATCTTCGTCTTGTAACCCATGACTGTCAATATGCAAAGATTGAAGCCTGGTTCTTGCATAATTCTTGCACTAGGGCTAGCAGGCTCATCTTCAAGTGGCATTGTTTGTTCTAATTTGTCACTTGTCAGGATATGGGTTTTTGTTGGGAGAACCAGAATGTGTATATATATATCCTTAAACAGTGTAACTAGCCTTATTACACTTAATTGGATATTTCTTATTTAAGTTTTTGAATATATAATATTATTGGAGAAAAATTTATGTATGTTAATGGGAAATAGAATATATATATATATATATATATATATATATATATATATATATGAGTACAAATTAATTACCTAGCTTCAAAATTGAAGGAAAACCAACTAATTTTTCTGTACTGGCCTTGGCCCCATACTGTTAATTAATTTTTATTTTTTTTTTGGATGAATCAGGCTGCATTAATTGGAACTTACAAGTGATGCACGGATACGAATATAACGATATGGATATGATAATACAATTTTATTTTTTTTTTATTTCTTACTTGAAAAATATCAGATCCGATATCCAATACGAATGTTCGACACAACACGACAAATTAATATTTTTGAAAGTGTTTGGTCCTCGTAAGTTGGTGAGTATAGGAACCTTGACTGGCCAAGAGCATAAGTTGCAGAACTACTACGTATCACAATCAGCTGGTTGTGTATTAATTTGAATGATTATGTGAATATTAATGTTTTTGGGTTATAATGATTAAAATGGTAATATCTTTTATTTTGCTGCATGTCTATCGGTCGATCGATACTGATCATTGATCAAGACAAAAATTGTTATTAGGTTGTACTATTGATACTCATTCTTAAAAACAAATAATAATAATGATAATAATATTAAGATTTAATCTCACCAAACCGCATAATTACCAATTCTTTGATCAACGAAAAATCTCATATTAAAAGCTTTAGAAACGCTACTGTCACTTATATAGAGAGTTTGGAAAATTCTGTACACCTTTAAATAATTCAACTCAACTTTAGTAAATGATAAAAACATATAGAACCTAGAAAATGCCACAATAAACAAAGACAGATATATTTGTGGTGAACAAAATTGGATACCCATGTGCAACTTCAATTTGAATAAAAGCCATTAATATAAACCTCCCCTTATTAACAGTAATTATCTTTTCGGATATTTAGATACTGACTTTTTAATTAAATTAACATCACATTGAACTAACCGTAAACTACACTATTTGTTTGATAAATAAATATCTCTTGATTTAAAATTTTACATTTAGAAAATACTCGTAAAACTTTTAACCCAAAAAAAAAAAAAAAAAGACAAAACTAGATGGGTTTAAAAGACAATTGGAAGGTTTAACCATAATTTTGAAACAAAAAGCGGTAAATTTTATTAGGATTTGAAATAAAAGTTGAGACTATTATTACAGATTTACAGTTTAAGGAAATTTAAACTCATAATTTATTAATTTATCAGATACTTATTACTAAAACAATATGTTTCTTCCCTAACAAAAGATCTATGATGGATACCACGATAATATGGACACAATATGATATGAATATGATAGCATGAATATTTTTTTAAATTTATTATATGAGTAATATCGAGTATGGTATTAAATACGACATGAATATTTTTGTAGAAATTAATCACAAATATCCTTGTAGAAATTAATTAGACATCTAAAGCACAAATATCTTTGTAGGAATTAAGTAAGCACGTGATCCATCAATCAATTAACAAATACACATTAATTGATTTGAATATTGGCCCCCCTAAAAAGCTGTATGATTGATTTATCACCATATTTATCTGCCCACCTAACCTAATTGTTACTTGTCACCTATTTATAGCTTCCCCAACCACACTAATTAATATGTTTCAAAAAAAAAAAAAAAAAAGCTACACTAATTAATAAGGCTTGTCTCTATTTAAAAATAGTAGTTCCAGCATTAAGGGAATATTTAAAATTCTTTTAGGAAAATTTAAAGTAGAATTAAAGCTATATAATAGGCAACCTAGTAATGTTTGGGGAAAAACTAATTAATTTTATTAAGAAATCCATAAATTCGATATCTAAATCTAATTGAATCCTGTTTATTTTGTGGTTGGTTTTTCAGTCAACTAGTAACAAAAATTTGTAACAACAAATTACAAGAAACTTACGAATAAAATCATTAATAATATATATGCTATTTTAAAATTAAAAAAAATTCAAAATAATACCCTCTTGAGCGGCGTATTTTTTTCTTTTTCTATAACTTAAATCTTAAATACATAATTCGCCCCAGCTGTTCTCAATCCACTATAGAAATAAGTGATGAATTTTACTTATTTTGTGATCAAATCTTTAGTAGATCAATAGAAAATAATCCTATTATAAATTAATTAGTCAGAAAACATTTACTAAATAAAAATATATAACCTCATTAGATATATAAAGAGGATAACACATCAATCGCTCTAAAAACGAAAAGTGTAATCAAGCCGGTCTAGTGAAATAAAATATCAAATTCCCTAAATAAGATTTGATCGTTTTGATATTGAGTCTTTGTAGTATCCCAACTCGAACAAATATTGAGTGGACAACGAAAAAGAAAATCAACTCTCATCAAATTAAGAGCGGTCAGAGGCCTCAAGGCCCTCAACAAGCCCCTTTTTCATTAGAGCTTCCTGAATATTTTCAAGAGATTTGACCAAATCATCGCATAGCTCATGAGGATTCGGAATAATATTTTCATCAGCGCCTATGGAAATTATGAGCTTATCAGCATAGCTTTGGTAATGCACGATCAATGCCTGCAAAAACACTCCATAAATTGTGAAATATGTCCAGAAATGAGTTGACAGAACACTTGTATCAATCAATTGTTCGATCTCGATCATTCAAGTAATGAAATCAGCGAGGCAGAGTCACATATATAAAACAAATTAAAGTTGTTGATGAGAAACCGACTTTAAAATTACGCTTTAGTATTATTTATGTCAAGAGATTGAGAGACTGACTTGTGGAAATCCATGAACAGAAGGAGCAAGGTAAGCTAAGGGATGACCCCATGCATTGATCTCTTCGTCTGGGCCGACGACGTTTGAGAAAGTCAACGTTGTATGCCTGAAAATTACTGAAGAAATTGTACCTGCTACCTGTACAATTAAATTGCCACTTTATTAATCACGGAAATTCATATTGGGATACAGCTTACAGGATACTTAAGTTATTTACACCATACCCCATATGTTAAAGTGAAATGGACAAAAAAAAATCTTGTGTTACAAAAATTAACACAGAGAACCCTGTGTTTTCAAAATATTTGCATGCCGAACCCTGAAAATTTCTAGTATTGGTGGAACACTAATTTTCTCTATTTATTGAATGCGAAATAACTAATTTAACCTTTTATATTATGATATACATCATCTCACATCTCTCTATATACAATTTTTTATACTTATTTATACGATTATTCATGCAATTTTTATTTTGTACAAGGTTTCGGTGCATATAAAAAAATATTGAACAATATAGAGAGATTTAAGATAATGTATATCATAATATAAAAGGTTAAATTAGTTATTTCGCATCCAATAAATAGAGAGAATTAGTATTCTACCAACACTAGAAATTTTCAGGGTGGCATGCAAATGTTTTGAAAACACGGGGTTCCCTGTGTTAATTTTTGTAACACAGAGTTTTTTTTGCCCATTTTACCTAATATAGGGGTATGATGTAAATAACTCCTTATTACTTAGTACGGGAAAAATTTTTATCGTTGAAAATTTACCAAAAAAAAAAAAAATGCAGGATCTTGTTTGTTATTTCTTATTGCATTTTTCGTAATTCTTCTTCAAATTAAATTTAGGGAGCTTCTAATAATTTATCAATTATAAAAGTTATTTTTTCATAATTTGATTAAACTCCAGAAGTATTTGTAATTATCCCATTCAGTTCACGAGGGCTTATAATTTTATAGCATATTGTTATCATATTTTATTGTTTTCCAAAAATCAACAATAAGAAGAAATATATTAAATGGTTGTTTTCTTGTTTGTGAGGCCTCGATCTTCGGAGATGGAACTAGAATTTCCAATAATAGAGGACGAAAATTAAAAATAATAATATAAATAATATAATTTAAAATATAAATATTATTTTGCTTAATGTATATTAAACTTAATACAACCACTTTCATGATATAAAAAAATAAAAAATGCATTAAAAAAAAGAATAATTTATTATGGTCCCAAAAAAAAAAGAAAAATAAATGCTTATAGTTTTTTATCAAAAAAAAAGTTAATATTTTCGTTATTTCATAGTTTAATTTAATAGGGAATAAATGACCATCAAATAAATGACATAAAAGACAACAAAATTAAGAACGACTCAACATTAATCTATTGCTCAAGAACTCATAGCATGATAGTAACACTAGATTATTTAAAATTAAACACAATTATATTTAACCTATTCTCATAGAGATAAAGATATGATCAAAACATTGTGATGGGGTCAAAATACGATCGTCCCACATTCGGACACGTAGCATCACCGAGATGATGACATCTGTCTCCCCAAGGCCGCACCATCAGTTCACGAGCGCTGAGCCGAACGAGCGCAGATCTTCTTCAGGAGTTAAGCCCAACGAGCGCTATCACTCCAACGAGCGTCCTACACACCAAACGATGGGTACGCCTACGTGCCAAGGGAGCCCTCTTCGAGCGTCACACTCCCTCAGAGCGGTCTCTCCTCTGGCTCGTCATTTGAATTGGAGCCAACATTCCCCTCAGCGGATATCTTGGCCTCCAAGACTTAAGGTTGTCACGAGCGCGCTCTCAAGCCCTCGTTACCAACCACCCACATGGCTCTCTGACACAACGTACCTGCCCGCGCACCTGCCACTGTTGCTAGCACTAACTTTTGGGTCGCTTTTGCAGAAGATTCCTCCTAGGTTTCTCTCTCACAGCGCCACGTGTTAGGGCAACATTCGGTCAGGACCACCTGAGGCAAATGACCAAAGGGCCCTTGACCCTCAACTATAAATAATCCAAGTCATCTTCTACACTGTAAGCATTCTCTAAGCTTTCTTCCTCACTGCAACTGTGACTTACATTTTCTTCATACACTGAACTGAACTGACTTGAGCGTCGGAGAGCCAAACTGGGTATCACCCCCAGTCCCCCAGTTTGGCCGTCTGACTTTCTTGTGCTTGTCCCAACAGGTTGAACTCACTTCCTCATTTCCGGCAAAGCTCCGGTGGTTTCCTCCACAAAATACAAATCGTAAAGTGATCGGATTCGGACCATCCATTTCCGGACCCATCATTTTTGGCGCCGTCTGTGGGAAACCAATCTTCTTTCTACTTCCTTTCTTTTTGTTGGTGGAAAAACAAGCACATCTTCATCTTCAACAGCCATGGTTGCAACGAGATCTGGTGCTGTAGGAGGAGGAGAAAACACCTCCCAAGGTGCAAACGTTGTTCTTCCCTCCACCGCCACTGGCGGAGCGCCGCCGCCTTCCGCCGCCGCTGATGTAGCACCTCCCGCCGCAGGAGTGACTCCACAGGCAGAGTCTTCTGCACCGCCACCCGCACCGCCGGCGATGCCCATTCCCGCCACCGCGGGAGGAGTATCTTTTTCAGCTCCACCGCCGCTTGCACAGAATTCCTGGGTCCATCCCCAGATGAACCTTGGAATGCAAGGTTACATGATGCCACCTCCAGGCTATACTCTCACTCCGGCCGCCATGATGCCGCCGGTCCAGCCATATCACGCCGGCCAGATCCAGCTCCCAGTGGTGGTTCCCAGGGAGATTGAAGGAGTGGAGTTACCTCCGTTGACCACTCAACAGCTACGGGCTCTCTATGCCCAGTGTGAGGTTCAGGCGGCTCAGGGGGCATGGGAAAGATTCCATTCCATGTATTTCCCCTCTGGGCAGGCCACTCAGATTGCCGCCCCTTTGGGCGGACAACAGAACTTTCCCCTCAGAGAAGCTCAGGCTGTCTTGAGGGCACAACCACCACCACCACCGGCCAGAGAAGTGCCCCAACAGGAGGGCAACGAGCGCGCCTCCGTGGGCAGGAACAGAGAACCCACGGAGCGAGTGAATGAAAATGAAGGAGACTCTCATGTCTCCAGGAGGGGCTCACGAGCCCACAAGGACAAGCAAGTGGAAGTAAATCCTGACGTCCTCGCGGCTGTGCAAGACCAGCTACAGGGCCTCAAGGATATCGTGGGACAGCTCTCACGAGGGCACTCGACTCAGATCTCCCATAGTCGGGATGAACGGGTTGACGCCAGGAGTACCCGCACCAAGGACCCTCCACCAAGGGTCCCCCGTCGAAAGGAGCCGGAGGAAAACTTCGGCACGTACGAATACCACCCATTGGCGAGGGGTTCACCCCTCGTCGAAGAAGTTTTGATGGCCCAGGCAGGAATGGCCAAAGTCCCCACATCCATCAACAGATACGACGGGACAACCGATCCAGCGGAGCACTTGGATCATTTTGTGCATCTCATGCACCTTTACGAGCATTCCAGCCATTACTGGGCGAAAGTGTTTGTCACCTCCTTGGTAGGGATGGCTCAAGAGTGGTACAAGCGCCTGCCGCCGCGCTCGATCCACTCATATGAAGAACTGGCCGATGCCTTCCTCAATCATTTTAATTCTTTGAAGGCGCCAGTCACCGCACCCACAGCCCTTTACAACGTGGTGCAAGGCAAGAGCGAGTCACTGCGCTCGTTCTTCGCCCACTTCAATAAGGAGATCTTGCAGGTGGAAAGGCCCTCGATGGACTTCTTGATCCCAGTGCTCTTTCAAGCTGTGGATCACAAACAGTATGTGAGCAAAAAATTCGCTGATGCCATCGTGGAGAGAAGACCTGGGACCCTCATGGGCCTGAGAGAAATAGCCGAGCCGTTCTTCGCGCTCGAAGATATGTATGGGACGAATGGTCCCCGACATCACAGCCCGGCCCGGAACGAGCGACCTCATCACGAGCGGGGGCGAGATGTGGCAGTCAAGAAAGAGCGCCCTCAAGAGCGCAGGAGGTCATCACCACCCCCTCGTCGATTCGAGCGCATTCCGCTCACCCGGCCAAATTCAGAAGTCTACAATCTCTCCGATAAAAAGCTCTTCAAAAGACCCATCAAAATGAGAGAAACAGACACACTCAAGCGCTCGAACAAATACTGCGCCTTCCACAAGCAGAGAGGGCACGACACGGATGAGTGCCGGCAGTTGGAGGCTGAAATCCAAAGGCTCGTTGCAGGGGGCCACCTGAAGGAGTTTGTCCGGGTGCTCGAGCGCTACGATGAACAATGCAATGAGCGCTCCGGAAGGAGAAGAAGGAGTCCTTCCCGGTCAAAGAGCCCAAGGGGTAGGGGACCCCCGGAAAGCAGCAGCCGCCGAGGTAATAAAGGCAAAGCCCCTGAACAAGAAAACGAGCCCTTCGCGGTCATAAATATGATTGCGGGAGGTTCATCAGGAGGGGATTCAAACGCCTCTCGACGGAGGCACGTTCGGAGCTACAACCAACGCCCAGCAATGCCCAAGCCTATCTACGCTATCCAGAGATCAAGCGCTCCAAAATCAAGAGAAAATGATGTAATAGGCTTTGATGATAGGGATCTAGAACATATTGTAACGCCCCATGGGGAGGGTGTAACCTCAGATTGCCCCATGGTGGTTAGTTTAGATGTTCATAACCATGTTGTAAAAAGGGTATTGGTGGATAGTGGAAGCTCAGTTAATGTTTTGCCTTACTCTACTTTCTTAAAAATGAAGGTTGATCTCCCGCTCGAGCCTCTCAAAACAGCCCTCATTGGCTTTGGAGGCTCGGAAGTGGTCCCACGAGGGCAAATACGTCTGGCTACATCATTCGGCCGAGCCCCTCAACGCAAAACGCTCTTGGTGACGTACACGGTGGTGGAGATTGACATCCCTTACAACATCATAATTGGGCGCCCAGCCCTCGTGGATTTCAAAGCCATCATCTCCACCTACCACCAGAAGATTAAATTCCCTACTCCCGAGGGCGTGGGAGAAGTGCTGTGCAATGTGCGAGAGGCTTGGGAATGTTACATGCTGTCCCTCAGAAAGCCAAAAGCGGAGAAAACCTTCCAGATTGGTTCCACCAAAAAGTCCGTGGATTTCCCCAACTTGGACGAGGATAGCCCAGCACGGAAAAGGGCGAAATTGAACAAAAAGAAGAACAAGAAGAAGAGAGGAAACAACGAGGAGAATCCCCTCGAGAATGTTCCCCCAGGGACCGTTGGCGGATCGTCCTCAGAAGGAGACGAGCCGGGAGAGAGTGAACCAGCCTCTGGCGATCGTTTGTCGGGAAAGAAAAGGGCGCTCGAACTTCCTCGCCCTGAGGTGAGAATCGAGCCCTCGGAAAAATTCCTCACCATTGAGCTGGAGCCTGGAAACAAAGACAAGACTACACAGATAGGCTCAAACCTCTCAGGACCTTCTCAGATCATGATGATCGATTTTCTAAGGGAGAACAAGGATGTATTCGCGTGGAAAGCCTCCGATCTCACCGGGATTGACCCAAGCGTCATTGTCCATAGGCTTAATGTGGACCCATCTTTCAAGCCCATCAAGCAGAAAAAGCGGGATGTACATGGCTTTCGGAAGAAAGTCATTGAAGAGGAAGTTAATAAGCTCTTGGAGGCTCAATATATCGAGCCCATCTTATACCCGGAGTGGCTATGCAATGTCGTCTTGGTGCCCAAGAGCGCAAATAAGTGGCGCATGTGCAATGATTTCACGGATCTCAACAAAGCCTGCCCAAAGGATCCTTACCCGCTACCTCGGATTGATCAATTGGTGGATTCGACCGCTGGTTGCGAGCTCATGAGCATGATGGATGCTTTCCAGGGATATTATCAGATCTTTATGGCCCCGGAAGACCGCCCCAAAACTTCGTTCGTCGTCCATATGGGGGTGTATTCCTTCTTAGTCATGCCCTTTGGACTTAAGAACGCCGGAGCTACGTATCAGCGGCTCGTAAACAAGATGTTTGAAAGTGAAATTGGGAGGTCCATGGAGGTTTATGTTGATGATATGATTGTCAAAAGCGAGCGCCAGGATTCCCATCTGGATGATCTCAAGCGCACCTTTTCAATCTTGCGCCAATATGGAATGAAGTTGAACCCCTCGAAATGCACCTTTGGAGTACAAGGGGGAAAGTTCTTGGGATACATGGTCAGCCAGAGAGGAATTGAGGCCAATCCAGAGAAGATCAAGGCCATCCTGGAAATCCCCTCCCCTCGAAATTTGCGGGAGGTACAGGTCCTGGTAGGCAAAATCATCTCATTGAATAGGTTTATTTCGCGCTCGGCGGACAGAAACCTTCCCTTCTTCAAAATTCTGAGGAACGCGCGTAACTTTGCTTGGACCGAGGAGTGTGAAAAGGCGCTGCAGGATATGAAAGCTTACTTATCGAGCGCGCCACTGCTGACTAAGCCTGTCGAAGGCGAAAGGTTATTCATGTATCTTTCTGTTTCTCCTGAAGCCACGAGCGCGGTTCTGGTCGCTATACGAGAGCGGAAACACTTACCCGTATATTACCTGAGCAAAACCTTGCAAGGAGCTGAAAAGAAATATTTGGAGATTGAGAAATTTGCGTTTGCTCTTATTAACGCCTCGAGAAGGCTAAGACCTTACTTTCAAGCGCATTCCATAACAGTTCTCACCGACCAACCCTTGAAGCAAGTGTTATCCAAGCCGGACGTATCTGGCAGATTAATCAAGTGGGCCATCGAATTGAGTCAGTTTGACTTAAGCTTCGAACCCAGGACCGCGATACAGGCTCAAGCTGTGGCGGATTTGTTGGTTGAGCGTTTTGGTTTCGAGCCCACCATCGCGGAGAATGAGGGGTTATGGGTACTGCACACCGATGGTTCCTCAACCTCTCAAGGGGGAGGAATAGGAGTGGCCCTCAGAAGCCCCGATGGGATTGAACTGGACTTTGCGATCAAGCTGGACTTCCAGGTCACTAATAATGAAGCGGAATATGAAGCCCTCGTGCAAGGGTTGAACATAGCTTTTCAAAATGGAGCCTCCAGAATCACTGCTTACGTGGATTCACAGTTAATAGCGAGCCAGATTGAAGGAACATATGAGGCTCGAGAAACCACCATGGTACAGTACCTAAAGAAAGCCAGAGAAATCATTGGGAAGTTCAAGGAATTTCACCTACTTCAAGTACCGCGAGGAGAAAACGAGCGTGCGGACGCTCTGTCAAAGTTTGCTTCAGCTTTAGAAGGCACTTCCGAGCGCTCTGTTACGTTCCTCAGAACTGAGGAACCTTTGATCAGGGAAAGGATCGCCACTGAGATGGTCGCCGTGATTGATCCAGACGAGCCCTGTTGGCTTGACGACATCATCATTTTCCTGAGGGATGGAATCACTCCAACTGACAAGGTGGAAGCCAGGAAAGTCAGGAATAAGGCCCCTCGTTTCGCTCTGGATCCCGAGGGGAGATTGTTCAAAAAATCATTTCAAGGACCCCCAATGAGATGCCTAAGGCCTCCCAAGCGAAGGAAACGCTCGAGCTCATACACAATGGAAGTTGCGGGAATCATTCCGGAGGGCGTATCTTGGCAAAGAAGATTCTGAGAAGCGGGTTTTATTGGCCTACAGTTCTTCAAGATGCCATTGAATTTTCAAGGAAATGTCCCAAATGCCAGTTTCATTCAAATATCCCCCAATTGCCAGCCGCACAAATGATCCCAATAGACGTCTCTTGGCCTTTTGACCAGTGGGGAATAGACATTGTGGGTCCCTTGCCCATGGCTGCAGGACAGAGGAAGTTTGTCATTTTAGCCGTCGATTACTTCACCAAATGGGCCGAGGCTGAAGCTGTTGCAAAAATCACTTTCAAGGTTGTAAGGGACTTTATTTGGAAGAACATCATTTGCAGGTACGGCATACCGAGGGTACTCATATCTGACAATGGATCCCAGTTCATAGCAGCTGACACACGAGAGTGGTGTTCGGAGTTGGGGATAGAACAAAGATTTACCTCTGTGGGACATCCACAATCTAATGGACAAGCAGAAGTTACCAACAGGATCATTTTGCAACATCTGAAAACCATGCTTGAAAGCAAGAAAGGTGAGTGGGCTGAGGAGCTGCAGGGAGCGCTTTGGGCTTATCGCACAACCCCACGAGCGGCCACGGGAGAAACACCATACGCGCTCGTTTATGGGTCAGAAGCGATGATACCGGCGGAGGTAGTGAATGAATCCGCTCGAGTAGGCTATTTCGAGCCTCAGCTCAACGAGGGTAACAGAAGCTTGGAGTTGGACTTGCTGGATGAAAGGAGAGACCGAGCGTGGGCTAAGATCCACCATTATAAAGCCTCTGTAGCCCAACAGTACAACAAGCGTGTGAAGGAAAGAACTTTCCAGCTGGGAGACTTGGTTTTGAAGAAAGTGGAAGTATCCAAACACGTGGGCAAATTGGACCCCAATTGGGAAGGCCCATTCAAGGTCATACAACTCAGAGCTAACAACACTTACACCCTGGAGACACTTCAGGGCGAGCGCTTGCCTCGCCCTTGGAACGCATGTAACCTCCGGCGGTTTTATGTTTAAAAGCTCTTTGCAAACGCTGATATAACAACCCACTTTGACGGGTTCTATGTACTTCAAATCAAAGTAAAAGGTAACATAATCTTTTTAATTTCTTTAGTATTCCGGTTTCTTTGGTTGCTCGAATGGATAAGTCCCACGTCCCTCGTCTTCTCGAGCGTGGTTGGCAACCCATTCCAATATGAATGCTGTTTTCTCTTATGGGTTACGCTGGCCAGCAATCTACTCCACATGGGGGGACGCCCTCATAAGGATAGACTGGTTACGCTCACAACCAATTAGGCAAGACGGAAGTGGATCGCGAAGAAAATCCTAGTAGGCCTTGGCTGTTGCTTACAACGCCTTACGCTCGAAAACGGGATCTCCCACGAGAACGCATCCTAGTAGGCCTTGGCTGTTTCTTACAACGCCTTGCGCTCGAAAACAGGATCTCCCACGAGAACTCATCCTAGTAGGCCTTGGTTGTTGCTTAAAACGCCTTGCGCTCGAAAACGGGATCTACCCCAAAAAAAAAAAATATATATATATATATATATATATATATATATATATAGTGATTTTCAGAGAAGAAAAGAAGAATGCAAGGAATGGAGACTTACGGAAATCAGGGCGTGGGCCGCATCGAGCGTCACCTTCTCTACAGACTCATTGTAGAGGTGCCTGTGGTCTGCAGAGAATTGGGCCCGGCTGTACAAGTCCTGAGTAAGGCTAAGGGCGACCGAGCCTGGCCTCAGCAAAACCGGCCCGCCGTCGGGGGCGCCAGTAAAGTCCCTGTCCCCTCGGCGAGGGAACTCCCACATGTGTTCTTCCTCTGAAGAGGAAGTGTCCCCCTCGCCTCGGGGGCCCTCAACCACCCGTTTGCCCTTTCCTTTGATCGCGACGGAGTCAGGCATTCTCTTCCTCTTGCGGGAAGGTCTATTTGCGCTCGAGCTCGGAGGAGCCTCTGTAATCGCCAGAGTGGTTACTGGCCTCGTCGTTTCTGTAGGAACGGGGGGTTGAACATCATCTCCTCTCTCCGTTCGCCTGGTATCCCTGGGGACCAATCTACGTTCCCCTCGGCCACGAGGGGGTTGCACCTCAGGGTTGGTGCTTGAACTGGCACCCCCACGAGCGTCCCCTCTATCATTGCGGTTACGGGGGCGTTGGGGCTCACGCTGTTGGTTCCCTTGGGTGGCTTGATTTCTCTGAGCGTTGGCGAAACGAGCCGCTTGTCTGATTCCACCAGCCATTTCTAAGATAGCGGCTCCTGCAGAAATGAAAGTATGAGGGTTATAAATCCTTGAACAAGAATTGTTAAGTGCAAATTACAAGTACAAGAAAAGCAGTTAGTATTCATCCCTATCTAAAGTTAGTGCCCTAAGGATCTAACCATCTCTCTCTATGTCACGAGCCGGAGGGTTGTCAAGGAAATGAGGATCGTTGGTAAGACCACACAAGAACATGAGTTCCGCATCGTCTATCCAGTCCTTTGCTTGTATAAGGTGACCCTCGTCCCTTAGGGTTGTCGCCAGGTTTTTAGCCCAGTCTCGGGGGAGAGAGGGTGGCAAACGGCTCTTTGAGTACGAGCCCCATTCCGTGATCACCCCAAAACCCTCTCCTGCTGGAGCCTTGACAAAGATGAATTTTTCTTTCCAATCAATGCCATAAGTGCTCGAGGGCGAGTTGATCAGCTTCATGTGGGCCTTCGCTTGGACGTAATAAAAACCCGCCTCAGGAGAAGAGCGAGAGGAGCAGACCACTTGGAAAAGGGCATTGAAGTTCCGCAAATAGGGCTCGTAGCCCATGGTCCTCATCAGAATTATGAAACAGGTCAGGAGGGCCAAGCCGTTGGGCACTATTTGGGATGGACACAAGCCCAAGTCATTCAGCAAATGGGTCATTGAGACTGAAATAGGGAACCTCAGGCCTCCTGAGCGCACGGTGTCCACGTACACTGCCATTTCCCCAGGAGGCGGATTATTTGCACGCTCGTGGCTTTGGGGAATTCTCCAAGTATACCGCTCGTCCCAATAGATGGGGGCCATCATTGTCTTTATATCTCCCACAGTGACGGTGCTGGGAGTCTCATCTGGCGTGCGCTCGGTAGCCTGATAACCTGAGCCCTCCCCCTCGTTGGGTCCTTTGGATTTCTGGGTTTTCTTACTCTTGCCCTTGTCACGGGCCCTTTCCGAAGGCCCAGTTACGGCTTCCGCCACTGGAAGCGGATTTGCAACACGGGCCCTTTCTGAAGGCCCAGTTACGGCTTCCGCCACTGGAAGCGGGTTTGCAACCGCCACGGTCACTCTGTGGTGGTGGGGATGTGTGGCACTTTGAGTTATGGGGAGGGATACTCCTTGTCTGGTGACTCCTTGTCTTTCTGCCTCAATCACCAGATCCATCTCCTCAAAAAGAGGATCCACTCCGCCTGGGTTTCTATCTTCCATAGCCATTACCGCCGCCCCCAACTCTTCATCTCTGGGGGAATTGTGGGAAGAAGAACTATCGGTGGCCATCTCTTGGATTTCACGGGCAAATTCTTCAACATGTTGGTCGGCCATGGCAGAAACTGGGGATTTGGAGGTTTTTCTTGGAGAGAGTTTAAGGTTCAGAAATACGGGAATCTGAGGGATTACAAAGTCCTAAGGTCCGAATCTACGGTTAGCAAAGTCAGAAAATCACACTGGAGATTTACCTTGAAAAGTTTCTGGAGAAAACTGAAGAAGAGGTTGAAGATGCTCTAAGAACTGGAATGCAAGAGAATTTTCTTTGCAAAGGATGCTTGAGAGTTTTGAATGCGTAAAGAGTGTGAAGATTTCAGAATCCCTTATTTATAGGGATGGGAGTTGGTACCGTTTCGGGCAATAAATTCAAAATGGCAATCATTTCCCGCCTAGGAAACCGCCCACTTTATGGAACCGGCACATGCTTCCCAATGCTCACGCGCCCCACGCGCACCCGCATTTAATGCTCTGACGTTTCAAGGGCTTCAGAATAGTACCAACATTTAATGCGAAAGTGATACGATCGGTCAGTTGAAAAGACCGCATTTATGGCGCAATCAGAGGAAAATTGCTCAATACGCCAAGTCCTACACGAGCGCTACGAGCAAGAGATAGAGCGTGTCAAAATTCTACAGTCCTTATCAATAAGAACTGCAGAATTGGGGGGCAAAATGATGGGGTCAAAATACGATCGTCCCACATTCGGACACGTAGCATCACCGAGATGATGACATCTGTCTCCCCAAGGCCGCACCATCAGTTCACGAGCGCTGAGCCGAACGAGCGCAGATCTTCTTCAGGAGTTAAGCCCAACGAGCGCTATCACTCCAACGAGCGTCCTACACACCAAACGATGGGTACGCCTACGTGCCAAGGGAGCCCTCTTCGAGCGTCACACTCCCTCAGAGCGGTCTCTCCTCTGGCTCGTCATTTGAATTGGAGCCAACATTCCCCTCAGCGGATATCTTGGCCTCCAAGACTTAAGGTTGTCACGAGCGCGCTCTCAAGCCCTCGTTACCAACCACCCACATGGCTCTCTGACACAACGTACCTGCCCGCGCACCTGCCACTGTTGCTAGCACTAACTTTTGGGCCGCTTTTGCAGAAGATTCCTCCTAGGTTTCTCTCTCACAGCGCCACGTGTTAGGGCAACATTCGGTCAGGACCACCTGAGGCAAATGACCAAAGGGCCCTTGACCCTCAACTATAAATAATCCAAGTCATCTTCTACACTGTAAGCATTCTCTAAGCTTTCTTCCTCACTGCAACTGTGACTTACATTTTCTTCATACACTGAACTGAACTGACTTGAGCGTCGGAGAGCCAAACTGGGTATCACCCCCAGTCCCCCAGTTTGGCCGTCTGACTTTCTTGTGCTTGTCCCAACAGGTTGAACTCACTTCCTCATTTCCGGCAAAGCTCCGGTGGTTTCCTCCACAAAATACAAATCGTAAAGTGATCGGATTCGGACCATCTATTTCCGGACCCATCACATTGAATTAATTTCACAATTAATAAATTAATCGTAAATTTTGTCTAAATAATCTTATAATAAAGGAAAAAAATTTAAAATTAAATACAATTAATATTACCTTTTGTTTAATTTTATTTGATAATTAATTTGAACTTGGACCACAATCAACTCTTTTTACAACAAGTATAAAATTTTCAAGATTAAAAAAATTAGGGTTTTATATCGATGTTGTAGTAGAGAGAAAATAAAAAGGATTGAGTCAACATTTTTTGGTATTTGGAAAAAAGAGTAAAACGGTAAAAGACTTTTATTGAGAAAAAAATAATAAAAAGTGTATTTGGATTGGAAAAAATAAATAAATAAATTAAGGTTAAAATTCAAATTAATTTAAATCTAAATTCTAATTATTAGGAATGATGATATATTTTATTTTTTTTTGGAACAAAATAATGAGTTGTAATATTGTTGAGTACTTTGAGTTGGGGTTGGTGGCGGGGTGGGTGGGGTAGGAAATTTATAAATTGAGGGAGCAAAACAATAAAGATTTTAAAGCTCATATATATTAATACAAATTTTAAAAAATTTAGGAGTAACGAGGGTCACCAACCATAGTCCATATGATTAAGAACTTCAATAATACCTTTATATATAATCTATAATTGATTCAATTAGTACCTTGGTTCCAAATGACATGGTCAAGAGCTTCATTAAAAAGTATGAACATTTGTGTGCAAGTGATAGTTTCTTCCCATCCATTGTGGCCTTAGCTCTTCGAACATAAGTTAAGGGATCATCTTCCATGGCAATGGTGAATGGGAGTAGAACAATGCCTACTAAATTACCCCACATTCCCTTCTTCAACTCCTTCTCCCCTTCCATCATCTCAGCCAAATCCTACATAATTATTAATTTTTGAGTATTATAAGTAATTATTTCAAGGCGAGTAATTAAATAAAGTGTATATTAGTCCGGTATTTGATATCTGAATGCACATGTTTATTTCATATGATAAAGCCGAATATTTGCATAGCTACATAAATTCGTACCTACTCGGATGAAATTAGATATTTGAGAAAATTGATCGTGATATATTGCATTTGTAAGCGATTTATCGAGGTACTAGTCATGTAATAGTTAAAATGGTGCAAGACGATGAAATATACTCGGTCAATCTGTATAACATGTTGTCAGCAACTGAAAATTATTTAAGAGAGTATTTGAAAATTCAAAAAACGTGGAAGAGTTTGCAAATACTCTCGAATGCAAATAACAATTATTCTACATTAATGATAGTCAAAAAAATAGAAAATTGTCATAATTATGTAAAGGACAAAAGGAGCTTAAAAATATGTGTGCATAATTACGTACCTCAATCGATGCAGACTTTCTGAGGTTGAAAACAACAGCTGATCTGAGATATAGATTTTTGGGTAAATAATTAGTAATCTTCTTTGTGACACCTTTTTCTCTTTGTTTCTCTGTGAGCGGCAATGGAGATAGAATATAATTAAGAATATTCAATAATAAACAAATTATTAGAAAACGAACAAAAGAATTGAAGGAAATAATTCACCATATCTTCTGTTGAGATAACAGCTGAGGCCAGCATTTGTTACTCCCAGTACGACATCATTAATGCTCTTCACAATGTGAAACACAAAATATAGATATTTAGAAAGAAAAAACACATTAGTAACAGTTTTAACATATTGGTAAAATAATTTTAATTACGCATTTACCATTCTAGACTCACAAAGAATTTTGATGGTTCTTAGCAAAAAAATTGAGTTATTTTTCTAATTTCAAAACTACAATATCAATCGAATCAAATGCTACTATGTATGCACGAACACAGACATAAAGATACGACCTCACACGACAAAATATTTATTATACAAGTCACTAAAAACACATCAAAGCAGACCAAGACGTACCGCACCCATAGCATTCTTCACAAGCTTAACCTCCTCCAGCTTAACAATCCGATGCACGAATCTCTTCGCCGCCACCGCATTCCTTCTCCCGCCTTTGATCAAACTTCTTGTGTCCCTCACGAACAAAACCGTTGCGACAAACATTGTACAATCAATCAACGTATTGTAGAAGATCAACAACACTGTCCAAATGAAGAGAAACATCCTCTTCATCATCAACTCTTTATGCTTAACCTGTTCAACCCTCCTGACCGAAGGCAAAGCAGGCAGGGACCCGGGATCCGATGTCTTCGTCGAACACGCCACGAGAAGTGAAATCAGGGAAACTCCATCGCCGAGAGAATGGTGGATCCTGAAAATCGCAGTCGATTCTGCGTCCGAGGTTCTTGCATTGAAGATGTGGAAATCCCAGAGGGGTTTAAACGGGTCCATGCGAGTTTTCGACAGCTCCGACGTGAAGTTTTCAATGAATTCGTCGGGGGATTCCGGGCCGAGATCCAAATCGGGTTCGAAAACATGTTCGTCCACGTTCACCGTCACCCGTTTCCAGGTTGATTTCTTGCAAGTTTTGCGTTCCGGGACCTGTTGTAAATTGTAATACAGAGTAAGAAACATGTTTTAAATTTAAGGGGTGGGATTGAATTACTTTATAATTAATAAATGAAACTTAATCTATAATAATATTATGGAAACTGAAACTTAATCTATAATAATATTATGGAAACAGTCCGATAAGTATATTTATACAGATTTATCACTGGTACATAGCTGTTTTTTCAACTTGGTTTAAATGTTGTGTTATTTAATCATTTTTCATATTCAACAATATTATACGCAAATGTGCATTGGTTAATGTTCGAGAAAAAGACGAGAATTTTGAAAAAAAAAAAAAATCATTTATGTCACTATTCTTTTCTCCCAATTATATTAACAGCAAACTAATATATATAGCGTTTTTTTCATTAGTTGTGCATAAATAATGATACGGATATAATATGATAGACATTCAACTAACACAACAATACACAGTTTTTATATATAAAAGCATCTATATGGGAATTAGAGTTCCCCTTCAAGCAAGAAAATTAGAGCAAAACCACTTATTCAATATACATCAATATGGAGTTTTGGTGTTTTGTTAATTCAAACTTGAATCAGATTTGGTTAGAGCAGTGTAATTTAGGAGAGGGTGTTCTACACGAGACTATGATTGGTATAAAATTTTATTGCGGAAACTGTAAATTTGGGATAGTAACATACCCCATTTTGTATTTTAATTTGGTGTTTCTGATTTTAGGGACATTTACTCCCAAAATTTTGTAATTTTGGCCAAATCCAGCCGAATCCTTAGTTTTTAGGGGACTTTCCAATGGCCACATAGACACAAGAGCACAAAGATGGTATTCCGGGCGGTCACGTAGGCACAAAGGTGGTATTTCGAGCGGTCACGTAGGCACAAAGACGATATTTCGGGAAGAAATTAGGGATTCGGATGGAATTTGTCCAAATTGCAAAATTTTAGAAATAAGTGTCCCTAAAATCAAAAATGTCAAATTAAAGTTCAAAAATACAAAATGGGGTATGTCACTGTCCCAAATTTGCAGTTTTCCCATTTTATTTTGGGAAATTTATATCTAAATATCTTGCATTTACCCCTAATTATAATGCAATTTATCTAAATTAGGAAATTATGTTTTAATTCCCAACTTTTGAGAAATGTTGTGGTCCTGACGTCCGTTAGGGTTTCGTTATGTTATTCCAAAAATACCTCATTTTTTAAATTGATTTGTAACTTAACGAACTGTATTATTAAATTCATAATTTTAGGGATCATTTTGTTTATATTTGTAAACTTTAGGGATGATGTTGTAATTTTAGTCATATATTTCGTGTAATACTCATACAAAATGTTAATGCCTCAGTGGTATAAGTGTACTTTTATAAATTATGTTAGGGTTTACAGACCAAATAAGACTTATCGGGATTAAAATATAATTTCCCGATCTAAATGAACATTATTGTAATTAAGGCTAAATACAATATACTCAGAATATAAATATTTATTTTATTAAAGTGACGCAGCAAATATGAGATGTAATATCCTCACCCATATTATTATTAGGGTCAGCCAATCCAGGTTTGCCCTAGAATTTTCCGCAGCTTTCAATATATTGTTGTTACTCTACAATAATAATTGAATGAGTTATAATTAGTCTAGAGTTTTAAGTAAAATGATTGAGCTTCGGTCCTGGGAGGAGCATGTTAGATATGAGCAATTTTTGAACTCATCGAATTCAATTCAGATATGAGCGCGGTTTCTGATACTAGTGCGGTTTCTGAAGTCACCGAATTCAGTTTTAAACAGCTTTCCAAGAGAAATATCTAAACCCTATTCTCTGAATAAAAAGAAAAACAAAGGAAGGGAGGAGGGGGTATTATTTACTTACGAGCACGCTGGAGAAACGAGGGTGTTTAATCAAAGTTCTTTCCAACTCCCTCTTGAATAACTCAACATCGATCAAGGTCTTATAACCCATGACAACAAATATGCAGAGATTGAAGCCTGGTTCTTGCATTAATCTTGCACTCGGACTAGCAGGCTCGTCTTCTCGCACCATTTTTAGCAGTATTTTTAGTTGGATCGAACTCAAAATTCGTAAAAATATTAGAGCTATGTGAACAGTATGTTATTTTATAATTTGGAAAATACAATTATTAAATTCAAGCGCAATGAATAGTCCAACTGCACAGTAATAAATATGCATGCGCAGGCCTGCAGGGCATGGTGACACTGTCTTTCATTTGTGTGTTTTTATATTAGTTTGCGTGTTTTAATAAGTGAACATTTGAGAAAATTAAAGTGGATTTACCATCTATCATGCAACTAGATCAACACATGATATGAATACGGCACTAATAAAATAGGTTCAGATATAAATACGATAATTTTTAGTGTACAATATGATAGGGGTGTGATAGGATAAGAGACAAAAACAAATATATAAACATTTCACATATTATGACATATAATCTTATTCTAATTCTTTTCCTGTGAGAGTGTTCTACCAGAACTACTCTGAAAGAAAATATCTGAATTAATCCAAGCCATGTACGTAGAAATAAACAAACAAAAAAATTTATTGAATTTTTCACAATAATAGAAGTTACTGAATTTGCTTATTTTAAGAGTTTAATCCCAGGCCTCCACCAAGAAGAAGAAACAGAATTCATTGTCCAGGCTGTAAAGCTGATTTATCATTATTATGTGGTCAGTCATCTCAACTAACTGTTATAATTTCCACACCCACCTTAGGACTTTCCTCTTGTCGAGAAATACAAATATTTAATGAAATTGCAGTTTAAACTTTCTGATCACCTGCTGAACGTTCTATAACAATGTCATCAAATGAAAAGCTAGAATCCTGAAGGAGATCCATTGGGAAAATGATCCTTTGAGAAAGGAGGGGAATCTCTATTAATTCATGGACTAAACACAAATCTATGACAAATCAGGACGGACGGCGGAGCTCCCATGGTTCCCTTTTATATAAGGATAATTTTGTAGTTATTAAAGTTACGATGAACAATCTTTAACTTTCAAATGCCAACAATCTCTGATTTACATGTGGCTCTACCGCTAAAATGGAATGTTTTGTGTATTTTATTATTTTTTTATAAATCCGACAAAAGGTGTCGTAGGGTTGTTATCGAGACTTTCCTCATATATAACAATCAAAACCGTCGAGTATCAATACAATTGTTTATTATCACATATCTAAAATGGTTGTTAATGCTCGAGTGCCCACGAAAATAACTAAAAAGGTGGGCACTACTCTTATAACTCCAATTAGCATTTCACCTATTGATGGCCAAAGTAGAAGGTGAATACAAGAAATGGTCTATCTTTAAAATCGAGCCCCTCATACTTAACGAATCCACTGGATTACCCCGTTGGCCTCACATATAGAGGCACCCAGACATCTAGACAAAATCAATGCATGCCAGTGACGCCCACATCTACCAACGGATGATCACACACATGTCATGAACGTCCTCAAAACTATAATTTTCGGTGTATGATTGGTATTTAACTCTATGAGTAATAATATTGCCGCCAATTATAGAGTTGCAGCCTTATCACAAAATGTTTTGCGTATTTAATTGGTCTGTTTTTCATTATCTTGATTCACACAAGATTAAATATTAGAAAAATAACAAATATTTACTCTAGGGGTGTAATTTGTAAGATGAGTTTGATGAGATTGAGCTTTTCGAGATCAGGTTTCTGGATATGTCATATGTTCTCACGATTGTTACAGAATTAATGAGCTTTCTCTATGAAGATTTTGTCATTTTTATGTGTAACTGACTATGATAATAATAACAATAATAATTTTTTTTCTTTAATACTATTATTTTCAGAGTTCAATTTTTAAATAAATTTAATAAGTTCAGACTTCAGAGGCAACTCTCACGTCTATCCATCACAAAGTTAGTTAAACACCTGTGTATCTTATTGGTTTGGCACTATGTTAACCTAATCAAAAGTCCCGTGTTCGAGCCCTTAGATATTCACCTATCATTTGAAGGGAAAATGATCGAATTCGAACCCATAATAAAATATAGAATGAGAAAAAAACAAAACAAAACTGCCTGCAGTATATCAAACTCAAATATTTCACATTTAACTCATAATGAAAACTTTACGTTTTCAACAATGTGACTCCAATAAAATATTTAGAGATTAATTTCAACCCTAATTCAATTTATATATATCCATGAAGATTCGAACAATAGAAAATTGCAATAATATGATTTAAAATAGTATATACTAAAATTCCTAGTCCAATGCAATCAATTACCCCGTACTAATGGGCAATAGAACAAAAAAAATCAACTTCTACTAGGCCCAATATCCAAGCCCTTATACTATTTTTATTTAACTCAAAGCAACCATAAGCAATGCTCCAAGACAGGGCTCAACTGGCCGTGATAAACAAATTCGACGGATCGTATCTGATTATAAATATGGATTATCTGAAATAAATGGGTATATTATGAAATCATCGAATATGATCCCTAAACCCCAATTGGCCCAAATTTCTCGGGCCATATTGTATTGGGCCTTCAATTATCTAATGATTTCTATATGAAATGTCAACAAGAAACCACATTTTGGAGTAGCTATAACATACTCAAAGAGATACAAATTTTAGTATATGATATTTAGGTCTATTAGTTTAATTTGATCTCAGAGGAATATAATGATATATTTTTCGCAATAAAACAGTACTACATTTATGAATAAATAGGCATATTAGGTCCTGGCCTTGATCTAAAGTTTAGCTGTATGATATCAAATAACTATGCTTGACGTTAGAACTGTAGCATGGTCGCCTATTTTTAGCCCCTACAAGCTTAGAGCAATTGACTTAATATTTTGTTTGCTTTGGTATCTTCTAATCCAACGTGTACGAATATGGACACAGTGATACGAGCGAGACAAAATATAAATATAAAAACACGAATTTAACTTCAAAGAAAAATTAGGGCTCAGCACAGCGGTAACACAACTACATTATATTTACGATATGTCTAATATAGATATTAAATTACGTAATACATATAAAGTATTTATACATATATGAATATCAAAATTAAAATTAACATATTCAATCCAAATAAAAGGTATAAACAGATTCTAACATTTAATATTATCATTTGAATTTCCTAATAAATAATAAATCATTAAAATTAAATTATACGATGAAACTCCTTAATTTTATAAACATACAAAAAAGGTGTAAATGTTTTTATAAAAAATATTAATTGAAGCTCTTCTATGTCTAAATCGCGTTGTTAACACCCCTCCAAAAGTGCTTGATATGATACGAAGAAATATCGGTGTTCGATACGCATGTGATCATATTGTACATAATTATTCTAAACAGCGTTCGTGCATTACGGGCAGTGACCTGGAGTGCAAATTATTTTGATGTAACTTATCATAAGAAAATCAAAATGAGTGTTTTCTTTTTCTTTGGTGATGTCTCTCCTTCATATTTATTATGTATCTAATTTTGCACCAACAATCACTCCCCTCTTCAACAACAATATCTGCAGAAACTCGTCATAAAATCATATATTTTTGTTTTCATTCTTAAATTGAAAGACATTTGGCACCAATAATCACTCTCCTCTCACTTATAAAATTAGCATAAATATATGATGCTTAAATCAAAAGGTATATCTCACTCATTGTATCTTCCTGTTATAAGAACCAAATACAAATTATTCAAGATCACATCCGGTCTAATCTGACATCATTTTTCTTTTTTGTTTTATATTATAATATTGATCGTCGACTAGAGTGATTAGACCCATTGAATTATTAGTGTCTCGAACAACATGGCAGATGATCAAAAGATTTAAAATTGTTGTATATATATTGAAAATTGAGATTCGAATCCGTGATATTTGATTAAGAATTAATAAGCCTGCTGCTACATACTCAAAATTATGATATATATGCCTTGATTTTCAGTTGTAGGGCATTGTGTTGGAGAGGTGGAGAGATCTAACATTCAACAGAAACAAGGGCACATGAAAGATTGGATAAATCATAGAATAATTGGTTAAAACACATCCTTCTATGTTGACTATATCTTGTCCACAACTTTCATGTGTTATTATGTATAACACAATTTGCATTTTTTTATGATATTTGTTATATATTTTATTTATTGAGTCTGGTCACTAATATCAAATTTTCCTTATCGATGATAGCATAGTATCTAAAAAATATTCAAACATAATAATTATAATTAAATTAATATAATAACGGACCGTGGTAAAATATAATATTTTATTTTATGCCTACGGTGGTTTGCTCTTTCAAGATTGTTGTTAGGTTTTTCTTTCATAATTAAAAGTGGCTAAAGTTTGTCAATCTGAAGAGGAAATTCAAAACCAGAAATTGAATATTATTTAGACTATGGGGGCAAAAATTATTACAAAATGAAAAGACATATTAACAAATAACAGCTAACAATAGACCAAATGGTCCAAAATTAGTTCAATAATTAATTGCCATCTATTCGTAGGCCTCTCATCCAAATAGTCTTTAACACTATTAAACTTCCTCAAGTTATAGGGCATAGTAATATATATATATATATATATATATATATATATATATATATAATATCAATCAAATTTAATATATTTTTCGGTTCGAGAATAGTAAGTCATATTTTATTTATTAAAACCCAACCTTAATTAATTAGCGGTTAAAATTAATTTTTGATCCCATTAAATTTGAAGAATGTGATAAACAATGTCAAAACATTATGAAATAATTTGATTAAATAATAGAAACCAACGTACACTAGAGACCCCATCTATCAATTGACACCAAATGATTTAAGTGATTGATTTTGGACCCATAAATATAAGTAAACAGATCATTTTATTAGCTAAGGCCTGTGAAGTTGAAGTGTCCCATACAGTCTACACCAAAAGCTAGATATACCTTCGAACGCTATTTATTAACGTTCAATCTTATATTAGTTTAATTAAAATTTTCATATTCAGGTTAATGAGAATGTATTTATTATTAGTAGAAAAAAATTTACAATTAAATAGTCCGATCCAATTCAAACTCAACTATAATAATAATAAATCTACTTATAAACTTTTCTGAACTAGCTTTAAAGTTGTTAAGAGCTTTTAAGTTGTTAAGAAGTTTATAATTAGTATTCATTGTGGTTTGACAAACTTTGTGTTAGAGGACTTATAAAATAAAGCAAACTTCAAATTTGGGATAATAATATACCTTTTTTTTGTATTTTTGTATTTTAATTTGATATTTATAATTTTAGGGACACTTATTTTAAAATTTTGTAATTTTGGCCAAATTCCTATTTTCTTTTCGAAATATCACCTTGTGCTTATGTGGCCTCCCGGAATACCGTCTTTGTGCCTACGTGTGTTGGAAAACACACAGAGTAACGCAACGGAAGTTTAAAAATTTTCCACAAGTTTAATCGTTGTCTTGCAATTTTCGTACTGTAACTGTTTTAAGTGTAGGGTTTAGGATCGTATTGAATTGAATGAATAAAACTGATTACATTGTTAAGATAAATAGCATAAGTTCCCTACAATTAAGGGAAGACAAATCCCCTATATAAGGCAACTACATCGATTCCTAGATTTGGTCTAATCTTCTAACACTCCCCCTCAAGTTAAAGAATGGTACCACCGATTCTTAACTTGCTCAATGCTTTTAGATATGCTTGTACGGGAACGGCCTTTGTCAATAGATCAGCGAGTTGATCTTCTGATTTTACGAATGGAATCTCCACCGTACCATCCTCAAGCTTCTCCTTTATGAAGTGACGGTCAACTTCCACGTGCTTGGTCCTGTCGTGTTGTACAGGATTCTCTGAAATACTAATCGCAGCCTTGTTGTCACATCTCAGCAGGCTTGGACCCCTTGGATTTACCCCAATTTCTGTCATCAACTTTCTAAGCCAAATGACTTCTGTCAAGGCTTTGGCTATGCCTCTGAACTCAGCTTCTGCACTCGAGAGGGCAACAACTCTTTGTTTCTTACTCCTCCATGTTACCACATTCCCTCCAACTAACGTAAAGTATCCCGAGGTGGACCGTCTGTCATTTGGATTACCTGCCCAATCTGCGTCCGTATAGGCCTCGATGTCAAGATGACCATGTCGCCCAAACAGAACTCCTGTCTCCACTGTGCCTTTCAAATACCTTATGATCCTTGTTACGGCTTCCATGTGACTTTTCTGTGGTTGGTGCATAAATTGGCTAACTATTCCCACTGCATAGGCAATGTCTGTCCTAGTATGCGACAAGTATATCAGCTTTCCGACCAACCGCTGATACTTCCCTTTATCTGCTAGTTTCTCGCCTTCATCCAACCTGAGTCTGTGGTTTACCTGAATAGTAGTTTCTGCTGGTTTACAATCCATCATTCCTGTCTCAACCAATAAGTCAAGAATATATTTCTTCTGGGAGATAAAAATTCCCCGCTTGGATCGTAGGACTTCTATCCCAAGGAAATATTTCAGCCCTCCCAAATCCTTCATCTCAAATTCCTGGAATAGGTTCTGTTTGAGCCTGTCAATTTCCTCCTGATCACTCCCGGTTATGATCATATCATCTACATAGATGATTAGGCACGTGATCAACTCTCCCCTCTGCTTAAGAAATAGAGTATGATCAGAGTGGCTCTGCTTGTATCCATACTTTTGCATTGCAACCGTGAACCTACCAAACCACGCTCGTGGTGACTGCTTGAGTCCATAAAGTGTTTTGCGAAGTCTGTAAACTTCATTGTTCCTGAACCCCTCTGTAAATCCGGGAGGTGCTTCCATATACACTTCTTCGGTCAAGTCCCCATGCAAGAAGGCATTCTTGACGTCAAACTGGTGAAGGGGCCAGTCCCTGTTTGCTGCTACTGACAGGAGAACCCAGACCGTATCTATCTTTGCCACTGGGGAGAAAGTTTCGGAGTAATCAATCCCGTACGTCTGAGTGTATCCTTTTGCCACTAACCGTGCTTTGTATCTTTCGATTGTCCCGTCAGCTTTGTGTTTAATGGTAAACACCCACTTACACCCCACTGGTTTCTTTCCCTGCGGTAGCTCACATTTTTCCCAAGTTTCATTTTTTATCAGAGCATCCATCTCTGTTTCCATGGCTTCAGACCACTCCCTTTTTTCCATGGCTTCTGTAACTGTTCTGGGAATCTCCTCGGAGTAAAGAGTCACCATAAAAGCCTTTGCTCTTTCAGACATACTCCCCCTGATCATGTTACCCATGGGATATCTGGAATGTCTAGATACATGCTCAGGGGAGTACCGAGTTGGAGGAATACCCCTGTTACTCCGTTGCGGTAAAGTATATCTATGGCTTTCTGTGTCATCAGAAACGGGATTAACTGCAACTGGGTTATTATCAATAGTATCTGAATCGGAAGAGGGGGTCTCAGAGATTGTTACCTCAGGTTGGACATCATCCGGAGGAGGGTCATTGGAGGTGGTACTGAGCTCAATCTGTGATGACGGATCTGCAGCAGCATCTGAAGTATCCAACCAGACAAAGGGATCATCCTCAGTCTCCCCCTGAACCCTTTGAGGCTGATGATAGAAATACTCGGTTTCGAGGAATTCACAGTCCATAGTGACATGAATGAGGCGTGTCACAGGATCATAACATCGATATCCCTTTTGGTTAGGGGCATACCCAACAAAGACACATTTAACTGCACATGGGTCAAGTTTGGACCTCTCATGTTTGGGAATATGTACAAACACGGAACAACCAAAGATTCGAGGTGGCATGGTGAGATGTGGTGGTACGTGCGTTTGTGTCTCAAGGGCGGATAGGGGTGTTTGATGGTTGAGGATTTTTGTGGGCAGCCGGTTAGTGAGATATGTGGCAGTGGCTATGGCTTCGGGCCAGAAGTGTTTTGGTACTTGGGATTCGGTCATGAGAGCCCGGGCTATCTCAAGAAGGGTTCGGTTTTTTCGTTCAGCGACACCATTTTGTTGAGGTGTATTTGGACAACTGGTTTGATGAACAAGGCCATGGGTTTGGAAAAAATCCCCCATTTTTTGATTAACATATTCCCGCCCATTGTCCGATCTTAGAATCTGGATTTTGTGTTTGTACTGGGTTTGGATCATGTTAAAAAATCTCACAAAGGTTTCATAAACTTCTGATTTGTGTTTCAAAAAATACACCCACGTCATGCGAGAATAGTCATCAATGAATAACACAAAGTACTGAAATCTATTATGACTAATAATCGGGGCGGGGCCCCAAACATCAGAATGAATTAAGGAAAAAATTGTCTTAACCCGAGTATTTGTGGGTTTGAAAGTGGTCCTATGACTTTTAGCAACAGAGCATGTCTGACAAGGAAAAAGAACATGCGTATTATTCTGAAACAAAGTAGGAAATAACAATCGAAGATACCCAATGGAGGGGTGTCCAAGTCGACGATGCCAAAGCCAAATTTGGGTGTCTTGGGTGCCTTTGGTTAAGAGAGCCTTAGACGGGATATCCACTTCATCAATATAGTAAAGTCCATCGTGCTCAGTACCACGCCCAATTATCTCCTTCGTATGAATGTCCTGGATAAGACAGAAATGAGGATAAATCAAAACAGTGCAGTTTAATTCGCTTATCAGGTGGCTAACAGATAATAGCTTGCATGATAACGAAGGCACATAGAGACAATTATTCAGTGTTATCTTCGGGTTAAGTGAGATTTTTCCTTCATTTTTAACCTCCATTCGGGTGCCATTGGCTGCTTGGATATAGGATTGTTCGGGTACACAAGGTTCTAGAATATCAGAATAATCAAATGTCATCGTATTCGTTGCACCACAATCAATTATCCAATGTGAGATCTTTTGAGTGAGAAGGGCCATTTTTGCAGAAATAGTGGGAAGTGAGGTAACAATATAGTTTTCCTTTCCATGGGACGGTTTTGTAATTAAAGGGAAATTGGGAGACTTAATAATGAAATCACTAGGGTTTGGGTCATTACCCCCAAACCCATTACCTCCATTCCCGTATTCCATGGCTGTTGCTCCACCGCCCCTTGCGATGTTGGCCCGCCGCACTCCGCCAGTCGCCGTACCGGCGTCTCCTCCTCGGCCGGTGATGCCTACGGTGGCGGCGGGGTGGCTGGACTGCTGATCGCTCTCCTTGCCATCGGAAATAGCGACGTTGGCTTTCCTGTTGTTGCCGTCATTTCTCGTCGTTCCGGCGACAGATTTCTTGGTTCCCGGCCACCAATCGGGGTATCCCAAGATTTCAAAGCACTCTTCAGTTGAGTGCTTGGGCTTTCCGCAGTGCCCACACATGATTAGTTCCCGGTCTTCGCGCGATGAGGAGCTTCTCCGGCCGGCGTCTCCGGGGCGTTTGGTGAAGTCTGAGCGCCCCTGTTTCTCGAATCTCCCCGGTTTCTCTCTTTTTACGGCAAGCCCAGACCCGATACAGTTGGGTTTGCCTTCGCTGCCGGTTGCTGTCTTCAAAATTTGGAGGCGGGCCGTCTCTTTTCTGATGGTGGCGTAGGCCGACTCTAGTGAGGGCTTTGTTTCCTGTTTCCGGAGGTCTCTCCTTATGGGATCGAATTTTTCGTCAATACCAGTCAGAAATTGGTAAAGACGATGCTCTTGGGTGATTTGGTTGTAGATGGTGATGTCTTCGGGACACTTCATGGGGTTTGGTTGTTTCCGATCGATACCAGTCCATATCGATTGGAGCTTGTTCCAGAAGTCTTCAAGGCTATCTTGCCCTTGCCTCCGTGTATTTGCCCGTCGGTGGAGATCGAATAGCTGTAGCGGATCAGAGCCACTCCCATATGTGGTTGCAAGTCCATCCCAGAGAGCTTTCGCCGTCGGATAATGTAAGATGTTATTCACTAGATTTATTTCCATATTTTGTATAATCCAAGTGAATACGTTCTGATCGACTTGTTCCCATTGGTCATATGCCGGATCTGCTTCGGACGGAGGATTGGGAATACCTGTTAGATGTGAACGGCATCTCCTGCCCCCGATGGCCATCTTCATCAGCCTTGCCCATATGGGGTAATTCTCATTGTTTAATTTGAAGCCAATTGACAGATTGTCAAGATTGGACAAGTTCGGTTGGGTATTGGTTTTTGACAGATTTGCGATTTGGATTGCAAGTTCTGTGTTGGTTGGTTCTGGTTTGATTTCTGATTCTTCTGCCATGGTTTTGGTGATTGTAGTTGGTCTAGGCTAATTGGTTTGAGAAAGGATGGGAGACGATGATGTTTGGCTGAGTCTCATAGATCGAAACTCTGCTCTTGATACCATGTTTTAAGTGTAGGGTTTAGGATCGTATTGAATTGAATGAATAGAACTGATTACATTGTTAAGATAAATAGCATAAGTTCCCTACAATTAAGGGAAGACAAATCCCCTATATAAGGCAACTACATCAATTCCGAGATTTGGTCTAATCTTCTAACAGTAACGTTGGGAACAACAAGAAACTCACTTTAATTGAAGCTTTCTTGTGATGTCGTTATCACCTAACGAACACCCTTCAAGCGGAAAGTCCCTCGAACGGTCCTTCGATTTAGACTCCAAAGTAGAAGGCCTCCAAAGCGTATCCACACCAGTCCTAGAACACGATCAAGCAAGTGAGAATACTAGTTCTATAGCTTTTGTTAATGGCTAGGATAATTTTTGCTTTGAAAACTTTTCTTTTAATTTTTCTCAAAAACTTAACACTTCGTGAGTGTTGGTCTAAAGAATAAGAGAAGCACCACCCCTAGTATAAATACTAGGTTGGTTCGTCCCATCTAGGGTTTCCAAGACCCAATGGAAGTTGTTTTCTTGCTCACTAATTAACTAATTAATTATTTAATTTAATTGGAGATAAGTTCCCAACTTGTTCTCCAAGTCTTGCAAGAATATTCTTCTCTCTCCTATAATAGGAAATTAGACTTTTCAACTTTTTTAAAGTTAAAAGTCAATATTCAATAGATAAATTAATTCCCAATTAATTATTTATTGGGTTAAGTTAATTTGAGAATACTATTAACAATTAATTCAATAATTAATTAAAAGACTAAAATTAATTAATTACAATTTAATTAATTAATTCTAGAAAAGAATTCACGTGTGAAATAAACCACACGATGAAGCCACGCAACAGCCACGTGTACGTGACACGTGGCAGCCACGCAGGCTTGCGTGACACGTGGCAGTCACGTGTCATTGACACGTGGCAATGCCCACGTGTTTTGCTTCGTCTCGATCAACTATTTTGATCCTTCGTTAATCATATTGACATCCTACCATAACCCTCGTGTCCTGGCATTTGTGTGTGACCCTTTAGGTTCATTATTCGATTAGCAGTGACAACAATTAATTAATTCCCTAATTAATTAATCACTTCACAGATCATACAACCGTAATCTAACAATGGGTGTGTGACCCCTAGCCGAATAACAAAATGAATCGAAGAACCTTTCAATCAATAACATACAGTGATATACGATCCTCCTACAACTCCATCTCTCAATCAAGAACTAAGGCTTTGAAATATTCTTGATCTTTAAAGTTAAGTTCGTTTCATATCCATTTAGACCTCAATCCAAGAAAACCCCATTTTCTTGATGTCTTGATCTTTTATCCACCTTGGCCAAGGGTTTAATGTTTAATGGACTACGAACAACTCAATCAGTAAGAGATCATTCTTGTTTTTAACAAGTGTAGGTCCTTTATCGATTCTACTAATTCCACATATGCCACTTGTGTAATCCCAACATAGGCCGTGGTTCAGGTGTCTATATGGCGACACCCTTTTGAGCCTATATCAAAGATTACAGAGTTAGCTCATATGAGACATTACAGACTCTCAAGTCTTAGGATTAATGAATCACGCCATTGACCTGTGAGATATTTCTTAATCTGGAAGTTTCTGGAAACTTCCTTTCCCATTTAGGAATGTTCTCACGCGGGACATCTCAGTGATGAAGTTCTTATAACAATCACCCTTATGTATTATGAACGCATCAAAGTATGCACTTATCACTCCATGAAACTGAGTGATCCTTCAAAAGAACATAATCACATAAGCAAGTCTCAGCAGAGTCAAGGTCGACACTCCCACTGTCTGTCGGACTCATCGACTTGGAGAAGTTTCTAATCCTCGCCTATGGAGTTAAGAACTTGTTTCATGTGTCGTTCCCATAACGATAAAGTTCTTAACAGCCTCATCGGATTAGGGGAGTTCAATACATGCAAAACACAGTCAACCTAAACAGACATAAATAAGCACATAAAGAAGTGATTGCCTATGAATAAAATAATCTCGTTTATTATTCAAAGACTGTTTGTGATTTGACTAGGAAATAGTAAAGCAAGCATCTGCTTTAAGGGCACTATTCCTAACAACGTAGCCGTCCGGAATACCGCCGTAATACCTATGTGGCCGTTGGAATGTCCCCTGAAAATTAGGAATCAGATTGGATTTAGCCAAATTTACAAAATTTTGAGAGTAAGTGCCCCTAAAATCAAAAATGTCAAATAAAATCCAAAAATGCAAAAAGGGATGTGTTATTGTTTCAAATTTACAGTTTTTCCTAAAGTAAAATAAGATGTTGGGAGATATGATGCACGAATATGGATACGACGATAATGACATGAGACAGATATAATGATATGATATTTTTTTTTCCCGAAATTTTCCACAAGAAATATCCGATATAGTGCCTGGGTACAGAGGGCTACCATAAATTTTGAAAAAATATGTTTACCATCTATATATTTTAGAAAATTTTGATATTATAGTTTTTCGTCCCTCCTCATCGTAAATCCTAGTTTCGTCACGGTGTCTAACACAACATGACACAATTTAACAGTATGAAGACATGTTTTCGTTAATATTGCCGAGCTTAAATTTATATACTTAATATTTTCTCATTGATTAATTAACAAATTATATGACTAAGTTCCACCATCAAATTAATTTATAAAAACTATGACTTTGAGAAATATTCATTTATAGTTTCTCTTAATGTATTCTCAATAATATAACGTTTTCCTTGGTGACACGATATACCAGGACCAATTTCCAAACAACGTGACTATTAAATGTAGAAAGAGAACATCAATAAACAAAAAAAACTTGTACGTATAATTTGCAATTAAAGGCAATTAAATGGAAGATATATAGTCTATGCAAATAATAAATAAGATTAAATGTTCGACGTTATTTTCATACGTTTATTTATTGGGTTTGTCCAATTTTATTCTTTTTTTCCCTTAAACACAGGCACCCAAGTGGATTTATCCACTTGTACAAACTAATAAAAATAATGTGCATTGTGCATTAAATATATAATTTATTTTAAATTTTTAATAATTAAATTATTTAAATAAAATTATTTAAAATTTAAATGTTTAATTTTAATCAAATAAGGTAATGAGATCTCAATTAAAATTTAATTTTTAATAGATACTCTTATATATTCAAATATAAAAAATTTACAATTTTAAATTAATATCCACCTATGATATAAAAACACTTCTCAAAATATTTTTTTATCGTGTTGTATCATGTTCGTGCTAGCATTGTGTCAGATGTCTCTCACTTATTAAATTCAAATACTAATATGAGTCGTATCATATTTGTATATCCGTGCATCATAATCACTCACTCATATACAAAAAGTCATAAAATAAATTATAAAATTAACATGAAAGATTAAATTAAAATTTATATTTTATTTTTATTTGAATATGTATACTTAATTTGGTTGGTAAAATGGCTCATATTTTCTTTAGATTAAATGATGAGTCTTATTTCTAATTTATAAGTTATCCTAATTTACATAAATACATATTTTTAAGCAATTTAATATTTAAAATAAATATATAGTGTTAACGACATTTGAATTAAGTCTAAAATATGAAAATTATAGTGTGTATATATCAAGTAGTTAAAATTATAAATTTGTTCTCGCTAAATTAAAAAACAATAGATTCACTTAAATCAACTCGAATCCAACAAAAATAATTCAATATTGGAAAATTTTATTAATTATGTATTGATGGGGCCCCACCCCCTAAAATACACATGGCCAACTTACAGACAAAGGAAGCGAACTGATTTATGGAGTTCGCTGGTATGGAGCTCCCAAATAGTCATAGATAACTCGGTCGTAGCTATATGGATTCCCTTGATTCCGAACTTCAACAGTTGCTAAGGAATGAGAATGGTAAAGGAGAATCCAACGGAGGAAAGGACTTATGGAGCGGCGAATCTTACCCTAAATGGGCTCTCTTAGTATAAAAGAAGGTCATATGTGATGAGACACAAAACCGCTCTCGAATCGGAGCTGGCCACGTGTCAACGCTTGACGATTGCGTTACTGGACGCTCGCATTGATGGGCTCGCGGGCCTACCCAGCCCACTCACTTGCTCATCAGTACAGGCCCTTGAGCCTCGGCCAACCGTTCAAATGAAGGATTCAAGCTGATGGGCCCGACGCTCAAGTCCCGACCCTCAGGGTCAGCCTTCTCAAAGAATCACCCGCACGAGGGCCTCATTCTTGATGCTCGGGATTTTGGCGCTCAAGGGTCATCTGCCGTGGAGGGCCTATCCGTACACTCTTCGAGCGTCACCAGCGCTCGTGCCTGATCCTACCCCACTGCGATGGATCCAAACCTTAGCAAGGAGGACCTTGGGTCTCCCTCTCCCACGACCCTCGCCAACAACCTCTGACACAAAGGTAGTGCGCACCTTGCACCTGACACACCGCCTCCTTTTCAGAAACGTCATTCTCACACCCTCACGGACTGCCACGTGTTAGGGCAACACAGGTTTGGGACCACAAGGTCAATTTACCCATGTACCCTCACCCCTAACATATAAATAGGGGAGAACACATGCTCTCTCCCCCAAGTCATCTTCTGAAGACAATACACTACTGAACTGGCATTTTTCCTCTGCATCTTCTTCTTCTCCAAAGCTTCATACATTTCACCATTTTTCCTGCATCCTTGCCGCACGATTTCCTGGTGTTATCCTAGCTGGAAGAACCCACGCTCATTGGAAACACAGTTCCTAAGGCTCCACGCCTGTGATGGTCTTCCCCTCAACAAACAAATTCTAAAGCGATTGGTGTTTAAATCCTTTACAAGTTTCTGCACCATCATTTTTGGCGCCGTCTGTGGGAAACCATCATCCTCTTCATCTTCATCAGATTCTTCCTCTTGAGCTAGTTGCAAAATAACACCAACATCCTTCATCATGGTAACTGTTACAAGATCCGGAGCCTTGGGGAACAAAGGTGGGCCTCCTCCCGTCGATGAGGAAAATGCCGAGAACCACCCCACCCCCGCCGGAGGCACGCCTCCGCCTATCGCTGGAAACACTGATGCCGCTGCTGCCGCTCTTCCCCCAATAGGAAATGAGGCAGGTGGATTTGGCTCCAATCCTCCTCCCCCAACCTTCGCTCAAAACGTTCCAGCCCACCATCCTGGCGTGTACCCTATGGCCATGCCACCTCCAGGATACGCTCTTATGCAGCCCGGAGTGATGCCTGGAATGATGCCTGGAATGATGTCCATGGTCCAGCCGTATCAAGTGGGGACATTAAACCTCCCATTGTCACTGCCCAGGGAGATACAGGGGGTGGAAATGCCCCAGATTAGCACTCAGCAACTTCAAGCGCTGTACGCGCAATGCGAAGGTCAAGCGGTGCAGAACGCTTGGGAGCATTTCACCGCGGCATACTTCCCCTCATTGGCGGGTGCTCAAGCGGCCCCGCCCCTTGGAGGACTCCCGGCGCACCCATTGACAATGGCGCAGAACGCATTGAGGGTCCAACAGGAGCAGTAGCCAGATGGAAATGAGAGGGTGGGAAATAATGAGGAGGTCCAATCAAGGGCCACAGAAAGGGCAAACCGCAGAAATATCGGTGACCCTCAGCTTGCCGCAGTACAGGATCAACTAAAGGGGCTACAGAATGTGGTAGAGCAGCTCTCTCGCGCAAGGTCTCAAGTCCCCCGCGATGGGGACGAGAGGTCCAGGTCCAGAGACGCTCGCCGACCACGCAGCCCAATTTCTCGCCGTCGCAGGGAAGCCAGCTATGAAGATCCCGAGGATAGGGATTACAGGATCATGACCGGCGATTCACCCCTCGTTGAGGAGGTGTTGATGACTCGCGCAGGGAAGGGCAAGATCCCCTCGTCTGTCAACCGATATGATGGAACCACCGATCCAGCCGAGCATCTGGATCACTTTGTACATTTGATGCATCTATATGATCATCCTAACAACTATTGGGCCAAGGTTTTCGTCACTTCCCTCACTGGAATGGCTCAAGACTGGTACAAAAAACTCCCCCCACGCTCAATTCGAGGGTATTACGACTTGACCGATGCCTTTGTAAGCCATTTCAATTCCTTAAAAGCACCGGCCCCAGCCGCGACCGCTCTTTACAGCTTGGTCCAAGGGCCGAACGAGCCTCTCCGGTCTTTCATGGAAAGGTTCAACAAGGAGATCCTGTTGGTAGAGAAGCCCTCTATGGACTTCTTGAGGCACGTTCTATTCGGAGCCATCAACATGAAACATTATATCAGCAAGGAATTTGTGGAAGAGGTGGCCAAGAAAAACCCACGCTCGCTGATGGAGATAAGGGACATAGTTGACTCGTTTTTCACCCTCGAGGATATGTATCTTGCGAAGGATCAGAAGATGGAAAACGCCCCTTGATCTAGCAAAGCCCCCGAGGACAGAGGAGATTCAACCAGGGGTCGCCGCCGCAGCCCTATTCCCACTCGTCAGAATTCTCCACCCCCGCGTAAGTTTGAGCGCATCCCTCTTAACCGCCCAATCGCCGAAGTTTATTCCATAGCGGATAAAAAACTGTTTAAGAGACCGCCAAAATTGTGAGAAACAGAGGCCCAAAAGCTCTCGGGAAAGTACTGCGCATTCCACAAGCAGAAAGGGCATGACACCAACGAATGTCGACAGCTTGAGGGTGAGATGGGGGGCACCTCAAGGAATTCGTGAGGGTGTTGGAGAGGTATGATGAGCACTGCGCTGAGCGAGAGCGTGCCAGAGGAAGAAGCCGCTCACGCTCGCGGAGTCCACGCCACCATCACACAGAGCCAAGTGACCGTGGCAAAGGGAAAGCCACAGACGTGGAGAACCAGCCCTTCGCGGTCATCCACATGATTGCTGGAGGACCCTCGGGGGGCGATTCTAACGCTTCCCGACATTGATACGTTCGGAGTTAGGATCAAAGATCTTCTCAGCCCAGACCAGTGCTTTCCATCGATAGCTCATCACGCTCGGAAAAGGATGAGAGCATAAGTTTCACAGAGAAAGATTTAGGGCATATTGTAACACCCCATGGGGTCGGTGAAACCTCCGACTGCCCCATGGTGGTTAGCTTAGACGTACATAACCACATTGTAAAGAGGCTCTTAATTGATAGTGGAAGCTCCGTGAATGTTTTGCCTTACTCCACGTTTCAGAAAATGAACATCACAAACATCCCGGTCGAACCCCTCAGGACAGCCCTCGTCGGCTTTGGGGGTTCCGAGATCATCCCTCGCGGATAAATTCGCTTGGCCACCTCTTTCGGTCACGCCCCACAGCGAAAAACTTTAAATGCTCTCTATGTGGTGGTCGAAGTAGACCTGCCATACAACATCATCATTGGGCGCCCAGCCCTCGTCGACTTCAAAGCTGTAATTTCCACCTATCACCAGAAAGTCAAGTTTCCCACCCCCGAGGGTACCGGAGAGGTACTGTGTAATGTTAAGGAGGCTTGGGAGTGCTACATACTTTCCCTTCGAAGCCACAAGCCCAAGCAACCTACCCAAGCAGGCTCCACCAAAAAGTCTATTGACTTCCCCAAGTTAGATGAAGATGGCCCCGAGCGCAAGAGGGCCAAGCTCTACAGGAAGAAGAATAAAAGGAAGGCCGCAGGCAAACCTGTAGATGCGGGGAATTCGCCCCTCAGAGTGGCTGGGGACTCCTCCTCGCAAGACGAGGATCATATACCCTCAGGAGATACCAGCGAGAAAATTACAGGCAAGAAACGAGCGCTCGAACAACCAAGGCCTGAAGTACGGGTAGAACTTACGGAGAGCTTTCTGACCATCGAGTTGCAGCCTGGGAATCCTGATAAGACTACGCAAATAGGTTCCGGCCTCGACGGTCCCTCTCAGATTATGATGATTGAATTCTTGCAAGAAAATATTGATGTCTTTGCTTGGAAAGCATCCGACCTCACTGGCATAGATCCGAGCGTTATAGTCCACAGGCTGAACGTGGATCCGGCCTTCAAACCTATAAAACAAAAGAAGAGAGACGTTCATGGGTTCCGGAAGCAGGTCATAGAGGAAGAAGTCAATAAACTGCTTGACGCTCAGTACATAGAAGAAATTCTATATCCCGAATGGCTTTGCAATGTGGTGCTCATTCCGAAGAACGCCAATAAATGGCGTATGTGCAATGACTTCACGGACCTCAACAAGGCATGTCCTAAGGATCCGTACCCACTACCTAGAATTGATCAGTTGGTGGATTCGACCGCTGGGTGTGGACTTATGAGCATGATGGACGCTTTCCAAGGATATTATCAGATATTTATGGCTCTTGAGGATCGTCTTAAAACTGCGTTCGTAGTCCATATGGGTGTTTATTGCTTCAAGGTTATGCCCTTCGGGCTCAAAAATGCAGGAGCGACATACCAACGCCTTGTTAACAGAATGTTCGAGTGTGAAATTGGAAAATCCATGGAAGTGTATGTGGACGACATGATCGTAAAAAACGAACCCCAGTATTCTCATCTGGAAGACCTCAAACGAGCGTTCAACATCTTGCGTCGTTACGGTATGAAACTGAATCCTTCCAAATGTATATTTGGCGTGCGGGGTGGCAAATTCTTGGGATATATGGTCAGCCAACGGGGCATAGAGGCAAACCCAGAGAAGATTAAAGCAATCCTGGACATACCCTCCTCTCGCAATCTGAGAGAGGTCCAGGTGCTTGTGGGTAAGATCATTTCATTAAACAGGTTCATCTCCCGCTCAGCGGACAGGAATCTGCCCTTCTTTAAAATTTTGCGTAACTCTCGAAATTTTACCTGGAGTGAGGACTGTGAGAAAGCCTTGCAGGACATGAAGCAATACCTTTCGAGCGCGCCTTTGTTGACCAAACCTAATCCGGGGGAGAACCTGTTTGTTTATCTGTCAGTTTCCTCAGAAGCGACGAGCGCTGTTCTCGTAGCGATTCGCGAGCGTAAGCATATGCCGGTGTTCTATTTAAGCAAGACTCTACAGGGAGCGGAGAAAAGATACATGGAAATAGAGAAGTTTGCTTTTGTGCTCGTTAATGCCTCTCGGAGGCTAAGGCCTTATTTTCAAGCACATTCCATCGTGGTGCTTACAGATCAGCCCCTCAAACAGGTGCTTACAAAGCCGGACGTCTCAGGGAGATTAATTAAATGATCAATTGAACTTAGTCAATTCGACATCACCTTCGAGCCTCGCACGGCGATACAGGCTCAGGCTGTGGCCGACCTATTGGTGGAGCGTTTCAACTTAGATACCGTGCCCTCAACAGAAGATGGTTTATGGCTTCTGCACACAGATGGCTCCTCGACCTCACAAGGGGGAGGAGCCGGGGTGACCCTCAGGGACCCTCTCGGAGCTGAAGTTGACTATGCAATCAAGTTGGCGTTCCAAGTCACCAACAACGAAGCTGAGTATGAGGCCCCCATCCAGGGGCTCAGGATTGCACTCCAAAATGGCGCCACTCGGGTCACTGCATATGTTGATTCGCAGTTGATCGCGAGTCAAATTGACTGTTCTTATGAGGCCCGAGAAGCCACCATGGTGCAGTATCTGGCGAGCGCTAAGGAGGTGATAGCCAAGTTCAGGGAATTCCACCTTTTACAGGTCCCAATGGCAGAAAACGAACGTGCTGACGCTCTCTCAAAGTTCGCATCCGCCCTGGGTGGGTTTTGCGAGCGCGCTGTTACATTTCTTAGAACGGAGGAGCCGCTGATAAGTAGGGGCAAACCTTCGAAGGAGGTGAATACGATTGACCCCTCCGAGCCTTGTTGGCTCGATGAAATTATCAGATTCCTCCAGGATGGAACCGGCCCAAGCAACAAAGTTGAGGCTCGGAAAATCAGAAACAAGGCCCCACGCTTTTCATTGGACGCCGAGGGTCGATTATTCAAGCGGTCCTTCCAGGGCCCACCGTTGAGATGCTTGAGACCCTCGTAGGCCAAGGAAGTTTTAGAACATGTGCACAGTGGAAGTTGTGGGAACTACTCAGGCGGTCGTATACTGGCCAAGAAGGTATTGAGGAGTGGGTTCTATTGGCCATCGGTGTTATAGGACGCCCTCGCCTACTCTAAGAAATGTCCCAAATGTCAGTTTCACTCCAACACCCCTCAACTGCCAGCTACCCAGATGATACCTATTGACGTTTCTTGGCCTTTTGACCAGTGGGGAATTGACATAGTCGGGCCCCTGCCCATGGCGGTCAGGCAGAAGAAATTCGTGATCCTCGCAGTGGATTATTTCACCAAATGGGCAGAGGCTGAGGTGGTCGCGAAGATAACGTTTAAAGTTGTAAGGGACTTCATTTGGAAGAACATCATTTGCAGGTACGGCATCCCGAGGGTAATCATCTCGGATAATGGATCCCAATTCATTACCGCTGACACGCGGGATTGGTGCTACGAACTTGGGATTGAACAACGTTTCACTTCTGTGGGCCACCCTCAGGCGAACGGTCAAGCGGAGGTAACCAATAGAACCATACTCCAGCATCTGAAGACGATGCTCAAAAGCAAGAAGGGCGAATGGGCTGAAGAACTTCAAGGAGCCCTGTGGGCGTACCGTACTACCCCGCGAGCGGCGACAGGAGAAACCCCCTATTCCCTCGTTTATGGCTCCGAGGCTATGATACCTGCGGAGATTTCGCAAGAATCTGCCCGCGTTGCCTTTTTCGAGCATGCTACCAATGAAGCCAACCGAGCGTTCGAATTGGATTTGCTAGACGAAAGGAGGGATGCTGCTTGGGCTCGAATCCATAAGTACAAAACGACCGTAGCCCACCAGTACAACAAACGAGTCAGAGAAAGAACTTTCCAACTGGGGGACATGGTCCTCAAAAAATTTGAGGTTTCTAAACACGTGGGTAAGTTGGATCCTAATTGGGAAGGCCCCTTCAAAGTTGTCCAAGTACGAGCAAACAACACCTACTTGCTAGAGACTTTGCAAGGCGAGCGTCTCCCGAGACCGTGGAACGCGTGCAACCTCAGAAGGTTCTATGTGTAAACGTACGTCAACCTTTGTAATTGCCCGTTTGTGGCATGGGGTACTTTCTTTTGACAGAAAGCATGTTGTAATCATTTTGAAAAGTGCAAGTATAACAGTAAGTATTTAATTCTTTTGTTATGTTATTTATTTGCTTCCCTTTTGGTTAATGACTCGGGCAACCGAAGGCCTAGTCCGTGTCGAACATCCTCCACGTCGAACGGCTAAAGTAATACCCCCAATTGTTTCAAAGCAACGCTATCCGTGTGTTGAGGACTCTCCACACTAAACAGTTTGACAGTTCATAAGTGTATAAATCCTAAGAGTGAGCGTGTCAAAAGGTGGGATGCTAAATGCTTAATTTACACCAACTGGGTGCCTACCACGCCAGTTCGCGCTTGTAAACCCCCAAGGACCCACAGCTTGTCAGGTAAGAGCACGCTCGTAAAATAAGTGGACCCCAGACCTATCCTTTCGAGGGTCCCTCAAAACGGCGCAAACCCTACGATTACGCTCGCTTGGATCCCATACACAGCAAATCCTACTGTTGGTTTCTAGAGATTTCCTAAGTTCAAATTCGAGCCTCACCTTGAATATGGCCAGGGAACCCCCGTAGAGAATACCCTCGCGCCCATACTTGCATCTCTCAAGTCACTAGACGCAACCCAATTCTAAACTGATGGCGTATTCTGATAAACGCCAGGGAACCTTCGAAGAAAACACCCTCGTGCGCACACACATTCATCGCAAACACTCAAACAAGAAAGATAAATGCACAAACGTCGAGTGCGATAAAACCACCGCGATCAATATGTAAAAAAAAAAAAAACAGAAGAGAGTACACAAACATCCAGGCAGTAAGAGAAAAGGTCCAAGTATACGAGGAAAAGCATAAAGAAATCCAAATACGCTGAAGAAATCTTAAGGAATAAGTACAGACGCCTATCGCAGAAATTAAAAGTGTTCATAAACATAAATGGAAACTAGGATGGCTAAACAGTAAAGTAGCAGAGGGATAATCTTCAAGGAGCTTGACTCTCGGGCTCAGGAGGGGCAGTTGAAAGAGGGACTGGGGCCAGCACATGGGCATCAGAAGTTTGCGTATCACCAGCATCCTCGCCATCTTGAGCTTCAATGGTAACGCCATCATCCTCTATTTGTAGGGGCTCGGGATTTAGGGGATTGGCCGCCATGAACTCACCTTGGAGCATCGCCACCAGCTCCTGATACTCGGGCTCAACCAATTCCTCCGAGGGATCCACGTCACGAACTACGGGCTCACAGTTCTCATCTAAATCCATGCGGAGGCGGTCGTCGGAGCGAGCACTTTTCGGGGCTAACCCTAGTTTGACCATCTGCCCAATTGCTTTGAAAAAGAAGCGCCTGGCGTTGTCAAAGCAATGGAGGTTGGCGGCAAAACCGAAGGCCTTGGAGTGCACGAACTTCATCACTGAGTCCCATGCCACCTTCGACTCAAGGCTGGCTACCTTTTCTTGCAAGTCAGCGAGGGAATTCTTGATTATATCATTCTGGCGAGTACTCTCGGCCAACTGCTGTCCCAATTCCCCATTCTGGACCCTCATCTGGTCACGCTCCTCTTTCAGCTTATCGTGACGATGGTTGAGAGTCAGAAAGGCGTCGTCTGATTTCCTCAAGGCTTCTTTCAACCTATCCCTCTCGAGGTTGGCATCCGTCAGTTGAACGCAGACTGCATCGTAATCCTCCTGCAACTGACCGGGGTCGGAGACGCGCAACAGCTTCTTATATTTGGCCTTGTGTTAGGAGTAGGCTGCGCTCGAGCCTGCAAGTTCTTCAGCCTCGGGATTACCTCCTGGAAGGCCAAAATCGAGGGTCACTATCAAAAGTGGAGACAGAGTAGACTGAGGTTTCGCAAAGGACATGGAAGACTTACCGTCATGAGGGCATGACAAGCATCGTCCGCAACACGAGCGGCGTCATGCTCGTTCAACTTGTCATGGTCACCGGAGAACTGGAGTTTCCCAACGATATCAGAAACTAAGTTCACGGAATACGCGCTCTTCTTCAGCAGTACCGGACCCTCGGTCCGTTGGCGTTTGTAACGAGCGTCCCCCCGACAGCCAACCTACCAAAAATCTTCTTCCTCCGACGAGGAGGTATTGCCGCCTTCGCCCCGGTGGCCCACGACCACCTCCATGCCTTTGCCCGAAATGGGAAGTGAGTCGGGCAGCCTTTTTCTCTTCCCTTGGCGGTCGGCCCTCAGGATTTCGTGTATTTGGATCGCTGTCCCCGAGCGGTTACGGGAGGTGCTTGAGCTCTGGGCAATGGGCCCTTCTGGGGCGACCGGAGGGGGAGTAGGATCCCGAACGCCGTCGATGGTCAGGTCTTCGATGGGACCGACGATCGGAACTTTATTTCCCGCACCCCTTCCGCCATGTCCTCGCCCTGCCCTTCGTCGGGCTCCTCTTCCCCTCGGAGCATTGTGGAATTGTGCATGTTGCTGCGGTTGTTGAGGGTTAGCACCTCCCCTCTGTGCGCGCATTATCTCAGCGAGACGTTCGACATCCATTCCTGTTGTTAGTATTTGGATATCTGCAAAACAAAGGGTGCGAGCGTCAGAAATTGAATGTTTGGACAACAACTACAAAGCGTAATAAGTGTAGATAAGTCAGTGAAACTATTCTAGAGGTTAGAGCAGTTAGTTCCTAGAATCAAACCGTCGAGAGCCATGATTTCGGCCGGAGGATCTATTATCATGCCTGGGGGGCAGGATAGGACATAACGGAATAGCACTCCCTCGTCCTTCATCAAGACCTCAGCCTTGATCCACTTCTTCGTGCTCCTCATCTCGAGGGATAACCCCTTTGTCCATTCCTCAAAAGCCTTATTCCTTATCCTCTCCCTAATCAATGGCCCCTTGCCATGTGTCAACCACTGTCGGTGAACCCCAAAAATTCCCCCTGGAGCCCCCACGAAAAAGTATTTCTCTTTCCAATGCTCGCCATAGGAGGTGGAGGGAGAATCTATCATCTTAAAGCCCTATTTGGCCTGAGTGAAATAGAACCCATCTGTAGGGGACGAGCGTGTTGAGCGGGCCACTTGTATTAAACTGTCAAAATTGGCAATCGAGGGTTCATGGCCCAGAGCTCTCATCATAATTACGAAAGTGTTGATTAGGGCAATGCCGTTCGGCAAAATTTGTGAAGGGCAAAGCGCCAGGTGGTGGCAGATGGTGGCAACGGCGGGCGAGATGGGAAACCTCAGGCCCCCAGCCAGAACCGCGTCCCAGTAGACCGTCAACATCCCAAGCGGCGGTCGGTTGGCCCTCTCTCCTTTCTCGGGAAGTCGCATAGGATACACTGCTTCATCCCAATACACTTTCGCCCTCAACTCCTCCAAATCGGCGAGCGTCAAAATACTCTCAATTTCATCAGGGGATCTGTCGGTTTGGTGAGGGTTATCTTGCCTTACTCGCGTTGCCGGCTCCTTTCCCCTTCTTTGACGCCTTCTGGAAGGTTCAGCCTCAAATTGACGCCCGGATGGCCCTGCACCACCCTCAGGGGCCTCCATTGCCACTGTAATCCTATGATCTTGAGGTCTTACGGCACTACTCAACACTAGGAATACTCTCTCTCCTTGCCTCTGCATTTCCATCACATTGTTCATCTCTTCAAAAAGGTCATTTACCCCTCCAGGAGCACGCTTGTTCATCCCCTGAACGGCGGCGTCGACCTCTTCATCCCTGGCATCAACCAGAGCCTGGGCCACTGGAATCGCAGTGGGAATCCCCTCACCTGGGGACGCCCTAGCCATGGGAACAGCTGTAGGTACATTACCATGAGGTGAGGAGCTCCCCACTGACATCTCATCTATTTCCCTAACATAAGCATCTGCATTATGGTCTGCCATGTCTGGGTTCTGGTTATTGGAGATGAAGCTTTTCGCAAAAGACTCAGTGGGGAAGAAAGATTCTGGGATGGATTCAACGGTAGAAAGGATTCCACACTTAGAGAGATCACTCGCGCACAACCTAAATCTAAAGTTAGTAAGGAAAATAAGGGTTTACGGATTTTTACCTAGAGTTTGGAGAACAGAAACTCGCTGGAATCGGTAAGAGTTGCAGAAATTTGTTGTTGCGTATTTGCTTGAAGAAGACGGAATGCGTGAAAGGGATAAAAGAGTCTTCCGGATCCCTTTTTATAGGAGAGTGATTTACATCAATTAAGGGTGGGGATTTGAAAACGCAATCATTTCCCGCCTTGGGAGACTCCCACTTTTGGGAACCGCTTCACGTCTCCCGGAGTCACGCACCCACGTTCCCACTCAGCATTAAATGCGGATAGGACATCATTTAATGCTATGTCAGAACGTGTCCGTTACGGAAGCCTAGAGGTCACTTCTCTTGAAAGAGGATTGACCCTCGGATGTTCAAAAAATTCAAAGCTTGCTTCTCCGAAAATTCTACAGTATGCTCAAAGCGATACTACAGAATTTGGGGGGCAAAATGATGAGACACAAAACCGCTCTCGAATCGGAGCTGGCCACGTGTCAACGCTTGACGATTGCGTTACTGGACGCTCGCATTGATGGGCTCGCGGGCCTACCCAGCCCACTCACTTGCTCATCAATACAGGCCCCTGAGCCTTGGCCAACCGTTCAAATGAAGGATTCAAGCTGATGGGCCCGATGCTCAAGTCCCGACCCTCAGGGTCAGCCTTCTCAAAGAAACACCCGCACGAGGGCCTCATTTTTTATGCTCGGGATTTTGGCGCTCAAGGGTCATCTGCCGTGGGGGGCCCATCCGTACACTCTTCGAGCGTCACCAGCGCTCGTGCCTAATCCTACCCCACTGCGATGGATCCAAACCTTAGCAAGGAGGACCTTGGGTCTCCCTCTCCCACGACCCTCGCCAACAACCTCTGACACAAAGGTAGTGCGCACCTTGCACCTGACACACCGCCTCCTTTTCAGAAACGTCATTCTCACACCCTCACGGACTGCCACGTGTTAGGGCAACACAGGTTTGGGACCACACGGTCAATTTACCCATGTACCCTCACCCCTAACATATAAATAGGGGAGAACACATGCTCTCTCCCCCAAGTCATCTTCTGAAGACAATACACTACTGAACTGGCATTTTTCCTCTGCATCTTCATCTTCTCCAAAGCTTCATACATTTCACCATTTTTCCTGCATCCTTGCCGCACGATTTCCTGGTGTTATCCTAGCTGGAAGAACCCACGCTCATTGGAAACACAGTTCCTGAGGCTCCACGCCTGTGATGGTCTTCCCCTCAACAAACAAATTCTAAAGCGATTGGTGTTTAAATCCTTTACAAGTTTCTGCACCATCAATATGGTAACACATTAAACAAGGAATACATGAGAGAAAATAGAGTAGAGTATATTCGTTGAGAACTCGTTATTTATATATATACAAGGAAATTTTTTTATATTTATATAAAATCTTTAAAATACATTAAAAAAATGAAGGTTTGAAATAATAGTTATTAACAAACTTATATTTATTTGTGGACAAACTCCAACCTCGTGCGGTTAACTGGTTACTTGGTTATTGATGATACATTGCTTGTACATGTTGTTCGTCATCAGTCGGGGAAAGATACTTTGAACTCTCAGGATGCTATCAATATGGTTGCGATCACTTGTTGCGAGATAACAGTTATGCCGACCATAATCACTTTTTCATGGCAATTCGGGCGCCTTTTTAGGCCAATGAGTTATCTATGTAGTGTGATGTGTATCAGGGGTGTCGATTTGAAGTTTGCCCTTCTTTTGGTTTTCATGGGTAATAGTCTTTTTTGTGGGGCATTTAACATATGAGGTGGTATCTTCATCTAACGTCCCTACGACTTTGATTGGTTTCCATTTAAAAAAAAAAAAAACCACTTATAGTTATTTATAAAGTAATTTAATTTGTAATTTTAAATTAATAATTTATTTCACAAAGTTAAGTAAATTAAAAAATTAAAAAAATTAATAATAGTCTCACCAAAAATTAACTGTATTATCTGATTATTTTAATCATCACTAATTAGTTCTTACTTTATATATCATAACATTAATACTAAAATAAAAGTAATTCATATTAGTAAAACGTATGACAAAAAAATTAGTCATTCTTATTAATTCATTAATTATAACATAAAATTAAATAATATGCAGTAGTTATTGTCTAATTTCTCTAATTTCATTATATGATTTCTTTTTTTTTTCTTTTTTTTTTTTACTATCATTTCTTTCTTTCTGTCTCTCTCTTCTTTCTCTTAAGTGCCAGTATGGTAGCACTCCATCCAATCTCTTTTGTTTTCAATCATCTCGATCAATTTTAACTTTTACCTATTGTTTAATCACTCAGTACTTAACATCAATGTCACCACATATCACTATATTTGATTTTGTTCATAATCTAATAACGAATTATTTTTCTAAACATAATTATTTATATGCATAGAATGACGGTGATGGGCCCAATTTACGCTCGCATTGGATTCATACACGTGGCAGGAACCGAAGGGATTTCTCAGATGATCCGGGGGACCACGTGGGCTTTTGACGCTCATGTATGTGAGCCCATGGACAGGTCCGGCCCGAGCTACACGCCGCCTTGGTCCTTAAAGCCCATCTACCATCCTCTCCCTCCTCCTCGAGCGTGAGGTTGTTACTCATCTCACTCGGGGCTCTTATGAAAGCCTAACTGGGACGATCACCACCCTCGTGAAGGCCTCCCTCTTTCACGCAGCTTAGTTCCTCCTCGGGGGCCTCACCCGGTCAGGCACCCTTTCCCTTCCCGAACGTACCCAGCTCTCGATCCGAGTTACAAAGGAGAATCCCTTATCTGAGCCCCCTGGCGCTCGAATTATCCCTCAAAGAGCCTATTGGCGCTCGTGCCACCCGTGACGCCCATGCCGTCATTGTAACAGGGTGCACGCAAGCCCTGGGGCCAACTCTCCCCTCATCACAAGGCTCCTGTCAGGGACCCATACCGGAGTGAGGAGCAAGTAACGCTTAGCGCCTCACAGCTCGTTAACAACCTTGTAACCACCTCCGACACACTCTGGTAGTGCGCACACATTCATCTGACACACTGTTGCCACCTACCCGCAGGTATCTTTCAGAGATGTCATTTTCGCACCATCACACACTGCCACATGTCTAGGGCAACACTAAGTTGGGACCACTTCGATACATTTACCAAACCATCCTCACCCTCAACCTATAAATATGGGAATTCTTGCTTACATTCCTAAGGTCATCTTCCTCACAGAGAGCACACACAAAAAACTAGGCATTTCCTCTGCATCTTCGTCTTCCTCAAGCTCCTTGTATTTCACCATTATCACCGCATCATCATTGTATTGTCCTGGTGTTATCCTAGCTGGAAGAACCCACGCTTTCCTGGAAACCCAGTTCCTAAGGCTCACTACGTGTGATGGTCTTCCCTTCCTCACATAAATTCTAAAGTGATTGGTTATTTTAGGATATCCAAATCCTGCACCATCATTTTTTGGCACCGTCTGTGGGAAACCATCATCATCTTCTTTAAATCTCCATCTATTTCTTCCTCCTTGAGCTAGTTGAGACATAACACCATTAGCTTCGATCATGGTCACTGCCACGAGATCTAGAATTCTAGATAACAGGGGTGCTCTTCCACCTGTCCATGAGGGAAATCTGGAGGGAAATATGCCTAACATTCCTGCCGGAGGCGAAATCCCGCATGTTGCTGAGACGAAAATGGAAACAAAGGGGCTTTGGTGGGGACTCTCCCAACATAGAGAACCAAGGCCGGAGGCACTAGCTCGGCCATCCCACCAGTAACTCTCATGCACACCCCAGCCGCGACCAACGCCGCTGTATATCCCATGATGATGTCGCCCCAAGGGTACATCTGGGTGCAACCTGGCATGATGTCGGGTATGGTGTAAGGTGTTATGCTCATGATTCCGCCATATCAAGTGGGCACGTTGCAGCTACCAATCACCATTCCCAAAGAAATACAAGGGGTGGAAATGCCGCAGGTAACACCGCAACAGTTACAGGTGCTCTACGCTCAGTACGAAGTTCTGGCCGCGCAAAATGCCTGGAAACATTTCACCTTCACCTACTTCCCCTCGAGAGTGGGCTCTCAGATAGCTCCTCCGTTTAGAGGGCTACCAGTTCATCCTTTGACCGCTGCCCAAAACGTGCTAAGGACCCAGCCTCCACCGCCACCACCAGCACAGGAAAAAGATGTTCCCCCGAGGACTGAGCAAGAACAACACCCTTTGGAGAAGGAGAACGCCCCTCAGGCAAGGGGAAATACAGAGGAGGAGGTCCAGTCCAGGGCCACCGGAAGAACAAATAGGAGGGAAAGAAACGACCCCTAAATAGCTACGGTCCAAGATCAGCTGGAGGACCTGCAGCACATTGTAGAGCAGCTCTCTCGAGCACGGTCTCAAGTTCCCCACGCTGGGGACGAGAGGCCCAAGGCCAGAGACGCTCGCAACCCACGTAACCAGATCCCTCGCCGCTGGAGGGAGGAGGATTATGAAGAGCATGACCATGAGGGCAGGAACCCTAGGCCTTTGACAGGCGGTTCGCCCCTCATTGATGAAGTTTTAATGGCCCGTGCGGGGATGGGAAAAATCCCCACATCCGTCAACCACTACGACGGAACCACCGATCCGATCGAGCACCTACATCACTTCATACATCTGATGCACCTGTACGAGCACTCTAGTCATTACTGGACAAAGGTCTTTGTCACTTCCCTCGTGGGAATGGTACAAGAATGGTATAAAAAGCTACCCCCTCGCTCCATCCGAGGGTATGGAGATTTGACAGAAGCCTTCATGAGTCACTTTAATTCTTTGAAGGCACTAGCACCCGTAGCCACAGCTCTCTACAGCTTGGTGCAGGGACCGAGCGAGACACTCAGGTCTTTTATGGGTCGGTTCAACAAAGAGATCCTGCTGGTGGAGAAGCCCTCGATGGATTTCCTGAGACACGTACTCTTCGGGGCGATCAATATGAAGAGCTATATCAGCAAGGAGTTCGTGGAGGAAGTGGAAAAGAAAAAGCCTCGCTCACTGATGGAAATTAGGGATATAGCTGACTCCTTCTCCACCCTCAAGGACATGTACATCACGAGGGAACAGAAACTCGCAAATGCCCCTCGAGCCAATAAGGGCCCTGAGGATCGAGGAGAGTCTAAGACCCACCGTCGCACCCAGTGCCGCCTTGAAGAAACTCTTCACCCCCCGCCGATTCGAGCGCATCCCCCTCAACAGACCTATTGCTGAGGTCTATTCCCTCGTGGATAAGAAATTGTTCAAGTGACCGCCGAAAATGAGAGAAACCGAGGTCCAAAAGCGCTCGGGAAGGTACTGTACCTTCCACAGCACCAACGAATGCCGCCAGCTAGAAAGTGAGATTTAGAGGCTCATCGCCGGGGGGCACCTCAAAGAGTTTGTGAGGGGGCTGGAAAGGTATGATGAGCACTGCGCCGTGCGTGTCAAAGCAAGGGGAAGAAGTCGTTCACGCTTACGGAGTCCCCGCCGACATCACGCTGAGACGAGCGACCGCGGTAAGCAGAAAGCTGCTGAAGAGGAGAACCAACCCTTTGCTGTCATCCACAAGATCGCAGGCGGACCTTCGGGAGGTGATTCCAATGCCTTTCACCGCCGCCACATCCGTAGTTACGACCAGAGATCCTCGAGACCCAAGCAGGTATACTCCCTGAAGGAATCCTCACGCTCGAAGGAGAATGAGATCGTAGGGTTCACTGAAAAAGACCTAGAACACATTCTAACGCCCCATAGGGGCAGTGAAACCTCTGACTGCCCCATGGTGGTTAGCTTAGATATTCACAATCATGTTGTAAAGAGGGTCTTAATTGATAGTGGAAGCTCTGTGAACGTTCTCCCTTACTCAACGTTTCAAAAAATGAATATTGTAAACATTCCCCTTGAACCCTTCAGAACAGCCCTCGTCGGCTTTGGGGGTTCTGAGATTATCCCTCGTAGGCAAATTCGCTTGGCCACCTCTTTCGGTCGCGCCCCACAGCGAAAAACCTTGAGCGTCCTCTATGCAGTGGTCAAAGTAGATCTCCGATACAACATTATCATCGGACGGCCAACCCTCGTGGACTTTAAAGTTTTGATCTCAACTTATCACCAGAAAGTCAAGTTCCCCACCCCCGATGGTGTTGGCGAAGTCCTTTGCAATGTCAAAGAGGCTTGGGAATGTTATATTTTATCTCTTCGCAGCCACAAGCCTAAGCCAGGAGTCCAAGTAGGATCCACCAAAAAGTCCGTTGATTTCCCAAAGTTGGATAAGGGTGGTCCTGAGCGCAAGAGGGTCAAACTTTACAAGAAAAAAAATAAGAAGAAATGGACGAGCACCACCCAGAACTCGGGGGACGGACCCCTCGGGGCTGTGGAAGGGTCGTCCTCGTATGGTGGTGAGGGCGAACCCTCTGAAGAAGCAGGGGACTGCCTCACTAGTAAAAAAAGGGCGCTCGAAAATCCGAGGCCAGAAATACGGATCGAACCCACCGAGAATTTCCTGGCCATCGAGTTGAAACCTGGGAACCCTGATAAGACCACCCAGATTGGCTCGAACCTCGATGTCCTTCTCAGATCATGATGATCGACTTCCTGCGGGAAAACATTGATGTCTTTGCTTGGAAAGCTTCTGACCTCACTGACATAGATCCGAGCATCATAGTCCACAAGTTAAACATTGATCCGACGTTCAAGTCTATCAAGCAAAAGAAGAGGGATGTGCATGGATTCAGGAAGCAAATCATTGAGGAGGAAGTCAACAAACTCCTCGAGACTCAGTATATTGAAGAAATCTTGTACTAAGAATAGCTTTGCAATGTGGTCCTCCTGCCCAAGAGCACTAACAAGTGGCGCATGTACAATGATTTCACAGATCTCAACAAAACATGTCCCAAGGATCCTTACCCTCTGCCCAGGATTGACCACCTAGTGGATTCGACGGCCGAATGTGAACTTATGAGCATGATGGACACATTTCAGGGATATTACCAAATCTTCATGGCACCCGAGGATCGCCCAAAAACGTCCTTCGTGGTCCATGTGGGAGTCTATGTTTCCTAGTCATGCCATTTGGGGTAAAAAACGCTGGAGCCACCTATCAGCGTCTAGTAAACAGAATGTTCGAGCGTGAAATTAGGAAATCCATGGAGGTATACGTAGACGACATGATAGTTAAGAGCGAGCTCCAACACTCACACTTGGATGACCTCCGGAGAGCCTTCAACATTTTGCGCCATTACGGTATGAAGCTTAACCCTTCTAAGTGTACATTTGGCGTACAAGGAGGGAGATTCTTAGGGTATGTGGTCAGTCAGAGAGGTATTGAGGCTAATCCAGAGAAGATCAAGACAATAATAGACATTCCCTCCCCTCGAAACGTTAGAGAAGTCCAAGTACTGCTGGGCAAAATCATCTCTCTCAATAGATTCATTTCACGCTTAGCTGACAGGAACTTGCCATCCTTCAAAATCCTATGCAAAGCTCAAAATTTTGCTTGGAGCGAGGAGTGTGAGAAAGCATTGCAGGATATGAAACAGTACCTCTCAAGCGCACCCTTACTCACGAAGCCGGTTCCTGGAGGGAACCTGCTCATCTACCTTTCCGTTTCCTTAGAGGCCACCAGCGTCGTCCTCGTCGCAGTTCGCGAACGTAAACATTTACCAGAATATTATTTCAGCAAAACTTTGCAAGGGGCTGAAAAGAGATAGATGGAGATAGAGAAGTTCACTTTCACCCTCGTCAACGCTTCCAGGAGGTTGAGGCCTTATTTCCAAGCTCATTCCATCACTGTGCTTACAGACCAACCGCTCAAGCAAGTCCTCTCGAAACCGGACGTCTCAGGAAGGTTAATAAAGTGGTCAATAGAACTCAGTCAATTTGACATCAACTTCGAGCCTAGGACAGCCATGCAGGCTCAAGCAGTGGCGGATCTCTTGGTTGAGAGATTCGGGTTAGTGCCCACACCCACGCCAGATGACGATCTTTGGCTCTTACACACGGATGGTTCCTCGACCTCTCAAGGGGGGGAGCCGGGGTGACCCTCATGGACCCTCGAGGAATTGAAATTAATTACGCGATTAAACTGGCCTTCCAAGTCACCAACAACGAGGCTGAGTATGAAGCCCTCATCCAAGGACTCAGAATTACCTCTCAGAATGGAGCCTCTCGGGTCACTGTTTATGTTGACTCTCAATTGATTGCGAGTCAGATCGATGGCACTTATGACGCTCGAGAAACTACCATTGTGCAGTACCTGGTGAAGGCTAGAGAGATAATTTCGAGATTCAGGGAATTCCACCTATTGCAGATCCCACGAGCGGAGAACGAACGTGCTGATGCCCTCTCCAAATTCGCATCGGCTCTGGAAGGCTCCTGCGAGCGTTTAGTCACGTTCTTTAGGACAGAAGAACCATTGATATCCGAGGGAAAACCACCCTCGGGCGAAGTAAGTATGATTGATCCTTCCGAGCGTTGCTGGCTTGATGACATTGTCAGATTCCTGAGAGATGGGAATTGCCCAAGCGACAAGGTGGAAGCGCGGAAAGTCAGGAGTAAAGCCCCTCGTTTTTCACTTGATAGTGAGAGCAAACTCTTCAAGCAGTCATTTCAAGGCCCACCCTTAAGGTGCCTGAGACCCTCGCAAGCCAAGGAAATACTGGAACACGTACACAACGGGAGTTGTGGGAATCATTCTGGCGGTCTAATTCTGGCTAAGAAGGTTTTAAAGAGTGGATTCTATTGGCCCTCGGTGTTGCAGGATGTCATCAATTACTCCAAAAAATGCTCTAAGTGTCAATTCCATTCCAACATCCCTCAATTGCCGGCGGCCCAGATGATCCCTATCATGTTTCCTGGCCCTTTGACCTGTGGGGTATTGACATAGTGGGACCCCTGCCCATGGCGGTCGGGCAAAAGAAATTTGTGATACTTGCTGTCGATTACTTCACTAAGTGGGTTGAGGCTGAGGCAGTCGCCAAAATAACGTTCAAAGTTGTAAGAGACTTCATTTGGAAAAATATTCTCTGCAGGTATGGCATCCCGAGGGTGTTAATCTCAGACAATGGTTCACAATTCATCGCCTCTGACACTCGAGAGTGGTGCTCAGAGCTTGGCATTGAACAACGCTTCACTTTCGTGGGCCACCCTCAGGCCAACGGTCAAGCTGAAGTCACAAACAGGACCATTCTCCAACATCTAAAAACGATGCTCGAGAGTAAGAAGGGTGAATGGGCTGAAGAGCTCCAAGGAGCCCTCTGGGCGTATCGTACTACCCCCCGAATAGCAACGGGGGAGACCCCCTACTCCCTCGTCTATGGCTCCGAGGCCATGATACCTGCGGAGATCACCCAAGAGTCCACGCGAGTCGCATATTTTGAGCCCACAACCAACGAGAGTAACCGGGCGCTCGAACTAGACCTGCTAGATGAGAAGAGGAATACTGCTTGGGCACGGATGCACATGTACAAGGCATCAGTGGCCCATCAGTACAACAAGCGTGTGAAAGAGAGGACCTTCCAGCTGGGAGACTTGGTCCTCAAGAAAGCTGAAGTGTCCAAACATGTGGGTAAGCTAGACCCCAACTGGGAAGGCCCCTTCAAAGTCGTTCGGGTAAGGGCAAACAACACCTACCTGCTGGAAACTTTGCAAGGCGAGCGTCTCCCTCGCCCTTGGAATACCTGCAATCTAAGAAGATTCTTTGTCTAAAGGCAAATCTTGTAACTCCCGCTCGGGGCCCATTGTATCTTCTTTAAGCAGAAATGCAAGTATATCAGTAAGCATTTGTCATGTGTCCATTTTCTTAATTTAGTTGATGGTAATTCACATTGCAGTCACATCAATGCCTACTCCGTATCAAGGGCACTCCACGTCGAACGGCTTGATGTCCACCCTTGCCGCTCTCTTGAACGAGCGCACCCCTCGCCGCCATCGGGCTTTCGAGGGCACTCCACACTGAACAGCTTAACGCTCATGAGCGCACAAGCCCTTCTTATAACGAACGGGTCAGAATCGGGGTTGCTAAACGCTTAATTACACCAACTAGATGTTTATCGCTCTAGTTCGCGCTCATAAATCATTTAGAAACCCTCACCCCATCAGACATGCGTTCGCTCATAGATGATAAATACTTGGCAAATCCTGTTGTTGATTTCTAAGTTTAGTTTGTACTACTGCCACGCCCGTTACCGCTCAAACACTTAGAATAATTCTTATCAAGAACACACTTTGTGACACCCCGTCTGATCAACCGTACAGGTATGATGTATGTGTGCATTTAAAATTATTATTTATGTATTTTATATTTATTTTTTTAAATATTTATTTTCATTAATTGAAATATTTGAATTATTTAATATTTATTTCTTTGAATATTTGAATTCTAGTTATTTGAATAATATGCTTATTTGTTGAAATGTGTTGCGTTTGTGTTCGATTTGAGATCGAAATTTCGTGTTTTTCTGATATGTTGGAGATTTGTGAGTTATGAATTCATTTATGTGCTTGTTTTACATTTTTGGACTTGTTTGAAATGGTAACGCACCATTTTTTTTGTTTGGGGACTCGAGGGCCTAACTAGTTTTAGCGAGCCTTGTGTTCCGGAATTGATAACTTGAGCTCGGGGAATTCAGATTCGAATTTCGAAAGTGGCACCGGACTCGTAACGAGATTTTCAAGCTAATGAACCTAGCTTTATATTTTTCTAAGCCCGTTTGATACTCCGAATTTGGCCCGGAAAACTAACTCGAGCTCATTTGACCACCTTTCACTAATTTTCACTTTAGTCCCTCAATTCTTGACCAATTACCCTCAAACTTGGACCCACATGACCCCAACTTGATACTCTAGCATCCCTCTCTCCCTCACTTCGATCCACTCAAAGCAAGGAGGAGAAATTCAGCCATTTTGGAGAAACTAACAGCAATCCCGTAACTATTCACCCAAGTGAGATTTTGAGCTCCAATCTCCATTTTTCTCCATCTTCTTCAAGGGGTAAGTACATATTTGATATGTACATGCTCATATGATCATTTCCATCCATAATTTTCTGATTTTGATCCATGAATGATATGGTTTTGGGCATTTGAATGAATAGTTAGGTCTAATTGTTGTATATGAGATTTCTTGAATTCCTTTGGACTTAATCTTGATATGAAGCTATATTTGTGTTCCTTGTGCCTCATTTGTGATTGTGTAAACTTGTATTAAGTGTTGGTTAAGTGTATGCAAAGATGCCATTAATGGAGTTCATGATTTTTCCAAGCCTTTCCCTTTCTTTCGTTTAATGCCTGAGTTGCCGGTTTGTTAGGGAGCTTACGTGTTGTTGCTGCTGCGTTTGCTGCCTTCTTTTGTGCCTTGTTGCTTGTTATTTTGTTGTTGCTATTGTAAGCCTTGGAACAGGGGAGAGAGAAGCTTCGTTTTCAGCTGCTGCGCGACTGGAATGAATCTCCCCGGGCGGGGAGATTTGCATGGAAGAAGTCCCCGGCCAGGGACTTTGCCATGAAGGCTACTGGAATGTTTTACTTGTTTGCCCGGCCAGGGAAAGCTGTGAAGGATATTTCCCCTGGCGGGAGATGGGAATCTGATGCTATTTCAATTTAATTGTTTTCCCTTCTTTTCCTTTGATATTTACTTGTGTAATTTGTCTCTTTTGCATGGTATTTCACGTGGGCCTTGCATGGGCTGATGATACTTATCTTATGAATTGAATTCTATGAACTTAGATTGAATTTTACATGTTATATGGTCTTTAATTGTGTAAGGGCTGATGTACGTGTTATATATATACATAAGTGAATTGTGTAATATTCCTTTGTTATTTTATTTATTTTAGCTTGTATATATATAAATTATGGTTTGAATTATGAACGTGATCTTGTATTTTATTTGAATTCTTATGCATGAAATTTGTACTCTAAATGTAATTTTGTGGTTTAATTATTCGTATTATTTTATGAATTACGATTATGAATTTATATGATAACGGTTCTTACGTGTTTTGAATTTAAATGATCTCTTTTTGAACATTAACCTTATGAATGCATTTGATATGTTAATATATGAATTTATTTGATTTGTTATGAGTTCGATTCTTAAATTCAGTATGAATTCTCATTGAGTGATTCGGTATGCCTAAGTATGAATATTTGTGAAGCGCATTGCATCCATTTGAACTTTTATGCATCGCCGTGCGTCTAAGTGGTTCATGATTGAGTCTAAGTCTCGGGTTTCGTCTTCTTTTATTTCAGAGCCTCTCCCGGTTATTCGCAAGCCCGAATCTTAGGTGGTTGGTTGTTCGTTTTGGTCCCGGTATCCTCTTCTTTTGTTGCAAGGTGAGGTTTAGGACTTTTCTTTTAGAAAAACGACCTATGGCCTAAATGTGATGATTTTCTCACCCGCATGCGATTATACTATATAATTACATATTAGATACGTGCCTTATAATATGTTTATGACCTTATCTTTCGATTAAACGTTTTGAACTATAAGTATGAGTGTATATAAGCTTGAAAATGTTTTGCAACGAGGCTATGCTCCAAGCCGTGTGTTGGCACGCAAGCTAGGATCTAACTCAACATCTTATTACTAGGAAAGATACGGAGAGGGCATATGCCAAGTTGTAAGGTAAGGTATGTTCGATAAGGTACGTAAGTTACGTTTAATTCCCGTAGCGAGTTAAGTAAGTTTAATGAGTTCATTGGTTGTTACTGGGCCACAGACGTGGGTAAGGATGCCCGGGACGGCAAGGGCCATCGGGTTAAGCCTGTGCACGGTCTCCATTTGGAGTACTCACGCGCGACTCTGGGAGGTTGAGGAGACGTGGTACTTCAAGCACATTGCGGGATAGCTACCCCGTGTGCAATGGTAATTAGGTGGAGAGGGTTTGACTCCCGAAACACCGTTGTTGTTGGGGATGGATTTGTTTTATGTATTTACGTATTCTTGGTTTTCTTACGTTGTAGAAGAGTAAGGGATAAGTGCTCGTACTCGTCGAGCTTTATAAGATTCGTTGATTATAAAACAAGATAGGAGCTTTCTTTAAACTCTAGTATGTTTTATTTTGATTATAAAATGTATAAGTTTGTTTCGAAAATGATTTGGTGTGCAAAACCCTATCTCGGTTCATAATCTTTTGTTTATTAAGTGCTCTAGTTTATATTTATATAGTGTGTGGGTGTGCGTTAGCCCCCTCACTCAGTCAAGTTGTGACTGACCCCTCTCATTTTCCCTCCTTTAGTTGCAGGTTGCTCGAGCTAAGCGGGGAAGTGCGTCTCGTGTCGTACTTAGCGTTCTAGGTTGAGTCGCATGCATATTTACTTTTCTCTTGCTATATTGAGTACGTATTTGGAAATCATGACACTAGTTGACGTACTCTTGTATATATTGGATTTCTTTTGGGTCGTTTAGCCACTGTTTATGTCTTTAGTGGATTTTATTCCTTGCTTCCGCACTTTGTATGTCTGTTTTACGCACTCTGTCAGTGTTTAGCCCAGCTTAGCCTAGTGGGTGTGTGTAGGTTCCCGTTCGTTTAGACTTGGACTCATGTATGGACGTCAATTTCATATGTGGGTTTGAGTCTAGGTGCGGGGGATGTGGTGGCTCGTCGTTCCGGGCGTCACACACTTAGCAAATCCCCCTGTGGGTTTTTAAGTTCAAGTTTAGGCCTTATGTTGAATAGGGCCAGGGTGCCCCTCGTATAAAACACCCTCGCGCCCACACATTCACATATCATAAGGATTTCGAGCATCAGAAAGAAATCAACAGAAAGCATTTAAGACAACATTTAACACTGAAGGAAGCAAGCTAGAATTCAAATTCTATCGAGCATAAAGAGAAGTTTTACAAAGCACTGGAATAAGAGAGTTGCGTTACAAAATAGGGGGAACATAGCTGAATTACAGAACAATGGAAGGTACAAGTGAAAAGCAACTTCAAGAAGGTTGATCATCGGAAGCAGGGGCAGGAGGCACGGAGTTCTGAGTGCTGGGGTTGGAATCTTCCTCCAAATCCACCACCTCGGCGTTGGAAGTTTGAACCTGAAGAGCGGGGGGCGCAACAGACAGAGGGACAAGCGCAAAGACGCGAGGATCAGCAGGCCCAGACGAGGCATCTTGAATGGCGCTTTGGTCTTCTGACACGGGCATGCTGGCTTGACCCTCGGCAGGTGGAGCACTGGGTTGGCCGCCATCAGTCTCCATGGGCTCTGGCTCAACCGGACGGGCAGCTATGAATTCATCCTAGAGCATTACAACCAGGTCGCTGTATTTCGGCTCCGTCAAGTCGTCTGATGGGTCCCCGGTGCTAGCCATTGGTTCCAGATTCTCGTCTAAATCCATCCGCAAATGATCATCGGTACGAGCGGTAGGAGGCGCCATCCCCAGTTTGATCATCGGTCCGACCGCCTTTTTGAAGAAGCGCTTAGTATTATCAAAGCAATGGAGGTTAGCAGCGAAGTGGAAGGCCTTGGAACGGACGAATTTGAGAGTTGCCTCACGAGCGGCTGCTGCTTGAATATCAGGAATTTGCCCTCGGAGATCCTCAAGTTCCTTTCTTGCATAGTCCCGCTGCTGAGCGTGCTGGGACGCCGCCTGAGATAACTTTTTCTGTTCCTCTCTCTGAGCGTTTCGCTCCTCCTTCAGCTGATTGTGGCGGTCGTTTAGTCTCTCCCAAGCAGCCTCACGTTTTTCGAGCGTCTTTTTAATCTTTTCATAGTCCATCTTGAGGGAGTTTTATTGGGCCATGGCCATATCCAAGTCCTCCTGCAACCGGCCTGGGTCCGCGAACCGCATCAGTTTCTTATACTTAGCTTTGCGCTCGGAGAAGGCCTCTGAGCGCCGCTGAAGGTTCTTCAGCCTTAGGATCACCTCTTGCACGATAATTGGATCAACATAAGCCTTAGGAAACTATGAAGAGACTGAGGATGATCAAAAACAGACCCAAGACTTACCGCTAGAAAGGTGTAACAGGCGTCCCCGACGACCTGAGCAACGCTCTGCTCTAATAGTTTCTGGTGATCACCGGAGAATTAGAGATTGTGGACTATTCCATGTACGAAATTGCGGGTGGAGGGAGAGCCGGCTAGAAGTGTAGGGCCTGAGTCAGCCGACCGCTTGTAACGAACGTCTCCCCCGCGCTCAAACTTCCACAAGCTTTCCTCCTCATACCAGAAAGTATCTTCATCTTTCCTTGGCACTCCTACCGTCACATCTTTCCCTTTACCCTCAATAGGGAGGGAGTCCGCCAACCTTTTCCTCTTTCTCGAGGACTGGGTTCTTTCCTCCTCCATGTTTCTGATGACCACTCCCGAGCGGATGCTGCAGGAGCTATTGAGACCTAACTGAACTAGCCCATCCGAGGGCGCGGGAACCACAGGGCCCGTGGGGGGAGCACTTATGACAGCTCTGCCCGTGCCTCTGCCATCTCCGCGGCCCCTGCCACGACTGTCATCGCGCCCTTCTCCTCGGCCACCGTCTCCAAGACCATTCCCGCGTCCGTCGTCGCGGCCTCCTCGAGGGTTTAATTATTGGGGCTGTTGTTGACGGTTGGCCGGCCTGCGAGCGCGCAATTGGGTAGCAATGTCTTCAGCACCTCCACCCGCCATGAGTATGTTAATCTCTGTATAGAAAGGAATTTGAAGGTCAGCCCATTACTTTACAACTTGTCATCAGAGCAAAGGGTTAGCAACCCTATTCTAAAGTGTTAATAAAGTTAGTTCCTAGAACCTAACCGTCTCTGTTCATTGTACGAGCGGGTGGATGAGCAACCATTTTAGGAGGGCTCACAAGCCCGTAACGAAACAAAATTTCCTCGTCATCCATCAAATCTTTGGCCTCAATAAGCCAGTTGGCATTCTTCATGGCGAGGGCCACGCCTTTGGCCCAATCCACGAAGTCGGGTAAGGCAAATCTGTTCTTCACTATAGGACCCTCATCATGCTCCACCCACTCACGGGGGACCCCAAAATCACCATCGGCAGGCTCCTTCACAAAAAAGAACTTTTCCTTCCAGTCCGTGCCGTACGATGTCGAGGGGGCATCAATCATACGCAGACCAGATTTGGCTTGGATATAGTGAAAGCCGTCCCTCGAAGATGAGTGGGGCGAGCGTGATACTTGGAGCAGATTATTGAAATGGGGAATAGAAGGCTCATGACCAGTGCAGCTCATCAAAATCATGAAAGCATTCAAGAGAGCTATGCCATTGGGGCAGATCTGTGAGGGGCTTAAGTTGAGATAGTTCAAGATATTGGTTATAGGCTCGGGAATGGAAAACCTTAAGCCGTTTGCGGTTACGACATCTCTGTACACTGTCATCATTCCCGGTGGGGGATTATTAGCACGCTCGTACGGCTCAGGACGACGGTAAGTAAAAGATTCATTCCAATATATGGGGGTCTTCATGGCAGATATATCCCCGACCGTCAAGCTACTGGGGATCTCCTCCGGAGGTTTATCTGTCTTATGGGGATCTATGTCTTCCACTCTGACTTTAGTTTTTTTCCCCTGGGTGGCTAGTGTTTTTCCCTTTCTGCGGCGTTTTCGAGCAGGCTCCTTCGAAGCGTGTCGCCCGGAAGTCCCCGTTTCCCCTTGAGGAGCGCCCGTCGCTACTGTGACCCTATGATCTTGGGGCCTAACTGCACTATATAATACATGGAGCACCCTTTCACCCTGGTGCTCCATTTCCTCTATTAGCTCCATCTCTTCAAAAATCTATTCAACTCCCCCAGGGTTGCGCTCGTTCAAACCTTGAACAGCCGCATCCAACTCTTCATCCCTATTTTCGACAGATGCCTCCACCATGGGAATGGCATAAGGGATATCTTGTTGGGGGAAAGAACTTCCAACAAACATGTCGTCAACCTCTCTTACTGTCTGATTTATAATCTCATCTGCTATTTTCTCGAATCTGGGAAGGAATTGAGGTGTCTAATATGAATAAGGAGGAGAAGGGATTTTCGAGAAGAATGCTAAGAGGGGAGATCTCTCTAAGCGCGAGAATAACTTTGGTGACCTAAATCTATGGGTTAGCAAACGGAGATTAAAGAGAAACCTGAGATTTACCTAAAAGCGGAAAGGAAGAAGAGTTGCCGGAAGCTCGCCGAATTCTGTAAAAAGCTTCGAAAGGAGATGTTTTGCTGCAAGAATGTTTGAATGCGTAAAAAGTACATATGATCTGCAAATACCTACTTATAGGGAAAGGATATGCACATGATTGGCAGTAAATTCAAAAACGCAATCATTCCTGCCTAGGAAACCGCCCACTTTAGGTAACCGTCACACAGTTACCAATGTTCACACGTCGGTTTTCTTAAAACGCGCAGCCACGCCCCCCACTCAGCACTAAATGCAGCTAATCGAATAGTTAAAGTGTTAAGGCAGTATTAAATGTGGTGTCAGAACTGCCATAATGAGGAATTCATGAGTGTCTTATCTCAATGGATACTCTAACCCTCGGACATCCATAGCCCAGAGCCCTAAACTAAAATTCTGCAGTACGTCGTGTGCTACTACAGAATTTGGGGGGCAAAATGATGGGCCCAATTTACGCTCGCATCGGATTCATACACGTGGCAGGAACCGAAGGTATTGCTCAGATGATCCGAGGGACCACGTGGGCTTTTGAAGCTCATATATGTGAGCCCATGGACAGGTCCAGCCCGAGCTACATGCCGCCTTGGTTCTTAAAGCCCATCTGTCATCCTCTCCCTCCTCCTCGAGCGTGAGGTTGTCACTCATCTCACTCGGGGCTTTTATGAAAGCCTAACTGGGACGATCACCACCCTCGTGAAGGCCTCCCTCTTTAACGCAGCTTAGTTCCCCCTCGGGGGCCTCACCCGGTCAGGCACCCTTTCCCTTCCCGAACGTACCCAGCGCTCGATCCGAGTTACAAAGGAGAATCCCCTATTCGAGCCCCCTGGCGCTCGAATTATCCCTCAAAGAGCCTATTGGCGCTCGTGCCACCCGTGACGCCCATGCCGTCATTGTAACAGGGTGCACGCAAGCCCTGGGCCCAACTCTCCCCTCATCACAAGGCTCCTGTCAGGGACCCATACCGTGGAGTAAGGAACAAGTAACGCTTAGCGCCTCAGCGCTCGTCAACAACCTTGTAACCACCTCCGACACACTCTGGTAGTGCGCACACATTCCTCTGACACACTGTTGCCACCCGCCCGCAGGTATCTTTCAGAGATGTCATTTTCACACCATCACACGCTGCCACGTGTCTAGGGCAATACTGAGTTGGGACCACTTGGATACATTGACCAAACCATCCTCACCCTCAACCTATAAATATGGGAATTCTTGCACACATTCCCAAGGTCATCTTCCTCACAGAGAGCACACACAAAAAACTGGGCATTTCCTCTGCATCTTCGTCTTCCTCAAGCTCCTTGTATTTCACCATTATCACCGCATCATCATTGTATTTTCCTGGTGTTATCCTAGCTGGAAGAACCCACGTTTTCCTGGAAACCCAGTTCCTGAGGCTCACTGTCTGTGATGGTCTTCCCTTCCTCACATAAATTCTAAAGTGATTGGTTGTTTTAGGATATCCAAATCCTGCACCATCAGACGGTATATATCTTTTGATAATAAAAATTTTGCTCAACTAAATTTTTTGTCAAATTTATATGGAAACAATACAAATTTAGTCCAATAGGATGTACTGTAGTCTAAAACATGCACAATCACATACTAAGGAGATTGGATTAAATGCGTATATCATAACCTAACATTGTCCATACTTTCGACCTAGCTTATGGGAAATTTTGACTTTCTATTTTTCTTTTAACCGAATTCGATATCTTTAGCATTAAATGTCTTCCAACGATTTAAGACATGAGCTCATAATTTAACACACATTCTCACTCAGGTTGTTGAGTTGTTAGTAGTATTTTAACTTGTAAGACCTATCGACCTAGGATCTGGTCGAACCTTGTATGGAAGTAATGTTCGATAACTATCCCGCTTAGCTACTAGATCAACCTGAAAAATAACTCTTGTATGTTGGTCGATTTGGAAGTTATCTGGAGCAACTTCGGTTGGTTAGCCAATTTGTCGTAATTCGTCGACCCAACGACCTCATGCGCCAATCGCCTATTGGTCAGATCTGTAACGCCCCGTGTTTTCGTATGAGCAGGTAAGTGTTATGTGAGTTATTTCAATTATTATGAGATTTAAATTCTTATTTTATATACTTGAATTCGTTTTAATTTGAAATAATTGTCTAAATTTCGTTTGATCTTTGATTTAGAATATGAATATGTGAACGAACTTGTAAAATTATGAATTGCATGAATTTTGTGTTAATTGAATGGAATCGTGCGATTTTCATATGCCGAGGACTTAATTGTAACTTATTTGAAAGTTTTGGACTCAATTGAAATTGAGCTTTGGGCTTAATTACCACTTTTGAAAGTTTAGGGATCTATTTGAATAATAGGCAACCCTGAACGGTTCTGCGAATATCTTGATCTCCGGACCTCAAAATCGAGATCCGTCTACTGCGTTGGACTCGTCTCGACGATTCGGATCCAATGAAATTGACCTCGTACCTTTTTGATGTCGTTTAAACCTCCAACGACGTGTATTTCAGCTAACACTATTATTATGACTTGATTTGATCCTTTTTTGTTAATTCCGGACTTGGGCCGACCCGTACCCTACCCGTATGCCTCCTTAATATCCGAAACTGCTTCCTTTTCTTCTTCTTGCTTCCATTTTGACCGATCAATTCAGTTCCAAGAGAAGCTCCAAGAAACCCTTTCCTTGATCAACCAAACTTTGAGCTCAAGCTCACCTTTCATCCAATCTTCATCCAAGGTAAGTTATAATTTGTATTCACTTCATCTTCCTCTCTCTTTTCATCCATGTAAATCTTGGTAAGAGTTGGGAAATCATATAGTTTGTATAAGAGCATGAATAGTAAAGTTGAGATGAATTCTTGTTCTATGATTATCTATGGATTGAAGTGAGATTGGTTGCATGAACCATGATCCTTATGACTCCCTTATTCCTTCTATATGTATGAATTTAATGTTGGATGGTTATATCTTGAGTTGCCATTAATGGAGACTCAAGCTCCATGCTTGAAACCTTGAACTTGAATGAGAAATTATCGTCTTTTATGTATGAATTCTTGTGTGTAAGTTTAAGATACATGATTGGGATGAGTTTAAGTGTTAAATTCCATGTTTTAAGTGTGCCTAAGGATTGCTTGAGTGTTGCCCTATTTTTTTCATGATTCCCGCAGAAACAGAGCATGCACTGCTCTATTTTTTCGAACAAGACAGCTCGACACGGCCGTGTCTAGATTACCTTGAAAATGGACACGGCCGTGTTGGACTTTCAGAACCCGTCTTTTTTTTTTTTTTTTAATTCGGACACGGCCATGTCCGATTACAACACAAACATGACACGGCCATGTCGTATCTTCGAACTTGAGATTTTTATTTTCCAAAAATCGGACATGGCCGTGTCCAAAACCTTTGAAAATGTAACACAGCCGTGTCACACCTGATGGTAGCCTCGAGGAATTCTTTCGTTGCTTTCGTTATCTTTTTCCATCTCGTTTGTGACTTATATGCAATATAAACTTGTTAAACTATGTGTATGATCGTTGTATGAGCTTAGGAATTTAATTGATACGTTTTTGGAAATTATGAACGTGAATGAATACGGTCTCACCGTATCTTGAATAACTTGATTATTTACGTATTTATATGAACTTAATTGCATTATTGATCATCTCCATCACCTGTTATTGCTTCATATGCATTGCTGGGAAAACGAAACAGAAACGTAGCGGAAATTTAAAAATTTTCCCAAAAGATAGAATCGAATCTTGCAATTCCTATTCCCAAATTCGTAGAGGTCAAGAAACTCACTTAGATAGTAGCTTTCTTGACACGTTCTAGCCACCCAAGAACGCTCTTCACGTTTCTTGATCCCCAGAAGCTCCTTCGAATCTTTCAAGACTTCACGATAGCAGCCCTCTAGAGAATTAGTCCACCAACCGCGACCACGATCCGAATAGGGAGAATGCTAGTTCTATATTCAGTGTTTAGGCTCTAGGGTTTAGTGTATAATTTGCAGAAGGAGAATTTTTTGTCTAACACCCTTCATGGGGTTCGAACCCTATGTATTAATATGCAAGGGGTTCGAACCCCTTAGTCTTGATGAGCAAGACTTTCCAAAACCCTTTTGGAAAAGGACTACTTGCTTGAAGAGTAAGTCTCTTACTTTGACCAAAAGTTTTCTTTTGACCAACTTGTCAAGCAAGAAATAAATATCCAACTCTCTTAAATATTTTAATTTACTTTATTTACTTATAATAAATAACTTGAAGCTAATAATTAATTAATTCATAATTAATTATTTATTAGACTTATAATCTCCAAATTAGATCTTTAATATTAATTCATAATTAAATTAAAGTCCATTAAATAATTAATCAATATTAATTATTTAAGCATACACTATCACGTGACACGTGTCACTTGGGACACGTGTTTCACACGTGTGGTCCCCATCAATCTCCTATTGGTCCGATCAACTCATTTAATCGATTCAAGCCTTAACTCACGTGACCGGGTTGTTGTGTGTGACCCTCTTGGTTCTTAATTCAATTAGCAGTGACCCTAATTAACTAAGTCATAATTAATTAATCAGTCCACAGATCACACTACCATAGTCTAGCAACAGATGTGTGACCCCTAGCTGAATAAGAATATATCAATTCGAAAGAACCTTTAAGTCATTGATATATGTGAGATAAAATCCTCGTACGTCTCATCTCTCAATCAACATCTAGGGCAAGAGAATAACTAGAACCCTAATAATCTTGATCTTAAAGTTAAGTGCATTTCATTTCCATTTGATCTCAATCCAAGAAACTCATTTCTTGATGTCTTGATCCACTGCCTTGGCCAAGGACTCCATGATGACATATGAATGACTTATACAATAAGAGATCAACACGTAGGTCCTTTATTAATTCTTGCATGCTTCCATGTGCCACTTGTGCAGCCCCAGCATAAGCTTTAAATCAGTTGTCTAAGGCGACGCCCTTTAAAGCTTACACCTAAGACTGCAGAGTTAGCCCACAAAGCATCGATGGAATCTCAAGTCTAAGGACTATTTAATGACATCAATGACTTATGAGATATTTCCTAATCTGGAAGTTTCTATTTCCAAAAATAGAAACTTCCTTTCCCATTTAGGAATCTTTTCACACGAGACACCTCAGTGTACCTACTTAGACTAAGTAAGCACCCCCATGTACCACGCACATATCAAACAATACACTTTGCTCCCCATGAAAAAATGTGGTCCTTCTTAAGGGCGTGATCACACGAGCAAGCCTCAAGCGAGTCATATCGACACTCCCACTGTCTTTTAGACCCATCGGCTTGGAGTAATTTCTAATCATGACTTAAGTGATCTAGGGCTCATCTCATGATCCATTTCACCTAAATGGTTGAGTCCTATAAATCATATTGATTAGGGGAGTTCTTATACATGCGCAGTTAAAGTAATCACACAATCAAACAAGAGCATATAAATAAGTGTTGCCAAAGTTCATTTATTATTCAAAAATTGTCTGTGATTTACAAAGGGAAAGTACTAAAGCGGATATACAATCGGCTTTAAGGGCACTATTCCTAACATGCATTCCATAGCACATTTATTGCATTGTCGTGCGTCATTTATGGTCATATCGAGTCTCACAGCCCTTTTGTTACACAGACTTTTGTCATGTTGGAGACGAGGCCGGGCAATGAGATTCTTATAACTTTATTTCGCTCATCAGGTGGGTTTCTCTACTATTAGTTAAGAAATGACCCGATATACCCTAATGTGCATGATTTCGGCCAAAAGTATATTTATATCTATATCGAATCTTTCAAAGAATAAATGTTTTCAAGGTAAAGCCCTTCTTTTATGAATCCTACCTAAAGATTTGGCGAGATCAGTGAACACAATGAACAATAGGGGCCTTGGGACTTAGTGTACGTGGCTATCCGGGGAACCTTGGGCTGACGGTGATCCCCGTGCGCTAGTTCCGACAAACAATGACGGTGATACCGGCCCTCACTAGGAGATTAGCGAGGAATGGGAACTGGGCTCTTGGGGCTTCATGAACCCCTTTAGCCATAATGAATGGGTGGTCGGGCCTTGCAAACTCATTCACTAGCCAGAGGAAAAAGGAGTAAGTGATTATGCATGAACGAATGATTATGAATGAACAATTATGAACGAATGATTATGAACAAATGAATGAATATTGTGTGCTCACTATTGAAATGAATGAATGAGAAAATAATGCACACACGAGGAGAAGGTTGGAGATTTTGCCCACTCGCCGGGCTCACGTAATGACCTCATGAATATAATGAATAAAGGAATCGGTGGTTATAATCCTGAGAGTTGTTTTCTTTGTTTTCACCCACTTAGGAAATGTTTCAAAATCTCGCACGGGATTATAGCTTGCATGTGTGGGTGTTTAAATTTGGTACTATTATCGTATAAGCCCTATTTTATACCCACCAGTCTCTTAAAGACTGAACCCGGCTTTGTTTTCAGTTCTCTTTTGCAGGTGTGAAGAGCTAGGCGGGAATCAGAGTCTTTTGGAGTCTTGTGTTGGTGTCTAGTCTTTCTTTTGCACATACACTCATACTCTATGATTTCTATTTTGGTACATGAACGTTTGGAGCGTAATTTTATTATGAAAGGCCTTGTTGGCTATGGACATTCGAAACTTAATATATATATTTCGTGAAAAACGAATTTGTAAACTCGTTAATGATAATACGAACCTTGATATGCTTCCGCTCTTATGCTTGTTTTACTCAGGGTATCGTTATTGTTCAATTGGTTAAAGGTTAGCTCCCGCCTAACTTAGTGAGTGTGTTGTGACCCCGTTCGCCTTGATTTGGCTCGTGTATGGATTTTTCCATTTCATATGCGGGTCGGATCATGGTGCGGGGGATGTGACGTTTTGAGCTCGGGCGTTACAGGTTCGACCTCAACAGTTGGTGCCTGAGATATAAGGAGTGTCTACATGACTGACTTATGTTGACTAAGGGTCCACGTGACTCCCCTTAGGGCGTGTCACATGACCCAATTAAATTATGTCATAATAATATCTTTTTTAATATTATATTAAAATAACAAATATATATTTATTTATATAGAAAATAAAACATCAAAGCTTATTTTAACTTACGCTTAACATTAATAAGGGTATTTTCAAAATATATTATTTAAGTTTCATATAATAAATTTTAACTATTCATACACCTACGAAATATCTAAAGTAAATAATTAACTTTACATTAATATAATATGAATCATAAAAATAATTTAATTTTATTGTATATTAATATTTTTGTAATCATTTTCACTCTTTTTGTAAATTGTTTTTATATTTATTTTTAGTATTTTTTTCCTCTTTATTTTTTGCACTTACTCCCTTTGAATAAATTTCTTTTTTATTTTTTCTATTTTATTTTAAAATATGATTTAATTTATGAGCTTTTTTATCGTACGTATAATATTATGTTAAAGTAGTACATATATATATTCACTTAAAATAAAATATTGCTCCTTATATTATCTTACACATTCATTTTAGTAAATAAACACAGTAAAAAATATTGACATAAATTTAAGGGCTAATTCCAGTGGCAAATCCATACAAATCAGATGTCAAATGTGTTGATATTATACATCAAATCGAAGCTCTTGATGTAAAGAACAAAATGATTGTTTCAAAATCAAAATCCAACAACTAACAAAGGAGGAATCACCGGTCAAAGATGATACATGACCGCGGGTGAATTTTGATGCTTTCGACGGCCAATAGAGTCGAATGGGTATGGGTTTTGTCCGTCATGTAGAGAGGAACACGATGGTAGTGGTCTTGACTCTTGGGTCGCCATGACGGAGGAAAAATCGACAAACAAAGTTAATTTTGAACGGAATATTCCTGGAATATTCCGCCGGAATAGTGTCAAAGGGGCAAAGTGTTAAGTTTTGCAAAGGTGAAGGGGGAAAACGCACCGATTGGAATGTGAGAGGACAAAGTGTACACCCTCTAAAGGTTGGGGGTGACTGAAATTAGCCCTAAATTTAATGAGTATTTATATTATTAATAAAGTAATAAACTTTATTAGTAATTGATATTGGTTTAAATTATAACTTTTTACCACAAAATTTTGGAGTCTTTAATTTAACTAAAATTTTATTTTTTAATTTTTTTCTCTCACCTTTTTTACTACTCAGCACTTTTATCATATTCAATATTTTCTTTTATTTATTTGCTCTCATCTGTATAATTTAATATTTTATTTTACTGACTATCACAAGTAGGAAACTTTAACAAAAACTATAATAGAAATACTTATTTATATTATTTTTTATTATGCTTAACCTCATAGAATAATTATTTGGGTTGTTTTTAAATTTTGGTATGCATGCATGTGTATTAGAGTCAAATAATTATTTATTTTAATTAATTATCCCTTACAAAAAAAATTTATTTCTCTACTATTTTGCATTCTCTTTTTATTTATATTTTTTAATGAATATTATTTAAAATTTATGTTAATTTTTCTACTTTAATTTTATATATGTGGTAGATATATTCATATAAAAAATTAAATGAAAGTTTAATTAAATACTATAAAATTTTAATTATAAAATTAAATTATATCTTACTCTTATAGACACATATTGTGCTTTAAGGATTCTTTAATTTTAAATAACTGTGATAGGAATTGCAATTTTGGATTGTGAAATATTCTTTTGAATTAGTAACGGGTTTTAAATTTGCTAAAGTTTGGTCTACTATAGTCTCTCTAATATTTCATTTAAATTTAAGTATGTATTTTTAATTCATTCATTTTCAAAATTTTAGTTATTTTTGTGCTTTTCATTTTTATACTTGCATCTATCTATGAAATTCATTTTTTCCTTTTCATTTTCTCTTTATCTAACTGCACAATTAGATTATATTATTTTTCTTTATCAATAAATGATAATAAATTTTAGTTGTAAAAATATGCATTTACATGGAATGTGATAAATATTTATTTTTATATTATTAATTCGATTTTTAGTTTACTCATGCATTGAGTTTGTCTATCCCGCTAATATATATAATGTACGCCTATATATTTAAATAAATATTTTCAAGTAATTATAAATAATTTTAAAAAAATAATATAATAATTTTAGTATTTACTTTTATATTACATTATTTTCTAAAAAGTTGTGATATAATATATGCAGTTAATATAATGCATGTAATGTACATTATATTCTATATTATTTTAACAAGATAAATTTATTTGAGAAATTAATTATAATATAGATAGAAAATTATCTATTAAAGATGACGGACTTTAATCACCTTAATATATTTGAAATTGTCAAATTTAATGATATATGAATTATGATTAATTCTTTTATATTTTGCTGATGATATCTTTCTACCCTTAATAAACTCAACTATCTAACTGATTGCCTCCAACCAACCAAATGTATACATTTCATAATGTAATTTATAATTAATATATTAATTTTAAAAAAGTTCTTACTAATATGATATTCGATGTGTTTTTTATATGATAGTCTTAATTCTAATTTATAAAAAATCTTATTTTCACTTAAATGTGTATTTAAATTTTTTTAAATATAATAATATATAATATCTATTAAGCAAATCAGCCTCTAATTTAAAATTGTTATAATATTATTGAGAATATATTTTAGATGATCAATATTTTATAAGAAATCATCAATTCTATTATAGAAAATTAGTAAAACTATTTATTTGTTTCTGTGATTCAGCAATGTTGTGATACATTTAATGAAATTGATTCAGGTCTGCAACACCAGGACACGCCAAATATGGGGCCGCTCCGGATCAAATTACATAGTTTATCGGTTAGGTAATATATTAATTTAATTTAATATTTAATGTTTGAAATTCTCATATACAATCATTATTAATAAAATTGATTTATACTTTAATTATCAGATTCGGCTTGAACAAAACAATATTATATAAATGTGCGTCTGAATATTTAAAATCTTTAATAATATGAAAATTATATATATATTAATTAGATGTTTAATATTAATTCTATAGAAGTTAAAAATTGTGTATATTTATAAAAAAAATGTCTCTTCAAATTAATATTTGTTCACGTAATTTGATTCGATATTTTTAGTGGATTCAACGTAATCATATCCTATATATATATAATGTAATGTGTCTGTATATTCTATTCATATATAGTGCTTAAAAGTTGCGTCGAGGGGACTGTCGGTGCTCTCTAAAACAATTGTCTCCTTGATTTTTATCTGATCTTCACTAATTTATAATCAATATCGTGGAATAGGGTTTGGTAAATAAGAAATATTAATTTTTTTGGGGGGCAGTAATAAGGAATGTTAATGATTACATATATTTAATAATAAATGAATAATTATAAAAATATAATTTTGTTGTTTTGTGTTGTTTTAAATATTGTATCCGACACTGCTCATTTAAAATATTTAAGAAAAAATATGTATTATCATATTTATATCGTATCATGTTAATGTCGTCGTATATGTATTCATACATCATATCATATATTATTATGAATGAATGGGATTGATTTGATTGGATTATTAAGGTGTTAAGTTCTCTCTCATCAATAGTAATTTGATGGGTTCAGAATGTGAGGGTCCGAATCCAATCACTTTACGATTTGTAATTGTGGAGGAAACCGTCGGAGATTCGCCGGAAATGAGAAAGGGGGTTCTACCTGTTGGGACAAGCACAATAAAAGTCAGAAGGCCAAGCTGGGGGAACTGGGGGCGATACCCAGTTTGGCTCTCCGACGCTCAAGTCAATTCAAGGTATGAAGGAGAAACGTAAGTTCAGTCACAGTTTCAGTGATGAAGATCTCTTACCAGTGTAGAAGATGACTTTAGCTATTTATAGTTGAGGGTCAAGGGCCCTTTGGTCATTTGCCTTAAGTGGTCCTGGCCGAATGTTGCCCTAACACGTGGCGCCATGAGAGAGAAACCTAGGAGGAATCTTCTGCAAAAGCAGCCAAAAGTTGGTGCTGGCAACAGTGGCAGGTGCGCGGGCATGTACGATGTGTCAGAGAGCCATTTGGGTGGTTGGTAACGAGGGCTTATGAGCCCTCTCGTGACAACCAAGAGTATCGGAGGCCAAGATATCCGCTGGGGGGAATGAAGGCTCCAGTTCAAGTAACGAGCCAGAAGGGGAGGCCACTCTGAGGGAGTGTGACGCTCGAAGAGGGCTCCCTTGGCACGTGGACGCGCCAATCATACAGTATGAAGGGCGCTCGTGAGAGTAACAGCGCTCGTTGGGCTTAACTCCTGAAGAAGGATTGCGCTTGTTGGGCTTAGCGCTCGTGCACTGATGGGTGCAACCTTGGGGAGACAGATGTCATCATCTCGGTGATGCCACGTGTCCTAACGTGGGACGATCGTATTTTGACCCCATCATTTTGCCCCCCAATTCTGTAGTCCTTAGTGATAAGGACTGTAGAATTTTGACACGTTCTATCTTTCGCATGTAACGCTCGTATAGGATTTGGCGTGTTGAGCAATTTTTCCTCCGGTTGTGCCATTGATGCGGTCTTTTCAACTGACCGCTCGTAATGCTCCTGCACTGAGCGTTGTACTATTCTTGAGTATCCGAAACGTCAGAGCATTAAATGCGGGCGCACGTGGGGCGCGTGAGCATTGGGAAGCATGTGACCGTTCCATAAAGTGGGCAGTTTCCTAGGCGGGAAATGATTACCATTTTGAATTCATTGCCAAAAAAGGTACCAACTCCCATCCCTATAAGTATGGGATTCCGAAATCTTGCTACTCTTTACGCATCCTGAACTTCCAAGCATCCTTTGCAAAAAGAATTCTCTCGCACACCAGTTCTTAGAGCATCTTCAACCTCTCTCCCAGATTTTCTCAGAAATCTTTAAGGTAAACTTCCAGCGTAATTTTCTAACTTTGCTAACTTTAGATTCGGACTTTAGGACTTTGTAATCCCTTAGGTTTTACTCCTTTAGGGAACCCTAATTTCTTTCCAGAAAACTCCCATTCTCTGACCCAGATTAAATCTCTCTCAAATCTCAGTTTCTGCCATGGCTGACCAACATATTGAGGAATTCGCCCGTGAAATCCATGCAATGGCCATTGAGAGTTCCTCTTCCCCTAATTCCCCCAGAGACGAGGAGTTGGGGGCGGCCGTGATGGCCATGGAGGATAGGAATCCTGGTGGAGTGGAACCTCTCTTTGAAGAGATGAATCTAGTAATGGAGGCAGAAAGGCAAGGGGTTACTCTCCCCATAACTCAGAGTGCCACTCACCCTCACCGCCATACTGTGACGGTGGCCGTCGCGACCCCGCTTCCAGTGGCTGAAGTCATAACAGGGCCTTCAGAAAGAGCCCGTAATAAAGGAAAAAGCAAGAAATCCCAGAAAGCCAAAGGGCCTAACGAGGGTGAAGGATCAGGCTACCAGGCCACCGAGCGCACTCCTGAGGAGACTCCCAGCACAGTTACTTTGGGAGAAGTGAAGACGATGTTGGCTCCTATCTACTGGGACGAGCGCTATACATGGAGAATTCCATAAAGCCATGAGCGGGCCAACAATCCGCCTCCAGGCGAAATGGCAGTATACGTGGCCACAGTGAGTTCAGGAGGCTTGAGGTTCCCTGTCTCGATCTCGATGGCTCACTTGTTGAATGATCTGGGCCTCTGTCCATCACAAATCGTGCCCAACGGCTTGGCTTTCTTAACCTGCTTTGTGATTCTGATGAGGAGCATGGGTTACGAGCCCTTCTTGCGGAACTTCAACGCCCTCTTTCAAGTAGTCAGCTCATCTCGTTCATCTCCCGAGGCTGGTTTTTACTATGTTCAGGCGAAGGCCCATATGAAACTGATCAACTCGCCCTCGAGCACCTATGGCCCCAATTGGAAGGAGAAGTTTATCTTCGTCAAGGCCCCAACAGAAGAGGGCTTTGGGGTGCCCACGCAATGGGGCTCGTTTGCAAAGAGTCGCTTACAACCCGCACTCCCCAAAGATTGGGCCAAGACCCTGGCAGCAACCCTGAGGGACGAGGGCCACCTCATTCAAGCGAAAGATTGGATAGATGATGAGGAGCTCATGTTCTTGTGTGGCCTTTCTAACGATCCTTATTTCCTTGACAACCCTCCGGCTCGCGATATAGAGAGAGATGGTTAGATTCCTAGGGCGCTAACCTTTAGATAGGAATACTAACTGCATCTTTGTACTTGTAATTTGCACACTTAATAATTCTGTTTAAGGATTTATAACCCTTGTACTTTCCATTTTTGCAGGAGTTGCTATAATAGAGATGGCAGGAGGAATCAGACAAGCCGCTCGCTTTGCTCATGCCAACAGGAATCAAGCCCAGCAAGGGGACCAACAGCGCGAGCAGCAGCGCCCTCGCAATCGTAGCAATCGCGGAGACGCTCGTAGCGGTAGTCAGGGCGCCAGTTCGAGCGCTATTCCAGAGGTTCAACCCCCTCGTGGCCGAGCGGAGAGTAGATTGGCCAACAGAGAGACCAGGGGGCGGTTGACTACAGAGAAAGTGGGAGACGTTCAACCCCCTCTAGCTGTAGAACAAACGAGGCCAACAACCATCCTATCAATAACCGAGGCCCCACCGAGCGCCAGTAGGCCTTCCCGCAAGAGGAAGAGGATGTCCGATTCAGTGGCAATAAAAGACAGGGGCAAGCAGGTGGCCGAGGGCCCCAAGGGCGAGGGAGAAACTTCCTCTTCAGAGGAGGAACATTTATGGGAGTTCTCCCGACGAGGGGACAAGGACTACACAGGTGCCCCCGACGGTGGGCCAGTTCTGCTGAGGCCTGGAACGCTCGCTCAAGCTGTCACCTAGAATCTCTACAACAAGGCCCAATTCTCGGTGGACCACCGGCATCTCTTCAGTGAGTCTGTGGAGAAAGTAACCTATGATGCGGCCCACGCTCTAATCTCCGTAAGTCTTCACTCCTTGCTTTCTTTGCTAATTTCTGTAAGTTAGCATTTTTTGGCTAACACTTCCCTTTTCTCCAACTTATGCAGCAAGTTCTTCCCCGGCTCCGAAATGTGCAAATGCGAGCCTCCATTTATGCCGAGCGCAAAGCCAAGTACAAGAAGATGGCCCACTCGAACGACCCGGCCCAGATTCAATCGGAGCTGGACGCAGAAATTGCAAAGTATGAATCCCTCAAGGATTTGTACAATAAAACGGAGGAGGAGCTGGGAAAACTGAAGGAGGATTTTTAGGTTGTGGAGAGCGCTCGAAGCAACTTGAGCGACCAGTTGGCCCAGGCTAACGAGCGCTGCAAGAAGGCGGAGACCGAGCGGGAAAGCTGGAAGACGAGGGCTCTGGAGGCTGAGAGGAAATTCAACGACACCATGAACGAGTGACCTCAGAGTCTGGAACGTGCGAGCAAGGAGGCCCTTATCAAATTCTGCCACTCAAAGGCCTTTAACTTCGCAGCCTCGTTGCACTGCCTAGATGAGGCCCAGAATACCTTCAACTTGGCCGTTGAGCAGGGCATCCACAAGGGGCTAACTGACCCGGCTATGAAGGGAGCAGAGGGCACGGGGCTCATGTTCAACGAGCGTTGTGAGGAAGTGGATGAAGACCCAAACGACCCCGCGGACGCCATTGCTGAGATGGAGTACGACTTCTTGGTTAAGCTGATCCAAGATGAGTACAGGGACGCTCATCGGGAAGGGGGTGCTGCTCAATCCGCTCAAAATGATGACCCTGAAGATGAGCCCCAAGCGCCTATCGTGGAGGATGCCCCTGTCCCAGCTGCCGAGGGTGCTAACGCCCCCGTTCCTGCTGACGATCCCCAAGCCCAACCGCAAGAGCCTGAAGGCCCAGTTCATGGCCCCGTGGCCCAGAATATACTGGTGATCGTTGATGAAGACGTTGCTCCAGCCTCCTGAGACTTTTCTCTTATAAATTCTCTATGTACTTTCCTGCTTTACTGTCTCCTTTCTTTCTTCCGAAACAATACTTCATAGGCCTTTGAGCCCTTTGTCTTGTAAGATTTTTTTCGCAATGAATACATATTCTATTCTTCGTAACTTTGTTCTTTTGCTTACTTATGAATCAGAACTCATACTTAGAGCTTGCTGGAACAAATCTTGTAATAATAAGATTGTGTGTAGCATACTCTGTGGATGTTTTATTTCTCTGTTGAGCCTTTAGCACTTTTTGAGAAATTTTGGTAATTCTGTAACACTTGAAAATTCGCCTGAGTCTTGAGCGATCGTGAGGGTCTTATTGTGAGATTGCCCCCCCTACTCAAGACTTGTATAAATTTTTGCCTTTGTCATAAGCCTTGAAAATTTGTCTAAGTCTTGAGCGGTCGTGAGGGTCTTATTGTGAGATTGCCCTCCCTTTCGAGACTTGTATAAATTTTGTTTTTGTTATAAGTCTTGAAAATTTGTCTAAGTCTTGAGCGGTCGTGAGGGTCTTATTGTGAGACTGCCCTCGTTCAAGACTTGGGGACCTTCTCCTTATTCTCGGAAATTATGCTAAGTCTTGAGTATTTACGAGGGTCTTACTTAGAGGTTGCCCTCGTTCAAGACTTGTGAAGTTCCGTCTGCAAGGGATCCCACTTTCGAGCGCAAGGCGTTGTAAGAAACGGCCAAGGCCTACTAGGATTTTCCCCATCTCGTTTAATTGGTTATGAGCGTAACCAGTCTATCCTTATGAGGGCGTCCCCCCAAACGGAGTAGAGTGCTGGCCAGCGTAACCCGTGCAAAATATCAGCATTCATATAGGAAGGGATTGCCAACCACGCTCGTGAAAACGAGGGACGTGGGTCTCATCCATTCAAGCAATCAAAGAAACATAATGTTAGAACAATTTAAGAAAAAGTTATACTGGAACTTACTTACAATTGGAAGTACAGAGGAACCCAACAAAGAGGGTCGTTACATCATGTTCCGCAAAGAGCTTTTAAACATAAAACCGCCGGAGATTACATGCGTTCCAAGGGCGAGGCAAGCGCTCACCTTGAAGTGTCTCCAGGGTGTAAGTGTTGTTAGCTCTGAGTTGTACGACCTTGAATGGGCCTTCCCAATTGGGGTCCAATTTCCCCACGTGCCTGGACACTTCCACTTTCATCAAAACCAAGTCTCCCAACTGGAAAGTTCTTTCCCTCACACGCTTGTTGTACTGTTGGGCCACAGAGGCTTTATAATGGTGGATCTTAGCCCAGGCTTTGTCTCTCCTTTCATCCAGCAAGTCCAACTCCAAGCTCCTGTTGCCATCGTTAAGCTGAGGCTCGAAATAGCCGACACGAGTGGATTCATTTACTATCTCCGCTGGTATCATCGCTTCTGATCCATAAACGAGCGCGTAAGGTGTTTCTCCAGTGGCCGCTCGTGGAGTAGTGCGATAAGCCCAAAGCGCTCCTTGCAGCTCTTCAGCCCATTCACTTTTCTTGCTCTCAAGCATGGTTTTCAGATGTTGCAAGATGATCCTATTGGTAACTTCTGCTTGCCCATTGGCTTGAGGGTGTCCTACAGAGGTAAATCGCTGCTCGATCCCCAACTCAGAACACCACTCTCGTGTGTCGGCTGCTATGAACTGGGATCCGTTGTCAGAGATAAGTACCCTCGGGATGCCGTACCTGCAAATGATGTTTTTCCAAATGAAGTCCCTCACAACTCTGAAAGTGATCTTTGCAACGGCTTCGGCCTCGGCCCACTTGGTGAAGTAGTCGACGGCTAAAATGACAAACTTCTTTTGTCCCGCAGCCATGGGCAAGGGGCCCACGATGTCTATTCCCCACTGGTCAAAAGGCCAAGAGACGTCTATTGAGATCATCTGTGTGGCTGGCAATTGAGGGAGATTTGAATGAAATTGGCACTTAGGGCACTTCCTCGAAAATTCAATGGCATCTTGGAGAACTGTAGGCCAATAAAACCCACTTCTCAGAACCTTCTTTGCCAGGATACGCCCTCCGGAATGATTCCCACAGCTTCCATTGTGGATGAGTTCAAGCGTCTCCTTCGCTTGTGAGGGCCTTAGGCATCTCATTGGGGGTCCCTGGAATGATTTCTTGAATAACCTCCCCTCGTGATCCAAAGCGAAACGAGGGGCCTTACTTCGGACTTTCCTAGCTTCCACCTTGTCAATGGGGGGAATTCCATCCCTAAGGAAGACGACGATGTCGTCAAGCCAACAGGGCTCGTTTGGATCAATCATAGCGATTATTCCAATGGCGACCCTTTCCCTGATCAAAGGTTCCTCAGTCTTAAGGAACGTAACAGAACGCTCAGAAGTACCTTCCAAAGCTGACGCAAACTTTGACAGAGCGTCCGCACGCTCGTTCTCCTCCCGTGGTACTTGAAGTAGATGAAATTCCTTGAACTTCCCGATGATTTCTCTGGCTTTACTCAGGTACTGCACCATGGTGGTTTCTCGAGCCTCATAAGTTCCTTCAATCTGGCTCGCAATTAACTGTGAATCCACATAAGCGGTGATTCTGGAGGCTCCATTCTGAAAAGCAATATTCAATCCTTGCACGAGGGCTTCATATTCTGCTTTGTTATTAGTGACTTGGAAATCCAGCTTGATTGCAAAATCCAGCTCAATCCCATCGAGGTTTCTAAGGGCCACTCCTACTCCTCCCCCTTGAGAGGTTGAGGAACCATCTGTGTGCAGGACCCATAACCCCTCACCCTCCTGAACGGCAGGCTCTAAACCAAAGCGTTCTGCCAACAAATCAGCTACCACCTGAGCCTGTATCGCGGACCTGGGCTCGAAGCATAAGTCAAACTGACTCAATTCGATGGCCCATTTGATTAATCTCCCCGACACGTCTGGCTTAGACAGCACTTGCTTCAAGGGTTGGTCGGTGAGAACCGTTATGGAGTGCGCTTGAAAGTAAGGTCTCAGCCTTCTTGAGGCGTTAATAAGAGCAAACGCGAATTTCTCAATCTCCAAATACTTTTTCTCGGCTCCTTGCAATGTTTTGCTCAGATAATAGACAGGTAAGTGTTTCCGCTCCCGTACAGCGATCAGAACCGCGCTTGTGGCCTCGGAGGAAACGGAAAGATACATAAATAATCTCTCACCTTCGACGGGCTTAGTCAGCAGTGGTGCGCTCGATAAGTAAGCCTTCATATCTTGCAGCGCCCTTTTGCATTCTTCTGTCCAAGCAAAGTTACGTGCGTTCCTCAAAATTTTGAAGAAAGGAAGGTTCCTGTCCGCCGAGCGCGAAATAAACCTGTTCAACGAGATGATTTTTCCTACTAGGACTTGCACTTCCCGCAAATTTCGAGGGGAGGGAATTTCCAATATGGCCTTGATCTTCTCCGGATTGGCCTCAATTCCCCTCTGACTGACCATGTACCCTAAGAACTTCCCCCCTTGCATTCCAAAGGTGCACTTCGAAGGGTTCAACTTCATCCCATACTGACGCAGGATTGAAAAAGTGCGCTTGAGATCTTCCAAGTGGGAGTCCTGGCGCTCGCTTTTGACAATCATATCATCCACGTAAACCTCCATGGACCTTCCAATTTCTTTTTCAAACATCTTATTGACGAGCCGTTGATACGTAGCTCCGGCGTTCTTGAGTCCGAAAGGCTTGACTAAGAAGCAATATACCCCCAGATGGACAACAAACGAGGTTTTGGGGCGGTCTTCTGGGGCCATAAAGATCTGATAGTATCCCTGGAAAGCGTCCATCATGCTCATGAGCTCGCAGCCAGCGGTCGAATCCACCAATTGGTCTATCCGAGGCAGCGGGTAATGATCTTTAGGGCAAGCCTTGTTGAGATCAATGAAATCGTTACACATGCGCCATTTATTCACGCTCTTAGGCACCAAGACGACGTTACACAACCACTCCGGATACAAGATGGGCTCGATATATTGAGCCTCCAGGAGTTTATTAACTTCCTCTTCAATGACTTTCTTTCGAAAGCCATGTACATCCCGCTTTTTCTGCTTGATGGGTTTGAAAGAGGGATCCACATTAAGCCTATGGACAATGACGCTTGGGTCAATCCCTGTGAGGTCGGAGGCTTTCCACGCAAATACATCACTGTTCTCCCTGAGGAAGTCAATCATCATAATCTGAGAGGGCCCCGAGAGGTTAGATCCTATCTGAGTAGTCTTATCCTTGTTTCCGGGTACCAACTCAATGGTCAGGAACTTCTCCGAGGGTTCAATCCTTATCTCAGGGCGAGGAAGTTCGAGCGCCCTCTTCTTTCCCGTCAAACGGTCACCGGGTGCTGACTCACCCCCTTCTGGCTCGTCTCCTTCTGAGGACGACCCACCAACGGTCCCTGGTGGTGCACTCTCGAGGGGATTCTCCACGTTGTCTGCCTTCTTCTTTTTGTTCTTCTTCTTGTTCAACTTCGCCCTTTTCCGTGCTGGGTTGTCCTCATCTAGATTGGGGAAATCCACTGATTTCTTGGTGGAACCAATTTGGAAGGTTTTCTCCGCTTTAGGCTTTCTAAGGGATAGCATGTAACATTCCCAAGCCTCTCGCACATTGCACAGTACTTCTCCCACGCCCTCGGAGGTCTGGAATTTAATCTTCTGGTGGTAGGTGGAGATGATGGCTTTGAAATCCACGAGGGCAGGGCTCCCAATTATGATGTTATAAGGAATGTCAATCTCCACCACCGCGTATGTTACCAAGAGTGTCTTGCGCCGAGGGGCTCGGCCGAATGAAGTAGCTAAGCGAATTTGCCCTCGTGGGACAACTTCCGAGCCTCCAAAGCCGATGAGGGCTGTTTTGAGAGGCTCGAGCGGAAGGTCAGCCTTCATCTTTAAAAATGTAGAATAAGGCAAAACATTGACAGAGCTTCCACTATCCACCAACACCCTTTTTACAACGTGATTGTGAACATCTACACTAACCACCATGGGGCAATCGGAGGTTATACCCTCCCCATGGGGTGTTACAATATGCTCTAAATCCCTATCATCGAAGCCTATTACATCATTCTCTCTCGACATTTGAGCGCTTGAACTCTGGATGGCATAGACAGGTTTAGGCACTGCTGGGCGTTGGTGGTAGCTCCGGACATACCTCCGCCGGGAGGCGTTGGAATCCCCTCCAGATGAACCTCCCGCAATCATATTTATGACCGCAAAAGGAGTGTTTTCTTGCTCAGGGGCTTTCCCTTTGCTGCCCCGACGGTTGCTGCTCTCAGGGGGTCCTCTGCCCCTCGGGCTCTTCGATCGGGACGGACTCCTCCGTCTCTCTCCAGCGCGCTCGTTGCAGTGTTCATCATAACGCTCGAGCACCCGGACAAATTCCTTCAAGTGGCCCCCTGCAACGAGCCTCTGAATCTCAGCTTCCAACTGGCGGCACTCATCCGTGTCGTGCCCCCTCTGCTTGTGGAATGCGCAGTATTTGCTCGAGCGCCTGAGCGAGTCCGTTTCTCTCATCTTGATGGGTCTCTTAAAGAGCTTTTTATCGGAGAAGTTGTAGACTTCTGAATTCGGCCTGGTGAGCGGGACCCGCTCGAATCGTCGAGGGGGTGGTGGCGACCTTTTGCGCTCTTGAAGGCGCTCCTTCTTGACTACCACCTCCCGTCCCCGTTCGTGATGGGGTAGTCCCATACATGTCTTCGAGCGCGAAGAACGGCTCGGCTACCTCTCTCAAGGCCATGAGGGTCCCTGGCCTCCTTTCTACAATAGCGTCGGCAAACTTCTTGCTCACATACTGCTTGTGATCCACAGCCTGAAAGAGCACTGGGATCAAGAAATCCATAGAAGGCCTCTCCACCTATAGGATTTCCTTGTTGAAGCGGGCGAAGAACGAGCGCAGAGACTCGCTCCTGCCTTGCACCACATTGTAAAGGGCAGTAGGTGCGGTGACTGGCGCTTTCAAAGAATTAAAGTGGTTGAGGAAAGCATGAGCCAGCTCTTCATATGAGTGAATCGAGCGCGGCGGCAGTCGCTTGTACCACTCCTGAGCCATTCCCACTAAGGAAGTGACGAAAACTTTCGCCCAATAGTTGCTGGAATGCTCGTAGAGGTGCATGAGATGCAGAAAATGATCCAAGTGTTCAGCTGGATCAGTCGTCCCGTCGTAGCGGTTGATGGAAGTGGGGATTTCGGCCATTCCTGCTTGGGCCATCAAAACTTCTTCCACGAGAGGGGAGCCTCTCGCCAACGGGTGATACTCATATGTGCCGAAGTTTTCCTCCGGCTCCTTGCGGTGGTGGACCCTCGGTTGGGGGTCCTTGGTACGAGCGTTTCGGGCGTCAACCTGTTCATCCCGACTAGGGGAGATCTGAGTTGATCGCCCTCGCGAGAGCTGTCCCACAATATCCTTTAAACCTTGCAGCTGGTCTTGCACAGCCGCGAGGATGTCAGGATTCACGTCTCCTTGTCTGTCCCCTTGTCTGGGGGCTCGTGACCCCCTCCTGGAGGCATGAGAGTCCCCTTCATTCTCGTTCACTCGTTCTGTGGGCTCTTTATTCCTGCCCATGGAGGGACGCTCGTTGCCCTCCTGCTGGGGCACTTCTCTGGCTGGTGGTGGTGGCGGTTGTGCCCTCAGGACAGCCTGGGCTTCTCTGAGGGGAAAATTTTGTTGTCCGCCCAAAGGGGCTGCAACTTGAGTGGCCTGCCCAGAGGGAAAGTACATGGAGTGGAACCTCTCCCATGCTCCCTGGGCCGCCTGAACCTCACATTGGGCATAGAGAGCCCTCAACTGCTGGGTGGTTAGTGGAGGTAACTCCACTCCTTCAATCTCCCTGGGGATCACCACCGGGAGCTGGATCTGACCAGCATGATACGGCTGGACCGGCGGCACCATAGCGGCCGGGGTGAGGGTATATCCGGGTGGGGGCATCATGTAACCCTGCACTCCGGGAATCACCTGGGGATGGACCCATGGGTTCTGAGCAGGCTGCGGAGGAACAGAGAGAGAGACTCCTCCAGCGGCGGCGGGAGTTGGCAGTGCCAGCGGTGTAGGTGGAGGTATTGAAGACCCTGCTTGCGGAGTCACTCCTGCGGCGGGAGGTGCTCCAGCAACGGTGATGGAAGGAGGCGGGGCTCCATCAGTAGTGGTGGAGGGAATAATGATATTGGCATCCTGGGAGGCGTTATCTCCTCCTCCCACGGCTCCAGACCTTGTAGCGACCATTACTAGAAAGAGTAAGAGTGTGCTTGCTCTTCTACCAACAGAAAGAAAGAAAGGGATGGAGGACCGATTTCCCACAGACGGCGCCAAAAATGATGGGTTCAGAATGTGAGGGTCCGAATCCAATCACTTTACGATTTGTAATTGTGGAGGAAACCGCCGGAGATTCGCCGGAAATGAGAAAGGGGGTTCTACCTGTTGGGACAAGCACAATAAAAGTCAGAAGGCCAAGCTGGGGGAACTGGGGGTGATACCCAGTTTGGCTCTCCGACGCTCAAGTCAGTTCAAGGTATGAAGGAGAAACGTAAGTTCAGTCACAGTTTCAGTGATGAAGATCGCTTACCAGTGTAGAAGATGACTTTAGCTATTTATAGTTGAGGGTCAAGGGCCCTTTGGTCATTTGCCTTAGGTGGTCCTGGCCGAATGTTGCCCTAACACGTGGCGCCATGAGAGAGAAACCTAGGAGGAATCTTCTGCAAAAGCAGCCAAAAGTTGGTGCTGGCAACAGTGGCAGGTGCGCGGGCATGTACGATGTGTCAGAGAGCCATTTGGGTGGTTGGTAACGAGGGCTTATGAGCCCGCTTGTGACAACCAAGAGTATCGGAGGCCAAGATATCCGCTGGGGGGAATGAAGGCTCCAGTTCAAGTAACGAGCCAGAAGGGGAGGCCACTCTGAGGGAGTGTGACGCTCGAAGAGGGCTCCCTTGGCACGTGGACGCGCCAATCATACAGTATGAAGGGCGCTCGTGAGAGTGACAGCGCTCGTTGGGCTTAACTCCTGAAGAAGGATTGCGCTTGTTGGGCTTAGCGCTCGTGCACTGATGGGTGCAACCTTGGGGAGACAGATGTCATCATCTCGGTGATGCCACGTGTCCTAACGTGGGACGATCGTATTTTGACCCATCATAATTGAATATTTAGAGATTCGAAGAATTTTTTTTGATTAAGATGACAAAATATTGAATCATTAAACTACAGTACCATTCGATACGTTTAACGTTTTATAAATTCATACTTCTAGTCAGATAACCTGTGACCGAAATTCTCGTTACGTATATTTCAATTTAAACATAAAATATATATCCTATTACTTTTAGCATGGAACTGATGTAGTAAAACTTAGCTATTACTGAACTCAAACAAATAATACAATAATTAGATAGTGAAAGTGGTTATGGTCTTTTGGATGTACAGTATGTATATATCAATGATTGGAAAGTGGAAACCAGTAACAAACTGTGAAAATGCAATAGAATGTTGTAGATATGATTCCTGTTTTAACTTTAATTTTTACCTATTAATTTACTTTCCTTTCAATCACTTTCAAGTTTCAACCAATAGAACTCCCTTTTCACTTTTCTTATTTGCCTTCTTTCTTTTTTTCCTAAAAAAATAATAATAATTTACACTAAAAGCCCCATTATTGGAACACCATAATAATGAGAAATTCCACAATTTTAATTTGAAATGTAGTAATTCTAATTCCCCACAGTATATAACCCATCAAGTAATTAAATATTATGCATCCCTGAAATTTCATAATACATTTATCCTTTTCACAAAAAAATTAATCACCCATCAATAAATATACCCGAGAATCATCTTCAACCAAGAGTTCGACAACTTAATCAAACATATGAAAAAATGTATTATTGATTCCACAACTCATATTTTCGACGTGCAAAAACATCAGCGGGAGTATTCCAACTTTTCGAGTACTATTATTCTATTCTTACAATCTTCACCTTATATATGTGGGGAATTAAAGAGACAAAAACGTCATATATAAACCCCTTATACAAAGTATTGATTAATCACCACTAAGTCAAAAGAATAGTGCTCTTAAACCAAATAATACAATTATCATCCTACAAACAAGAATATTAATGATTCTTATCTAACTTTATATCCATCATTAATCTTTTAGTAAGCTGATTGGCTTGTTCCCGAAATCTCTTTTGAAATGTTTCTAAGTACCCCACTAAATTAAATGCTTAACTCTAATCCAACTCACGGGGGGTCAATTATTGGAAACATTTTTATCCAAATATGATCAGAATTTAATTAACGACATGTAATTATTAGAATAATAAATCTTATCCAATAATATGTTTGTAATCATTACCATTTTTTTTTAGGGCGAGTTCCATATCATCATCCTCACTTTAGGCCTAATTATAATTTAAACCCCGTACTTTTGTTTATTACAAATTAGTCCCTGACTTTTGTATTCCGTTTGAGGTCCTTGTTTCCGGTTAGGATTCCGTCAATTTTTTTTCTAGTTTTTCCAAAATACTCCCGGAAACTATTTTGTTATATATTAAATGTTCAGGGGTTATTTTGTTAATATTTATAAATTTCAGGGATTATTATGCATATATTTGTGTTTAAATTATATAAAATAATAATATTTATAATTTATGTATATAATAATAAATTTTATTTAGGGAAAAAAGAAAAAAAATTAATAATTCTAATGAGAGAATTACGCAACGTCATCTTATGATCGCGCCGACGTGTGTAGTGGGTGAAAATAGTTTCTTTTTTTTTCTCTTTGATCTATAATTATAGGTGATGCATCTGATGAGTTAATAAAAGGTGAAAAGTAATGATAACAGAACAAATAAAAGTCATACTGAACTAATTATTACTAATCCTTTATTCAATAATGAAAATTTATTATTAATAAAATCATACAGATTTTTTCAAATAATTTTATATCACAAAATTGAAATGTCTTTTTTCCTATTGAATCAAAAAAATATGCTTAAACTCTTAAAATCAAAAATAAATAAGTACCTCGGGATAAAAAGTAAGAAAATGGATATTTCTTACCCAGTCTTGTACATTGCAGTACGCGAACACTTTTACAAATATTATTTTATCGTGTCGGATACAATGTCGAATATTCTCTACATGGAAAATTTTCAAAAAGAATCTATTTCATCGTATCCATATCGTCGTGTCCGTATCTATATATCATACCTTCTCTCAATATACCTATATTAATCATATGTTGTAATATAGGGACACTAGATATATCTGTGTGTCGCATCCTTTTCCTTACGGTTAAGGTAATAACACTTCAACAGCTTCCAACATGACCATATCCCAAGAGTGATAATGCCATAGACGGTGGGTGCAAGCCACATGACTACAATGACACGTTCATGTTATGTGTGTGCAATATCAATTGGTGTTTTACTACATATATATATGTACTCATATGTCACTTTATTCTCCCACCAAAAAAAAAACAATGTCACTTTTATTCAGATTTTGTGGAATCTGATGGTTACGTAACTGATAATATATTATTCTGTGATTTTACAAATCTCAGGTGAATCGGTATCAAAGGGGTACGGTACATTCACAACTTGAAATTTGGTGTAATTATAAAACCGGTTCTTATTGTTTGAGTATGTGAAAATCGTGTCAAGCTGAGGTTTAATCAGCATTGATGGGTAGTCGGGTACTCTTGAAGTTGTATAGAGTTGGGAATTGTTTACTTTTCTAGTTAGTTATCCAATTACATAATCTAATCACGTAAAAAATTTGTTAAATACCTCAATCTAATGTGTTTTTGTAAATTTTAAGGACAAAAGAATAATTTTGCATAATCTCATAAAAATGGGTTATTTAACAACTCTCTCAAGGAGTTGCTATATAACATGTTATTTTCTATCCAAATCTAGGGCTTTACCTTTTACACAAGGTTCATAACCTAGAAAAGTAAACACTAAAAAAGGGTGTGTTTTAGGTGACTGTAGCATAATCTGAATCCATAAAATTTTGAAAATTGAATGACATTAAAAAAATTGACAAAAATAAGTGAGAAAAGAAAACACAATTTTGGTCTCACGAAAAGTCACATTTCATTCTAATTTCTAACACTGCTTCATTTAAAACACTCCCGTCAAGTAATTAAGCTAACTGTGGGACAAGAATCGCATCATCTAAAAATACATAGTTCAAAACTAAAATCAAGTTTACAAAAATAATCACACACAATTTGTAACAACTTACGCGCGCACTGCAAGACTAAAATTGCATTTTCCTCTAAAAAATTCAAGGAAGTTGAAAGTCGTAGACTTCCGCCACTTGGGCACATTCGACAACGGATGTTGTTTTCAATCTCAAAATTGTCATAATTTCTGAAATATTTATAATCACATGATCACAAATATAAATTAGTACAAATCATGTCACACCCAATATCCAACCATATAATGCAAAAAAACAGTAGAACGACAAGAAAAGGAAAAAGAAAAGTTGAACCAGAGTAAAAAGAAACAAGATCCTGCATTTTCGCCAGTTGATAACTCTAATTCTAACTTGATTCGACCAAAATTCATACCAATATAATATGAAATGGTATATTTGCACTTATTATGTAATGAGTATAAATTTTAAAAATATAAATTGAATATCAAAGATAATACAATCCACCAGTGATGGAGCCACGGAGGGTCCGTGGTGGCCCCCGGCACCGCAAATTTTGAAATTTTTGTATGTATATTTTTGAAATATATATATATTTTTATAGCTTAATTTTTTGATTTTTTAACTTTTTATCCCATACAACGTTAAATCCTGACTCCATTCCTACGATCCACGTATTATTTATTGAATTTGATCGAATCGAGTCTCAACTAAGATTATCCGAACTACTAAGAGCGACTGCTCTACTCTGCCAAGTTGCATTTTTTCCCAAGTAGACTCCAGCTAATCCCACAGACATCGACTTGACCCCCACCCCCCAACCCCCACCCCCATGCACGAATCCATATATGTATCCCACACAATCAATCCCACTTTATGAATCCGTCACCTCCAAAACAATCCTCTCCAGCCAAACACTCCCTTAGCTCCTCCGAACCTCAATGGAATACGGCAGGCTCGGACACCCCGAGCCAGGTGCCTCGTCAACACGGAGCCTAACACTAGACCCAACGCGCGCTCCCAGAAGATCCAGGCTCAAGCTCCTTTTCACCCTCGCCGCCACGCTCATGGTGGCGGCAGCCGTATCCGCCGCGGTGGTCGTCGCCATCCGCAAGGAAACTCACTCCACCGACGCCGCGAGGCTGCACGGCGTGCGGCCGTCTCAAGCCATGTCCAGAGCTTGCAGCCTGACTCGGTACCCGAATCTCTGTGTCAACTCGCTGCTCGACTTCCCCGGCGCCGCCGTCGCCTCCGATAAGGACCTCGTCCACATTTCCGTCAACATGACGCTGCAGAAATTCGGCCGCGCTCTCTACTCCGCCTCCGAGATCAGCAACCTCAACATGGATCCTCGCGTCAGGTTTGCGTGCGATTGTGTCTCTCTGTAACTGTTTGCGTGTTTGGATTTTTTAAATTAGAAGAAACTGACATAATGTGCGTAATTATTGCGCCGCCGTCTCCGCCGCAGGGCGGCGTACCAGGACTGCCTAGAGCTCCTCGACGACTCGGTGGATCTCCTCTCCCGCTCCCTCACCTCCGTCACCGGCGGCGCCGCCTCCACTCAGGACGTGCTAACCTGGCTCAGCGCCTCCCTCACGAACCAGGACACCTGCACCGAAGGCTTCGACGAGCTCAACGGCTACGTCAAATCTCAAATGTATGGCCGGTTGAAGGACCTATCGGAGCTCGTCAGCAATTGTCTCGCAATCTACGCCGCCGCCGCCGGGGACGAGGATTTCGCCGGCGTCCCGATACAGAATCGGCGGCGGCGATTGCTCGGCAGCAACGACGAGCACAAGCATTTCCCGGCGTGGCTGTCGCGGCGGGACAGAATGCTGCTCGATACACCGGTGACGGCGGTCACCGCCGACGTGATCGTCTCCAAAGACGGCAATGGCACGTGTAAAACAATCGCGGAGGCGATCAAGAAGGTGCCGGAGCACAGTAATCGGAGATTCATTATCTACGTGAGGGCAGGAAGGTAAGTTCACGTGTGACTCTGATATAATATGCTTCTTTTTGGTCGGTGGCCTTTTTAAATTATCTGTTCACGTAGTTGTTAATGACTATAATACCCCTGTCATTATGATCTTAATTTAAGATGTTGACTCTAATTCAATCATGAGGATGTTAACTATGCTAAGAGTTCAACATCCATCACGTGAAAGTTTTCGCACTTTTATCATCTTCGTTATACTGATTTGACGAATCAGAATCAAATCCAAACTGAAGGTATCCACATTAGTCTATACGAGTATAAGACGAATCGAATTGATTCTATTTAAATTTAAATTTGAGCTCGTTTCAATTAGTTTATTGTCGAACCGATGCTTATTTTGATCTGATTATAGGTACGAGGAGACGGTTTTGAAGGTCGGAAGAAAGAAGACCAATGTAATGTTTGTCGGAGACGGAAAGGGCAAAACTGTCATTTCGGGCGGGAAGAGCGTTCAAGATAACATGACAACATTCCACACCGCAACTTTCGGTAAATTCTTTTTTCCTCCCCAACTTTTGCCCTTTTATGCAACTTTTCGCTATTTACCTTTTCCACCCCCAAAGTTTCCATAATTGAATCATCTCGTGACTGTGGGCAGTTTGGCTCTAGCTGCATGTAGTTCAACATGCACGTGGCTGTCATGCCCTCTCTGTGACTGGATTCTTGCCTATCCATACACACCACAAATGTTTCCTTGTTTTGACTAATTTGCCTCTCCATTTCTAATATCTTCCTAAAATTATAATTTTCTACACATTTGTGAATAAAAACGTATTAGCATCAAGTGACGTAGTTTAGCAATTCGGTCATCACTTGGTCAGTTCGACTAACTGTTTAGGTGTTGGAATCTCTAAAAGTACGGCCACGGTTAATAAAGATAGATTTACACGTTAGTGATTCTAGATAGGATAATGATAGGCTAAATTAGTGTCATGTTATGTTCATAAAGATTAACTAGTTAGCGTGTTTTGTCGCATAATTAATTGGATTCGAACGAAGTAAAACTAGTGCAGAAACGTGTGGAGCTGGTCTCCAGTTCAGGACAGTGGAACAACGTTGATTTGTATGTATCTCCCGAATAATGCATTCATTTTTCTTTGAATGTTACTTTAAACATAGGATGCTAAGGAAACTTTAATTTCTACATTTGAATTTTGGGGTTTTCCAGTGTACTATCAATCTGAGTGTCGGTCCCTTTCTGTTTGAGCTTTCTAATGGCTGTACTACATTAAAGTCCCACTCTTTTTGTTGGGTGGAATTCTGGAGGCCTGGACCAAGTCAAGATTTACAATTTTCATAAAGCATGAGATAATTAATTTTTACAGAAATATACAAGATATTTTTATTGTTATAGGTGAATTATTATTTATACATCTATATATATATATGTATGTGGTATAGTGTGTGTATATATATTATGAAGAGAAGGGCATATTAGTTTACCTATTTTTTAGCTCTATTTCACATTCTTTGAAGGAGAATTATAATACAGACTCAGTTCGGTCAAACCAGACTAATTTTTTAAAATGTATTTCACTTGTTATTTAATAGTTTTTTTTTTAATTTGTACCGATCACACGATAATTGCAAAATAGTCTCCTTTATTATTATATTCGTTGATCGAGTCGGGTTGAAATACAACGTATTTAATGAATTTCATGAATATTGGTATTAAAAGATGAAATCATATGTCTTGCTCCCTTTGGACACTTTTAAAATAATCCAATAATTCTGGTGATTCTCATATCCAGTATCCTATTGCACCAATTATGGCTCTGCCCTCATATATTGTTATAGAGACATACATACTTACAGACTAGTGGCTATATTTCAAAGTAGGTCATAAATATTATATAATGGTGGGTCATCGGTATATGTCACTGCTTCAAGGCTCCCTTACCAAACGCATAAATGATAAATTAAATGGGACTAATCCCCACTTGCTCTTTAAAGTAATTGTAATTCTTGTTTCTTTTTAATATTCGGGCTGAAATGCAACCTTTCGTCATGATCATATTGCACTCACGGATCACTCTTTAAACTTATATATTTGCATTTTTATAATATTCAAAATTCTGATTTCGTCCCTATTAAGACTCGAGGACTTATGTTTGCACTCTTATTCTTGGGGTGTAGCTGCGACTGGCGCTGGTTTCATTGCGAGGGATATCACATTTGAGAACTGGGCCGGGCCGAGCAGGCATCAGGCGGTAGCCCTACGTATTGGGGCCGATCACGCGGTGATCTACCGGTGCAACATCATCGGTTACCAAGATACGCTCTACACGCACTCGCAGAGGCAATTCTACCGCGAGTGTGATATTTATGGCACGGTCGACTTCATCTTCGGCAATGCTGCAGTCGTCTTCCAGAACTGCAGCATCTTCGCCCGGAAGCCCTTGCCCTTCCAGAAGAACACCATCACGGCCCAGAACCGGAAGGACCCTAACCAAAACACCGGCATGTCAATCCATGCTTGCAGGATCCTGGCGACAGGTGACCTTGCGGCGAACAAGTCCTCCTACCCGACCTACTTGGGCCGGCCTTGGAAGTTGTACTCACGAACGGTGTACATGCAATCCTATATTGGTGACCACATCCACCCTAGGGGCTGGCTAGAGTGGAACACGACGTTTGCCCTAGACACATTGTACTACGGGGAGTATATGAACTATGGGCCCGGAGGGGCGATAGGGCAAAGGGTGAAATGGCCAGGGTATCGTGTGATCACATCGATAACCGAGGCGAGCAAGTTCACGGTGGGGCAGTTTATATACGGGTCGTCTTGGCTGCCGTCCACCGGGGTGGCTTTCTTGGCCGGTCTTTCGACCTAAAAGTGACATGTACGGCTGTGTTTTATATAAGGGAAGGGGGAAATGAGTTTTAACACTTATAATGGCTATGATTTCTTGATATGGTATATAGTAATTTTTTCAAAGAAGTATGGGTTTTTTTTTTTCCTTTCCATATATTGTAATAATCAATGTGTAGTAGTATGTTATATGTGATTTCAATTTTTAAGTTATTGATATCTGACTTTGTATTATAAGACTCAATTGATGGATTGTTTAATATATGGGGTAGTAGAATGAAATTGAAATATGCTATATGTATTTTGGAGTACTTTCGTTATCAAATAAAAGTAGACAAATTTGGAATTACTCAATCATCCATAGCATAATTTGTGTAACAAGGGTTCAGTTCTTCCCTAAAAAAAACAATAACCGAGGGAGAATATACCCAACTTTTATAAATCGATTCATAACAAGATCCTCGACCAATGAAACAGAGAATCATCGCAGATGATTACAGCTTTAATATTGGGGGTAATAAGGGCTCAATTCTTGCCTAAAAAATGACTATCAAGGGAGAATATAACCGACATTTATAAAAACGATTCAGAACAAGATCCTCAATCGATATGGAATGGAGAACCGTGGCAGATGATTACGACTTTAATATTGGGATAAAATTAATATTATATGTGTACATTCTTCTAATCAGTGATATCAAATCAAACCATATATTAGCACACAGAAGAAATTATGAAAGAACAAAGTTCCCTAGATAAATTACGACCTTATATTATAATACACATTGTTCTGCCCTAGACTGTGTTACCTTTATTCTTTGACTATCAAAGATGGATACATATATGGTTCATTGTATGCGTAGCTAAAATCCTAGTTGGTAGAAGAAGGGTTAACAGTTGACACTATTCTGTCGGTGGGCTTTGAAATATTTATGATGTTATAAATGCTCAGACCAACTAATTTATGTGACCCACATGTTATACGAAATGCTAAAGAGACCATGTGAGTGAAGCTCGATGAACTTATCATGCCCTATGTGTCCCTTCATGGATTTTTCACTATTCCCTATTGAATTTTCTTATTTCAATTGAGTGTTTCGTAGTCCGTTTCATTTATTCATATACATGATCGAACCAATCGGTAGCCGATCGAGATTAGAGAAAAGAATTTTATGATATATCTCTTTTCTATGCCACACTTGTTTTTTCCATAATGTCAATAGTTAATTAATATATAATGTATGTAAGTGATATAGGAGGTGAAACGCAAAAATGAAATTCGAGATTGAAACCCTCACTTTTACTATGGAAATTGTCGAAACATGGGTTGCAATTAATTTAAGAGTTATATGCCCCCACAACCCTGTGTTTTTCAAAAAGAGCTTAAAAAACCCTGTAAAAAAAAAATGGTAAAATAAACCCTATATTTTTTATTTTTTGCAAACCGCCCCTTTACACCATTTAGTCAAAGAACCGACGTGTTTTGTCAAAATTGCCCTTCTTTCATTACAATACATTCTTAAATAACTATATATATGCACCCACAACCCTGTGTTTTATGAAATGAGCCAAAAAAACCCTATAAAAAATTAAATAGTCCAAAAATTATAATATATATATATATATATGTATGTATATATATATATATGCAATAAATAAAATATTAATTGTATATATATAATTATAATTAGTGTACAATACATCATTATAATATTATATATATTTATTTATAAGATTTTTAATAAATATATAATATAATTTATATATTTATATACATTATATATATACATATTAAATATTATTTATATGTATTGTAAAATAATTATAATTATATATATATATATATATATATATATATATATATAATGAATTTATAAATAATATTTAATACATATAGTACATTAGTAATTTTATACATATACATGTATATATATAATATATTATATAATACATACATATACATACATACATATAAAAGAAATTTCAAAAGAACAAAAAAAGACATTACATATATACATATTAAATATTATTTATATGTATAGTACAATAATTATAATTATATGTATATATATATGCATATTGAATAATTTTATAAATTCTACCAATAAATAAATTTATAAATAATATTGAATATATATATATATATATATATATATATATATATTCAATAAATTTACAAATTCTACCAAAAATAAATAAATAAATTTATAAATAATATTTAATACATATAGTACATTAGTAATTTTATACATATACATGTATATATATAATATATTATATAATACATAGATATATATACATATAAAAGAAATTTCAAATTTAAAAAAATAAAAAAAAAGTTGATAGGATTTCTTCCGCCGGCGAAATTTAAAAAACGCGCCTCAGGGTTTTTTCTGCAAAAATTTGAAAACATAGGGTTTTATATGATAATTCTTTTTCACGTGGTCTTTTTTTATCATTTCACACGACACAAGGGGTTTCCTTGCAAAAAACCCAAATATAATGTTGGGATAAATTTGTCATTTTACGCGAAAAAGTGAAGAAAAATCCAATATCACACGCAGTAAACGCGCGTGTGATTCAAAAACGCGTCTCAGGGTTTTTTCTGCAAAAATTTGAAAACATAGGGTTTTATATGAGAATTTATTTTTCACGGGGTCCTTTTTTATCATTTCACATGACACAAGGGGTTTCCTTGCAAAAAACCCATTAATTTAACTGTTAAACTTTCTAGAAATGCAATAATAGATAGTATGGCATTGGACTCGCTGTCTCACCCGATAAAATTCAATGAGTTGACTAATTATTATAATTGACGGTGGATATTTTAATTAATTTATTTTTTTTTTAAAAAGAGCTAATGTGGTCTTTAATTGGAATTTGAATTATTTAGGTAAGATTGAGCTATTATTGAGTTAGGTTTTTTTTTTTTTTTTTAACACACCCCCCTAAATGAATAGAAGAATTTGAAATCGGATCATTATATTTTGATGAGAGAACAGATTTAATTATTTGGACCAATTCATGTTGTGGCAGATTGAGCTAGTTTAGTTGGGCATACACTACTAACATTAATTACTTAGATTTTAATTGAAATGTATTGTGTTCATCATCATCATTATTATTATTATTATCATTATTATTATTATTAACACTTAGATCCTATGAGGATCTTATGCCATTAGGGGTGGGTGAATGGGGCGATTTTGAAATTGACCAATGATGTAGGTGCCATTCTCACAATTAGTGAGGTACAACTTAGTAACATCTAAGAAGTATTGAAGCAATTAAACTCAAGGAAATGTTATGAAAATACAATAGATTTAATTTACAATATTAATGCATACATTAAGTGGCACAAATTGAGATTTATGCATGCAATACGAACTCATTGTAACTAGAAATTACCCAAATAAACCCAATAAAATTTAAAAATTCTTGATTTATAATCACCAAATCAAAAGCCTTCCATAATTGATAGGATTCTATCCAAGAACCAAAATAAATTAGTCATATATTCATAATTTGAGTCTACTAATATGGTTGGTTTTAAACAATCGTTTACTCATAAAAATAAATTGGAGGTGAAGTGTTCACTTCAAGTGAAAGTTTGGCAATTAGTTTTGATAAATAAACTCAATTCTCCATACCCGGATTGGTCTAATACGGGCAGAATTATCAGCGACATCCATGCAGTGTTTGACTATTTCTTAAATGTTTCCTTCTCCTTTGTTCACAGAGAAAGCAACCAAGTGGCGCATTTGCTTACTCGTCTTGCGCTCAATTCTAATGATGGGGACAGAGAACTCCCTGATTCTACATTGAATCGTGTATCGAAAGATGTTAGTGTATTCTAATTCTTTCGTTATTTTCTAAAAAAAAGTTATGACAAAAGTAGCCAATAATACACTAGCTTTCAAATATGATATAAACAAACAATGAAACCACATTAATAATTAAAAATAATAATTGAGTACACATATTGAATTTTAATTCTTTCCAACCCCAATGGGCATTAAAGTTATGCGACCAAATAATAACATATAAATTGAGACAAAATAATTTCTCCTAATTTATAGTCGGGTATTGGTTGGGTATGTGACAATAAAGGATGTCCACACATTTAAGTCAAATAGTCATTGAACATGCTAGTTAAGGGTAGGTGGGTGGGGGCAGGGGAGGTAACGGTTCTCTATTCCTAGGGGTGAACAAAAAACCCGAACCGAACCGAACCGAACCGAAACCGAACCGAACCGAGGATAACCGAACCGAACCGAAGAGGTTCGGTTTCGGTTTCGGTTAGTATATTTTTAAAATTTCGGTTTCGGTTCGGTTTCGGTAAAAACCGAACGGTTTTCGGTTTTTACCGAAAAACCGAACCAAGCCACTTTTTTTTTAAGGTTTTTTATATTCATCATCTAATAATATAGTTGCTATTCTCAATTCTCATAAGTCATTCACGTTTTTACACATTTTAGATTAACAATTTTAGACCTCAAATTTCAGATATCAAGAATCAAGAGTCAAGACAAGAAGTCCACAAGAACAGACTACACACTACACAGAACTTCTCTCATCATTCATCAGTCATCACTGTTCGCCATTTTAATGCATGTTTGATGTTTCCAGGTTTTTATTTCAATTTTTTGGACTTTTAGTTTTTTTTTTTTTTTTTTTTTAATTCTTTTGAATTTTCGGTTTTTTCGGTTATTAACCGAAACCGAACCGAAAAAAATCGGTAAAACCGAACCGAAACCGATCAAGATCGGTTCGGTAAACGGTTAGCTAAAACCAAAAACCGAAGTTTCGGTTAACCGAACCGAAAAACCGAAACTTCGGTTTTTTACCGAATGAACACCCCTATCTATTCCACATTTGATCGGAATATTTGAGTTGCTACTTAGGGTTGGTGGGTGGCGGAGGAGGTTGCGGTCGATAATTACAGCGGCTCTCTACCCCACGTTGGTTGAGATATTTGAGTTGGTTCAAACTATTGAGATAAGTTATTTTCCCCGTTTAACAACCTAGTTTTAAGGTGAATTGAGACAAACTAATAGCTTAGTAATAAGTATCTGTATCATTTTAGGGTGAAATGAGATAATACTATGAGTTATAATAGATGTTAGTTCCCGAAGAGGAGACCCCCGTGTGTTGTGCGCGCATCGAAGGGTCACAAAGCATGCATGAATTCGGACAGAAAACGAGTAATGGTTCTCTCTATTCCGTATTGGCTGAGATATATACTGGAGTTGGACCAACTTATAAAGGTAAATTAGGTGAATTATCTTCCCCTTAACAACTGTTTTTGGGATTGATCAGAGTTCAGACTCTCTTACAGTAACCCTTTCCTACAATTGTGTGTGTATTTCTCAAGTTTTATTATTAGTTATTCCCAGGTAACAGGCCAAGTTTATGGTTCATGGGGCTCTAGAGTGAAACTTTAAACAGCCCACAAATTTCTTTATGTTACATCTGAAATCAACAAATAAATTAATAAAGCCTAAGTTCGTCAAGGCCCATTCCTCGACAATATAACCCACCCAAATTCTCATCAACGATAGTTGAGAATTATAATGCACAAACACTTCAAGAAATATTGTTTTGTGAAAATTTCAAGAAAAATATATATATTGTCGTATTCGTTGAGAACACTTATCATGTAATTGACAAATTTTTAATCAATTTAAATAAAAATATGGTAAATGTCAAACATTCATAATACGAGTAATGTGGGATAAATTTCCAATTGTTAGGGATATTTTTACTTAACTCCCCATTTTGACAAAATGTCGTATAATTTTTATATAATGTAATACTTAAAATACTTCTCAAAATATGTTGTATATTTTTCACAAAATATAATACTAAAACGTTCTATTGCAGTATTTATATCCTATTATGTTATCTAATTTTATGGGGAGTAAAGTAAAAAGTATTCCAAACTGCCTTCATAATAAAATTAACTCCAATGAGATACAAGGCAAAAGCAAGCCATTATTCTCTCGATATATATATATAAACAAACCAATTCTAAAAAAAAAGGTTTGTTTCTCAAAACTCACACAGATTTTTCCCTTCCATTCCTAAAGGATGGGGTTCTATTATACAAACACAGACAACATAACATTACAACCCAACAACAAAGTTGAGACAACAAAAGCTACACTTTTCTTAAATCCACAATCCATCAAGAATCATGGAGATTACCATCACCATCACCATCACCATCACCATCAAGGATCATACTTCTTTATCAGTTTCACATATGCACATATATACCTATTTATCTTCACATTCTTGCTCGAGACTTAAGTGGAAAGACTGTCGAGATAACGGTCCATGATGGTCGAAACGGTTTCAAGAAAAGTTGACTCGGTCACCCCGGGTAGCACGGCTTCTTCTGCTTCGCGAACCATCTTCTCGATAACGGATTCTTTCTTCACTGTTTCCCTACACATAATGCTTCCGATTTGAAATGGAGTGAGACCTCTCTCTGCGCCTTTCTTCAAGAGCATGGTGGAAATGGAGAAGACGCGTGCGCAGTTTTCTGTAATGTTCCATCCATGGAATTTCAGAAGCTGAATGTCTTTCTCGGCATCTAAGGATTTTATGTAAGCAATTGTTTCGGGTGAAAATGGTTGACAGGATTGGGGCCAGTAGAGCCACTCGAACGTGCAATCTTCAAACTGTAATGCAGAACATAACAATGAAACGCGTTGGAGTATATAATGTATAATGATGAAACAAGACAGCAACAACATTTGAGCAAATTATGGATGATTCTGAGAATCAAATAATATTAGGTAGCATTTCAGTTTAAGGATTTGAAACTGAAGGAAGAATCTGATGGAAGGGACTTCAAATGACTTAATGGATTTCAAACCAACCTCAACAATTCAAAAGGTTGCTTGAAATGGGAAATTCAAGAATTTGTCACTGTAACAACAATTTGCCGAAACAAGTTATACATTTGAAATCCCTAAATAAATTGCAGCGAGTAGATGTACTTACATTCTCAGGCATGCAGTAACCATGATCAATGGGGACAAGACGAATTCTCCCTTCATCACCATCTTTCTGAATCAAAATGTTTCCAGCATGTCGATCAGCATTCGCCAACCTTATATCTAATACACAAATCCTGTGAACTTCCTGCACAGGGAAAGCACGAGGACCCATATCCTCGCAACTACCACAGTTCTTCACAAACATCTGAAGCGAACCAAACTTATCAAATCCACACTTAGAACCATCCGAATAGTGAAAACCCTTATGCCTACATTTGACCATTACTGTGGGGGGGACCCCAGCAAAGCCTTCCTCATCACTAAAAGGCAATCGTGGACCTCCTATTGGATGATCTAAAATATACGCAGCAACTTCCCGAAGTGCACCTTCCCCAACTCTAGTTCCCTTCTTCAATCCCTCACCATCGGAGGACAAGGGAAGTCCACGAGGGTTATTTACAGCCATCGGCTCCTCATCAATTGGCTTGAAAACAGAAACATAGTTATCACCGGAAAAATCTTGCATGAAATAAGCCCCACCCGATCCTTCCGAAGACTTTATAGGTTGGTTACCACAATCTAAGCCGTTAAAAGTGGCATTAATTAGTTTTCTAATGATCGGTGATAACACAATCTTGGGATTGATATTCAATGGTTCTACGAGAAAATCTTTTCTTGGAATGTTGAGGGGCACAATTGGAATAAGATTATGGGCTGCTGCTACCTTCTTTCCCACATCTGATGCTATGATAGATACCTCAAAATCTTTCTCAACAGGTACGGCTCCGAGTTTGGCTGATTTACGAACAAGAAAACGAATTACCGCATCATTGCTTCTACACAAATCATCTATAACTCTTTGATCTTCAAGCTCCTCGCCATCACAGAACAGTTCTTGATCCTTAAGATCGAAGAAACGACTCCCCTTCTTAGCAATCTGCTGTTTGACATATCCCACATTTCTTTTTCTTTGAACATGGAACTCGAGTTCTTTGCCACAAACAGTTCTAACAGTGATGGCTTGGAGATCAGAGAGGCGTAGGACCAAGTGTAGTACATGTCCATCAGACACGCCATAATCCCGGACATGGGAATTGTTCCTAGCCAATTCTTTCCCATCAAAAACAAGCTTTTGCTTCTTGGCGAAAAACCCTTCACATTCTTGAATTCTCAGTTTGACAGAAGCAATTGAATCTGATTCAAGAATGTGAATAGGTATCACAGACCCACCAACAGTTAGGTAGATTAAGATTGGGTTGTTTGACGAGGGGCCTTTCAGACCTGATACACTGCTTGGAAAGTTCCAATAGTCTTCATAAACAGGACTGAGAGCTACACTGGCAGTCGACATTGTAGATCAAGAAGAGCAAACCTTTTTCTCCCTACAAATTAAATATTCAAACTTTCAGAGCTTAAAATCCATCAAAAAATCAAAAAATACTCAAACCCTTAACCAAACAGTGAATTAACTACGTCAAAGAAAATTCAACCAGTCAAATTCTTCAATGTGATGAAAATGGTAAGAAACAGACTAAATTGACAATGCCCAAAAAGCTCAATTCCTATATTCTTTGCTTCGTTACCAGCAAATTTCTCAGTAAACGTCGAAGAAAAATGTGCACAATCCTTCTAAAAAAGGGTTCAAATCAGTAATTAGTACTACCACCCTTAAAATGACACCATTAAATCCCTAACTAATGCATACTTCATAAACCAATTCCATTCATCAACCTCAAAATAAGGCACAATCATCAACACTTATTTTCAGCAAATCAGCCTTCGGAAAACAGTGAATTGTTGTAGGCAAACCTTCAGCAAGAAATGAGCATAAAAATAAATAAGCACACAAAAAAATATAGGAATTTTTCCAATCTCTTACCGGAGGAGAAAAATGGCTGAAAATCCAAAACCAAATTGAATCTTCAATCGATCATTCAAATGCAACACAAAATGCAGAAAAAAATGTCTACCCAAGCTCCATTTCCTCTTTGGCGTGTCACATGCTCAGCTCATATATTCGAAAATTCGTAAGAAATTTTTGTAAAGTTGGATTCTTTTCCCCTTTTTCCAATTTTCTCTGAAATTTTTACAGAGAATTTCTTTCTTGACTTTTTAAGAGATGAGAGAGTGTAAGAAGCCATTTGTCAGTATATAGAAAGCCTCTGTGGAGCCCACATTTGGAAACTTTAATTTGAAGCTTTGACAGAGTTTTTGACGCCGTTAATAGTTCTAGAACTTACCATGGTGAAAATGATTTAATGCAAAATAATTAATTTATAATCCAATTTATATCATTTATCTATTTATTTATTTTTTGTTACTAGATTTAATTTTTATAAATTCGAGTATTTTAAAGTTTGTTTATTAAGGTAATTATCAATTACATGAGAATTGAGATACATGTACATAATTTTATTTTGTAAATTTTGAATTAAATTCTTGATTTTGAGCCAAATTAACGAAAACTTTATTAATCTCAAAGAAATTAAGTTTATATTAGTAGTTAGTAATTGCAAAAATTAAACTTTAATCTATATAGACGGATAGATAGATAGATAGTATATACAACTTTAAATAATTTAAAATTTAATAAATTTTGCAAATACTTTAAATTTCAATTTGGCGAAATTCACAGCAATAGAATTGATTGTGTGCAATTATCTATATAAATAAGTGATATATCAAAGCTATTAAAATTATATTTTAAATCCCCTCAAAAATTAATTATAATTCAAACTCAGATTATCTTATTTTATTATAATTTATATACTGTAGATTTATATGCAAAATTTCGATAATTTATAGTAAAATTCTTAATGACGTGTAGCATTAACAATACTTTTTTTTTAGCATTAATAATACTTGTTCCTTAAGTAAAGAATTTACATCATAAATTAAAACGCGTTAATCCACATATAACTCTTCCTTTCCTTTAATAATATAGACTATCATGGTGGTTATGGTAATTACGAATTAAAGTCTATAAATGTATTTTGTTATTATTGTTATTTTGTTTCATATATTTACATTAATAAAGATCGTAACGGCCGTCTTCACGGATAAAACAATTGCGGGATTTATTTAAGAACTCATCTTTGAATTGTCCGAACTGCCCTCAAGATTTTGTGAAAATGGTATCTATGAAATAACAGAGCCAATAAATTTCTGTCACGTGGCAGAATTATGTCATGATAACTTGTATATATTATATTGCTCAAAAGAAGTCAAATATATAGTGAGACCGAAATATATTGATGTTTGAATATTAAAAATAATAATTACAACAAAACGAGGAATATAAAGGGTTTAAACTTTAAACTAAAGTGAATTAAGGTGCAAAATATTTGCCAATAATGCCTTTCTTGGGTGAAAAGTGAATATAATTTGAGGGTTTCAATATCATTCTTTTATATATAGATATTCAATAAGAAACGATATTGCCAAAGGCTAAGAATATTAGTCAGCTTTGGATCCCTCAAGCCAATGTTTAGTATTTAAATATTTACTTTCCTAGATGAACGATTAAGTTGGGAAGGCTACCCTAATTATAGGATTTTATAATACTCGAGTGCAAGAAAAACAATGGGTAGAAGTTATTAACCAGGAGGGTGTGATTGAGTGGAAGAGACTCATCCATCCTTAACCGAAGGTCAGGAGTTCGAATCCTGACTTTGACTTTGGGTATGGAGCAGCTTTAAATCTTCTGGCCAGCTGTCCCACCCTATGAGGTGCCTACAATCCAACCAGGGGACTAGTCACTGTAGTCGACGGTAGATACCCTGGTCTAGACCAAAAAAAAAAGCGTATAAGTTATTAAATAGGGTCGTCCTCATTATGGGTCTTTATAGTATTCGGATTCGAAAAAAATTAAGTTAATTGAATTAGGACCTCCATTATGTATTTTTACAGTACTTAATCTCGAGAAAAACTGAATAAATAACTAAATTGAGAGGATTATTCCTATTATGAGTTTTTGCTATACCCTATGTTTTAAAACCCGAACCGGGCCGACCGACAGCTTGTCCTGTCCGGATGACCCCTTGAAACCAGTCACAATTTTGACTAGTCTGACCCGTTGAGAATCGGAACGACCGACCGGCACCTTGTCTTGTCCGGGTGACCCCTTGAAACCAGTCACAATTTTGACCAGTTTGACCCGTTGAGAACCGATCAAAAACCGGTAAAAGGGCTGGATTGAACCGCTCAGCGTGCCATTTGGGCCAGATTTTCATTTTTTTCGAATCCGGTTACAATTTGACCAGTCGGACCCGTTGAGAACCGGTCAAAAACAGATAAAAGGGCCGGATTTTCATTTTTTTAAAAAAAATTTTCCCTCCAAAATTGCAAGACTAAGTTAGGGGCTTGCCAGGATCTATCCTCGGACGCTTTCTGTAAAAGTGAATTGCCCCAACCAACTGAACTAATTCACTTGTTACGCTTTTTATTGGAAAAATATTACTAATAACGCTTGATATTAAAGCTTATTAAACCTGTAAATTATAATTAAAAATTGGGTTTTATGAAAATATTAATTATAACAATAAATATTATAATACATTGTAAGAATTAAATTTAAACATGAATAAAATAATATGAAATATTTTATTTTTTTGAATATATATTCATAAAAATATAAATGTATGTGTATCTTTTTTCCTACAATAAAAAGTATGATATTTGTTAAATTAATTGTTTATTTATATTGTTTAGATTTATAATTTGAAAATTTATTATTACATATGTTATTTAAAAATTAATGAGTAATTTAAATTGATTTAGATATCCATTTGCCTATATTATTTAACTTATTTGATTATTTTTAATTAATATTTATATTATTATATAATTATGACGTCATACTGGTTCGACCACTGGTTGAACCGATCGAACCAGTAAAATCAGTAACCAGTAAGATTTCCGGTTCAATGTCCGATCCGAGTTTTGAAACATAGGCCGAACTCAGAAAAAATTCGAGCATACAAAAGGAAAAAGGCGAATGTATTATGCTTTTGTCTTTAAGAATCAAGTAAAGGGTACGTGAATATGTTGTGGGGACAAGTAGACAAAATATGATATTGCACCAAGCACAATGAGTCTCATCTCTTGGATCATGCATCTCACTTAGGCTTTTTATAGTTTCCAAATTACATCTAAGTGGTCCATATAGTTTGTACTTCATTATTCACTTACTAACATGCACAATGTTACATATTCCTAAGCAAGTTCCTTGGGTTTGGACAAGATATTTGTGATGGCTAGTGGCCAAGACATACAAAAGTTTGCACCTTTGGTATGTGCATACATCCCTATGCAAGATTTGGGACTAGGTTCTAAGTTGATTTGACAAGAATATAACTATATAACTTATGTGTGTGTATAGATAGCTAATGATGTAATAGTCAAGTAAAATTCAATGAGTTTTAAGAGTTAGATGCATGTACAGTGTGAATGAATCGAATCTCGACCTCTTTGGCGAGCCAGTTTGGACTTTTTTCGAGCTTGGATGGAACGCATAAAGTTTGAAAGAACTTGATTCTAATCACGCTTGCTTGTGCGAGCTCGAGTGGAGTGCTTAAAGTTTGAAACAACTTGAGTAATCACGGTTGTTTGCGCAAAAGATCACGAGTTGAATTGAGGTTTCTTCGATCTAATAACTATATCAGCACAAGCTCGAACTCGACTCTGAATCTGCACTCATAATCTCAAGTTCGAGTTGGGCTCATATAGTGACTCGAGCTGAGCTCAATCGTATTTTTTTAGCTCATCAAGGCCAGAATCCACTCGGCTCAACTTGTTAATATCCCTAATCAAGCATAACTATGAATAATTGTTAAGCTGAAAGACCAAAATGTATTAATGAAATTATTTCTATTCAACTATGTACAGCATCAAGGTTTTATTACATGTGAACAAAGAAACAAAGACCATAAAAACACAGATCAATTAGAAGAAACAAGATGCATTCCGTTGCTCATTGAGGGTTAAATTCAAAAGGGAAATAGACTCTAAAGAGCAAGCACCCACAATCTCATCTTCCTCGAAATTACTCATAAACTCCGCTCGATAAAATCCCATATCCTCTCCTCCATATATAACCGGTCCCTCAATTTCCTCGGCATATGGCGTTCATCCGGAAAAATCAACAACTCGTAAAACTTACCAGCCGCCACAAGTGCATTGACAAGCCTGGCAGTGTGCCTAAAATGCACATTCTCATCGATCATTCCATGCACAAGCAACAGCTTCCCCTTCATGTTATCAATGTGATGCATCACAGAACTCTGCACATAGGCAGATAGGTTTTCAGAAGGCAAGCCCATGTATTTTTCGGTATAGAAGGAATCGTATCCATCCCACGATGTGACGGGAGCGCCAGCAACTGCACATTTGAAAGTGTCGGGAAATTTTGCTAGTGATATTGCTGAGAGATATCCACCATAGCTCCAGCCGTATATGCCGATGTGGCCTTGTTTGGCTAACCCTTGCTTGATGAGAAATTCAGCTCCTGTTAGCTGATCCTCAGCGTCAATCTGGCCACAGTTGTATTTGAGGGCACCTGCAAATTTCAGCCCACGTCGGGCAGTTCCTCTATTGTCCATCTGCCGAAGGTGCGGTAATCAAGATTAGTAGAGAATTTTTTTATTATTTTTTTTCTTTTTTCAGTTTTCTCTAACATTTAAAAGGTAATGATGATATGAAGAGAATAATGCATTTGAATCTGATAATGTTAATTTTGCTCTGATTAAGAAGAACATGAATAATTTTTATTTGGAGAAGTGGAAGAAAATAAGAATACAAGCATTCAGGGGCCAAGACTCTCAAATATCCAAAGCATGTAATATGTTTAGACATGTCGCTGGAGTCAGGCAACAAATGTAGATAGAATATATGCCAAAAGTAGGATAAAAGGTGGCAAAGGAAAATAATAGCTTTAGACAAATGAGTCGCACGAAACGAAAGCAAGCAAAAACGTCAAAAAAATTGCACTATCGATGGTAGAGAATCTAACCTTCCAAACCAATATGCCTTTACTTCTAAGATATTGTGCTCTCATATCGACGGTGTTTATCCAAGAATCACAGACTAGCTGCACACTGGGCCCACCATACACGTGAATCATCGTTTTATAAGGCGGTGGTCCAAATCTCGCCGCATCAGGTTTATATAATGCACCATACAAAATAGTCCCATCTTTTGCCTCTAATTGAACCAACTCCGGAGGTTCAAGTGGCAATTTTTTAAACTTCGGAATATCAACCGGTTGCTCAAAAAGCGAAGCAATAAAACTTCCATCAAGCAAGGAGTGAACCGTGATCTTCAGTGGCGAACTCAAAGAATCGTGAATATCAACAAATCTCTGCAGCTGATGATCAAGCACAACAACGTGTTTTCCATTTCCTTTTGTTAATCTTAATGGTGGTTGTAACGAACAGGCCTCATCTGGGTATAAATTGGCACAATAAAGATGAGATTCCAAAGGACCGTCGAGAGTTGCAGTAAAATAAACAACACCAGTAGCCTCGTTTACACCAGCAACTTGCTCGACAATCCAATCACCTTGAGTAATAGGTCCCAAACAAACTCCGTCCAAATCATGCAAATATAAATGTCTAAATCCCGTCTTCTCACTAGCCCAAATAAATCCTCCAGATGGTTTATTGGGTATTTTGTCTAAAGGGGTGAAGCAATCATGCAAATTGATCCATGTTTCATTTTTCTCTTCCAAGATGATTTCCCTCTGACCTGTTTTGATGTCAAATTTGAGGATTTTAAGTTTTGATTGTTTTCTGTTTAAAACCTGAGCTGTGAGAATATTCCCATGCATCCAGTTGACTCTTCCCAAATATTCCTCATCGTGGGAACCACCGCACTGGATATCCATCCAAGTAACTGATCCACCAGTGGAAGAGATGACTCCCAAACGGACATTAACATTTGGACCGCCAGCAAAAGGGTACGAGTGGTCTTCCTGCGCATCTGCACCCACTGAAGTCTTGCCTTGGTGCATGATCCTAAAGAGAGGTACATTGGATGAATCAACTTCAGTGAACGCTATAAATTTGCTGTCTAGTGACCACCAGTAGCCATTCTTCCGATCCATTTCCTCCTATTGCCAGTAAACACGAGAATGTTTTGAGTTAGCTTGATAAATGTCGATATTTTTTCTTATAATATAGGAGAACAGTAATTTTGTTCCAGAATAAGAGGCAAGGTTGAAGAATTACCAACCTGTGCTATGAACTCCGCAAGGCCGTGAGTCTGAAAAGGCAACATAAGAGATAATCGTGTTAGTACATAATTATTAACTTTATCTAGCCACTCCAATAATAGATATGTGTTTCTGGGATTAGGATAAAACATGATTTTCCTAAGAGAATGTCATATTTATTAGCATAAACTTTCTTCTCATGTCGATTTTCCTACGAGAATGCCGATTTTCATTCTCATTTGGTGACACAGAGAAAGTTGTGGGAGACAGAAACTAAGTCGAAGAAAAGGTGAAACACAATGCTTACTATATTCTCATCAGCCCCCATAGTCAACTGCTTTGACATGTTATACAAAAGGTTTAACACATGAAGCTCATCATCCCTCACATAAGCAAGCATGGTGCCATCTGGGGAGATATGTGGGTCTATGATTGGCGAGGAAGATTCACTTGGGAGCTTAAGCTCTGGTTTAGCAGCATTGTCCTGAATATAAATCTGCCCACACGTAACAGCTATCGATTAGTCAAAGGGAAGCAAAATTTTTCAGGGTCCTATATTAATTAAGGCAGCTGATAGAATATCATAGAAGTCAGTTCACGATACAAACAATTTTACCAGCTTATAGAATACGTAAACAACCAATATAGGAATAAAAGATGATGTTTTCTGTCACCACATACAATGACACAACTCTAAGAGCTTATTTACAGGGGAAAAATAATAACACTTCCTCGTTCATTCAGGGGATCTTTTATCTTTTCAGCCCACCATGACGGTAACTTGTAGACATTGATTTTTGTATTTCCACCCACAAACAGAGGTGGATGTTTACATAATTCACATCTTCATGAAATTCGTACATCAACTTTCCATTATCAGGGATTGAAAACACCTGGGGCAAGCGGGGTGGCTGCCTCCACCCCCCACCCTAACCCCTTTCAGATTCTTAAATGACACTTTTTGTATATAAATTTAACAAAAGAATATGTCTTGGCCCGCTAAAATGACAAATTTCCCTTTCATAAATTTCAAGGTTTTCATTCGCTTCTCCGAAGTTAAATTCCTGGCACTGCCCTTGTTCATTGTGATGAAAACTAGTAAAATATAAACAAGATGATAGATAGAGAACGCACCCCAGCTGGTAAAGGTACCACGACTCTTTTCCTCTTCGGACTCGTCTTTACCCATTCATAGCGTGTCACACCTAAACCACGCTCCCTTAATCTCTCCCTCCTCAACTTCTCTTCAGCAGATAAATTATTTTCATCAAGCCCTCCATCTGGTGGGCTAAAATATAGCTCATGCAGCCCATGCTTCAGATCATATACAAACAATTTCCTAGTCAAAGTCTGATCAGGGCTGAGCAAGTATGATATCAAGCTATCATCAGGGCTAAAACTAATTGCATTTGGTGCTCCATAACCCGGTAAAGGGTACTGCACAATCTCTTCAACTGGGAATACAGTGCAATCATTGACAGCATTTGCAGCAGTTGTGTCAGTTAGAGGCATTTTGCTCAGAAACAATCTTGGACGCTTCAAATTCTTCTTCTTCTTCCCACTCTTATTGAGTGATTGCATTACAAAATAAATAACCCAACATTGAGTAGTCTATACATCACCGCATGCATGCTGAAAATCTGCTAAACGGAGAAGGGAAAGACGAAATACCAAACAAAATGTCACTGTTTGAATACGGAAACAACAGACACCAAGAAAAACACAGAAGTAAAAATGAAAAATCACATTGCATTTGGATGCTAAATCTGTTAGAAATCAAATCAAGAAAAGCATAAAACTATGTTTATGCTAATTCATTCAAGCTTAAATCAAAACCATGGCTAAATTAAAGCAGCTTTTTTAACTGTTTTCCCCCCCTTTCCTCCGCCCAATACTTTTACCAGCTCAAAGGGGGAACAACAAAGTTTCACTTTTCCTCTGAATCAAACTTTGCTTCTTCATTTTCAGCTAAAGTAGCACAAAAAGAGTAAAATCAAATCTCTACACACTCTGTACCCAGAAAAAACTGAAAGTGACAACAAAAAAGCAGCACAAAAACCATCAACAATTACCGCGATCCCGCAACACCCCACCACTAATTAATCACAATTAAACCATAATCCACCGCCAAATCGAATTACTAACAATAATCACCAAGCCGAAAACGCAATCTGACCTGTCTTCAACGATCGGGCAATGAACAAAATCGAATCCGGATTCCAGAATCAGACCCGGATACGTTCTAATTAACTAATTCAATCGAAAAAACATTAGCAAGACGATTGAGATTCACACAGATTTATCCAAAAACTCGCATTCCAACAGGTTTTGAGAGAATCGAGAAATCAAAAATGGACAAAACGCATCAATGCAGGTGAACATGTGTATATATATATTCGGAACTAGCAAAGTGATTGCTTCAGGTGGAAGAGAAGCGCGCGAACAACACCGTTCGTTGGTGCGCGTGGCGCTTTGAGCTTTGTTGTGGCGGAATTAATCATGGCATTAGCGTTTAGATTAATCTTTGTTATAGCGCAATTATCATTAATCTTGTTACATTAAACATAAAAATACTTGACATAGTAACAACCTTAAATTGCTTTATCATTTAAAAAAGGAAGGTTTAAGAATTGAAAACATGGGACCTTAAATGCTCAACTAAAGATAAAAATAAATAAGAAAACAAAAGGGGATTGTCTTTGATATCTCCCCAAGGTTTGTTAAAATGTTCATTCACTCCCTCATTTTTAGCTCATCCCTACTAACTCCCCAAATGAAAGTTTGAATTTTTATTTGCTCCTTAATGACCTTAATTGAGTGATTAACCCTTAATAACTTAATTGAGTGATTAACCATTAATAATATTACCCACCTTTATCACTATTATTGTATATTTCAAGATCAACCATCCGAAAAAAATGAAAAGGGGATCGGTGCAGCGCTGAGGAAGAAAGTGTTCTACCGTCGGCACCGATTTGAAGACGTTCCCGGTGGGTTTCCGGCGACGACTCCATCTTGCCTAGCGTACCACCCTCTCCCGCAATTTCTCTGCACATTTAGAAGATGTCATCTCTCTCGCCGTTCCCGTCGATGCACTTTACTGTAATTGGCTCCGACGACCTTCGCCGACGAAATGTAGGACTGATTATTGACTCCCCTATTTGCTAATCTCAGACAATTTCTGAATTAATTGTTGCCTCTGAGTTAATTCTTTCCTTTCACCATTTTTTAGCTCAGTTTGCTGAATTAATTGTTGCATCTGTTTCGGCATTAGACATGGGTAGCCCACATGAAGTTGGTGAATGTAACACACCTGTGCGGCTTCTTGGTGGTATTCGTTATAATCACAAAATGCAGGTAATCTCAATTAGGGTTGACTTTAATTTGACGACTTTGAAGACAATTGTATGTGGTTGTTGGCCTGAGGTAAACATGAATGAATTAAGATTGACCTACACTGCGCCTCATGCTAAGGATCATGAAGTTAGGTTATTGAGTGATGAAGATGTCTATAACATGATTGATCTACATAAAACGTTCAATTTGACATATGTTGATATTAAGGCCACTGATAGGGATGATGAAACCGAGCATATGGGATCGACTGAGTTCAGGTACTTTGTGTTTTGCTACAATGATGAAACTGACATGTTGTATTTTGCTACAATGATGAAACTGACCCGTTGTATTTCGCCTCATTGTTTTGTTCGGCAGCCTTGTTAGGTACCGAGGAGAAGATGCGAGAACGTCACTTACACCCCAATCTGAGGTTATGGCTTCTAATTCCCGAGATTCGTGGAGTATGTGCATAACCGGGGTAGGCCAAGGTTTCAGCGATGCGGGTGAGTTTCGGACAAAACTGAAAAATTACTCTGTGGCCATCCATCGTTCATTCAAGTATGTTAAAAACGATAGTTCGAAGATCATAGCGGTGTGTCTCGATAGGAATTGTAAATGACGTATCTATGCATCCTATGGCAAGAAAGACTTAAAATTTGCAATAAGAAAATGTTGCTTGCAGCACACGTGTCGAGAGGGTATTCTGATGTCGAAGGGTCATCCTAGAGCTGATGCTAACTGGATTGCGAACCTTGTGAAAGATAAGGTTAGAACTTGTCCCAAGTATTCTCCTAAAGAAATGAAAGACGATTTAGAAAGGGATTATGGTGTTGAAATCCCTTACAAACGGGTGTGGAAGGGTAAAGAAATAGCTATGTATGATATCCATGGGTATGATGGTGCATCGTATGATCGAGTGAGATGGTATTGTGATGCCGTAAAATAAACAAATCCGGGGAGTTTTGCTGATTATGAGGTGGATAATAGCAAAAAATTCACGAGGCTGTTTCTTTGCTTTCATGCATGTCTGGTTGGTTTTCTTAGAGGTTGCCGGAAGTTGATTTTTCTGGATGGAACTCACATCAAGAATAACTTCAAAGGCTGTCTCTTGTCTGCCGTATCGAAGGACGGCAATGATGGTTTTTTCACCCTCGCATATGCGGTTGTAAGCGCTGAAAACGATGCCAATTGGGAATGGTTTTGTAGGAAATTGCATGAAGCATTAGCGAGTCAGACACGAGGCATAATCAGTTTTAGATCGTATACATTTTTCTCGGACAGACATTCTGGGCTACGGAAGGCCATCCCAATAGTTTTTCCTCGCAGCCACCATGCGTATTGTCTACGACATTTGGTTGATAATTTCCGGACGCAGGTAAGAAACATCATACTTATTTGATTTACTTATTTGTTAACATGAAGTATTTAATTCAGAACATGAACTTATGTTTGTTGTGTTGACTTGTTTTTTAATTAAGAAATATGAACTTTTCCAGAAATTATACGAGATATGGCCAATTAGATGCGGCATTTGGCCATTTATGTACGAACAGATTCATAAGTTTATAAGAGATTGTTTACGAGAAATCTCAAACTTTATGTAGTATTTATTGTGTCCTATGTAATCCTTTTTTTTGTTTTTTGCAGATTCTCAGATTCTATCCTTACAAGAACAAAAAACATTGGGAATCTATGTTTCAAAAAGCCGCGTACACTACCTCGTTCAATGACTACCAGAAATATGTGGCTGAGATTGTGAAAGCTATGCCTCGTGCAGAAGACTTCATCCTGCAATCGGAGCCACAGAATTGGGCGAACTCTCTCTTTTCAGGCGAACGATTTGGTGTCATAAATAACAACGTTGCGGAGTCTTGGAACGCCTGGGTGACTAATGCAAGGGTTCTACCTATGTTAGGTATGGTTGATCAGATACGCGTACAAATAATGACCATGATGAAGGATAGGCGCGATCTTGGAGAAACATACAACATTGAACTTCTATGTCCTGAACCAGAAGAGATACTGAGGCAGAATTATATTGAGGGTCGCAAAATGACCTTAAAGCGTGCAAGCCCGTTTCTGTTTGAAGTTACCGAGGGTAAGTCAACTTATGGCGTGGATTTGGAAACAAGAACATGTACTTGTAAGCAGTGGCAGATATTCAGAATAGCTTGTAGGCATGCTTGTGCTTGTATTGAGGACAAAGGATTTTCGTTATATGAATTCTCCGACGAAGCGTATTCTGTCGCAATATTTAGAGAAGCGTACAGGTTGCCTATCTACCCCATACCAACAGGTGGAGAGATGGTTTTGGTTGAAAACGAACATGATCAATTTGTTTATCCACCCGAAGTGAGAGTTCAACCCGGACGTAGGAGACAAAAAAGAATACCATCTCAGGTTGTCAAAAGAGCAATTACATGTTCACGGTGCAAGCGAAAGGGTCACAATCGCCGTGGTTGCAAAGAGACCCTTGATTCTTAGTATGTTGAAATTCATTCGTAGTTTTTCTTTCAGTTGTGGAGACTTGTGTTTGATGTATTGACTTCTGTTTGTTGTGGTGACTTGTGTTTGTTGTATTGACTTGTTTTTTAATAAGTTTGTATGCGGAACTTTTCCAGAAATTGTACGAGATATGACCAATTAGATGCGGCATTCGGCCATTTATGTACGAACATATTGATAAGTGTGTACGAGATTGTTTTCCAGAAATTATACAAGATATGGCAAATTAGATGCATGTACCAACATATTGATAAGTGTATCTCATATAATTTCCAGAAATTATACGAGATATGGCCGATTAGATGCGGCATTGGGCCATTTATGTACCAACATATTCACAAGTGTATACGAGGAACTTTTCCAGAAATTATACGAGATATGGCCGATTAGATGCGGCATTAGGCCATTTATGTACCAACATATTGATAAGTGTGTACGAGATTGTCTTCCATAAATTATACGAGATATGGCCAATTAAATGCGGCATTCGGCCATTTATGTACGCACATGTTCATAAGTTTATACGCGAAAATTTTTCAGAAATTATACGAGATATGGCCGATTAGATGCGGCATTCGGCCATTTATGTACCAACATATTGATAAGTGTGTACGAGATTGTTTTCCACAAATTATACGAGATATGGCCAATTAGATGCGGCATTCGGCCATTTATGTACGCACATGTTCATAAGTTTATACGCGGAACTTTTCCAGAAATTATACGAGATATGGCCGATTAGATGCGGCATTCGGCCATTTATGTACCAACATATTGATAAGTGTGTACGAGATTGTTTTCCACAAATTATACGAGATATGGCCAATTAGATGCGGCATTCGGCCATTTATGTACGCACATGTTCATAAGTTTATACGCGGCACTTTTCCAGAAATTATACGAGATATGGCCGATTAGATGCGGCATTGGGCCATTTATGTACGCACATGTTCACAAGTGTATACGAGATTGTTTTCCAGAAATTATACGAGATATGGCCGATTAGATGCGGCATTCGACCATGTATGTACGAACATATTCACAAGTGTATACGAGATGTAGAAAGATGTGTCATCGTAACAAAGGATACGTACAATTACTGAATTAGTACGAATGGTATGCCGTGTGATACTATAATGCATTAATATGTGCTATACGTACTACATGAGACTCTTTAATTGAAGCGTTTGGGACATCGCACCAAGTGATACATACTAGAGTAACATATATGTGGTGGTGCCATGTAGCAACTGAGACACAAATGCTATTATGGGATCTTATATTACATGCAATGTAATTATGTCACCTTGTTCTACCAACAATGACCACTTATACGACTAAAAGTTGTGTAATTCAGGCTTGCGGGGGGTTGAGACAAGTTTATACGCGGCACTTTTCCAGAACTTATACGAGATATGGCCGATTAGATGCGGCATTGGGCCATTTATGTACGCACATGTTCACAAGTGTATACGAGATTGTTTTCCAGAAATTATACGAGATATGGCCGATTAGATGCGGCATTCGACCATGTATGTACGAACATATTCACAAGTGTATACGAGATGTAGAAAGATGTGTCATCGTAACAAAGGATACGTACAATTACTGAATTAGTACGAATGGTATGCCGTGTGATACTACAATGCATTAATATGTGCTATACGTACTACATGAGACTCTTTAATTGAAGCGTTTGGGACATCGCACCAAGTGATACATACTAGAGTAACATATATGTGGTGGTGCCATGTAGCAACTGAGACACAAATGCTATTATGGGATCTTATATTACATGCAATGTAATTATGTCACCTTGTTCTACCAACAATGACCACTTATACGACTAAAAGTTGTGTAATTCAGGCTTGCGGGGGGTTGAGACAAGTTTATACGCGGCACTTTTCCAGAACTTATACGAGATATGGCCGATTAGATGCGGCATTGGGCCATTTATGTACGCACATGTTCACAAGTGTATACGAGATTGTTTTACAGAAATTATACGAGATATGGCCGATTAGATGCGGCATTCGACCATGTATGTACGAACATATTCACAAGTGTATACGAGGAACTTTTCCAGAAATTATACGAGATATGGCCGATTAGATGCGGCATTGGGCCATTTATGTACGCACATGTTCACAAGTGTATACGAGATTGTTTTCCAGAAATTATACGAGATATGGCCGATTAGATGCGGCATTCGACCATTTATATACGAACATATTTACAAGTGTATACGAGGAACTTTTCCAGAAATTATACGAGATATGGCCGATTAGATGCGGCATTGGGCCATTTATGTACGCACATGTTCACAAGTGTATACGAGATTGTTTTCCAGAAATTATACGAGATATGGCCGATTAGATACGCAATTGGGTCATTTATGTACCAACATATTCACAAGTGTATACGAGATGAAGAAAGATGTGTCATCGCATCAAAGGATACGTATAATTACTGAATTAGTACGAATTGGACGCCTTGTGATACTATAATGCATTAATATGTGCATCAGGCTACAAAATGTTCAAGGGCCAACACTAAAAAATTACGTCACGGCACAACAACATAACGGAAAAACCAACAAAAAAAAAACAGAAATTATCCAGAAATTAAGCAAATGTTTCCTACACAAATCAACATAGCATCTTTGCTTCACTCAATATCGTAGCAGCCAGATGAGCCCTGTAATACGGCATCTTCACATTCGGCATCTCCCTCCAAAACGTAGGATCATCCCTAGAAAAGCATTCGGCAAACAGGCAGAAAAAGGCACCGCAATCAAGGCTGTCGGGATCTTGCTGGGGACAGACCTGACCTTGAACTTCATCACTTGGGATCTCATAATTGTGCACATTAAACAGGTATATTCGGATGAACTTTGCCCATGTTTTCGCCTGCCCAGTTGCCACCGCAGATAACATTGAGTTTAAACGTGTGAATACCTTCCTTTCAGTGTCCAGGACCACCATATGCCAATGAAATTTCGTATTTATCGGGAAGATGATGTAACGGTGTCCTGACAACACATCGAGATTCAAACGATCAAGATACATACGCACGCTCCCCATGACACCGACTTGGAAGAATGCATCAAGCTCTCCCATATCCACACGATGCAATCTCTTCTTTGAACCCTTAATGAACTTTTGGCCGTGCAGGCCCTTCAATATCTCGGTTGTCGCGTGAGCTGACATCACCCAAATTTTTGTCGAATTATTCCTGCTGTTCAGCATCTGAGCATAGCACTCAAATACCTTTTGCATCATCTCGCATCCCCAAAGTAGTCTGTAAATGTCAGAATTATGGACTTCCTCTTCAACCCCTCTGTAAACAACAACCACATCCTCCCCACCCGACTCACCCCGGATGAATCCATCGATCAATTCGCGTTCTTCTGTAGTAAGATCCTCCCGTCCAGGGTAGTCTAACCTCCCAACATATTCAATGCAGTCATCCATAAGGGTTTTCACCTTCACAACACAAGAATGTAAATTTACAGATTGTAATATTATCATATAACTAACTGACATTGATTATAATTAACTGAAAATCTCATATATTACCTTCTTCTTGGTCTTCGGGACCGTGGACGACGGAGGTGTAACGAAGTCGGGGGATTTTCTTTTCTTTTTCCTATCAGCCCTCTCTCTGACATCAGTAACAATGGAGCTAGTGACAATGGAGCTAGTGATAAGGGAGCTAACAGTATCATCAACTCTCTTCATTCTCCGCTCAGCACGTGAGTTGTTCGAATCGGAACCACTGGCATAAATGGACCCACAGTCATGATCCTCGTCAGCCTTCACTACTTTATCCTCAATTATTATCGGCTCCGCAACATACTCTCCAATCTCCAAAACACCTTCATCTTTGGTTTCTTTCACCTCCACATCATTCTCCACCTCTTTCTCTTGCAAATCAGTTAATATAACAGTCGCATCTACCTGCTCCTCATTCTTCTCACTTTCCTCGACCTTTTTACTTTCCTTCTCTTCTGCAACCTCCCCATTGTTCTCAACATCTTGTTCAGAATCCACCCCCACCATCTCATTAACTGTAGCATTTTCAGGACTTTTATTATCCTGTTCCTCTTCAACATTTTCACCTATCAGCCCATCACTCTCACTCTCAATGTCACTCCCCCGTTCACCCTCCGCCCCGACAGTCAGGTTATCCTCACCGTCTTCAGCAAGCCCCTCTCCATCTTCGTTGTCATTCTCCTCTGCCGAAATCTCCTCAGTTTCAGAATCTCCACCCTCTACATCCTCAACACCCTTCTTTAACAATTTTCCCAACAACTTTAACTCTCTTCGTTGATTCGCAACAATTTCCCTCAGCAAAGATATAGTCCCCGATTCAATATTAGTGTTTGATGTGGGAGGTTGGAACAGTTGCAACTCCCTCGGCTGAGTTGCAACAATGTCCACAAGCTGCAGATGATAACCAAAAAAATTTGTTATTAATAATAGACTCAAAATAGTAAAGTTAAAATGTTAAATGAGTTACCTCAATCCTCTGAATGTCATTCAGTGCAACCTGGCCTCTTTCAAAGTTGCTGGGCAAATTGGATTCTTGTGCTTGCCATCTAAAAAATCTCGGAAATACCCTCAGCGCGGTAGGACAGCCACGCGTAGGAAAATGTTCGTAAAACCAAGCCTATTTCATATTCATAAAACATATTCAGTATTCAATTATTTAACAGAACTATACTTATAATAGAAAATAACATATACTATAGATCTTAATACCATGAAACCAGCTACGAAACCGTTGACGTAGGCTGTATTATTGTTCAGATAATGACTCATTGCTCCCACCAAAAACTTATAAACAGCCACACCCCAGGCATACTCTCCAATGCAAGACAGGTCATCCACATAGCAAAAGAGTCCTCTAGGAATAGTACCTGAGCTCTGAGGAAACAACAATGTCGAGAATACAAATAGTACATACAGCCGACAAAGATCTTCCACATCATCCTTGTCTGTACTCTGGACCAGCTCTTTCATCATTTCTGCAATTACTTCCTTCTTACACTTCGATGGATCGTTACCAAAAAATTCTTCAAGTGTCGATGATGGCAGCTTCAGGTGTAAATCAACGCTCAAACCATAATGCCGCAGCCCATTAACTATACAGAATTCGGTATCGGTGAATGGAACATCGATATCTTGCCCCACAACCACAGAACAGGTTTGCACGTCGAATCTGGATATCAAGAGCTTCAGTCTGGAATGGGATGCATATGCAAACGGCATGTCCAACAAACATCCAAATGGTAATCTAGAAATGGCTTCATGGTGTACGGGCCTCATTAAAACCCGAAGATTTTCCATTTCTTTGCAGAATGCCACGGGGGAACAACGGGTTTGGAAACGGTCCATTGCTGCCAAATATAACAAAACACAGTTCATATCAATGTAGGACATTCAATTTCAAACAAACAACTAATAAGCAATTGCATTCATGGGAGAAGGAACCTTCACAGAATTCAGGGCATTTCAAATAATTCATCTAAAGGACAATTCCATGTACAAAATTGGTATAACAATATGCCTAAATTATGGAATATCATCTGAAGCACAATGTGGGGACGAAAAGCTAAGGCTTTTATATTCAACCAACATACATCCATTTTTTCAGCATTTCTGTTCGATCAAGGCCCAAATACCCCAGGACATTCAAATTATATGAAAACCCAACCTTCTTCCTGAACCAAAATTACCTAATACTTAACCTAATGCGCTCAATTTCGTATTGGAGAAAACTGAAGAAAACGCCCAAAATTTTGGCGGAAATTACCTCAGTTTTCGTGGTCCTCGCCCTCGTCGTCGCTTCAAAACTTTCTTTCTGATATTTCAGACCTCAATGCCGGCGAGTGGCGACCCTACTGCGGCAAAATTGCGTCCGACAAAAAACCTCCTTCAACTGCTGAGTCCGGCCACAAACCTCCTGCAACAAACCCTACCCCGGCCACCAACGTCGACTACTTCGCTCCAATGTCACTTACTGTCCGGTCGTCGCGAAATGCAGAGTGTGCCGCCGGTTATTGGGAATCGCCGGTTATTTGGAGCTTGGGGGGTTTTCATTTAATTAATGAATTAAAGTGTTTAGGAGGGAAATTAATAGGGTTGAAGGGCATCTTTGTAAATTCAGCCAAAATAGGGAGTAAAGGGAGATTTTTAAAGTATGTTGGGGAGTTAGTGGGGAGAGAATACAAATGGGGGAGTTGAAGGAAATTGGACCAATATTTGGGGGAGTTATTGAGGATTATCCGAAACAAAAATTGGTGTATTAAAATTTAAAATAGCTAATTACATTTTATATTTATATTAATTGCTATCACATAATTCTATAAATATAAGGTATTTAACTAATTCGGTCATATAAGGTAATTTCGTATTTTTTTTTTAAAGAAATCTAGTAATTGTGTTTGTGGGGCAAAACTCTTATACGATTAAACTAATTTAGCAGTTAATACCTTTGTGTTATTCGTATTCATCACTTATATATTTTTATACAATAAGATGAATTTTATTATTCTTAGAGGGACACCTGTATTATGATCCTCTTTTTAATTTGTTATCTGAACTTTCTAAGGTTTTAAATTGTTATTTGAACTTTGTAAAAAGTTTCAAATTGGCATATTGATCATTTAGGTGTTAAGACGTGATTTATTTACAGAAAATTGTTAATCTTTCGTCGGAAATGAGACATGTGTTAACATATAAATGACCTAGATAATAATTTGAAAATTTTTACTAAGCACAGATGACAATCTAAAATATATAAAAGTTGAAATTAAAAATTTTAAAAATTAGTCATAATACAAGCCACAGGGGGGTAAGTTGTGCTTTCCTCTTATTTTTATAAAACTTTAAAATCGTGCTATTTTTATGCATTACTTATATATTCATACGATAAGATGAATCTTGTTATTTTTATACAACCATTACGAGAAGAAAAAATTTATACTTTAATATATGGACACAATTCAAATTTATAATAAATTGAGATAAGTACAAATAAATTAAATTGAATGAAGAACAATAAATGATTATATAAAGTGAATTAAAATAAACTTATAGTCACACATTAAATTTATGGTAGAGACATAACATTACATCATTTTCAAGATTGCTGTGAAAACTCATCCACGTCTCATAGTCTTAGTGTCAAATAGATAGCTATGGACTAATGGACCTTTTGTCCCCTCCCTATGTTTTGCGCTACAAATCACCATATCCCAATTTTCAATGGCTACCATTTTTGGTTTGATTGAAAAAATGATGTACCATGTCTATTCTCCACTTTGATATTATCAATAAAGAGGATTTTATCTTATAATAATTGAACACCTTATGTTATTTGGATTCCAATGATGGTTACAACGTAATTTCTTTCCTCTGCAAATGTTCTCCGATGGTTAGTAACTGCATAGTTAGAAACTCGAACCCCCTATCAAAATATATATATATATATATATATGGGATTCTAATCGAATTAGGTTCGAAAAATCAATAAAGTGTAATTTTTTTTTTAGAAATTTTATTTTCTTGTGAGTAACTGCATAGTTTGAAACTTGAATAAGAGAATGTTGATTAAATTAGAATAGAGTCAAATCAGGTTCGAAAGATCATTTAAAGTGTGATTCTTTCTCGGAAAACATCACTTTATCGTGAATAATTGCATAATTATAAACTTGAACACGAAGACTCTAATTAAACTAAAATATCGTTGAATTGCTAAAGTACAATTCAGATGCTATTGGAACGTGCTTTATGTTTAAAGACCAAACAATTACATCACGGTTTCTGCTAAAAGAACAAGGTATTTGGATGAAGATTATTGATGAAGAACCAATTCATTTTTATTCATACTTTTAGGCCAAGTATAGTATTTGGTTCTTTATACTTAGCTTATAAGTGAGTTTAACCCTAGGCCCTAATTAATTGGATATGCAACCCCAAATGCCTAAACTAATCCAATTCGTTAAATATACTGATACTTCTAAAAATATTATTTTATTGTATGACTATATCTGAACCCTACCCATACTCGCTGAAAAAACAAAGGAGGAGATAAAGAAAAGGATTCTTGCCGCTATATAACCTTGAATAAAGCTTATTTTATTACCATATGTACCACATTAAAAGTACAAAATTATCCCATGTCCAATTATTACATGCTAGAGATATTGGATCATGGATTCCCCCTTCCACACACACACACACTAGTTGTTCAAGAAATGAAGCCTATAAGGAAAACAAGATGAAAAATCAACACAAAAGAACCTTGTTAAGCATCACTCTATACACTTCATCTAAGATTGAGGTAGAATCTGCAGCTGCAAACAGAAAACAACTTATAGAGCTTATTCTCCTCTCCACTCCTCCATCCGTGTAGAAACATTCCTTCAATCGTCGTCTCATCTACTCGATTTGACAACTCATTTTGAAACGATGTTTCCTTTCAAAGTTCCTCACACACAAACAAGACATCGGGGGAAGCTCTTAGGCCAAGTTGTGGCAACTTTACATGTCGGAGTCCTCAACTTCTGAGCTCATCACGAAGCTAGGAAACGCCAGCGTTATATCCCTAAGAGAAGAAAAAGGGAAAAACAGGCATACGTTATGTAAAGAATGCATTCGCGTCCAAGGAGAAAGTAAAAAATATTAATGTTTTGACATTTGAAGTCGGTGGACAACATAAGTTCTGTAGTTCTTCTCTTTCTAAAAAGGTGAACTTTTGAACTTGTAAAGTAATCCCTCAGGTATTATTAATAACACTGAGATCCTAACGTTTCTTTTTTTTTTGTGTAAACACTCGCCTAACAAAATTACGGAAGTATATACATCCCTACGTGAGAAGGATGTTTTTGCTCCAAAAATGAAACATCAGGGGTCGTATTGATCAATACAACAACCACCTGTCAAGCGTAAAACACTCGCTAGATTACTATCACTATCACTGGTTTGAATGAGTTAAGTTCAGACTAGCATTTCCAGATTGGATATGATAAACTCGAAGTTTGAGAAACTATTTTGGTGTTATGCTCTATGATCATGCATCAAACTTACTTGAGATACGGAAGAGTCATATTCTTGATGAGAGACGGATTTTTAGATACAAATTCCTTCCACTCTTCTAGGTCTATCCTTCCATCACCTTTTGTGTCCGCTTGAGAGAATGTCTGCAGTAAGATCATAAAACAATATGAAAGAAAATTAGCATTCGCATCGTAACACAGATCTTGAAAAGCCATAATCACATGCCAAAATCAGAGACACATCATCACCTTGTCCACAATTTGTTCAATATAATCCTCCGAAAGCACCAATTCCGATTCGTGTAATAGTGCCAATACCATCTCTCTCAACTGCATTCAATTTAAATGCATTTGATTTAAGTGAAATAATTGAAGTGAGGATTCTGTTTTTATTTTTTCATTTCTTATAAAACTGTACAAGATAAGGAAAACCAACCTCCTCCCATTCGATGAAACCCGTGTTCCTTAGATCGTACAATCTAAATGCAACTGTCAAAAAGAAAAAGTCATCATAAGAAGAACAAAAATGCACTATTTTACATATTACCAAAAATATACAAAACATACATGAGATTTTGTCTGCAACGGGTGCGTTGGGGTGAAACACACCTAATGATCGGACGAATTCTCCGAATTCAATGACTCCATTGCATTTGTAGTCAAACAAATCGAATATCTACATTCAGAAAATGGCAAGTATAGTTATGCATATGTTGTTAACTGTTAAATAAATGCACTAGGGAAAGCGGAGGTTGTCTTAACCTACCCTGTCTGCAAATAGGTTTCTCCTGTTCTTGTTCCGAAAGAGTGCTAGCTGAAATTCTTCCTGTTGAATTTGCATAAAAGATAATTAACTTCAATTAAAGAATAATAAAAAAGGCATTAAATCCATAAACCAAAAAGAGAAAATTTAAATTAAAAAGAGTATATTAAAAAGATTACCTTGTGAATGAGGCCATCATCAATTATGGAGCTGCTTATTTTCTTATACAGTTCGTACAATGCCTCGACTTCGCTAACTGTAACTGCAAGATAAGTAAACCCCATCAATCAACTAGCCTTGACCCGAAACAAACTGTTCAAAAACTACCCTCATAAACTTTCAAAATAGGAAATTTTCAACTGGCCATCCCCTGAAGTTTGTTGTAATAACAAATTAGTGTCTTTTGTTTTAGAAATTACAGAGACGTCCCAAAGTTTCATTATCCATATCTAAATACACGGATTTGTAACAAGACAAAAATATGCCTAAAGGTTTAGAGAAAAGGAGATTCGTGAGGTTGATGTCATTACAAATTAGTCTCTATTGTTTTAGGCATTACAGAAACCCCCCTTGAGCTTCAACAATCAAAATCCTCATCTCTCGAACTTTAAGTGTTCCAACCAGTTGCAAACACACACGCACACAGATACCTATTAGATAAATTCTGAGAACAATTTTTGTAAGGCAGAAGTGCAAATTTTACATTTTGGATACTCACAAGGCGTCTCGGCAGCAAGAACAGTTGGCTCCTCATAACCGGGAGGGTGTCGGGTTTTAGAGTGAAAACAGCCCATCAATTGGACAATAAAAAACGGCGAATTTCTTCGCAATCATATAAACTCAATGCTATTCACCTGCTCGAAACGAATCACAACAATCTTTGTTCATCTCAATCACAACGTAAGCGTAATCAAAGATAATCAGCAAAAAACACTCAACTATGATTGACTAATATGCAAATTAAGGGACAGAGAAAATTTACATCAACAAGCCAACTGATCCTCAATTTTAATCATCTTGAAAGCAACAAACGAAGATATAATTAGCCACTTGTATATAAGTATGTATATATATAGACTTATGGACCAACTTGTTAGCAAGTCATATTCAGATCAGTATAATATACTTCAAAACTCAAAAGAACAGTACAAAATAGACTTGGACTTTTCACTATCAGCCAAAAAGGTAAGTGTCAAAGGGTTTAAACAGCCACAGGATATCAAAAAGAATATGCATAAGCAAATCTAAACTTTTTCCATCTGGTACATCAATCAAAAGGAATATTATGTATGAGTCTATACAGAAGAAATAATAGAAAACTTCACTAAATATCTTTTTTAAACTAATTACCAAAATCCCATAAACCCTTTTTTAAATTTATTTTAATAATTCTTTCTTACCCCTTTTTTTTTGTGGTCTGGGGGCTGAGAGGAGGGGAGGGGGAGCAAGAATCAAGATATATTTTGTAAAATAGTTTTCAAAATTCAATCTTTTAGTCAAAAGATGCTGCTGGAAACAGCTTTAAAAAAAAAAACAGAAAGACAATGCCTGTGATCATTTTAGATTGGTGATGCCAGCCAGAGGAAAAGGCCTTCATTTTTCGGAGAAAAAAAATCCAATCTCGATTCTGAACAAGGAAAAAACAGCACCCTAAAATTGACGGACAATTAAAAAATTGCATGAACCCTTCTCCATAAACTCACCTCTTGTGCAATCTGTGTTCGAAATTGTTTCTGGTTTTTCTTGCTTAATAATGGTTTTCAAAATTCAATCTTTTTAGTCAAAACATGCTGCCGAAATAGCTTTATGAAGAAAGTAAAAGCCCAATACAAGAACAAAGACAATGGCTGAGAACATTTTAGATTAATGATGACGGCCAGAGGAAAAGGGACTTGCTTTTTCAGAGAAAAAATTCCAATCTTGATTCTGAACAAGAAAAAAAAAATCACCATAAAATTGACAGGAAAATTAAAAAAACATAGCACGAACCCTTCTCAATAAACTCACCTCTTGTTCATTTCTTTCGATTCTTACTCATCATTTCCATTTCAATCACAGGAGTCATTAAGCAAGAAAAAACCAGAAACAATTTCGAACACAGAATGCACAAAATCAACCAAGAAAACAATTTCACAGTAAACAAAAGAAATGTATTGCTTGACAAGATAAAGCACAAGCAAACTATATTTATACGGGGAGACAGACACGGAGAGAGAGGAACTGACCTCGGTCCCGGATCTTGGAAAGGCAGCTGCCATTTGCCCGTGTTACACTTACACCTAATATTTATGGGTTCTTTATGCATGTATCTGCATATATATGTATATAGACAGAGAGAGACAGAGACAGAGACAGGGAGAGAGATTCAAACATTAAAGAAATGATACAAATTTCCTTTTCTTTTGTACTTTTTCACCCAATTGTGGGTTTCTAGAGTTTGCAAATTGCAAGTGTTTGTAAACCTGGGCTTTCTGCCTGCCTATTTGGTGCATTATTTCCGGGACTTCTATTGAAACTTTGTCTTAATTCTTAAATATTACAAATATACCTAAAATCGTGTAATAGAAAAATATGCAGAAAATGGGATGTAGCTGCGTAGGTGGGTTGCGTGGGGTAAGGTTGAAGGCTTCATGACGTATGACCTGAATAGTCAACATCCAAAAGTCAAAGTTCTAACAGTTAACCTCCCATTTACCCTAAAATCATCACAGTTTGGACTTCAAACGAGTCAAATTCGAATTGAACTCAATTTTATCTTTAACATAAGAAAATTTTCACTTTTAATCTTCTGAGATCGAGTTCTGATTATATCATACTCAAATTTATGTATATTTTGATCGAAAGAGTTCTACATCTTAATTACGTGATATCATATTTGATCGAGCCAAATTCTGGATCGAGAAGCTCAAGTGGCAATTCAACCTTATTTCTGGATTTGGAAGTTTGCCTACTGGACGACATCTAAAAAGGATGAGAAAACATAAACTCGAGGCCAATTCAGGACGAGATGAGGTTTTACTCAGCTTGACATTTTGATGCTCAAGTTAGCGATCGAGTAGAAGAGGTCGAATGTAAGTGTAGTAAAAGTAATAGAGAAAATTACATTTTTAGTCCCATAGTTTACAGGCAAAATTTTATTTTCGTCCTGTATAATTTTTTGCAGTCTCGAACATTTAATTTTTGATCAATTTAGTCCCAAACACAAAAAATGCATTTTTAGTCCAAACGAAATTAAGAACCGGTAGTCTTTCTTTTTGTTGGTTAATACACCCAACCACACACACACACCAGTAATTTTATAACTTAAATATATATTTATATTAATTTATTCTTTGTTAATAATTTATTTAAAATATAATATTTATGGATGAATAATAATATAAAAAATAATTCGTTAGCTAGGTAATTCTATATGAATTTTTAATACATTTCTAATTTATTTTAATATAATACTTATAATTAAAATAAATCAAAAATAATTAAAATTAACCTATTTTTTATATTATTATCCGTTCATAAATATTATATTTTAAATAAATAAATATATTATAAAAAATAATATATATATATATATATATTTAAATTATAAAATGACGAGGTGTGTGTCTTTTGGTGGTGTTTTGTTCCTTTTCTTAATTAAAATTTTTGTTTTATATAATAATTATATTAAAATATAAATAAAATTTTTTATTCAATTTATTTAATTATAAATATTATATTAAAATAAATTAATAAAATATTAAATTCATATAAAATAACCTAATTAACAGAATACTTTTTATATTATTAACTATTCATAAATATTATATTTTAAATAAATAGTATATATTAATAAACAATAAATTAATATAAATATATATTTAAATTATAAAATCACGGTGTGTGTGCGTCTTTGGGGAGGGGTTGTTTCTTTTCTATATTTTAATTTTGTTTTATATAAATATTATATTAAAAGATAAATACAATTTTTTTTCATTTATTTTAATTATAAATATTATATTAAAATAAATCAAAAAAAAATTATTAAAATTCATATAAAATAACCTACTTAACAAACTACTTTTTACATTATTATCAATCCATAAATATTATATTTTAAATAAATAAATATATTAACAAATAATAAATTAATATAAATATATATTTCATTTATAAACGGTGTATGTGTCTTTTAAGGGGGGAGGGAGGTTGTTCCTTTCCTTAATTTTAATTTTTGTTTTATATAAATATTATACTAAAATATAAATATAATTTTTTTCAATTTATTTTAATTACAAATATTATATTAAAATAAATCAAAAAAATATTAAAAATTCTTATAGAATAACCTAGTTAGCAAACTATTTTCTATATTATTATCCATCCATAAATATTATATTTCAAATAAATAAATATATTAATAAAGAAAGTTAATATACCTTTGAATAAGCTCATATGTTTTGGAAAGAGTGCCCAAATACTCATATTCAATTTTTCCACCATAAAGAGAGACTAACGGCTCTTAACTCCGTTTGGGAATAAAAGTGTATTTTTTTTGTGTTTGGGACTAAATTGATCAAAAATTAAATTTTTGGGATTGCAAAAAATTGTAAGGGACGAACAAATTTTTTGCTTATAAACTGTGGAACTAAAAATGTAATTTTCTCAAAGTAATATTAATGATACTTACTTGTCGGAATAAATATGGGGTATTTATACCCTTAGCCGTAGTGGAGGCGGTGACCGTCGTGCAACGGCGACGCTACATGGTAAGTAGTAGGGTCAATTGATTCCACTAAATTTTATTTTTTAATTTTATATATGGAATTAAAATGTGATTTTTATATTTTTAATTTTAGTTTTTAGGCTTTTTCGATCCCATTAAATGATATTTCAGGAGTCGCTTCTACTGTCGTGGACGACATTCCAACCGTCAGTTGTCCCACTATGAAGGTGCATTAAATACTCGGTTGATCACTTTTTATGTGAATCTTAAGTGGCCACATTGCGTTTCGAGGTCGAGGGAAGATCAAGGAAAGTTATTGAGTATCTTTGACCAAACCACGGGTTGAGTAAAGGATTTTCCATTCTGGGGTTGATGTAGGCTGTTTTCTCGAGCCATAAGTTATAGAGTATAGTCTCGAGCTATAGGTCGAAGAGGGCGAAAGTCAAGGAAGATGATATGGATGTTCACATTGAAGACGTTGAAGGTGCATGGCATGGCGCGCTTCAAGAGGAGCCTGGGGGAGATGATCGTGTGGTTGTTCGTAGAAGTGAAAGAGTGAAGAAACTGCCTGGTTGGCAGAAATCTTATATTACGCGTTAGAGTTATTTACCTTAAACTACGAATCAATAATACTTTTATCAATTTCCAATCTAAATCTCTGATCTCTCTTTCTCATGTAATATTCTCCGATCCGGTCGGTCTTACCGGAGAATTGCAACGAGCTCGGGACAGCTCTAAGGTCTCTTGGGATAAGAATACTTATCACTGGTGCTTTCATTGATTTTTCGACAATGTCTGAATCAATTAGCGAAGAACGTTTCAAGGAATTTCAACAACAAATTGATGTGCAGATGGTTTCCCAAAACACAGCTATGCAACAATTAGCGCAGACGGTACATAAACTGCAATAGGATGTGTCGGTCGTTCTCTCTCAGACTGATAGACTGCAAACGGAGACTGAGGCATCTAGCGTGGTTCGCGGTGGGGACCCGCGCCCTGGGGTGGCTGCAGGTCCGATCACCAGACTTCAGATCGATATGCCCAAGTGAGACGGAACGGATCCTTTGGGCTGGCTATTCCAAGCACACGAGTACTTCGTGTTTTACGAAGTGCCGGAAGATTCGTGTTTAGCCACGGATGGCTTGATGCTCGAAGGTCCTGCGTTGGATTGGTTTCGTTGGTGCCGGCGTAATAACCTATTGGATTCCTGCCAGGATTTCGTCAACAAATTCAAACTTCGCTTTGACCCGTTAAATTATATTGATTATTTTGGCATGTTGGCCAAAGTTCAGCAAACATGATCAGTTCTGGATTATCAAACTGCTTTTGAGAACATTCTGGTTAATATTATGAACGTGTCGGAGACAAACTTACAATCCTTGTTTTCACGCTGGACTGAAGCCACATCTACAACACGAAATTGTCCTCCTGAAACCGGATTCGTTGTCCGCCTCGTTCACCCTTGCGCGTGAGTTGGAAGCCTAGCATCAGGCTTGGACGACGACATTACCTCCGCGGAATGTGGGGGAGGGGGGCGCCTGGCCAACGAACTGACTCTGCTACTCCGACAGTGTCGTATGTTCCCCCGTCACCGGTACCGTTGCTTCCCACATCAGTGAATCAACCACCCCAGGTGCAGCCTTCTCCTTCGCCTCCGATTAGGCGTTTGACTCATGCTGAGCGTTTGGAAAGGGATACTAAGGGATTGTGTTATAGTTGTGATGAAAAGTGGGTTAAGGGCCACTGTTGCGGTCGGTATTTGCTGTTGTTGGGCGATGACGAAGATGAGGAGGTTGATGCCGATTGGGGCAGTGCTAACGCGGTAGTAACCGCTGATATCTCCACTTTGCATAGTCTATCGGGAAGTCCTACGCCCCGGTCTTTGCGTATTTTGGGTATGATTGATAATATGGTGGTCGATGTGCTGATTGATGGTGGGAGCGCCCACAATTTTATACATCCGTCTGTTGTCGAGAAGTTGAGCTTACCAGTGGTCGCCGCGCCACCCTTTCGGGTTTATGGGGGTAACGGTGCTTCTTGGTTGTGTAAACAACAGTGCACAGGGGTCCGTTTATTGATGCAGGGCACGTAGTTTCCCATAGATCTTTATGTTTTTCCCATTCACGGGCCACAGGTGGTTATAGGTGTTCAATGATGGTTACAGTTACTCGGTCGTGTTTGTCATGATTATGCTAATTTGACCATGGAGTTTACTTGGGAAAATAAGTTGATTACCTTGAAGGGGAGCACAACAACTCCAAAGGAAATCACGCTCCATCACTTCCACAGTTTGCATGATGCCTCGTGGGCACCGACAACGAATATGCGTCGCTTTTTCCCCATTATTCACCTTGGGGACAAGGTGGTTCTCGAAGAGGGGGAGAGTGATATGGATGTTCACGTTGAAGACGTTGAAGGTGCAGGTCATGACACGCTTCAAGAGGAGTCTGGGGGAGATGATCGTATGGTTGTTCGTAGAAGTGAAAGAGTGAAGGAACCTCCTGGTTGGCAGAAATCTTATATTATGTGTTAGAGTTATTTACCTTATTTCTTTATTAGTTGGCTAGCGTAAGGGTCTTGTTATTTCCTTTCCGGTAGTTGTTGCCTTTCCAGAGTTCTAGGGTCATTAGGTCTCTTTTATTATATAATATTTTGGGTATTATTCAAAAACTACAAATCAATAATACTTTTATCAATTTTCAATCTAAATCTCTAATCTCTCTTTCTCATCTAATATTCTCCGTTCCGGTCGGTCTTACCGGAGAATTGCAACGAGCTTGGGACGACTCTAAGATCTCTTGGGATAAGAATACTTATCAGAAGATTACGAATCTTATGCCCATTGAAAATCTTATTACATTATAGAGTATAGTCTTATCATGTCAATATCAATATAAATCTATAATATATATATACGCGGGGTGACTAATCTTTGAGAGAAAGTAAATTTAAATAAATAATAGATTTAGTTGTCTTTTTCCTACAATTGCTTGAAAAGATCTTTATTATTAAAATTGTTATGTTCCTTGCAAAGATTTGTGAAGGCATGTCCAGTCCATGTGTGTTCGTACTTGTAAGCATATGTTTAAATTGAACTAAAGAAGACAAATATATTGAAAATTGATCCCATGCATGATCTCATCTCATCTTCCAATTTTTTCGAAGATTTAATTTCTCGAAATGAGAGGAAAGAATGCCTTATAAAACAAACTACTTTGGACTGTACACTTGATGGGTTCCAATCCAATGCAGATTACTATCGAAGAGTTTGAACAATATTTTCACATCCTACGTTTACGCTTCACAAAATGATTTCAGAGTTAAAGAAGAGATAATTTATTAATATAAGTGGCTGTAGAACAAAATACACTCCTAGTGTCGGTGCATGATCGTATCGCGGCACGATAATAATGTTGTGTTTCCAAAAAAAAAAAAAAAGTTAATTGTGGTGTCCTTATACTTGTTTTGTGTTCGGAAAAGTATAAAAAATAAGTTCTGTGATCAAGTCGAATAATTCAAAATTTTAACTATAAGATGTTCTTTTTATCAGCTATGCACCTCATCTGTCATAACACCTTTCGTGTATCACGTGAACTTATATCTACCCAAAGTCAAACTAATGTGTATATTGAAAATATTCATAAAAGATAATTCATGAGGACTTAGGTAAATTGAAATAAATTATGATCTTACGTAGTTATCTTACTTAAATCAAACTATTAGTCAATTTCATTGATATATGGAATAAGACCAAATTTTTATTTAATAACACATGCATAACATATATGATTATTTAATTAATAGGAAATTAAATTACACAATTCTCGAACTTATCCCCACAATACATTAATAACATTTATTTCGATCATCTTATCTTCATAATGACTTGTATTCCAGTTGTGCAACTTGCTTGTTAGCATTGTCAACTTCTGCCCTCCAAAATTGATAAATTTCCAAACAAGATACTATTTTTAATATTTGAAAATGACAACAATGTGTGAATAAATCAAGGGTTAATTAGTACTTAATTTAGTCTAGTGGCATGTTATCAAAAGAAATAATCATAATGAAAATGGACCAAAAATTAATGAGCATTATATGCGATATTTTAGCATGCGAACGATTATTTAGATTTGTTTTCTTGATATACGTCCCATGTTGGAAAAAAATTAAATCATGTACTAGTTAATAAATGCAAGATAACCCTCACCTCAACAACTAGCTTTTGAGGTGAATTAGATTGAATATAAACTTTCAAATGGTTTTAGAACGGGCTACATCCTGTTAACTTGGATTGGATTTCACACTTCAGGGTAGACCCCCGATTGTTCGGGCCCAGGCGTGTTGAATTGGGTTTCATGCTTCAGGGTAAACCCCCGATTGTTCGGGCTTGGGCATGCTAAATTGAATTGAGTTTCACGCTCCAGGGTAGACCCCCGATTATTCGGGCCTAGGCGTGCAGGGGTGTGTTAACATCTCACATTGGAAAAAGATTAAGTCGATTAAATCATGTGTCAGTTAATAATTGTAACCTTTTGATGTGAGTTAGGCCGAGCATAAATTTTCAATAATTTGAGGTAAATTAGGCCAAACATAAATTTTCAAGATTAAATGATCATGTGCTAGTTAATAAATACAAGCTTTTGAGGTGAGTTAGTCCAAGCATAAACTTTCAAGAATTTGATGTCGAGCACACGTGAAAACAACTCAATTTTAATGTATCTTCAATATCCTCGAGTTAAACGTCGTCATTTTTCAAGAATTTGAGGGTGCTGCAGTCAGGGGTTTACTATTTTCGAACAAACATCATATGCAAAATTTTAACACCAGAGTGATTGTTTAGAGAATTTGAGGGTGCTGCAATCAGGGTTTACAATTTTCGAACAAGTATCATATGCAAAATTTTAACACGGAGCCGATTGTTTAGATTTGTTTTCTCAACATGAAGACAGCTCAATTTCAATGTACCTTCAATATCCTCGAATTTTTCGTATTTTGAAGAATAAAAGATAAAATTATTAAATAACGAAAAATATCATGCCTAGCCTTTTGATAGCAAATCAAAGAAGAAATTAATAATTAAGCAGATATTGAGCCATCAACCTTTCTTTAAAAAATAAAAATTGATAGAGACTTGATATAAAAGCACTAAAATAATATAACAAAGATGAGCAAATTAAACCACTACTTTAAGAAAGCAAACTAATCGTCACATCACTTCGTTCTTTTGTTTTTTACTTTCTCTATTTACAATATTCTAATTTCATATATATATAATTATTTGTATGTCAAGCAAAAACAAATTATTAATTAGATAATTAAATAAACTAAGCTTAAAAGGGAATTTAACAATTATATTGTGAAGCATTACTTGTGGAGATATAAACTTTTGTGTTAGAAGTATAAAATAATCGATAGTATTGTAGATATTCGTAAATACGAAAAAGTAATTTTTAAAATAACGTATATTTTAACATTTAATTTTATCAATTCAAGTATATCAAATTTCTAATTAGACCTATTTTAATGTACGTCTTGAATATTTGTAATTTGACGGTTATGAATATACTGATTTTCTAATCGTGTATTTCGATTTCAATGCATCTCTATATAACCAAGTCAAGAATTAGGGTTACTTATATATGATAATCCAAGGCCACACGTATTTCCATTATGTTATAAGTTATTTAAATTATTATTATTTTTTTGATATTTCATAACTAAGCCTTGATTTGACAAGTTTGACAAGATTAATTTATGAGTAAATCAATTTTTTTCTATATAAGTATTGAACATTAAAATAAAGTAAGGAGATAGACACATAGGGCTTCTTTCTACATAAAACAATGCAATTTTGTACTAGTTAGTAGTTAGGAATCTGTCTATATACATAAAACAATGCAATTTTGTACTAGTTAGGAATCTGTCTCTCTGGATTCTGGCTGTTCTATTTGATTTGCTACATTTTTTCATAAATTTATGATTATATAAATCTTTCTAGATGTATCTTATTCTTTGTCATTGTTATTATTATCATTTTGGCAATGTCTTATTATTGATTCCAGTTGGATCCAACGATTAAGAGTATGTTAATATAGTTGGTTTAATTCGATCGAATTGTATTTGAGTTAGAATTTTCTATTAAGGGTAGCTGTGTTTTCGAAAGCTCGAACACGAGAGTTCTAACTCTGATTATACATGGAATAATATCGAGTCACTAAATCACATCATTTACTGTAGACGATTTCTCAGTTTCCCGGCTCACATTTTAAATTTGTAATTCCTATTAGGTTTCATATCAACTGGTTTTATTTTACGAAATAATGAGGTAAATTATTCAGTAATTATTTATTTTTCCTCATTTAATTTGTCTTTCTTATAATTTAATTCCCTCAAATGGGATAGAATATTCAATTTCCCTATTTTATTTTTAAAATTAGAGCTACTTTCTCCATTATTAATTCAAAATAATAATTAATTAAAGAAATGTAAATATCCTCAATTATTGATAATCATGAACTTCCAAAATCATGGAAAGAAAAAAATAAAATTCAAAACTAAACTGTCCTTCAGATTTGTTCCTTTACCTAATATATATTGTCTGAGAAAGAAAGTCAAATTCTCAATTAGTTCATTGCATTAATTGCTTAATTATATGAAAGCAATTAATAGACACTGATTGATAGTTACATATTTGCATGATTAATTTGAAAGAAATGAAGTTTTAATCAATAAGCTCTTTTGAAGCTTTTGACACTCAAAAACGTGGGAGATTTCAAAGAAAAAGCCCTTTTGGGGAAAATTTTAAGAAAAAAAGCTAAAAGTGGGATATGACTTTTAGCTTTTACAAATTTCTCTTTTAGCTTTTCCAATTATAAACATTTGATTTGAAATAAAGTTTTTATTTCTTCTTTACTTGATTACATAATGTGCAAAAAGGGTATTTTTCTTTTGTAGGATTTCTACAAAAAGTGCAATAATTATGAAAGTTTTGAATTTCAAATAAACCACATTTCTTTTTATCACAAAAATTTCTTTACAAGATATAAATTTGGTATTAATACATGGTTCAGATTAGAAGAGAAATATTTTTAAAAAATTTTATATCACAATTATTTCTCTCTTTTAATCTCAGTCATCTATTTATACTCGTGGCACGTGTATATGAGTCAAATAGGAGATGAAACACAAATTTAAAATACGAGATTCAAGCCTACTCCATACCCTATTGTCCACACTCCAAAAATATTTTAATTACAATTAAGAGCTGCACACTATTTCTCAATATTCTCGTGAGTTGACGACAAGTCATTATAATCGACGTTGAATGATAATCTCATTATATTTATGGCTCACCTGCTCTTATTTTATTTTCCTTTTCAAATTCTCTTTTATTTATTTAAATTATCAAATCTAATTTAATTTAATTTTTTTTATGGCTTGAGTCTTGACTCACATTTTTTAAAATGATTAGCATATTGATTTCCTCTAGAAATTCTCAATAAATAGGATTAACTAAATAAATTATTGTTTCACGTTATTATTATTGGAAATATAAGGCCCAAAGTTACAAATCTATTAGGTTGGTTTATTAGGCCCAAAAAGGATATCATTTGTACTTTTAAGCCCATTACGGCCCAATTGATTTTCCATAATAATTTAGGATTTATTTCTAAAATTAAGAAAAAATTGATCCTAAAACCCTTTCACTTCACACACACACACACCACAGTAAACCTCCATAGCTATGGCGCTCTCAAAACCCTCGTTTCTCAACCACCTCGCCAGAGCTCTGGGAAATCCCGGCCGGCTTCAATCCCACGCGCCGCCGCCGCCGACCTTCCTCCCCATCCGCCTCTTCTCGTTCGCCACTCCCGAAGAGGCCGCCGCCGAGCGCCGCAAGCGCAAACGCCGCCTCCGCATCGAGCCACCGCTATCTGCCCTCCGCCACCAACAGCCGCAGCAACCGCGGCCAGCTCCGACACCATCGCCGCAGAATCCTAATGCGCCGAAGCTTCCCGAACCCGTCTCCGCACTGTCCGGCAATCGCCTCAACCTCCATAATCGCATTCTCAAGCTCATCCGCGAAAATGATCTCGAAGAGGCGGCGCTCCTCACGCGGCACTCAATTTACTCTAATTGCCGCCCTACCATCTACACTTGTAATGCGGTTATGGCGGCTCAGCTGCGGCAAGCCAAGTATTCCGAGCTTCTCTCGCTCCACAGGTTCATCACGCAAGCCGGAGTTGCGGCAAATGTTGTGACGCATAATCTCCTACTCACGGTTTACCTCGACTGTAAGAAGACTGATTTGGCCCTAGAGCAATACAAGCAGCTAATGAATGATGCGCCATTTAGTCCTTCTCCGACCACATATCGGATTCTGATTAAAGGGCTTGTGGAGAATCAGCAAGTTGAAAAAGCCATTGGACTTAAGGAGGAAATGGAGGCAAAGGGCTTCAAACCAGATCCCACGATCTACTCCTATTTGATGTTGGGACAAGCCAAGAATTTGAATGCTGATGGGATTTTCGAGTTGTATGAAGAATTGAAGCAGAAAATGGGGACTGATGAGATTTCAGATGGTGTGATTTATGGGAATTTGATGAAAGGTTATTTCTTGAAAGGAATGGAAACAGAGGCAATGGAGTGTTACAAGAAGGTAACGGATTCGGGTTCGTCTGTTAAGATGGGTGCAGTTGCTTATAATTATATCTTAGAGGCTTTGAGCAAGAATGGCAAGTTTTCTGAGGCGTTGATTCTGTTTGAGAGGATGAAAAATGAACACGATCCTCCTAGAAAATTGACCGTGAATTTAGGGAGTTATAACATTGTGGTTGATGGGTATTGTGCAGAGAAAAGATTTACTGAAGCCATTGAAGTTTTCAATAGTATGGATGAGAAAAGATGCTTCCCGGATGCTTTATCCTATAATGTCCTTATTGATCAGCTGTGTAATAATGACAAATTAGCCGAGGCAGAGGAGTTGTACAAGGGAATGGCTGATCAGAATGTAACTCCAGACGAGTACACCTTTGTTACTCTAATGGACACTTGCTTTAAAGAAAACCGACCAGATGATGCAGCTCAATATTTCAAATCCATGGTTGAGTCTAAGTTGAGGCCAAATTTGGCAGTCTACAACAGGCTAGTTGAGGGATTGGTTAAAGTTGGAAAAACAGACGAGGCGAAATCTTTCTTCGACTTAATGGTGCCAAAACTGAGAATGAATGATGATGCATACAAGTTTATAATGAATGCATTATTTGAGGTTGGTAAGCATGATGAAGTGCTCAAGATTGTTGATGGGATGCTAAGAGAGGATCTAAATGATTTCACAGAGGAGGTAGAGGAGTTTGTTAGAGACGGGTTGAGGAAAAAAGGGAGAGAAGATGAAGTGACTAAGCTAAAATTAGACATAGAGAGGGAAAAGGCTGAGGCGGCTGCTAAAGTTGCGGAAGAAGCTGAGAAAGTTAAAGCTAATGCTAGAGCTGCTGTTGCCTCGTTGTTGCCCTCTAAGTTGTTGGGGAATAAGGATAATGAGAACAAGGATGAAGAAGAGGCGTTGACAGAAGCTGCTGAGGATGCTTCGACAACCTCTGAGTCTGAAAATGAAAATACAGATGCGGGAGAAGAACCAGTGGAAAGTGAGAAGGTAACAGTTTGATGTTAGTATAGCACTTGGGTATGAATTGTTGCACAGAAGTAAGTTTTTACATCTGTGTTGGTAGTTATTGAGGATTAGTCTCTTTCTTGTCTTGGCATCTCGATTAGTTGAATTTTATGTAATTGTGATGCAAAGAAGAATATTTATAGCATGATGTGTAGTTGAGTTTATCTTAATTACTGTGGTTTCTGGTGCTTCAATACTAAAAATCAAGTGATGAATTCCTATTTTTGAGTTTTGGGTGCAAGTTTTTAACAGCTATGTTTCCTCAAGCATGCAACTCGGATTGAAATGAAAATGTGCTAGTACTAATGTTGCTGGAAGGAATTTTTCTGAAGTTTATATAGGACTGTACTTAACACACTTTCAACAAGTTTTTGGTCAGGTCTATGGAACCTCGAATGAACTGAATGGTCCCAGTTTTATGACGTGTCTTTAGGTTTATTTTCATAAGGTGTGTTTAGTACTCGTCGAAATCTGAATCCTCCGGTACACGAGTTGTAGATCTCCCCCTCACCGATGACAATTCTTGATGAGCCAAGTCCCAACAACCCCGAAGGCAACAACAAGCTATTCGACAAGTTAATGAGAGGAATTCAAGAATTCATTAACAACATACCACTCGTTTCATGGAGTGTCTCAAGCGACACAAACACACAGTACACATGAACGAAAAGCCAAAAGAAACACAAAAAAGTTCAGAAAGAAAGAAGAAAAAATTAACTTTTCTCAGCTACAAAGATTAGGTATGCACACTCCACCATCTTGATTCTGTTCTTTCCAAATTCTTCCAGTTACTCTAAGCTTAAGCTCCTTCCTATCGCCTCCAGAAAAGAAAAGAGCCATATTTCTTTGAATAATTAGACCATCGTGGCTATCTCTCACCTTCCGGTGGCTATCTCGAATGCTTCTTGGTGTACCTTCCCATATAAGCTTTCTTCCATTTGCTCCTACTTCTAAACTGTAGCTGTAATTACGGGCTTCATTTTCATCACCCATAAAACGAAGAAATGCCATGTAAACGGGCGCCATTCCTAGTTGGAATGCTTCAAAGTGGAGGCAGAAATATTGGCCAAAAGAATGGAATACCTAGTAAAGAAGCATGTAGAGCTATGAGCGTTTAGGAAACATGTGATGTAACAAACCTCCCAAGAATTTCCAAGAACAAAATATCAAGAAAAGCTATAACATGATATATAATAAAAGATATCGATAGGAAATGCGAGAAAACATTGAAACTCACAGTTAACATCCACGTTGCATTTTCAACTTCACGAGGGTTTGACTTAACATAGCGGTGATTGAAGGTGCTTCCTGTATGCATGTCCACCTTATGATCATCTCTCAAGTGGGCAACAAGATAAGGAATGTCTCCGGTTACCACACACTCAGATCCAGCATACGGACAATTGTACGGTCTGAAATTGCAAAGCCCTTCGTGTTTGAGCTTGCTGTAATAAGGAAATATTTCTGGACAGCCCAAAGTGTAGTGCTTGCATGGAAGCTCTAGTGACTCTGCAACTTTTTCTAAAGCTAAGCATCTTATATCACCAAGCTCTTGTCTACAAGTAGGGCATCTATTGTGGACTCTTGTTTTGCATGTAGAACATAGAGTGTGCCCGTTGTGACACTGCACCGAAAGATAAATGAACATATTATAAAATCTTTCGTTGTAACTAGTGTAATTACACATACTTCTCCTTTTAGTCTCAAAATTACAATACCACCCTCACTTCACCATTTGATTCAAAAATCACAATTTACCAAGAAACTCAGAAGTATACGTGCATATGTGTAATGTACGCGTAAACGGGAAGTTTATTAAATTTCAAAGAAGTCATTTTATAACTATGTCGAATGACTGAAGGGGGTAAAACTCTGAGATTGAGAAAAGTCACACCAGAGGCATGTGTAGTTTTTGAAACTAAGCGGGGGAGGTTCGTGTAATTCTGAATAGTTAGTAATATTTGCCATCGTCATTTCTCCGGAAGCTACTAACTAGGCTATACTACATATTCCTTTGACATATACTTCCCGAATATACCATATGCAACTATAACTATGGCAAAAGATTTGAATCCTATCCAACATCATTGCTAATACTTCATTTAAAGTTCACAACTTTACCCCTCAAATGAAAATTTCTAACTTCATCCCTCATTCATCAAGAACTCCAACTCCAGTTCCATCCAGGAAAAAGGGCACACAACAAGAATGGAAAAGCACAAACACATTCAAGCACAGAATCCAGCACAATGCAGCAGAACAGCACAAAAAAGTCTTGGAAACTGAGAATTCAAAGGAAAAGAGATATCTAAAAAGACCAAACCTGATGAATTGGTGGGTACATAGAATTAGTGCAAACAGGGCATTCCAGTAACTCATGAACACTTGTGGGGACAATTCCGGAAGGCACTACATTATGAGGCTTTGAAGAAAACTGATGTGGATGTGAGGTTACTGATGTTTGGATTTCTTCATCTTCAATTCCATCTGATATAGAAACACACTCCACACTATCCATTTCAATTGTTGTCATTTTCCCACAAGAATCAACGCTTTTTTTTGCTGGAATCGTCGAGACCCGAATTCAAAGATCCAATCTTTCTCTGATTCCCAAACTTTTTCTGAAGACCCCACTTGCCAAAACTTCGATTTTTGCCAGAAATTCTCGATAATCCCAAAACCCCACTTCCAGAAACTTGACAATTCGAACAATTATCAGATGCCCACTTCTAAAAACTTGGTGTTTCGCAGAAATCTGAGATGCCCACTTCCAAAAAATCCAATTTTCTTTTTCTTCGGTTTTGAAAGGGTGGTTCCTTTTTCTGTTTTCTCTCTCTCTTTTTCTTTCTTCCTCCTCGAACTTTTTTGGCTTCTTTCTGCCGGGGAGAATTTAGGGAAGAAGAATTTGAAGAAGAAAGAAAATGAAGAAAGAGAGAGGGATCGATTCAAAATGAAGCAGAAAGGATCATCTTCCTCAAAAACAGGTTCTCTTTGCGCCCTCTCTCTCTCTTACAGGTTTTGAGAGGAGAGAGAAGTGAGGATCACCGTTGGTTTTTAAATAATTGAAGTTGGGAAGTTCAATCCTACGGCTAGAAAGATGGCTTTATATATGTATATAGTTCATATATTTGAGAAATAATTGTTAGTTGAGATTTTCTTCCTAAAGAAAGCAATAAGGATTTTTCCAAGATAATGAATTTTAAAACTTTAAAATATGATTAAATTTAGAGGAAAATACAACTTATCCTTGTATTATCATCGCTTTTAAAAACTTGTCATTTGTGTTTTAATTTGTCATCTTGGTCATCATTTAGTTGTTAACGAGTCTCATTTTCGATTAAAATTTAATAATTTTTGGGAAAAAATGACACAAGTGTTAACCCCTAAATAACTAAGATAGCATTGAAATAAAAAATTAAAAAAGCAGATGATGCATAGAGGTAATTTTTTTTTTCCTCAATAAAAAATTTACTCCTAGAAATATATAAAAATATTTTTTTTTAATTAATAAAAAATGGTAAAGACGACTATAGTTTTTTTACTGACTATCTCCTCGTATAAAAAATAGTAGTCGAAGGCTTGAAGCAAATATCATCCTAAAAAGACATTATTATATGCCAAAATTTCTATAAAAACATAAATCTTGGAAGAAGAACTGCAGATGGATGTTATTGAAATAAAGGTATTTTAGAGAAAATAATTAAAGTTAATGGAATTTGAGCATTTTTCCAAGCTTAATTTAGCAGCAAATTATAAGCTTAAAGTAGAAGAAAAAGATGTTAAAAGTGAAGGTTACATTAAAATAGTTGAAGGTTGGACGAAATATCTTTGTCATATCATTTTCTGATATTTAATAGCACCCACAAGTGGTTAAAAACAACCTATAAATATAAATATAAAGATAAAGAGATAAAGTAAAACAAAATAATGGTACATTTCAATAAATGTAAACTGCAAGATAGTTGAGCTATTTATTTTCTTCATCTTATATATGTATATGGATAACACTATGTAAGAGATTGTTACATAAATAGCAATAAATTGACTCTGTCACATACATCTTTTAATTTTTAGGGAGGTACATTATTGTTGGTTTCTTGATTTCTCAATTGTAACTAACGAGATTCAATCCGTGCTCCACTTGTTCAAATTCGTATCCCATTTGTTCACGAGTTCAAATGATGTTGCTAGTTGCTTAGTTTTTCGATTACATTCGATGAGAATTAAACTCGTACTCGATCTATTGACAGGTGCATATACTTAATATTAAACTACCCCAACGAAATTCTAGCCTTTATATAAATACCGGACACTAAGCTATCCCCAACGGACCCGAGCCCGTACCCCACCTATTTGTTGGTTATGTTTTAATAAAGCCCAAGTGCAAGCATCAATAAATCAATATAGCAAAAGGGGTCGAATCCACGGGGAGGAGTAAATCAATCAATTACCTAATGTATTCACCAATCTATAGACCAAAACGAGTGATAGAGTGAAATAACTACTTAAGGAAATGAAAGTTAACAAAGATAACAAACTAGAAACAACTAGAAAGCGAATAAAGTAACAAATAATCAAGTTAACTAAGTGGCAATGGGGTAGTAATGATCATGCAAGGCTCGTGTTCAATTAGTGCTTAAATGGGACAAGGATCTCACAATCCTAATCACTAAAGTATACACAAGCTCCTCTCGAAGTCAAATGCGTGTACCTAATCAAAGTCTAAAGCCTACTCTCGTGGTCATTAGCTCATTAATTAGATCAAACAAACAAGACTAGTGCAACAAAATAACTAGCGGCTTGGCCCGGTTACTCTATTGCTCGATTGCTCAAGATTAGGCTAAATGTCTTTATACCTAAAACTTAAGTGTTATGAAATTTCATCCAATTTACATACAATCTCTCGATTAGCATGCAAATCTAAGTTCATATCTAAGGTGATCAAGCTTAAACATGCAAATAAAGCAATTTCACAAGCATAAGATCAAGTAGTCCCACCTAGGCATTTCATCAAACACTTACCCTACATAATTCATCACCCCCCTTTGCCCAAGAAATTAGCCACTCATATTCACACAATCAACCCAAAAATAAGATGAATCAAACTTGAAATAACTCATATTCATTAATCAAAATTCGAATCAAGCATCCAAGGTTGAAAGATTCATATAAGTGCCAAAACTTACTTAAACAAACTAGAAATGGAAATTACACTAAATTAGCTAAGAAAGCAATAAATGAAAGCAATAAATGAAAGTAAATGCAACTAAATCTTCAATGGATCTTCATTTCTTCTAGGAAAGAAAAGGTGGTGTTCCCAAGGCTTCCCCGCAGCTGCTTCCGCCTCCCAATTAGGTTAAAAATCGAACCCCCGAAAAGTAGGTTATAAACTAGGAAAAACGCATTTCTGGAGAAAATCCACGGGGGTGGATTTTCATGGGCAAATAAATCCATGGGGGTGGATTTCTATAAAACGCACTGACACTTTTCTTAAAAATCCATGGGGGTGGATTTTTTTGTACTACGAAATCCATGGGGGTGGATTTAATGCAGAAACATTTTATCCACTGTAACGTTTCCGCGAGGGTGGAAATTTTGTACTGCGAAAATCCATGGGGGTGGATTTTGGTCAGAATGAACCCAAGCTACTGCCCCATATCCGCGAGGGTGGAAATTTTACACGTACAAATCCACGGGGGTGGATTTCCAAATCAAGGCAGCAACATTTCGAAGTTTGTAAGATATTCCTTTGTAAGCTCGAATTTTGTTTGTACTGCTCCAATTCGTCCCTTTAACTCTTCTATTGTTAAAAACACCTACAAAGAGCATGAAACTCCACATAAGCAATCAAATTAGGGCAAAAATTACACAAAATAAACCTCAATGGAGCAAGAATTAAAGACTCAACAACTCCCCCACACTTAGAACATTGCTCGTCCTCGAGTAATGATACAAAAGTTCGAAAAGTCAATCCAACTCAATCAATTTCGCAATAATCAACCGACACACTATCACCTATTCGAGTCTAGCCTATCGAACATATTAATCATGCATATGGAACTCATCAAAATAGTGTAGTTAGCATACTTCAAATAATGTGCAATATTAAATGAGACATAGCACAACGACTTCCCGGATTGGTTTATATTTCCCTTGTAGAAACTAATTTACGGATTCGAGATCACCTTTCATGCCTATCTCCACTAATGGAATCGACTCAGATGGCGGGATCGAAAGGTCTTTCGAGCATGTAATGTAGGCTAAGGGTCATGGTTATGGAAATTTTTGGCCAAAAAGTGACTAGACACCAATGCTTACATCGTTTTACACTCCAATCTACCCTTCTATGCCTTTTAATCGTAAAATGCCCCCACAATAGGATTCCTTATACTCAACTATCCTTCAATTCTTTTACATTTGCACAATCTTTCATTCCATTACTCTTTTGCTTTTGCTCAATTTTTCTTCTTGTTCTTCCAACTTTTCTCGATTTTTCTTTTTCTTTTTCAAGTGTTTCAAGATTCATCAATCAAATGTTGAAAGGCTATTACAACAATACAATTCTTATAACGAGCAAGCATGATGTAATTGATTATGAAGGTAAGGAGTAATTATGTCGTGTTTGGGCTTGTAATATGGCTAAGAAAAATTTTACACGACAATTAGGCTCAATGGGGTCAACAAGAATATGATATATAGTGCAAAAAGGCTAAAATTTAGAAGGTATTCCCGCCGACAACAAATGCCTAAGTCATTTCCCGAATCTTTTGTCAATTCAAAATTTCGCCTCGAAAGACACTAGACTCTCTCTAACCGTATTTTAGCTCTTAATGGGGGATATAAACTTCCTCTAAGAATTTGAAATCCATTGACTCATTTAAAATTGCACAAAATTTATAGCATGCCAACACACTATTCTTACCGAATTCACATACGCATTTTCATACATTCGATTAGCCTAACTCAAACTAGTAATTATATGTCACAAGATCAAAGCAATATTGAGAATCGGAGTCAATTCTTGTTTAATATCACTCTCTATTGATACGCATGCATAAGAAACGAGCTCCTCAAGATAAATAATTCCAAACTAAACTCATAACCCCTCCCCCACACTAGCATCGAAGCATGGTCCCCATGCAAGAAAGAGAAATAGGAGATAAAGAAGACTCCCTCTAATTGATGAAAAACCGGCAATGGGGCACGAACAAAAATAGACCTATCCCTGCAAAACAACGACTCATAGCACGGATCAAGAGCCTCGGCGGCAAATGACAATCGACATGCATATTACAAGCAAAGAGGAGTCATAAAGAAAGGTCTTAAACAAGCAATTATCCTGGAGTTAAACATCAACAGAACCACACAAAACCCCACAGACGGGGCATCAAATGTCTAAACAATAAACCTAACACACAATTCCCACACACTTTGATAAGAATAGCGTTCAAGCAACAAAGTCAACAGAGAAAACAGCGAAAACATCAAGGCATGAAAATGGGAGCTTGAGTTTAGAGAGTATCCCTTCGCATCACATCACTCGCTCCACCTAGGAAGGGATCAAAGAGTAATAATCACTCCGGAGGGTTGTTCGGCCATCCACGGAAGTAAGAAGTCATGTTTGCATTCCAAGTCATGAAGTGGTCATTGAGAGCTTTGAAATTAGCCTCATTTGCCTCATTTGCTCGATCCTGCGAAGCATGGAGAGCAGCCACTTCATCTCTAACACTCGTCAAACCAAGCTGTAGATTGTCCATTCTCTTCAACAATCCCGCCATACTCTGAGAATTTTCTGGATTAGGCACATCTTCTCGAATTGCTTCTGGCGGTGCTTCAAGTGCTGGCAGTGGTGGCGGGTTATCCGAAGCAGACAACGTATTCAAAAACTCCTTTTGTTCCGGGCTCAAATTCTTCCAAAATTCAACACCCCAATCATACATGATATTGTAGACGTTTCGCTTCTCCTTTGGCCAATAGTTAACCCACTTGTTAAGAGGTGGTCCCCACAATGTTATCAATTCCATGTGCGAGAGGTGTTTCTCATCTAAGAATGGGTTCAATTCCAGGGGCACCATGTCTTCCGAAGGCTCCCAACCAACACTCGTGGCTATCATCGTGACAAAACCACCAAAAGCGAATCTGCCTTGCTTCCTATTTGCAGCAGTGAACATCTTGTCCATTAACATATAAGTACCATCAATACTTATACCCTTAGCCTACATTACATGCTCGAAAGACCTTTCGATCCCGACATCTGAGTCGATTCCATTAGTGGAGATAGGCATGAAAGGTGATCTCGAATCCGTAAATTAGTTTCTACAAGGGAAATATAAACCAATCCGGGAAATCGTTGTGCTATGTCTCATTTAATATTGCACATTATTTGAAGTATGCTAACTACACTATTTTGATGAATTCTTTATGCATGTGTAATATGTTTGATAGGCTAGACTCGAATAGATGATAGTGTGTCAATTGATTATTGCGAGGTTGATTGAGTTGGATTGACTTTTCGAGTTTTACATCATTTCTCGAGGACGAGCAATATTTTAGTGTGGGGGAGTTGTTAAGTAGTTAATTCTTACTCGATTGAGGTTTATTTTGTGTAATTTTTGCCCGAGTTTGTTTGTTTATGTGGAGTTTCATGCTCTTTGTAGGTGTTTTTATCAATAGAAGAGTTAAAGGGACGAAATGGAGCAATACGACCAAAATCCGAGCTTACAAAAGAATTTCGTACAACTTGAAATGTTGCAGCCTTAAATTGGAAATCCACCCCCGTGGATTTCTCAGTGTAAAATTTCCACCCTCGTGGATATGAGGCAGTAGCTTGGGTTCATTCCACCAAAATCCACCCCCGTGGATTTCTCAGTGTAAAATTTTCCACCCTCGCGGAAATGTCACAGAAGATCAAAGGTTTCTGCAAGAAATCCACCCCCGTGGATTTTGTAGTAGAAAAAAATCCACCCCCGTGGATTTTCTTTAAAAAGTGTCAGTGCGTTTTTCAGAAATCCACCCCCGTGGATTTCTTTGCCCATGAAAATCCACCCCCGTGGATTTTCTCCAGAAATGCGTTTTTCCTAGTTTATAACCTATTTTTCGAGGGCATTCGAGGGAGAGCAGATTTTAACCTAGTTTGGAGGCGGAAACAGCTGATTGGAGTCTTGGGAACACCACTTTTCCTTTCTTGGAAGAAATGAAGATCCATTGAAGATTTAGTTTGTTTTTACTTTCATTTAATGCTTTCTTAGTTAGTTTAATATTAGTTTACTTTCCTAATTTAGTTGTTTATGGATTAAACTCTTTTATGAACCTATTGTCCATGAATATTTGAATTAAACCCTTTTTAATGAATATGAGTTTATTTAAGTCTTACTTCTCTTGTTCTTTGAGTATTATGACTATGAGTGGCTAGATCTTTAGGCAAAGGGGGGTGATGAATTATGTAGGGTAAGTGTTTGATGAAATGCCTAGGTGGGGTTATTGTTCTTATGCTTGTGAAATTGAGTTAATTGCATGATTAAGCTTGATCACCTTGATTATGACTTGAGATTTGCATGCTAATCGAGAGGTTGTATGTGAATTGGAAGAGGTTTCACAACACTTAAGTTTTAGGTATAAAGACATTTAGCCTATTCTTGAGCAATCGAGTAATAGAGTAACCGGGCCAAGCCGCTAGTTATTTTGTTACACTAGTCTTGTTTGTTTGATCTAATTAATGAGCTAATGACCACGAAAGTAGGCTTTAGACTTTGATTAGGTACACACACTCGACTTCGAGAGGAGCTTGTGTATGCTTTAGTGATTAGGATTGTGAGAAGCATGAATCCACCGAAGCACTAGTTGAACACGAGCTTTGCATGATCATTACTTCCCCTTGCCACTTTGTTTACTTGGTTATTTGCTACTTTACTCGTTTCCTCGCTATTTCTATTTTGTTAATCCTAGTTAACTTTAAATTTCTTATTTAGATAACTTAATCTGAAATTCGATTTGGTCTATAGATTGGTGAATGCATTAGGTAATTGATTGATTTACTCCTCCTCGTGGAATCGACCCCTTGTGTATTACAATTATATAACTTGCACTTGGGTTAATTAAATCATTTTACCACAAATTCAACCATTCAATATGTCTTGAGATTCCTTTCCGATTTGACACCTTCCCAGGCCTTGTTCTGCCCGGATGAGGTTTAACGAAGATCGGACGGCCTCATAAGCCGGAATCAATTGCATTTTGGGTGTTGAGGTTGAGGAATTGTTCATTTCCGGTTTGTTTAGACTTGTTTTGGGTCATTTTATGACTTTTTGTGTGAATTCCGGCGTTTGGTTTCAAATATTACACTTACCTCCCTCCTGTTCCTTGGCCAACCTTCTGTAACGAATCCACCCTCGTGGAAATTTCAGCCTGAGAAAATCCGCGATCGCGGATTTCAGCCAAATTCAGCCAAGCTACTGTAACGTTTCCACCCTCGCGGAATTTTTTCCCTTACAGAAATCCACCCTCGTGGATTTTCTTTTTCCAGCTGAAAATCCCTCGCCGAAGGTGGGAACGGCCGTTCCCATCTCAGGTACAACATGGGAACGGCCGTTCCCATGTTCGCCCTTTTATTCCTGACCGAGACCCGGAACGGCCATTCTCGTATCAAGCTTATATGGGAACGGTCGTTCCCTTAAGTTGAGCCCGTTTTTAAAACCAAAACGCGATTTTCCTCTTCCCACTTTCGAATTAAAACTAGAAACGAAGTAATACATTTCCCTCTTTTCAAAACATTACAGAAGCCTTTCCCCTTTTCCTTTTCGAACCGAAACAGAGCAGCAGCAGCAACCACCACCGCGTCTTCACCAACTCCGGCGTTTTCCGTCCGACGCCGGCGACCGACAACAACAATTCCGGCACCATCTTCCTTCCATTTCGGTAAGCCCTTCTCAGTTCCAAATTTGGCCAAATTCTTCCCAATTCCAGCCCCATTTCCTCAATGTCCGAATTTTGGTGAATTCTTCAGAATTTGTGTTGCTCTTGTGCTTTAAGTTCTAAATTTTGTTTCCTTGAGCATTTGTTGGCACATTCCCACACCAATTTATCCACTATCAGCCCTTCACAGCCTTGCACACAAGGTGTTCGATCAATTTCCCGAACCAAATTTCAGTCCCTTTTCAGCCCAATTCTCTGCAAGAATGGTTCGTAAACGTGCTAGAGCTAATCCCGCTGCATCCTCCTCATCCCACCCTCCGCCGGAAATTGAAGAAGTAGAAGATCGACCTCCAAGGAGAAACCTTTCCGGCCGAAAGCTTGTTTCTACCAAATATTTGGATGAGCCTATTCTTAGAGAGCTCCGACTCTTCCGCCAAGTCCAACATTTGTTTGAGAATATCGGGTGGTTGAGTTTCATTACTAACCGGGTGCACACTTATCCCCAACTCACTCGAGAGTTTGCCGAGACTTTGCATTGGAATAAGCATACGGGGATAGCCACTTTCATGCTTTATGGAGTGGAATACACGAAAGATGCCGACTTTCTTCGTCAAACTTTTGGTTTTCCCGAAGCTACCGGCCGTGATTTACCCGTTGAATGGGAGAGCATTCATCACTTGGACAACATTTGGCGATCTTTTGATGTGCTTGACAACGGTGTTATGTACACTCCCCGTTCCACTAAGAGTACTTGCATCAATGATCCGTTGTGGCGCATTGTCCATAAGCTCCTCACCGCATCTATCTTCGGCCGTGCCCAAAGCACCGGTAATGTCACAACTTGGGAGCTCTATGTTCTTTATTGTATGCGGGAGCAAATTATGATGGATGGTACCTACTTGTTAATGGATCGAGTGTTTAATGCTACTCGGCGTGAGGGTGCGAGCCTTGTTATGGGTGGATTTGTGACGACCATTGCACTAGCGCTAGGTCTTGAGCCGGCTGAGCACGAGGCTCCTTTGGATGATGCTATCACCGTAAATGCGCGTATACTTTTCAACATGGATCTGGTTAGACTTTGGGGAGAGCCCTTGAACCATCACGTGGTATTTTGGCCGCTGGCGGACCGAGATCGTTTGACTAGACTGTATGATGAGGGCATTCTTGATCGTAGGCATGTGGAGGAGGTAGAGGTGCCACCTTTTGTTGCACCATAGCACGTTGATGACATTGAGCCTCCCGTTGATGATAATGTGCCTCATTTTGCCGCTCCTGAGCCTCAGGCTGATTTCCCTGACCGCGCCTACTTTGTGGAGCAGTTTCAGAATATGGAATTGCGTATGACTAGTCTTGAGACGCGGTACACTGAGCATACCACTTTCGTGGATGAGCGCCTTACCACGATGCAGACTGATATCACCGCCGTTTGAGGCGATATATGTGGGATCTACGAGATGCTCAGGACTTTTCAGCCACCCCCTCCCCCTTGATTTCCCCCATGGTTATATTTAGTTGTTTAGATATTTCAGTTCTTTTTGAGACTTCGGTTCTTAGTGTTGAATATGTGTACTTGACTTGGTATTTTCTGTGTAGAATTCGGCATTAATGGATTCTTATCTTTGACTTTGACATGTTTTGGTTTTGTATTGATTTATTCATTTCCTCGTTATTATTACTTCTATACATGCTTGTTATGTTTGCTTGTGTAGTTGTGATTACAGGATTAGGATCACGTTATGCATGCCCGTTGCCGGTTTCTTCATAAACAGGGAGTCTCTTGGAACTTTATATCTATTTGCATGAGGACATTGCAATTTCTTAGTGTGGGGGGGAATTATTTGATTTCTAATTCATGTTTTGTGTTTAGACTTTGCTTATTATTGAGTTTTGCTTTGAATATGCGAATTGACTCCATTTTTGAAAATTTTGCTTAGGATGATCGTTGAATTGTTGCTTAATCAAGTTAGGCTAATTGAATGTGCGAAAACTTGTGTAAATTTTGATAAAGATAGTGTGTTAGCATGCCTTCATTTTTTAGCACTTTGAATGTTTTAAAGCACTTTGATCCCTTAGAGGAAGTTTATTTCTTTTAAATAGGCCTAAAATACGATTAGAGTGCACTTTAGTGTCTTTCGAGGCGAAATTTTGAATTGACAAAAGATTAGGGAAATGACTTAGGCATTCGTTGTCGGTGGATAAAGCCTTTCATTTGCCTTTTTCACTAAATAGCATCGTCCGATTGACCCCATTGAGCCTTTTTGTTGTGCAAAAATTTCTTTCTAGCCACATTACAAGCCTAAGCACAACAAAGTTTACAATCGACCCTTTTATGTTATCACACCATGCTTGCTCGTTCGATTTTATGTTGTAGTATCTTTTGACCATTCTTGATGATTCTTGTACGAAAAGAGAGAAAAATATGTAAAGAAAGAAAGAAAAATTGAGAAAAAGTCGAAAGAAAAGAAAAAGAAAAGAGCAAAGAAAAGAAAAGAAAAATATGCAAAGTGTGAAAAGAAAGAGAGGTATTTGTAAACATCTTAGTGTGGGGGAATGTGCATTGGGCGAGGAAAGTGTTTGGTCTTGAATTGTAAAACGATGTGAGCTTTGGTGTTTAGTCACTTGAATCTATATTTCCATAACCATAACCCAAGCCTACATTACAAACTCGAAAGACCTTTCGATCCCGAATCTTGAGTCAATTCCATTAGTGGAGATAGGCACGAAGAGTGTATTCGAAGTTGTAAATTAGTGCTTAAACAAAAGACATAAACCAATCCGAGTGATTGTTGTGCATTATTTCATTCAAATTCACACACTACACAAAGGTATGTTAATTATACTATTTTTGTTGGATTTTATACTTGTGATTAGTGCGTTCGATAGGCTAAACTTGATTGTTGTGACGAATTGATGATTGACTTTTGCGAATTTGTTTATTAGTGGATTGACTTTTCAAGTGTTTGGCATTACTCGAGGACGAGCAATAGTTCTAGTGTGGGGGAGTTTGTTAGGTTTATTTTATACCTTTATTTGAGCATGTTTTATGTCATTATTTGACGGATTTTAGGCCTTATATTGTTATAATTGCTCTTATTTCAGGTATATTATGCTCGAAGATGGTTCATGATGAAACGGGGTAAGAAACGAGAGTTTAGATGGCGAGAATGATCAATACGTGTGAAGATTTGAATTTCCCGCGCATGGAGGATGGGAACGGCCCTTCCAAACCCTTTGTATTTTGGGAAGGGCCGTTCCGGAAAGTCAGCTTTAGTATCTTTGACCGAGGATGGGAACGGCCGTTCCCATCCCAAGCCTTTCCTGGGAACAGCCGTTCCCAGCAGCGCTGGCATTCGTGGGCGAGGCCGTTCCGCAGGCCGTTCCAGGGGGCGTTTGGTGGACTATTTAAGGCTGTTTTCAGCATTTCTCTAGAGAGGCATCTAGGGTTTAATTTAGGGTTAATTTAGGAGTCTCTTCTAGCTTTATCTTTGATCCTTAGAGCTTTAATTAGATTGTAGTTGTTAATTCCTTTCTAGAACAATCATTTCCTTTATTTTCAGTCCTAGTTAGATTTAATTGTTTTAAGTTTGATACTAATGTCTCTAGTTTTGGAACTTGTTCATGTTTTTGAGAGTTTTGTTCTTGATATTTGATATTTGGTTTAATTCAATGAATATGCATGTTTTCAGTATGATCTCTATTATTTCCTTGCTTTCTAGTGTTAATATGAGTGGCTAATTTCTTGGGCAAAGGGGGAGTGATGAATTATGTAGGGTAAGTGTTTGATGAAATGCCTAGGTGGGACTACTTGATCTTATGCTTGTGAAATTGCTTTGTTTGCATGTTTAAGCTTGATCACCTTAGATATGAACTTAGATTTGCATGCTAATCGAGAGATTGTATGTTAATTGGATGAAATTTCACAACACTTAAGTTTTAGGTATAAAGACATTTAGCCTAAGCTTGAGCAATCGAGCAATAGAGTAACCGGGCCAAGCCGCTAGTTATTTTGTTGCACTAGTCTTGTTTGTTTGATCTAATTAATGAGCTAATGACCACGAGAGTAGGCTTTAGACTTTGATTAGGTACACGCACTTGACTTCGAGAGGAGCTTGTGTATACTTTAGTGATTAGGATTGTGAGATCCTTGTCCCATTTAAGCACTAATTGAATACGAACCTTGCATGATCATTACTACCCCATTGCCACTTAGTTAACTTGGTTATTTGCTACTTTATTCGCTTCCTAGTTGGTTCTAGTTTGTTAATCTTAGTTAACTTTCATTTCCGTTAGTAGTTAATTCACTCCATCGCTCGTCTCGGTCTATAGATTGGTGAAAACATTAGGTAATTGATTGATTTACTCCTCCCCGTGGATTCGACCCCTTTTGCTACATTGACTTATTGATGCTTGCACTTGGGCTTTATTAATAAACAAATTCAACAAGTTTTTTAGTTTGTTAGGTTTATTTTATACCTTTATTTGAGCATGTTTTATGTCATTATTTGACGGATTTTAGGCCTTATATTGTTATAATTGCTCTTATTTCAGGTATATTATGCTCGAAGATGGTTCATGATGAAACGGGGTAAGAAACGAGAGTTTAGATGGCGAGAATGATCAATACGTGTGAAGATTTGAATTTCCCGCGCATGGAGGATGGGAACGGCCCTTCCAAACCCTTTGTATTTTGGGAAGGGCCGTTCCGGAAAGTTAGCTTTAGTATCTTTGACCGAGGATGGGAACGGCCGTTCCCATCCCAAGCCTTTCCTGGGAACAGCCGTTCCCAGCAGCGCTGGCATTCGTGGGCGAGGCCGTTCCGCAGGCCGTTCCAGGGGGCGTTTGGTGGACTATTTAAGGCTGTTTTCAGCATTTCTCTAGAGAGGCATCTAGGGTTTAATTTAGGGTTAATTTAGGAGTCTCTTCTAGCTTTATCTTTGATCCTTAGAGCTTTAATTAGATTGTAGTTGTTAATTCCTTTCTAGAACAATCATTTCCTTTATTTTCAGTCCTAGTTAGATTTAATTGTTTTAAGTTTGATACTAATGTCTCTAGTTTTGGAACTTGTTCATGTTTTTGAGAGTTTTGTTCTTGATATTTGATATTTGGTTTAATTCAATGAATATGCATGTTTTCAGTATGATCTCTATTATTTCCTTGCTTTCTAGTGTTAATATGAGTGGCTAATTTCTTGGGCAAAGGGGGAGTGATGAATTATGTAGGGTAAGTGTTTGATGAAATGCCTAGGTGGGACTACTTGATCTTATGCTTGTGAAATTGCTTTGTTTGCATGTTTAAGCTTGATCACCTTAGATATGAACTTAGATTTGCATGCTAATCGAGAGATTGTATGTTAATTGGATGAAATTTCACAACACTTAAGTTTTAGGTATAAAGACATTTAGCCTAAGCTTGAGCAATCGAGCAATAGAGTAACCGGGCCAAGCCGCTAGTTATTTTGTTGCACTAGTCTTGTTTGTTTGATCTAATTAATGAGCTAATGACCACGAGAGTAGGCTTTAGACTTTGATTAGGTACACGCACTTGACTTCGAGAGGAGCTTGTGTATACTTTAGTGATTAGGATTGTGAGATCCTTGTCCCATTTAAGCACTAATTGAATACGAACCTTGCATGATCATTACTACCCCATTGCCACTTAGTTAACTTGGTTATTTGCTACTTTATTCGCTTCCTAGTTGGTTCTAGTTTGTTAATCTTAGTTAACTTTCATTTCCGTTAGTAGTTAATTCACTCCATCGCTCGTCTCGGTCTATAGATTGGTGAAAACATTAGGTAATTGATTGATTTACTCCTCCCCGTGGATTCGACCCCTTTTGCTACATTGACTTATTGATGCTTGCACTTGGGCTTTATTAATAAACAAATTCAACAAGTTTTTGGCGCCGTTGCCGGGGATTTCCATTTTCCAGAGAATCCGATTTTCTCTTAGTGCTGAAACACGTTTTCACTCTTTTCTTTCCAACCAACCACGGCATTCCTTTCTCTTCAACACAAAAGACACAACACATTACACATTACCATCACATTCAAACCCTACACCACCATTCTTCCGCGTACGCGAACCGAGGCAGCTGCTCGAGATTGTCTCTCCAATTTTTCTTCTTCCTTTTCCTTCTCTCACGTGGTAAGCTTCTATCTCCTTTCTTTTCTCTGAAATTTTGGTCAAGTTGAAGCTTTGTCATTCTCCCCTCTCCAAATCTGAGTCCTACATGAAATTGTTGTTCTTTCTTGTTAAATCCTTAAGGTTTTTACTAAACTTGCTGCTCTCATGCTTTACTTGAGTAGGATGGGCTGAAATTTTAAGTTCTTGCAAAATCTTGTGAAAATTTTGTATCTTGAAACCCTAGAAGCATGTTATTCCGATTTGTGTTGACATTTCGAGTTGATTCTTGGTTGGTTCATTATATAAGCATGATGTTTTGAAGGGATGCTGAGATTTGTAGAGATCTAGGGGATTATGAAGCATGCTAAATTCTTGAACCCTAGACTTGATTTTTCTGAAATTTTTATGAAATTCTTGGAGTTAATTGTTGTAGCTGCGTTTTTCTTGTTAAAATTATTGCTTTCGAGCTTGTTGGAACACACCACTTTTGCAAAAGTGAGTAAAACCACACCTTTTTCTGGGTGCACACAAGGTGTTTGATGAAAGTCTTGAAAGAACTTTGGTGCTTTAAATGTTGTTAACTATGGGTTAGATGCACTTGAAATGCAGAAATGGCCCCTAAGAAGCGATCTTCCGTGGATGAGGCATCCACTTCCAAGAAGTCTAAGAGTTCCACTTCTCATTCGATGCCACCCTACAATCCGTTTGATCGTGTAGTGGACCGGGAGCTTTACCCGACTTACTTTATGCATGTACCGATGTTGGAAGCGTTAGGAATTTACAAATACATTCGACGCTTTGCAAAAGGGCTTGAATGGATTGACTTTCTCCACAAATGGGCACCAACTTACCCTGCTCTGACTAGGGAGTTCATCTTGACAATGGATTGGAGTAATGATGAGTTGTCTTTCCGAATTAACGGTGAGAGACACACACTTAGGGCGGCTGATTTGCGTGAAATTTTTGGATTTCCAGACCCCAACCGGAACTCGATGATGAGGCCTCTCACCAAACTCCCAAAGATGAAGGTTGATGAGCGAGAGGCGGTTTGGAGAACATTCCCTTTGGCTCCAGATGCAATACCGTATGATGAAAGCAATACAAAGTCTTCCAACATTCATTCCCTCACTTGGCGAGTCATCCACCGTATCTTATCTGCGGGTTTCTGTGCTCGATCGAACAACAAAACCACTGTCAATGTGGCCGAGCTTACACTCATGGACTGCATGAGTAAGGGTATAAGTATTGATGGTACTTATATGTTAATGGACAAGATGTTCACTGCTGCAAATAGGAAGCAAGGCAGATTCGCTTTTGGTGGTTTTGTCACGATGATAGCCACGAGTGTTGGTTGGGAGCCTTCGGAAGACATGGTGCCCCTGGAATTGAACCCATTCTTAGATGAGAAACACCTCTCGCACATGGAATTGATAACATTGTGGGGACCACCTCTTAACAAGTGGGTTAACTATTGGCCAAAGGAGAAGCGAAACGTCTACAATATCATGTATGATTGGGGTGTTGAATTTTGGAAGGATTGCAGCCCTGAACAAAAGGAGTTTTTGAATACGTTGTCTGCTTCGGATAACCCGCCACCACTGCCAGCACTTGAAGCACCGCCAGAAGCAATTCGAGAAGATGTGCCTAATCCAGAAAATTCTCAGAGTATGGAGGGATTGTTGAAGAGAATGGACAATCTACAGCTTGGTTTGACGAGTGTTAGAGATGAAGTGGCTGCTCTCCATGCTTCGCAGGATCGAGCAAATGAGGCAAATGAGGCTAATTTCAAAGCTCTCAATGACCACTTCATGACTTGGAATGCAAACATGACTTCTTACTTCCGTGGATGGCCGAACAACCCTCCGGAGTGATTATTACTCTTTGATCCCTTCCTAGGTGGAGCGAGTGATGTGATGCGAAGGGATACTCTCTAAACTCAAGCTCCCATTTTCATGCCTTGATGTTTTCGCTGTTTTCTCTGTTGACTTTGTTGCTTGAACTCTATTCTTATCAAAGTGTGTGGGAATTGTGTGTTAGGTTTATTGTTTAGACATTTGATGCCCTGTCTGTGGGTTTTGTGTGGTTCTGTTGATGTTTAACTCCAGGATAATTGCTTGTTTAAGACCTTTCTTTATGACTCCTCTTTGCTTGTAATATGCATGTCGATTGTCATTTGCCGCCGAGGCTCTTGATCCGTGTTATGAGTCATTGTTTTGCAGGAATAGGTATTTTTTTGTGCGTGCCCCATTGCCGGTTTTTCATCAATTAGAGGGAGTCTTCTTTATCTCCTATATCTTCTTTCTTGCATGGGGACCATGCTTCGATGCTAGTGTGGGGAAGGGGTTATGAGTTTAGTTTGGAATTATTTATCTTGAGGAGCTCGTTTCTTATGCATGCGTATCAATAGAGAGTGATATTAAACAAGAATTGACTCCGATTCTCAATATTGCTTTGATCTTGTGACATATAATTACTAGTTTGAGTTAGGCTAATCGAATGTATGAAAATGCGTATGTGAATTCGGTAAGAATAGTGTGTTGGCATGCTATAAATTTTGTGCAATTTTAAATGAGTCAATGGATTTCAAATTCTTAGAGGAAGTTTATATCCCCCATTAAGAGCTAAAATACGGTTAGAGAAAGCTCTAGTGTCTTTCGAGGCGAAATTTTGAATTGACAAAAGATTCGGGAAATGACTTAGGCATTTGTTGTCGGCGGGAATACCTTCTAAATTTTAGCCTTTTTGCACTATATATCATATTCTTGTTGACCCCATTGAGCCTAATTGTCGTGTAAAATTTTTCTTAGCCATATTACAAGCCCAAACACGACATAATTACTCCTTACCTTCATAATCAATTACATCATGCTTGCTCGTTATAAGAATTGTATTGTTGTAATAGCCTTTCAACATTTGATTGATGAATCTTGAAACACTTGAAAAAGAAAAAGAAAAATCGAGAAAAGATTGGAAGAACAAGAAGAAAAAGTGAGCAAAAGCAAAAGAGTAATGGAATGAAAGATTGTGCAAATGTAAAAGAATTGAAGGATAGTTGAGTATACGGAATCCTAGTGTGGGTGCATTTTATGATTAAAAGGCATAGAAGGGTAGATTGGAATGTAAAACGATGTAAGCATTGGTGTCTAGTCACTTTTTGGCCAAAAATTTCCATAACCATGACCCTTAGCCTACATTACATGCTCGAAAGACCTTTCGATCCCGACATCTGAGTCGATTCCATTAGTGGAGATAGGCATGAAAGGTGATCTCGAATCCGTAAATTAGTTTCTACAAGGGAAATATAAACCAATCCGGGAAATCGTTGTGCTATGTCTCATTTAATATTGCACATTATTTGAAGTATGCTAACTACACTATTTTGATGAATTCTTTATGCATGTGTAATATGTTTGATAGGCTAGACTCGAATAGATGATAGTGTGTCAATTGATTATTGCGAGGTTGATTGAGTTGGATTGACTTTTCGAGTTTTACATCATTTCTCGAGGACGAGCAATATTTTAGTGTGGGGGAGTTGTTAAGTCGTTAATTCTTACTCCATTGAGGTTTATTTTGTGTAATTTTTGCCCGAGTTTGTTTGTTTATGTGGAGTTTCATGCTCTTTGTAGGTGTTTTTATCAATAGAAGAGTTAAAGGGACGAAATGGAGCAATACGACCAAAATCCGAGCTTACAAAAGAATTTCGTACAACTTGAAATGTTGCAGCCTTAAATTGGAAATCCACCCCCGTGGATTTCTCAGTGTAAAATTTCCACCCTCGTGGATATGAGGCAGTAGCTTGGGTTCATTCCACCAAAATCCACCCCCGTGGATTTCTCAGTGTAAAATTTTCCACCCTCGCGGAAATGTCACAGAAGATCAAAGGTTTCTGCAAGAAATCCACCCCCGTGGATTTTGTAGAAGAAAAAAATCCACCCCCGTGGATTTTCTTTAAAAAGTGTCAGTGCGTTTTTCAGAAATCCACCCCCGTGGATTTCTTTGCCCATGAAAATCCACCCCCGTGGATTTTCTCCAGAAATGCGTTTTTCCTAGTTTATAACCTATTTTTCGAGGGCATTCGAGGGAGAGCAGATTTTAACCTAGTTTGGAGGCGGAAACAGCTGATTGGAGTCTTGGGAACACCACTTTTTCTTTCTTGGAAGAAATGAAGATCCATTGAAGATTTAGTTTGTTTTTACTTTTATTTAATGCCTTCTTAGTTAGTTTAATATTAGTTTACTTTCCTAATTTAGTTGTTTATGGATTAAACTCTTTTATGAACCTATTGTCCATGAATATTTGAATTAAACCCTTTTTAATGAATATGAGTTTATTTAAGTCTTACTTCTCTTGTTCTTTGAGTATTATGACTATGAGTGGCTAGATCTTTAGGCAAAGGGGGGTGATGAATTATGTAGGGTAAGTGTTTGATGAAATGCCTAGGTGGGGTTATTGTTCTTATGCTTGTGAAATTGAGTTAATTGCATGATTAAGCTTGATCACCTTGATTATGACTTGAGATTTGCATGCTAATCGAGAGGTTGTATGTGAATTGGAAAAGGTTTCACAACACTTAAGTTTTAGGTATAAAGACATTTAGCCTATTCTTGAGCAATCGAGTAATAGAGTAACCGGGCCAAGCCGCTAGTTATTTTGTTACACTAGTCTTGTTTGTTTGATCTAATTAATGAGCTAATGACCACGAAAGTAGGCTTTAGACTTTGATTAGGTACACGCACTCGACTTCGAGAGGAGCTTGTGTATGCTTTAGTGATTAGGATTGTGAGAAGCATGAATCCACCGAAGCACTAGTTGAACACGAGCTTTGCATGATCATTACTTCCCCTTGCCACTTTGTTTACTTGGTTATTTGCTACTTTACTCGTTTCCTCGCAAATCCAAAAATTTCTCGCAAATCAGCCGCCCTAAGTGTGTGTCTCTCATCGTTAATTCGGAAAGACAACTCATCATTAGTCCAATCCATTGTCAAGATGAACTCCCTAGTCAGAGCAGGGTAAGTTTGTGCCCATTTGTGGAGAAAGTCAATCCATTCAAGCCCTTTTGCAAAGCGTCGAATGTATTTGTAAATTCCTAACGCTTCCAACATCGGTACATGTATAAAGTAAGTCGGGTAAAGCTCCCGGTCCACTACACGGTCAAAAGGATTGTAGGGTGGCATTGAATGAGATGTGGAACTCTTAGACTTTTTGGAAGTGGATGCCTCATCTACGGTAGATCGCTTCTTAGGGGCCATCTCTGCTTTACAAAAGCATCTAACCGAGGATTAACAACATCTAAAGCACCAAAGTTCATTCAAGACTTTCATCAAACATCTTGTGTGCATCCAGAAAAGGGTGTGGTTTTACTCAATTTGCAAAAGTGGTGTGGTCTAACAAGCTCAAAAGCAAGAACTTAACAACAAAAGCATAACTACAACAATTTACTCCAAGAATTTCAGAGAATTTCAGAAAATTTTGAACCTAGGGTGCAAAAGATTAGCATGCTTCAAACTTCACTAGATCTCTACAAATCTTAGCATCCTTGCATAGCTTCATGCTCATATAATGAACCAACCAAGAATCAACTCGAAATGTCAACACAAATCGGAATAACATGCTTCTAGGGTTTCAAGATACAAAATTTTCACAAGATTTTGCAAGAACTTAAAATTTTAGCCCATCCTACTCAAGTAAAGCATGAAAGCAGCAAGTTTAGTAAAAACCTTAAGGATTTAACAAGAAAGAACAAAAATTTCATGTGGGACTCAGATTTGGAGAGGGGAGAATGACAAAGCTTCAACTTGACCAAAATTTCAGAGAAAAGAAAGGAGATAGAAGCTTACCACGTGAGAGAAGGAAAAGGGGAAGAAGAAAAACTGGAAAACTGGACAGCCGCCTGGAGTCGCCTCGGTTCGCGTACGCGGGAGAATGGTGGTGTAGGGTTTGAATGTGATGGTAATGTGTAATGTGTTGTGTCTTTTGTGTTGAAGAGAAAGGAATGCCGTGGTTGGTTGGAAAGAAAAGAGTGAAAACGTGTTTCAGCACTAAGAGAAAATCGGATTCTCTGGAAAATGGAAATCCACGGGGGTGGATTTCTGAAAGAGAAAATTTCCGCTAGGGTGGATTCTATGCAGTAGCTTAACTGAATTTGGACGAAATCCGCGATCGCGGATTTTCATATGAGGAAAAATCCACGAGGGTGGATTTGCTACAGAAGCGAGGCTGAATTCGAACAAAATCCGCGATCGCGGATTTTCTTGTACAGAAAATCCACGAGGGTGGAAACGTTACAGTAGCTCCAAAAATGGGAAGAATTCACTGAGGGAGGTAAGTGTAATTTTCCAAAGCTGGACAATCAAGATTTACACAATAAGGCTAAAGAAGACTAAGCCACGCAAATTTCCACCTCACCATAAGATAATTCACATATTTTTTTCTATCAACATAAACACGGCATTTAAACTCGCAAGAACATGAATTCGAGCACCAAATGTGCAACGCACACCATAGTATACCGGTTTACACCCGAAACTCATCAATTACCAAGCACCTTTGCAAACGGTGTTAACACTAGTTACAAATTTCAGAATCACAATTCAAGTTTAACATGACAATCATAGTACCGAAGCAAGAAACATAAGATAAGATTAGCATTTATCGAAGCACGCTTTTCTTCAATTCAAACATACAAAACAATAAGACAAGCAAATTCATCCACCAACGCATGCATTAATCATCACAAGAGCAAGAATTTAAAAAGAAATTGGACCTCAACCCCACAAGGGGTGTCAAAACTTGCAATCACACATCCGAGTTAGTTCTTCTTCCCTTAAACTCAACAACCTACACACAAGGAGATAAAAACAACAAGGAACGATTAACGACCACCTAAAAGAGAGGGAGAGAAAGAAAAAGGTAAGGGAGAGAAAAGTAGTTCTAAGTTTATAGTCGCTAGCTCGACTTTGTAACCATGATTAAGGATCAAAAATCCAAACTTGACGAGTCACATGGAGTGACCTCGTTCTTGATACCCTCGAACCCGGATTTTGATCTCCAAGTATCCAAAGCCATCACATCTCTTCTCCTTGAATTTTCAAACTTTGGTTTTCTCCATTTGTCTCCCGGGTCTATCTTCTCTTGGATTGACACCATCTTGACCGGTTTCTCTTTGACAAACTCTACCTTACAACACTTATCCGTAGGCGGTGGTACACTCATAGAACGAAAAATCTTGAAGTCCACTTTATCATCCCCGATTTTGAATGAGAGTAGGCCATTTTGAACATCAATATTAGCTCCGGCTGTAGCTAGGAACGGCCTCCCTAAAATTAATGGCAAGTGCTCATCATCTTCAATATCCAAAACCACAAAATCCTCGGGGATGAAGAATTTTCCAACCTTCACCAAAACATCTTCTAGGATCCCTATTGGGTACTTTATGGATCGATCCGCCAATTGGAGCATCATATTCGTCGGTTTAAACTCCTCCAAGCCCAATTTCCTACAAGTAAACAAGGGAATTAGGCTAACACTTGCTCCTAAATCACATAAAGCATTTTCAAATTGTAACGATCCAATAGTCAAAGGGATAGAAAAACTCCCGGGATCCTTGAGCTTTGGAGGAAGCTTCCTTTGGATGATAGCACTACACTCCTCGGTGAGTGCAACGGTGGCAAAGTCTTCGAGCTTCCTCTTGTTTGAAACCAATTCCTTCAAGAACTTCAAGTATGTTGGCATTTGAGCCAATGCCTCGGTAAATGGGATATTTATATGAAGTTGCTTGAATACATTAAGGAACTTTTCGAATTGCTTTTCCAAATTTTTCTTTTGCAATCGTTGTGGGAATGGAATTGGTGGAACATACGCCTTCGGGGGAATGTACGCCTTTGGTTTCGAAGATAGCTCATCATCATGATTTTTCCTAACTTCTTTGTCTCTTAGCTCATCTTCTTTCTCGTATTTCTTTTCATCACTCATCTTAGGCGTAAGGTCATTCTTTTCTCCAACTTCCTTTGTCTTCACTTGCTTCTCCCACTCCTCATCCAATTTCTCCTCTTGACTCACCCCACTTGATCCGGCATCAAACCCTTTAGGCAAAAGAGGCTCATCATAGTACTTACCACTCCTTAACATGATAGCATTACAATGCTCTCTTGGATTAGCCTCCGTCTTACTAGGAAGTGTTCCTTGGGGCCTAGGATTTATAGCATTAGCAAGTTGCCCAATTTGGATCTCAATGTTCCGGTTTTGTGTGACAACTTGGTCCACTTGAGTTTCCAAGCTCTTGAAACGGTCCGAGGAAACATTAAGAAACTTCTCAAATGCGGCTTCCCATCCTTGCTTTTGGGGTTGTGGTGGAGGTGGTGCTTGAAATTGAGGTTGATGTTGAGGAGGTGTTGTACGAAATTGAGGAGAAGGTGGTTGGTATTGGTTTTGAGGAGGAAAAGGAGGAGGGGGTTGTTGGTTTTGGGGATGTCTTGGTTGGAAGGGTGGTTTTGGTGCACCTTGAACATTTGTATTATTTGACCATGAAAAATAAGGATGATTTCGCCAACCCGGATTATATGTGGGAGAGTAAGGATTGTTCACGGGTCTTTGGTCATTTATGGCGTTCATTTGCTCGGATGAGTTTGAGGAAGATCCTCCTTGATTTGCATAAGGGCAAGCATCATAGGCATGGGGTGCACCACAAAGTTCACAAGCCATTGATTGGACTTGTGGAGTTTGATTTGATACCGCATTCGCGGTGAATTTCTCTACTTGTTTCTCCAAGGCTTCTATCTTGGCTTGCATCGAAGTATATTCTCCAACTTGCATCATGCCGGGAGTAGAACCTTGAGGCTTTGGAATAGGTTCATTGGCTCTTTCGGAATACCAAGCATTGTTTGCCGCCATTCTCTCTAACAAATGAATTGCATCGGCCTCATACATACTCATAATAGCCCCTCCGGCGGCCGAATCTATCATCACTTTTAATTCTTGTGAGATGCCTCCGTAAAAAGATTGAACAAGCTTCCAAGCCTCGCATCCATGGTGAGGACATTTCCTTTGTAGCTCTTTGAATCTCTCCCAAGCCTCATATAAACTCTCTCCTCCATATTGTCGAAAGGATGTAATCTCATTTCGGAGTTTAACCGTTTTGGCATGAGGAAAGAATTTGTCCAAAAATGCTTGGGATAGCAATGCCCACGAACCCTTCATTTCATATGAGAGTGCACTATGCCACGCCTTTGCTCTATCCCTTAGAGAGAAAGGAAATAAGCGAATTCTGATGGCGTCTTCGGGTACGTTATTTAACTTGAACGTATCACACACCTCCACAAACCAATTAACGTGTGATATAGGGTCCTCCGTAGCAAATCCGTTGAATTGATTTTGTTGTAGAAGTGAGATGTAGGCCGGCTTGATCTCGAAATGATTTGCACCAACTCCCGGTCTTCCCATATTTTGTTGAATATGCTCCATGCTAGGCATGGCATACTCCCGAATTTGTCTTTGAGGTGGTTGTGGTGGTTGGTTAAGGGGTGGTTGTGGTGGTGGTCTTTGCCCTCTATTTGCCCCATTAAGGGCATCATTTGCATTAAAATCTTCCATTTGAATCGGGGTTGATACCTCTTGTCTCCTTTCCTTCCTTAATGCACGAAGTTTCTTTTCGATGTCCGGATAATGTTTCAAATTCTCCCAACTTTTAGCTCTTCTCATGCACAAGAACCTACAAGAGACAAACAAGCATCAAAATCAAATAAGAAATAAAGGTCTAATTCACTAGTTACTAACAATCGGTAAGGGTGATTTAAACGCCTCCCCGGCAACGGCGCCAAAAACTTGTTGGTTATGTTTTAATAAAGCCCAAGTGCAAGCATCAATAAATCAATATAGCAAAAGGGGTCGAATCCACGGGGAGGAGTAAATCAATCAATTACCTAATGTATTCACCAATCTATAGACCAAAACGAGTGATAGAGTGAAATAACTACTTAAGGAAATGAAAGTTAACAAAGATAACAAACTAGAAACAACTAGAAAGCGAATAAAGTAGCAAATAATCAAGTTAACTAAGTGGCAATGGGGTAGTAATGATCATGCAAGGCTCGTGTTCAATTAGTGCTTAAATGGGACAAGGATCTCACAATCCTAATCACTAAAGTATACACAAGCTCCTCTCGAAGTCAAATGCGTGTACCTAATCAAAGTCTAAAGCCTACTCTCGTGGTCATTAGCTCATTAATTAGATCAAACAAACAAGACTAGTGCAACAAAATAACTAGCGGCTTGGCCCGGTTACTCTATTGCTCGATTGCTCAAGATTAGGCTAAATGTCTTTATACCTAAAACTTAAGTGTTATGAAATTTCATCCAATTTACATACAATCTCTCGATTAGCATGCAAATCTAAGTTCATATCTAAGGTGATCAAGCTTAAACATGCAAATAAAGCAATTTCACAAGCATAAGATCAAGTAGTCCCACCTAGGCATTTCATCAAACACTTACCCTACATAATTCATCACCCCCCTTTGCCCAAGAAATTAGCCACTCATATTCACACAATCAACCCAAAAATAAGATGAATCAAACTTGAAATAACTCATATTCATTAATCAAAATTCGAATCAAGCATCCAAGGTTGAAAGATTCATATAAGTGCCAAAACTTACTTAAACAAACTAGAAATGGAAATTACACTAAATTAGCTAAGAAAGCAATAAATGAAAGCAATAAATGAAAGTAAATGCAACTAAATCTTCAATGGATCTTCATTTCTTCTAGGAAAGAAAAGGTGGTGTTCCCAAGGCTTCCCCGCAGCTGCTTCCGCCTCCCAATTAGGTTAAAAATCGAACCCCCGAAAAGTAGGTTATAAACTAGGAAAAACGCATTTCTGGAGAAAATCCACGGGGGTGGATTTTCATGGGCAAATAAATCCATGGGGGTGGATTTCTATAAAACGCACTGACACTTTTCTTAAAAATCCATGGGGGTGGATTTTTTTGTACTACGAAATCCATGGGGGTGGATTTAATGCAGAAACATTTTATCCACTGTAACGTTTCCGCGAGGGTGGAAATTTTGTACTGCGAAAATCCATGGGGGTGGATTTTGGTCAGAATGAACCCAAGCTACTGCCCCATATCCGCGAGGGTGGAAATTTTACACGTACAAATCCACGGGGGTGGATTTCCAAATCAAGGCAGCAACATTTCGAAGTTTGTAAGATATTCCTTTGTAAGCTCGAATTTTGTTTGTATTGCTCCAATTCGTCCCTTTAACTCTTCTATTGTTAAAAACACCTACAAAGAGCATGAAACTCCACATAAGCAATCAAATTAGGGCAAAAATTACACAAAATAAACCTCAATGGAGCAAGAATTAATGACTCAACACTATTCACATAAATGCTGGACACTATCCCCAACAGGATTCGAGCCCGCACCCTACCTGTTCACAGGTGCAAATGATATACGCTTGTCCCTCAAAGCACATATAAGTTGACATAACAAACTCCACTCCTTTACTATGAATGATTTCAACCTTTAGAACCCAACTATGAGGCAAAAAGGAAACAGATTTATACCATTGGAAGACCATATTACTGCAAGAACCAGAAATGCTCAATTAAAAATTAAAGTGACCCCAACAATGCATCTTTAGGTCATAAAGGCAATTGCTACATTCTCAAGAAATCCAACAAACAATATGGTACGAAAAATATAAAAAAACCTTGTCAAATGGCTGTGATTGTCTCATGTTTCTTGAGGGAAGATGATATTTCACAACAAAGATATCCACAGATTCATTTACAATAAGGGACCATAAAAGTACAACAAATTGATAACAACTAAGCTTCTACAGTATGGTAAACAATGTCCTCTCTTTTATTTTATGCTGTACACATCGCGAAAGAAGGAAAGTCTACAATGCAACGATAGAAGGAAGATCGTGTTCAACCTCACCCTCCCCTTCGGTCCCTTCTAGAGACATCTGCAACGAAAGAAACAAATTTTAATGAAAAATATGTAAGTATGTATATAGGTTTAATTACATCTATACCCCCTCGGAGACTGCAATATTACAGTTGGCACCCCCGAATACTAACAATTTTGTCAATTACTCCCTATTCTTTAAATTACATAAACCACCCATGAGGGTTTCAAGAAATCACACAAACCACCCCTAACATGGGGTGGTGTAAGCAATTTTGAACAGTTACAGGGAGTGGTTTGCAGTTTTTTTCGGCACTTTGTGAGCACCAACTGTAGTATGCAATTGAGTGTAAATGTATGGATACGAGCGTGTGAATTTACCTCTGAATCCTTGACCTTATGTTGTGAAAAATATTGGTCCAATGCTCCTTTTCCATAGAGAATTTTAGCCCCAGATCCACGCACGTTGGAGCTAAAGGATTCCTTATCTACTATGACTGCATCGATTATATCATCTCCCGTTCTAACATCAGGAATCTGCATGTTTCATATTTCGCCATAATTCGACATCAGCAGTAAGAAAAAAGGACAATGATTGGGGATTATACGTATTTGCACGTGTGATACATCTATTGCGACCTAATCACCTAAATTCTTAAAACCTTTTTTGCTTATATATAAATAAATAATCCTGAAAATACGCCTGTTGATACCATGAGTCGGATGTATTTTGGGAAATTTTACACATTTATTGCAAAACTAAAGGACTATACCGCAATTTCTCAAGAATTAAATTAACCACAGGGATGGAAGTCACAAACCTCATACATAGCATCCATCAAAACATTCTCCAACATGGACCGCAAACCTCGAGCTCCTGTATTCTTAGTAATTGCTTTCCTAGCAATTAATCTCAATGCATCTTCCGTGAAATGCAACTTCACCTGAAAAAGAAAATTCCAATAATGCCACTTTATCTTCTCCCCAAACGAATAAGAGAAAAATTCTCTTCAATAAATAGAGTAAATTATTGAAGGAGGTACGCCTTATAACTTACTCCATTCATTTGGAACATTTTCTTGTACTGCTTCCCCAATGCATTTTTAGGCTGTGTTAAAACCTGGAAAACAAAATCGAAGAGAACTGAAATTTAGACAAGGATTAATTACAAACCACCCCAGAGGCATAACCTGTTTACCGAAAGCACCCTATATCTGTCAAAATATAAAGATCAATGGGAATATGTAAAATGAAACTTCTACACGTAGATATGACAAGAAATTGAATCGAGATTGGCTGATAACTCCTCAATTTGGGGGGAAAGAAAAAGAAAAGATAAGTCCAGGTTCTTTAAAAGCAACAAAAAATGAAGAAATTTGTGATTATGAAAATAATTTTATCACCTGAACTAATTGATCTTCAGTAAGTGCCGCCAAGTTAACAAGAACAGGAAATCTTCCAACAAACTCGGGTATCAGCCCGTATGCAATTAGGTCACTACTTTCAACCTGCAAAACATAATAAGCCAATGAAGATCATAACTTACACACAAGTGTGCATAAAATTATGGCATCATAAAGCTTACAGTTTCCAACAAGGATGATGTCACAGCAGCACTTGTAACGCCACCTGTCCTCATGTTTGCACGTACAGGGGCACCGAATCCAATAGAAGAATCATGACGTCTGAAGCGCATGAATTGTGAGTTGCAGAATATATATAGAAAGCTACTATAATTCATACTTTAATTGATATGGTTTGATCACCTCTCTGAGATTGTCTTCTCCAAGTCAATAAAAGCACCACCACATATAAAGAGAATGTCTTTTGTGTCAATCTGCAGAGAGAGAGAGAGAGAGGGAGAGAGAGGTTTTCATGTTGAAATTTTCCATTTCACAAGAAACTCACATAGTAATGTAAAAGACAGAAAAATATATTAAGTGATAAAAAGAAATACTTATATTTGTACTAGTTATTACCTGGATGTTGTCACCTCTGGGATGCTTCCTAGCGCCCTTCTCTGGAACATTAACTACCTGAGGAATGAGAAAAAGATTTTGTGACCAGACGAAACAGAAAAAACATGTGTGTGTGTGTGTCTGTGTATTAACATGTGATAGCGAAACAGCTCTAAAATAGGCTTGTAATAACAACATATATATATATATATATATTTCAATGAAATACTTACAGTCCCCTCGAGCATTTTCAATAGTGCTTGTTGTACACCTTCCCCAGAAACATCTCTACTAATATTGAGGCTCTCAGCCTACAGATCCAACAGAATGAGATATTAGAGAGTGGCACAAGATTTCACAACAGTCATCATAATCTAGGTACACTAATTTAATTCTTTCACAGCCATAACCGGGACACCTTCTTTGTGATCTTGTCAACTTCATCAATATAGACTATGCCTTGCTGAGCAGCTGCCACATTATAGTCCGCCACCTGCAATAAGAAAGGAATAAATGAATTACACTATTGATAATCAAAAAGAGCAAATATTGAAAAAATAAACTGTTGTAGCCTAATTAAATAATAACTTGATTGAGAGCTTACCGTAAGCAGTTTGTATAAAATGGATTCTACATCCTCCCCAACGTATCCAGCCTGCAAAACGGGGTATACTCTTTATTTCATAAGGCATGAAAATCTTATAAAACTGAAATATTTGCTGAAGATATTGTATCCCACCATAATACTTGCCGAAAATAATTGAAATAATCAAAATTTAAGAGGAATGCTATCCTATATATCAAAATAGAAAAGTAGAATAACTTGCCTGAGTAAGTGTAGTTGCATCAGCTATTACAAAGGGAACATTTACCAACCGTGCCAAAGTTTTGGCGAGTAGAGTTTTCCCTGTCCTTAAACAACGTCAAGAAAACACAGTGAAACAGTATAAACGGGGGAGAAAATATATAAAATTCAAAATATATACAGGAAACAGTGCTCTTAAAATTTTAAACTAGAAACACATTACAACGTCATATTAATGCTTTAAAACCAGAAACCTAAAAAATGGCTCTTTAAAATATTCTCTCTTAATTTTACAAAATTAATGCTTACGAAAGAACCAGGTCATAAGTAAATTACCTGAACCAGTGGGCCCCATTAGAAGAATGTTACTTTTCTCAAGTTCCACATTCTCATTATCAGTGGCCTCATCTTTTTCACCACTTGAACTCCCTGAAGACCTAAGTTTTAAGTTATAGCAATAACATCAATATCCTTACATCAATATTCAATAGTTAGCAATATCACAAGTAGGCACAAGTTTGCAAAGAACCTCAAAACCAGCTAATATCTAAACAAAACGTGCTTGCAAACTCTAACAAAAAGCGCATTTGCACTTTTAACTTTTTTGAAGGATTTTGGCAGTGTTTAGAAAACCAATTTCTGCTTCCAATTATACTTCTACTTCTCCAAAAACAAAAGTCTTTGCAAACACCCCCTATGAACTACATAATGTAAATCAATCCGAGCTGGAGGACAAAGGAGTAATCACCTTTCAGACGAATCGCTATATATCCTCTTGTAATGATTATAAACAGCAACAGAAAGAACCTGCAAGCATTCCAAATCAACATACAATGAGTTCCAATGCAATGCTAAATGTTTGAGTTTTCACCATCAAAGCAGGCAAGAGAACAAACCTTTTTAGCTCTCTCCTGACCAATAACAAACTTATCAAGTCCTTTACATATCTCCTTCGGGGTGGGGAAATTCGGGCCAAGATTCGACCCGCCCCAACACCCATCCTTCTGACCTAACCCAAACCCCCCACCCGAGCCCGAATTCGGCCCGTCGCCATCCTCCGCCTGAATAAACTTAACCCCAGGCCTCACCACAATTCCATCACCCCCACCCGCCGCCCCTGGGGGCTGCCACACCTCAGGTGGGTCCCCCTGAGAGCCAGAATTCTCAATCATCCTATTATTTCTATATAATTTAGGGAAATTTCTGCCACTCTCTATATAATCGCCTCTCACGGAGAGAGGCTTGAATGGGGTGAAATTAAATGGGGAGCTTGATAGGAAAGTGGAGGTATTGTGATAACTACTGTTGAATCCTGAGCTCCACTGGAAATGATTGACCCGGCCCGCGTACAAATGGTTCTGAACAAAGTATCTGAACTGTGAGACAGCAGCAGAAGCTGCGTCTCTCGATGATTTTGACCTCAGAGCAGCAGCCATCGCAGAATCTCGAAGTATAACAGTACAAGATAAATAAGATACTATGGGGAGAAAAGATTTTTTGGAGGGTTAGAACGATATTTGGAACATGGGTTTGGAAGGAAAAGAAGGTCAAGTGGGGCTTCAATCAGATTCTTCAGAATTTCGAGAAAAAAGACAAGAAATTCGTGAGGAAAGGGATTTTTTGAGGTTTAGAGTGAAAATTGGGACATGGGTTCGGATGAAAAAGGAGAAAATTGAAATGGGCACTCGAGATTCCGGAACTTTTCCACAGGTAAATTGAAGGAAAACGCTGTAAAGATTGGATTTTTAGGCTTCCAGATGACAATTGGAATAGGAAATTGGTTGATTTATTAATTATCAGTGGAATTTTTCCGCGAAAGGTGTGAGGTAAAGAAGACAAATAAAGATTTGGGGCTAAAAGAACTTATATAAGTATCTTAACCATATGGTAGAGACCTAGAAATATCTGTTTTCCTCGTAAAGCGACGTCGTTTGAACCTGGTCGGACAATTTTATAATGGAATGTACTGACATTAGCTGCCAAGTAATTATCCAAATTGAGCCTTCAAAGCTCAAGAATGAATGTCCCATTTATATAAATTTCATAAATATTTAATAATCTTAAAAAGAAATAGGCAAGAAATCAAATTGCCAAAGAAGATGAAAATACATTATAACTAGTGTATTTATTAATGAAAATTGGGATTTACATACAACAAAGGTACGTATATATTACCATCAAATTGTATAACTTAGTATCAAACATCATATTAATTTAACTAAAAACTGTGCATGGATTTGTTAGAATTCAAAGCTACTTTAAGCCAATTATAGTCTTGAGGGTCTTTTACACAATTACATGTATATAAGAAAGAAATATAAAGTGTTTTGGGAGCATAAATTTATATATCTGAAGAACATAAATTCCACCCTGAAAATTCAAAATTCTTGACTATGTAGCACAGTCACTATTATAGCTGTAAGAACAAAGCATTTGGGAGCATGCCATTAAGCCAAACTTCAAGATATATTTTCACTCAACACAATTGAACAGAAATAGCCTTTCCTCAAGGTCAACTTTTTTAATGAAGGGGACATTATTGTTTATATTACACTTTCCCACTTCAAGAACCACAACCAAAAAATATGTGTACATAAGCACTGAGACCTTGCCTACTGTACAAGCAAAAGCTACCTGCAACTAATGCACAAGAGTCGGGCGGTAAAAATTCTGTGGTTTCGATAGGGTAAAGAGCGCCTCTACATTCAACCTGCAGCCGAATGCTATCAAGTTTTGGTAAATGATTTCGCGATTTCGCAAGCACCTCACCTCAGCATGAGCTCTCAACTGCAACAGCTTCCTGCGAACATTCCCACTCCATCTTGGTTGAACTGCACGAATGTGACTGAGCAGCATTGCTGAGAGAGATGGGGAGGGAGGGAAAGGAGCAGGGAAATATGGAAAAATCAGCAGCTATAAACAGTAGGATGAAAAAGATGGGAAAAACCAGCAGCTACAGAGGAGGAGGAGGAGGGGGTGAGGTGTAAATATGGTATTTCAACATTAACAAGACAAACACGCAACATAAGCTGCAGAAGGCACACTACAAACAAGTAGGAGAAAATCTCACTCAAATTTGGACATCAGATTTCTGGCTTCCTCAGTGGCAGCACTTGCAGCATAAACAGCCAACTTTTTCACCTTTAAAAGCATAAAAAATTCAATAAACTCTACAAATCATGAATAATTGATTCAAGTAGACTTCATTTTTATCACACAATTTCAAGTTACCTCCAATATATCTTGCTTAGATCTGTGAAGCTGAGGAAGCAACCGAAATTCCTCTGTCAATCGTATGCATTCTTGAACATTATCAGGGGATACAAAATCTAAAGCAACTTTTGTACACGACTGACAAAGAAAAGATATAGCAAAATATTAGAAAAGGCAAAACAAAGGAGAAAAGAAAAGTAAATTGCAATTTTGACCATGATTTAACGAATGAGAGAACCACCTGTCTATTTCTGACTTGATGAGGGCAACCAGCAGGAATGAACACAGCTTCACCAAGATGCTGCTCGAATGTCCAAGGTTCGACGTCTGTGGTAAACAAAAGATTAATTTATGGCGCGTAAAATCAGATCTGGTAGAATTACTACATAAAATAAAATCTTACTGAACTCCTCCTTCAATTTCTTTTTGTGCTTCTCATCCAAATAAAAGATCTGGTCATGGATAGGATGCACAACCTATAGCAACAGTAGAAACAAATCAAAATTCATTCTTATATATATACATATATATATAAAATTGTGCAGCATAAATACTCACAAAGTCCACAATTGAATTATTAAAATGGCGAAATTCTTTCTGATGATTTTGCAAGTATTCGATTAGTTTGGGCACATCCTGGCGACGGAATATGTCCCAAACTGCAGCCCCATGAGACATTTCTTGGCAATCAAAAGTTCTCTCAATTTCTTTGCAGTGATTATTTTCACTGTTTCCTGAATCCAGAAAGCCAGATGAATCAAAACCACCATTTTCAAAACACAGGCTGGATTCTTTCGGCCTGTGATTATCCACGTCATTAATTTGATGTTCCCTCGTAATAACTCCACTTGATTCTTCTTTGCCACAAACCTCGTTTCTCTTTAAACTATCGACCTTTCTTCTTTGACACGATCGAGACCTCACCTCGGTTGTGTGTGTTAGTATGTTCACCTGAATCACATCCTCATATTATGAATAAATAAATGAAAAATAAAGAAATTCAACTCTAAAATCCAAGCATACTTTTCCTCATCATTTTCTTTTCTTTTCCACTCTAAAATCCTCAAAGCAAACATATTGTCAATAACAAACTACCAAAAAATGCTCAAACCTAATGGCCTCAAAAATTCAACAGAGCAACTACTTTTACGAATTGCATACCGCATCAGAAATGTCACAGTGCAGTTTCGCAACTGAATCGCCTTCTCCAAGTTCTTCTGGATATCCATATGCAATATATGTTTTCGGACCTAAATCAGGCTTTAAGGCTTGTTCAGGAAGCTTTGTTGCAAGATTCAAGAGACCTGATTTAGGGTGTGTATAATCACTGAAGGGAAGCATAGCCATAAACTCGGAACCATGCCTAGGTAAACATTCTTCGATAGAATTTGCAGGTGGCCAATCTTTCAATTTCAACATTTCCGGCCATCCATTTCGATGCTTACGCCCTTCTAAGTAGCCTTTAAAGAAATGTTGAATATTGATCTCAACCTGTTAATATTAAGTAGTAAAATTGTATAACTAGAAGCGTGCCTAATACAAAAACGAATTATAATTTAAAGACATGTTAAAATTAATTTAGAAATTGTCAATACATATCACTAAATTTATTTAATTATTTTATATCTATTAAATTTACTATATGTAAAAAGAATTTGTGTACGTAGAAAGTAAATGAGAAAATTACTTCAAAAAAGGTTGAGAATGTGTGTGTGTTTGAGAAAGAGAGAGAGAGAAAGAGGCAGGAGCATAGAGGAGAAAAATACAGGGTGAGAAAATAGTTGACTGGTATTTTTTACCCTTCCATCCAATTTTCTTTATGGATATATATTTCTCAAACATTTCCGATGAATACATTAAATTTATGATAAGTAGAAATGGTAACGTACAATAAAATGCAATTATATGAATTACAGAATAAATAGAAGGGAGGAAAACCAAATAAAATAAAAATAAATAAGCAAACTTCACCTCACACCAATCCAAGCAATCAATAGCCTTCACACAGAAATTATCTTGCTTCAATTTTTTGCTTGCATTTCTGAAAGCCCTCAACATAACCTTTGGCTCCCAACTAAGACCAGAAGCCTTTTCAATAGCATTTCTCACAATGACAGGTTCGCCCCTCCTCCAGTGCATTTGAAAATGTTCAAGAGCATCATTCTCAAGATCAGTAGCCTTAGGACAGTACAAAAAATTATCTTGACTGTATTCTCTGCATGCAGCTTCTCTCACTTCAGGAGAATCATTGCACAATGAACATTTTTGAGAAAAGTCTGTACTAGGTAATTGGTAATTTGAAGTAAAATCCTCAGCAGTTTTAATTAATTTCTCCACCCAATTAGCACTAAAAATACGTCTGAGTTCTAAAATTTGTGCCCCACAACCACCATGCTCTTTAGGGGGGCAAGGTATAGTGCTGCTATTATTAGCTTCCCATTTCACAAGCCCGTTCGTAGATGCAATCTCAATTTTCTTTTCGCTTGAAACTAATTTTGACCCAAAACCTCCTGGTTGAAGACCTTTTCTGAGTTCATCACAACAATTGAGGCAGATATCGTATGAACAAAAAGGGCAGCTTCTATGGAAATTGACAATGGATGTCTTGCAGTTATCGCTGTTAAATACACAAGAATTGTGTTAGTTAATCTATTAAATTGGATGTATAGCATCTGAAAATTCTATGAACATTGAAAATGGTGTTAAATAGATATACTGAAAAACAAAGCATCATATTAAAGGTGGTCTCAAGTAACAGGTTCATTCTAATATATAAAGTACAGCAACTGGAAAAATGAAGTTTGGGCAAAAAGCACAAATATCCATGGAAAAGTTCACAATATTGAGATAAATGTCCTTTATCAGTTTAATATATATGTACTACAATTGATTGGTGAGATGAGCAAATAAAATCAAGTGGAAGAGCATACCAGTATACTCTATCATCGTCCTCAAAGACTGCTGTCTGTACATCTTCTTCATTGATGTGAACACCTTAAGTTGCAAAAAAGGGCAAAGATTTACCAATAATAAAGAGAACTAAAGGAAACAGAGTGATAAAATTAAACCCAAGTATTGTTACCACGGGTCTTGGATTCGACATCTAGCTCTGTCCTCTGCCCTAGTTGTATAAGCCTAAGGAGAGGCAAAATGTTTGCTAGCAAATACAGAGATCTTTGTAGTCTGATATTCTCATCAGCTTCTCTTCGGCAGTCCTAGAAGAACCAGATTGCATGAAGTGTGCTGATAATATATAATCAGAAGAGTGCAAGAATGATGAAACAAAGGCTATAAAACCTTTATGTGTATATCTGCTTGTAGGCAAGCTCTGCAATTGCAATTTCCACAGCAAAATGGGCATGATTTCTTAACTTGTTCTTTTTTCCTCTCGGGATACCTATATTTTCACAAAGGGTTCATATTGAACACATTAACTATAATCATCTAAAAACATATATCTCAATGTACACGGATCATTTAGCCGATGTAGGAAATGAATACTATTATAGTAATATTTTGGAAGTCAAAATAATCAACAGGATTTATTTACCACTTTGAAATGCACTCATAACAGTAGCGTTTTCTTTTGCAATTTGAGCAGACGACAAGGCCAACTTTATCACTCTTCAAGCATTGGTGGCACATCCACGCACGCTGCTCCTTTTGGGAAGAAGAAAAAGGAAAAGAACCAACAATTTTCAAAAAACAGACATCAATAGTTAGACAAGTGTCCTAACGAAGGCATATGCACCAAACTCTTAAGTTATTAATTCCACGTAAGTTACACCCAAGTATGTCTTACACTTTCATTGACTGTTAGATTTCATTAATAAATGGAACTCTATTCTACATCCCAAATCTGATTTAAGTTGACTTTCTTGATCGAGATTAATTCTTAAAAGAATGAGGTTCAGTCATGACAAAGCAATCCTAGGTGTCTATTTGAAATGGACCAACTGTAGCTCTTCTTGGCATGAATTTGCAACATTTTTCTACCAAAAAAAAAAAAAAAAAGTCCCATCTAACAATCATGCATGCCACTTTGGCTTTTCTTTCATATAATCGAAGTAATTACGATGGGCGATGGCAGCTGACAATAAGGCAATTTAAAAATGATATTCATTACTCCGTGACAGTCAAAAACTATATTTTTCTTTTTCCTTTTTTGTTCCGCAATAACTCAATAGGAGTCTAAGTGGGGAAGAAACTCACCGGCATTCCCAAGGCTGATAGCTTCTTCCTTTTCACAATATGGTTATTTATTTTCTCTGATGATACAATATCATCCCCTTTGGACAACACTAACGAGTATTTCTCTGTATCCTGATCCTTCACTTCAGCAAACTCTTCTCCACCGTTATCATTCAAATCTGCTACAGCTTTATTTGCTTGATTTTCTTTCAATTTTTGGATATTTATTTGATCATTATCAGCTTGAGGTGCAGTTTTACTTCTTGTTTGTAACTTTTTCGGCCTACCTCGGCCACCCTTTCGTGCAAGGAATATATTACCTCCATGGGCAGTATGACCTCTCATTCTCTTTCTCAGATTGATGGCAGCTAAAATTTTCTTTTCATTCTTTTCAGTATGATTCACTGTTTTCTTCTTATTCGTGGAACCCTTTGGCCTTCCAAGCCGACGAACCACCAAAGAGACAACATCACCACAAGAAACACGACGTTCTTTAACATCACCATTTTCAGTCCCATTTTCAATTTTCTTTTTATTCTTTTCAATTTCATTGACTTTCTTTTCCTCGACAGAAACCTCGTCTCCTCCAGTATCAGGACAAGAAACATCAATCTTCTTTTCAGCACCAGTTACTTTTTTCTTCTTATTCTTGGAACCCTTTGGCCTTCCCCTTCTTTCAACCTTCTCCACATAAGGAACAATAGCAGGGGCATTATTTTTGTCAGTTTCATCACCTTTTTCAATTCCATTAGCATTTTTCTTTTTATTCTTTGAACCCTTTGGCCGTCCCCTTCGTTCAACCTTCACAGAAGAAATATTAGTTTTTCCAATCTCATTGACATTTGTCTTCTTATTGTTAGAACCCTTTGGCCTAGCCCTTCGTTCGACCTTCACAGAAGAAACATCACTTTTTTCAATTTCATTGATTATTTTCTTCTCATCGATAGAACTACTGGATCTTCTTTTTCTTTTTTTCTTATCCTTGCAGCCCTTTGGCCTTCCTCGGCGTTCAATCTTCACTGGGGCAGAAATTGTGCCCGTGTTACCAACCGCACACTCATCTACCACCATTTGATGATTACCATTACCATCATTCTTCTTCACAACCGTATCGAATCCACTTCCCAAACCACTAACCTCATCAGCAATTCCCTCACCCACAGTTCTAATGATATCATCCTTCTTATTCGTCGAACCCTTCGGCCTTCCCCTTTGTTCAACCTTCAAAGAAGAAACATCACTTATTTCAGCCTCATTGATTATTTTCTTCTCATTGATAGAACTCATGGATCTTCTTTTTCTTTTTTTCTTATCCTTGCAGCCCTTTGGCCTTCCTCGGCGTTCAATCTTCACTGGGGCAGAAATTGTGCCCGTGTTACCACCTTCACACTCATCTACCACCATTTGATGATGACCATTACCATCATTCTTCTTCACAACCGTATCGAATCCACTTCCCAAACCACTAACCTCCTCAGCAATTCCCTCACCCACAGTTCTAATGATATCATCCTTCAATATTACACCATGATTACCTAGACAATTATCAGAATTCCCCATAGACTGCATAACTCCGTCATTTTCCCTTTCAACACCTTGAATTTCCACCTGCATTGCCTTAAGTTCATACCCATGACCAATATTCTTGCTATTTTCCGAACCATTTTCCCTCACCCTCCCCTTCTTCCTCACACCATCCCCTCCATCCCCAACCCCCACCTTGCTTCCACTGGCATCAAAACCCTGCATTCCCTCCTCCCCACCACGCTTCCGCTTCCCACCCACACTTTCCTCACCATCCAATTTCAGCATATTCCTCTTTGCCGACAAAAAGTGCTTCTCACACAGGGTTTCTCCACTCACAGCCATGAAATTGCATCTCCACATTCCCCCACCACTAAGTTTCTGGCATCTCAACCCTTCATCACCACCCCCACCCGGCGCCACTTCCATAATTCCACCTCCTCAAACAAACCAAACCCACCCCACAAAAAACCCTTTTACTGAAAACCCAAATTTAAAAACCAATTAACTCAGCCTACACCTCTACGCATATAATCGGCCGAAAATTCAATGCACGACGCCCCTAAGCATATAATCGGCCGAAATTCAATGCACTTCGCCCCTAAATTACATTATTGCAATAGCTGCCACGAGGACAGCAGTTATAAACTGTATAGACACCTACCAACACGTACTGCGATAATTCTACGGTACGAAAACGTAGATTACATTACCTTTTCATTCGTTTTGCCTGAATTCAGCTCACAGTAACGCGAATTTAGTCTGGTTTCTTCAGTTTCAGTGGAGTTCTCTCTTCGAGGGGTTGGTTGGGGACTGGCGCTGGGAAGAAACAAGGATTTTTCTAGTATGAATTGGAGGAAAGTGAAGAGACCATGAATGACAGATAAGAAAGAAATCGGGGAAGAAGACGAAGCGATGCTCTGTATGGTTGTTTTGTACGAGGTTTTAGGCTGTATTAAATTAGTGATTTAAAATATATTTAATTGAATTAATAGTATTATAAATATGTGGGGCCCACCAGCAAAGGAATTTCAGAATTTTTTGTTATCTTATTCTATTATTAAGCGGGAGACCTGTCTCTTGGATTGATCTCTAATTTCTTTTTTTATTTAATTAATTAATTTTTTTTTATCTCATACGGAACGAATCACACTCTTCTCTCAACTTACTTTTATTTTCTTCTTTTATATTCTTTTTTTTTTTTCAAATATTTTTTAATTTATATTTTAACTATTCTTAAGAGACTAACCGCTTTGATCTATTATATATTTTTATTTTTTTTCATATTTTCTAATTTCTATTTTGTATTAGTTTTTAAACTTTAGTCGTATTAAAAACAAATATAAAATAAATATGAACATAAAAATTTTAAGTTAATATATATTTAAATAATTATAATTTTGTTATTTGCACATGCATAGAGTGTGCCAGAATTGCTAGTATATATAATTTTTGATAATAGTAAAAGCGAGGATCAGTCCATCACGGGCTCGAATACGAGAATGTTGACAGATATAAATTTTTTGATTAAACTAGAACAATTCAAACATAAGATATCTGATTAAATTAATATAACTCAAAATATGAAGCATTCGATTATATAATAAGTATAATGTTGAATTGCTTTAGACTTATTAATTTCGTAACTTGATTTAATATGAAATTTTTGATTATATGAATATATTATTTTATCACTTTAGGCTCATAACTTGATCTATTATTTTATTTTTATTTTTATTTTTTGGGACGATTGTGGTATTACATTTCAAAAATATATATTAAATGACATCAAATCCCCAAATTAAATTTGCAATAATCTAATTTATTAGTTAAGGATTTTTTCTTAAAGAGGATAGGTTCCCCATCACTCTCAACAAAATTGAATTTATTAATTAGGAATAATTACTAATAACTCCTATATTTAACTCACACACTAAAATGGAAAAAAAAAAAAAAAAAACCCTTAAAATCAAGAAAGTATAAAACACAAACAAAAAAGTGAGTTTATTGTAATGATTTTACCGTAATTTATTAGTGTGTATATTTGGTAACCCTGTCCAAATCTCCAAGTATTTTTCAGAATGTTTTACATAATTCCTGAAAGTTACAATCATACTATAAAATGAAAACTGAGGTGATATACAAACATATAGTTTTCACTACAAAATTTGTCATGAAAAAGGTTCCATGGTCTAGTGGTCAGGACATTGGACTCTGAATCCAGTAACCCGAGTTCAAATCTCGGTGGAACCTAATATTTTTTTAAATTTTGTTTCATTTATGATGAACTTGTTGCTTTAACAAGAAAGCAGCAAACAATATTCAGGACTTAAAACAGTCACAACATCTGCCAACATTTTTCCACACATTTTTGTTTCATTTATGATGAACTTGTTGCTGCAACAAGAAAGCAGCAAACAATATTCAGGACTTAAAACAGTCACAACATCTGCCAACATTTTTCCACACATTTCATTTTTCCACACATTGGAAAATCACATCTCTACAATTTGATGCCACCACCAAATTAATAATAAACGGAAAACGCCGAATCCCATCATACATTCATGTGCTCAAGGTTCCCAACGATAAAATAGAAAACGTGTTTAGTTAGAACGAAAAGAAAGAAAGAAAGAAAGAAAGCTGCTTCTATTTCCTCTGCGGCTATTCATGTCGAGTACTTGCTCCGCGGTGTCTCATCTTGGGGTTGATAAGCGTCCCATGTTGCCTTGATACTGAACATATATGATAAACTGTTGGTCAGATTTCAGAAGCCAAAATGGGAAGAGGATAGATATGTATTATACTTGTAATTTACATGTCATAATGGGATCTTTTTTTTTTTTTTGGGTATTATATTATATTTTCTAACAGTAAATAAGATAAATTGCAAAATATTGAAGAAGAAGCTACAACGAAAGATTAGGATATTCACTCATTCTGAATTGAGTGATATTGCATAAGTTAGGCATTTACCTGAGTTGCATGAAGTGAGCTTTCGGTAAGGCATTGGAGAAATTCGTTCTTCTTAATTTCGTAGTTGAACTTTGCATGGTCTAATAGTTCCTGCTCTCTCTGCATATCTTCAGAAGTTCGGTCTTTCTTCCATTTTGTCTCCTTCAAACGGCTTTCAATCTCAAAATAGTTTATGGGTAAATTCAACCTGTTGGAGTCACCGGGGAACTTGACATCTATATCTCCCCTGTGAATGAAATGCACAAGAGAGATGAAGTGAATTTTCAAATTTTAAACTTATATAGAGAGGAAGTAACATTAAATTGGATATTTAAAAAGTGGGGTCTATTACAGTGTCCTCCCCTGTATGTACAATGACAACAACTGCCCCTCTGACTTGAAAATTAACAGTACCCCCTTCCGACCATCAAAATTTAATAAAAACTAAAAAAGGAATCATAAATAAACTTAGACAGCATCAGCGAAACATGCGATAAAAGTTCAAAAAGTTAAATAAAATTTAATTTAGAGCATTATCAACAAAAGGTGAGTGATTATAAGGTGGAAACAAGTTACAAGGGTGGTATGTGTAATTTTGAAATTAAGATAAAAATGGGGGAAAAAAATGACATACTAAGAGTAAGGCTAAGATTCTCACCGACGATGTCCCAAGGAGAATACACCAGGACTTCTTATGAGTCCTCCATCTAGAGAGATTGCCCCATGATTTATACAAGGCCTAGCCATCAGCATATCTTCCCTTGATCTGTACACTTGCAAATTCGAGAAGAGGTGGTAGAATAGTGTCTCCCTTAGACTGTGTCCGCTTTTTGACGTACAATATAAATTGATATTGTCAATGGTGACCATATTTACAGCAAAACCAAGGAATCCGGTAGGAGTTTCCCCGTTGATTAATCTTGGCTTTAGAAGATCAAGCCTCTTTTGAGGGTCGTCAGCAATTAATCCACCAGAATATGGTCTGGGGATGGGGGCACAAGTAAAGGATTTCAATTAAGGTAAGCTTGTAACGGAAAGTAAATTAATTGAACTGCAAAAGAATCAATCTCAAACACACCTTAGATTTTCAAGACAAATAACAAGAAACCGGTCGTTTATTGAACCATTTCTCGTGTATAAGTCTAGGGCTTTCACACCTTCATAGGTTTTGCAGACCACCGCTAGCATTTTTTCTAAACCCAAATACTCTGAAAGAAGCCTAAGTCAACAAAAAAAGGTTAACCATACAGGAATTGTCATATATATACATTTTCAGCTCTTTGTAAACGTAGTTTCTCAATTCACACGCCCATCTCTCATAAACTGTTAATTAAGAATTGTAGCTAATAAAAAAATTGCTCATCAACTTGTATATGAGCTTCAGACAAGATCTAAATGCTCCAAAGTTAGAAAAAATATATTCTACTAAAACAAGGAAAAAATTTACGCAGGAAAAGGCTAATGCTAAGATGAGGAATGCCCGGGTGTATCCAGCTAAATATGATGTCAGCATTATAATTCTCAAGAGGAAAGAAAAAAGGTAGATAAATTTAGGCCAACCTGCTAAGATTAGAATCATCAACCTTTCCTAGTGTTGCAACAATACCGAGAACATCTTTGGTCAATGGATTATCCGAAACCTGAATTTCTGGGTTATTTGTCATCATACACAAAAAGGCAGCTGCAGAATTCTTGTACTTCATAATTTGTTGAATTGTTTCTTCCTCACTCTCACCTGCAGTGCCTTGATCTTCCCTTTTGGAGAAGGTTGTTGTATGATACTTAGTAAGAGAGACTGTAAGGACAAGTAGGGATAGAAAAAACTCATAAAACAATAACTCAAAATTTATTACAATTTCAAATGTCACAGATGTCATAACAACTTTGAAAAATAACTTTCAAGAAATAACTGGAAGTATGGATACCTTGCATATCAAGAATTGTCTCCTCCAATTTGTTCCTGAGAGATTTCAAGTATTGGACATTTTCCTCATGATGCTTAATTTTCGCACCCAGCTCTTTGAGATCATTTTCAAGTTTCTGCATCATTATTTTCCTTCATTAGTAACATACCTAGTAGACGTGTAATCTTTGCATGTCAAAATGAAAATAGCAACAGAGTCCAACATCGAACATAAATACAAGTACATAACAAACAATAGACATAAAATAGTTAACAAAAGTTATTGACAAACCTTAGAATTGTTCATAACTGACTCAGCTTGCTGACCCTGCATTCCGTTCTGCAGTGCTGCTGGGTCAGAGACGATCATTGCCCTTGAGTTGATTGGGAGCTGCCATAGCAACAGAATTACTCACTGTTTAATCCCATTAATACACACACATTTTGGTTTATTAGAAAAATCCATAGAGATAAATCATAAATGTGCTGGAGTTAAAGCCTTCTCGATATGGATGAACGTGTAAGAACTCAAACCTAAAAATGGTGAAAACTTCAAGCTCTCAGGCTGCCACGTGTTTATATGTTTGTATTTCTTTTTTATAAGAAGGCAGTTCAATCATGAATTTTATTGTGATGTCTCGGAGCGTGATCACAAAATTAAAATAAATGAGAACGGCAAGAAAAGAAGGTAATAAATCCATAAGATTCCATGTAAGCAAGCAAACCGGAATGCAGTGAGTTTACGAGATATTAAAAATCGACTGTTACATAACTATACTCAAAACAAGCTTCTTCCATGTAACCACTTATCGTGCCAAGAGAAATTGGCTACTGATACAAACACTGCTACAAGTTCCAACAGAAACTAGCTAAGTCATCAAGTTTCTCACTTTCCAGCAATAAAATTCATAATGAAATCAATTTCAAGAAAACCCTAAATCTTCAAGAAAAAAATAAAGAAACAAAGGCATTTCCAGAAGAAATATTTAAAAACTGCCAATAAAAGCCATCACATCATTCAGATCCCCCAACTCGACAATTTCCCATAGACCTCCAAGTCCTGAATGCTACATGCAAACCTCAATCATAGAGAATTCAAACAAAACCATACGTAAAAATTCATAATTTCACACAATTCATATCCAGTTCTCAAATCGCACAACCACCGCCAAATTCAAAACCTCGCATCAAATTTCAGACCTTTCAAACACAAACAAAACTGCATGTCTTGCTTCTAGGGTTTGACGTACCATCTTAAAGGCCAAAAACAGCTTAAACGAACCTAAAACCCCAATTCATGAATAAAAGAATCAACGAAAGGTGAAGATCCAAATTAGTGCAAAGTAAAAACGGAATTCAAACCGGAGTTGCTGGTTGACTGTCCATAGACATTCTCCGGAAGTCGCCTCCGCCGAACATCGTCGGCGTTACACGGTGGCTCTGCGGTGGCGCTGCTGAGAGGGTGAGAGCTGGCACTTGGCACAGCCAGAAAGTGTGTACACTGTACAGTGTAGACTACAGAGGAAAATGACTATTAATAAAAGAAAATAAAATTACAATTTGACCCCTTAATTTAAGCTTGATTGACAATTAGTCCCTCATAAAATAATTAAAATTGTAAACTAAATAGGGTTGTTTAAGTCTGCACCCCTACGAAATTTTGTAATTAAAACTCATACTCCCTTAGATAAAAATATTACACAACCTATTCTTTCAAGTTTGAAAAATTACAAATGAACCCACTACGATTGGATTTCTAGTAAAATCATTCTTAAATTAATTATATCTCACCACTGATTAGTTCTCGCAACAATCCAAACATTATTCTCAACTCTCAAGTAACAGACAGATAATTTACGAAGTTTTTTGGAGGATCAATACATGATTCGTTTATAAATTAATATTTATAATTATTTTTTCCCTCCTATTAGTATTGAGGAACTAAGTAGTGGTAAAATACAATCAATTCAAAAAAAATATACGGAAATGAGTTCATTTATAATTTTTTAAACTTTAGATGATAAGTTGTGTTATATTTTCATCTAAGAGCGTATGAGTTGTAATTACTTAATCTTATAAGGGTTGTAAACGTAAAATATTCAAAAAATATATATATGTATATATATATATATATATATATATAGGCATTTTTCCTAAGACAAGCACGTAACTTAATTATTAGGGATAGTTGGTGATCAATCACGAACCTCTTTAATAAAGAAAAAGAAAAAGAAAATATATATGCATTTCTATTTCCTAAAATATTTAATTTAGAGCTGTATGAAAAGTTATTTGTAATTCAAGTTGATATCATTTAAAAATAAAATGATTATATTTTTAAAATGCCAAAAAAAAAAACTGTTTAAATTGATTGTGAAATTCTTTTATTAACTCTTAAATTTCCCCTTTCTTTAGTTTGAAAACTAGATGCAGAATTATTATTTTTTTAAAAGAAAAGAGATTATATTTAGAGGAAAATATAGTTTATTTATTTAATTATTCCTATTTAGATTCTTTGTTTTGAATATTTAATTTACATCACATTTCAATTTATTCTTTAATTATTTCTTCCATATTTTGCTCCTTAACCCGTTCCAATCAATATTTAACTTTGTAATAGTACATATTAGTCAAAATCGTAGACTCCTGAACTTTTTGTAATTTCACAAACCTAAGGTGAAATTTTAATTTTAGTGCATTGTTCATGTGCATAGTTTAAAAATGGTGTATTTTTCCAGAATATTTTAATTCTGGTGTAAGACGCGTTTTGGAAAAACGTCTTCACTATTCATATGATGAAGACGTTTTTCAAGAAAACGTCTTCAATAGAATTTCTCGTTGACCAAATTATTTGGGCTCAGGGACGATAAATATTGAAGACGTTTTTCAAGAAAACGTAAAAACGTCTTCATTAAACGGCGAAATTAATTACAGAGAGTCTGGGTTCTCTGCAGCAGAGAACCCTAAATTCAAACACTGCGCGAGAAAGGGGATTAATTGGCGGATTTTTAGTGAAGGGAAGATAACGGATAAGATGGGTTTTGTGAAAAATTCGTTGGATAACTTATCTGAATAGGCCTTCATCTGAGTTTGGTTTAATTATCTTTAATATAATTAAAGTTTAAAAACTAATAAAAAATAAAAATTATAAAATATGAGAAAAAATATATATATATAATAAACCAAAGCGGTTAGTTTCTCACATAGAAAATAGTTAAAATATAAATTAAAAAATATTTGGTAAAAAAAAAAAAAGAATATAAAAGAAGAGAATAGAATTATAAAAGTAAGTTGAGAGAAAAGTGGAGTTGAAACACGTTTTGGATGTGATGAAAAAATAAATTAATTAATTAAATAAAAAAAATTAGAGACCAATCCAAGAGACCACATTTGCCTCTCGCGCTTAATATATAGTATAGATAACCCAACTATGTTCGTCTCATACTATGCTAATTTAATTAGTTATGATTTTTGAAATTTAATAATTATTAGTGACATATAAATTTTAATGTTATGTATATTATTGATTTGATTCGGAATAATAATTAAATGATAATTAGAGAAAGAAACATTAATTAATTTCGCAGCTTAATAAAATATGGGAAAAAAATAAAAATATATTTCGTAAATGATAATTTAGGGTTCTCTGCAACAGAGAACCCAAACTCTCTGTAATTAATTTAGCCGTTTAATGAAGACGTTTTTCAAGAAAACGTCTTCAATATTTATAGTCCCTCAGCCCAAATAATTTGGTCAACGAGAAATTCTATTGAAGACGTTTTCTTGAAAAACGTCTTCATCATATGAACAATGAAGACGTTTTTCCAAAACGCGTCTTACACCAGAATTAAAATATTCTGGAAAAGTACACCATTTTTAAACTAGGCACATGAACAGTGCACTAAAATTAAAATTTCACCACCAAACCTAACAAGAAGTTCTAGTAATTAGGTCAAACCGAAGGGGATGTTAGTGTAATTACCCATAAAAGTTTACAAGCATTGAACAATCAAGACAATTATATCTCATCCTCAAGAAATAAGAATACTAGATAGTACATTGCCATAAAACCTCATTTATTCATGAGCTCAGACATATGCAAACTTCAATCTCAAACCATATTAAGGTTTACTGTCATAAAACAGCCTCAGATAACAACATTTTCAGCTATTGTCTGGAATCATCTCCCTTCTGCTCTGTGTATACGCCATTCTGCTTAATATACTCGATTACTTCGTCTGCTGTCAAATATTTCACTGACAATCCTCTGGAAATGCAGTCCCTGAAATGGAGATTCGACAAACATTTATATAAGATTATTTTCGTCAACTCGTGTAGATCGTTATCGTCTGTCCTGTGAGTATGAAAAGACCAAGATACCCCTGAAGAACAGCTTTGTTATTGGAATTACCTCAATCTGGTTGAGCTGATCCCGTTTGGTACCACTTCATCCACGATTGTGATGTTATTCTGCAATAAATGTCGTTCGGTTGTAAAAGGAAGTATTATTATTGTTTATGTATGAAACTGAAAAAAAAAATACAAACAAAAAACTTCGGCATTTGACATAAATCAGTTTGATATATGTTTGAAATGGATGGATTGATTAATTTACCTTGTATTTATTCAAAATACCATCTTTAGATATGATATTCTCAACATCTTGGCCACCTCTTCGTATACATACCAATCCGAAGTCTCTGCAAATACTCGTAACCTGAAAGAAGTAAAATACAGACGATCGATTATACTTGAAAATAATTCAAAATTTTTGAATCACTAGTTTTTTATATTAAGGCTTGGGCCAAGAAAAATATGGCTCAAGTTGAGCAAAATCAATGGCTCGAGCTCGAGTTCCATAACTTTCAATATTTCATTGTGTTTGAGCCATAAGCTAGATCTCAACAATTAATGCATAATTAATAGTTATAAGTAAATAATTATCTGAAATAAATTGATAATATATACCCGAATGCGACTTTACCTGGTCAGGGATCCAAACTCCAGGAATACTGAAAGATTCCAACAGATCAGAACCACAGACGAGCAAGACTTTAAGGGACTCTACAAAGAGAAGAACAAAATTTAGAAGAATATATCGGTCATCAAAATTTGAAAGATTGCATACATTTACAGATTATTTTTGGGAAGCACTATATGAGATTGAACAAGAAATGGAATCCACTTTGATGTGTTTTATTATGTTACACTAAGAAGTGTGTTTTTATAATTAAAACATCTAAATTGTGGAGTAAAAAGTTGCTTGTTGCTTACCACTGGAAACGACTCCACTATCACATAATGAAGTCCTAACTCGGGACAAAACTGTCAGTGAACGTTGATATGTGCTCTGGCTTGCCTATATATTGAGAGGCAGTCGTAATGAATCAAATATTCAGGAGAGAGAGATCGAGAGAGGATGTTTTCTAGACCAGCTATCCCGATTCTTTATGTCCCATTGGAAGAAGTTGGATTAAACATTAAACCTCTGTGTGTGTGTGTGTGTGAGAGAGAGAGAGAGAGAGAGAGCAACTACCTCCCACGGATCTACCATAACGAAATCTGAACTTCTACAAGCAAGATTACACATAGCAACACGATGTTCAGCAGGTATGAGACCCTGAGAAAGTAAGTGAAAAGCTTATACATTAGTAAATGTAGCCATACTCATTTCAAGGATATCATAAGATAAACTATAAACCTTTCATGACAAGGAATACCAACACATTATGGAACACAAAAATCAAGCCGCAATTTTGTAGACAAAAAGAACTCAAAATGGGAATTATTACATCTCGAAATTGACCATGCTTTAATTTTGTTGAAGCAATGGTAAATAAATATCCAAAAACAAACCAAGCATGCTTGTAATACACAATAATATACCATTTCTCGGTATGAATAATATCATAATACCTTCTTCTTGTATGAATCATTTACAGGAGACATGTAACCCCCAACAACACAAAACCCTTGTGAATTCACAGCATCTCTTGCCAACTCTGAGCATCAAAAAAGATAGCTTAAGAAAAAAAAGATGCAAATACAAAATAGTTGGGCAAGACATGTTTCTAGTTTCTTACATTTAGCACATGATGTCTAAAGAAAATGCTGAATGATTTACTGCTAGATTTACATACCAAAACAACGCAAGTGCATGTATGTAGGAGGATTAAAACTTCCAGTTGACACCAACACTGCGTAAACTTTTCCCCTGCATGACAAGAAGAGCCAAAATATTCAATCTTTCAGCTCAAAAGAAGAGGTCTGAGAATCAAAAGTAAGTAAATTCAGCACTACGTAAAGAAAAACTCAGAAAATAGTAAGAGTTGCAAACTTACTTGCTCTCAGAACCTGATGAACTATCTCTTTGAATGCATTCAAATGATAGTTTATCCACGGGTAATGCCACATCTGTAGCAGTAGAACGTAGAATTTCATCATGAATTTCAAGTAAAGTTCAAATCTTTCGCGCGAAAAAAAGAAACCCATTACGAATTCACGAAACAGCGTAAACGGGATCATTCATAAGAACCTGAGTTACCAGGACTTAAAGCTGCTGCCATGGATAAGTTAAGAATCTCGAAATGGTACGAAATTCTCTTGGGCAAAAAGTCGAACACCTCATATGCAAGAAGGAATGGTGCTGAGTTCCTAATAAACACCTCGATCAGTCATCGGAGTTTTCAATTCAAACCAAAATTTCGGAAATTTGAACGAAATGAAGTCTTCGTTATTGGGGCGTGATCTGGAGAAGTCTCCGCCGTCTCAACTCCGTCGGAGAAATAGAGTGTCGTATAAGCTGGGCTTGGATCTTATTTTATCACCAATAATAATAATAATAATAATAATAATAATAATTTGCATGGATTACTGAATTAAATTGAGAAGATATGATATCTTTCTTATTGAATTCTAAACTATTTATAATATTTCTTTATATAAAAACAAGGTATAATTTAATTATGCAATTTTACATATATGCTCCCCTAAAATACTAAATTTGTATACCATACATTAAATATTGAAAAATTCTAGCCTATACTCTGCATCTGAATTCCAACTTGTATTATAGGTAGGTGAGTTACACTCAAAATAAAAAAAAAATATTGAATTTGATTGGTATAAATCTCCCCCCAATACTGCAAAGAGGTGTAGCATAATTGTTCAACGCTACTTTAACTTGACGATATATCTCGTATTCCAGTTCGTGTGTATGCAATCCCTACTGATCGAACAACTCTACGTATAAGTGGTCCGTTCCGGCTCGAACCCTAAATTTATTTAACAAAACATTTTCCAATTTGATGCCAAATCTTAAAGCACACATTGGCTACATAATGATCATATACATGAAGCATTTCCCTCTCCTCCAACAAAACATTTCAAGTTTACCTAACAATTACACCAGATGGTTTGCGAGGTTCATATTCTTAAATTTCAACTATCATTCCTGAACTTGGACAAAAATTACACCCATTATCTGCAAATTGTGCATGTGTTTTAAGCACACAAAAAAGACTATCTTAAAGAGATCACTCAGCTCCATTCGTAGATTTGTATCTGTTATATCTCTCTCGGGACATCTGGAACTTGTTCTCGATTAGTTCGTATGACTTGCTTTCTTCGTCAATTTGTCGTTCTAACTCCATAAGGTCCAGCTTAGTTCTTTCCAACATTTTCAGTTTAGGTAAGCTTTGAGGAGTAGCAGCAATGTTTCTGACAGGAAATATAACATCTGGTTCCCTGCAGTTAAAATGAACACATTAGGCAAAACTAAAATGTAATGATGCCTTAGTAGAGAAATTGGTTGTATGGACTTGATCATATTTGTGGGGAGAGAAAAAGAGATCATATCAAGAATGTGTAAAAGACTAAGGTAATATATATGCATACCAATGGCCAAAGGAGACTAATCCATTTCCTTTGATGATGCCTCCATCCAAAGAGACAGCTCCGTCTTTAATACAGGATCGTGCCATCATCATGCATTCCCTATCTCGATAGACTTGAAGCTTGCCAAAAAGATGATAAAATAATGCCTCCCGAAGACCATGACCGCTCGTTGTCCTTAAGTGTAAATAGCTTGCTTCTATGCTTATTAAGTTAACAGCATAACCCAGAAAACCTTGTACTACATTGCCATCTGGTGAGATAGGCGTTTGCAACGAAAGTAGTTCTTCGGGATTACTGTTTGGTTCTCTCATGCCAGGCCTGTCAATTATTGAGCATTTTTAAAGCTAGTGGGGAGACGATATATATGTATATATACACACACACACAAAGTGAGGAGACGATATATATGTACACACACACACATATACAAAGATAAACACGCATAAAGGGCTAGAGAAGCTACAAGCTGAAAGCCATAAGGCCATGCCAAGCAACCTTTTGTGGTCCTTACAGCATTTTCATAAACCTTAAAAATATCTCTTTTCTATCCTCCCACCTAGTCCAAGCTCTGTGATCCATCCAACCCCCATCCCAAAATCTCTTAATATAATCACTTCAGAAAAGCTTAAGGGGTGTTTGTGGATGTTTTTTTCTTTATGGAAAACTTAAAGACTTTGTAGAAAATTTTGATTAATGTTTGAATAGGGAAAGTTACGGTGTTTGAAGAAAATATAGGGAAGCCACTTCGAATACCTAATATCCTCGAGGCAGAATGCAAGATATCCTCCAGTTACAACTTGCCCCAATTTAGAAGCCAACTCATCAAGGGCACTCTTCCCTAGATAGTAGCATGCTGCTTCATAATTTGTGCAAACAATTGCACGCATTTGATCGTCACCAAGATATTGTGCCAACATCCTGCATCGTGTAAGAAAAGATCATCTTCAGCAAGGTAGATAAAAGAATGATGAATTTTTAAAAAAAAGTTTGACTATCCAGAGTATAGCAAGGATTAACCTGCTGAGCTCAATGCTTTCAACTGTTCCAAGAAGTGCTACTACACCAATAATGTCTTGCGGTTTTGATTCAGTTGGTACTTCTTCAAGAATTTTGCAGATTACAGCAGCTGCTGATTCACTTTTTCTTTGAATTTGTTTCATTGTGAGCTCTTTTACACATGGGCTCAACACATTAGGATGATCACGATTGATGGAGGCTGCAGAAAGAATTAAGAGACGAGAGTAGATGAACAAGTTAACTTGACTCGGGCTGTCATTGTTTCTTGGTAATATGCTCTTACTACCATAAAATTGAATTGAGGACCTAAAAGGTGGTTTAAAAGCATCTATAGTTCTCTTTGGTTTTTTCGCGGTCTGATGGTACACTATAAATTAGTAAGACTACTAAATTCATGAAAATTATACATTTAAGGTGAGCGAGATTTAAATCTAAGATAATGTGAAAGATAATACACAGGGGTCTAAAGTGCTGTCCAGATGAAAACATGAATGAGTATAGCTCTGTTGGAAGAGAAAACTATTGCAATTCTTTGCGTATATTGCATAAACGGCTATTTCAAATAGGGTGAAGAGATTATAATCAACAACAAATAAGAAAAAGTAATCACATTAGACGTCTAACTAGTATCCTAAACATATACTGCCAGAAGTATAACTCTGCTAAATATTCTAACTTAAGCCGTACAGAACAGTCAAAAGAAGTAGACTAGTAGAGTAGAAAACCTTGTAGATTTGATATGCTTTGCTGCAGAACCGTCCGATGAAAATTTAGCATTTGTAGTTTCTCAAGCTGAGCTGACCTTGCCATGCCACATTTAAAAAAATCATCTTCTAGCTCCTGCATGGTAAAAAACAACTTTTTTCCTAAGATACAGAATATGCATATGTTTTATAGACAAAATACTCCATCACAATATATAATTGCAGCATTTTAGTGCTTGCAAAAATATAATAAGTAGATTTGATAAGTTCACCTTTGGGCCAATGGATGCAGAACCATCCAAGCTTCCTATATCCTGAGAAGGTAAGACCTGAAAGGGCACTATCTCGAGATTTTCCTTTCGAGGAGCAGAACGCTCCAGTTTTGGAGTCCTTAAAGAGGACGAGCAAATGTTTGGCAACACATATCCATCTGAACTTTGAGGAGAAAAATTATTGGGCACTATTTTTGTTGCAGATAGAGACGATTGCTGGGTGGGTATCACTGGATTCTCGCATATACTTTGAGTTGATAATAAATAATCATAATCGATCCCATTATCATCTTGGTTCTCTTCCCAAGCCTTCTCAACATGAACCTGCACATAGTAGTGATAACTTGTTAATTGTGAAAATATCTTTCCATATTGATCTGGAAATAATTTCGTGAGTTGCACTGCATCTATTAAAAATATTATATTAAATACGAAAGCCTTTCCTATCGAACAATTATGTATATATGTGTGCGTGTGTACTTATTGTATGTATATAAGCTAGAGAAGAAGCAGTATATAGAGATACCAATAAATGTCATGGAAAGTAGATATCATGGCAAGCTAAAAGTGGTCATGTGTTAGGTGCCTCAATAGCCCTTTTTGCCATTAATAATGATTCAAAGTATATCATGACACTTACAGTGTCTAGGTTAGTACATTATTATAACACTCTTAAGCGATATCATATGTTTTTCTGACGAATTAGTGCTGTTATTCAGTAGTTAGTCCTTCCAGATAGATGAGGTGGTCATTCAATAACAACCTCTATAGCTGAGTTTAGCTCTGGATATCGCGAATGGGCAACTGAAAATGTGACACTTCCTTCTGTGTGAGGGAGAAGAATAGAACGTATAGTACAACGCCCATTGCGGAAGCTGTACCGCACAGAGTCATCAATATCAAATGAACTTGACGTGATGCTCAAAGTATGAGACTGCCCATTTTTCTCTTCATTATGGATACTTTCATCAATGTTTCCTTCAGAATCAATGACCTCAAATTCAATATTTTCCAAATGAGAACCTGGTTTACAGTTCTCAAAGACCTGCATAAAGAAAATTAAGAAACAGAACAGTTAACTTGAAGAACAAGAAGAAGTGAAAAATTAAATTCTGAAATAATTGGCAACAGTTCTTGAATTTTCCCTTTTTCTTTCCTCTCTTATCGCATAAGAAGAAAAGTACCTTTTGCACAGCCCGTAGCTCTCTCTTTTCAGTGTGGAAGTCCAGCTTCAGAATGCATTTCCTATTGGAAATTACAGAAAGGGAAACTGCACGCGAAAATTTTCCAACTCAATGCCAGAATATACTAATTGTCAGAAATTGAACAACCCAATTCGCTATATGCCTCAAACAATCAAGCCTAAAGACTTCAGCTGGAAATCAAAAAGATAATAGCATGACGTTTCTTACCAGCTTGGCCATATCCCTTGGAAACTTTAAGAACACTGCTGAGGTCAACATATCCTTTATCATCCACCTATCATTTAAACAGTTCAAAACAGTTAATAATCGCACCAACTGTTGCAACAAGAATGAAGATAGCGATCTTTCTATTGATGATGATGTTATTTTCCAAGTATTTTGTTATGTTTACGCTCCCTAAAAGGATATCAATGATCTTCTTCCATGCACTTAAAACGTTCCTACACCCATCCGAAGTTAAATTCCTGGAGATATCCCGGAAAATAGTTAATGGCTAGATGAATTGAGTGCACTTCCCAGACCAGTTACAGACCTTTTTGACACAATTAGCACCCTTCATGGTGGTAACACCGCTTCCATCTTGTAAACAGAATCCATCAACCTCCAATGAAATAGGCTCACCTTCTTGAACATGGTTACCATATTCATCAAACACCTGGTTATAGTGCAAAATTAGCATAATCTTTGCAGTAGAAAACAATGTTATTTAAAAATATGCAGCTCCCTTTCCATGATTCCAGCATAGCCTGTGCATAAATCTTAACTTGTACTAATAATAGAAAACCAAATTAACCTTAATCTACAGTTGAATTACAAGTATTTCAAGGTAAAAATAATTGAGAATAAAAGAAGGATGGAAATTAAAAAGAATACCTCTAACATGAGTTCCTCAATAATCTGGCCAGGGATCAGTTGCATTTGCAGTTCCAGTGGATGTACAGTGATATTTCGTGGATGTCCAGGAATAACTGCATCAATAAGAAGTTGCTTGATAAAGAAATTCACTAAAATTAAGAGTTTTCAGTATATACGTGGTTTAATTTTTCTAAAAGGGAAATGCATGCAGAAGAATGTGAACAAATCCACATACCTCGACATGGAACAGCCACGCTGAACGCTTTATCTATTGAGGTTATACGTAATGTGGCTTCATAGTTTGGCCGAACAACATCCAGTTCACCGGTTTCAATGACAATACCCTGCAAGATTTAAGACTTAATGAGAGTGGGCACTGTGTCATAACACATAGTATCAGCAAAGCCCCAAAAACTACCTTTATGTTTATGGCCGACTTGTCAGATGTCATACCTACTGTCATATTGCACACTCGAGCAAGAACAGTGCTGCCTGAGATGAGCTCGATCGACAGTTTTGGAGCACTTTTAAATGAGACAAAGTTGTCATAGTTATCAATGCACGCAACAGAAAGAGGATCAAAACAACAACCGACCCTGTACAATAGATTTAAAGAAAAGAATGAAGATTAATCACCATGCCTAAGGAAACCCTGGTAGTAAAAGAGAATCTTATGAAGTTAGACATGATTGCGCTATATAAATTATTCAGAGGACACCTAGAAATCACAAATCCATAATAACCTGAAAACATAAAAAACCTCTCACCTGAGATCATTCTGCCCCTGGCTTAGAACTTTCCATTTGATTACCTGGGCAGATGCCTTAACTTGCACTTTCTGCTCAAATAGTAAATCCTTGAACCCTTTCTAGTAAATGAATTTCAAATGTAGTCAAAGATTAGAAATAGGTCATATTCCATACTAATTGTTCATAAATCATAACCAAAAACGAATTAACTTTTTTATAGCAGTTACCAAGGAGAATGAAAATTTATAGAACCCAGCTGTCTGGAATAAGTTAGGACATCTTGATTTAATTGGAAATACATATAATCCATGAAGCCCTTTAAGTGAAGAAGATGATTTCCGCGACGAATACTTATGATCATTTTTTCCACCATTTTCAACATCAGCATCGTGTGTGACAGTTAGAAGCATCTCATCATGAGTATCTCTGAATATGAACTTTTGATCGAGCTTCTTCAGACATTTCTCAGCACTAAACGCTTTTGGACGAATGACAGCAACAATGTTCTCTGGAGGAGCATCTCCAGCTTCTACTATATTGGGAGGCAATCGCTGTAAATATATTGCAAATCTGAAGATAAATTGAAGGGAACCAATATAATAAACTGATCTTTATCCTTTAGGTAGAGAGAAAAAATCTAGACAAATAAGTTCAAGCAGTGAATAGATAATGATATATAGTTCTCCTTTGTGTCAGTGCTTCATGAATCAATCGAACAAAAGGTAAAAGATCCAAAGGAAATCTGAAAGTACATAAAAAGTTTCTTAACTAACCCCTTCAATCCCCAATTCTTTGCAATTTATGGGGCTTAATATATCAATGGAAGAAGGCAATTTCAGATCAAGCTTGTTATTCCACTCAATATCATCAATGGGAATGCACTGCATCAGAGGTCAAAAGCATTTCAATAGAGTAGTGCTAATAATTAAAATAAAAAACGAACAATATCAAATCAAATAGCCAACCTTTTCGTCGTCGATGATTCTGATTGGCAAAGATAGAGATTTACGAATGTCAATGCCATCCGAAAGCTGGCAACCTTTGCCCTCTGGTAATCCAAGTGGCCTACAAGGAAAAAGTATGAAATAAGATTTACACCAAGTCTACATCAGTAAAACAGACTCATAACCAGGGCTTCTGTTTTATGAGAATTTCAACAAAATCACATACCTGCAAATCAGTCGAGCCTCGCCTATATTGATTATCAAGAAAATCATTAAAATAACAAGGAGAAGGTAAGAATTCAATCTCAATTAATCGCTTGAAGCATAAGAAGAGAGAAAAAAAGTAATATATACACACACAAAACCACACCCATACTCAATGAATTACCCAATGTAAAATATACATGCACGTACCACAAGTATCCCCACGAAGCCCTTCGAGGATTATATATTCCAGTGTGGCAAATACATTGCTCTTATGGCATCCTGCACATGCTCCCTTTAAAACTTTAAGTTTCTGACCAGCAATCCATAATTTTCCCCTTCTCTCGATCTTTTTATGAACCCTCACAACTAAAAGGATACCAGATAACATCAAATTAGCCGGACAAACATAGTATTGCAAGCAACAATTTCAAAAAGAAAAATGATATAAAACATAACCTTAATCAGAATACAGCAGGAAACAGTTATTAATGACAAAACATAAGAAAGGAAAAGAAAAGATGCAAGAGATTGCTCTTGTTAAGCTTACCATCAGAAGATATCCCAAGCTTTTTACTCTCTGAGGAAACAACAACAATAGTGGGTTCATCTAGACCACCATCAACTTCATCATCATAACGGTTGTGCATCTCTAAAATCCAGTCATTATACTGCCTCTCCAGTTGAGGGAGAGTCAATTTATTTCCATCTTTGGAGATTTCAATTTGCACCTCTGTACAGCAATATGATATTCTAATTAAACAAATGGAACAATTTTAGAAATATATATATATATATATATATATATATATATATATATATATATATATATATTTATGCATCTACGAAACCAATATATTCCTAACGATGCCACAAAATCAAAAGCCATTCAGAAAGTTGGATACATATTTTCGATATGAGGTTTCTCCTGGTTAAAAAATGCATTTCCAATAAAACAATGGCCTGAAAGTTTACCTTTCAAGTTTTCAGGTATCTTGTTGCCAAAATTCTTTAATACCTTAGTGTACCGGTGGTTCTGGGCTAAATCTGTCTGAAATTTAGAAGCAAACAAAGCAAGATTCGAAAATTTTCCATTAGGTTGAATGCTATCAGAGCAAATAAGAACATACTTGATAAGATGCTGCAAAGTAAAGGCAAATAAAAAAGTTAACGAGAAACAAGTTAATAAATAAACCAAATTTGTAGTCTCCCATGCACAAACAGAATTTAACAAAGCTCCTTATACCTTGTAAGGTGTCGGATCAAAACCAGAGTCAGTATCTGCAGTTAAAACAATTTCTTGCTTGAGATATGCATATCTGTCACTGAGATATAATAAAGGGAAAGTAATCCAAATCCATACGAGCACCTTCGGTTGCAAATATTTACCTATAAAGCATTTCACTCTAGCGCAGCATCTCTTAAACATTTGAGCCTTTTCACCCACTTTCTGTTTGGGCTCCATAAAAGGAAGCAAACCCTATGAAAGAAAACTTCAAGTCCAGTGACGAGCTAACATTTTAACCAAGTGGAAGTCAACTTGAACATAATCCTAATATGCATTGATGAAGTGTGGCCTCAACAAATACAAAATCTTACAATGCGCACACCATTTTAGACATGCAATAGTGACTTTCAAGATAAACAAGAAAATAATTTTAAAAGAAAAATTGTTGGACTGACCCAGCGAGTCTCTGGCAGGAGACGACCCAGTCGTCTTACAGATACACGACTAAAGCTTTCAAAACTCTCTCCAATTCCACAACCAACTTCTTGTAATGTAGCTATTAAGTTGTCAATGCTCTCTTTCCCCTGAAATCAGCCAAATGTAGACTTTCATTTGCAGAGCATCTGTTGATGATTTCAAATATAGATGCCAATAATGGAAATATTATGATGATACCTTATTTATGGGAAAGTAAACACACTTCAGCCTTGCATTTGCTTCTAGAAACTCTTGTTGGCCTGAGATGAAGAGTATTATGTGAAAAGATTATAGAACTCATACTACATGAACGAGAAGTGCCACATTGTGGTAATCACATACAATTCTAGTAACTCAATGACTTATGCTTACATTGATTTGAAGACCGAGCCTGACTACTACTAAGGTGAAGCTGCAGAACAAAATCTGGACCATTGCATGAATGCAAGTTTGTCACAGCTACCTCGCCTCCTTGTATTTCTGCTAAATCTCTTCCATTGACCTGCAAATTTCACAGGTTTTATGCCTAAAAAGGTAAGTTTGTCTAAACTTACAAAAAAAATAGCAAAGAGGATCCAGAAAACCTTAAATGTAATTGGCCTGCTTGTTTTGCCAGACACTTCGTCACACTGTCCAGTCCAAAAAACGGAATTAGTAAATAAACTTACAGGGTACAGTGAAACCATCTTTGGATAATGATTCAATCAGAAAAGGTATATATCAACCATATCAATTTGGAGAAGGGATCATTGTAGGTATTTATGAGACAATTTCAAGGAAACAACAATGATTCTTTTTCAAATAAAAATAGGTTACTTAAACATATCATATTTCTCTTTCATAGCACGTAAATAATAGATTATAGAACTAATCACAATAGCCTAACAATGTACGACATGCCTGGATATAAGGAAAGTAAATGTCCTTCAATTTGCATCTTAAGTGTTCTATGTTCACAGCCTTCTCTCTGGGATCAAAGATTTCAACCTGATAACAAGCAAAAGCAAGATAATGGATACAAACTACCATAGTGGAGTTTAAATTCAGAGAGGCAAAGCAGAACATTGGGAGTATAAATTCAAGAACAGTGCAAGAAAAAATTACGAAAATAGGTACTTTAGTGAAGCTTCCATGAGGTGAGTTCTCCATTTCATACGGTGAAGGATCTCGCATCCCCCCTTTTGTCTTCAGAGAACATCAGATTGTCTTCATTAAATGGCTACCAGCAAGTAAAGAAAAACCAACCAAAGAGGAAGAAGTGCAGTAACTAACTTACCTTCCAACAATTTTTTGAGCTCGAGTTGCTCAGTAGTGCTTCTCTCTCCAGGTGTAATGTGAAGACCTTCTTACCATTCTGGGTCTTCGAGGAAACAACAGCACGACTACAAAATATTTTCAAGAACAAAATTGCAGAAATCCCATTAATCATGATTATACCCAACTAAGAGTTCTTTTGTTCATACCTTCCCAAACACATGGTAGCAACTGGACCTCCATGTCCGAACATTCCAAAGAAAGGCTGTGATCCAAAATGTAATGCAAATTACCATGAAACTCTAGAAGTACATGAGGAGAGATGTAATGCATTTATACATAACATGTCAACATCAATAGGATGCGTGACAGCCCAATGATACCTTTAAATATGGAGGTTCGCCCCCTATTGCTTTAGACCTCACCGATCTGTGTAAAGATGCCCCCATTTTTCCCCTGGAACCAGTTCAGATAGGCAAGGAAGAGAAAATAGAAAAACAATGCAACAGATATGCAAGCAAACCATATTAAACAAATAATCTTGATTAGTCCCAAGACTGAAACCATACCACTTCACTAGGTTTCCATCAGTTCCATCCATTCCTGGTCCCGAGTCAAAAATGGTAATTTTGTCTGGGCGCCACTTCAAGCTGTAAATAACAGACTATTGATCAGTATTATATTATTGAACAAGATCTTATTAACAGAGAAAGCTTCCAAACCTTTTAGCTCATTTTAGTTCTATAATTACATATGGAGGACAATAACTTTGATGCAAAAAACCTACAAATTGCAAAGCATACCTTATTAATTTTCTCACACGTGAGTGAATAGACCACAAAGCTTGCAAGGAATTGTCCTGAAAGATAAATAAATGGCTTAATTATCCAACTATTAATAACATACAGAGAAGATAACAATATCACATGCTCACAATCAAATCAGCAAGAGCAGTTTCAAATGTATAGTCCAGAGGTAGCTCCTTCAATAACTCTGTATCTGGGGTGAGATCCCACATTTCCTGGAAAGCCGAAAAGGGAACTCACAATTTGCAGAATCCATGAATCAAAGAAAAAATTGCACTCATAAGGCAAGATAAGAAGCATACCTCATATGCATCAGGCTCAGCTGAACCGTCCTATATGAAGACAGATACTCAAAATTATAAACTCATTAACAAAAGAACAGAACTGAAAAGAAATTTCTAACAACAAAACTCTCACATGAAGCTTAAGGATGTGCCACTTGTCAGGCACGAAATCATAAAAATTAACTTTGAGCCTAATCTTTCGAGTGTGTGCATCAGTAAAATGTAGGTCCGGATAATCCCAGTTTATTCTTCTTCTCGGTTCTTGTGAGCTCCTCTGCTTCAGAAAAGTAAGATACTTCTTCATTACAGCATCTATGAACTCTTCAATTGGCATTTCATTGCGAAGCGGTTTCAGCTTGAGCTCAAGAGTGGTGCCGTTTGGGAGAAGCACACGAAACTTGTAAAGTTTTGGTTCAGCATCATTGCCGGCCTTCACAACTTCAAATGGCTTCTTCATTGCCCTCTGTAGGCTAGGCTCTTCATGAGGCCTCTTGTTGTTCGAGGCTGAGGGCGTCCTCGATTGCATCTGTAAACCACCAAACTTTTTAATCAAGGTTTAACAGACGCAAATCATTTTAGAACAGAAAATTTTAAAAAATCTCCATTTACATCATTTTCAAAATACAGAGTCAACAAAATACCAACACCTGATTGCATACAGGCAGCAACAAAAAGCCTAACACGGAGCCCGAATCTTCTGAAGCACAAACATTACAAAATCACAAACCCATGATCAACACACAGATAACCCAGCTTCGATGATTAACCCAAAACTACGCAAAAAAAAATCCTTTTAATCTGAAGAATCCCAGCTCCCAACAATCACCACACACGCATGCATGGAGTAACAGAAACAGATGCACCGGAAAATCTCCATACACAAACTTACATGTTTCTCCATGTAGTTCACCAGCAAGCAAATGAAAATTACTTTTCCTCCTTTCTCTTCTTCTTCGAGACAAAAAAAAAAATGCATAGATTTATAGTAAGAGACAACCAGGAAGTACTTGGAGGAGTGTAAGAGACAACCAGTAGGAATACTGAATGACAGAAAAAGCAAATAAACGTTTGAAAAAAGCGGCGGATATTTGGCTCGACTTTTGAGCTTCTAATAAAACCATTTATTTTTGTGTTATTTATTGGTATTTATTTATATTGAGTTATAAATTATTATTTATAGTTGTAGTAAATGACATTTTTTTAGGGGGTAATGAATTTTATATTAGTTGAATTAAATTTAGACCGTTGACATAAGAGTTTGCAAATCATAAAAGTGTGTGAATCACTTACTTATTTATCCATAATGAATACTATATACACGAATAAGGATTAATATGGACACTATACAATACGGATTCTTTTTAAAATTTTCCACGTGGGGAGTGTCGGATACGGTATTTAACACAAGTGTCCGATACGACATAACACGAAAATGATATTTTTAAAAATGTCCGTACATTAGAGGTTTTGATTCACTATATATATTATATGATATTGTTGATAGTGTTTCAGCTACTTTAATAAAATTCATATTTTTTTTATGATACATGTAATAAATTTTTTCATAAATTATTGCTGATGGAATACGGATTTGTTAAATGTACTTGTTTGATGGGCGCACATCAAGGTAGTATTAATTATTCATATTAAAAAAATTAATTTCCTATATATATGGTGGCAAATATTGATTCCATAATTCCTAATAACTATTTATATTTTTGCATGATAAAAGAAAGGATAATTTTCAAATATTATGGTTATACTTATAACTACATTTTACGTCATTATGAATTTATTGCAGATTGATTATAAACTTGTTCCGATTTCCGAATAATATACAATATCACATTATTACATTTTTGGTTTTAAAATATTGAGATAAGATAATTTCATTATAAGCATTATTTAGTAACTAGTAACTGCATCTCTTACCAAATGGAATCATATAATTATCGGTTCTTGTTTTTTTAATTTTTAAGAGATCATATATTAATTTAAATCAAATTAAAATATAACCGTTGCTTTATTTTTCTTGTTAATTGGATAATGCCAATAGGCCCTTAATCGGCTAGTGTGATACTGACATTCTACGTAGAAAGAGATGCATGGTGGCGTTATGAGGATTAAAACTTCCAGTTGAGAAAAACTGAGAAAATAGTAAAGAGTTGCAAACTTGCTCTCAGAACCTCATGAACTATCTCTTTGAATGCATTCTAATGATAGTTTATCAACACCTGTAGCAGCAGAAAGCAGAATTTCATCACGAATTTCAAGTAAAGTTCAAATCTTTCGCGCGAACAAATGAAACCCGTTACGAATTCACAAAACAGCGTAAACGGGATAATTCACCAGAAACAGACCTACCAGGATTTAAAACTGCCGCCATGGATAAGTTAAGAATCTCGAAATGGTATGAAGTTCTGTTTGGCAAAAAGTCGAACACTTCATATGCAAGAAAGAATGGAACTGGTTTCCCAATAAACTCCTCGATCAGTCATCGGAGTTTCCATTTCAAACCAAAATTTCGGAAATTTGGACGAAATTAAATCTTCGTTGTTAGGGAGAAACAAAGTGGGAAAATTCAAGCTCCGATCTTGGCCGAACCCAATCAATTAAAAAGGTAAGTGCATTATACTTGCTATTTGATTGGTCACTCTCCCTAAATTTTTCACCAACGCACGGTAAATGTAAAATACTCGCCCCTCATTACACTGATTTCGACTAGAATTACACAAAGTGTCGTCTGTGCTGGGCTTAGGTCTTATTTTATCACCAATAATAATAATAATAATAATAATGAAAATGATTTATATCGATCACTTTTCGATCCGTAATACAATAAAGGGATGTAGTATAACAATTTGGTATTACGTTAACTTAACCGAACGTGTCGCGTTCGAGTTTGTGAATGCAACTCCTATTAGTCGGATAACTTTACACATAAGTGGTCCGATCCGATTCTTACCCTAAATCGATTTAACAAGACATTTTCCATTTTGATGCCAAATCTTTTAAGTATGGGCATAATGATCATATATTCATGAGGCATTTCCCTACAACAGAAAAATTCAAATTTACAAAAATTTACATCATCTGGTTTGTACCGATTACATGAACTTGTGAGATTCATACTCTTAAATCTCAACTGTCATTCCTGAACTCGGACAACTATACCCATTCTCTGCAAATTGTGCATGTGTTTAAGCACACAAAAGGAGTATCTTAAAAAATCACTTAGCTCCATTTGGAGACTTGTACCTGTTATATCTCTCTAGGGACATCTGGAACTTTTTCTCGATTAGTTCGTTTGACTTGCTTTCCTCGTCAATTTTCCGCTCTAACTCCATAAGGTCCCGCTTAGTTCTTTCCAACACTTTCAGTTTAGGTAAGCTTTGAGTAGCAGCAGCATTGTTTCTGACAGGAAATATAACATCTGGTTCCCTGCAGTTAAAATCAACACATTAGACAAAACTATATGTAATGATGTATTTAATAGTTGAGAACAATTGGTTGTATGGACTTGATCATGTAATGGGAATTCAAGAAACGGCAAAACGGTTAAAAATATGAGAACTATTCTGTAAGGAAAAGGAGATGTGAGATGCTTTCCTTTGTTGCTTTTGCTTAAAACAGGTTAAAAAGCAAACTAGAAGTTAGAAAGCAGCTTCAGGGTGCTTTTTTTCGGTTTCTAGATACTTCTTTTACGTTAGTCAAAAGCGTTTTTGTATTTTTCATTCCTCCAAAAACACTCAAACTTATAATACTCAACTTTTTACAAGTTTAACTTCTATTTTAACTTCTCCAAACTGAAGTTCTTGGCAAAAATAAAAAAGTCCGGGAAAACCAGTTTGTGTAAATTTTAACACAGAGACAAATCAGAAATTGTACTACATCTTATTTTTTTCTTTGGGGGGTGGGGGTGGGAGGTGGGAAGAGTAAAAGATCATATATCAAGAATGTGTAAAAGACGAAGGTAATTTCATATATATGCATACCCAAAGGAGACTACTAATCCATTTCCCTTGATGATACCTCCATCCAAAGAGACGGCTCCGTCTTTAATCCAAGATCGTGCCATCATCATGCATGCTCGGTCTTGATAGACTTGAAGCTTGCCAAAAAGATGATAAAATAATGCCTCCCGAAGATCATGACCACTTGTTGTCCTCAGGTGTAAGTAACTTGCTTCTATGCTTATTAAGTTAACAGCATATCCCAAAAAACCTTGTGGTACATTGCCATCAGGCAAGACAGGCGTTTGCAAGGACAGTAGCTCTTCGGGATTACTGTTTGGCTCTCCCATGCCAGGCCTGTCAATTCTAGAGCATCTTAAAACTAGTGGGGAGATAGTATATATGGAAAAGTTAACTTTGTAGAAAATTTTGATTAATGTTTGAATACTGAAGGTTGCAGTGCTTGAAGAAACTACGAAAGCCACTTCGTATACCTAATATCCTCGAGGCAGAACACAAGATATCCTCCAGTTACAACTTGTCCCAATTTAGAAGCCAACTCATCAAGGGCACTCTTCTCGAGATAATAACTTGCAGCTTTGCAAGTTTTGCAGACTATCATTCGCATTTGATCTTCACCAAGATATTGTGCCAACATCCTGCATTTTGTAAGAAAAAAATGAATTTTCAGTTTACTCAAATCATCTTCAACAAGGTTGATAAAAGAATGATGAATTTTGAAGAAGAAAAGCTTGACTATCCAGAGTAGCAAGGATTAACCTGCTGAGCTCAATGCTTTCAACTGTTCCAAGAAGTGCTACTACACCAATAATGTCTTGCGGCCTTGATTCGGTTGGTACTTCTTCAAGCATTTTGCAGATAAGAGCAGCTGCTGATTCACTTTTTCTTTCAAGTTGTTTCATTGTGAGCTTGTTCGCACACGGACTCAACACATTAGGATGATCGCGGTTGATGGAGGCTGCAGAAAAGATTAATAATAAAAGAAGATAATGCATGAGACTAAAGCACTGTTCAAATGAAGACATGAATGAGTATAAGCTGTCCGACGAGAAATTTATTGCAATTCTGTATATATTGCATAAATGGCTATTTTAAATAGGTTGAAGAGAACATAACAAACAACATATAAGAAAGAGTAATCTCATTAGACGTCTAACTAGTTCCTATATATATACTACTCCAAGTATAACTCCGCGAAATAGTCTAACTTAAACCGTACAAAATAGTTAAAAGTAGTAGAGTGGAAAACCTTGTAGATCTGATATACTTTGCTGCACAGCCGACCGACGATGATTTAGCATTTGTAGTTTCTCATGCTGAGCTGACCTTATCATGCCACAGTTAAAAAAATCATCTTCTACCTCCTGCATGGCAAAAAAACAACTTTTTTCCTAGGATACAGAATATATGTGTTTTATAGACAAAATGCTCCATCACAATATATAACTGCAGCATTTTAATGCTTGCAAAAAAAAAAAAAAAAAAGTAGCATCGATAAGTTTACCTTTGGGCCAATGAATGCAGAACCATCCAAGTTTCCTATATCCTGAGTAGGTGAGACCTGAAAGGGCACTATCTCCAGATGTTCCTTTCGAGGAGCAGCACGCTCCAGTTTTGGAGTCTTTAAAGAGGGCGAGCAAATGTTTGGCAACACATATCCATCTGAACTTTGAGGTGAAAAATTATTGGGCACTATTTTTGTAGCAGAAAAAGACAATGACTGAGTGAGTATCATTGGATTCTCACATATACTTTGAGGTGATAATAAATAATCATCAATCCCATTATCATCTTGGTTCTCTTCCCAAGCCTTCTCAACATGAACCTGCACATAGTAGTGATAAACTCATAAAATGCACTGCAATTATTACAAATATTTAAATTAAATATCTAAAACCTCTCCTATCTAACAACTATATGTGTGTATTTGTTATATGTATTATATACTAGAGAAGAAGCAGTAGATAGAGATACCAATAACTGTCATGGAAAGTAGATATTGTGGCAAGCCAAAAATGCCATGTGTTAGGAGCCTCAATTACCCTTTTTGCCATTTGATACTGTTTCGAAGTATATTATTGTGCTTCCAGTGTCTAGGTTAGTATATTATTGTGACACTCTTAAGAGATGTTATGTTTTCTGACAAATTAGTGAAGTTTTTAGTAGTTAGGATCGAAGAGATGGTCATCCAGTAACAACCTCTATAGCTGAGTTTAGCTCTGGATATCGCGAATGGACAACTGAAATTGTGAAACTTCCTTCTGTGTGAGGGAGAAGAATAGAACGAATAGTACAACGTCCATAGCGGAAGCTGTACCGCACTGAATCATCAATATCAACTGAACTTGAGGTGATGCTCAAAGTATGAGACTGCCCATGTTTCTCTTCGTTATGGATACTTTTGTCAATTTTTCCTTCAGAATCAATAACCTCAAATTCAATATTTTTCAAATGAGAACCCGGTTTACAGTTCCCAAAGACCTGCATAAAGAAAATTAGAAAAAAGAACAGTTAATGTGAATAACAAGAAGAAGTAAAAGAGTAAATTCTGAAATAAAAGGCCAGTTCTTGAATTTCCCTTCTCTTTCCTCTCTTATGGCGTAAGAAGAAAAGGATTGATACCTTTTGCACAGCACGCAGCTCTCTCTTTTCAGTGTGAAAGTCTAGCTTCAGAATGCATTTTCCATTGGAAATTACAGAAACGGAAACTGTAGACGAAAAATTTCCAACTTAATGCCAGAATATACTAATTGTCTGAAATTTAAGAGCCCAATTAAGCTTAAGGATTTCTCACATGTATATAGCACGAAACGTTTGGAAATCTAACAGAACAAGATAATAGCGTGAAGTTTCTTACCAGCCTGGTCATATCCCTTGGAAACTTTTAGAACATTGCTGAGGTCAACATAGCCTTTAGCATCCACCTATCATTTGAACAGTTCAAAACAGTTAACAATTGCACCAACTGTTGCAGCAAGGGTTAATGCTAGCCAAAAGTTGGTTCGGCCAAATCAGTGTGTTTTACATTTCTCATGTGACTGGTGGAAAATTTAGGGAGAGTTACCAACCAAATAACAAATGTAATACTTTTGCCATTTTAATTGGTTGGGTTCGACTGGGCCAGTTCTCGGTTAGAATTTTCCTTGCAGCAAGAATGAAGATAGTGATCTTTCTATCAATGATGATGTTATCTTCCAAGTATATTGTTATGTTTAAAAGGATATCATTGATCTTCTTCTATGCACTAATACGACGTTCCTACACACATCCAAAGTTAAATTCCTGGTGATATCCCTGACAATAAGCAAGGGGCTAGATGAATTGCGTGCAATTCCAGACCAGTTACAGACCTTTTTGACACAATTAGCACCCTTACTGCTGGTAACACCAGTTCCATCTTGAAAATAGAAGCCATCAACTTCCAACAGAATACGTTCATCTTCTTGGGCATGGTTACCATATTCATCAAACAGCTGGATATAGAACAAAATTAGCATTATAGTTGCAGTAGAAACAATTTTATTTTAAAAATTGCTGCACCCTTTCCATCATTCCAGCATAGCCTGTGCATTAACTTGTACTAAAGAGAAAGCCAAATTAACCTTTGAATGCACTAAAAGAAGTGTTAAAAGACAAATCTGCAGTTGAATAACAAGTACTTCATATGTAAAAATACCTATTGAGATAAAAACAAGGATGGAAACTAAAAATAGCACCTCTAATATGAGCTCCTCAATAATCTGGCCAGGGTTCAGTTGCTTTTGTAGTCTTGGTGGATATACAGTGATCTTTCTTGGATATCCAGGAATAACTGCATCAATGAAGTTGCTTAATTAAGAAATTCACCAAAGTTAAAGTTATGTCATTTTAATTTTGAAAAGGGAAATGCATGCAAAATGTGCATAAATCCAAAAACCTCGACATGGAATAGCCACACTGAACGCTTTATCTACTGAGCTTATATGTAATGAAGCCTCATAGTTTGGCCGAGTAACATCCAGTTTATCGGTTTTAATGACAATACCCTGCAAGATTTAAGACTTAATGACAGTAGGCACTTTGGCATAACACATTGTATCAGCAGAGCACCAAAAACTACCTTTATGGTCATGGCTGACTTGTCAGATGCTATACCCACCGTCATCTTGGGCACTTGAGAAAGAACAGTGCTATCTGAGATGAGCTTGATCGACAGTTTTGGAACTTTTTCAAATAGGACAAAGTTGTCGTAATTATCGATGCATGCTACAGAAAGAGGATCAAAACAAGAACCGACCCTGTACAACAAATTTGGAGATTATTTAGTCACCCCACTTGCTGAAAGATTAAATCACCATGCCTAAGGAAACCCAAATAGTAAAAAAGAATCTTTGGAAGTAAGACATGCTTGTGCTATATAAATTATTCTGTGACACCTGGAAAATACGAGCCAAAATTAACTGGGACCCCTCACCTGAGATCATTCTGCCCAGGGCTTAAAACTGTCCATTTGATCACCTCAGCAGATGCCTTAACTTGCACTGTGTGCTCAAATCGTAGATCCTTGAACTCTTTCTACCAAATTAATTAAAAATGTAGTCAAAGACTAGAAATAGGTCATAATGCATGTTAATTGTTCATAAATCATAACCAGAGAAGAATTAATGTTTTTATAGCAGTTACCAAGGAGAATGAAAAATTATACAAGCCAGCTGTCTGGAATAAGTTAGGACAGCTCGATTTAATTGAATATACATATAATCCATGAAGCCCCTTAAGTGTGGAAGGTGATATCCGCGAGGAATAGGCATGATCATTTTTTCCACGATTTTTACCACCAGCTTCGCGGCTGACTGTTAGTAGCATCTCAAAACTATCTCTTATTATGAATTTTTGGTCAAGCTTCTTCGGATATTTCTCAGCACTAAAAGCTTTTGGCCGAATGACCACAACAATGCTCTCTGGAGGAGCATCTCCAGCTTCTACTAGATCCGAAGGCAATCCCTGTAAAAATATTGCAAATTTGAAGATAAATGCAAGTGAAGCAATATATAAAAACTTGATATTTATCCTTTAGGTAGAGAGAACAAAATTCTAGATTAATAAGTTCATGCAGAGAATAAGAAATTATATATAGTTATCCTTTATGTCAGTGCTTTGTGCATCAATCAAATGAGATGTAAAAGATCCAAAAGAAATTTGAAAATACATAAAAAGTTTCTTAACTAACCCCTTCAATCCCCAATTCTTGGCAATCTATGGGGCTTAATACATCAATGGCAGAAGGCCATTTATGATCAAGCTTGTTATTCCACTCAATATCATCAACAGGAACGCACTGCATCAGAGGTTAACAACATTTCAGTGTAGTAATGCTAATAGCTTAAATCAAGCATGAACGATATCAATCAAAGAGCCAACCTGCTCGTTGTCGATAATTCTGATTGGCAAAGCTAGAGATTCACGAATGTCAATGTCATCTGAAAGTTGGCAACCTTTGCTCTCTGGTAATCCAAGAGGCCTACAAAGAAAGTATGAAATAAGGTTTTACACCAAGTCTACATCAGAAAAACTGGCTCACAACCAGGATTTCTGTCCTATGAGAATTCTCAACAAAATCACATACCTGCAAATCAGTCGAGCCTCGCCTATATTGATTTATCAAGAAAATCATTAGAATGATCAGAAGAATGTAAGAATTCGATTTCAATAAATGCCTTGAAGCTTAAGAAGAGAGACAAAAAGTAATATGTACACACGATAACGCACACAGACAAACACACAATGAATTACGATGTAAAATATACATGCACTTACCACAAGCATCCCCACGAAGCCCTTCAAGGATTATATATTCCAGTATAGCATATATATTGTTTTTATGGCATCCTGCACATGCTCCCCGTAAAACTTTCAGTTTCTGACCAGCAACCCATGTTTTTCCTCTTCTCTGTATCTCTTTATGAACCCTCACGACTAAATGAATCCCAGATAAACATCAAATTAGTTAGACAAACATGGTATTACCGTCAACATTTTCAAAGAAAATTGGTAAAAACTGTTAGCTTAATCAGAAATGGTTACTGATGACAACAGTAACATAAGAAAAAGACTTATAAGAAAGGAAGAAGCAAAAGATTGCTCTTGCTGAGCCTACCATCAGAAGATATCCCAAGCTTTTTAATCTTTGAAGAAACAACAACAATAGAGGGTTCATCTAGACCATCATCAACTTCATCATCATAACGATCGTGCATTTCTGAAATCCAGTCATTATACTGCTTCTCCAGTTGAGAGAGAGTCAATTTCTTTCCATCCTTATAGATTTCAATTCGCACCTCTGCTTAGCAATATGATATTCAAATTCAACAGAAGGGACAATTTTAGAAATACATCTATATCAGGACCAGAAAGGGAAGAGTATGCATCTACGAAACCAATATATTCCTACTGATGGCACAAAATCACAAGGCGTTCATAAAGATGGACGCATATTTTTGACATGAGGTTTCACGCGGTTAAAAAATTCATTTCCGATAAAACAATGAACCAATAGCTGTACCTTTCAAGTTTTCAGGTATCGCGTTGCCAAAATTCTTTAATACCTTGGTGTACCGGTGGTTCTGCGCTAAATCTGTCTGATATTCACAAGCAAAAAGAGCAAGAATCAAAAAAAAAATTTACAGGGTTGAACGCAATAATTCACACAGGAACATTTATGATAAGATGCTGCAAACTAAGACAAACAAGTAAATTGACGAGTACAAGTTAATAAACCATAATTATAGTCTACCATGCATGGACAGATTTTAACTGAGCTCCTTACCTTATAAGGTGTCGGATCAAAACCAGAGTCAGTATCTGCAGTCACAACGATTTCTTGCTTGAGATATGCACATCTGGCACTAAGATATAATGAATGCAAAGTAACCAAATCCACATGAGCACCTTAAGTTGCAAATATTTACCTATAAAGCATTTCACTCTAGAGCAGCATCTCTTGAACATTTGAGCCTTTTCACCCACTTTCTGTTTAGGCTCCATAAAAGGAAGCAAACCCTATAAAAGAAAACTTCAAGTTCAGTGATGAACTAAAATTTTTACCAACTGGAAGTTCATTTGAACACAATACTAAGATGCATTGATAAGTGTGGCCTCGAGTCACATAATTCTACTAGAGTTAAAATCCAAAATTCCACCATTTTGCCAGGTATGTTGTGGAACTTTGGATAAAAATGAACTGAGGCAAACCATTTAAGACATGCAATGGTGAATTTAAAGATAAACAGGAAAATAATTCAGAAAAATGTTGGACTGACCCAGCGAGTCTCTGGCAGGAGACGCCCCAGTCGTCTCACAGATACACGACTAAAGCTCTCAAAGCTCTCTCCAATTCCACAACCATCTTCTTGTAATTTAGCTATTAAGTTGTCAATGCTCTCTTTCCCCTGAAATCAGCCAAATGTAGACTTTTATTTGCAGAGCATCTCTTCATGATTTCCAATATAGATGCCAATAATGGAAATAGTATGATGATACCTTAATTATGGGAAAGTAAACACACTTCAGTCTTGCATTTGCTTCCAGAAACTCTCGCTGGCCTAAGATGAAGAGTTTTTTATGAAAAGGTTATAGAGCTCATCCTACATGAAATAGTAGTGCCATATCAAGGTAATCACATAGTGTTTTCTAGTAACTCAATGACTCATGCTTACTTTGCTTTGAGGACTGATCCTGATTCATCGTCAGATGAAGCTGCAGAACAAAATCTGGACCATTGCATGAATGTAAGTTTGTCATAGCTACCTCTCCTCCTTGTATTTCAGCTAAATCTCTTCCATTGACCTGCAAAGTTCACAAGTTATATATCTACAAAGATAATCTTAACTTACAACTCTTTTCTTAGAGGAGTAATATCACAAGTTTTTCTAAAATAACAATAAATAGCAAAGAGGATCCAAAAACCTTAAATACAACGGGCCTGCTTGTTTTGCCAGACACTCCATCACACTGTTTAGTCCAAAAAAAGGAATTAGTCAATAACCTTACAGGGTATGATGAAACTATCTTTCGATAATGATTCAATCAGAGAGGGCATATATCAACCATATCAATTATGAAAAGGATCATTGTAGGTATCCAAGAAACAATTTTAAGAAAACAACAATAATCCCTTTTAAAATATAACAGAAATAGGTTAGTTAAACATACATCAGATGACTCTTAGTTAGCACCCCAATAATAGATTATGGAACTAACCACAATAGCTTAAAAACGTACAACATGCCTGTATATAAGGAAAGTAAATGTCCTTCAATTTGCATCTGAAGTGTTCTATGTTCAAAGCCTTCTCTCTGGGATCAAAGATTTCGACCTGATAACAAGCAAAAGAAAGATAACTGGAAACAAATTACCATAGTGGAGCTTCAGTTCAGAGAGGCAAAGCAGAACATCTGGAGTAGAAATTCAAGAACAGTGCAATAGAAAATTATGAAAATAGTTACTTTCGTGAAGCTTCCGTGAGGTGAATTCTCCATTTCATATGGTGAAGGATCTCTCATCCCCCCTTTTGTCTTCAGAAAACATCAGATTGTCTTCACTAAATGGCTGCCAGAAAATAAAGAAAAAACAACCAAAGAGAAAGAAGTGCAGTAACTAACTTACCTTCCAGCAATTTTTTGAGCTTGAATTGCTCAGCAGTGCTTCTCTCTCTAGGTGTAATGTGAAGACCTTCTTACCATTCTGGGTCTTCGACGAAACAACAGCACGCCTGCAAAATAGTTTCAAGAACAGAATTGCAGAACTCCATTAATCATGATTACACACAACTAAAAGACACAGGTTCCCCTGTTCATACCTTCCCAAACACATGGTAGCAACTGGACCTCCATGTCCGAACATTCCAAAGAAAGGCTGTGATCCAAAATGTAATGCAAATACATTACAAGTACATGATAAATATAATAACATTAATACATGGCATGCCAACATCAATAGGATGCCTGACAGCCCACTGTTACCTTTAAATATGGAGGTTCACCCCCTATTGCTTGAGCTCTCACCGATCTATGCATCGATGCTCCCATTTTTCCCCTGGAACAAATTAAGATAGGCAATGAAGAGAAAATAAAAAACAATGTAAAAGATATGCAAGCAAACCATACAAGTCCCTAGATTGAAATCGTACCACTTAACTAGGTTTCCATCAGTTCCATCCATTCCCGGTCCCGAGTCAAAAATGGTAATTTTGTCTGGGTGCCATTTCACACTGTAAATAACAGAGCATTGATCAGCATTAAATTATTTAACAATTTCTCAATAACAGAGACAGCTTCCAAACCTTTTAAAATATAATTGTCTTTTTAGCTCATTGTTAGTTCTAGAATTATATATGGAGGACAAGAAAGTTAATGTTCATAACCTACACCTTGCAAGGCATACCTTATTAATCTTCTTTCCCGTGCTTGAGTAGACCACAAAGCTTGCAAGGAATTGTCCTGAAACATAAATAAATGGTTTAATAGTCCAACTATTAATACCATATAGAGAAAATAACAATATCAAATGCTCACAATCAAATCAGCCAGAGCAGTTTCAAACGTATAGTCAAGAGGTAGCTCCTTCAATAATTCCGTATCTGGGGTGAGATCCCACATGTCCTAGAAAATCGAAAAGGGGACTCAGAATTGGGAGAATCCATAAATTAAAGAAAAATTGCACTCAAAAGGCAAAATAAAAGGCATACCTCATATGCATCAGGTTCGGCTGAACCATCCTATATCAAGAGAGATACAACTTATAAACTCATTAACAAAAGAACAAAACTGAAAATCAAAGCTCTAACAACAAAACTCTTACATGAAACTTGAGGATGTGCCACTTGTCAGGCACAAAATCACAAAAATTAACTTTAAGCCTAATCTTTCGTGTGTGTGCATCAGTAAAATGTAGGTCCTGGTAATTCCAGTTGATTCGTCTTCTTGATTCTTGTGAGCTCCTCTGTTTCAGAAAAGTAAGATACTTTTTCTTCACCTCATCTCTGAACACTTCAATTGGCATTTCATTGCTGAGTGGTCTCATTTTGAGCTCAACAGTGGTGCCATTTGGAAGGAGTATTCGGAACTTGTAAAGTTCCGGCTCGGCATCATAATCAACCTTCACAACTCCAATGTGCTTCTTTATTGGCCTCTGTATGCTAGGCTCTTCACGAGGCCTCTTGTTCATGGATGCTGAGGGTGTCCTAGATTGCATCTGCAAAGTAAACCACCAAACTTTTTAACCAAAGCTTACCAGTTCAATAAATCTTCATGTTTAACAGCATTGGTGTAGAAACAATTTACTGAGACTCACTCCAAAAAATCTGCCCACAAAGTTGCAATACAGAAACCATTTACACTAACAAATAACATCACAAACTCTAACAGACACAAATCATTTTAAAGCAGATATTCTAAAAAATAATCTTCATTTACGCCTCATTTAAAATAAATACTCAACAAAATACTAGAAAAATATATAAAATCAAAAACGAAACGAAAACACCTGATTGCAGCAAACAAAAAGCTTAGGACGGAGCCCAAATCTTCCCGACCACACAGGTACCAAAACCCAACAACATACACATAAAACAGCTTCGATCATCACCCCAAAACAACCCAAGATCCTCCTAACTACACAAACCCCAGCTGCCAACAACCACCACACACACGCATGCAATATGCATGGAGTACCAAAAACAGACGCACCGGAAAATCACCACAAACAAAACCAACAAAAATAAACGCCATTACAAACGATCGGAGTGAGAAACTTACATATTTCTCCATTTCGTTCAACAACAAGCAAATGAAACTCAAATTTTCTCCTCTCTCTTCTTATTCTACGCTGGATACTGATAAAAATATGCAGAAATTTTCAGTGTGTGCAGTGTTCGTATATCTGCACACTCTCTTTTGGCGTGGGAACAGGGATTTGCACTCGGAGGAGTGTAAAAGGCAACCTGTAGGAATATCCTGAATCACAGAGAAAGGAAAATAAATATACGTTTGAAGAAACCGGCGCATATATTGGCTGCTAATGTGCGCCTGCGTACGGATGGTATTATGTTTATGCGCCCCTTAGCTTAAGGAATTATTTGCCTCGAGTATTGAGCTTCTACCGAAGTCATTTATTTTTGTATTATTTATTGGTAATTAAGTTTTAATCTAGTCGTGTGGTAAATGATAAATTTAGATTGCTAAATAGAAGTTATCAAATCATAAAACTGTGACTTGTCTATCATAATTAATATTATATATTCCGATTTCAATTATTATATAATATCATTACAAATATTTGATTCGATATTCTTTTATAAACATATTCATATTTTGCTTGAGAAAAATAAAGAATTTTCGAGTACTTTAATTGTAGGTAACTCGTAAGTATATCTTACAACTTTATGAATTATCGTAGACGATTTATTTTGATGAGCGTACATCGTTGATAATTTTTATATATTTAAATGACTAAAAATAATCCGAGAAATATTTCATATCTTTGCATGATTTAAGGTGAAAAAGATATTTATTTAATAATCTCCTGCCTCGCGTCGCGATATAGATAGATTTTATATTTTTATGAATTATTGTAAATCGCGTATATCATACATGTCAAATCTTATTGGTATAAAGATGATGTGTGTAATATTAATTTAAAACTAAATCTCTAACCAAATGGAATCATGTTAACTTTTAGAATAGAGGATCATATAATAATATATCATTTAACTTGAATTAAAATAAAACTATTGATTTTATTATTCATATTAATTGGACCCCTCGCAACGGCTACTGGCAGTGGCAGCAGACGAAGGATTTTCTTCCGTGCGCCGGCTTATGAGATTCCACCACGTGGAAAGAGATGCAGTGCGCATTCCGTTCTGTTTAGCATTATTTCTATTTGCTTGCAGAGAAGAGGCGTACCATGGAAGGAACTTTGGAGCTGGGAAACCGGGTCACGGGTCAACCCGGTCGGACTCTTAGGTGTTAAGCCTTCCATTTTGTTTTCTTTGCCGCCAGGACAATGGACTCAATATTTAATATAAGGCTTAGTTTACTTTGATAGACTGTTATCTGTTGGATAGAGATTGTGAACAGTAAAATTCTCTATTAAATAGTCAATCTTACTCTTTACTTTATGAGGAACCGCTTGCGGTCAATTTTTCCACTCCATCACTTTGTTTTACATTGATGGATATAATCATCCATGAATTGTGTGAGATGACGGAATTACCCATTCCAAACAGCTGGCGAGAGGGCTCTCAGCGTACCATGTGCACATTCACTTTTTATACCCAAATGTAAGAAAATCTTCCTAACCCTATGTTCTCAAATTGAAGAAGTGAAGTTCAGCAGGCCTGAGTGGAAGAGATGCAGAAGGTTAGGAATCAATACAATTCATTACAATTTACTGTCTAGTATTCGTTGCTTGGTTCCTGTGGAAGTTCTGTAGTTAGGTTGTTTTGTTTGTTGATTTATTCGCTGAAGAATAATCTTCTGTCTGGTAATTGGGGATTTCCATCCATTTTTATGCTCTTCAATCAGGCGCTGCTTGCTAACAATTTGGTTTACATTTTTTAATTTGTGCATTTTATCTTTTTCTATGACATAGATGCAGCGTTTTCGCATTCCATGTGAATGTGGCCATGGTGAGAAGGTTTACCTCCAGGCCGGCGTCTTTGCAAAGTTCCCAGGTCGTTTTTACTATCGTTGTCCAATGAATATGAGATACTGCTCTTTCGTGTGGGCTGATGAACTACTAACTCCAAAGCACGCTAAATTACACCCAATCATTTCTCCTTGCTCCGCTCCCAGCCACGAGCATTCCGAAAGCAACTTTCGAGGAAGGTGTAATACTTGCAATCGTGAAGACACTAATATGGAGTGTTCTTCCCAAACGTCAACTGTTGGCAGTGGGAACAAAGCAACCACTAAACGACACATTCCGGAAAAGCAGGATCATTCACTCATACTTTGTTGTTGTTGTTTTGGAACTGTATGTTTTGTATTGCTAATTGCCACCTTGTTGTTCTGTATGGGCCTCCTAATGAAATAGGGATTGGATAATGTCTGTATTATTTGTACGAAGAAATCGAAAATGTGTGAGTCTCTGTTCCTCCACATGTTTAATTCTACAATTAAATTTCTTTCCTAATGTTGGGCTTGTCTGTAGTCTGCTGTGCATGCATAAAACCTTTATAGATTGTAGTTTTTAGATTTCACCATATATTATTGCACCCAATGAACATTCTGTCAGTTTTGTATAAAGCTTAAGTATATGAATGCAACAATAAAACTTACTTATAGTTCCGTTGCAGTTCGTATGCCCAAATGGCTTACATTAAACTGCAACATACTACCACAATACATTGAGATGGGATGTAAGGATACAAATTACATCCTCATTAGGAATTCATAAAATAAAGCGCAGCTGAAAAAGAAAATGATAACCGGGTCTATCCAAGTGCCAGGCATCAAATCATATTGGGTGATGCACGTTTCAAAACGACAAATAGCGTTTTGCTGCAGATTTCATTCTTGTTCGTCATGGTGCGACGACGTTTGTTCAACTCAGGCGAGGCCAACGAAGTTCCCCTAAGAGGCACCAAAGCTGATCCATTTCCCTTTGTGCTGCTCATACAATCAGGCGGCACAAATGTTTCAATGTCCTCGACTTTGTTTTTGCCTTTTCCCATGACCCTGTCCCACTGCTCCTTCTCTTCACCCACTGTACAAAAAAAGATTCGTAGTTAGTTAATGGAGTTTTTTACGAAATGTTTGGAAACAAACTAGTTAGTAAATTATGTTTACTGCAGTCGGCGAGAAGATCGTCAATGGTTGGCAAGGGTCTTCCGTTCGGGCGGATTAGAGAGAATTTCCTTGGGGGTTTCGGGGCTAATTTCGCTTTCACTTCAGGCAACCTGGCCTCTTTCGGCCCGAAAATCGCATTCAACTCCGGCCACATACGCTCCATCATCACTTTGTGATATGCGGAACCGAGTTCGAAAGTCTAAAACAATACACAACATGCAATTAAAATATTTTGTTTTTAAAACCACGACTTGCTCGTTTAGTAGCAACAAAATTAAACTAACCTCATAAATTTCCATCCAAATCCACACAGTTGCTTTGACAGACATCGTATTTGGATCATACTTCACTCCTTCGGTCTCCATGATGCCTTTCCAAGTATGGTAGTGTAAGTTTGCTAGCTTGAACCGCCGATGCACGTCGGCCAACACGAATGGGTGGTCCGAGTACCATTTCATGCCACGGTGCACAGCCGCAAAAACGGCATAATCACTAAAGTTGAGAGAACGTCCCAACTCAACAGCATGCCTCTCCAATGCACCCAAGAAATTTTCATCTACTAATTCAGTCCAGACTTCATCAAAAAAGGTGCCATTTTCACAAATGAAGGTGGCCATTCTGTGGCTTCTTCTTGTATTGTTTCGAGAGTTGTAACCATGTACGAGTGCTTGTTGCACTTATAAAGAACAAGAAATTATCCTTTATGATTAATCTGAAAATCTCAACCACCAATCTGAACCGCAATAGTTAATTCTCTTTCACTTTGGCAGGTTAGTTTCCTTTCAATTGATGGAGCTTTTCTAATGGAAAGTCAGAGCACTTAGATATCTCTTCAGCTGAAAAAGTAAATGGAGCTTTTCACAGCTATAGGCGTTGATCCTCGTATCAGTACAACCACCAATGCAAAGAAATAGTATAATTCGAGCATCCTCATTAATCGCTGATTGACACACAACCACCACTGTGAATGAGAAGTGAATGCTTTGCTTTACGTGAAAAGCACCCAGTTTTAATTGTCTTAGAAAGCTATGATGATTGTTTCCATTGGGAATATACCTCTAATAAAGAAGGAAGGTCTGATCAACTTTTCATTATGTCCTCTTTGCACAAGTAATTTTCATAATCCATTCGGATGCGGGTAATTGAGCTTTTTATGTCATGGGTAATACATTACAAAGCATAAATATAAAGTAATATACAACTCAACTCTTAATATCAACATATCAAAGTCTGAACTGGCATCCCTTGTTAGTATTTTCTGTTTTTAGATGCTAACTAGCCTAAATAATATACCTGCAAAGCAGAGCATCATTTCCGATACAGGGTTCAATTTCTTACCATGTTCTGGTGTGGTATTTGGATGACAAATATAAGCTGTATTTCTGTAATGCAACAATTCATTTTATTCGCACAGAGCATATTCCCAAGTTACAATATTCTGGCATTCTTGGTATCAGTGGTTATTTAAGGTGATCATAATTTGTAGTATATCAATTACAACTGCAGACTTTTCCTTAAATCGTTAACCTTGCAAATCAAATTGCAACAGCCTCTTTCAAAGCTCAATCAAACTTTAGTTCCTCAGCCACAAAAGCTAATCATATGTCCATAACAAGTGCCATTTGTCTGTAGAAGCTGAATTACATGTAACGACACATAGAATAAATGTTCACCAACAAGAACTCCGATACATAAGACGGATACCAAAAATAATACATAAGTTCTAGCAGTTAATAAATAGAAGGATTGTTTGGTGACATTGTAGTACTTGAATCCTAGTACAGTCTTGTGCTCAAAAATAGTGACTCCCTTCGCGAAGATCAAAGTGCAACACCCTCGAGGGCAAGAAACACAAGATCACATCGCTCCGCAGCAGGCAGCTCAAAAAATAAGTCAAGCTGATCTTGTTGCTTGGCGAGGATACTTGTGGCTCTAACACGGTCTGCTCTCGTCAATGTCAGTGGCAAGTCCGAGATTGCTTCATACAATCTCTTCCTATTGGCAGCCGCTTGAGCTTCGACACGAGCAGTTATTTCAGATTGCATAGCGTTAGCAACGTTATTCAAAGCCTTTGTCGCATCACCCATCAATTTACTGATCGTCTCTACAACCTTGTCAACATCGTCAACCCTTTTACGCTTCCCCTTTGAGTCAGCCCTAGCATTAGTTGAGACGGGCGTAGAAGCTTGAGATTGTGTGTTGTTTTCAACATCATCACCCAATGGGCTATCAGTGTTGGTTTCCTCAATCTCTTCAATACCATTTCCGGGGCCGTCATTATCAGTTGCAGCACCTGTGAAATCGAAGGCTCTGTTCCCAGTAGCACCATCCGTTCCATATATCTCAACCCATGTTTCATAATACGGAAAGGGCTTCTCTCTAATATATGCCAAGTCCGGTGAGTGCTGAAAAAAAAGATCAAAACAGAATCTATTTTACAAATTAATTTTTGGAACAGTTACCTGCTGCTAAAACCTTTATTTATAAAATCTATAGTTTTCATCTATGAATGCTGTAACAATCTTTTAAAAATAAATCAACTTACAAAAGCAAGGTTATCCCAATGTTCGCTTGTTGCTGTCACTGTTTTAAGCGTCGAATTCCATCCCATACCTGTTTTGCCCAATGCCTTGTGTACCTCCCTATACGTCTTCTTCCAAGTTATGTACTTTGAAAGTATATGTGGTTCGCCCCGAATATCCGTACCAGGAAGAGCCACTCTCAAACGAGCTTCTAACTGCTGCAAATAGCCAGTTCTGTAGCAATTGGGAGTTTTCCAGCCAGCTACAATGATGTCTTTGAATGCATCCAATAGAACTCTCTCCTCTATTGAGGACCATGAACGTCTGGACGGCCCTTTCTTGGTACCACTTGCTTCACCTCGGAATGAACCACTTTGGGAAAGTATCTGACTTTGACGCATCTGTAATTTAGGCAACAAGGTTTATGAATTCTAATCGTACATATCCAGCCACAATCCAACCATCACCACACATGAACTCCACATACGCATAGCTATGATAGAAACATAAAGATAAATGCATTTCTTAGCAACGAAAACAGGGTACAACAAGAATAAATGGTCTATGATCCATATATAGGTTTTCCTACGAATTCAAGAACATAAAACTGCCATAAAACTGCCACTACCAAGATGAGTAAATAAAGGTTTTACTAGTGGAAAATCATCTGCGGCCTTGATATAAATTCCACATCTCGGTTGCAAGGTTATCACGGAAATTAGTCCACGCTTGACTTGGTTCTATATGTTGAATGTATTCAGGTGCTGTGGTGTCAATGTTGCTTGTGAATTCATCTTCGTTCATTTCCTGCTCGACCGGGTCAACTTCCATCTCACACCGTATGAAGTTGTGTAACAGTGTACATGCCATTATAATCTCGTTTTGTATCCTTATGTTGTAGTAACTAGCACTACGTAATATGGCCCACCTTTTTTTTAAAATACCGAATGTACGTTCTATTGTTGTCCTAGCTGATGAGTGTCGTCTATTGAACAACTCTTTGTAGTTTGTAGGCCTGCGATTACCCCATTCTTGAATATGGTATCTAACACCACGATATGGAGATAAGAACCCCGGACCATTTGTATACCCCGAGTCACATAAGTAGTAGCTCCCTGTACATTGTTAAGGATGTAACTCAGTATATAACATGGACAACTACAAAAAATGAAATTATTTCAAAAATAGTAGCTACTGTCTAATGCAATTGAAAATATACCCTCGGGAACCTTTAGCCCATTCGGCCTTTGGATTGCATCACGCAACACTCTACCATCGGCTGCAGAACCCTCCCATCCCGTGAGTACATAAGCAAAATTACAATTACGGTCACATACACCAAGAACGTTGACACTGCACTTGCCCTTACGTGATCGATAGCTACCTTTTTCACTTTCTGGGACTGATACGTCAATTAGAGTACCATCTAACGCACCCAAACAACCCTACATTAAAAAATCAGGTTTAGGAATAACAATTACAATTAAAGTACAACGTTTTCGGTTAAAAAATCAGGACTACAAAATATATAGATCTTACCTCAAACCATTTTCATGTTGGGTCTGTGTTGCCGGACTCCACGGGGGTGGGTTTAACAACAAACATCTCATATAATTTCAACACCATCTTAAGGATCTTGTGAAAATAAATGGATATAGTACGCCCGGATCGTTGGAAGTCAAATTCAACTGTACAATTCTTTTTGTGATGTGATAACACACTAAAAAACAGACACACTTGTTCCTCCGCTGTAACGTGTTTGCTATCTATCAAACCCCCCGCCTGACGAAGTATCATACACAACCGTCCAAATGCATCTCTTCCCATACGGAGCTGTTTGATGCATTTTCGTTCTGATTTCTTAGTAAGTCGTGTCATATAATTTACTGCTTCTGGGATTTTATCTTTCATACTATACCGATCATTACCACCATTGTCAATCCTACGCCTCTTTCTCTTACTGACCATGGACAGCACTAAAATGTTCACCCAGAGAATAACCATATAGAAACGGAGCAATTCAACAATGACAAGTCTCTTCCTCAGATCCATTCCTTTTTCCTTTTTACTATGGCCAATGCAAAAAACAATAAATTGTTCGGCCCACAACGCACTCAGACAGGAGTTTAAAAATATCAAGCAACTTAATTAAAATCAATTAGCACCTCAAAGGTGTACGAACCCACAATCAGCAGTTCAACCCAACATATTCCAAAAATTAAATCTAAAGCTGGAGATAAAACTAACATATACGCAGTGAAAAAAGCATTGCACTCGAACAATACAATTACATTGAAAACATACCTTCAACTCCGGCACAAAATTCCCAAGAAAAGCAGTAGCCACACCAAATACGCAAACTGAAAGATTTCAAGGTTTGATGCGTAGCTGGAATTGAAATTAAAAATTGATGAGGACAGTACAGCAAGAACCGAAACAAAATTAATTCGTAGAGGCGAAAAATAAATTTGCAGATTAAACCTTACCGAGAAACTTCTGACGGAGAAATAGCTGCGGAAGCAAGGTAAACTCTATTAGAGGGCAACACTATTTCAAAGGAATCCCAACAATAATAAGGTGTATGCAGAGGTGAAATTTCTAACTCCGAAGAAGGCGGCAAATCTCGGCGGGAAGTATTTTATCTCTCCCAAATATTTCTATCTCCGAAGAAGGCGGCAAATCCACATTTCAGCTTAGGTTATGACGTGTCAAAAAGGGCCTATAATTAAATGTGTTTGTGACTTGTGAGGGATAGGATGGTAATTGCAACTCATCCACCAGTGGTGGATTATTTAGTAACTCCCCCAAGGAGCTACAATTTACTCTTGCCCATTCCATCACTATCATGGGGCTCCAAGAAAATAATGGATAGACTCTCTTTCAAAGTAAATGGTGGATAATGGCATACTAAATACTAGATCTTTCATATTCTTTCATAGTAAACTAAGCCTAAGAGGTGCAAAATTTTCAATATTCAAAATTCAGGAAATAAAAATTTAAATTTGGAGGTAAAATATATATATATAAAATTAAAAAGTTTTCAAATTTTGCAGGAGAGCTGGAACCTCCCCATGCGGTGGCCCACTTCCAATATTCTCAAAAGAAAAATAATAATTTTGTTCACTTTTATTCAACTTTCTTGACTTGAGTTTATTAGTAATTAAAACCGAAAGGACAATCACCTAATTCAATATTATTTCCAATACTTCTATTTGGAAAGCTAAGAAATCACATATTACTATTATTCCAGATATACATATACCCTTCAACACACACTGCTTTTGGGAAAGTTCCACGAAATTTCAATGGGAACATGACTTTAAATCTTCAAAGTTTATAAGCTAGAATAAAGATTAAAGTTCAAACACTAAATAATGCATGTATCCTCGTTTGAAAAAAAGTATGAGGTAAGGACAAACAACATGTTCCGATCTATGAAGATACTTCCAAAAATATTAACTTGTCGAATATATATATCCAACACACTTAACATAGAAAATTCAAAAAAAAATTATCGTATCCATATTGTATTATATTCGTCTTTGTTTTTCGGATCCGTGAATCATAGGTTCTAATACTTTTTACATAAGTGTAACAGGAATATCAAATATCAAGTAAGTTATTCATCTATTAATCCCTCTTTTTTCTTACCTCACTTTTAATCTCTTTTTTTCTATTATTTTTTATTTTCTTTCTTATATTTTTTAATTATTTTATATTAATATATAATAATTATTAAATTTATATTAAGATGAATGATTTAATTTAATATATTTAAATAATAATAATTTTTTCTTTGCACATACATCAAATGAGAGTAAAAACCGTTTTGATCTTTTGGACTCTCCATCTTTTTCTCTATTATTTTTTTCATCCTCTTTAATCTCTTGCATTCTTTTGTTTTCTTTTTATTTATTTTTTCTTCCAACGTACTTTTAACCCTTTTTTTTTTTCTTTCACTTTACTTCAATCATTTTCATATATAATTTTTATCTTTTTTTCCCTATATTTTTAAATTCTTCTTTTAACTTGATGTTATCATATATTGTTTATTCATTTATTTATCATAATTTAATAATTATATTAAAAATAACTATAGAATATATAGAAATATAGAAATTAATTTTAATATATTTAAATAATAACAATTTATTATTTGCACACGCAGCAACACGGGGATTTAGTAGTTTGAATTACCGGGGGAATATGCAATTTACTTATTACTCCTGATATTGTTAGCATCTTTAAGGTTATAAGCAAAAATGGAGCAAACTGATAACTTGGAGGCTGACAGAAAACTCAGACCGGTCATACACGACTAACATCACATCCAAGTTTCCAGCAGCATCTACATGGAGATGGTACATTAACATTACAGGCCAATTTACAGGAAAAAACAGAGAGAAACACTCTGTCTTGACTCTTGAATGTTGCCAAAATGCCTGAGAAGAGTAGCCTCAACTTACATTATTTTAGACAGTCAAAAACAAACAAAATGAAGTAGTAGCATCCCTCATTTCTCAGCTGAACTTGATTCAATTCGCATCACAAAAAAGAAAGACAGAGGTCCAGCCTCAGAACATTTGCGTACTTCTCCGCCATCTTCAAGTTCTTATTACTTTTGGGTCTTTGAGCTTCGCTTCCTAAGCTGAGGCTTAGTAGTCAAAGGTCTTGGCCTTAATTTATAATGCTGGTTGCTTTCCTGATTCTGCTCTAGCCTTGTAAGACCGGATTGCCCTTTGGGAGGCCGGGGCCTCAATTGTCTTGTTTGGTTCGGCTTCTCCATGGACTGTAGTGTTGATGAGTCTTCCACCGGTTTGACTTCTGTGGAAGCATCAGATGACTTCTTGATGTCGTGACACTCTTCTTCAGTCGCAGGACAGTCTCCTTCACACATTTTCTTTTCGACATCTACTTCCAAATCACCCACATTTAGTTGGTCCTGAACTTGAAGGTTATTTGTTTCACATGTTTGCTCAGCTTGATGATTGATTTTATGTTGCGTTTCTCGTGTTTCAATATCGTCACCTCCATCTCCTGAAGGACTTTGTTCTCCAGTCTGTAGTACGTCTTCCCCCATCACATCTCCTTGTTGCAACCAAACTTTACTGCATTCCTTTTTCATCTTTTCATCGGAGACCATATGCTCTTGTTGCTGAGTCTCAACCGCGATCACCCCAGTCCCAGTGCTTGGTTCTGCGCGCTGCTCAACATTGACTGACTCTTGACTTGCTTGTACTAGATGATTGTCTGGATTTTGAAGATTATCCTCAGGTGCTTGATCATCTATCTGAGAAGCTTCAACAAGTTCAGAATATACTTCTTCAATGAGTCCGTCCAGCACATCATCGTCCTCTTGCTCCAGCCCACCAAAGTACTCGTTTTCTCCTTCAATCCTGTTTGCCTTCACGAGAGGCGAGAAGTCATAGGTCAACCACTCAGAAACATGATATTCATAGCATCTCAAAGTAAATATCAAGACTTGTTCATTTTCAGAGTAAAGGATTTCACAAGTTCATTTATAATAATTAGCCAAATAGGGATCACATGAAGTATATTAATATTAGGACCATTCTGATCAACCAAATTAGTTCCAGCAGCGAAATTGCTGATTTCAAAGCTATTCTCCAGCGCTTCCATAAGGAACATAGAAAAAGGCCATAATTATGTACTGTAACAGGAAAACACGTTTGCTTTCCATTGCAAATATTAAGAATTCAGTTTTTCTTTAATTACCGTAGCATCATCATTGACGAGACAGACTTCCGTAATGGGGCTATTAGCTTCTTTACCAACCTTCTCCAGTTGGAGTGGCTGAGCCCTTTCTTCACTAACTCTATATTCTTGTTCACGAGACTCGATCTCAATAATCATGGTGCTTTCACCTGCTTGATTCTCAACATCGACTCCTGGTGCTTGAGGTTGCTCTTTTCCTTGAAAACTTTCATTGGCCATTTCAGCATCTCCAGTTAAACATTGTATTTGATGCACATGCACTTCATCTTCCACTTTATCTTCATATACTTCTACCATCATGTTCTCCGAAGAAGTCTCCCCTCCCCTCCCCCGACCCCTAGTTCGCCCTCCTCGCTTACCCCGACTTCTACCTCGTCCCGTACCTCTACCCTTACCCCTACCCCTTTGTGTCTTATAACTCTTCTTCCTCTTTCCTCTTTTCTTCTTGAGGTTAAAACTCTGACACGAGCTAGAGGTGGAACTAGATGCATATGTAGGACTGAAGCTGGGACCTGAACTAGGACTAGGACAAGGACTAGGGGCGCGGATTGAAAGGCTCGTGATGCTTGGATGGCGATTAGGGATGGTTGGTTTAACATTCAAATAACAATGGCTACGAGTCTCAACAAGATTACCACTCTCACAAAGCTTTCCGAGATGATGCTTTAGTAAAACCGAATGCGCGAATGGCAGCTGTTTATATTTTTGTACAATAAACTCGGATATTGCCTCCTCAGTAGAACCCCCTTCCTCATTCAACTCTCTAATTGCATCCTCAACCATCTGCACCAAAATTCACTTCCCTTGCACATCAGCATGTATTTAGCAGAGCACAGCGATACAGATATTAGGACAATAAGAAAATCTTCCAAAAAATTAAAACACATTTATCTATATGTCCATCTTAAAGCTAGCTAATCAACCAACAATCGCAGATTGCTGAATAATCCCAGAATTTAAACCATCTAAATGAAAGAACATGGGTCAAAAACCCAGGCTTGCAAAAGAACAAAAATCTGAAAATCAATTAAATGAACATGGAATCAGTGGGAAGAACCCAAAACATCGTAACCTTTACCAAATAAACAATTAGCCCTGAAATCACTAAGATGCATGCACATTGTTTGCAGAATGGGCTAAAGGAAATTAAGAAATGACTGAGAAGTCTTTGAAAAACAGTTACCCAAGCATAAGGGGGGTGATCGGGGGTGGAAATGGTGGGAAACAACTCTTCAATGCGCTTTTCCACAAAGGTTTTCTGCTGAGGAGTGAGTGATTTCGATGGAGTTGAGGCAATGGCGCATCTTAGTAGCAGTGATCTGAGTTTTTCAAGTCTAGGGTCGGTGTTGGTGGCGGAGCTGTGGCGGCCGGCGGTGGTGGCATCACTTGCATGCGGTGGTGATGGAGGTTTGGGGTTGGGGCTCTCCATTTCAGTGGAATTTGAGTTGACTGTACAATGTACATACACATTACACCACTTTCTTTATGGACTGAAAATTAGAACAAGGCACAGCCAAAACTGTTAGTCATATTTAATTTAAGAAAATACTACTAAAAAGTTGATCGATCGAATGTAATTAATTAAAAAATAAATTTTTATATTTATTATGTTTATTTTTTTCAAATTTTCTATCAATTAAATAATAATATAAAATATTATATCGAATGAGATTCAAGATAAAATTGATGAGTCTTATGGATATTTGCGTCAATAAATGCACTTTGTTGGGGGTTGGAACTTTTATTACAGTACCGTATGTGGAAATTTATTGGAAATACTGAAAAGTTCCATTTCATTTTTTATTTTTAATTAGTGTTTGACACGCATTTTGTAATTTATTCGTATCACCATAATTGTATTTCAAAATTGAGGCTGAGATCTTATTAATGTATCAGAGCCAATAATAGTCTTGCTTAGGTCCGTCATTCAGAGCAATTTATATTTGATGGGATATTTTTCATATTACAATTTACAGTAGTAAATTTAATTCTTTTCGTTTAATATAAAGGTTCTTACACCAGTGCCAGATTCTTGCCAAAGAAATTTTAAAGGATGGATAATTACCAACGCCTCCGGATATTTGACGAAATTACAGATACCTCCTAAGGTTTTAAAATTTACAAATTTCCCCTTAACTCGTTATCTTCTCCGTTAAATTTAATAAATTTGTGATTTTATTATTTTACCCCTCATATTCTAAAACTCAAGGGTATATATGTAATAAAAGTCCAAAAGTAAGGAGGTTAATGTAAGTATTGAAATTGTTAGAGGTTTTAATGTAAGCACTTGAATTTGGTGTTTACCTAATATTTTTTTTATTTTTTTGATTTAGCAAAGAATGCTGCTTAATGATATTTTGACGTTTTAATAATGAACTAATTTTATTCCTAAATTTTATGGATACTAAATATTTTATTGAAAAAAATTTGGATATGCATGTTTATATTGGAATATTATTCGTATTTAAAGTACATGCATTAGAAATCACAAAAGTTTGAAATATTTGTTTAGATAATTTTGATAAATATTTATGTGAATTTAACGTGTTTCTTATGATTTTTTATTTCACTAAAAATAAACTTATGTAAAATATGCATAAAATTGAATCTGTAATTTTTTATCATACTTTATTGGAATAAAAATGCATGAAATATTTATATCGATTACTTATAAATAAAATATAAATATTAATTAAATTACAAGTTTTCAAATTGAAAAATACAAATTTAACCAATATTAATGGAACTTTTAAAAATGATATTACCACCCTCAACAAAAGTTAACATCGTTATTAGCGATTAACGCAACTTGTGAGAAAGAATATAAACCTTAGGAGAGTACTTGTAATTTTTTAAATATCAAGAAGAATTTATATTTTCACTAAACTTCAGGGGAATCCGTAATTCTCTCTTAAAGGAATAAAAATGGTGGATAATGTTGTTTGCATTGTTGGGTGAGGACTAATGTGATGGTTTAGTGACCATGTATCACACGTTAAAACATTATGAGGTAACGACAAATAACATTATAGGAACATTCTTACGTCAATGTAGTCGCAATATAAATTGACTTAAAACTTTTGAAGTCTCGTCTTTATCTTTATCATACTCTCAATCAAGAATGAAAATGTAGAGTAGAATGTGTGACAAGGAAAGGCAGTAAAGGGCTAAAGGCCCATTATGTGTATGGCCGATACAATATACACGACAACCTCAAGGCCCAAACTTTTAAAATGGGCTTTTCTGGTTTTGTGAAGATACAATATGGGCTTAGTCCAACTCCCATAATTATGCTTTAGGCCCAATTAAATGAACCCATAAAACTAGGGCTGTGGCTGTCAATGGATCGGATTTTAATCCGAATCCGATCCGAATTTTAGCATATTCGTCCGATAAAAATGTCCGATGGATCATATCCGATTATAAATATTCGTTATCCGAAATAAATGGAGCGAATATGGAATTAACGAATCCGATCCGTTTAGAATCCGAATCCGATTATATATATAATATTTAATTAAAATAAATTATTTACTAGTACATAATATTAAGTAAAATGACTAAAATTATGATTTCCACATAATTATCACTTTAAACAACAATGAAATTTGAATTATTTACTCTAAAAGTATATATTTTCCTTTATTAATAAGCTTAAATTAACTTATTTTAAACTAATATAAATAAAATCATCAAATAATCCATTAAATAATTATTATTTATTAATATTATGTAATTATATTTATTCTTTATATTAAATTTGTTCAATAAAAAAATTAAATTTTATTACTAATTGGGTCGGATCTTTAATCGGGTATAATCTGATCCGATTATACACGGATTCAAAATAAATGAATCCAAATCCTATAGGATCCGGATCCGGAATCCCCGGATCCGACCCGTTGACAGCCCGATAAAACCTTAAAATATACCATTACTATTTTTTTATTTATTTTTTAAATATTTACCCCACTACTCAAGGACCATGGTAAAACGTAAAACACTTTTTCTCGTGTTACAATAGTCCGCCCAAACCAGGTTCCAGCTACGACTACCCTTCATAGGAGCTAGACTTGTTTTGGTTGTATATCTAATTTTTTATTTCACTGAATTAAACGTCTGTACGAATTAAGTGTACGATAAGTGAAAATTTAAAAAGATTTACAAAACTAAAACAAAAATCATTCCCTCCCAAAAAAAAAAAAAAAAGGGAACCTCAAACAATTGGGAATCTCATGCAAGTGTGCATGTGGCACTTTATTAGACATGGGGTTGAATAGTTTCACAACTCACAACAACATATGCACACACACTTATATGTGCCATAACATCCCTAATTACAAGGTGTAAATGCACAAACAACATGAAAAAACAACTCATTACCAATCACAATCCCAAATTAAACCCCCAATTTTAGGGGGAAAAAAAAAAAAAAAAAGAAAGGTAGGGACATGACAAATGAACCTATTCAAGAGCCATCTTTCCTCATTAAAATGATGGCTTAATTAGAAACTTTTCCTTTTAATGCAAGCTAAAGGAAGCCATCCACCTAATCAAAACTAAGAGACCCCAATTCATTGATTTTTCACTTTTTAATCCTCTTCCTCAACTGCACTAGTGCAAGAGGTTGGGATCCATAAATTTGGGTGGTGAAAATGAAACTTTATTTCACAGCTCAGCTAACTTAACAGAGGAATTTATATCAAAATTTAATAAAATAATTAAATCTCAAATGGACCCATAAAGTTTTTCCCACTTTTGATTTGATATACCCTTTTTTGATCATGCAATGCTGTGTTTTATTTGGTTGTGTACTTATTTTGTGAAAAGTTTGAGGTTCATTCAAGGGTAGAGGAGAAAAAAGTTGGAAATGTAGTTGAGGTAATAAATATATATAATTTCTAGTTTACGGTTTTTTCGTTACGGTGTTGTGATGCAATTTTTTATTATGTTCTTGAATTGGGTCGGACCACTAAAATATAAACTAGTTCCTGCCGATGTAGTTGAAATAATTAATATATATATTTTAACTTCCAAGTCATTTCGATGGGATGTGATACTTGACACAGTATTGTGATGTACTATTTTTTTTTATAATGAATTCGGGCGGATCGGATCACTAAAGTGCGGATCGGATCGGATCACCAAAAATTTAAAGTAACTATTTGAAAATTTTTGTAAAATGAAAAGAATGCATTGAAATTTTACCAAATATAGCTAAAACTAAAGTTTGCTAAGTAACATATAAAATATAATGTATTTAAAGATATTTACAGTTTATTTAACTTCCACAACAAGTTACATTACTATATATTCTTGGTACGAGCAAGTTGATGTTAATTAGGTTATAAACAATGACATTATTCTTGTTTCATAATGTTCTCCATTAATCATGGTCGAGAAACTGAAAAAATAAAATATAATTATATATATATATATATATGTGAATTTTATTTTTCTTAAATATTAAATCTAACCCTTGAACTTTTGATATTTGACCTTTCGGTCCTATTATATGTCACAACTCCCAATTCATCATTCATTTGACTTCCCAGTTATTTTTGTCATGTATCGATATATTTCTTGATATATAAAAATGCTACGTGACCAAAATTAAGAATTACTATATAGTTCCGTATACGTATTTCACTAATTATCAATTATCTATATATTGTGACAAAATAAGAATCTTTATTGCTTCCTATCTATGATTAGGGTAAATTTATCCGATCCGACTCGATCAAAAAGTGTCACGAAGAGATGAGGGAAGAGTTAATATAATAATCAAGTAGCAAATATATAATACACTTATTATATAGTCACTCGAGTGCGTTCTCCCTATAATCTGAATTAGAATAGAGAATTAATTAATATCATATTTAGGTGCCATACCTATTTTTTCATGATGAGTTGAGGTCACATATGAGGGAATAAAGCCTCACCAACTCCATAAATATAATTATATGGCAAAGAGTATACATACTACGTACGTCCATTAGTAATGTATAAATACATTTTGTTACCAAAAAAAAAAGAAAGTATAAATACATTTGAATTATTACTCATTTATGTTAATTTAGAAGAGGCCTAATTATTTGTTCCAAATTAATACCTTTTTTTTGTATGTATGATGACAACTTTAGAAGTAACTGTGATTAATTATTGTTGTTGAACTAATTATTATCAAAGTTAACTTAAAATATCATAAAACTAACAATAAGCACTCTCCACCATTATAAATGCATTGAAAATGAAATTGTAAACCTAATTTAAGAGTTAAAAAGTAATTATATAGAAGACAATTTTAACAAAATTACCTATCAATATTTATTATTCGAGAAATTACGAGATAACTTATGATGCACAGACATGTCTAGAAATATTATTTTGTCATATTGTATTGTGTTAGATACTGTGTCCAATATTTCTCACATGTAAAATTTAAGAAAAAATCTGTATCGATGTATTCGTATGGTGTTGTGTTGTCATCGACGTATCCGTATTCATGCATTATAGGAGATAACATTATCCTTCACTAATATCAAACTCGACCGATCTGCTCTACTTGTATCGTATCAAATTAACAACCCCACATACACCAACATTAAAACTCAAAATTACTGAAATCCAAACAATTCAAAATCTTTTGTTTTTTATAAAACATCTATTAATCCAGCAAATTCAACACAATACATAAAATAAATAAATAAATAAAACAAAAGTATACCAATTTTCATTAATTTTTTTGGGGTAAAACTCAAGTCCTTATCAAATTTCAGGGACGTAGATGAAAACCCCAGCGAAGAGGCACGCTACACGTGGCGCAATACCATTGGCCGATCCCAACTGTAACATGGTACCCGCGAAACAAAGTAACTACTCTCTCTTTCTCTCTCCCGTGAGAATGATTAAATACGAACGGCAAATTCGCGGGCCAGCAGTTACTCCTTCCTCCTTCACTCTCATCTCTCTCACACCACCTTCTTCTCTCTCTCTCTCTCTCTCTATAGATACACCTATACATACAGAGGAATCCCACGCACCAGTACGTTCTTCCCATCAACCTCTCTTTAATTTGTCTTTAAGAGATCGTCACATGTTGTTCGTTGATTGCATTACCGTTTCGTTTCAGCTCCAGTTGTTTGGTGCTCTGCTTTTTCATTAATATCTGCAAATGGGGAGAAATGGCTCGGGAATAGTCGATTCTAGCTGTTTTTAGCGTCTGTATGTGCCAGGTTTGTTGTTTCGATCGGATTTGATGATCGCTGTGGTGTTTGTTTGTGTTTGAGAGGAGTTTCGGATTGGGATTTGCGTTTCCTGATGTGTGATCGTGTGATAATTGGGGTGATTTTGATTTCATTGTCTGGGTGTTTGTGTTTTCTGGACAGTAGGAAGGTGAATTTAGCCGGAAATGGGGAAGAAAAGCGGCGGCGGTGGCTGGTTTTCGTCGGTGAAGAAGGTGTTTAAGCATTCTCCTAATAAGGAGCTGCCTGAAAAGAAGGTTGGTTTATTTTGTTCAATAATTTTCAATCAGTGTGTGTTTGTGTGTGTGGTTCGCTAAAGGAAAAAGGTGAAATGATTTCAAGATCAGGAGTCAGGAGTGTGCAGGAAGGCAAGCATTGTCAGACTGTAATGATACAATTTTGCATACTTTTTTTCATTCTGTTGTTGCAGAGGCAATCAGGGTCAGAACTCAGAAATTTTCCACTTTGATAAAAGATAATTGAGCTTCTTCCAAAAACAAATATAATTACTTTTCTTGGAGGATAAAACATTAATCAAGTATCAGGTCCTGTACCCCTGTCAGTTCAATTCTTGGTGGATCACATGAGTCGAATTTACGGATTATGATAATGATGATTATTATTGACTAAAGGCCTAAATCTTCAAGATTAGTCCTTCAAAATCTGACAATGTGAGGTTAAAATTGATGATACTTGTCCTATGCATGATCTCTTGATCATGGTCATATATATTATATACCTAGAAATTCTCATCTGTTTATGTACTCAAGATATCTGCTCCACCTACTCAATATACAAACTGGTGACTGATAAACTTTGACATAATTGAACCGCATTAAAAGTTTCATCAGATTTTTGAGGGGTCATTTATATGGTCCCCTCCATCAATAAGGCCAAAACAAACAGAATGGCCTTATGTCATATTGCTTTCTCTCCAACAATGCCCACATTCATCATCATGTGCTGTTTTTGTTCAATCTTAATCTGTTGGAACTTTTTTTCCTTCATGATTGTGCCACCCATTTTCGTCCGGTTGTTTCTTAGTCGCTGGCGTTTTGTAAAAGAATGTTAAGTAAATCACTTGAGCATTGGTGATATGAATCTTGGTGGTGGAAATGCTTGCTAAAATTTGTTTTCTCATATTTTATAAGGACATCTTTCATTCTTGTTTATTTATCTTTTTCTCTGTTTTTTATGGTTTTTGAGGGGTGTGTGTGTCTTTGTTTTCTTGAATTCACAAGAAAAATGTAGAAAAGGAGCAAAATCATGGACTCTGTTTGTGTGTATGTGGTGATATTTTAGTGTTATTGCACCTGAAAAGACTGCTAATCTCTGGATTTTCTTATTAATGATCATGAATAACATCATTTCAGAAGGAAAATGTAGAAAAATGGCAATACGAAGCGCCAGAAGTTGTGTCTGTTGAGCATTTTCCAGCAGAGAGTTCTCCGGACATCACAAATAGGGAGAGCATTGAATCCTCACCAGACGCAGATGATCCGAATCATGCCATGGCTGTAGCTGTGGCCACTGCAGCAGCAGCGGAGGCTGCTGTTGCAGCTGCTCAAGCTGCTGCAAAAGTGGTTAGATTGGCTGGATATGGGCGCCAATCTAACGAAGAAAGAGCTGCAACTCTCATTCAATCTCATTACAGAGGATATCTGGTAACTACATACATGTGTATATTATACACATTTGTTTATGGAGTCACTAAAGATAATTATTGTCACAAATTTACAATTTTACATATATTTATGTAGGGGTATTTACCGTGATATAGCCTGACCTAATTACACAGACCTATCCGAGGTTTGAGAAATTACAAAAAACTTCCCATCTCAAATATGATGTTTTTTGATGAGATAATATTTAACTTCAAATTCATGACTATTATAGCATGCATTTAGTCAAAACTCACCGTATATTATAAAATGACTTCCCCTTCCAAACCTAAAGGGAATTTTGTGTAATTACGCTAAACCCTATGACATGCTAGTGTAATTATCTCATTATGTTATATGTCTAACGTTTTGTTTCCTTCTGGGAACAGGAGGAGGGGACCAGTAGCTAGGGTCACTTGTGTGTCCCCTAAAGTATATATATAAATCCGTATTAAACATATTTTTTATTTAATTTCAAACTGTTCCTCCGTAATAACACAAAATTTCTTAAAAAATTATCGCCTTTTTCCTTAGCTACATGAAGAGAGTGTTCTTTATGATCAATTTCTAGGCAAGACGAGCACTACGTGCTTTGAAGGGGCTGGTGAGGCTTCAGGCTCTAGTGAGAGGTCACAACGTGCGTAAGCAAGCACAGATGACAATGCGATGCATGCAAGCGCTGGTGCGCGTTCAGGCCCGTGTTCGTGCCCGTAGGCTTCAGCTAGTCCACGACAAGGTTCAGGGAAAGGCAGCCTGGCATGAAGAACAAAGGTTTAAGAAACCAAATGAAGGAGTGGCTCAAAAGAGAAGGAGCCAAGTGAAGAAGCTTGATGATCATGAGCAATATGATGTGAGGAATCAAAGCATGAGTAGAACCAGAGAAAGCCCTTCAAGAAAAGTGCATGATTCTGAAATGAAGAGAGACAGATCAGCTCTTGCGTATGCTTTAGCCTACCAGGTACCTAAACTTTGTCACTTTTTCCTTTTCTAATCATTCTGTTGATATCATACTTATCGCGTAATTGATGATGGTTTTTTTTTTATTTATTGTAATCGTGATGATATTATGTTTACTGTACTATTGGTGACAGCAACATCAACAACAACAAATATTGCAAGCTGAGTCGAATGGGGATAACATCGAACTATACGATCACGTCCCCGACAAGCCTCAGTGGGGGTGGAACTGGCTCGAGCGGTGGATGGCCTCCCAGCCCTACCACCCACCCCGTCACGTGGCGGCCCGTGAGGCCGCCACCGACGACACTTCTGAAAGAACAGTGGAAATGGACTTGGTTTTGCCAATGGGCTCGGAAAATATCAATATGCGCGGAACAAGTGGCGAATATCTCGAATCGAGCCCGTATAATTCTCGACAGCCACGTCGTTCGGGCCTAGACGATGTCCCAAGCTATATGGCCTCTACCAAGTCTGCAAAAGCAAAGGTTCGGGCTCAGGGCCCGATAAAGCCACAAAGCCCGCCACAGGTCCAATGGAACTCCTCCACCAAGAGAGCAAGTGTTAATTTCGGGCCGGGCTATGAAACCTCGAGCTCGGGTGGAGCAACAACAACCTATCAGGCCCAAAGAAGCCCGAACCCGAAAGAGAACAACCGCGGGCTGTCTAAGTGGATGTATAGCCCGGAATCGAGCAGCGAGGATCGGGCTTTGGGTTCGGGCCCCAATGGTTGGAGATATAATTTTGGGTGATTTACATGTTTCAAGATTTGGTGTGTTATGAAACATATTGTACTGTTAATATGTTTGGTTGTGATTTTGTGTAATAATGAACCATCTAAAAGTTTGATGGATATTTATGATGATCGTTGATGACTTAGGAACTCATAAACTTTGTAGAATTCGATCTCCATTGCATGGCTATATAAATGAGTTTCCACTATTTACCAACAATTTGATCTTTCTTCTTTTCTTGTGTGTGTTGCTACAAAAGTTGGTGACATATCTTTATTAAAGATTAAAGAACATTCCAACAATAAAAACACACAATTTTTAATGAAAATGACATACTCGTTCACAATTAAATCAAACTCGATTCAATATCAATATTAGACAATCTCGAATTTTAAATCTATGTACAGACTAAATCAAATCAAGTTTAATCAATATTCAAACTGAATCGATTTGCAAACCCATTAACTCGATCGAGTACAAACCTCATCCCGACCTAATTCTTATAAAATAATAATAATATTAGACAATCTTATATTTTAAATTCACGTATAGACCAAGTCCAACCAAGTTCAATCAATATCCGAATGAAATGGATTTGAACACCCCTTATAATAGTTTCTGGTGTAGAAACAAATTCTCGCCATATATAAGAGAAAAAAAAAATCAAAGGAATAACAAACACTTATTTTATTTATTTTTGGTCAAAACAAATACTTAAAATGAGCATCATATTAAACCAAACCTACCATTTCCACAAGAAAAGTGCAAAAAAAAAAAGCAGAAACGACAACGTTTAATTCACCCGACCCGTTATCGACGTCCGGGTCGACCCGAGAATCCAGATTCTTATCATCGCAGTGACACGTGTCGTAGTTCGTATCAGCCTAGATTTCTGTTCTTGAAAACGACGTCGTCACCTCCCCTCACCAGTCACCCCCCATCACCTGCCTTTCTCTATTTTCGCGCTTTTTGGCAGATCCCGTATAACTGAGCTGTACCTTCAGGATTTTTAGCTTTTCTTTTCGTGTTTCTTAGCTAAAAATAGGATCACATATTACGTATCCTTTGCGTCTTCTTTTGGGTTTCTCTCTCTCTCTCTCTGGGGTAATGGAGTTTCTGCAAATCAACCCTTCAAGAATTGTTGGCCCTAAATTAGCTGAGAATGGGTTTCTCAATTCCTCCAATGGTGTTAGGCAAGTGGGTTTTCCTTCACTCTTGTTGAGGAGCAGAAAAATCGAGTCTTTTTGCGTTAGAGCGAGATCACCATACTCTGATGAGAGAAATGGTGGAGGTTCTGTGCGTAAAAGCAGCGATGGTGGCCGAGCTAAGGAGCAGGAAGAGGCTGTGTTGCTGGGAACTGAGAGAGATAGTTCTGGCTCTGTTGTGGGGTTCCATTTGGTCCCTCATTCTGGTGAGAATTTTATATTTTTTGAAAAAGGAAAAGTTTGTTTCTTTATGTAATGTTGGAATGCTTTCGCTTTGATTTGTTTGTTTTGACCATTATGTATGGCTCGGTTGTGGGATTTCATTTGCTTCCTCGTTCTTATTGGAAATGGGAAAAAATATCTGAATTGTTTGTTGTGACGTTGGATGGCTTATTTTTGTGGTTTATATCTATGAATGTGTTTGTCATCTTAGACATTCTTGGAGAATTGGATTTGCTGTTCTGTGAGATTACTGCAAAAACTGATGACTTTCTTGAGTTTTCTTTTGTTCCATTGCAGTTTGAGTTACAGAGGCAAAGAAAAGTGCTGTTTTTTTAATTAATTTCCAACTTCCTTGTGCAATATAGTAGCACTTGAAGATTCTTAATTCCCAATAATCAAGAAAAGAGAAAAGGAATCTTCTGATTCTTATGAATTTAATATGAAATATTTTAATGTATGATCAATGATGTGTTGTCCTATTGTTTTAACTTTTATGTATGTTCTGTCAATTAATCGATTCATTCAAACTGTGGCTGTCTTCAACAGTTGCCAATGAGCAAGTCCCTGAAACTCAACAAAATGAAATTAATGGCAGAGGAGACGAGCCCTCTGAAGACAGTGCAGCGAATGAAGAAGCTTCGACCAGGACAACGTTCAATGTTGTATTTGTAACTGCTGAAGCGGCGCCATATTCCAAGACTGGAGGATTGGGTGATGTTTGTGGCTCTTTGCCTATAGCATTAGCTCAACGCGGTCATCGCGTTATGGTCGTTTCTCCTAGATATTTAGATGGAACTTTGCCTGATACAAAATTTGCGAATGCTGTTGAAATGGAACAGAGGGCCAAAGTCTATTGCTTTGGTGGCGTGCAGGAAGTGGGATTCTATCATGAGTACAGGGCTGGAGTTGATTGGGTAATTCTTTTTTCAGATAAGTACAGGTTCCTTGAGGTTTGACTTAATTACACAAACTTCCCCTGAGGTTTGAGAAAAAAAATTTTACATTGCATTATAGTCATCTCTAATTTTTTATAAATACCTTATTTTTCCCTTGACACTTAATGACCAATATTTGACTTTAAATTTATGACTATAAAAGCACGCACTAGGCTTAAACTTGAGTATGGCGGGGGAAGTCTTGTTATTTCTCAAACCTCAGGAAAAATGGGTGTAATTAGGTCAAATATCAGGATATGCCACTGTAATTATCCCTTATTTTCCATTTCTTATGATTTCAATGAGTTTTATTCTAAAATAAAGAAGAAAAAGAAAAAGGGCTCCTCTTTTCTCGAAATAAAAATTGAAATTAGAAAATTCTTCATTGTTTCTATGCTTTTCAGGTTTTTATTGACCATCCTTCTTATCACCGACCGGGAAATCCGTATGGAGATATTTTTGGTGCTTTTGGTGATAATCAGGTAATCTGTAGGACTTATGACTAATTAATGATCTATTTATTTATGTTCTTTAAAGAAATGGGAAGTGTTGATATTTTGTTCTGTTTCTGGCTTACAGTTTAGGTTCACTTTACTTTGTCACGCGGCTTGTGAAGCTCCTTTGGTGTTGCCTTTGGGAGGATATACTTATGGAGAAAAGTGCTTATTTCTTGCAAATGATTGGCATGCCGGCCTAGTTCCAGTGTATGCCTCTAATATATATTCTCTCACTTTTCACTCTTCCCATTTCTTGATTAATGTAAAGTTTTCGCCTTTAGGCATTTATAGCTAAACTACTGTAATCTTCTTTCATTTCTGAACATGAACTGAGAATCATATTGGGTTTTTCGTTTTCCCTCATCTTGACTATATTATGTCTTCCAACATTGGTATTTTTTTGACTGTCTATCGTGGTGCTAGAAATTTCATTTTTCTTTTATATCTTTTATTTAAGACTCTTAGCAGCCAAATATCGTCCATATGGTGTATACAAGGAATCTAGAAGTATCATCGTAATACATAACTTAGCCCATCAAGTAAGTTCATTTCTCTTTTTCCATTAACTTCACACTTTAAAGAAAAAAAGGTATAATGATGTACGAAAGACTATATTTTAATTTTGTTTTATTATTTAATTTTAGGGAGTCGAACCAGCAGCTACATATAAGAATTTGGGATTGCCACCTGGCTGGTACAAGGCTCTGGAATGGGTTTTTCCCACTTGGGCAAGAACGCATGCTCTCGACCCCGGGGAAGCAGTCAATGTTCTTAAAGCAGCTATTGTCACTGCAGACAGGATTCTGACAGTTAGCCAGGTATTTAATAATGCAATTTATGTAATATTTCAAATATTTAATTTCTTATGTTTGACCCACCCACCTTTACTCGTTATCGGCTTTTCATCATGTATTCGTTGTGTAGGGTTATTCGTGGGAAATAACTACAGTTGAGGGTGGATACGGGCTACAGGAGCTATTAAGCGATCGAAAATCAGTTTTGACAGGTTTATTACGTGTTTTCTTCTTATTATTTCTTTGTCTAAGTTTTCTGATTAATTTATGTCCTCATATTTTGATTTTTACGTCCTTTTTTTTGTTCGTTAATTCATTTTAAGGTTATATGTAAATGTGCAGGCATCACAAATGGAATTGATATGAACGAGTGGAATCCTGCTGTTGATAAGCATATTCCTGCTACTTATTCTATCGAAGACCTCTCTGGAAAGGTATAAAATTCTGAATATTCTTGTGGAATTTAGGGACAGTGATTAAGAAACTTGGTGAACTGATTTTCTGCTTTTCTGAAGTGCTTAGTTCTAGAGATTTTGGGAAAAATAATTAGTAAAAGTTGGCTGTGTTTGAAAATAGAATCTGCCAAAAGTTGCAAAAGATTAGTAAAAGCACTTAGTGTGTGTGTTCAAAAACTCCTGCTTTGGGAGAAGCTGAAGTAGGAGCGGTAAAAGTTTGGAGTTGGTAGAGAAACAGGTGCAAGAACACTTCTTAAAAAGAACCTAGAAGCTGAAAAAAAGCACCCCAGAAAAAAGGTGCTTTGAGCTTATTTTAAGCAGAAGAAGCTCGCCCAAATGCCCTATTTCTACTTTTCCTTCGCTAAAAACATAAAAACACTATTACTTTAGCGTTTGCAAACACAACCTTAGAAGCTGAAAAAAGTTAGATAAACTTTTAGCTTTCAGCTTTTAGGGTCTACAAAGCAAATATATACACTGCAAATACTCATCGCCTGCTGGCAAAAATCAAAAAGCTCAAAATCACTTATTTTGAGCAATTGATTGTGTGTCTTCAGTCTAAATGTTGCTGCCCACTATTGCAGATTCAATGCAAGGTTGCCCTGCAAAAAGAACTCGGTCTTCCGGTTCGACCTGATGTTCCTCTGGTGAGAAACACTTCCACCATTCTTCAATTAGTGAATCAACTTTAAAGAGTATTCTTTCAATGGTTCTAATAGCGTTCAAATATACCCACAGATCGGGTTTATTGGTAGACTCGACTATCAGAAAGGTGTGGACATTATTCTTTCAGGAATTTCAGATATTATGCAAGACGACGTGCAATTTGTAAGTCAACCATAATTTGCATACCGTGATGTTTGGTGTAATTACACAAACTTCCCCGGAGGTTTGGAAATTACAAAACCTTTCCCTGACATGCCCTGAGGTTTGGCTTAATGCATACCATTATACTCATGAATTTAAAATCAAATGATTGAACCCTAATTGCCAAGGGCAAAATAGGGTAATCATAAAATTATTTGACAGGGGAAGTTTATGTAATTAGGACAAGCCATCAGGGTATGTCTCTATCTTTACTATATGTTTTGTGTGTGATTTATATGACATATTATCTATTTAGGCTACGTTAGTCATTTGTACGTTAAATCCCTTGATCCAAAATTTGTTCTAATTTAGGTGATGCTTGGGTCGGGAGAGAAACAATATGAAGATTGGATGAGACATTTAGAGTCTGTTTACAAAGACAAATTTCGGGGATGGGTTGGATTCAACGTTCCGATTTCTCATAGGATAACAGCAGGGTAAGTCAAAATATTATGTATCATATTTAATTTTTTAATAGTTTAAACTTTTTGACCGGACAGTAATTTAATATGATCTTAGAGTCTTAACAAAAGGAGTTTCATGAAAAGGGCTTAAAAGAAAACACTAAATATAAGATATATATTATATATATTGCATTTATGATAAGTCTAGTATATTACAGGTGTGACATACTTGTGATGCCATCACGATTCGAGCCGTGTGGTCTAAACCAATTGTATGCAATGAAATACGGGACTGTTCCTGTTGTCCACAGCACTGGGGGGCTTAGAGTGAGATTATCTATCTAAAATCTGATTTCTTTTATAATAATTATTGCCTAACACGTTCTAAATATGGTTCTTTCTTGTTAATCAGGATACGGTTCAGATTTTCAATCCGTATGCGAATGAAGGCAGTGGTGATGGGACAGGGTAAGTATCACTTCTTGAAGTATTTCCAACGGAAAATTCTTCTACTATTAATATTGATCACCTCACTATATCTGGGTGTTTTGTGTAAATTCTCCAAACGCTCAGGGGTGGTTTGTGTCATTTTAACCAACTACCAACTATATGATATTGTTAAATTTTGTGTAACAGGTGGACCTTTTCTCCTCTATCAAAAGAAAGCTTAATAGCCGTAAGTCCCCTTACATTACGATCGTATTTAGTTATCGTTATTATTAATGATGCTATAAACTCATGATTCTTTTTCTAAATATTGCAAATCTGCAGACACTAAGAATAGCTGTTGGTACATACAAAGATCACAAACCATCTTGGGAAGGACTAATGAAGCGCGGAATGGAGCGAGACTCTTCGTGGGACAAAGCAGCAACTCAATACGAACAAGTTTTCGAGTGGGCCTTCATCGACCCCCCCTACGCTAACTGAGCCAACTCACTCGCTTCGCTTCTTCCTCGTTTCCTAATAAAGCTCATCTTTCACAATCTTAGACGAAGATCGTTTCCATTAGAACAAAGCCTCACACGGAGATTAGTTTATACACAGTAGCGAAAAACATCGTTTTTTGTTCTTTTATTCTTTGGTTTAAACGCCGGAACAGCCGTGAATCGAGCGAGTCCTTTAACGGAACCATCCCATGATGTGGTGGATTCTTGTAACGTGAGACGAATTTGTAGGGGACACATTGTTTGAGATTTTTATTGTACGAGGTTTTTCTCCTTATTGAAATAGAGTCGTCAACATTATGTAGGAGCGTCTGACGTGATTTGTGATGTGGCGATGTGATGTTCCACTGTCCCACATCGGATTGAGGGCTGAAAGTTAAAGGTGGATGGTGGTTATAAATAGAGGGGTTTGGGGAGTGTTAGGGCTATCTTTGCGCTTGGGGCAATGACGCAGCTAGTGAGGTTCTAACCGAGGCGCGTCTATTGCTGGTTGAAAACTATTTCCAAACCCCCTCGATGGCTCGGGCTTGACTCGGGCCGTCGAGAATTTTTGGAAGGGCTCCCATTAACAATGGGTAAAGCCCTACAATATTGAGCCCAATAATTTTTATTATAAATAATGATTTATGTAACATTTCTAAAATTAATATATTTGACGGTATTGTTAAAAGTTAATAGTTTGATGTGTGAAATTTCAGAATTAGCATTTTGTTGGGCCGGGATTAGGGTTGGAAATGTTAGGCATGTCAGTTGGACTTGGATCTAGTGTTAGGCATGTTTCACACTGGATAAAGTATAAAGAATGTTGGATATTTATGGGCATGTATGTTAATATTTGCTTCGCACGATAAATCATACATGTGGGATATTTTAGTCCGGTTAAATATTTTGAACATTTTGTACATCACGATTTTTAGAGTTTCCATTCTGAAATATAAAAAGTCAGATGTTTGTGATATGTTGCATATTCATTGAATTATGGAAATTAGAATTTCTATAATTTATCCACTATCTAACTTTAGTATGGATAATTGATTAGAATTCTATGTTTTCTGTAGGGAATCCAATTTGACGAATTTGAAAAAAATTACCAACAAAAGAGAGCAGTCGCATGATTTTGGAAAAGTGTAGCACCCCGGAGCGCAAGACACTACACCCCCCGCACCGTAGCCCGACACGTGTAACGAAATGGAAACTCTGCACACGCACCAAGCCACGTCGAACGGGTGACAAACAAAATCTCACCTTACCTAACACCAAAAATATCTTTGAGCCCCAAAAAGGACCTCCAAAAGCAACCACCAACGCCTACGATAACTCCGTACCTTAACTAGAGCAAGGCGCCTTCAAACGAAACACCGGAAGCTCGACCCTCACAACTCACCAAGCACTCTTGAACCCTCACCTTACCAAACTCTCTCCAAAAGAGAGCCTACACAAATGAAAAGGCCACGAACGAGAAATAAACAAGAACACCGAAGCACCAAGAACAACGATGAGAAGAAAGGAACGCAAAATTAAAATAAAATGCATGTACGAAATACCATGAATGCTTTGTGTACCTTTCACCGTAACGAAAATGTCGAACTTGGCATCCAAATCTTTATCTCCACTTGCTTCAACACGGACTTGACTTGATGCCTTGGAACCACGACTTTTCATTGGCTTCGAATTCCTATTCTTCGGCACCCGTTTGCTAGATGTCCCAAATCTCCACATACGTAGCACCTTCCTGATTTCTTCCTACAAACCTCTTCCGTATGATTTGGGCCTTGACAATAAGAACATTGGATTGTCTCCGACGGAGAGGGCATCACATCCTTCTTTGATGATTGAATTTTCTTCTTTTTCTTCTTGTCGATGTTGACACTTTCAAATTCTTGAAGCTCCGTTTGAGATACGTGTCTCTTACTTGAGCTAGAAATCAAACCCAAATCTTGTCCCACGTAAGGGGAGTGAGACTCCATCTTTTGATTATCCAACTCCACTTGAACCGTTCTTCTAACTTCCTCGGACCATTCGTGCACCGATGAGGCTTGGAAAATTTGAAGAATACTATCTCTACGTTCTTGTAAATAACCCCGAACCTTAGGAAAATCTTTGCCGGCTCCCGAACTTTCAAGTTCCATTATGAGGTCATCCACCTTCTTCAATTCTTGCTCGAGACTCAAAAATTCTTGGAGTCTTCTAACCATTACACTTGGAGGAATATACTTATAACAAAATTTCCGAGTAAATATCTCCCAAGTAAACTCTTTTCCAGATTCTTCCACTGTCGATCTTAATTCTTTTATCCAATTTGAAGCTTGACCTTGAAATAAATGGGAAGTACGCTCTACCTTCTCTTGTGATGATCCCGGACAATTTTCCCAAATCTCTAGTATCTCGTACAACCATTCTTCGGCTCTAACCTCATCACCTCCGGTCCACTTCGGCGAATTGAACTCTTTAAATTTCTTATAGATCCGGGTTGCTTGTTTCCCTTGTATTCCTTTCGATGATTCAAGTCGAGATGAAGCTGCCATCCTGAAATAAGAAAAATAATTCAAAAATATCGATGCGTGCGGAGTTTAGTGCATGTTCGTGTAAACAATTAATGCAAATAATTCAAATAATTCACATAAGAATGAGAATGAATGCAAACAAACACATAATCCTAAGCCGAACGACCTAGACAAACCTGACACGACGCTAGAGCTCCGGTTTTGCAACCGGGAGCTTTGATACCACTTTAGGTTGTAGCACCCCGGAGCGCAAGGTACTACACCCCCCGCACCGTAGCCCGACACGTGTAACGAAATGGAAACTCTGCACACGCACCAAGCCACGGCGAACGGGTGACAAACAAAATCTCACCTAGACTAGGCGGTCTAGACCCTAAATCAGAGTGCGCGAAAATAAATAATTAAACATACGGAAGCACCAGGATTCATACATACAGATATTAATGCTCGAAAATTAATCAAATAAACTATAATGAAGCGAGTTATACTATACAAATATACTAAATTCCAAATTTAAAGTCTTATACATGTTTCAAAAATTCAAAGGAACAACATAAACTAAAACAATACATGAAACTCGCTAAACGACCCAAAACTCAAAAGAAACGACCGCCGCCTAGCCCGAACAACCTCCACGAGAACCTGCAACTCAAAGAACAAAAGGGGAAAAGAAAACAACGAGGAGGGCTCAGTCCTAATGACTGGTGAGGGGGCTAACACACTCACACGTACATAAATAATAGAATAGAGCAAATTCAAATTATAAAGTTCATGAACCGGGGCATGCTTTTGCAATCTAAATCATTTTACACGTGATAGTAATTATATAAAAGATTTTAGGGCAAAAGCCCAAAATAACCAAGTTTTAGCAATTATACAAGTCCACTTCCGTTTCACGAACAACAAACATAATCAAAATCAAAAGACTCGGCGAGAGCGAGTTCACAACCTTCTAACTCCTTTCAAAGCATAAACGGAATCAAAATAAAGTAAAACTCACAAACAATCCACCCTTTCACCGTTTGGGGATGAGTTAACGTTTACTCAACCCCGTTCTCCCGTCAGAATGTGTGAGTCGGGGGATCCTACCCACTCTCCGGCAACAGCCGGTAATCGAGAAACCGCCTTCCCCTCGAACTCCTGCGGATGGACGAATTTCCCTAAATCAAAATGGGGTTGTGTTGATAAGAGAGCTCGGCGACCCCATGGTCGACCCGAGAATCACATACCACTTCCCCGGGCCCATTTCATAAGTCAGAATTCATAGTCTTATTAATTTCGAAATTTCAGAATTTTTCGACTTCTAATTCAAAGTCGTATCTCTCGCTATTTTCAAAACGTTCACACACACCAACTCTTTTTAAATCAAACAAACATAAAATAGGTTACGTATATATACAAACGTTTTTCCAATATTTTATAGCAAACGGGGCAAATCCCACAAAATACTAATCGAACAAGTATTTACATAATTATATATATACGTATATCGCATGCGGGCTTAAAATACATGTAGGGTTGTAGGTCATTTAACTAAAAAGAAAGAAAACCTCACCTTGTCGACCACGCCGGACGCAACGAACCAAAACACTTCTACAACACCTCCTCGTCAACCACGAAATAGACCTAAAGACAAAACAAAGGACAAGGGACATACTTAGACTCAATATGAACCACTTAAACGCTCGACATATGAATATGAATGCAAATGATGCATAAGAAATACAATGAGAGATCATTTAGCGCATGTAGATTCATACCACGTATTAAGTTCCATAATTTACGTTAAATGCCTTCATGAATTTCACATAACACACATATCATGCCATATATTCAATTAACTATGCATGCAAGTCATAAAGGAGTAAGAAAGTACCATGCAAAGCAATTAAAATTACAAGGGCTCATGCATGCACGTATAAGCACCTATGAAACACGTAGGCCATTTATTCCACGTTAAACAAATTCATATATTTCATACAACAAGCTTAACACATTAATTAGCATGTATACGATCCATACATATCATAAAAGCACAAATAGATATTATACAAATCAAATGAATATAACATTCTTGTATGCATGCACGTAGGAGGACATATAATGCATATTAGAAAGCACTTAAGTCATATAAGAGCCTATGAGGGCATAACAAAAAAAGGGCATCTAAATTCAATCACAAATTCATGTCATACAAGGTAACACATATTACAACATGTTAACAAAGCATGGAGATCAAATTAGGGGTGTGGAAAGCAAGAAACAAGCGAAAAGAAACAAGAAAACAAAGTTCGAGCGAATGGAGCCACTACCCTAAATCCACCCCGGTGGATTTTTTTCAAAAGGGAAATCCACCCCCGTGGATTTAGGTCAGGAAGTTCCAGGAGGGCCTGCCTCAAATCCACCCCGGTGGATTTTTTTCAAAGGGAAAATCCACCCCAGTGGATTTGGGTCAGGGGAAAAAAAAACTCGAAATTTTACTCCCTAACTCACCAAAAACTCAAAGCCAACCAAATTAACATCAATATAACATACAAAGAAAGGTTTAATCAGCAAGAACTCGTGCAATCCAAGTCAAGAAATGATCCAAAGAGGTAACAACACAAGCTAGAAAAGAAAAGAGATCAATTCATACCAATCTTCAAACTCATTAATGGCAAACTCAAGAATTCTCAACCAACACTTGAAGAAAGCTCATATAACTCATAAATGATGTCTTAGGAACATTAATCATGCTTCATACTCAAAGAATTCACAAGAGAACAAGCTAGAGATCACAAAACTCATCAAACCCTTACTATTCACTACATAAACCATAACTCATGCAAATCATGGTGAAATCTTGCAAAGTGGAAGTTAAAATGACCACAAAGACATGGAGAGATCAAATATGGACTTACCTCTTTGATTGGGAGAGAATTGATGGAGCTTTGATCTCAAAATTTCAAGAACTTGAATAGTGGCCCTTCTTCTTTCTTTCTTCTCTTCTTTGGTTGAATTTCTTGTCTTGGGGTGAGGGGGGTTCGAATTGGGTCTGATAGGGGAGAGAGAGAGAGAGAGACTTAACTCAAGTCATAAAGTCAAGGTTTGGGTTTAATTGGGGTTAAATGGGGCCCACAATTGCAAGACTAGTCAACAAAGGTGTTCTTGGGGAAAAATGCTCGTTTCGGTTGATTTTCGAAGGTCGAAATGGGATTGGAAAAATATGAATCTAGATTCCTTAGCTTTCTTTCTTCGTTACGAGTCTAACGCATCTTCCAGAATTCGAATCTGAATTCCCGATCTCAAGTTACGCCTTCCGGAACACAAGATGCGCTAAAGCTAGTTATGCCCTCATGTCCCTAACAAATTAAACGGTTCGAAAACCGTAACAAACGAACTCAAAAACATGCAAAGGACGTAAAAACACATTCATAACATACATAATTCATGCATAGCACATAGTCACAAAAATAAAAAACGAAAACGGAAGTAAATGGTGCAAGAACGAAGCAAAAAGAGCAAATACGTTCAAATAGGTCATATAAGGCATTAAATAAACATTTAAAGGCATAAATAAATAATTAAATACGCACACAACACTCTCGATACGGCGTACCTATACGCCAGATGAGCGGGATATTACAAGAAGGGCCCACACCCTCAATTATGATTAATAGCTTCTTGGATCAAGTTTAAAGACAAGACAATAATGGCCCATGCTATATTCTAGAGGAAGCCCTATTCCTACTTAAATTGCCATGAGCCCAAGACATGTCACTCTTTGGAAATTGAAAGGGGGCATTGTTAGGAATAGTGCCTTAGAAAGCCGATTGTATATCCGTTTTGTGCTTTTCCTTATTGTAATCACAGACAATCTTTGAATGAAATAACGAATTGAGGCAAGACTTCTTTATATGCTCTTGTTTGGTTTTCCTTTTAGTTTATTTGTGCATGTATGAGAACTCCCCTAATCCTGATGACTTTAGGACTCTACCATTTAGGTGAAATGGTTCATGAAACGAGCCCTATATCACATAAGTCATGATTAGTAAAATACTCCAAGCCGATGAGTCCTACCGACAGTGGGAGTATCTACCTGACTCCTCTAAGGCTTGCTTGTGGGATCACGCCCTTAAGAAGGACCACCTTGTTTCATGGAGGTGCAAAGTGTATAGTTGATACGTACGTGATACATGAGGGTGCTTACTTCAATAAGTAAGTTCACTGAGGTGCCCCGTGTGAGAACATTCCTAAATGGGAAAGGAGGTTTCTATTTCAGGAAATGGAAACTTCCAGATTAGGAAATATCTCACGAGTCATTGATGTGATTAATTGATCCTTAGACTTGAGGTTCTTGTCACTTTATGAGTTAACTCTGTAGTCTTAGGTATAAGCTTTAAATGGTGCCGCCTTAGACAACTGATTCAAGGCTTATGCTGGGGTTGCACAAGTGATTCATGAAAGTGAATGAGAATCAAGAAAGGACCTACACTTGCATTTGCAAGGTGATCTCTTATTGTGTAAGTCATTCATATGCCATATGGAGTCCTTGGCCAAAGCAGTAGATCAAGACATCAAGAAAAGGGTTTCTTGGATTGAGATCAAATGGATATGAAATGCACTTAGCTTTAAGACCGGATTATTAGGGTTCTGATTATTCCCTTACCCTAGATCTTGGTTGAGAGATAGTAAGTAGAAGGATTGTATCTCACATGAATCAATGACTTAAAGGTTCTGTCGAATCCGAACATTCTAATTCAGCTAGGGGTTAAACACCTGTTGCTAGACTATGATCTTTTAATCTGGGGAATGATTAATTAATTAGTGAATTAATTAATTAGGGTCACTGCTAATTGAATTGAGAACCTAGAGGGTCACACACAACAACTTGGTTACATGGGTTGAGGCTTGAAAATGATTAAACGAGTTAATCGAGCTAAGAGGGTTCCACATGTGTGGCTCACTTGAGTGACACGTGTCTCACACGTGTGTAAATATATGTGTATATTTATTTATGTGTTAAATAATTAATGTGATTAATTATTTAATAGACTTTGGTTTAATTTTGAATTAAAAAGAAAGTCTAATTTTGGAGAAAATAATCTAGTTAATTAATTATGAATTAATTAATTAGATAAATAAGTTATTTATTTTAAATAAATAAAGTATAAAATTATCTAAAAATAGTTTGGATATTTTAGCTCTCTTGAAAGTTGATTTGAATTTGAATTCAAAGTCAAAGTCAAAATTACTTGATGATTAAGTAATAGGAGAGAGGGACCAAAATCCTTAGCCCATAAGGACTAGGGATTTCCGGCCACTCCCTCTCATAAATAGGGGAGCTCGAGCTCCCCTTAGAGCTAATCTAGAATTCTTTTGGTTCATGTGTTGAACACCATCCTTTCTCCAAGATAAATTAAACCCTAGGTTAAGCCTAAACACTAACTAGAGAACTAGCATCCTTACTAGTTAGATTGTGATCAAGTTGGTGGACTATCTCTAGAGAGCTTCAAGTTAGAAGTTTGAAGATTCGAGCTTTACCAAGGAGAGGGGATCAAGCCGCGAGAAGAACGTTCTTGGGTGGCTTGAAACGCTTCAAGAAAGAATAAAAGAAAAGTAAGTTTCTTAACTCTACGAATTTGGGTACACAATTGCGAGTCCTAGATCTTTTTGTTGGGAAAATTTTAAATTCCGCTACTTTCTGATTCGTATTTTCCAACAGGCATCACGTTTTTAGGAGGTCCAACCCAAGGTTTGAGAAATTATGTTATTGATGCAGCCCCACTTCTGTCAATACTTGGGGAGGTTACATACGTTATAAGAGATAGAGTTAGTGGGCGTTTATTGAGGAGAGAACGTGGGAAAAATAATGAAGAAGCTTACCTGAGGTCACAGTCAGGAACCCTGACCCGTTTTTTGGGCAGCAACTTGGGCGCACTCATTAAGAACGTGGGAGTTAGTGGCCTTTATGATAGAGAACGTGGATTGCAGTAGTGGGGAGATATCAGCACTCATGAGCTACAAATACAACGAAGATTGGAGACACGTGGGGGGGGGGGGGGGGGGCTACACGCTTTGAGGAAGAGAGGCAGCAACAACGAGAGCTTTCTTTCTTCATTTTCTTTATTTTTAGACTTTGTTAATTTCCCTTGTTAGTGATTTTCTAGTTTCGTTTTAGTCGGGATTTTCCTAGTATGCATTAGGTTTTGTGAGACTACTTCTTTTGTTGATTAATTCAAGTTATCCATTTTATTTCTAAATTAACGTTATTGTGTTTGTTCTATTCTTTGATTAATTTAAGACGTCGAATCTTAGGATAAGCAATTCACATACAGCTAGTTAATTCGTTTGGTGGAGTCTAGCCGGACAATTAACGAAATGGCAATCAACACTAGGTTGTTAAGTTCGGCTGATTTTGTGTTGTGGGATATTACGGTCTAATTAGGCGTAGTAGGAGTTTCTACTTAGTCGGTTAGGGCTAGTGTTTCTTTAGTACGTAAAGCAATTTTCCGGTTGAATCTTAGAAGGAGTTTCTGATAGGGTTATCGGTTAATTAGGGGACGATTATTAGGAGTTTCTTCTAGTCGTTCTAAAAAGTAAGAAGAAACGAGGGAGCCTAAGGTAACTGATTGTTGGGTGCGGCGGGCCCGAAGCAGAGTGACGGTATAGCAACATTTCAAAAAATTTCGCCATAACCTCGTTATCAAAATATTTCCAAAATATTTTAATTAAGCAGCGGAACAAATCGGGCAGCATAACTCTAATAAATACAGGCATCGATAACATAATTTTAAATCATCTAGCATATGATCACAATATGCAAATATCAATTTCGGAAGCACAACGGTATTACCGTACTGCAAAATTGACTATCAACGGCACTTTTCCAGCACCTCGATATTTCCTCGTGAAACCGGCAGAGCTTCCCCGCAATATCCCCGATTAAGAAATTGGAGTGTGGGCTCCGGCAGTATTTCGCTAAATACTTTGAGAAAATATTTTTCAGAAAAACCCTTTTTTCTAAAACCTGAAAATCCCTATTTTCTAATAATTAAGTGGATTATATATTAATTATATAACCATCTAATTAAATAATTAATTAATCCTTAATTAAGGATTAATTAACTAAATGAGAGAGAGAGCCGAGAGGCATTTGAAGCTGCCAAAACATTTCACAAAAAAGGAATGAATTAAAACGAAACATAGCTGCCATATTTATAGGCAAGTTCAAGGCCATTTTCGTCCAAAAAAAAGATTTTTGCCGTGCACTCCAAGTCCGCCTCGCCAATCCAAGGGTACCACGCAAGTGCTCACGCCGCCACGAGGCCAACGCCGCCTGGCACGCGCGGAACGGAGCCCGCACGCGCCGCCCGTGTGGCGGCTGTGCGTTTGGCGCGTGTGAGAGGCACGCCAGAGCGAGCAACTGCCACATGGCGAACCGGTTCGGTCCAACCGGGCGGTTCAGCTTGGTCTGGCCCCACGGACACGTGTCATCATACTATTCGTCCACGTGTTCTGGTCGGGTAACCCGTGACCCGACCCTATCCGATGACCCGAACCGGTGACCCGTTTCTTTGGCCCGTTGACTTTTCAGTCAACATCATCCGGGCCGTTGAAATGCGCTGACGCGGCGCGATCCTGGCCATCCATGTGTCGCACACGGTGGCGTGGCGCTGACCCGCTGACGTGGCGTACCACATCAGCAAAAAAACTTCTTTTTTTTTTTTTTTTTTTTTGAAAAATTTTATTTTCTCCAAAATAAAATTTCGTGCATTTCCAACTCTTTGGAATTTAATTTATTTTCTCAAAATAAATTCCTTGGCTATTTTCAAACTCTTTGAAAATAATTCTCTCTCTCGTTTTAATATTTTCTCTTTGATCTTCGTTGGGGCTTGTGGGGGGACCTGCAGGACTAATTAATCTTAGCTCCAAACGGGTCAATCTATTATCATCCTATGACAATAATTGATTACCGTTTAACAATATTTAATTCCACTAAATAAATATTGTTGAACTCTAAAATTAATTAAATTATTCACGAATTTCTCGATCTAGAATAATTTTACATTTTACTCCTTTGTACAGATATCCATGAAAAATAAATCAATACTACTATCAATTATTTTTCACTTTAAATATGAAATTTCTTGATTCGCCTTAAGTCCAAATTCCCTGTATGTGAAACACATTCAACATACAACTTCGGTGACGAACACACGAAGTACTTTGGCCAAAGTTTTAATTCAAACTTTTTGCAAATCTATTTCAGGGATATCTTTAAACCTTCCAGCAAGGCTACAGATTCCTTGATCAATATTTCTCTCTAGCACATTTCATGCAATCACCGAACGTACAAAGTATTTTGGCCACCCGTTATCGAGACCTCACTTCTGAGTACATCACAGTGATTAACACTACATGCCTAAAGTCGAAACACTATCAGGATTAAGAGTCTAATGCTTCCGAGATTTTGTTCATTTTAGATAGCAGTATAAAATGAACAATCTCAGTGGTCCAGTTCGAGGTTTCCAATCTCATTGAAAATCATCAATGTGTTATAATTGGAAACTCCATTTCCCTATGACGAAAGACTAATCATCTTATATAACACATTATAATCTCGATAAGAACATCTTCTTATCATACTGACTAGAACTTTAATGACACGTGATTCTTGGTATTTAAAGTCTTTTCCTATGAAACACATTTCATATAAAAATACCATCACACGTCATTAATTATTAAATTCGTAAAATACTCATAATTTGCTTTAATTTCAGTTTTATTAATCCAAAATATTTACAATATAATTGGATTTTCGGGGCATTTATCCCAACAATCTCCCACTTGCCCTAAATCCAATTGGCTACACATCTAAGGCCCATCCCTTCTACATGAGTGTCAAAACTCTTTTGCGCTAAAGTCTTAGTGAAGGGATCTGTCAGATTATTTACTGAGCCAATTTTTACTACTGCCACTTCTCCACGTTCCACATAATCACGTATAATCAGAGACGGAGCCAGGATTTAAGATAAGGGGGGGCGAAAATTAAAATATACAAAATTAAGGGGGCGAAATTTTAATTTTGGGGGGGCGAAAATATAAAAATTTCAGAAAATATATACAAACTTTAAAAAAAAAAAAAATTTAGGGGGGGCGGCCCTCCCCCCCTAGCTCCGCCCATGCGTATAATGTGAAACTTCCTCTAGATGTGCTTGGCACATTTATGACTTCGAGGTTCCTTGGAGTTGGCCACCGCTCCAGCATTGTCACAGTACAATGTGATCGGCATAAGTCCGTCCTTGACGACTTCTAGATCCATTAGGAAATTCCGGAACCAATACGCTTCTTTTGCTGCTTCCGAAGCTGCCACGTATTCGGCTTCCATGGTGGAGTCAGCAATGCAAGATTGCTTAATACTCCTCCAACTTACGGCTACTCCTCCTAGAGTAAACACGTATCCAGACGTCGAACGCCTAGAATCCAAATCAGATTGAAAATCCGAATCTGTGTACCCTATAGGAATGAGCTCATCACCGCGATAGACAAGCATATAATCCCGAGTCCTTCTCAAGTACTTCAATATATGCTTTACAGCTATCCAGTGTTGGGGGTCCAGGTTTTGACTGATATCTGCTGACTAGACCTACAGCATAACAGATATCTGGCCTTGTACATAACATGGCATACATGAGGCTTCCGACTGCCGAAGCATACGGAACATCTTTCATTTCTTCTGTCTCTTCTGGGTTCTTGGGACACTGATCCCGAGACAGATGAACTCCATGTCTGAAAGGTAATGAACCTTTCTTGGAATTCGCCATATTATATCTTGCCAGCATCTTATCTATATATGCTGCTTGTGATAAACCAATCATTTTATTCTTACGATCACGACAAAGTCTGATCCCTAGAATATAACTGGCTTCACCTAGGTCTTTCATATCAAACTGGTTTGACAACCAAATCTTAACTGCTGACAATATTCCTGTGTCATTCCCAATGAGCAGAATGTCGTCAACATATAGAACTAAAAATGTTACAACACTATCACGATGTCTCTTGTACACACATGGTTCATCAGGCAATTGCATAAATCCAAAGGATTTAATTACCTCATTAAATCTGATGTTCCATGATCTAGACGCTTGCTTAAGACCATAAATAGATCTATCGAGCTTGCATACCATATGCTCCTGATTTCTGGCAATAAGGCCTTCAGGCTGAGCCATATATATTTCTTCTTGAAGGTGCTCGTTCAAGAAGGCAGTCTTTACATCCATTTGCCAAATCTCATAATCATAATGAGCAGCAATGGATAGGAGAATTCTTATGGACTTAAGCATTGCTACGGGCGAGAAGGTTTCGTCATAATCGATACCTTCTTTCTGGGTATAACCCTTTGCCACAAGCCTTGCTTTAAAGGTCTCAACCTTTCCATCCACTCCCCTTTTCCTCTTGTAGACCCATTTGCATCCAATAGGTTTAATGCCCTCAGGCACCTCTACAAGTTCCCAGACTTTATTGGAATACATTGAATCTAATTCAGATTCCATGGCTCTGACCCAACGGTCAGCGTCTATATCCTTTATGGCTTCATCATATGTGACAGGATCAGATACTTCAGATTCAACCACTTGGGTTAATCCTAGGTATCTATCAGGTGCCCTGACAATCCTCCCACTACGACGAGGCTGCTGTGTACTCGTCCCTACATCATATGTTGTATCTGGTACATCGTATGTATCTAACACATTTTCAGTTACTACTTGGAATTCAGAATCTGATGTTGTCATTTCTTCTAACACAATTTTGCTTCTACCCTTGTGGTCATTTACGAAATCATCTTCAAGATATTTGGCATTAGTGCTCACAAACACTTTGTGATCGCTCGGATCGTAAAATGTACCACCTCTTGTTCCTTTAGGATAACCTATGAACAAGCAAACCTCTGTTCTTGATTCCAACTTGTCAGGATCCTTCCTTAACACATGAGCTGGGGTTCCCCATATCCGAAGATAGGAGACACTGGGCTTTCGTCCTCGCCATAGTTCCATTGGTGTTTTAGGAACTGACTTGGATGGAACAAGGTTTAATATGTGTGCCGCCGTTTCGAGTGCAAAGCCCCAAAACGAACTTGGTAGGGTAGCATGACTCATCATAGATCTTACCATTTCCATCAGAGTTCTGTTTCTCCTTTCTGCAACACCGTTCTGCTGGGGTGTACCCGGTGCAGATAATTGGGATTTAATCCCATTTGCAGTGAGAAATTCTAGAAACTCTGTAGACAGATACTCACCACCACGATCTGATCGAAGTACCTTGATACGTTTTCCAGTTTGATTTTCAACTTCAGCCTTGAATTCTTTGAACTTTTCAAAAGATTCAGACTTATATCTCATCAAATAAACATATCCGTATCTGGAGTAATCATCCGTAAAAGTGATGAAATACTCAAAACCTCCCCTTGCTTGAATACTCATAGGACCACACACATCCGTATGAATTAACTCAAGCAATTCTGTGGCTCGATTACCTTTAGATTTAAAAGATCTCTTGGTCATCTTACCTTCCAAGCAGGATTCACAGACTGGTAGTTCTGTTAAGTCCAAGGGACTCAACAATTCGTCTGAAATTAGTCTTTGGATCCTATTTGGATTAATATGACCAAGACGTAGGTGCCACTTGTATGCCTCATTAGGCATATGGGTTTTTCTTTTGGATGGTAAGTCAAGCTTAGTAGTGTTAAGTTCGGAATTAGGGTTTTTATCGGGGTATAACAAGAAAAGACCATCTTTTACCGTGCCAGAGCAAATAAACCTTTTATTTTGCTTAATGGTAAAGTTTTGTTCAAAACAAACACTGAAACCATTATTTATTAAACAGCTCACATAAATTAGATTTCTGCGAACACACGGTATATACAGAGTGTCTTTCAACATCAAAACCCTATCACCAAAATATAAATTTACAGTCCCTACTGCTAATACAGATATACTTGTATTATCTCCGAGCAGTAGCTGCATCTCACCATCTTCAAGCTTTCTCGTTAGCTTGAACCCCTGTAACGAATTACAGATATGATTAGTTGAACCCGAGTCCACACACCAGGAATCTGGTGGACTTCCAACTAAACATAATTCAATTAAACAAGATATCGATATACCTTGTCCAGATGGCTTAGCAGGAAGACTTGCTAAGTATTTTGGACAATTCCTCTTCCAGTGCCCATTTTCACCGCAGTGGAAACATTTTCCTTTGCTAGGTTTACTCTTCTTCTTCTGAACCTTTTTCTTGGGATTAAGAACCTTTCCTTTTCCCTTTTTCCACTTGTTGGCTTTTGAGGCCGTGGAATTCGATGCCTGAACCAGGAGAACAGTTCCCTTAGCTTTCATTACTCCCTCTGCCACTTTAAGTTCGTTCATCAATTCAGGCAGAGAAAAATCCAATTTGTTCATAGAATAATTTTGCCTGAATGTGTCGAACGACTTTGGCAGAGAGCATAGGATCGTATCCTGTTTGCTGAGATCATCAAATTTAGCACCAAGGCTTTCAATTTCGTTCAGGCAAGCCATCATGTTCATAACATGATCCTGAACAGGTGATCCCTCAGACATCTTAGTAACTAACAGCCTCCGCATCAATTCGAGCCTCTTGGCTCGATTCTGTCCTCCAAACATTTGATGGAGATGATCCATCATGTTCCTAGCAGTTGGCATCTCGTGCATTTGATGCTTAAGAACATTGGAGACAGAAGCCAGGATATATGACCTAGCCAAATCATTGGACTTGATCCAATTGGCATAAGCATTTCTCATATCCTGATTGGCTGTAGTTTCCGGTACCTCCGGACAAGGTTCAGTGAGCACTTGTTTCAGATTCTCGTGACCAAGCACGATGTCAAGATTCATTTTCCAGTCAGCATAGTTAGACCCTTCAAGCCTATTTTCCTTTAGGATCGATTGAAGCGGGCTAGCGGTCGTCATTGTTTTAAAACTGAAATATTTTAAAAGGTGCAAGTTATGATCTTGTATTTTACTTCTTTTGCGTCTAACCAAGAAATGAAATCCACGTAAGCATTTTTGGTTTACGCAATGGTGACTTATCTAACCGCAGTTGACTCCCCGGAAGCGGGGTCGAAAACCGCTTAGAAAAGCAAGAATTAATCTTAATTAACATGCCATCTAGGTAACTCTTACCAAACTATGTTAATCCACCACGTTAACCTTTGACCTCTAAGTAAATGTAACATAGCTCCGAAGGGAGGTTAATACATTACTTAGTCAAGCGTACACCATTACCTAGAAATTCGTACGAGTAGATCAAACACTCCACGGAGGCGTGGTCGAGTTGATTTTCCCCGTATTTCATTCTATCCGTAGAAGCCTAATCTTGTATACCGCGAATACATACCCGCCGAAGGGAGTAGTATATATTCACTATACTATAGACGGGTAATGGAGGCCGTGTGACTCCAACTCTTTTCATCTCGCTCCCACTTGAATTTTATAAAATTTGTGGATTATCTTTTATTATTAAATAATCACTTTTGGCGTCTTATTAATTTTGGAAGTAATTAGTCTAATTAATATGCTCCCACTAGGATTATTAAATAATCCTAATAATATTTTAAGGCTTTAATAACTCTTTATTAATTTAAGCCAAAAAATATTAATCTAATTATGCATCGTATTTAATCTCTATTAAATATTATTTATCTAATCATATTAAATAAATCATGCATAATTAAAACAACATAATATCACATATTATCATGCCATTTATAAAATTAAAAGCATGCTTGCAAATAATTATCACATAATTATCACGGTTTAAATTTTTAATGGTCCCTTAAATAAATATGTTTTAAATTATCACATAATTTAAATCATATTTACTGATTCGGTAATTAACCAGGAAGATTATTGAAATCAATTCCCAGAAAATTACCATTCCACGCAAACTCCCAGAAACACTGGAGGGGTTACAACGGTCCCACTTAAAACCCAGCCTTCTTAGACAGAATTTACGTGCACAGTATTAGATTTAAAATTATGCATCTTATGCTTTATCAATGCCAGTATATAATCAGAGCCCCGCTCTGATACCAGTTGTTGGGTGCGGCGGGCCCGAAGCAGAGTGACGGTATAGCAACATTTCAAAAAATTTCGCCATAACCTCGTTATCAAAATATTTCTAAAATATTTTAATTAAGCAGCGGAACAAATCGGGCAGCATAACTCTAATATATACAGACATCGTTAACATAATTTTAAATCATCTAGCATATGATCACAATATGCAAATATCAATTTCGGCAGCACAACGGTATTACCGTACTGCAAAATTGGCTATCAACGGCACTTTTCCAGCACCTCGATATTTCCTCGTAAAACCGGCAGAGCTTCCCCGCAATATCCCCGATTAAGAAATTGGAGTGTGGGCTCCGGTAGTATTTCGCTAAATACTTTGAGAAAATATTTTTCAGAAAAACCCTTTTTTCTAAAACCTGAAAATCCCTATTTTCTAATAATTAAGTGGATTATATATTAAGTATATAACCACCTAATTAAATAATTAATTAATCCTTAATTAAGGATTAATTAACTAAATGAGAGAGAGAGAGTCGAGAGGAATTTGAAGCTGCCAAAACATTTCACAAAAAAGGAATGAATTAAAACGAAACATAGCTGCCATATTTATAGGCAAGTTCAAGGCCATTTTCGTCCAAAAAAAAGATTTTTGCCGTGCACTCCAAGTCCGCCTCGCCAATCCAAGGGTGCCACGCAAGTGCTCACGCCGCCACGAGGCCAACGCCGCCTGGCACGCGCGGAACGGAGCCCGCACGCGCCACCCGTGTGGCGGCTGTGCGTTTGGCGCGTGTGAGAGGCACGCCAGCGCGAGCAACTGCCACATGGCGAACCGGTCCGGTCCAACCGGGCGGTTCAGCTGTGAACCGGTCGGTTCAGCTTGGTCTGGCCCCCACGGACATGTGTCATCATACTATTCGTCCACGTGTCTGGGTCGGGTAACCCGTGACCCGACCCTATCCGATGACCCGAACCGGTGACCTGTTTCTTTGGCCCGTTGACTTTTCAGTCAACATCTTCCGGGCCGTTGAAATGCGCTGACGCGGCGCGATCCTGGCCATCCATGTGTCGCATGGCGCTGACCCGCTGACGTGGCGTACCACGTCAGCAAAAAAACTTCTTTTTTTTTTCTTTTTTTTTTTTTTTGAAAAATTTTATTTTCTCCAAAATAAAATTTCGTGCATTTCCAACTCTTTGGAATTTAATTTATTTTCTCAAAATAAATTCCTTGGCTATTTTCAAACTCTTTGAAAATCATTTCTCTCTCTCGTTTTAATATTTTCTCTTTGATCTTCGTTGGGGCTTGTGGGGGGACCTGCAGGACTAATTAATCTTAGCTCCAAACGGGTCAATCTATTATCATCCTATGACAATAATTGATTACCGTTTAACAATATTTAATTCCACTAAATAAATATTGTTGAACTCTAAAATTAATTAAATTATTCACGAATTTCTCGATCTAGAATAATTTTACATTTTACTCCTTTGTACAGATATCCATGAAAAATAAATCAATACTACTATCAATTATTTTTCACTTTAAATCTGAAATTTCTTGATTCGCCTTAAGTCCAAATTCCCTGTATGTGAAACACATTCAACATACAACTTCGGTGACGAACACACGAAGTACTTTGGCCAAAGTTTTAATTCGAACTTTTTGCAAATCTATTTCAGGGATATCTTTAAACCTTCCAGCAAGGCTACAGATTCCTTGATCAATATTTCTCTCTAGCACATTTCATGCAATCACCGAACGTACAAAGTATTTTGGCCACCCGTTATCGAGACCTCACTTCTGAGTACATCACAGTGATTAACACTACATGCCTAAAGTCGAAACACTATCAGGATTAAGAGTCTAATGCTTCCGAGATTTTGTTCATTTTAGATAGCAGTATAAAATGAACAATCTCATTGGTCCAGTTCGATGTTTCCAATCTCATTGAAAATCATCAATGTGTTATAATTGGAAACTCCATTTCCCTATGACGAAAGACTAATCATCTTATATAACACATTATAGTCTCGATAAGAACATCTTCTTATCATACTGACTAGAACTTTAATGACACGTGATTCTTGGTATTTAAAGTCTTTTCCTATGAAACACATTTCATATAAAAATACCATCACACGTCATTAATTATTAAATTCGTAAAATACTCATAATTTGCTTTAATTTCAGTTTTATTAATCCAAAATATTTACAATATAATTGGATTTTCGGGGCATTTATCCCAACACTGATAACTATAGCTAGCCTAACGAGGAATTAATCACCCTGTCCGTGATCATAGCCTGATGCATGCGTAGGAAAATCCCAGCTATTTGTCATCTACTGAATTAGTCTAAGTGTTTATTGTGCTTAATTATTTTATTTGCTTACTTAGTTAAATCTCGTTTTATTTAATTCATTACTTGTATAATCAAATCTCAAAACCCCCCATTTTAATTATTTGTTCATTTTCTTAGCATATAAAAGTTACAATTTCACCCAATCCTCGTGGATCGATACCCGTTGCCACTATTTTACAATTTAAGCGTGTGCAATATTTGGGATTTATTTTTGGTGGCTTCGACACCCATCAGTTTGCATACTTAACTTTTATTTTTTGGCAAATTGCACTACAAACGCCGACTTTTTATAATTGGATAATATTGAACATATCGTATATTTGTATCGGACAATGTTATTCGATGAAAAAAGACATATATTCGTATTCGTAGTGAACAATATTTGACATATATTTATATTTATATTGTATTTAACATATTTAATGTAACACCCGCATCGTAAGGTGTCACATCCCCCGCACCACTAGTCCAATCCATGTATGAAATTAATTTCCATACACAAACCAAACACGTGGCGAACGGGTGATAATTAAAAACAAAACCTAGCTAAGCGGGGCTAACCCTTAACCAATTAAAACCAACAATGCAATAACCCAAAGCGGAAGCATATATACATCATTAATACAAAACTAAGTTATACAATCATAGGCCATCCCGGCCACCACATAAGATATACAATAATTCTCCAAAACGATAATACATAATTAAAGTGTAAGTATGTAATTATGCAACAACAAAAAAAAAATGCTCAAGCTAGGCTACAAAATAAAGACTTGACAGACTCTATTTCCCTGCCTAGCGAGACCTGCAAAAGCTGAAAGTGAGGAGGTTAGTCTATGAAGACTAAGTGAGGGGTTTAATATATATAGCTCAAATAACATGCAACCTATAATTCGGAGCATGGTTTTAACAAAGGTCAAAGTGGATAGTTGAATAAAAGAGCCAATGCCCGAAATTACAAGTATCATTTAATTACAATTAGCATTTGGCAATCGTGACCCGGCGAGTGGGTAAAACTCCATCCAAACTCCGACAGTGTACAGTGTTCAATTCAAGTATGAGGTGATCGTGCAATTCAGTATTCAAGTAATCAGTTAATTGATAACTTAATAATATCCCTCCTTCTTCCATGGATCAGTGGTCGGGTTTGCAAGGGCCAAGCCACCTAAGTACAATGTGAGACGGGGGCTCATGACTCCTACCCGCTCCTTCGATGGTATGGGAACCACTGGCTCAGGAATACCCCGCCTTCCCGTCTCCTAGGTCGCGCGAAGGTATTCCCAATGGGTACTACGTGTAGAGGTTCTCTCCGACGGCCCGATGTCGTTCCGGTCGCCAATCCCACGTTTCCCCTAGGGCCCAAACAATACAGTGCAATATCTCGCCAAAACAATATGGTAGGTAGGTTTTTATTAAAAGAAACGGGGTTCTTTTATAAATCACTATGACATTTTGGTAAAACTAGTCTATAAGTATAATATAAGTTTTGGCCGAAATAGTCACATAAGGATATTATGGGCTTTAGATACGTAAAGAAAACCTCACCTTGAGCAAAAGAAGAAAGAACGAGAAGCCTACAGACCCTGCTCCTCAACCGGACCAAACTCTGTGCAAGAAAGACGAGTGTACATAAGACTCTAGACAAATGAACCAAATATTCGACGAACGGCATGCTCATGATATGGAATGGTGATAATTATAAGTCATGAGAATGTTCATTCACAAATAATACTTCAAATAATCACATATGGGAGCCAAGGGAGTGAAAGAAATGCAAGAAGAGGTGTTTTGGCGAAGTTTGGCAAAAGTTGACAATTTTTGAAAATACGCAAGCTGTGGAAAATTGAGAATATCTTGAGTTCTAGAAGTTGAAATGGAGTTTTGTTTATTGGATATGAAATTAGACAAATATATCTTTCCAAGCATATAAGGCTCGAATTCTAGTTCAAAGTGAGGTGAAAATGGCATAGGTCCGAAGTTGGGTTAACGTAGATTTCCGGGAAAATGGTGACACCAAAAAGAATTGATCATATCTCACAATCTAGGAATGATATTGAGGTGATTTCAATTGGAGGTTGTTATAGACTTCAAGAGGCTTCCAACGGTTCAAAAATCAGGTCATTTGGAGTTCTTTTGAGGGGTAAACGGGCATTTTAAAAATGAACTGAAAGCAGAAATGGGTGTTTGAAAACCGTCTGTCGATGCAGTAGCATCTCACACGGGCATTTGGAAAATGAACTAAGGGGTAGGGCGAAAAAACAGGGTATGGCTCGGAAATTAACTCCCAAATGCAACCAACACCAAACAACAATAAAACACCCCAAAACTAACCTATAACACCAATATACACCTCATACTTGAATTGCAACACATATATCTATCAATTAGACACTTAGATCCATCACTTAAAACTCCAAATATGCCATGAAATCCAAATAAATCACAATCTCAAAGTACTCATGCATAAGACCCAAGATAAACACATATCTCATCATATAACCATGTCAATAACATAGCTACCCATATAAATCTCAAACCCTCAACATACCCACACCTACACACACGCACATATATATATATATATATATATATATATATATATATATATATACCAACCCATGAGCCAACCTTAAAAGTGAAGAAAGGAGATGAAGATGATGGTGATGATGATTCTTGATGAATGCTCCAACTCTTCCTCTTCTCCAACTCCAATATGAATGTAATGAAATGAGATGAAGATGAAAGAAAGGGATTTTGTGTGTGTGTTCTTGCATATATGATATATTATATGTATTATATGCAATATATGTATAGATATATATCATATATGTATAAAGCAAGATATTAAGTATATTATATGTATATAATTTCTTAGTGCTCAATTATATATATATATATATAAAAATGCATGTGTGAGTGTATTAGTGTAGGCAAATCATGTATATATATATGTGTGTGTATAATGCATGTTTCATGAATAAATGTATGAAGTAATGAAAAGATTAATGTTATGAAATTAGTTTAAGTATATATATATATATATAAGTGTATATATATAAAATATGTTATGAAATGAAATGTATGAAACATGCATATGTTAGAAAATGGAAATGAAATGAAATGGAATTATAATGGAATTACAACTAATTGAACACATAGGTAATTGGACAATTAATCACATACTTCCAATTAGACATAATTTCTAAAGCATGCCAACAATCCTAACGCTCAAACTCACACGTTTCGCATGCGTACCTGAATGGAAGATACGGGTCGTTACATTTAAAGTATTTTATTGCGTTGATACTGAATACTTATATTCCTATTACACAATATTCAATGTGAAAGTATTTTATTGTATTGGGCATTGAAGATTCGTATTCAAATATTCGACATATATGGAGGATTTTATCGTGTATTACACATTAATTTTTCAAAAAACAATCCCTAGAATGGTCTTTTTCTATAAAATTTTGGTTCCACAAACATAATCATGATGGGTTTCTTTTTTCCTTATCTCCAAGTCAAATGATTTGAGTTGTACTAACAAGAAACCATGAAAAATAGCTTTAAAGATAAAACTAAACTATTTTCATCACCTGGATATTCAAAGGATTAATCTAGATCTCAAACTTTTAGAAATTTTACACTTTAATATCCAATTTTTTGAATTTTTATAGTTTAATATCCAATATTTGAATTTTATTGCACTTAAGTACCTTCGACCAATAAGAAAATGATATGTGTACCTAACAGATCAATAAAAAAATGATAAATCGATATTGAACACTTAAATACAATAAAATTCAAAAATTAAATACTAAAATATAAAAATTCAAAAAATCGAATACTAAAATACAAAACACCCCAAATAAATAAATTACTTTGCTTGCTTGGTACCTTTTTATTTTTTATTTTTTATTTTTGAAACCTGCTGGCTGCTTGCTTGGTACTTAAAAATACATTGTTTCCATGCCATTGCCAACAGATTGGATAACATTAAAGAAATCAAAACAAACCAATAATTATTCCATTATTTTTACTCAAAATTAATTTGGCCGGTGGCTCATGGCTGCTGCTTCTCTTAATTCTTTTCCCCTTTTCCGATGGGACAAGCCCCCTCCCACAAACCCTAGATTTCCAATCCCCAGTTCTTGATTTTCTCAAGACCATTGTATATAGCCCTCAAGATGCTTATTTGAGTCAAACCCACGTATGAATCTGACTTATCCTGCGGCGAGAGGGGTTTTTCTTCTTTTCCGGTGAATTTTCCGGCGGCGGCGCTGTCACCACAATGATACGAGGTACTGATCTGATCCAGTACGCCTGCATTGCGACGGGAACCACCGTGCTTGCAGATTTCACCTCCGCGAACGCCGCCGCACTCGGCGGAATCGCGGCGAGATGGCTCGATAAAACGCCGCCGTTTCACTCCGTTTTCACCCACACAGTCCGGTGGAGGAGCTACACGTACTTGATCGAAGAGCCCTTCGTTTATTTCGCGATTTCAGATGACAAATTGGAGAAGTCAGAGATTTTAGCTTTTTTGCAGAGACTCAGAGATTCGTCGGCTGAGGTTATCAATGGCGATATAGAGCTGGAAAACTTGAGTTCCTACTACTTTCAGTCGGAATTAAACCCGATTATCTGTAACCTGTTGAATCCGGACAGAAACAGCCATGATCGGATGCTGCGATTCCGGCCAGGTCCGGTTCATGAGAGGGTAAAGCCTAATCTGGATCAGGATGTCAACAATGGGAAGAAAAGATCAGTTCTTGAAGAGAACAGGATTGGTGGAAGGAACGTGGAGAAAGAGGACGACGAAAACATGCGAATCGGGAGGGAATTGGGCGGTGAGGTTCAGGTTCTTGGTGGTGGAAATGGAGGTAAGAAGGTGTGGAAGAAGCAAGTGTGGGTTGTGCTGTCAGTTGATTTGGTCATATGTGTGATGTTGTTTGGAGTCTGGTGGTGTGTTTGTAGCGGGCTCAAATGCATTGATAAGTAACATGTTTTTTTCTTCAAGAAAATGCGATCTTGGAGTTGGGTTTTCAATGCTGGTTTCGAGTTTGTTTGTGTTTTTGCATGGAAGCAGTTGGTAATTGTAACATATTGATGTTGTTATGTAAAGCACGAGTGATTTGGTTTACGAAGGTGGTGGTGTTTGAATGAAGTGGTTGATGCAACTGCTTGACTCTTGTCTTTTTTGTTGGTTTTTGTGGGTTGAAAATGGTGATTGATGAAGAACTCAAAATAGAATGTGGGTTCCGAAATGGAATCCAAGTTTTCTGAACCCACATTCCAACATTCTTGCGATACTCACCAATATGATGCGTACTATATCTTGCAAATATTTGTTTGCCCTAATGTGGATCGACTAGTGTTGTAACATGTATAACACTAGTCTATGGCTATTGACACACAATGTTGTGTGTTTACTACAGTGAAGGTTACGGTTCGATAAGTGTTGGGACTTCTTGTAACAGGTGCTTGTATATATGGACTGCGGAGAATGGTACAGATGGATGTTTTGTCACAAGTCTATGATTATCGACACACATCGTCGCCTCAACACTTCTAAGAACATGTCTATGGTTATCGGCGCCTCAACACTTCTAAGAACATATCACCTCGCTTAAAACAAGGCCTGATTTGTAGAATTTAAAACAAGATGTGCTACAATTGTGGAACCATACAGTATTAGACTGAAAGAGCCTAGAGTGTTCCATTACACACCACCTGTTAAGTGCTAACAATCAATATTCACTATCAAGTAGCAACTCAAGTGCATTAAGAAGTAGCAAGATGGAGGATATGGTACATTCAACTAAACCAACCTCTCTACGCTCATCAGCTACAGCAAAACTATACACTACACACTTCACATGACATAACAAAACTGTTGCTGAAATGTTAATCATACAAGAATCATTTGACATATAGTAAATTTGGGAACATTTGCAAAATTCAGCACATAATTATCATTTTAGAATTTTGACTGGTTTTTAACCGCACGGAGTGAGCTTCTTATTTCCGGCGCCACGAGGATTATCATCTTTCCAGTCGTCCCAGGCTCTTGCCTTGTCTTGTGCAGCATCATCATCCTCATCGTCCTCATCGCCAGGCCTGGGTGGCTTATTATCCGTGTGCCAAGAAGAGGTGGCTTCTTGAATATACTTTGCAGTGTTCTCTTGCCATTTGTTCATAATTTCCATTTCCTTTAGACCAGCTTCCTCGATGCTCATTGTCGGTAATCTATTGTTGAGGGGGAAAATTCAGCAGATTAATACTTTTACAAGCAATAAACGAGGTCTGTGAAACTACAAAAACTACCCCTATAAAGAAACTTAAATTACACCTGGATACATGAATTTGATTATGTCATCTCTAATTTTTTATGAATGTCTTATTTTGAGCCTAATACTTGTCAATATTGAGTTAAATTCATGACTACAATAGCATGCACAAGTCAAACATCAGGGTATGTTGGTGGAAATTTTTTGATTTCTCAAACCTCAAGGAAGTCTGTGTAAGTAGGCCAGTGATTATATCTAGGAAGTTTATCCCATGTGTTGTTTCGTGTAAGGAGATGGGTGAGGAAAATAAGAGAAAGTGCTGGGGAAATAAATTTGATTGTTCATAGTAGGGAAAATGTATTGCAATTACGGAGAAAATGTATGTTTCCCTACTTTAATTATCCTTCTCCTAGATAAAATCCCTTTCCTCATCAAATTTTTGGGCAAATATAGTGTTGGTTTTATCGTTTCATAAACATACCTGTAGTGAGGCTGGAAAACTTGAGCTGCGATTCTTTCCCTTTCGCTGGTTGGGTTTTTGCTTATAAGGCTTGATGGTCCAAATATCATTGGCTGGTGCTTGTGTTCGTGAACTTGTGAAACATCTGCTCTACCTTCTAAAACATCTTGAGCAAAAGTAGCACATGTGATTGGAGCTGCAGGTTTTGTATATCTAGCCCTTGCAGCAGCATTACGATGCCAGGCTTCCGCTTTCTCAGCACGGTCGTCAAGAGTCAACCGTGAAAGTTCATTATCCCCTTCCTGCATGAGATGGTTGCTATCATAAGTTGCATCTAAAAGTGTTTACTATTAACTATGGCATGTGAATATAACACAACAAAGCAGCTAGATGCAGTTTGACAGAAAAATCATTTAACAATTTAAAAATACCTGTGACAATTTAATCATTTAACAAGTTGATAATACCTGTGACTGTCTTTCCCTTATAGCAACAAGCATCTCTTCCTCTTTCTTCAGCATTTCCAGTAGATCAAATGCCTGGCATATATGAGCAGGTAAAACTAGTTATGCATACAGGTGGATGGGGAAGGTTTTATGGTTCAGGATACTGAATTTTGAGACCAACCTTACAAAGTGCCAAGGAGATTGTGGTGAGCCAGGCCTAGAAACACAACAATCATTAGTCAAGAAATTCAACAGACATTGAGGAAAAAAGGGAAAGACACCAGACACAAATTAATGAGAAGTATAATCTTGTCGTAAAGAACTGATCAATCTTGCTTTCCCCATGAAGAACAACTAGGAAACAAACAGAATGTCTGAGGAAACCACACTACATACGAAAACAAGATAAGAACAATAAAAGAACTCATAAGGAACTGACCTCCCTTTCCTCTTCTCCATCATCATCCTCCATATCCTCTTCACCTGCCTCAACGGGAGTAGATAATGCAGACGCTCTAGTTGACCGCCCACGGCGTTCCTTACGCTCCTTTATTTCAAGCAATTTTGACTCAGCAGCTTTTTGGCGTTTGAACCGAGCAATCTGAAGTAATTTATTACAATAGAATGCTCGTGTTATATGCTCAAGCTTAAACAAAGTATAGACACAGATTCAATGCAGAGTCAGAATCACTAATAGACACCTTCTTTGCTCTCTGATCAGCTGATGTATTGGCCGTGGCTTGTCTAGATGATTCCAGTTCCTCTTCTGGTACAAGCTCCATCGCCTCACAAAATGATATGAATTCCTGGCGTATGGCCACGTGAGATTCAAGATTCTACCAATAACTTCATTCGGGCATTCCCAAATTTTAAGAAGAAAACAAAGAGCGACAATAATAACATCTCAAAAATTATTTCACAGGAAACTATTACCTTTAACTTGGCCTGTGAGGCTTTAAGAATTTGAATCCTGTCCTCTTCAGTAATTTTCTCAGTTAGCTCACCGAGATAATATGGTACCTGTATCAAACAATGGGACCAAATACTTTACGGAAACAGAGCAAAGATTCTCCTTGACATTGAAATCCATCACCATATTAAAGCAAAATAAGTGGAAAGAAACATGTTGGAGCCAATGAATAAGGCAAAACAACAAATCAAAATAGGAACAAAAGGATAAGGGGATTATCATATCTGAACAAATAATGTATTTCTAATGTTACTTTCTTAAATTTAACAAGTCATGATTTTTACAAAAATAATTGTTCTTCTAACCTTCAATTATAGAAAAAAACTTAGGTTAATTATTATTAACGTCTACTGCATAGATATGTAAAAGAAAGGAAAGAGTGAAAACATCATCTGAAGGGTAGACATACTGCCTATACCATAATTTGCAGCTATGTTTTCAGTGTATCATAATTTGCAGTTATGTTTTCTTTCTCCGATGAAATGAATGCGTAACAACAGTAGTATCATAAATCACAAAATACGGAATTATACACGTCATGTTACTTGACTCTTGTTTCTCCCATTGATAAGCAAGTAGAAACATAAAATTAAAAAATAATAATAATAAAAAATCATAGTCTCAAAACATTTCTCACTAATTTATATATGGAAAAAAAAATGGAGAAACTAAAATAAAAAACAACCCTCACCATCAAATATTTGAGATTAGCAGTGCTGATATCATCCTTCGTCTCGTTGGCCGAAAACAACCCTAATTTCCCAATCATTTCCTCGCATTTCCTCAACAATTCGCAACCTTTTTTCACCGTATCCTACAAAATCAACAAAACAAAAAATTCAATCAGATCAAAATACCAACAACTAAACTTACGAAAAGCAAAAATCACAATTCTACGAAGAAACCTGATCGACGGAAGAATCGGGTGCGGCTTGGTGAATTTTCCGAGACTGCTCGAAGAGAACCGGCAGGGACATCTCCTCCATATTGAATTCCACCATGAATTTCCGATCGAGATGAGCACTCTACAAATGTCAACTGCGAAAAACCTAGAGATTTGAATCGGAGATGGTGCTCAAGGAGGCGGAGTATGCGACAGAAGGTGCTAGTAATAGCTAATTGTGCGCCACCGGCGTATTTTAGAATGTTCGGTATTGTTGGTGACTTGGAGGTTAACTATGGGAAAAGGTCAATTTGGACTTTTCCACAGAGGTAGAATTTTCGAACATCAGATTTATTAATGCACGGCCCAGAGTTTTTAAACTTGAATTGGGCCCGACCCACAAATGGAGCGATTAACAGGCCCGAAAAGATTACATTTTCTTTAAATAAAAGAGCTGATTTGGCCCATTTCGAGTAAATTTATTTATTATTATTATTTTTTTTTTAAACAAGGAGCATAAATATAAACTACGGAGATAAAACATCAAGTACAAATAACTCGATGTAAGCCGAAGTTACATTTTCTATAATAAATGAATGGGCTAAACTGTTAGCCTCACATGCTTCCATGGGGAAGACTAAAAAAGTGACGTCGGAAGAACAAATATATCCTAAAAAAAGTGGTAGTTGTGACATATCAATGAAAACAAAAAAACTTTATTTCATCGTTGGAGCGACTCAAATATGTTCTTCCGTCGCTCTCTCGGACAGGAACAGAACCAGGATTTAATATTGTGAGAGGCAAAAATTTAAAATATAAAAAATAAAGGGACAAAATCTTTAATTGGAGGACGAAAAATTAGAATATCAACAAAATTAAGGGACAAAAATATAAATATGCCAAAAATATACATACAAAAATTAAAAATTTCAAAATTAGGGGGGCGGGGGCCACCAAAGGCCCCCTCCTTGGCTCCATCACTACTCTCGGATCTATTTTCTCGCTGTCCTTTTAGATCTTCACTAAATCTCTGCCTTCTGTAAGATTATAAGATTTTGATATATTTTGCTAAGTCTCTGTTTTCTCTCACTGAAGAAATCTATTTGAGTATTCGTTCTTCCATAAAGAGAAAGAGAGAGAAGGGGAAAGATACTAATTTATTTTTTAACAATAATTAATTTGGTTATCGGGTTTGATCTGATAACGTCTTAATTTCAAACTTATTGTTTTTATAGGGTAAGATACAATGCAAGTTTTTTGTAAGTATTCATTGAGCCCAAAAACATCCCCGCCTTTAACTGGGATCATCCCCCGTGACCTAAAATTTTATAGTAAAAAAAGAAACAATTAATTTGGTACTAAATGCATTAATTTAATCTAAGATCATTAAGACTCTTTTCGTGGGAACATAATATATTACATGTAGTTATAATTTCCAAGAAATTAGTTAATTATGTAAAATTAATGAATAATAGATAAAGAAACATAAAAGTGAGTTATTATTGTGTTTTCTAAAAATGTAAATAAAATTCAGAAACATAATTAAGAACTTGAGTTTTTGGAGAAGTAGAATTCATAAACTATATGCTAAATAAGAAAAAAAAAAAAAGTGTAAGAGAAATAAAATAAGAAGAAATTAGAAGGGAATTTTTCTTATAAAAGAGAATAAATTCTCAATTAATAAAATGGGACATTTTTGTGAGATAACAGTAAATCTTAAGAGTATGATTAACAATTTAAGAATGCCAATAATTCCATAATCCATGTTTTTTTCTCTTTTTTATCCCACTTTGGTTTTGAATCAAGTCGGATCATTAAAGTATAAAGCTCTTTCAACCACTAATAGCTATATATTTATAAATTCGAATGCGATACTTCTGATTAATTTAATATGACATCAAATTATTGCATTGATGATCGATAATAATTTCGAATTAGTTAATCGCCAATACCATAATTAGGCCACCTAAGAAACAATGTCTTATGGGCCCATAGAAAATGATCGCAAGGGATTGAAGATTGTATTAGTTGATGATTGGTGAGATTTGATACGATATCATTTTATTACAATATAAATAAATAAATAAAAATTGGCCCTTTTTGAAGAAGCCTTTAAAGAAGGAACTTTGTTGAACTAAAGCTATACAAATCTTGGACTATTGGCCCATTTAGAAATGTAGTTGTATTTTTTAATTTCAAGATCTGCCCTTGGAATCTGGAACTTTTTTTGGCTAACAAGGGTGTAATGAATTGCTTTTGAAGCAAAACTTTATAAAATAATTATTGCTTTTCTTCACAAAATTGTAATTATTTTGATTAGATTCTTTCTATTAATGTTCCTAGTTAGGGAGCCACCCTTGATATTTAAAGTAAAGCTGAAAAAAATATAAATGAACATGGCCCTCTTGTTGTTGTTATTATTATTATTTTAAAATGTCCACAATTTAGTTCAACTTAATATTAGTCCCTAAATACTATCAGACACTTTCTTAGGGTTTTTATTATCTCAAAATGTTCACAATCTAATTTAGCGTGAGGCTAGTTCGTAAATATTGTTAGTCACTTTCTTAGAAACTTTTTTCGATATAATTTTTCCGAGAATTAATCAAAGGTCCCTAGTATACCTCAACACTTTTCCTAAACCCCCCAAATTGTTTTTTACATGTTTTAAGGACCAAATATGCATGAAAGTTTTCCTAAACCCCCTATTTCGCGTAAAAAGACTAAAATGCCCTTAATAAAATATGAAAAATTACCCCAAATATCCTTTTTTTTTCCTTCCCCTTTTTCTTTTTCCTTTTTTTTTCCCTTTCTTCTTCCTTTTTTTTTGTGTTGAACACGCAGACACAGCTGCAGGCGGCGCCACCACCGTCTCCGGCCACTTTCCGGAGACGGGACCTAGGTGCTTTAACTAATTTCGACGTCGCGACTTCATTGGTATCAATTACGTCTATTGAAAATGGCCGGAGAAGGCGCCGGGAGGTCCGCCGGAAACTTGCAAATTTCAATAGAAAATGGGTTTTCCATCCGGGGATTTTTTCCGACGAAAATGGTATGGATCTTGAAGTTCTCGACATGATAAACATATTGCACGGAACGAATTCGATTTTCGTCAAGCGGTTTGTGAGTTATCGTCATTTATTTTTTAGATCTAAAATATTTAGATTTGAAATTTGGGACAAATGGATTCGAAATTTGAAAAACTAACCGAAGATATGGAACGAGGACGAGAAGTACGTGCTCGGTGAATTTTTTGGGAATTTTTGGACCACCTCCGACGGTGGTCCGGCGGTGGTGGCGGCGGCGCTCCACCAGCTTCAAGGTTGAAGATGATGATGAAGAAGATGATGGTGTGGAAGAAGTAAAAATGGAGTGGAAAAAGTAAAAAAATAGGGATAAAGTAGACTTTTTAAGTGATTGGGGGGTTAGAAAAAATGTTTTGTGTATTGGGGATTGTAAATGTATAAAAATTGAATTGGGGGGTTTTGAATAAGTATTAGGGATTATTGGTCCTTTTAAAAAATTGGCCCATCCACAAGGCTAGAATACGAATACTTAAATAATTCAAATCCCTCTCACTTAAGCTAACTAACTAGTTAACTCATTTAATGTTCTTTCTCTCTACTGAGAGTTTCCTGCCCGCGTGGCTCTGTCAGTTCTGCTCCGCGGACTGGCTTTCATTCTGAGGGATAGTTACACGAGTGTCCGACATAGTGGCCATTCTTGTCACGATACTCTTTCATACGCTTTACTTTAATCCATCTTGCTTCTTTCTTAGTTTTAGGGCTCGTTTTCCATACTTCTGTTGCACTTTGCTTTGTCTTTTCAGGGAAGGTGCAGCTTGGGGCCTTGTTCCTTCGGCACTTGCTTCAGAGTATAGGCATACTATCTATCTATGGATCCGGATATTGACCAGTTAAGTAGGGAGTTGGCGTTAACTTCGACCGAGGATTTGGGCAGAATTGCTCCGGATGCGGTGTGGAAGGGTAACGGTGACCTCCATGCATGGGTTCTTGGTCGTAGAACGTATTCTATCAAAGAAGCCCTTCCGTTTTGATTCCTTTCAAGCTACTATGAGAGGGGTGTTTAATCCGATCAGAGGTATGGAGGTGGAAAAACTCGATGGGGGACGGTTTCTATTCATTCTGAATCACATAGTCGATTGTCAAAGGAAATTGAACGGTGGTCCGTGGGCATTTGAGAAACACTTGCTGATTCTACGGGAGGTTAAGGACTCTGTGGATCCGATCAGTTGCGAGTTGTCCACTTGTGCGTACCATGTTCAAGTTGAAGGTCTTCCCTTCACTAAACGGTCTCGGCCAATGGCGGAGTTTATTGGGAATCAGATCGGCAAGTTTCTGGATTACGACGAGAGGAAGAAGGGGGGTCATCTTTTCAGTCCTAATATGCGCCTCAGAGTGGCTATCAATATGGAAGAACCCCTCAAAAGAGCTATAAGAATCAGGAATAATAAGGGTAATGAAGAGATCCTCGTTAAGTTAAGTTACGAGAGGCTGCCTAATTTCTGCTATGGTTTTTGCGATCACATAGTGAATACATGTCCAATTCAGTGTGAGGACGATTTTTCACTCACAGAGGACGAATATCCATACGGTAACTGGCTGCGCGCAACGTCCGACTTGGGTAAGACAGGGTGGAAAGATTCTGGCCCATCTTCCGTCGGAAAAGCTACTAGGCCAGTGTTTAAACGAGCGTCGGGAGTTTTCCCTAGAAATCCTAATAGTCCTTTGTTGGCTGAGGAGGTCGGTAAAACGGAATCCGATTCTTCTGGAAGTTCCTTTGTCACTAAACTCTTCTCCCGCCCTGGGGAGTCGTTTCAAAATTTCCCCAAAGGTCCAGATACATCCAAAGCTGCATCACAGCAGTCCTTATCCCATGTCCCCAATAACAACCACGTCACCTCAGTTTCCAAGGATTTCTCGCCTACCCCCCCATTTTCTTGGCAGCAGTAATCTTACCAACTTATCTCTTCCCCTCTCCCTACAACAGACACCCTTATCCGAGATCAAGGAACAACTAGGTAATCCCAACCCAAATATCCGTAAGGCCAAGTTTCTGGACCAAGACCAAGGCGGCCCAATTCCTAAGATTACCGTTGCCCATATCCAGAAGCCTCCCCCTCCCCCCAATCTTCACCTTCTCTCATAACCCGTCCAAACCCAAGCTTCCCAAATCACCCTCACCCGGTACCACTAGACATCCCTCTATTAGAAAATCCAAATCCCGTAACAAGATACCCGATACAGTTGAGGTCATCGCCAAGACATCCATCATCCACGAGGACACCATGTTAGTCGATGCCCCGATCAGTTCTGCTGTGGAACCTCTGAGTTTAAGGAAAATAATTATTTCTGATTTACTCGATATGGAGTTGGACTCCCGTCCTTTGAAAAAACCTACACCTTCATTGACGGAGACTGATGCTATATCTGCACCGGCGGTGGCTGCGACAATGAATCTCTTCGCCTGGAACTGCCGAGGTTTGGGTCGGGCTTGGGCAGTTCACGAGTTGGAGGATTTCCTCCGAAAATACGATCCAGGGATAGTATTCCTTTCTGAGACCAAAAGTAGGAAACGTCGCATGAATGCTTTGATGGATAAGTGGGGATTTTTTGGCTTGAGCGTGGATGCTGTAGGGAAAAGTGGAGGTCTTGCTCTGATGTGGCATAAAGATCTAGCGGTGGATTTACTCAGTTATTCCAGATTTCATTTTGATGTTATGGTTAACACGCCGAATTGCCGTATAGGGTGGCACCTTACCTGTATTTATGGCCACTCGGATGCAGCGAAGAGGTACTCTACGTGGAATCTCCTGGACTCTTTGAAAAGTTCCCCACGGAATCCTTGGCTCGTGTTCGGGGACTTTAATGAGCTGCTTTGGGGAGATGAGAAGAGGAGGACGTCCCCGTCCGGTGCATCAGATGCGGGCTTTCCGGGATTGGTTAAGTAATTGCAGTTTGGTAGACCTGGGGTTTTCCGGAAACAAGTTCACTTGGTCTAATAATAGTCCTGCTCCGTTTACCATTGAAAGCAGGCTGGATAGGGTCGTTGGTAATGGCAAGTGGAAAGAGTTGTTTCCGGGGTTTTCAGTTCACAATATTGAGTCTAATACGTCGGACCATTCTCTTCTTCTGCTGAAACTCTTCTCTTTCGTCACGACTAAGAAGAGTTCCCGGTCTACACACCCCTTTAAGTTTGAATCTGCTTGGCTCCGCGATCCAGATTGTGAGAAAACAGTAGCTGCTAGCTAGGGTAATCTTATCAGTGGAGACAATTCTGTGTTAGCCTGGACGAAGATCGAGAATTGCAAGTTTGAGTTGCTGGATTGGGCTTTGGAAAAATTTGATACTCCTAAGGCACGTATCATAAAGTTAGAAGAACAACTCAAGGTTATGAAGCGAGGCACGATTTCCATTGAGAGTAAGCGACAAGAAGTTATTCTTAGGAAGGAGATATCTGAGTGGTACGCGAGAGAGGAGTCTTGGTGGAGACAGCGAGCCAAGGCTCATTGGATGTCGAAAGGGGACCACAACACCGACTATTTTTTTTCCAGGACAAAGACCAGAGAGAAGAGGAACAGAATTGTTAAATTATTAGACAGCGATGGCGTGATACGTACTAAGTTGGAAGATATTCATTCGATGGTGGAAGATTATTTTCAGAAAATTTTCCAGTCCAATCAAACCCCTGTGACAGAGATAGATAGTATGCTGGTATTCTTACAGAGCAAGGTGACCCCGGAGATGAATGAGTTGCTCCTCGTTCCGTATTCTTCCCTGGAAATTGAGAAGGCATTGAAATTCATGTTCCCTCTGAAGGCCCCCGGGCCAGACGGTATGCCTCCTATCTTTTTCCAAAAGTTCTGGAGCTTTATTAAGGATGATATTGTTAATTGTGCTCTGGATTTTCTTAACAATGGACGCTGTGATCAGGCGATGCATGCCACAAATATTGTGCTCATTCCTAAAATTGAAAATCCCAAAATCATGTCTGATCTCCGCCCCATTAGCCTCTGCAACGTTTTGTATAAAATTGCTTCTAAAACTGTGTCCTTGCGCCTTAAACCGATTCTTAAACATGTGATTTCCCACTCCCAGAGTGCCTTTGTTCCGGGAAGGCATATCACTGATAACTTGTTATGTGCGTTTGAAGTTAATCATTTTATTAAACATAAGAAGCACGGTGTCGAAGGTTTTTTAGCTTTAAAATTGGATATGAGTAAAGCATATGATAGAGTGTAGTGGCGATTTTTGGAGTGCACTATGTTGAGGTTAGGTTTTCATTCTTCCTTTGTGAGTTTGATCATGCGTTGTATTTCTTCGGTTGACTATTCCTTTTCTGTCAACGGTTCCTGTTTTGGCAATTTGTCTCCGGGTCGTGGCCTTAGACAGGGCGACCCTTTGTCTCCTTATCTTTTTCTTGTTTGTGCTGAGGTGTTGAGTTATTTTTTGGAGCATGAGGTGAGGGTTGGAGGTGTTCGTATCTGTAGGGAGGCTTTGGCGATCTCTCATCTTCTATTCACGGATGATACTATGGTCTTTAGCAGAGCCTCAGAGGAAGTGGTAGATGGCATTCTTGAGGTGTTGAGGAAGTATGGGGAAGTTTCGGGTCAACTAATAAACTACGATAAATCCACGGTGGTTTTCAGTCCCAATGTTGATCCAATTGTTAGGGGGAGTTGGCGGAAAGACTTGGGGTGCGACAGGTGGAGAAGCATGGGAAATATTTAGGTCTTCCGGCGATGGTGGAACGGTCTAAGAAAGAGGTTTTTGATAGCATTCGAGATCGGATCAGTAAACGGATTCATGGGTGGGGGGATAAGGCCCTGTCTCAGGCTGGACGTGAGGTCTTGATCAAAGCAGTCTTGCAAGCTATCCCGGCGTATGCTATGAGCTACTTCAAGCTCCCTGAGTCACTTTTGCGAGAAATCTCTTCTATGCTTGCGAGATTTTGGTGGAGTGGCAAGAACGTTGATAAGATCCATTGGGTGAGCTGGGAGAAGTTGTGTGTTCCGAAGGAAGAGGGCGGTATGGGCTTTAGAAATTTAAGAGCGTTTAATTTGGCTCTATTGGCGAAACAGGGGTGGAGATTAGTCACTGAACCACAGAGCTTGTTGTCTAGGTTGTTGAGAGCCAAGTATTTTGCGGACGGCAATTTCTTTGAGGCGAATCTGGGCTCGAACCCCTCGCTAACTTGGCGGAGTATTTGGACGGCGAGGAGATTATTGGAGGTCGGGGTGCATTGGAGGGTTGGTAACGGAGCGTGCATTCAAATTTGGCTTGACAAATGGCTGCCTAGGCCGTCTCGCTTTCAACCCTTGGTTAGGACGGCGGCAGGTAGCACTCTTACTTATGTGAAGCAACTGATTAATGGGGAAGGAGGTTGGGATGAAGAGCTGGTTCGCAGCTCTTTTGTGGGAGTGGACGCTGACGTTATTCTCTCAATCCCTCTTGGGAGCAGGGCGTAATGTTGACAAACGAGTTTGGCACTATAATAGTAATGGTAGATTCTCTGTCAAGAGTGCTTATCTTGTGGCTCTTCAAGTGTTCAAACAGGATGATGGGAGGGGAGAGGGTTCTTATTATCGGTCGTGGAAGGTGATTTGGGATCGGAAAGTAGCACCGAAAATTAAGGTGTTTATTTGGCGGTTGTGCAATCAGGCTTTACCAGTTGGGACAACACTTGCGAAGAAAATGAGCAGGGGTCAGGTGGTTTGTCCTTGGTGTGATTATGATGCAGAAGATCTTGAACACGCCTTTGTCCGTTGTAGTATGGCGAGACTCTTCTGGGCCTATACTAACTTCCCTTGGCACGTGATCTCCCGCTGGGGGGGAGGAAGTGAGGAGTGGATTCGTCAGGTGCTGGAACAGTTAAGTTTTGACGAGGGAGATCGTTTTCTGGTTTCGGTTTGGGCATTATGGCGTAACTGGAATAAGGAGTGGGCTGAGCATGAGAGTTTGGATGCAGACTCCCTCGCTGTGTTCGCTAGTAACTTCTTTGCTACTGGGAGAATTGGGTTAGTTGCTGAATCTTAGGCAGAACTCCCCAGTTTGCCAACGACCTGGTCTGCTCCGTCGGATGGGTGGGTTAAAGTGAATGTTGACGCAGCAGTGTTCGAAGGTTCCGGCGTTGTTGGTTGCGGTGTTGTTGCCCGGGATCATTTAGGTGTGTGTGTAGAGTGGAGGTGTAGGAGGTTTAGAGGTTTTGTTGAAGCTGAAATAGCGGAAGAATTGGCGATGAAGGAGGCCGTGACTCTGGTACAACAAAGAGGATTGGACATGGTGATTCTTGAAGGAGACTGTCTCAATCTTATTCGTAAGCTTCAGGATCTATCTGACGATTGGTCGGCTACGGGCCTGATTATAGCTGATATCAAGGAGGTGCTTAGCCGGGTTCCTTCGTTTTCTTTCAATTTCGTGCGTCGATCCGGTAATAGTGTGGCACATTCCCTTGCCCGATTGGGACTTAATTCTGATGGGGACTCTGAGCTCCCTGATGCTGCTCGGGACTCGTTCTTTGGAGATTTAAATTCGTTGTAATTTGTCTTCCGTTTCCCGTAAAAAAAAAAAAAAAAAACTAGTTAACTCATTTACCCCGTGAAATAGTTTAAGCCACTAATATCAATCATGTAAGGAGACGAATATAAAAAATACAAACACTCATGCAATACGTAAACAATGTCGGATACAATATTTGATTCGGAACTTACGAAAATAAAATTTTAAAAAATATGAATTTAGTCCAAACCTTAAATCTCCACACCCCAATAAATGTATGGAAAGTTGGTAGCTATAGGAATGAATGTTTCATGGTATTGGTTTTGCAAATCTTGGTGCTTTGGAGCAAGAGAAATTATTATTAATTTTTAAGGGATTTTGCAAAGGCTCGTGATCCACAATTCTAGGGGATATGTATATTTGTAGTCTGAAACCAATGTTGTGGTCCATATCAATTAAATTCAATTTTTTCCCCTTTGTTTCACTAGAAAACAATGTCCCTAGCTAAATTAATAAAGTAGGTAACAATTATATTCAATCTAGGTACATGCATTAAAGATAGTTCTTGTACTTCTTGTTAGGGAACTAATAAGTGAAATTTTATTTTTTTCATAATTATAAATTTAAGGGAAAAGAAAAGAACCCTTTTGTCTATTTATGTCAAATATAAGTTTGAGCATAATGGGTCGAAAAATTAGAGGTAAAAATACTATCTTTTTAGAAAAATTTGTCCTTTAATCTCCATTTTTACATAAGAAATTCTAAGCTCATTTGAAATTCTTTGGTCGATCTTGTTGGTATTTGGATACTTTAATTATATCTAAGTTCATAAAGCTAGAATCTTGACGAAGACATCTATTGATAATACTTTAATTTTATTTTTTCATAATTACAAATTAATGGAAAAGAAAAGAACTCTTTTGTCTATTTATGTAAAATATAAGTCTGAGCATAATGGGTCGAAAAATAGAGATGTAAAAATACTATCTTTTTATCAAAAATAAATCCTTAATCTCCATTTTTACATAAGGTAATAATACAAAATGTATAAAAATATGTTTTTTCTAAGCTAATATGAAATTCTTTGCTCACTCACATCGGTATTTGGATACTTCAACTATACCCAAGTTCATAAAGGCAGAATCTTGGCTTGGAAAAATAAATAAAATACAGCCAATAATTATAAAATATTCTCGGAGTACAAATATATAATGAAATATCTAATCTTTGCAAATTGCAAAAGTCTCAAATCCGTAACTCAGATCCATGTTGTGGGTCCTTAAGACAGAAAAAGATGGCCAACCAAACCTACCTGGAAAGCTTATAATATGTTTGAGAAAAAAGAAAACAGAACAACTGATTGAGAATTTGACAGAGAAACACCATTGTTTGCTGGTTTTGTACCTCAAATTCCTCATGTATCAATATTGACAAAGACTACCAATAATCATGGGTCCGTGATATACATGTACCGATACGAATATAGTAATATAATATCCGACGTCATTTGAGTATTTAATATAATACACGATACCATACGATACAATAATTTAAAGAATTTGTGCGATAAAGATTCATGAATCATGGCCCCTCTGCTCCTTATATTCAGAGCCATAAACTCAAGAACAAGAATGAGAAGAAAAAGGGTGTTTGCAGAGGTGGGGTATTTCAATGGGATCAGCTCTGAAGACTAGGGAAAAATAATAATTAAATTAAACATAAATAAGAACCAATATATTTAGATATATATAAATACCTATACTGATTTTCTTTTTCTTACAGTACTAGAATAATTTTTAACTAATTGTTGCAGACTTCACACGTGTAAAAAGTCCATGCTTTTGGCATTCTCTGACGGGCATATATAGATAAACTCCACCAGCAAAACCGATGCTAATTGCAGTTGAGCATTTTCCATTTTCTTGGAAAAAGAAATTGCGGGTTTTAAAGCGAGTTCGTTTCTGGAAAAGGGTTGTCGTTTTTAGCTGGAATTATTGCAAAGGTGGTGTCTTTTTCATGTGTTGATCGAACAACAACACTTGGCCCAGTTCGTGTAATACTGTAAGTAATGTTCTTCTTAGCCTCGGACAGTTTTGGGATTTCATATTTGTGTGTCTTTCTGGCTCATTATGGTTTGATTTTGCTGATGATTTATGCGCAATTGTTCATGTGGCTGTAATGAGTTCATGTTACCTTCTTGTTTGCAGATTCTGTGTTTCAGTTCAAGAACTTGTTTATGTCTGCTTTTCTTGTTTCTTTTTTGTTTTCTTTTTTTCAGTTTTAGAATTGTTTGGTCTTGCTGATATTTAGTGCAGTTATTCATGTGGTTGTAATGAAATCATATTTCATTCTGGTTTGCTTATCTTAAATCAGGAACTGTTGTATATGAAATTCTGGATTCTGAATATTTCAGCTTATGAGATTTGTTGCTGACCCTTGAATCAGTTTGAAGAATTATTGACATTTTTCACAATTTTGAAATTCCACAACTTTTTTCACCTTGTTCAGAGAGTGGCTGATCTTGTAATCCATCAATGGAGGAAAGGGCCATGTCCGATGACAACTCCGATACCTTATATCCTATGTTTTTCGGAGTTTCGTGTGCGCTTTTTGCTCTAAAACTCTTACCTGAACCTGAAAATGGTGATGAGAAATGGTCAGAAATAAGAAACAGAATGCTCAAAGGGAGTGCTCATCTTTTGGGGCTGTTTATTTGGAGAATTCGAAAGGAGGACAAAAATGGGAAATCTGATCTCCTCCAAAAGCTCGAAATTGCACAAAAGCAGATTCAAGATTTGAAGAAACAAAGAAGCGAAGATGCAAAAGCAAACGAACGAGTTGTGAGCATAGTTGCCTCACGAGAGCAGAGCTGGTTTGAAGAGAGAAAGAGCCTCAGACAGCAAATAGGCGCCCTCATGAATGAGCTGAGAGTTTCCGAGACTAGAAACGAAGAAAAAATTTCTGGATTAAATGAAAAGCTGAAGGAAAACGAAGCCTTTCTGCAGTCGAGGGGTAAATTCATCGAGGAAGAGGCGAACAAGAGACGGGAAATTGAAGAAAAGCTGAAAAAAGCTGAAAATCTAGCTGATGAGTTGAGGGAAAATCTAAGGCGTGAAGCTCAACGCCATGGAAATGAGATTTCAAAGCATAAAAGTGCTTTTATAGAGCTTGTTTCGAACCAGAGGCAATTGGAGGCCGAGATGGGGCGGGCCCTACGGCAAGTGGAAGCAGCAAAACAGGAACTTGTTTCGACATTGGAGCAGAAAGAGCAATCTGTTCTGCTGAATCAACGGTTGTCGATGGAGATTGTGAAAATGAGGAAGGATTTAGAACAGAAGGATCAGATTTTGTCTGCTATTTTGAGGAAGATGAGATTAGATACAGCTGAGAAGCTGAAGGAAGTGAAACCATCAAAGGCTAAGAAAAAACTGGAAACAGCTAAATGGAAGGTTCCCGATGATGCTAAAACCGAGAGGCATTCTTTGAGGAACATATTGTCGAGGCGTGGGAATCTACGAGCAACGAGAAATGAGTATTGTCATGAACTTGAGGAAAGTGAAGTTAAGAAAGGAGTGGTAGGAGATCTTCCGATCATATCAGATCCATATTTGACTGGAGCAACGGATCATGAATCACGTAAGATTAACTTGGTTCAACCGGAGTTATTGAGCCTCATGTTTTTTGCATTCCGATAAAAATTAGTACCCGGTTTAATCCTTTTCCTTTATTATTTCCATTTTTAGAGATAGCAGCTGATGTGGAACATTTGGGGAATCAGGACGACTCAAAAATGGGCTTGTACAAGCTTGCAATCGAGCAAAGGCACAACCTTGAAATAGAAGCTTTTGGAGAGCAACTTCGACTCAAAGACGAAAAGCTGGAAGCTTTCCGGTGGCGTTTATTAAGCCTGGAGCTAGAATCAAAACGGCTGCAGAATCATATTGAAGGGCTTGATCTCGACATCAAACAGCTCAAGCAAGAAAACACAAAGTTAGAAGCTCTACTACTGGACCGTGATGCTGAACTACATTCACTCAAAGAACAGCTAATGCTCCAGTTCAATCCCCCAAATCTTCAAAAATTGCAATTCAAATCCCCCAGTACGGTTTGGTCCAAAGTGAAGGTTGTTAAACGAAAACCGGGGCTGAAAAAGCAAGAGGAGAAAGTTCCTCAAGAAATGGAGAATCAAGATAATGTGGATGAGACGAAGGATATAGTTTTAGAGGGGCCCGATCATTTTCGGAGTGAAATTAGTTCGGATAATATTGTTGAAAACTCTGAAACTTCAACGAGTGCAGGACAAGGTTCTTGTAAGAAAAATTGTTCTTCATGGAAAATGGATATTCATGCACTTGGAGTGGCGTATAAAATCAAGAGACTCAGGCAGCAATTTCTCATGCTCGAGAGGTTGACAGGAAAGCAAGAAACTTGTGAAAACGAGAACGGGCATTTCGGAATAAGGGGATTTTATGCACTTATTTCTCTTCTCAACAAACAGGTTGATAGATATCAGACTCTTCAAGGGAAAACTGATGATCTTTGCCAAAGAATGGTAAATTTTGCTCCACCTTGACACATAAAAGTATACCACATTTTGCTTAAGTTATTAGCTTAAATATGGAATTTACCTTGTTTCTCTAAAATGTTTTTAGTAGTTTATTGTGTAACTTAGGTGTTTATTTCGTTTGTACCTGTAACTTTAAGTCTAAGGGCCCATTAGAGATATGAACTAGGGACAATTACTGACATACCTTGAGTTTTGGCCTAATTACAATAGCTTCCCCCAAGATTTAAGAAATTACAGAAATCCCCCCTGACACACACTGTGGTTTGGCCGGATACCTGTTATTATAGTCATGAATTTAATTCTAATTATTGATCATTAAATTCCAGGCCAATATAGGGTATTCATAAAAACTAGAGACGAATCATCGAAATGGTTGGGCCCAAATGTAGTATAAATTCTTTGATTTCTTAGAATTTCCCATACCTCACGGGAAGTTTGTGTAATTTATGTCAAACCTCAGGGTATGTCAAAGTAATTATCAGTATTACATCTCTCTCCTTTAACTTTGAGATGAGGTGGTCATTTAATATAATATTTGCATGCAAAGTCTGACCAAAAAAGCTAAGCACATTGTTACATATACCAAGTATTGCAAATTTCTCTATTTTAAGAGCTTAAACTTTTAGAGCGGGCGGTTTTTGGCTTCAATTTATATTTCATTATTTTTCCCTTGTGTGATTTTGCAGCATGATGACAACCTTAATTTGAATTCGGGACGATGCACCATTGCTAGAACCGAAGATGAAACCAAAAAACTTGAGCGTTTTCTTGAAGAAACTTTTCAACTGCAGAGATACATCGTTGCAACGGGCCAAAAGTTAATGGAAGTACAATCCAAAATCGCGTCTGGATTCATTTGTGATGCAGAAACAGTTGAAAACACCGAGACTTTTGATATGAAGAGATTTTCTGATGGTATAAGAACGCTTTTTCGAGAAGTTCAGAGAGGGCTCGAAGTTCGAGTATCTCGAATTATTGGTGATCTTGAAGGAACCTTGGCATGTGATGGTATTATAAATTTTAGAAAATAGTTTCAGTAAATTGTTAATAATGTGAGGAGGATATTGATGCTGATATAGAAGTTCTCTGAGTAAGTCTTGGTGCTTTGTAGATTTATTACTCCTTGTAGAGCTTATATAGTGTAGAGATCACTTGTCTTCTGTAACCATTTTTCTTGAAGTATTGGCTAGATTATCATGGTTTTAGCTAGTTATATTAGAAATTGCTTGGCTACCATAATTGTTACATTTCTTGGGGTTAAGTGTAATATACTTTCTTGGGAATACAATTACTAAAGCACTGCTGCTAAAAAGAAGCATCTTCTATGAAAGAAGTGTAATATATTTTTTGTGGTTAAGCTCGTTCGAGTCGAACCTAGATTATGTTCGTTCGAGCTAGATTTGGATTAGGATTTTCGCTTAGCTTTTAGAGGATGACTAAAGAGATATGGATCCAAATGTGAACACCTTAAATATCCATATCCCTCCATTTCATGCTCATAGCACTCCACAAAGTAAGGGCTCTACCACATGTTATGTTAGGAGGATCTAGTCAAGAAACAAACACATGTGCTTACATACATCATGCTCATATACATACATGACATTTCATGATGACTCCATTTCATGCATCCCCACAATAATATTCTTGAAATTTTTGTCAGGGCCTCAGGCTCTAGATATGCACCATACAATCACAATTTATTGATCGTTAACAAATGTTTACAAAAGAAATAGCATAAATCTAATTATGGAGTATAAATGTGGGGTTCAACACCTAATTGTAATTGCCTCTCAACATCTCGGGATGCAGTCCATTAATTTTTTTGGGTCTAGTGCCTATTTATTTGGATTGGATTATTAAAGTGTAAAATTTTCCTACCAATAACAGTTGCATGTCTAAGAACTCAAACAAGCGATTTTGGGTTAAGCTAGTATGTTCATTAAGGCTAAGGAGAAATAGCTACAAATTTGTCAAAGGAGTTAAAGATGAGACGTGACAAAGCACAACAAATTGAGGAATTGATAGATGAGACTTTGGGAGTGAGTATGGGTTGGATTTGGCCTCCTTGTTCAATCACTACCAAAAGTCTTGAAATGTTCCCTCCTTTTGGTGCATGCTTTTATGAGTCATGGTTGCTTTAGGTACCTTCAATTAAATGTGCATGTCGCAAAGTTTATTGCCTTAGGTATCACCAGAGAAAGGCTACATTAATTTGTTAATTTTCTTATATATATATATATATATGAATAGCTTTTCTACCTTATTCTTATCTCCAATAGCATCTCTTCTTGGACATGTTTGCTGTTCCCTACACTAGGATCTAGGGTTTTCTCCAAAGGCTTGTTGTCCGTTTTCCCTCATCTTCCCCCTTATCCATTCCACAATATCGATACATGCACTGAATTTGGGCTCCAACGGTTTTTTCCCGGTGAGATGTTTCATTAGAATCCCGGTCGGAATTGTAAATATCGTTTTTTTCATCAACTTTCAAGGTGTCTCCATATAAGAAAGTGAACATAGTTGATGTTGAATGGATAAATTTTTGTCATCCAAACTATGCCACTTTTACACTTAGCCATCCGAATTTACTTTTGTTGTAAACCACCATCTCATCTACGTGATATTTACAAATTGCCATTCTCATCTAATTTTAAGTGGATTTTAGGATTTTAAGTGATTTTGCGGTACCTGAATACTTCACACGCATTGTGCACATGTTTCTAATAAAGATAAATTAATTTTTCTATTATATATTTGGACCATTCTTTAAAGTTTAATATGACAAAAAGCAACCATAACTCTTATTTTCTCATTCTTCTTCAATTATCTTATCATTTGACTCTAAGATAATATATTGAAAATATATATGTAACTATAAATTATCTGACTGGATATTCTAATTTTAAGAAAGAAATTATCTGAATACATACGCTCTAGTTTGGAAAATTTCTATTTCACTTCTGCAGACTATGATTCATAATTTTTGACGCTATCAAATTCTCCATATTCAATGATGGACATAATAAATTAACAAACATAAAAAAAAAAAGAAAACAATTTCTTACTCATTAATACCTCCGTTTTGGGTGAAAAAATAAAGAGGAATGAAGAAAGAATGAAAAGAGTAAAATAGTAGATTAAATTGTTTAAAAAATGCGAATGTATTAAATAGTTTCAACACACAAAATGTGGATGGATCAAATGATTTCAAAAATCATAAGGATTATCGCGTTTGACGATTTTGAAAAAATAAAATTTGAGAGATTCTCAATCCAAATTTATCAATTATGGAACTCTAATTTGTTAGATAATGAGTGCACATCACGTATGGGGTATTGAGACATTGAAAACCACTTAAAATTAGTAGAGGGATGACGGTTTTGTAAAAATCGTATAGATGAGATGACAGTTTGTGAAAATTGTAGAAATAGGATGGTGATTTCGTAAAAATTTTGTAAATGGGATGGCGGTTTACAACAAAAATAAGTTTAGATGACAAAGTATAAAAAAAGGGTATAGTTCGGATGGTAAAAAATATTTATCCCAATGTTGAATTAATTTACGAACTATCCATTGAGGTGTAATTTTATTAATTCAACCGTTACTCTGGACTGTTAGAAAATTACAGTCAACTTAAAAATTCAGCTCTGTTTGATTCCATATTTTATTAATGTTGTAATGGAATCAAATTTGATTTTGTGTTCGACCTCTGTCTTGTGCTTGCTTTAAATGTCTTTCATTTCACTAACTCTATACTTAAAAAATGTTGGATTTAATTATTAATTAAATAGAATAAAAAGAAGCAAAAATAATACATCAAGATTAGAACAGTAAAAATAGCAATACTGCAATAATACTCAGATAATATAAAAGGATCCAACCCTTTAAAATAAGGAATATAGCCCATTAGTTTCTTAAGTGAAATAAAATATTTTGTCCATTAATTATTTGAGGTAAAAACAATTTATCCCTGTATTATGAGCGTTTTTTCAACTTTTATACGAACTTTTCAAGTATCTCAAATTGTTATATGTACTTTGAAAATTTTCAAATTGCCATCTCGGCCAAGTAGTGTGGCCGTTTTGGTATTAAATTTACTCCAGAAATTAGCTCATATTGGCTTTCCATTGTTCTTTTTAGTTCCAATGCCGACATTTCCAATCACGATGACCACCGGTGGAGGATGGAGGTCATCAATTATGATGACCCCTGACAAAGGATGGATGACCCCCGGTGAAGGTGGATTGACGACGGTATCGACATTGGATCTTTGTTGGGGGGCTTCTTAATTCTATCGATAAAAGGTTGAGATGCAGCTTGTTGTAAGATGAAGATGAATATCATAGTCGCCAAGACGAGTGCTCTTCCTTTGTTCGCCATCGCCATCAGCAAATTAAGTTATGTTTAAGTGTGCTTGGCTAGGCTGCTTTATATAAGCAGAATAAATAACTCATCCCAGCTTTGAGGCTTACACAAATACTGTTATTCCCCGAAATAATGCACACACAAAGAATTTCTCAGGAAGAAATAGAGCATTCAAAGTGATGGGATGCGGGCCCAGAACAGTAGCAGTCCGGGACCACATTTTAAAATTTTATTATAATACAAGTATTAAAATATTTCTAAAACATTTTAATACAAAGCGGAAGACTTAGCCGGATCTACTCAAGTACATACATGCAATTGATAATAAATTTTAAATCACTTAAGCAGATAAATATCTAACATGCAATTAACACTTAAGAGCACATAATTTATCATGCTTAAAATAAAATAACTGTAAAATATTACCGTACTGCAAACATGGCTATCTAACGGCATTTTTCCAGCTCCTTGCCCACTCGTGAGACCGGCAGAGCTTCCCTGCAATATCCCCAGGGACACCCTCGGAGTGTGGGCTCCGAAAGTATTTCTCTAAATACTTAGAGAAAATAAAATTTAAACTAAAACCCTTTTCAGGGTTTATTCTCCCAAAATTAGGCGTTTTATATAAACACCTAATTAAAATTAATTCCGAAATAAATCGGAATTAACTAGGAGAAATGGGATATGGTTTCAAAGCTATTCTCTAGCCAAAACCTCTCCCAAATGTTGAATGAGAAATGAGGACCCAAGGCCCCTATTTATAGGGGAAAAACCGAGGGCGTTTCGGTCATTTTGGATTCAAAAGCAAGGGTAAAATGGTAATTTCACATCCCACTTGCGTGTACAACTTGGACACGAAAACCAAGGATACCACGTTGAAGGTCTCGTCACCACGAGTCCAACGCCGCCGGCCGTTCGTCGGAATTCCCCCGCACGCGCCCACACGCGCGGCCACAAGGCGGCGCGTGTGATCACTTGCGGTTTAGGGTTTCCGGCGACGTGGGCGGTTCTGAGGCTGCCACGTGTCCGGGTCGGTCCGACCCGGAACCGGACCCGGTCCGGCCCTATCCGAGACCCGACCCGTTGACCCGGTATTGACCCGTTTGACCGACCCGGTCCAGATCAAATCTGGGCCGTTAAACCTCGTTGACGTGGCACAATCTCAGCCACACACGTGTCGCGCCACGCGGCGTCCAGTCAGCACCACATGGGACCCATCTGCTGACGTGGCATGCCACGTGGACTGCCACGTCAGCTGCCACGTCATCACCGAAATATTTTTTTTTTTTTTTTTTTTTTTTTTCGATGAAAATTTTATTTTCTCCAAAATAAAATTCCGGGCATTTCCAACTCTTTGGAACTTGATTTATTTTCTTAAAATAAATCACTTGGCTTATTTTCAAACACTTTGAAAATTCATTTCTCTTTCTCCTTTTAATATTTTCTCTTTGGGTTTTCAATTTGGGGCTTGCAGGGGGACCTGCAGGACTAATTAATTTTAGCTCCAAACGGATTAATATATTATCATCTCATGACAATAATTAATTACCGTTTAACAATATTTAATTCCACTAAATAAATATTGTTGCACTCTAAAATTAATTAAATTATTCACGAATTTCTCGATCAAGAATAATTTCGCATTTTACTCCTCCGTGTAGATATCCATGAAAAATAAATTGCAACTACTATCATTTATTTTTCATCTCTAATTTGAAATTTATTGATTCGCCTTAAGTTCAAATTCTCTGTATGTGAAACACATTCAACATACAACTTCGGTGACGTTATCACGCGAAGTGCTTTGGCCAAAGTCTTAATTCAAACTTTTGCAAATCTATTTCAAGGATATCTCTTACCTTCCAGCAAGGCCACAGATTCCTCGATCAATATAACTCTTTAGCACATTTCATGCTGTCACCGAATCATACAAAGTATTTTGGCCACCCGTTACCGAGACCTCACTTCGAGTATGTTACAGTGACTAACACTACATGCCTAAAGCCGAAATATTATCAGGATTAAGAGTACAATGCTTCCTGAGATTTTATTCATTTTAGATAGCAGTATAAAATAAATAATCTCAGTGGTCCAGTTCGATGTTTCCAATCCTATTGAAAATCATCAACGTGTTATAATTGGAATCACCATTCCCTATGACGAAAGACTAATCATCTTATATAACCACGTTATAGTCTTGATAAGAACATATTCTTATCTTACCGACTAGAACTTTAATAACACGTGATTTCGGTATTCAAAGTCTTTTCCTATGAAACACATTTCATATAAGAATACCATCACACGTTATTAATTATTAATATGTGAAATACTCATAACTTGTGTAAATTCAGTTTAATTAATTCAACAAATTGAACTTTCAGGGCACTATTCCCAACACAAAGGAGGAAGAAGAAGTCTGTCGGTTACCAACTTCCAACGAAGAGGAAGAAGAGCATTTCAACAATTTGGGCTAATTCTACTTTGTAATTTTATATACTCTAAGGTCCAAATACGATAAGCCCAAACACGCAGAATCCTTCACGACCCCGATGACTCATTTTATCGTGTGATATTTATTTCGAATGATTTTTTTTTTTTTTTTTTGGTATTATATAGAATGTTGAATATTGATATTAAACGATTCAAATAATTTCCTTTGGTTTACATGAACAAGAACTTTAATGACACGTGATTTTGTTATTCAAATTTTTTTCCTATGAAACACACTTCATATAAGAATATCATCACACGTCATTAATTAATAATATGTAAAATACTCATAATTTATTGCAAGTTCAATTTAATTAATCTAACAAATTGAATTTTTAGGGCACTATTCTCAACAATTACGACACGACAATGAACTTGTTTCTAAGTTTGTAGAGTCTTAAAAATTGTTTGTAGTATGTTTTTTGGTTAACAAATGACAATACTTATTTGGTTAAGAGCTGTAAGTTGAAGTAACTGTACAATTTTTTGTTTTGAAAGGCAGTGAATGTAGAACTTAATTTGTAATACTTTGATTTTCTTCCATTGCTTTTGATTTTCTACATGTTTTTCCTCCATATCAGCTTTAATTCATTTACATTAAAAGCCATATTCGATGCCAGCTTCTTGAGAGAAATTGGTCCAGCTAGAAATCGTGCTCAGCTACCTCCGTCGACGCCGGAAGCCGACAGAGCCCATGGAGATGGCGGCCAGCCGCATCACACGGTCTTTATGCAGAGTTTTTTCTACATCACCGTTCAGATTGACTGGGGAGATTTTCCAACCGACGGAGATGGCCGCCAGGTCTTTATGCAGAGCTTTTTCCACATCACCGACCGATGAGCTCCCTCCATATGTTGATTGGAGGGGGAAAGGAGTTTTAACTGGGGTTGACAATCAAGGGCAATGTGGTAAGAAAATTTTGAACTATCTGATGCTTTCTTCGGATTCCATATTCAATAGATAGATAGATTCAGGAATAAGTTACCTCCATTTAACTCCAAGCTTATCTTTTTCTTTTTGGTACTCACTCATCTGCAGCACTTCTTTTTTTGGTTTTTCATTCTTGAACCAAAAATTTACATTAAAAGACAGTTACTTGAGATAGAAATAAATCTGATGTAACCTCAGTTATAAATAATAAATGACCAATTAGCAAATTTGTAGTGGCTTGTTTGCAATAATTTATTTATCTATTAATTTATAGTTTCTGGTATCGAGCACGGTTCGACGGAACATCGGTGTGGAACGGCAACTTACTTGGAACGATGTTATAATGGTATTTCCGTACATTATAATGGCGGAATGGCGCGGTACATTACAAATACGTCATCTTTTATGAAAAAAAATCAATAATACGAGGTTCAGCCATCGTAGAACTATGGAGAAGGTGGAAGACGGAACGACAATGCGTTGGATTAGAAGGGAGAAGATCCAAAGACGGTGTTTCGTTCCTTAGTAAAGAAAAACTAATTAATGGGCTACGTTTTGTTTAATTAAAATAAATAGAGATATTTTTTAGAGAAAAAAAAAAAGGCTTATTCTACTTCGCGATCATGGCTGAAAGGCAAACATCGTTTGAGTTCTTGAGCATCGTCCGAGAGTTTGAAAGTGAGATCAAGTAAATTCTCACTAGTTTTTTTGTAGTTATACGAAATGGTATGGGAGCTCACTTTGGGGAAATCAAATCCATAATGTTAATGGGCCAAATGATGCATTGAAGATGTATGAGGAAATGAGCAGAATGAAACATTTTCCTAGTATAGTACATTTTACTAACTTGATTTCACGTTTGGTCCTCTTTTTAAGGATTTCACTTCTTGTACTATGTGCATTTTTTCAACTTTTTATCCGAACTTTTTAATGTTTCAAATTGTCATATGTACTTAAAAAAAAAAGAAAAAAAGATTGTCATATTGACCAACTAGGTGTTAACACGTGGCTAATTTCCAGCATAAATATAACACAAAAACGGCCACATGTTATTACCTAATTGGCCGAGATGACAATTTGAAATTTTTTCAAAGTACAAATGACAATTTAAAATATCGATAAAAAGTTGAAAAAATGCTCATAGTACAGGGGCAAATTGTTTTTACCTCAAATAATTAATGGACAAAATATTTTATTTCACTAAAGAAACTAATGGGCTATATTTCTTATTTTAATGGGTTGGATCCTTTTATATTATCCTAGTATTATTGTAGCATAACTATTTTTACTATTCTAATTTTGAGGTAATATATTTGCTTCTTTTTATTCTATTTAATTAATAATTAAATCCAACATTTTAAGGAACTAGCAGATTGGCATTAGGCATGACAAGTATTCCGTTCGGTAAGTACAAGGAACGAATCCATCGCGCCCGGTAGGAGAGAAGAGGTTGGCCCATGACGAACACATTCATCGCGGCCACGGCGATTTCTACTTTGGGCTTATTGTTGAAATTACAAAGTAGGAATCGGTCCAAATTGTTGAAATGCTCTTCTTTTTCTTTGTTGGAAGTTGGTAACTGATAGACTTCTTCTTCTTCTTTGGAATGCTCTATTTCTTCGTGAGAAATTCTTTGTGTGTGCATTATTTGGGGGAATAACAATATTTGTGTGAGCCTCAAAACTGGGAGGAGTTATTTATTCTGGTTATATAAAGACCTAGCCAAACACACTTAAACATAACTTAATTTGCTGATGGCGATGGCGATGGCGAACAAAGGAGGAGCACTCGTCTTGGCGGCTATAATATTCATCTTCATCTTACAACACACTGCATTTCAACTTTTTGTCTATGGAACTAAGAAACCTCCCAACAAAGATCCGGTGATCAATACTATCATCAATCCACCTCCACTGGGGGTCATCATAATTGATGAACCCCATCCTCCACCGGTGGTCATCTCGACTGAATATGCCGGCATTGGAACTAAAAAGAACAATTAAAAGCCAAAATAAGTTAATTTTCGGCGTAAATTTAATACCAAAACGGCCACATGTTAACATCTAATTGACCGAGATGACAAATTGAAATTTTTTTCACAGTACAGATGTCAATTTGAAACATTTGAATGTTCGGATAGAAAGTTGAAAAAAAAAAAATATCTTAACTTTTAAATGTTTCTAAATGTCATGTGTACTTTGAAAAAAAATTTAGATTGCCATCTCGACCAATTAGAAGTTAACACGCGGCTAATTTTCAGTGTAAATTTAACACTAAGACGACCACATGTTAATATCTAATTGACCGAGATGACAATTTTTTATTTTTTTTTCAAAGTACAGATAAGTGATAACAATTTAAGACATTTGAAAGTTCGTATAAAAAGTTGAAAAAATGCTCATAATACAGGGATAAATTATTTTGACCTCAAATAATTAATGGACAAAATATTTTATTTCACTAAAGAAACGAATGGGCTATATTCCTTATTTTAACGGGTTGGATCCTTTTATATTATCCGAGTATTATTGCAGTATTGCTATTTTTACTGTTCTAATTTTGATGTATTTTTTTTTATTATTTTTATTCTATTTGACTAATAATTAAGTCCAACATTTTTAAGTATAGAGTTAGTGAACATTTTCAATTTGGCTATGACATCGATTTTAGCCTGATCAACCTCAATTCCCTTTGCAGAGTTGCAATGACAAAGAACGATCCCTTTTCTCACCATAAAGTGGCATTTATCCCAATTAAGCACCAAATTTGTCTCTTCACAATGCTTTAACATATCGGTTAGATTTGAAAGACATGCATCAAATGAAGAACCAAAAACAGAAAAGTCATCTATAGAAATCTCCATTGTTCTTTCAATAAAATTAGAGAATATTGCCATCAAACATCGTTGAAAAGTTGCAGGAGCATTACAAAGGCCAAAGGGAATTCTCCTAAAAGCAAAGGTGTCTTAAGGACAAGGGAATGTGCATTTTTCTTGGTTTTCGGGTGCAATGGTTATTTGGTTATACCCCGAATAATTGTCTAAGAAATAATAGTAGTCATGGCTCGCAAACTTATCTTAACATTTGGTCGATGAAAGGCAATGGAGAGTGATCCTTACGGGTTGCACATACAAACCCTCCAACCCGTGACCGTGCGTGTAGGGGTTAATTCATTATTCTCGTTATGAACTACCGTTATCCTCTTTTCTTTGGTACAACTTGCACCGGGCTAACCCAACTACCATCTGAAATCAGGTAAATGATACCCGCATCAAGCAATTTTAGGACCTCGGCTCTAACTACCTCTTTCATGTTTGGGTTTAGCCTACACTGGTGTTCAATTGAGGGTTTATCATTATCCTCTATCAAGATTTGTTGCATGGAAATAGAAGGGCTAATCTCCTTGATGTCCGAAATTGACCAACTTATTGCTCTAACATGCATCCTCAACACACGCAACAATTCATCTAATAACATATCATTTAAATATGAAGAAACAACGACTGGTAAGGTCTCATTTTAATTAAGATATGCATGTTTTAGATGTTAGGGGAGGGGTTTCGAATCAAGAACCGAAGCTTTTATAACCCAAGGAGGTGGAATACGTTTACCATACCCCAATTCCTCAAAATGATACCTCTTTTGAAATGGCACAGATGGCATGGCTTGCAACGCCTTCACATATGAAGTAAGCTCCTCGAGAAGTTCTTCTCCTTCCTAGTTATCCGCCATCCGCCATCCCTTAAAGGCAAACCTCCAACTAGTCCTTGTTATGCATCTCAAGCATATGACACTCTTCTTTCACCTTAACACGAAAACAATGTTCTTCAATTTTCGGGCCTTTGATAGCCTTGAACAAGTTGAGCTCCACTTTCTCCTCTCTAACCCGGACTTACACTTACACCAAGATCACATAATGTGCGATTAAAATTCAAATTGCCAATAGTGCAAGAAATAGTAAAACTCCCTGGATCTTTGAGTTTCGGTGGAAGTTTGTGTTGAAGAATAGCACTACCCTCCTCCATGAGTGCAATGGTGGCATACTCCTCAAGCCTTCGTTTGTTGGAGAGAATTTCTTTCAAAAACTTCACATACGTGGGCATTTGCGCCAATGCCTCGGTCAAGGGAATATTAATGTGTAGCTCTTTGAAGATATTCAAAAACTTCTCGAATTACTTCTCCAATTTTTGCTTTTGGGGTAGTTGAGGAAACGGCACCGGAGGCACATATGGTTTAGGTGATATGTAGACGTTTGGTTTTAAAGGGGACTCTTTGTTTGTTTCTTACTTCTTATCTTTCCCCATTTTCACTTCATCACCCTTTTCCACTTTTTCCTCTTCCCGATTCTTATTCTCATGTTCAACTTCTTTCACTCCCGTCTTTTCTTCAACCACTTTCTCTTTTCCTTTCCCTTACTTTTCCTCTTCTCCTCCATCCTTTCTACTCCCACTAGGTCAAGACTCATTCCATGAAGGCATCGGAGACTCGTTATAAGCTTGTCCACTCCGTAGCGTTTAGCTTTGCAATGTTCTTTCGAATTCATCTCCGTCTTACTAAGAAGCATGCCTTGTGGCCTTGGGTTTAAGGCATTAGCAATTTGTCTTATTTGAATTTTCATGTTTCGATTTTATGTGGCCACTTACTCAACTTGTGTCTCCAACTTTTGGAAGCAGTCCGAGAATACGGAAATAAATTTCTCAAGGGCTATCTTCCACCCTTGTTTTTGCTTCATTTGTTGAGTCGGTTGAGGTTGTGGGCGTGGTATTTGGTATTGTGGAGTATGAGGTTGGTAATGACTTCGTTGTGGAAAGGGAGGTGGTTGTTGAAAGTTCCCCGGATGTCTTGGTTGGAATTGTGGTCTCGGGACATTTTGAGTAGAGTTGTTGTTTGACCACGAGAAATGGGGGTGATTTCTCCACCCGGGATTGTAGGTATTAGAAAAAGGGTTGTCGGAGGCCTTGGGTGGTTCAAAGCATTTACTTGCTTGGGCACCAGAGAGGATGTAGAAGAGCCCATTTGAGACGAATATAGGCAAAAAACAAATCCATATGGCCCGCCACACATTTCACACGGGCTCAGAAATGACGGTGGTGATTGATTTGACACGGCATACACTGCGAATTGATCAAACTTCTTCGACAATACTTCAAATTTGGCATTCATCGTTGTATATTAATCCACGTGCATTACACCGGGCATTGAAGTTGTGGGTTTTGGACTCGATGTAGCATTTCTTTCCAATGATCACGAGTCATTTGCCGCCATTTTATCGAGCAATCAGATGGCATCTTACTCGTATAACCCCATTAGAGCTCTACCCACTGCGGTATCAATCATCACCTTTAAATTGTGGGAGATACCACCATAGAATGTTTGGGTGATTTGCCAATCAGGGTAATCGTGGTGAGGACATCGCCTTTTGTGACACCCCGTCTCTCCGATGAACCAGGTATGAGGTCACGAGAGAGTTTATTTATGTAATTAGGTTCTTTTAATTTGACTTATATGTTAAATCTTTTGCTAAGTGACCTTTATGCCTTAAGTGTTTTATTTAACGTTTCATTTTTCGTTCTTAACTTCTTTTATGTGAGTTTAATCCTGAACTTCATGACTACGTGACCTACTTGAATTATATGCCTTATGAACTTGTTTACGTGTTTATTTTATTCTTTGAGACTTGTTTGTTCGGGTCTTGGACCTTTTTTGTGGAATCTGGACTTAAGGGCACTTAGCGCACCTTGGGTTCCGGATCGCGTAACTTGAGCTCAAGAATTTGGATTCGAATTCCGTCACTGCCATTGAACTCGTTTTGACGATTCGGGACCAATGGAACAAGCCTCATAACCTTTTAAGCATATTTGGACCTCCGAATCTTCTTCCGAACCGAACAGCTTGAACCCGTGTGCACTACCCGCCCCGTTTAGGCGATACTTGACCCGTTTAAGCCCCCTATTTGATCCATTTTCTACCAGCTAAACCCTTATCTCTCTCTCCCTCACTCACATCGATCCACTCCCCAAAGAAGAGAGGAATTTTAGCTCCAAGGCAAGACACAAGAGTAAACCTGCCACTGTTCTTACCTTGAGGATTTTGAGCTCAATCTTCATCTTTTCCTTCTACAAGCTCCAAGGTAAGAATGGATTCTTGCTCTCCACTTGTTTGTGCTCATTTTCATCCAAGTAATTCTTATCTTTCCTTGAGATTTCATGAATTATGGAGAACATGATGAATAGTAAGGGTTTATGTGAGAATCTTGAATCATATGCATCTCTATGTGTTATTTCTTGGTTTAAAGCTTGTTATGTGACCACTTAAGCTTCCTTTGCTCTTGTATGAACTTGTATTTGTTAATTCTTGAGTGAGTGAAGAGATGTCATTGTTGTTCTTGAGCTTAAAAGTATGAACTTCATGATTTTTGTATCCTTTCTTTGCTTTTCGGATTTGCTGAGTTTAGGACGTGTTTTGGATGAGTTTTATGCGTGGTTTTTTATTATATTTGCAGCCATTTCATGCCCCTATGGGTAGGATATGTTGTGGCCTTGTTTGAGTGTAAATGCAGGGGTGAACAGTGCCAATCTCGCGAAGAAGATGAAGTTTGGGGCGACTAACGCCCATTAGCCGCCCGGTGAGCATTTGGAGCTAACGGCCGTCAGCAGGAATAGGTTGAATCTGTACCTACTAACGGCCGTTAGTGGGAATCTGAAGGAGGGGGACTAATGACCGCTTGGGTTCGCTTACTTTGTTGGTTTGTTTGTCCGTTTTGCTCGTTTCCCTCCTCGATCTTGATCCTTGTGTGTTATGTGCTTGCTTTTATGTAAGAATTGATATGTCATGACTTGTTATTGTTTGATTTTGATAGGTTTTATGTGCAAATAATGTGTTATGATATGAGTATGCAAGTTTTGCTTTGATTCCGATACTTGAGTACGATTATGATCTTAAATGCTCGACGTACTACCTCTCGTTATCTCTTTTGCATCACTTGCATTTATTTGCATTTGTCGAGCGTCTAAATGGTTCATGGTTGAGTTTAAGTCATAAGTTTGTGTTTGTTTGCCTCAGAGTTTGGTTCGGGAGGTGTCAATTTTACCTTTTAGCTTCTTTTTGGTCGTCAACGCTCGTCCGTGAGCCTTTTTGGTAAAATGTGAGGTTTAAGTTTGTTTCTTTTAGTTAATGCGACCTATGACCTTATGTGCTCGTTTTCAAGCCCGCATGCGAATATACTATTATATTTATATAATAAATATGTGCCTATAAGGGATGTTTATGACTTTTATCAAATGATTACGGGTTTTAAAAACTATAAGTGTAAGCATATGTAAGCTTGTGTTTTGCAACGAGGCTATGCTCCAAACCGTGTGTCTTCATGCCAGCTTTAGATTAAGATGACATGGAGAGGTACGTTATAACATATGCTAAGTTGCAAGGTAAGGTACGCTCTAATAAGGTACGTACGTTTCGGTATGATATGTTATGTTTTGGTATGATCGAGTCTTGGTATGATATGGTACGATATGCTCTGATATGTATGATATGGTATGTTGGGCCCCGGGGACTGTGGGTCAGGAATCCAGGGATGGCATCGGGCCATCGGGCTCGGCCTGGACATAGTCTCCATTATGATATGATGAACCCGGAACCCGCCAGGAGGTTTGGTTGGGGGATGAAGTCTTCGGGCGTGAGTGTCATGAAACTCACGACCTGCAATTAATGTTATGGATGGTTTAGGGTCGCGCAACCCTTCCATCACCTGAAGGAGGTTGGTACGTATGACATGTTATGTTTTATGTTTTCATTTGATATGTTATGAGGAGTTTGGGTGGTTTGTGCTCGTACTCGCCGACTCGTTTGATATGTTGATTATGAAATGAGAGAGGAATTTTCTCTTATGATATGATATGAATAAGTTAAGTTTGTTATGTTTTGATAAGTATATGAATACGTTTGATTTGAAAATGGTTTTAGTGTGCAAAACCCTACTCCCGATTCATAGTCTTTTGTTTAATATGTGTTTTGCTCTATACGTATATGTGTGTGGGTGTGCATTAGCCCCACTCGGTCGGTGGACTGACCCTCTCCTTTCAACCTTTAGTTTGCAGGTTTTGGTTCGTGCTAGGCGTAGTGGTGTGTCGGTCGGGTTTTGTAGCACCCCGCACGTGAGGCACCACATCCCCCGCACTATGGCTCAACACGAGTAACGAAATGGGAAGTCCGCACCCGTATCTAACCATAGCGAAAGAAAGACAAACAAAAAAAGCAACCCTCCTAAGTTAGGCGGAACTTAGACCCTGCAATTAGAACCAAACAACAAGATCTAATGCAACAGAGAACTAACTCCAAACATATGCATTGGCCACGGGCCTGCAGAAATTAAACACACAAACCGCAAGCAGACTTGGGCTCCTCAGGCCCCTTTTAATTCATAACAAAGCCCGCCAAGGCAATTCAATAACAAATACATAACGATTCAAGTTCATAATATTACGGAATTGGATCATACACAATTTAGATACATATATGAGTGTAGAGACTCTCCTAACCTAACTTCACCAACTCAAAGACTCAACACAACTCCGCCTAGCTCGAAACTCCAAAGCCAAACCTGCGCACTAAAAGATTGTGGAGGGAGAGGGTCAGTCTCTAGAAGACTGAGTGAGCAGGAGCGATACATATATATAAAACATGTACATGCAAGTCATAAATCCCGAGCAAGGTTTTATTTAAAATTAGTTCCCAAAAAGGGCAAGAAAATGACTAAGCAATGCTCGATCTTTATGACTAATCATATTAAATTTATTAAGTTTATGATTCATACATAAACATAAAGGCTCGCCGAGTGAGCGTGCATTATCTCCAACCAAACTCCGACCGTATATGACAAATATCATTAATACATTAAATAGGTGATCATGCAATATATCATAATACACGCAGATCATCTATCATATCATAAGACATATTCGTTTGGGCAATCCGTGTCCCGGCCTTCCCGCACGGTGCATATCAATCATAAACATAATCATAATCATAAAATAAGTTACAACCTTCTTCCTCCGGGTGGTGGACGGGTTAGCAAGACCCGACCACCTCATACATAGGCCAATGGGGTTTCATGACTCCCCCAAGGGCACTCAGCTCCCATTCCCCGCTAAACCTCCTAGCAAGGGCCGGTATCACCGTAAATATGGTAGGACTAGTACAAGGGATCACCGTCGGCCCTTGCCTCCCCGGATAGCCTCTTGCACTAAGTCCCTGGGCCCGTGCAATCATAACACACATACATAACCTCGCCAAAACATTTGATTCATAAGAAACATAACATATTTCATAATTCGTTAGAAGAGAGTTTACTCGATAAATTTCATTTGAAAACCATATATATAAATATATTATATTTTTGGCAAAACTCGTCACATAAGGTCGTAGGGTTTAATATGTAACTAGAACGAAAATACCCTCACCTAGATCATGGCGATACAAGGATACGAGTTACCGAGTGCCTAGTTGATCAAGATTTCTCCACCCTGGAGATAAACTTTACAAAAGACAACGTAACGTGCTCGTGAGACTCAAGACTCCAAATGAACCATATATGACGCACGGCAATGTATGATCATGATGTAAATGCATAAGAAATGATATTATGTCATGAACACGTTCATGTGCACTATTAATGCATTTAAATCCCATAAACGAGCCATTCATTCATTCAAGGAAACGTTCATAATCATTTAAGTCATGAATTTCATATTTCATAACAATTCAATACAAGAATTCAAATAACGAACATATCACGTACCATAACATGTTTACGCTTAGAAAATAAATAATTAATTACATTGAAATCAAAAATCGGAATTTAAATGACATGAAATAGATAGCAATTTAATTTCCAAGAGTTTCAATTATGATCAAAGCACGCATTAAATCAAATTTATAATTAGAAAATATACAATTAAATACGTTCAATTTAAGATCGGAAATTAAATAAAACATGAAATAGGTAACAATTAAATTCTATAATTCAATTAAATCAAATAATATTTAATATATAATAAACATAAATAAATAAATATACATATATATATATATATATATATATATATATATATATATATATATACAAAGCATGCAATTTAACCATGCATGTATATTAACACTTCAATATATATTTATACATATATATATATATATGCATGCACACATACAAAACCACATGCATGCAAACATTAAAAACAACTATAATCATGCATTACTAATTAGAACCCATGCATGCATTATTAATTAAACCCACACGTACCCTATCTATATATGTATGCACACACACTGCAACAATTGAAGAAAGCAATCGCAGGTTCGCAGCAGATATCCATATATATACTCACCCACACACATTAATGTAACATGCGGCATTCATGCAGGAAAAGGAAGCAACAACACACAATTCAACACAAACATGAAAGAAAGTAAAGAAATGAAGCAGCAGCTTCTGCACAACAACTACCCGGCCGGGCCTTTCCATGAATAAAATCTCCCCGGCCGGGGAGTTACATTACAGACTCGAGCAGCAGTTAAATTACAAAGTTTTCCCCTGTTATTTGACATGAAAAGCAGCAGCAGGTAGCAGCAACAAGAGGCATGTTATGTAGAAGCAAAATAGCATCAACACTCCCACAAATAGACTGAATATTGACAGCAACAATGCAAGAAAGATGCGGCAGTTGACAGCAGCAAAACCAGGCCAAAAACAGGACAAAAACGATGAAAAACAGAGCAGCAACTTCATGCTTACCTCAACCAACATGACAACAACAAACAGGGAGAAAAGAAATAGCAAATGACAGCAAGTAATGCCCCAAAACGCAACAGCAGCAGTTCGGTACAAAAAGGGAACTAAAAGATGATCATTTCTTCCATTTCTCAAAGTGTCAACGATGAAATCTCATTAAATCTTCAACTACCACATAATCAATGATCATGAATGAGAAGAGGGAGTTAAGACAACCATTTTCATGCTTTGAATTAACTAAAAGCATTAAGGAATCAAAGACATCAACAAATATCTCCATAACCTAACTATTTCATCTTTTCAGCCAAAAACTCATGAAAGCATGCTCAAAATTGGGGATGAATAGCTTAAAATGACACATATTGATTGTATATTGCAATCCTAAGCTTACCTTGTGGATTGGATAAAATTTGGAAGAGATTTGAGCTTTGAATCTCCAAGGGTGACAAGGGTTGGGAAAACTGGAGAGCAGAATGTTTTGACTGAGTTTTCTTTATGTGATGAAGGTTATCTCGGTTTGGGGGGTTTAAGGCTGGTTAGAGGGTTTAGTTAGGGTTCTAAAGCATCCAACCATAGTTAATTTGGTCAAGGTTTGTATAAGTTATGGCTATTTTTGTAAACTGTGGCAGATTTGGTTTCCGTTTCATGTTTCGGTTGAATTTCAGAGGTTCAAATGACTTTGGAAAAATATAAGGCTAAGTTCACTAAACTCGAATTTTTGTTATGAGTTCAGCGAAGTTGACGAAACTCGAATCCGAGTTTCCTAGCTCAAGACATCAAATACGGAACCAAGGGTGCGCTAATTGCTCGTTAGCCCCCGATTTGGTTCCATAAATCAAAATAAATTCATTAGCACGTCAAACGAGATCGAAAATATGAAACGAGCATATGGACATGTTCATAACACATAAATGTACAACATACTAAATTTTCACAAATTTTCGAATTCAATTCGAATAGGAACGACACTCAAATATGTCACACATGCGCATATAGTCCAAGAATTCAATTAAATTCAAATAATTCAAATATTTATAAAATAAACTAAATTTAAAATAAATAAAAATAAAACTTAACGACATAATTTAATATAATAAAATAACAGTTAAGCTTATAAAAAGAAAACAACTAAATTCCATTTCCACTTGAATTTTAAAAGTCACGAATAGATTAAATTAAATATTAGCAAAATTTAAGTTATAAATAATTATCATTAACACTTGATTAACAATTTAAAATACTAGAATAACGAATAAAAATAAAATGAAATAAATTAAAATAATAACAATTTATAATAAAATTAAATATAAAACACTTATAAACAATTAATCACATAATTAAATAATTTAATTGCGCAATTTATAAACAAATACGACATATTAATATAAATGAAAAACCGGGGCGTTACAGGTTCTCTAGTCTTCTGGGTCGAGTTACATTTCATTTGCATACGGTTATAATTTTGTATAAGCTTTGTATATGATGTTCGATTTACGAATTGTTGGATTTGAGTATGTTGTAATGTATGATTATTCGGGACAGACTTCTAGGATAGTTAAACCTGTTGTTTGTTGGTTTATATTTTGTATTCCATATGCATGCTTCCGCTATGTTCTTCGTTTTGCGCACTCTTGTCTTATTTTAGCTCCGTCTGGCTTAGCGTGTGTGTAGGTACCCGTTTGCTTAGTCTTGGGCTCATGTATAGATTTCTATTTCATATGTCGGTCTAGGTGCCAGGGATATGGTGACTCGCCGCTTCGGGCGCTACACCTTTGCAACTCTTTATATCTCTCCCAAGCTTCATATAAGCTCTCCCCTTCATATTGACGGAAAGATGTGATTTCATTGCGGTACTTCATCGTCAAAGAATGAGAGAAGTACTTATCTAGAAAGGCTTGAGAAAGAACCGCATATGTCCCCTTCGTTTCACTCGAAAGCGCTAAGCCATGCCTTGGCTTTATCTAACGAGAAAGGGAATAATCTCGTCCTTATGGCATCTTATGGCATTATTGAGCCTGAAAGTATCGTACACTTCAAGGAACCAGTTTATGTGTGCGATCGGATCCTCCATCGAGAGCCCATTGAATTAGTTCTGTTGCAATAGACTAATTGTCGATGCCTTAATTTCAAAATGATTCACTGCGATTGCCGGTTGTACCACATGTTTTTTTTTAATATTCTCAATGCTCGGCATAGTGTAATCCCATAACGCTCGTTACTGCGGAGGCTCTCCATTACCCTATTACCTCTCCTTCCATTCCCATTTCCTTCATTATGTGCCACAGGAAATGGAATATGTTGATCAATCTCTTGTCTCTTTTCTCGCCTTAAAGCCCGAAGGTTCTTTTCAATTTTCGGAATAATGCTTGATGCTCTCCCAACTCCGAGTTCTTCGCATACATACCTACAAGAGATAAGAACAAGAGTATCAAATACGATAAAGTAAAGGGTCTAAAACACTAGGTAATAATGCTCCGTAAGGGTAATACTAAACAACTCCCCAACAACGTCACCAAAAACTTGTCCTCACCTATCCTAACCGCTACACGACTCTCTACTCCAGCTTGTGAAGCCTCAAGTTTTCGTTAAACCTCATTTGGGCTGAACAAGGCTTGGGAAGGTGTTAAACTTGAAAGGAATATTGAGAAGTGCAAAGTTTTTGGATTGAGTGAAAGACTTTATAAAATAAGCCCAAGCGCAAGCTTTGTTAAGAAAGAATTGAAGCACAAGGGGTCGAGTCCCTAGGGAGAAGTGTATTAATCAATTACTTTGCACGTTTGTCAATCAATAGACCAAGGAACAAGGTAGATTAACTAGCACTAAAACTCAACTAATTAACAAAGCGAAAGGAAACAACTAAAGTAAGTAAGCAATTGAGTAGACGGAGATTAACAAGATAAAGGTGAACTTGGGGATAACACTTTCGTGAGGCCTTTATGTACAATTCATGCTCAACAATTGAAGTGTTCTTACAATTCTAATCACTCAAGTATGCACTAGCTTCCCTCGAAGGCAAGCGCGTGTACCCAACTTAGAACAAAGTCGCTCTCGAGATCATTGAAACAAAAGTTAGGCCGAAAGCTCAAGATTAGTACCATTAACTAACTAACAGCTTAACATTGTTAATTAATAGTTCAATTGTTCAAATCTAAACTAAATCTCTTTAAACTTAGTTTTTAAGTGTTTAGGAAAATTTTAACAATTCACAATCAATTTCTCAATTAAAAAGTGAATTAAGATCAAGTATAAGTAGGCCACACTCATACAAGTTTTTAGAAATCATTTTCCTAACATAAGAACAATTTTCACTCATTAAGGCATTTCATCAAACACTTAGCACTCACTATGTATCATCCCCCTAGCTCTAAGCAATTAGTCACTCATATTAACTCTATAATAAGCAAGGAAATGATAGAAATTATAATAGAACCACGCGTATTCATTAAATTCAAACTAAACTCATTCATCAAAATTCAAGGACATTAAGGTAACATCAAAATCCAAGCATTGATACATTAGTTTTCAAGAACTACCAACTAATTGACAAGAAATTAATTGAGAAAGACTAAAGATAGAATTAATGATACTAGAGTCTTCAAGTAATCTTCATGGATGAAGGGGTTGAAATGTGGCCTCCCCAAGGAACCTCCTCAGCTGCTGTCTTCTAATTTAGGTCTAGGTAGAACGAATCCAACGTTTGCCCCTAAATGTATGTTATAAACTAAGAAAAACGCACTCTGGAGGCATATCCACGGTCATGGATCTTGAAATCACAATAACGCTTTCTCTGCACATCCACGGCCGTGGATCCTTCAAATCCACTAGAAAAGGTTTGCTCCGTTCCGTCCTGTTTCCTACTCCTTCGACAATGTACCCTGAAATGGAGTCGATATTAACTAAATAACCATTGTAATGGGCAAAAATCAACACTAAATACGCTTCAACGGAGCAAAAACTACAACTTAACACTCCATTTCATGCATCCCGTAAGAACGTGTTTGATAGAGAAGAGTAGGTTCAATTAGGCCATTTAATACATCGTAATATTGGGTTTGATATTTGATATTATTACATTGAATACCTTCGGCCCATTCCACTTAATGCTCAGCCCGGTGAGGCCCGCACTATTCACCGATTAAATCTTGTATTGAATCTTAGGAGCGAGGGTGTGATTAAGTGGTGTTAGCGTCAATGCCTTCAACTCTGAATTGGACATCAGATTCTATTTCTCTACATATGCACCATACAGTCATAATTTACAGAAAAAATATTCTTTTAAAAAGAATACATCTTAACTACTGTATATACATGTGGGGCTGAATGACTTACCGTAAAGCAAATTTCTGGATATCTTAGAATGTCCTAAGGAGAAATAGTGAGAAATTCCTCAAATGGGTTAAAAAATGAGACGTGAAAAAGCACAACAAATTGGAGAGTTGATACTTGATAGATGCGATTTTGAGAGTGAATATGGGTTGGATTTGGCCTCCTTGTTCAATCACTACCAAAATCTTGAAAATGTTCCCTCTTTTTGGTGCATGCTTTTATGAGGCATGGTTGCCTTAGGCATCTTCAATTAAATGTGCCACATTAATTTGTTTCTTTTTTCTTGCAAAAAAACAAAAAAATGCATATATATTGCACCCCAAAACTCTTGTAATTCTTGTCAACAAATGCCGTTGAAGATCATTTATTCAAATGTTGACCAAATAGCTAAGTAGCCATTATAGTCATTTAAACATCACAAGTAGTTGGACTATATCCGTTACACTTCCATTTCTTTACTCGTGACTAAGTTGAACCGAGGAGCCTTCTCATGTTTAATTTAATTACATTTAACTACCTCCATCCCCACCCCCAAAGCTAGATATATGTAATCTCCCATGGAGAATTGAGCTAGCTATGGTTTGTATTATGATGGGATTTGAAGAAAAATATGATCTTTATGAACCAAACTCAACCCCAAAGCTCTCTTTATCTAAACTTCCATGCAAGCCAAGAGAGCCCATACAAATGCTCACACCCCCGCTCCATCCATCGGCTTCGATTCCTTTCCGGTGGGAGGAGACGCCCGGGAAACCTAGGGCTGGTGCCACCGCCACCGCCGTAGTAGCGACAGACGGCGGTGCTTCTGCCGAAGCAACACCACCTCATTCCAAGAACAAGGCAGCGAGGTGTTTGGACCTCCCTCCGAGGTTACTGCACGATGATACCAAAATTACCATAATGCCCTCACCCGCGACAGTCCAGGACGGGTCGTATGTGGGACGTTCTTTGTCGCTTGCATGCACGTTTTCTTTTCGGAAAGGGCCGATTTTGGGGCGGGAGGATGGGTCGAGGCCCGTGAAAAGAAACTTCGGGTCCGCGAGGTGGGGGAGCTTCAAGGAGGAGGAGGAGAGGGGTGATTTTGGCTTCTCACATACATTGGGAGAGATTTTTAAGAGTGAGAATGGAGTGAAGCTCACAAGGGTTAGGAGGAGGAGGAGCTTCTTCAATTTGTCTAGCATGAATTCTAACTTGTAAGTGAGTCCTACACTTTCTTTAATCTCTCTTATAATATTCTTTTTCATAAACATTATCCAAGATTATTTCCCGGCCTTGTCCTCAATAATAATAATAATAATAATAAATAATGATGCGAATGTTGTGTTCCCAGGCTAGACATTTGTGCAAGCTTTAAGCAGGTGGTTCCATGGAGGCGTAGGCGATGAAGATCGAGTTGAATACAAATAAATTTGATGATATTTTTTTGTTTATTTTCTAAATTAAAGTTTCTTGTGGCTTCGAAATCTACGAATTTGTATACAATCATATACATTTTTTTCACGATAATTTATAATTGATCTATTGAGATGAGAAAAAAAACAACACTTATTAATGCAAATATTATTGGGTGGAAATAATATCTATAAAGTGTTTTGCCTTTTTTTTAATTAAATTATTGAATATTAATTAAACATGGAATTTATCCTACCCAAAAAAAAAATACTATGAAGTATGAATTGTTTGGAATAGATATAATTTCAGCAAGAATATGCAAGCAATTTATCAAGAATAATATCTCACTCATCAATTTAGTTTCTCACCCTAAAAAACCTTAAAATTGCAAGCCAATTTATGTTTAAATTCAATATTCACAACACTCCTTTAGAATTCTTTTATAATTCCAATATTAAATATCTAAATTTTGTCGGAAATAAGTCCCCCAAATTTAATTTCCTGAAAATTGAAATATAATGAAAGTGACATCACACATGAGAATTTATTATATAGGATCGTGATCAAATTCAATCCGAATTTTAGCATATTCGTTTGATAAAAATGTCCAATAAAACATATCCGATTATAAATATTCGTTATCCGAAATAAATAGAGCGAATATAGAAATAAGGAATCCGATTCGTTAAAGACATGAATCTAAATTTATATAATATTTAACTAAATTAATTGTTTTATTAGTAAATAATATTAAATAAAATAATTAAAATTAAAAATTTCACACATGTGTCGCTATAAATAATAATAAATTTTGAATTATTTATTTTTAAAAAATATTTTTTCTTTATTTATAATTTTAAATTAACCTATCATAAATAAATATAAATAAAACAAATAAAAAATCGGTTGAATAATAATTATTTGTTAAATATTATGTATTTACATATATTTTTTATATGTATTTCTTTATAAAAAATATATTTTATTGTTAAATGGGACGGATCTGATCCGACTGAATCACCCATGAACTCAAAATCAATGAATTCGAATCCTATATACGTATCGGATTCGGATCTAGATATCCCTGCTCATATCCGAATCGGACACGGGCAACAACCCGACCCACCTATAACTTAGCCCACAAGTAGCCCAATTAGACTAGGAAATATCTAGGCCTAAATTTTAATAAGCCAGGCTTAATGGGCTACCTAACGAGGCCTAATCCTATAAGCTATAATATACCCTTGGTCCAAGCCCGAATATTTAAGGCCCAAATAACTTTTTGATAGCCTTTTGGTAATATTATCATCTATTTAAAAAAATCCATTCATTTGTAAAAAATCTCAAAATCTTGGTGTAGATCATTTTTTCAAATTCTTTTCTTAAAAACAATTAAATTATGCCTTAAATTGTACTCAATTCGTATATAAATCTGGTCAGACCCTTAAAATGCATGACGATTCCATCATCATATTTTGATCTGTAAAATTCAATCTCAAAATCTTTGATTAAATAAATATAATATAAAGAAATCCTTAAATTATATTTAATATAGTTTAATACTCATTCCAATGTGAATCAAAAAATTTCTAAAATAATGTAAACCCTAGTTTGAAGTTGAAATATTTTCAAGCCAATGAAAAGTCATTATGAAGAGGCTCTCCCACATGTGTGAACTTTAGACAAAGCATGAAGGCATTGACAGCATGAGGAGGGGGAAACATTATTATATAATATTTAAATTCACACTTTTCTCAGTCTTCTGTGGGACCCACCCGTCATTCGCGGCGCTCATTTAAATAATTATGGAAATTAACCCTAATTAATTTAATAATACTAATCTATTTGAATTTAAATATTATTATCATATTCACCAAACTAATCATGATTTTCAAACTCAATCCATGTTCTCACCTAAATAACAAACAACAAATCATGAAAAAGAATTTAAATCGTCTCATCCCTTTAAAAAAATATCATTTCTTTTGGCATGACTAAACATCAATTATGAAACAATTTTAAATATAATGGTGACCAATTATTCAATGAGATTAATAATTTTACTAGAAGGTTGATGTACAAATACTATTAAAATATAACTTTTTTATATCCTGTTATGCGATAAATTAAAGAAAAAGTTATATCATCTGTATCATGTCTATATCCTTGTATTAATATCATTTGTGTCCATACATCATGACTACTTGGATGCAGATTTCTTGTTTTGTAGTTTAGTTGACTTCATAGTCATTTTTCTTGAGAATAACTAAAGATTAGTACCCAAAAGAAGCTCAATGTGAGTGTGGGGCTTTATTGTATTCAACTTCTAAAGATGGAATGAGTGGAAAATGTTGAAAGGGATGTAAAAGTAGTGAAATAATAGTCGAGTCAAATCAAGTAAAACATGTAAAGGGAAGAATAAGCTTCCACCCCTATCAAAAAGAATAGTAGAATACCCTAAAACGAATTATCACTATGCACAATTAATTTTTACCTAAGTGAAAAATTGACCACAATTCCACAAAATGTATATAGTGAGGAAAGCATTAAATGACCATTCTTATTATCTTTGTCCCACAAAAGTGCTATGGGCTATGAACAAACATATCTATGTATTTATTTATTTCAGAGGAAATAAATGGAGATCAAGACTAGTAAATACTTAGTAGGTGGTCCTTTTCATGTTCCCTATTTTATTGGGAAAAAGGGCATTGTAGTATGATACACGGACGCGGTTCAGCAGTCCGTTAAGGGAAAGGTGTGCTTCCCATAAGTTTACAAGAAGCACCCCTTCAAAACTCATATTAAACTAAAGAATAAAACTCTCATACTTTAACTTGTGGAAATTGAATTTTGCCGCCCATCAAAATTTTAAAGAGGCTTCCATGCAGCTCCCTTTGGTCTCTTTTTTTTTTTTTTGTTCGTCGAGAAGGCAACAAAGCAGCCCATTACCTTGCTCATCTTGCTAATAATTCTAGTTATGGGGGACGCGGTACTCCCTGATTCGGTTCTTACTTGTATTTCGGAGGATCTAGGTGTTGTTTAGTTCCTTCGGTTCTTGTTTCAAAAAAAAAAAAAAAAACCATAGCAAATGAAATACATTTATGAAATTACAGAATGAGTTCAATCAAATCAAATTTAAATTTAAATTTTCATAACTAAAGCATTTATCGACAATAATAAATAAAAATAAGTAAAAATTGTAAATGAGATGTGATCTGGCTCAAATCTGGTCGATCTGACGTGTCGATCTGACTGTCAGATATGGGTCAATCAGTCAAGAATTTGTTTGAGTGGGTTCTTTATCGACCTGAAAGCACTAGCAAACGTGAGCTCGAAACCAACTTGGGGGACTTTGGGTTTTACCCAAGGTTGGCACTCCGACGCTCAAGTCAGTAATGGAGCTCTTTAGAGAGAGAATAAAAGCAATTGAATGCGTATTAAAGGCTTACCAACTACTGTTCAAAGGGCGAGTATTTATAACCATGGCCAAATGACACAGTAGTGTGTGTACTGTAGGTGTGCATTAATGGCGTTGCCAGTCGCCGATCTGGATGTCGGACGATGGAACCGGCTTGAGGCGGGTCGTTTGTACCTTCTTTCTCCTTTGGGTAAAAGCAGGGACTGACGGTCATTAATGAGTCGTAGTACGCCTGTTCCAGGGAATGGGAAGGGCACACGTGTCCCGACAGGAGTGCTTTATAGTATTCGGGTATCCGGTGACGTATGAGATCGATCTGGGGATCGATATTGCCTTCCGGGATCCTTAATGCTGTGTATTTCCTCACAGAAGGGAGTGGATCGATCTGTTGATCTGGTGATCGGATGGTATGCCCATCGATTTGGAGTCCTTAAACAAATCTGATGACCTGAGGACCTGGTATCGATCTGATGACCGGTCCAAGAGGTCGTTCTTGGTTTGTCCAGGTTGGCGTGAGGGTCCACGTGGCACCAACCGGGGGCGGCCACGTGGCCTTGCACTATTATGCCATATCAGAGGCCCCCCAAATTACCAGTGTGAAATTTCACAGTGGTGATTTCACCGGTCTGGTATTGGGTAGGGGAACCGTCGTGGCCGTTGGAATCGAGCCGTCGTCTCAGTTACGGGCGTGACTTCTTGTGCCAGATCGGTCCGACAAAGCATTTAATGCGACGCGACCTTCCATAGGATAGGCGTATGCGGGGTAATTATGGCGTCGTTTCGTATATCGAGACGTTACTTTTCAACCCCTATATATAGGAGGGATCCTGCCTCATCCCCATTCCACTACTTACCACACTCTAAGAATCGAACTGCTCTGGTTGTGATCAGCTCGCCGGCAATCTTTCGTCTCCGAACTCGGCCTTTACAGAGGTAAAAAGTTTTTCTTTCTTGCACCTTCATGGCTCAAAATCAGGTAGCGTTCACGCCGTCGCCAGGACGAGAGGACGACCTGCCAGCCCCACCATTACTGAATGAGGATTTCGAGCTCAACTCCGGTCCGATTTCCGGAAGGGACGGAGCTCCGACGGCGAGCAGAGGGGGTCAGGCTTCGACATCGAGGGTACGGCGACCCGTTGGGCTTTTAGATGAGCCGGAGGGGGAAGATGGAGAAGGAGAGGGACAAGATGGAGGGGAACCCGTGACACAGGTCGGGAACCCTCCCGCGCGACCTCCCCATGTGTACAGGACTCTCTCACACGTCTCTGAGAGGTTCTCCAAGATAACCCCTCAGGAGCTTGCGGAGGTTACGCGGCTACTGGGGTTGGGTCCTCAGTACGCGGTCCGGAGGCCGGAGGAGGGGGAGACCGTCGAGAGACCGAGGGGTCTGAGATCGATTGGCATGTACTATTCCTCCGTCAAGTATGGGTTCAGGCTCCCCCTTCCTCGGGTCATCTCAGATTTCTTGGTTCGGTATAACTTATGCCCTTCCCAGCTGACCCCGAACTCATTCTCTCTGATGCATTGTATGATCATCACCATGAAGTGCCTGGGATTCGAGCCGGAGATCTGGGACTTTGGGGAGTTTTTCACGCTTAACAGTGCCACCAAATCCGGGGTAGGGTATTTCAATCTTCAATCAAAGCCGAACCGGAAGATCGTATCGATCCCGTCTACATCACATGGCATCAACTGGAAGTCCAAGTTCTTCTTCATCGATCTTCCCATCGTTCCCCGCTTCCGGATCACTTGGGGGGATAACGGCCCAAGACGGCTCGTGACCAAACCGTCGACCTGGCTCCACAATCACTTCGAGCTGTTGACCAATATGGGCCTTTTAGATCATACCAACCTGACGAGGACGGGGAATCTGGTCGAAGCGGGCATTATAACTGGGCTTCATAAAAAGAACTTTCGCTTTGGTATGCTCTTACTTTGACCGGACCCCTACTCGATCAGGGTCTTTAAATTTCTTTTACTTGCTTTCTCGATCTAATTCGTCGAACTGAATCTTTCGTTTCGCAGATCTACGACCGTTGATAATGTCTCGAGCTGCGAGAATGAGGGCGATGAACCAGAGGAATGCGACCCCAGACGAGCTGCGGCCCGTGGCGGAGGCCGCTCGAGCCATCATAAATGCCCTACCTGAGGCCCAGCGGGTTCAACAGGAGAGGTGCTCGAAGGAGCTACACGACCTGGATGCCGATCTGGCGGAGCAGACCGCTGGGGAGCCTCTCCGTGGTGAAGAGCTCGAAGGTCAGGCCGGGTCATCCGCGCAGCCGAGCGGTCAGGTCGGGGATGACGTCGAACAAGTAATAAATCTCGATCATCTCCCTTTATATTTTGATGAAGATATTGATCCTCAACTCCAGGTTGTTCAGGCGAGGCATGGGGTAGGCAAGAGACCTTTTAGAGAACTGGTTCATGAACTGCAGGATTCCGACGAGTCCGACGAGGAGGCCCAGCTTTTGAACTTTCCCAAGACTCCCCTTCCCCAATGGCCTGCAGGTCTGGAGCTCGAAAAGGCCGATGGGACCAAACGAGCTCTTGCGTTCGGCAAAGCCGACCCCGAACTCCTGGCTGCCCTCTTCAACTCCGGGTGTATCATTGACGAGCAGAAGAAGCTCTCCCAGAGGTCGGCCAGGCAGAAGAGGTACCAAGCTGCCAGAGGCCTTTTCGGAGTAAGTTGGTATTGTTTTGTTTTTCTTTTTTTTTTTTTTTTTGCCAACTCTTGGAGATCGGACTCATCCGATCTGACGACCTGTTCTCAGGACGTTCTCCCCGTCCTTATCAATTCGATCCACGAAGCTGAGGTTTTCAAGGCCAGCAAGGAAAAGTATAAGGAAAAGTACCATATGATGAAAAGCCGGCTTGTTTCCGCGAACCTTGAGAGGGTTGAACAGCTCGAACGGGAACTCCGGGAAGCTCGCGAGGAGAAGAGGATACGGGTCGAAGAGAAGGAGACTATGGAGGCCCAGTGGAAGAGCTCGCAGGAGGCCCTTAAGGAAGCGGAGAAGGCTCATGCGAACGAGCTGGCCCAGATGAAGGAAGAGTTCGCCAAGGAGCTCGAGACTGCTAGAGCTGCCTCGAAGGAGGAGGGGCGGAATGAGGTCTTCAATTTGGCCCGGGTGAAGATCGTCAAAGCGGCGGAAGAAATGAAGAAGTGCAAGCTGAAGATCGAGCGGTATGCCGTTCGCGAATTCATGGAAGGACCCGGCTTCGAGGAGGCGAGCCTGATCGTGGGTCAGAACGACCTGGCGGAGGGGTTCCAAATTGCCGTGAACCAGCTCAAAGCCCAGGGCGCCATCGTCCCCAACTTCAACTTTGACTCGATCGGCCCACTGCTTCCCGATCCTTGCGCTCCTGACCTTCCTGAGGAAGAAGAGCCGATCCAGATCGATTGGGCGACCTTCAAATACGGCCACGCCATTGAGATCGCTCAGGCCAAGAAAGAGAAACGTCGGGTAGAATGCGAGCTCCCTCCGCCGGTTCACATCGAAAGCTTCCTTCCCACCATCAGGGAGCTCGAGCGGTCACTTCGCCGAACTGCCCAGGAATCCCCTTCCGAGCCCGTCGAGATCGACTGAATTCTCCCCTTGTAGCTAACTGTTTAGACCTCGCAGCCGGGTTGTGGCTGTGTGAATACTTGTTTTTAATTTTGTTTTTGAACATTTGCCCATCGAGCCACGTCGCGTGGTGAGCTCGATGCGCTAGGTAAGATCGATCTTTCCTAATTTTGAGATCGATTTTTGCATGAATGAATTATGTTTCTCATACTTGTCTTTTTTTTTTTTTTGCTTTTACAAGTTGAACATTAATTCGATCTGGCATGCGCGTGGTTTATCGACCTAGGTTTCGTTTACCCCTTAGCTTAGATTCTTATCGCTTTAGGATCGATTGGCTCATGAAGCTATTCGATCTCTTTTGGATGTCGATCTAGCTTCATTGGGCGTTTATCCATTCGCTGCGTTCTCGTTGGATCGATAGCGATCTCTGAGACGCTAATCTCTGGACCCCTTTGGATCTAAAACGACCTCATTGGATCTCTGGATATTTCTTTTCGAAGATTATTAATCTCTGGATCTCCTCGGATCTTGAACGATCTCCTTGGATCTCTGGATCATTAATTTCTGGAAATGATTAAAAATGCATTAAACACGCTAGGACTTAGGATCTCCTTGGGTCTAGAAACGACCTCGCTGGATCTCGATCTCTAACTGATTTAAAAGCATTAAACACGTTAGGACTTAGGATCTCCTTGGGTCTAGAAACGACCTCGTTGGATCTCGATCTCTAACTATGATTCAAAAGGGCATTAAATACGTTAGGATTTTTTAGGATCTCTTTGGGTCTAGAAACGACCTCGCTGGATCTCGATCTCTAACTGATTTAAAAGCATTAAAACACGTTAGGACTTAGGATCTCTTTGGGTCTAAAAATGACCTCATTGGATCTTGGTCTCTAACGATCGGATGCGGGGTGGCTCACTCCCTCCTCGACTCATGACCGTAGGTCGAATGAGAGCTTAATCGAGGGGATAGTGGCCTGGCATGGGATTGCGGATTGACTTTAATCGGATACCCCAAAACATGTGAATTAATTGACTGATCAGAGATCGATTCTCAGGCGAATTCGACCTCTTTAACTTCATAGATCGATTCTCAGGCGAATTCGACCTCTTCGACTATTACAATTCTGAAATAAATTTGAAAGCTAAGTGTAAAACTTCTTCAAGTTGTGCGCGTTCCACGGTCTGGGTAACGGTTCCCCGGTCATGTCTTCGAGCCGGTAGGCCATGTTTTTCCCGATCTCCGTGACGCGATAAGGTCCTTCCCAGTTAGGCTCAAGTTTTCCGACATGTTGCAAGACCTCGACCTTTTTTAGCACTAGGTCACCGATCTGAAACGATCTGGGTCGTACGTGCTTATTGTATGATCGGGCTGCTGCTGCCTTGTACTGCCTGAGCTTCTGATAGGCACGCTCTCTACTTTCTTCAATCACATCCAGATCTTCGGCTCTGATCTCCGTATTCCTATCGAGCTGGTATTGTGATACACGCGCGGTTTCGTGTAACAGCTCCGATGGGATGACGGCTTCGGATCCGTAAACCAGAGAGTATGGTGTTTGCCCAGTAGCTGTCCGTGGGGTAGTTCGATAAGCCCATAGCACACCGTCGAGCTCGTCCGCCCATGCGCCCAGTTTGGCATCAAGGCGGGTCTTGAGATTTTGGACAATGATTCGGTTGGTGACTTCAGCTTGGCCATTTGCTTGCGGGTGACCAACTGTAGTGAATCTGAGGTCGATCCCGAGGTCTCGACAATAGCTCTTGGTATTCTCAGATCAAAATTGAGGGCCATTGTCACAGATGAGTACCCTCGGAACCCCAAAACGGCAGATTATATTCTTCCAGAGGAAATTTCTTATCACTGCATCAGTAATTTTGGGGACTGTCTCGGCCTCAACCCACTTTGAGAAGTACTCGACGCATACTATGGCAAACTTTTTCTGTCGGGGTGCCAAGGGGAAGGGACCGATGATGTCGATCCCCCATTGGTCGAAGGGCCAGCACACATCGATCGGTATCATGGATGCGGGGTGAGTGTGGATTAGGTTGCCGTGTTTTTGGCATTTAGGGCATTTCCTAGAGTGGATCTTCGCATCCCACACCATAGTCGGCCAAAAATACCCACTCCTTAAGATCTTTCGAGCTAGAGCTCGACCTCCAGAATGGTTCCCGTAGCATCCCTCATGGACTTCTTCTAGGACATCTTGGGCTTGGCTAGGTCGCAGGCACCTTAGAGGGGGACCTGTGAAGGATTTTTTGAACAACCTGCCTTCATGATCCACCATATATAGCAGGGATCGGTATTTTATTCTCCTGGCTTCAGTTCGATTTAGGGGCAAAAGCCCGTCCTTGAGATAAGCGATTATATCGTCCATCCAGCAAGGTTCCGGCGGATCGATGGTCGCGACCTCGACTTTTCCTTCATCGATCGCACGGCCCCCCGAGACCATGAACGAGATGGTCGCATCCTTTGTTCCCTGGAATCCATTGGCCAACTTCGATAGGGCATCTGCTCGACCGTTCTCTTCGCGAGGGACCTGTTCGATTTTGAACTCTTTCAGCTTAGAGGCCAGCTCTTTCACCATTTTGAGATACGCCGCCATGGAATCTTCCCGAGCTTCGTACGTGCCGTTAACTTGGCCCGCGACGAGCTGGGAGTCAGTTACGACGGCTAGCCTGTCGATCTGGTTTTCCGTGGCGTACCTTAGCCCTGCCACCAGTGCTTCGTACTCAGCTTCGTTGTTTGTCGCTTTAAAATTGAGCTTAATGGCGAAATCGAGCTGTAGTCCGTCTGAGTTTATAAGGGATATGCCCACCCCCCCCTCCTTGAGAGGTCGATGAGCCATCCGTGTACATGGTCCAACTAGGCGTGGCACGGACGATCTCCATCGAGCTGGTGTTCTTTTCGACTAGAAAGTCAGCCAGAACTTGAGCTTGTTGGGCGGCCCGGGGTTGGTAGGTGATGTCGTGCTGACTCAATTCGACCGCCCATTTCATCATTCGACCCGACACGTCGGGCTTGGATAAGACCTGTCTAAGGGGTTGATCCGTTAGGACGATTATGGGATGAGCTTGGAAATACGGACGTAGCTTCCGAGCCGCATGCGTCAGAGCGAATACGAACTTCTCGATCTCGAGATAATTTCGCTCCGCGCCGTGTAGGATCTTGCTCAGGTAGTAGATCGGTAGGTGTTTTCGATCTCGAATGGCGACCAAGACTGAGCTGAAGGTTTCATTAGAGAGGGACAGGTAGAGGTACAAGGTCTCTCCTTCATTCGGCTTGGCCAGCAATGGCGGGGAGGCCAGGTACTCTTTCAGTTGATCTAACGCTCGGTCGCATTCTTCGTTCCACTCGAATTTTTTGAGATTCCTTAAAACTTTGAAGAATGGGAGGTTTCGTTCGGACGATCGTGATATGAACCGGTTGAGTGAGATTATGCGACCCACCAGGGACTGTACCTGGTTGATGCATCGAGGTCGAGGGATGACCTGGATTGCTTTGATCTTCGTAGGATTCGCCTCGATGCCTCGTTGGCTCACCATGTATCCTAGAAACTTTCCTCCCTCGACCCCGAACGTGCATTTGTCGGGGTTGAGCTTCATACCGTATTGCCGTAAGATCTCAAACGATCTGCGCAGATGATCTAGATGATGGTACGCCCAGCGACTCTTCACGATCATGTCGTCGACGTAGACCTCCATGGTCTTTCCGATCTCATCTTTGAACATCAGGTTGACCAATCTTTGGTACGTAGCTCCCGTGTTCTTTAGCCCGAAGGGCATGACCTTGAAGCAGTATATTCCCTTTACTACAATGAAGGCCGTGTGCTTCTGATCTTCGGGAGCCATAGAGATCTGGTAGGAGCCTTGAAATGCATCCATCATACTGAGCATCTCGCACCCAGCTGTCGAGTCGACGAGCTGATCGATTCGGGGCAGCGGATACGGGTCTTTCGGGCATGCCTTGTTGAGGTCGGTGAAATCGTTGCACATTCTCCATTTCCCGCCTGTTTTTTATACGAGGACTACGTTGCACAGCCAGTCAACGTATTGAGCTGGAGTGACGTATCCTGCATCGAGGAGTTTATTGACCTCGGCCTCGATTATATCATTCCTCGCCCGACTTTGAGGTCTCAGCTTTTGCTTTATGGGTTTGACCGACGGATCGATTCAGAGCCGGTGGCAGATCACCTTCGGGTCGACTCCGATCAGATCTTTGGCAGCCCAAGCGAAGATGTCAGAGTTGTCCCTCAAGAATTCTATCATCATGACCTCGTGTTGCGGATGCATGTTCGCCCCGATCTTGGTGGTCTTATTGCTGTTTACGGGGACTAGGGCAATTTCTTTCAGTTCTTCAGAGGGCTCGAGCCGCTCGCTGGCCTTTCTTTTCCGAGCTGCGGGGGATCTCTCCGCCTCGCACTCTTTTGTGGGAAGCTCGATCTCCCCATCGGCATAGGTCTGGAGGTCGAGCTCTTGCTCCACCTCTTTCCCGGATGGGTTTTTCAGGACGATGGCGTAACAAGCCCAACTGTCCATGACATCGCAAGTCACCTCTCCGACCCCGTTCGGGGTGGGCATTTTCAGCTTTTGATGGTACGTTGAGATGATTGCTTTGAACTGAATAAGGCTAGGTCGGCCGAAGATCATGTTATACGCTAGGGGCATATTGACGACGACGTACTCGACCTCCTGGGTCACCCTCTTGGGGGATGTTCCCATCGAGGTGAGAAGTCGGATGCGCCCTAACGGTATGACTTCCGATCCGCCGAACCCGGAAAGCGGTGTTCGAATCGGATCGAGCTTTAGGTTATGCAACTTCATTTTTACAAGAGTCGAGTAAGGGATAATATTCGAGCTGCTTCCATTATCAACTAGGCATTTGGTTACATCATAATTAGCCACGCCTAAGGTCACCACCATCGGACAGCTAGGCGCGTCGCCTTCCCGATGGGGGCCCGGGCGGCTATCACTCTCACTAAAGCTAACCTCCTGCCTTTCCCACTCTCTACCATGATCGATCTGGAAGACTTCTTCATGCGGATCGTTGTACTCTCGAGCTGCTCGCCTGATGTTCCTTTTTCGAGCTGCATTTGAGTCGCCGCCCTCGTGCCCCCCTGCTATCATATAGATCTTGCCGTGAGTGGGGGGATTGTCTTCTGCTCTTTCCAGCGGCTGCTTCCCGGATCGTTTTGGGGGAGATCGAGATCTGGACCTGTCGCGGTCGCTTGACCTCCCCGCCTTTTCAGAGTAGTGGTCGATGCGTCGAACAAAATCCTTCAGGTGCCCCCCTTGGATGAGTCTTTCGATCTCATCTCGGAGGGCGTTACATTCCGCGGTCGTGTGGCCCCATTGCTGATGGTAGCCACAGTACTTTCCTGATGTCTGAGCCTTCGGGCCCTCCCGGATGGGCTTTGGTTTCTTCAGAAGGCTTTGGTCCATGACCACGTAGATCTGGTCTAAGGACTTGGTCAAGGGGACGTAGTTTCGTCGGTCGACCTGGGTCGGTTGGTCGACTTTCCCCTTGATCTTCTTTTGCTCGCTCCCCTTCCGGTGTTGGGGCGAGCTGGACCCAATGACCTGCCTCTCAGATCGAGGAGGAGGTCCATGCGCGAGGGCGATCTCCTCAACGCGCATGAAGCCGTGGGCGATATCCTGGATCTCCGTCAGGTTGCGTGGCCCGGCCCTGACGATCTCATCCGCCCATAGGCGATTGCGGAGAGCTCGATGAACCACAGAGAGCAGGGTGTCCATCGTCGGGTTTTCGACCCGAACTACTTCCCTCGAAAAGCGAGTCATGAAATCTCGCAGGGACTCACCCTCCCTCTGATAGATGCTGTTGAGATAGGAAGGGGGGAGTTTTTCTCCTGTCATTGAGGAAAAGTGCGCAGTGAATCGATCTACGAACCGGTTGTAGGTCGTTATGCACCGTGGCGGCAGGCGGATGAACCAATCTTGAGCGGGGCCTGTCAGCGTAGTGACGAAGAGCTTAGCCCAGATCTGTTGGGGATGGGAGTGTAGAAACATCCGGTTCTCGAAGGCCGTCACATGTTTTTCGGGATCTGTGGTCCCGTTATACATGGGCAGGCCGGTCGGAATTCGATCTCCATCACAGGTCGTGCGGAGAATGTCCTCGCAGAAAGGGGAAGCTTCTTCCCTGTCGCTGCGGTAACGGAGAGGGCGTCGGTTCAGCCCTTCTCGAAGGTCGACCTGCCTCTGGGTGACGTGGGAACCACGGTCACCCAGGCGGTCTTGGACCTTTTTTCGGGGTGGGTCCTCACAGTAGTCTTGTTCTCTCCCCGCGCGAGCCGCGGCGATTCTGGCGGCCTCCTCCCTAGCCGTTCGGGGGGGAATTCGATCTCTGAGGTCGTCGAATTCGTCGTTGTCCTCGTCGACCACGCGCTTGCCGCGGTGGTTGCGGCTGGGGTGGTCGGAGTCCCCATGGTCTTCTCGAGGAACTTCTTTGTCTGCTGCGGGAGGTGGCGGTGGCGGAGCGATTCCTTGGATCTGCCCCGCCCCTACCTGGGGACTAAGGCCCCAAATGATCTGCGCGGGTCGCCCGTCGAGCGGTTGAAAGACATAGGGAACAGGGTTCCCGTATGCTTGGACAGTGGGGGCCAACGCATTGCCCACCACGGGGCTGGGTATGGTGGTAGCCGGGCTGGCCCTTGGCAGCTCCGGGCGCCTGGGTTCGCGGCCCTCCGTTTGGGCACGCTCGATCTCGACCCGCCACTGGTCGTGGAAGGCTTCCAGGTCCGCCTGGGTGACGGTGTACCTGGGAGTGGCCTCCAGTGGAGGCTGGGGAACGTTGGTGCTGGGACCGTCCTGCAGGACAGCGGAGGTGTTGCCAAGCGGCGCGTTGTAGTCATGCCTGCCTTTGGCAACCTCCTCCAGGTCCTCGTCACGGTTGGTGTTCCTTGTGTTAACCATCGCGTTTGAAAAAGAGATCAAAGGGCTTTTATCTAGGTCGATGTGAAAAAGAGAGGTTTCCCACAGACGGCGCCAAACTGATCTGGCTCAAATCTGGTCGATCTGACTGTCAGATATGGGTCAATCCGTCAAGAATTTGTTTGAGTGGGTTCTTTATCGACCTGAAAGCACTAGTAAACGTGAGCTCGAAACCAACTTGGGGGACTTGGGGTTTTACCCAAGGTTGGCACTCCGACGCTCAAGTCAGTAATGGAGCTCTTTAGAGAGAGAATAAAAGCAATTGAATGCGTATTAAAGGCTTACCAACTACTGTTCAAAGGGCGAGTATTTATAGCCATGGCCAAATGACACAGTAGTGTGTGTACTGTAGGTGTGCATTAATGGCGTTGCCAGTCGCCGATCTGGATGTCGGACGATGGAACCGGCTTGAGACGGGTCGTTTGTACCTTCTTTCCCCTTTGGGTAAAAGCAGGGACTGGCGGTCATTAAGGAGCCGTAGTACGCCTGTTCCAGGGAATGGGAAGGGCACACGTGTCCCGACAGGAGTGCTTTACAGTATTCGGGTGTCCGGTGACGTATGAGATCGATCTGGGGATCGATATTGCCTTCCGGGATCCTTAATGCTGTGTATTTCCTCACAGAAGGGAGTGGATCGATCTGTTGATCTGGTGATCGGATGGTATGCCCATCGATTTGGAGTCCTTAAACAAATCTGATGACCTGAGGACCTGGTATCGATCTGATGACCGGTCCAAGAGGTCGTTCTTGGTTTGTCCAGGTTGGCGTGAGGGTCCACGTGACACCAACCGGAGGCGGCCACGTGGCCTTGCACTATTATGCCATATCAAGATGGAAGCTCAAGATTAATCACTTATGATCTAATAAATGTTGTAGTTCAACGGTTTGATGTTATATTAACTTGATCAAAAAAAAAAATTGAAATCCTTAAAAATGCAATTACGTAGTATTCAAATTTTTAATTTTAATTCGATTCGTAATGAGACATAAAGAAAAAATAAAAATATTGTTTATAAAAAAAGTACAAAAATAAGGTATTAAATAAAAATTAACAATATTCAGGGGTTAGTGGTGACCCACGAAACAGGGCAATGATTAGAAAGAAGAGTTCAGGAAGAACAACAGTGGGCATATACTCCATTTCTTGCTCCAAAAAGAGGGTTGAAAACTCGGAAACTCTAACGTCAATTGCTTCAATTTCTCTTACATATATCGTATATATATATGTGTGTAATCAACGTGCTTACCTCAACTCCAGATATCCCATTTCTTCTTCATCTTCTTCGACTTTTTCTCTCTAGCAATAATCCCACCAACACCAATTATGGAGTAGAAAAAGAACCCACGAAAACTTGTCGTTTTTTCTTTTGGGTTTAGTCAAAAATCTTGGTACCAAACCCGCGAACAGTGACTTTTGTTGTTTTATTGGGCCTAGCTTATGTTGTGTTGTCTGCTTTTGCCTTTCTTCAAAGCCACACTCTATGACCAGAGCTGAATGGTGGTGAAAGTCATTGTGAGATGTTTGTTGAATTGCTTTTGAAGAGTAGTGCGGTTTTGGGACTGGGACTGGTTCTTGCTCGTGGGATGTTTGTTTAATTGCTTCAGAGAGTGATAAGTGTTCCGAATTTCGGAAGCTCGAGGTGGGTTCTTCATTCTTGGAGCTTTTGTGCTTTTGGGAATTGGGTTTGTGTGTGTGTGTGTGTGTGTGATTTGCATTTACATTTGTGTTGATGGGTGGGCGTTGGAGTTGATATAAAAGGATTAAAGATTGCAAATTGTGGTGCTTTGTTGAGGTATGAATGGATGCAAGATGATGAATTGAGCTGAAATCTTGTTTTCTTTTTTTCCTTATTTGGGTTTCTTTCTTTTTGGTGATATTTTTGGCTTTGAATTGGGAATTCTTTTTACTCAAATTCAAGCTTTAATTTTGGTGATATTTTAAGGGATCGAATGTTATTTTTGGAAATTTGCTTTTGAAACGACAATGCGAGCTTACTGGTGAAGCTTTGACAACAATGGCTTATTCTAGAATTCCAAGCTCTTTAAGTTATAATTTTTTTTTTGAGAAAAAAGCAGTATCCTGGCTCATTCTTTTGTAATTTATTGTCTCTTTCCACTGCGCTCTGTTGGAGTTTTGTCTTTGATTTTTGTTTCTGCTTTTCAAGATTGAGATGTGATTCTGCCTGTCTATCACACACAGTTCACATAGTTGTTCTCTTTTCCCCTTTCATCTCTCTGAACCCTCACCTCTCTCTGTCTATCTCTCTCTCTCTCACACACACACACACACAAGCACACACACAGAGAGGCATTAGATTTGGAGTTCTTACAGCTCCTAAATATCTGTGTGGATTAGAACCACCTTAATCTTTTCAAGAAATCAGAATTAGAAGCAGCATTTACTTATTTAGTGGGAATGGTGGTTACAGGATAAGGACATTGTAGCTAATAACTACTGCAGTAACTCTCCACTTCAATGGAGACAATGACTGCAACAACTGCTTCGATGCCATTCCCCCGTGAACCGGCTAATTATGATGAGGTTTCTATGCAGCAGAGCATGCTCTTTTCTGATAGCTTGAAGGTACAAACAACAACTTCATCTTTCTTTATTACAACCACTTTAATTTCAATTAATATCTATTTGGTAGCTTTTCAAGCTCAATTAGTTGATTAGTGACAGTGACTGCTGAAGGAGGAAACTGGTGAAAAGAAATGCAGTAGTTATGTTAAAAAATGGAAGGTTTATGACAAGAATTATTTAAAAGATGGAAGCTTTATGACAAGTATTATTGTGAAATCTGAATATTTTGATGCAATAATTGATGTTATGTTGGTTTATTTCTTCAGGATTTAAAGAATCTTAGGAAACAATTGTACTCGGCTGCTGAATATTTTGAGTTGTCTTACTCTAATGATGATCATGACCAAAAGCATATGTGAGTTACTTATAGTTTATTTCATTTCAGAGTTTTGTACTGTCGATTTAAATCTATCGGAGAACAATTGTTAAGAATTTTTGTTTCTTTTTCGCTCATGGAACATTTCTCAATGTGCAGAGTGGTGAATACGTTGAAAGACTATGCCATTAAAGCTCTTGTTAATACGGTTGACCATTTGGGCTCCGTGACCTATAAGGTCAATGATTTGTTAGATGAAAAGGTTGATGAAGTTTCTGGGACCGAGCTTCGTGTTTCTTGCATCGAGCAGGTATTATTTTTTTATTTTATTTTCTTTTCGTTGCAATAACGCCAAATCATTAGGACACATGCTTTTATGTAAAGGATCATTATTAGTTGCAAATTTCTATTCTTGTCTAAAATATTTGATACAAAGTGCAGTTCACTCTCCTCGTGATTAACACTGATTCAGCTATAGATCTGAGCTAGAATTTTCTGTTTATATAGCATTTGAATCAATTATCTGGTTGCTAAATAAGCTAGTAGATGATCATTTGTGTTACGACTACTCACGAAACCCCCAATATATTGAAATTTTGTTATTCTTTTTGGTGATTTAGAGATTGAGAACTTGCCAAGAGTATATAGACCGCGAAGGACTTTCTCAGCAATCATTGGTGATAAACACCCCCGTATACCATAAACGATACATCTTGCCTGGTATAATATGGATTTATGTTAATTCTTTTCTCAAATTATAAAGGTTAATATACAATTTGTTCCGTTTATCTTTACTGACAAACCAAAATAATTCTTTCTTCGGTTTAGTGGGAGAGACTATGGAGGGATCCGTTCGCACCAAATCAAAATACCAAGGATGCAGCCTAGATGATGGAGATGAGTGGCATCAATTCAAGAATGGTAAAATTTTGATTTCTTTTTCCAGATTTTTACTTTTATTTTTTCATTTATCATTTCTTCACATATTTGATGAGCTATCTGTTTTCAGCTATACGAGCCACAATCCGGGAAACGCCACCACCGTCCATAATTGGGTAATTTTGAGGGTACTAGAGTTCATCAATTAAACACACGCACACACTCAAGAAAAGAAAAAACACTAGTCATGGTGATATTAATCTGAGTAACTTTTGCAGAAAAGGGCGATCTCCATCACCCTCTCCAAAGCTCAACCAACCGCTTGGGAAATTTTCATTCTCCAGCAGTAAAGATTTAGGTAGACATGTTTGCCCCATTCTTGAGGATTAAATCTTCTTACTGATTGAGTTGAGCTTAATTTTATTTGTTTTTGTTTAATGAATCAGAAAAAAGAGCAATATCACCACGCAGGTTTCCACTCTTACGTTCCGGTTCTCTCTCCAGCAAAACCTCAACTCCAAAAAGCTCAAATCCGACTACGCCAATTCGGAGTCGACCAACCACCCCAAATCCGTCTCTTGGAAGACAAACGGTAACATAAAACCAAATATATTTTTGTCAACTTCAGCATTCCCTTAGTATTCATGCTAAATTTCTCGTAGTGATGGGCGTTCCGTGGCTCATATTAATGTTACTTTTTGGATCAACTTTTTGCAGTATATTTCTGAACCTCGAAAATCAGCTTCAATGCGCATTCGTGTTGAGAAAGAAAGTCCTAGAGATGGCGACCAATATCCGAGCAAAAGTAAACGTCTCCTTAAAGCTTTGCTCAGTCGACGTAAGTCGAAGAAAGATGAGATGTTGTATACTTACTTGGATGAGTATTAGTAGAAATTACAGGGGGAGAGTGCTGGGAAAATTGTGTCCCATTGAAAGAAGTTATGTCTTTCTCTCTGTCTCTCCCCCCTTAGGTTTCAGTTTTATGAAATCCTGTTTTTTTTTACCATATTTTATCATAAATGTAATTTATCAAGAAACATATTGATCAATATTAATGCAAGCATTATAAGATGTTTGTTCTCAAGGGGGTTGTTGCTATGCAGTTCTTGGCAAACTAAGTAACTTGATGTTATTGGGGATTAAGTTTGAAACATATATTTTTACCTTTTCATTAATTTTTCCTCCATCTCATCTATATTTCAACACCTTCTTTATACTTTCTCCTTATTTAAATTCTCATTTATATAATAAATTAATCTTTTTTAGGTACAGTTATATCGACATATATCTGGTTTGGATTAAATCGCAAAACCTTCCCCGAGATTTGAGAAATTATGAAAATTTCAGCTGACATACTTTTTGAGATTTGGTCTAAGACAATGCTATTATAGTCATGAATTTAAAGTCGAATATCATAAAAACCTTTGAGATGGAATCACCAAAATCATAAAGTTATGAGATAGAAACCTTTTTTTTTTTGGTAAAATTTTAAAGCTTAACCGAAGTTTATACAAGGGCAAAGTTTCAAACGCTCTATCTACTTCAGACTAGAATAGTAATTTTGGTCCCTTTTCTGCAACTTTGTGAAATTACAGGCAGATCCAATTAATAACTCTGAAGTGTTTACAATCAAGAGGCTCAAATAGCAACTATATAGAGTATCAATGAGAGCCGCAGCACAGCTAATGTGTAAATCAAAGTATCACTAACAATACAGCTTCCAATAGCAATATTTGGACATCACAATTTCAACCCTTGGCCAAATTCTTCAATTGTCTTTGTGGCAAGTGTAAGAACATCAACAAATGCGCTATAAGATGCACGAAGAAATCTGGCTTCGACAGCCTCAAACTCCCTGTATGTAAACGAGAAAGTGCCGTCAGAACTTTCATTCCAACTACTCAAGAGGGATACTTCAAAATTATCAAAAGAAAAATGAAATTTCAAAAAATTTTAAGATGAAAAGCAAATACAACAACAGACGAAAGGCTGAACTATCTTTACGAACAGGGATATATACCTTGAGATTTGGCCTAAGTACACAATTACACAAACTTCCCCCAAAGGTTTGAGAAATACAAGAAGTTCACCAATCAAAGAATTTGCATTGCATCTGGATCATTACTTTTTGATGATATCATAACTAATTTTATATGAATAACCTATTTTACCTTGAGAGTTGCTGATCAAAATTTGAATTACATTTATGACAATAATAGAATGCACTACACCAAACCTCATGGTATGTGCAGGAAAGTTTCCGTAATTTCTTAACTCTCAAGGGGAATTGTGTAATTAGGCCAATCCCGGGATACACCATCGTATCCCTTACCTTACGAAGAAGTATAGAGAAAAACTACTCACACTGAAAGTTTCCCACTGGATACTGACATTCGCCTTTTCACTTTATCCGGTTGTAACTGTTATTACAAGCAAAAAACAATCGCAACCTTGTAGTTCTACAATCTCAAAATACAATTTCAAGAAATATAAACTCCGAATTGGGAATAGAACACAATTGTTACCTCCTTATCAACAGCTAACGCCGCATGTACCATCTGAGCAATTTCATCAGACTCATAATCTACCTCCAAGTTGCTGCAAAAAGCTCTCAACATCAAAAAAGAGAAGGAAAATAATCACATGATAAATTTACAAAACACTATAAACAACCATCAGACTGCACCAGATAAAATGCATATAAACAGATAATGTCGATGAATATCGAACAGCAATATAACCCAACTCTTCATCTTATTTCTCGAATGTAATGGAACAGCACTTAGGCACGTTTTTATCCACTAAAGAAGTAAACAACTCTTCATTATAAATGCAATCTAGGGTAGGGGAGATGGACAAAATTCAGTATGAACTACAAAAATTTAGAGCACTAAGTGCACTTATTCTAACAAATTACTTCAAAATTAAAAGCTGAAGAAAATTCCAAGCTTTTCACCAAAATCCCAGAACAAATTGGGTAAAACAAGGAAGCTTGCTGCTTGAAACCTTAAATTTGGCAGAGACGAGTATCAGAACAAAACCCATTCAAAATTTTGGGCAAATACAAAACCCACAATCTAAATCAAGAAAAAATGGTAGAAAATGCCCAGAACAACAAGAAAGCAAGTCTCTTTAGCAGATGCCATCACATCAAGAGCTCAATGAACCTCATAATCAACAACAATGACATATCAAAACTCTCTTGAGAGAGAGAGAGAGAGAGAGAGAGAGAGAGAAACCGTACCAACTGAACTCCCATTTTTTTGGGGCTTCCGTTGCAACTTCAGGAGCTGAAGTTTCCATCTTTCTGCTGCAATTTAAACTGCACAACAAAAGACAACAGAAATCTGAATGCTGAGCTTTAGTTTTCAATCCCAGAACATCAAGAGAAGATTTCCAGGAAACTAAGAAAAAACCTTACGAGAGAGAGAGAGGTGACGCGCTGGACGGCGGCGCAGCGGCGGTAGATGGTGACGCGCTGGACGGCGGCGCAGCGGTGGTAGATGGTGGCGCGCTGGAGATAGAGATGGATGAGAAATATGAAAATGGAAGATACGATAGAGCACAAGGGTTTAGGGCAGTTATCAAAATCGTAACTGAACCGGGTTCTAAGTTTGATATAAAATAATTAATCATTTCTTGTAATTTATAATTAGTTATTAACGAATAACTTAAGTGAAGAAAAAAAAAACTATTATTATATAATTAAATGCTGAAATTAAATTTTTTATATTAATAAACATGCTATAATCATCTTTAATATAGTTACTAAATTTATAATAAATAAATAAATAAATAATTTAAAAGAAAAAATGAATATGTTATATAAGCAAGAAAGAAAAAAATAAAATAAAATAGAAGAGCTCAAGAAATAATATAAGCAAGAAGAAAAAAATTAAAAGAAAATAATTAACTTAAGAATTGAAGAGACGTTCAATATAATAATATAAATGATGCCACATTTTTTAAATTTATTTTAGTAATATACCCATATGTTTGAATTGTAAATTGTAATCTATCAAATGTTTTTTGAATAGAAATAGTCAAATTCTTAGGATTATGGAATTATTCTCTTCCCTTATCCCAAACTAATCATACAATTAATTAATATAATTTTTGAATTTATTATTTTTTGGGGAATCCCATGGGCTAGCTTGTTTGGCTGAAATTGTTTTGGGGCGCAAACAAGCATATTAGAATATTCTTGGGGTATATTACTTCATTGGCGCAACTCCTATATATATTTGCATTATTTACCCCAAAAAAGATTGCCTCATATGTAGTTCTACACCAAAGGCCACCGCATTTTCATTCTTCATATTGGTGGTGTTGGCCGCGGGGGAGCAGCGGCGCCACCACCCTCCGCCGCACGTGCCTCGGTGGGCTATATGTAAGTATTCATTGAACTTATGGTGGTGATTCTTTATTTTGGGCCATCAAATTTTGTTTTAATTTGTTGATATAATGAATATGGTAATATAAGGTTACTTGGCTTGCATGTTTATGCTAATGGAGAATGCTGGTGTTCTTGTTTTGATGTTGTACTTGAAAGGATCATGTATCTTATTACACATGTTTAGGGTTCATTATTAGTCTAACTCGATGCTAAGAAGTGTAGCTTAATAGCTCAAATAGCATAATTTAATAGTTTGACGTTGTATTAGTTTAATCAGTGATATCATGATTTTAGATTTTGAATACGCAACTACAACTACCGTCATTAGGTAGAGCTTATATGCATCTTCTTGGTAATTACCAAGAAATGAAAGCTTTGGGTTCGAATCGCTTTTTGTTATTAGACCTTAGTCTTATTTGCTTAAGGAAAATAAACTAAATAAAGTTTAGGCAAAAGATTCAATGAAAATTTCATGAACATAATAAGCCAAGATGCAATTATTTGCATTTTCCCTATACATAATTCGGAAGGGAATACAAAGAAGCATCTAAAATAAATACAAAAATATGTGGTTCAAAATACACTTCATTTCATTCATTCAAGAACATGGAACTAGTCTTCCAAAAAGGGACTGTTGCAGAATCAACAGTTCTAGCTGACATATCCGAAAATGAAATTCCGGTTTTGCTCTCCTACCACTCGTCAGATTTCCAAGAAAATGAAGAAACTGAATCCCTGCACATAGAAGCAAAAGCAATGCTATCATATGAATCAACAATAGATAAGTTGTACTGTAACTGTACAACAGTAAAAGCATAATTACCGGTCGAGGAAGCTTCACCTGAGTGTTACGAGCTTAATGTAAGTGCAGATCCTACTCTGACTGGTTTGAGCCTCTTCACGCCTCTTCGCATGTGCTCAAATGCCAAGGCGAAGAGGCTGAAAATATATACTAAGAGAACATGTAGCTTCTCGACACTCTCAATAATGAGGGAGGAGCTTGTTGCTCTCAATAACGTTAACCGACTAGATTTAGAACCTGAAACCACAGAAAAATAAAGATAATAAATTCACTAATACTATAAGACTATCTCATTGTTCTGCAGATGCAGATATGCATCGATGTATAATAGCCTCATGCCCCTCTGACTATGTGTAATTACAAACACTTCCCCTTTTTTTTTCGAAATTACACATACTTCCCCTGTAATTCATGGCCAACTTACAGTCACCCCCTTCTTTGTTTACACTTAGTTAAAGATGTTCAAATTCCAATTTTTGTAAATTCTTCAAACAATTCCCCCATTTACTGATGGATGATGTTATCCGATAAACACATGTTTCCATCAACTTTTGATGGTTGGAAAGGGGTATTACAACTTAAAAACTCGTGCAATTACACGTATTTACATCGTGGGGTCTCAGCCACTTGTGTTACATTCAATTTTTTCCTTCAATAGATTTCACAGCTTCACAACTGGTGTTACATTCAACTTTCATACATATTTGTAACAGTTTTACAAAGCAACTGACCAACTTTTCAGCTTCAAAGAGCTTTCTTTTCCATTAAAGCTCACAAAGTAGGCAATGAAGCTTGAGGTTCTTTTAGTTAAAGCCAGAGAAGAGGTCTGATCATATAGTTTTGGTTGTCTCCAGAACACTTAAACCAGTAATACACAAAGATGAAGCATTTAGGTACAAGTAGCACTCACCACTGCTTTTATTGGACAAATTTGTCCAATCATATGGTTTTATCGAACTTTCTGATGCCTTGATCAACTCAAGAAGAGCTTTATTTACCTGAAATATTAACGGACTCCACATAAGCATCATGTCTTGGAATTACTTTCAGGGCCTTTCAAGTTATATGATATTCATCCAATTGCTGCATAAGTATTATGTTGCACATATGATTTGTTCTCTTCTTGCTTCCAGATTTTGATAGGGCAATTTGCTAGTCAAGGTTTTCTTCATCCTCAACTTCACGAGGGGAATCATGATCCAGGGTTTTCACAGTCATAATAGTGATTAAAAGGTACATAATTTATTGGTAATGGAACTTTATATCGTACAAGATGATATTTATACTTCACTTCATTATATATATTGTTATATTCTCCTCGAATAGTTTAAAACAATAGACATATTGCGATTGCATGAAACCAGCCCTTAAATTTGAACCGATATTCACCCATCTCCATATTCGCCTTTGATTGTTAATTAAGGGGTTCCGACATATTCGATCTAAATAACGCATATTCAAAATTTCAACTTTAGTTTTGAAGGGATAAAAAAAACCTTGAGCCAGCTGAACTATTTGTTGCTCCTTTTGCACTTCACCAAATGAACTTTATTATCGTGCAGTTTACCTACTCGATTATATGCCATTTTACACATTACCATGTCATGCCTATTATCGACAGATAGAATAGCAAAAATGGCGGCAAAAATCGCACGTTTCTTGTCCCAATCAACAAAATAAACAAGAAAATACAAGTAACATTATTTGACACTGTTTGTTAGGCAAAAATTTCCATCAAAAATACGTTAAGGGTAGTAATGTGTAAAAATTCGGTAGTTCACGAGGTAAAGAGTAGAGAATAAAAGTTCAATGGTAAAAAGTGCAAGAACGGCCGTAAGTATGGGCTGAAAAAAGTTTTTATCCCTTCTCTAAATTCCCAATTACATTCTTCAACAATTAAGCTTAACTCTGTCTGTTTTTGATTATCACTATTAGGAATGTGAGACAAGAGAACTGTTACCTCTTCAGTTCTCTCATGGCTCACAAGATGTCCACCATTAAGCTCAACCATTCTTGAAGATGGATATAATTTTTCTGCGAGGCGTTTCGCATGGCACAATTGAGCAATGACATCATGCCTACATCATGAAATTTCAGGTCAGTCATTTTGGCAAAAATTGCTCATGAGATCAACGGGATTCTTCTGTAGAGCTCTTTTTACCTGCCATGAATTACTGATACAGGAAATCCAGCTACACGAATAGATTCTAGCTCTGTTCTCGACATTTTATGCGTCCAGCAAGCATTAACCTGACCTTCAAATCCATAGTTCGATTGCATACCAGATGCCGATATGCCTTTTACATATTCCTGCAGAAGTTAGGCCATTAAGTATGTAGAATTTTAAACAACTGCACCAACATCCCCTCTTGGTTTCAAAATTACACATACCTACCTTCTAACTTATTTCCACTTTACAATTTGATCCCTTCTGTTCATTATTACCATAATTCAAATTAATATTGCATATCTAAAGTGTGTTATCCAAGTCTGTTAAAATTGAGATAATTTATTTTTCACAGCAGGACATTGTAAGGGTTTCCATCAGAAATTTGCAATGCTTGCAATTCCTTACTTGGTATAAAATTGCTCTTCTTGTTTTTTGTCCAACATACTCTTCAAGATATTCTTGCGAGTAATGTGTATCTAAATCAACAGCTGCTCTCTGTTCAGGAGTCTTTGCCCTCAAAAAACGCAATGCAATTGACAAAGTTCGCCGGTCGAGCTGAAACGAGTATGATAGATAATACGAGAATTAGATAGTTTGCCAGACATCCACTTGTTAATGAGAACTATATATTCAACAGTTTCTTGTTACGAAACAGCCCAGAAAGTTGAAATTCGATGAACGATGAAGATTCTACGAAGTCATGCTTAGATAGCCTAAAAGTAGCAAATTAAGTCACCTTTGGTATGCATTCATAGCCTCCACCAGTTACATTCAATAATGCGAGGGATAAAATTCTTTCAGGTACCATGGCAGCAAGCTTACAAGCAATCATAGCACCTACATTATTAAAAAGCAACTGGTTTATTAGCTGCCAAAATCAATCCGAAGTCTTCTATATTTTGTAACATTATATGGGCTGCCAAAAATAATTCAAATTTGAATATAATAAACAATAACAAGAAGTTGTATGAGGTTAGAGTCAATAATGCCAACCAAAAATTCAATGTCAAAAACCCACCCATCGAATGGCCAAAAACATGTGCCTTCTTCCAGCCCAAATGATCCATAAGAGCTATTGCATCTTTCGCCATTGTTCTTGTCCTGTGGAAAGACACAATTTTTCACATTATTACAGTAATTAAAGTTCACAACACAAGCACTCACAACATATATGGAAAGCAAACAAAAAGCTTTGAATATGTCAAAACATCAATCAATGAAGCATGTAGAGATAGGTTGGTGGGGGACGCCCCCCTACACTCCAATTTGCGCAGGCTCTCTACTTTTTCCTTAATCAAATTTATAATCCTTTCTTGTTGTATATGAAATTCATAAAATTGACTACTTTACCATTCTTCCAAGTAATATATTGATCCCATTTCAACTAAAAGGTCCAATATTTTATATAAAATTCTGGCTCCGTAACTGAAATTGGTTACTGAAATTGATTTCCTCAACTGAAATCCAATTGCAATCCAAATGCTTATTCTAGTGGGAAGCTTTTCCATTTCTTGACCCCACATGAAAAGAAGAAGTTAAGAAGTCATTGCCACAACCATCCCACCAATTAAGAAGATCCATATAAACAACACAAGAAAGCGCAGTTCACATTGAAAATATCAATGGTGTCCCACCCTTCAACCACACGCGCAGAGAAACACTAAAAAAAAATCAACAAAAAGCTCAAATTCAAACCAAAACCCAACTTAGGTCAAAATGAAACAATCACAGAAAACCGAGAAAAAGATCAAACAAAAATAAGTCAGTTACAAAAATTAAAAAAATATCTAAAATGAATGGTAATACTCACGTGTACTCTGACTTTTTCGTGGGAATGGAGCTCCGACCCATTCCACGATTATCGAAAGCACAAACCTCCACGCCGGAAACTTCTCCGTCGCTTTGATTGCTCCGATCACCGGCGGCCGATTCGTCGTCGTTTGGCGTCAAAGTTCCGGCCAGAGCCTTTATCTGAGGCCCCCATGAATCGTGGGTTCCAGCCAATCCTAACATTTCATCACAAAAACCCACAAAATTCAATCCAAACCCAAATCCCGAAAAGAAAGAAACTTTCATCACGAACACCATCAAAACCCCGCGAAATTTAATCAAAAACCCATTAAAAGAAACCACGAAAACAAACAAATTCTCACACAAAAACGAAAGTTGAAATCTTTACCGATGATCATAAGAACTTTGATCGGTCCGTTGCCGTAGGTTCTGTAAAAAATCTTAATTCCGTTTGCGTTGATTGCCGCATCGCCATCTTTGTTCTGATACCTGCCCACCTCGCAGAACGGCATTATTCTCCTGTAATGGTGTGTGAGGAAGAATCTGGGGTGAGAGAGAGGGAGAGAGAAAGAGAGGTGGAGAAGGTGAAGACTATTCCGAATTCCAGGTGTATCTGAGTTTGACAACAGATTTGAAAGAATCAAGAATGCAATAAGAGCTAATGTTGGACTGCAATTGTTGTTGCTATATATACCACACGCCCGCTATGTGCTGTAATTCGTTTGTTTCCATATTTATTTGTTGCCCTCCTTTATTATTATATTTTTTTTCTTACTCAAAATGCAATTTTTGCATAGGCCGAGTATGATATACTTGCCAAATCTGCACCTTATTTATTTTTTTTTTTTTTTGAAAATACATGGGCTCCTATTCGAAACGGAATTATTGTCCATGAAAAAAAACCGTTGGACCAACTCTTATTAATTGCACCAAAAAAAACTATTTGGATCAACTCTTATCGGTTATATCTAAAAACTATTAAGTCATGGACTATTAAAAAATGTATTAATAAAAAATAATAAAAAAAAAAAGATAGTAAGATATAGACATTGCCATGCAATACAATACTCATACCTTGATAGAGAATTTCTTAAAATATTTGTGAATATTTCTTTTTCTCTTGAATTTCTTATGAATGTTTTCTTAAAAATTTTCAATTAGGAGATCCAACCCGGTAGGACAAAATAATATTAATAGAAATATTTAGCCAGCAGATATGACTAAAACAAATAAAAACTAAAAACTTTTGCCTAATTAAATACTTGTCCAAATTGACTTTCTCCGTTTTTCTTTCAATGATTTTCCACTAATTAGCACAAAGTATTCGCGAAAATCAGACATGAAAATATTTTTTGTTGGACCATTGCTATCATATAGAAAGCTTCGTTTTAACCATATGAGATCGCCCGTTTTAAACCTTTGCGACTAACTTAGAATATAAAGTATTTCATGATATAAAATAAAAATAAATTAGATTTTAGTCATAAATTAATTATGGCTACGTGGCAGATAAGAAGTGGATGACGGTGGGTGGTCGGCTTTGTGCGGCTAAGTCAAAAGTCATCTTTTTTGAATGTCATCGAAGGAGTCTAGAGACTATGATTTATGAATGATTTGTGGGGTACTTAATACATTATTTTATATAATTAAAGGTAAAGTAAAACCAAAGAAATATTTCAATGTTTTAAAATTAGTCTCGTGAAAATTTGAATGCAGTCCGCATCAGTAATGGGAAGAAAAAAGGAGATAAAAAAGAAAGGAAAAACGCCGCCGCGAAGCGTGGTACCACCAATGTTTTCAAAAGCGGACCGGAGGTTAAAACGGAAGCCTTACCGGTCACCGATTCAACCGGTTTGATCGGTCGAACCACTGGTCGGACCGGTATGACGTAATAAATAAATAATATTAATTAATTAATTAATTATATATATATAAATAAAAATCCTAATAAATAAATTTTAAAATAAACTCCTTAAAAGAATAAATTATTTGGCAAGAAGCTTTCAAGACTTATTTGGACTCACAAGACTGCCCCTTTTCTTATATGGACTCTCAAGAGTCATTATAAAATATAATTAAAATCATAGGCCCAATCAAATCTAAAAAGTAGTTGTAAGTTGAAACCCTTTTCTGCTTCTTTAAACCTTTCATCACGCCGCAGCAGCCCTCACAAGTTACACCCCTTTTCTGCAATTGCAATTCTGCTCTCTCCTTTCACACCTCTCTCTAACTATTTATCTATTTCTCTACTCACCGTTTCATTCTCTAAAATTAATATGTTGTGTGTTCTGGGAGAATTAGAAAGCAGCTAACTTGTGACTTCATAACTCTTCAACAAACACACGGTTATTTGAGCTCCAGATCCAAAACATCTCACCATTGAAGCTCCAGATCGGAAAACGGAAGATGTGGAAGACGACGTGCAACAACCCAGATTCATTTTTTTTAATTTTTTTTTTAAATTACAGTTAACCGGCGCTCCGGTCCGGTTTCCAGGGCCAAAACCGCCGGTTAACCGGCCGGTTTTTCCGGTCCTGGACTGGTCCACTTGCCACTGGTTTTAGGGATAAATTCGGACCGGACCTTGCACCGGTCACCGGTTGAACCGGTCGAACCGGCCGGTCCGGTCCGCTTTTGAAAACACTGGGTACCACACCTTCACCGTCTAGTTAGGAAGTAATTTTAATGAAAATGTTATTTTATTAATAGCTACAAAAGTTTAAGTAGTGCAAATTAAGATGGTTATAGGTATAGGCTCTCTACGATATAAGCTTTAGTAATTAGTATATTATAGAATCGTAACATCTTCTGTCTACCCGCACGTTAAAAAATATTATAATTATTACATTTAAATATCATGTTTTCGTGTCATATTATATCTGCACCTAACACAGATAACTTTGGCGATCGATCGATCCTGTAGCATAGACACTATCTATTCTAATTTTTACCAATATAACTTGATATAAAATGAATGCAATGTTAAAATTATCAAACCACATCCCCGCAATATATAGTTTGAAAAACAAACGCTTATTTTAACTCGTGATTAAATTATGAATCATTTAAAGAAGATACGAAAAGGGAACAACATAAAGGAGAAGAGGAGGCATGGAAAACGTTATTAAATCAAATCAAGTGGAGGTGAGGAAAAGGTAAAGAATGTGTGGCTGTGAAGGGAATAGTACGTAGATATGTGACACGAAGGGGATGGCTCACTTGTGCTAATCTGAATACATCAAACAGATTATTGAATTATATCATATATTGTGGTTCACCAAATAAATACTATGGACCAAAAAGATACCGTCAGAATTGACTACAATGCTGTTGTGTAATGCAAACAATCCAGAAGGAAATTAGGTGTATTATTCTACCCCCCAAGGACAAGAAACATGGACCGAACGAAAAACTCTATCCCAGACCCGAGTTCTCCGATTTTCTTCCAAAGGACAAAAACTTGGCTTCCCGAAATGAAAAGTTCTAATCCAAGAACCGATTATATCAAAATAGTTGAAATCATGTGCCATATGATTCAAAAACATAACACCCCCACCCCAAAATATTAAAAAGTTTGAATAATTTCCAAGTATAATTATTATGAATCATATATATACATACATAGTTAATACACATTGTAATCAAAATTGACATAATGAAGCTAAGTGAAACTCTCACCATATAGCAGTTAGTTATTCAGACCCTTGCATTGTCTCTCCTCAGCAAACCGTTGCATGTTAACTGAAACACATAAAAACCGGCTATAGGGGCAGAAGCAGGTAAGTAGCATTACCAATAATGTTGATCGAAGAAGGCAAGGCATGAAATCTGCATATTATACCAACAAATCCAGGCCAAGGAGCATTGTGTAGCATGGAAACTAAGGCTTCGGTTAGTTTGCATACTGTAATACGTTTTCACGTGAGAGCAGCTTTTGTTTGTCCCATTATTCCTGTCACATCTTTGAAGATTCTGGAGAGAAGTTGGAAAAATTTTAGTAAGAAACATTGGAATGAAAACAGATGGATGTCATATTTTTTGATATGTTTAGGATAAGTACAAACATTAGATGTGATTCAAAACCATACAAATACAAAGGAAGTTGAATCAAAAAAGATCACCACAAACACATATGAGAGTAGTTTGGGAAAGTTGTCATCTTCTTTATGTTTTCTTGCTTTATATTTCCATTAAAGCACATAGGCTCAACAAAGCAGAAAAGTTCAAACGTAGATCCTTATAGAAGAAACTTGATTAAAATTCCCAATATGATATCAAAAAAATACTTGGATTTAAATTGTTCATACCTTAATCATTTGGTCCCAGTTGTGGTTGCTTACTTGCTTGTGCCATGCATCGCTTGCATGCAGCAGCAAAGACCAAAAGGTCTAGGAATTTGACAGAGTCATAAGAAACTATTAGAAGTAAGCAAAACAAGATGACAGCTGCTAATGCAGAAGCATTTGTTTGTGCTTGTTTCTCAATACAGACAATCTCCTCTGCAGAGGATACTTCTCATTTTTTATCCCCAATTTGTCCAGATAATGTAAAATTTTCTTGAGTGTTTCCATAACCTCTTTACTATCATTGCCAAAAGCTTTTTCTTGAATTTTTAAAACCCTCTTGAGAATCGCCAACAACTTTCTGTTGTCTTTCTCTAATCGGGTCTGAATGGACACCAAACAATCAAGAGCCTCTCCTGTTAATATTTATAAAGCAAAAATGTAAAACAATTCAGACGCATGTTTCAATTGCCGGAGAGAAGAAATAATGATAAACAAGAAAGACATGGCCAAAAAATTGAAAGCTATACTATTATATAGAGTGCCAGCTCCCCTTACATTCTCTTTTGTCTCACTTCTTCAATTTTACTCTCTCCTTTTCATCTACCATTTTACTAATATACTTGTATTTTAAATTATTATTTTGTATTTTTGTTTACCATAAATTTTGATAACTATATTAAACACAATTAGAAAATATATACTTGAGCAGATAATTTAATAACATTAAGCTTCTAACTTGCAGATGCATCAGGCGTGCCTCATAGCTAGTCTAAATAACTTCAGTTGCCCAAAGAGTTCAGGGTGAGAAAACTCTCTCTCATACTGGTACAAAGATTAACATTAACTACGAAAGAAAACTTCAGCACAGAAGATCTCGAAGGCTTACCAACTGGTAAAGATTCCTTTCCAAATGCTTTAACACGAATGTGCAAAACATCCAGAGCAAGTTTTTCAGCTTCTTCATCACGATGCAGATTGTAGAGAGTAACAGCTAATTGTAACATGGGAAAGGTGGTGGATGGGTCATCAGGGGGTACCGTCTTCTTTATTATTTGTAAACTTATTCTCAGCAAACGCTCGGCTTCAGCAAAATTCTTAGAGCGTGAATAGGAGGTTGCAAGGTTTACTAGGTGTGGCACCAAGCTGGGATGTTCTTTTCCTTTAAGCTTCTCAGATATTAGCAAGCATTCTTCAAGCAGATCTCGACCTTCTTCTCCTCTGCGAGCAACCAAGATTGTCAGAATTGCATGGAAAATAGAGGTTTGAGGTTTGTCATAGACAAAGAGCTGCTACTTTCTACATGTGACTATATATGTATGCAAACCTAGCAATTAGCCATATAATAAACTTAAAGTAAATATAATTGAATTTTGTTTGAGAAAAATATACAAATAAGTTATATTCATGATGCAACATATTTACAAGATCGACTTCTAAGCAAATTTATATTGCCCAACTGTACCAAAAACAGAAGTTTAGTCCATGGAATAGGACAAAACTTTGAACCATAGGTGGCTGTCAACAGATAATCATTTTTTTGTAAGTGCAGAAACAAATTATAATTTCATACCAAGCAAAGCATCTTGTCACAATAAACGTAAAACACAATGTACAAATCAGAGATAGAAGAGGGAAGGTTCCCAGAAATATGCCGTAAAATCCAAAGAAGATCAAAGTCAAATTACATCACCAGTCAAAGCAGATTTTCCTACCTTCCCACTGCATGAAGTAGTTCAGCCAAGTCTTTCCTTATCTCCTGGATTACTTCATCATCTAATTCCATGTGCTTGGATTCCCTGAGGATATTGATAGATCGCTTGTAAAGGTCTATGGCCTCATTCACATCTCCTGCACAAGAAAAGGACGAGTTGATCAAGGAATGCCTCTGAGGATGATAGCAATAGACAAGGGCAATATTATGATACTAAGCTATCAAGATATAGGAACATATCTTAAAGCAATGACCAACTTAAATAAAACTCATATCTTAAAGCAATAACCAACTTAAATAAAACTAAAACTTTACTTAGCAGAAATGATTATCTTTTGGCTGAGGTATTAATGCATGAGATAACTCAAAAGGCATTGTCCATCAACAAAAGAGGAAAAAAACAAAAGATATAGGTAAGTTTGACAGGAAGGATGCACTTTTACTTTTGTGTATCCATCATCATATTGACTTGAAGAGTAATATAAAGTTGCTATTTCCTTTATCTGGCTGCCCATACAACAAGAAATCATAGTCGAACTCCTCGATGAGATGAAGCACATCATTTTGTGCGAAACAATTGATTGAAACTTGACTTAAAGAGCCTGGTTGATTGTGAAAAAACAATTTTATTGCTTTATATGAAATAGAAAGTGACTTTCATTCACCTTTTGCACATTTCACCTGAGCCAAAGAACGCATAGACATTGCAACTCTTTCGTCCTTTTCTCCATATGAGCTTGTATAAATACTTAGAATTCTGATTCAAAGAGACATTAAAAAAGTTACTCATCAAAATTGAAAGAGGATTTCTATGTATCCGAATTCAGAACTTTACAAATGCATGATACAGTTTACTAACCTATTGAATGTGTCTTCGGCATCTGACATTCTCCCATGCTTCATTAAAAGATTGCCTAATTCACGCAATGGTACTACCAATTCCTTGCCCTCCTCTCCTTTGCTAGATTCTGCTATCTTAATAACTCGCTGGTACATTTCTATTGCTTCAGTTGCTCTTTGACTAGTTCGGAGAACTCTTGCCATTCCCAGCAATGGTGTGCAAATAAATTGGCTCTTATTTCCTATAGGGAAAAAGAGAATTCATAGTTCATGTGGATTCAAAGATGTTGCAGATTGATGCTGATAAGATTAGGAAGTGCCAAAAAAAGCAATAACAATACATCACTTCATGCAAATGCACAATAAGTGCATTGGTAATGGAACTGACAGCATTTAACATGTGAAATATCAACCTACCATGTTTTGTTTCCATTATATGAAGGGATCGTCTGTAGAAGCCCATGGACAACTCATACTTTTCCAACTTGGCATACATACTTCCCATATGCATGAGTATTGAATCAACATGTAGCTCTTCGTCTTTTAATGCATCCACAATCTTGTGCAACTGGAATCAGAGTCAAGAGACCCAGGCCAGGTAGTAAGTTGTCAAGATTACAAACTCAACCAAATCGGACTCAAAACAGAAAGCAGATGCAACTTAAATCAGCTCAATTATATAACATATAAATGTGGAGACAAACAAGTACTTAGCAAGGGGAAATGTATGTTTTAGTTAAACACATTTCCTAGCATCATATTTGTTTTTTCCCATCAAAGCCATTCATCATGTTAAATTAATAAAGACATTAGTCCTCTCTCTTTAAACTAAAGTCATTATATCATGGAGCAAAGTCTTTCACACAAAAATGCAGATATGATCTACCTAAACATTTTGCAAATTCAATTACCACATTCATTAGCAACCCAACAGTTTTTAGGTCTCCAAGGGCCATGTACCCCAAGGCTATCACATCAAGAGCAGCAGCTTCCTCTATCCCTGGAGTGCCTGAGTCCACCTGATCCTTTACAGCTATATAGTTTGCCTGAAGCAAATCTCTGGCATCATCTTCCTTTCCCGACTTAATCATTGTCTTTACTTCATCAAATAATTCCTGAAGCTGCCCTTCAAGATCGTTTGAGCTGCCAAAGTAAGTTCATTAAGGAGTCATTAGAAACTTTTCACCTATCTACAGATGCACAGGCTAGTTAAACTTCAGGATATGCATACATTTGGGAACTGCAAGGACCCAAAACACCTGAAGTTGCACGTCTTAGAGGATGTCTACCTCTGACTTCTGACAAGCTATCCATGGTGAAACTTCTCATACTACTTCGTCCATAAAACTGTTTGAATGGTAGCATATATAGCTTATGATTAAGGTTTACAAACAGAACACTCATTTGAGCACACGAACACATGATCCCTTTGTGCAATTGTAAGTACATCGGGTTCATCCTGAGAAAAAAAAGAAAAAATATCTCAGAACAAGCTTAATATCAATTTCCCACCGGCCACCACAACACATCACAATAAGTCAACCAAAAGACGAGTTCTATAACAATACCCAGCTAGTACATGACACACTCAATTCTCCCAACAAAATAGTGCTCATCATACTTCCCTCCACTACTCGAATATTCATATACCACTAAAATACTTTCAATTAGTTATATATCTTTTTTCGTGTTTAAGATTTGACCTTATAAATGCTTTTTCGTATACCATGAAGGCATGAACCCAAATTATTCATAGCCGCGATATACTCAAATCGCCCATTATTATGTCAATTGCCAACTGGCCAGCTGAAATGGGGCATTTCAAAACATTTGATGCAGGAAGTAGTATACAACCTAGAATTCCACCTCAAAACAAATCCAAACCAGAATTTCCAAAAGTGAGCAATAAAATACCACAACATCAATTAATCCTCAAAGCCATAACAAATTTCAGAAGCTTAACTCTAACTCTACGTATACGTGTCCGAATAGCTGAGAGTAATACCTGATAGTAGCAGTGGTTGAGAGAGAGAAGACGGAAGCCATTGACGCAGCTGAGATTGTTCGTGAAGCAGTGCAGAGCTGGAGTTCACCTTAGTCCTTCACTGAAATTGGGAAGTAAGATTTTAGACAGGGTTTTAATATGGGCTTTGTCGGGCCCGAAATTCTATGGCCCGCTAAGGAGAGCCGTAACTTTGTTTAGTGAATGATGGGCTTTTTCATATAGTTAAATAAAAAAGAAATTATCTTGATAAATAAATCTATTTTGTTCTAAAATTTTATATTTCCGTAAATTTAGGAATTCTAACGGTTGGATTTATTACGGTGGACAATTTATGTGTATTATTTGGATTGATAATGTGCTTTATTTAGTGTGTCGAGGAGGTACTAAGTTTGGATGCAGGGTTGGAGATACAATTTCGTGATGACAAAGACTTATTGGAATATTCGAGAGGTCATCATAGATGCAGCTGCGATCGTTCATTTCCAGATTGATATCGCATTGGCACTGGATTTCTCTCCGTTGAGTCAACGGACAACGGACCGTTTGTTCAAGACTTCAAGTCGACTGGTACTACATTGGCACCTCTCGCGGCCTGGGGCGCTGGGCTTTTCTTCATGAGGTCAATTGACGATTTATTCAAGTCGACATGTATTAGAAATTATGATTTAATTAATGACCGTATGCGCTTGATGTATTTTTTTGTAGTGGAGTCGAACATTATGACTTAAGTATTCTTATTGTTACCGATATGTGGATAAAAGGGATATCCATGTGTTATATTTGGATTCTTTTTTTTTTTTGGTCCAACAGAGGCCCTAAAGAGGGCCTAAGAGGACAATTACGTCCTCAGTAAGTCGGCCCGAGGCGTATCCCACACCATGCAAGCCGATTGAATGTCATTCCCCATCTTAGCAAGCTTGTCAGCGCTCTCATTGCCTTCTCTAAAAATATGAGTGATCTTGGAATTCCATGGCATCCGGAGAAGCTTCCGGCAATCATCAATGATGTTTTTCAAAGGGTGAGCTTCAATGTCCTCCCTCGTGACCCACTGAAGCACTGTTTCGGAATCAATCTCCACCTCAATTCTCGGATAGCGTCGCTCCCAAGCGATCTGCAGCCCCTTTCTAAGACCAAGGAGCTCCGCGACATTAATGGAAATGCCGCCCAATTTCATGGAATAACCCACGAGCCACTCCCCCCGCGCATCCCGGATTATCCCTCCAGCCGCTGCTTTCTTTGTATGTTTAAAGTAGCTGCCATCTGAGTTGAGTTTAACCCAACCTTCCGCCGGTTTCTGCCAAGTGAGATGCGCTCGACTCTTTCCCACTTTCCTCGGCCTATTCTCCATGATTTGCACCATATCTGCTGCAAGTTGTTTAATGTTATTTAACGTGATCTGTGGGGACTCACGCACATTTTGATACTCCCATTTGTTCCTTGATTTCCAGATATTCCATGTTGTAGCCAAACAAACTATCCACCAAGGCCAAAGTGAATCAAACTGATGCTTGAAATCTGTGAACAATACCTGCTCCAACCAATCTTCCATTTTCCAATTCTCAAAAGTTCTCCAACTTTCAGGCGCAGCAACTTTATGCCACACTTTGGCGGCAAACGGACAGCTCTTGAGAAGATGTTCAGGGTCTTCCCGATCATTCCGGCAACGAGTACAGCTCGCTGGAGCACCAAAATTTCTATCGAATTTTAGTACATTTGTGAGCAGGCCTTTGTGCTTGTATAACCAAAGAAAAGCCTTCAGTTTCTGTGGGCATGACAACTTCCATATCCTTCTCCAATCTTGATCCAGATTCGGATCTCCACATGTCAGGAATCTGTAGGCGGAGCTGCAAGAGAATTTTCCCGATGCCGTGGCATTCCAGAAGATCTCATCTTCGTTATCACCCATCGTCAACGGCATATCCTTTATTTCCGCCGTAATACCTTCCGGCAGCTTCGTTTTCAGACTATCTAAATCCCATTCACGGTCCGAAGTAATGATATCCCCTACCACCTTATCTTCGTCCTCGGGGTCGATTTGGCCAGCCAACCGTTCCCTGAGAGTCTGCGCCGACAACCAACGATCATCCCAAATCCATACGTTGTCCCCTTTACCAATCCGCCATTGGCAACAAGTTTCCAGCTCTCGTATGCTCTTACTAATCCCCTTCCACGCCCTCGAGGCTGTTGGCTTAGGTTGATGATCAAGAACGTCTTCCTCCTTTAGATACTTTGTTCGAAAAATACGGCTCCACATGGTATCTTTTTCTCGAATCATCCGCCAACCTGTTTTCGCAAGAATAGCAACATTCATCTTGCGAGTATCCTTGATTCCTAACCCACCTGCATCTTTTCGTTTGATGACCTTCTCTCATTTCACCAAGTGGATTCGTTTTTTCGACATATCGGTGCCCCAAAGAAACGTTCGATTAAGCCGATCCAAATTCTCGCACACGTAATTCGGAAGCCAATGCGTGTGCATGAGATAAACGGGCATAGAGTTCGTGACGGACTAAATTAAAGTTGCTCGACCCGCCAAATTCAAATTCCTTGCCTTCCATCCCAGAGTCTGTCTTTCACCTTTTCAATAACCGAACTAAAAGCCTCCATTTGATTTCTGCCACAGTTCAGTCTCACCCCCAAGTAATTCCCCAAACTCTCGGTGGTGGGGATCTCAAGAAAGTTACTGATCGTTTGCCGTGAAGCCACCGGTACATGTGGAGCAAAGACCACTTGAGACTTCCCGTAATTCAGTTTGAGTCCGGAAGCAGCACAAAAGGTTTCCATGACTCGCTTTAAACATAAAGCGTTTCGTTGATTAGACCGTGCTACCAGAATTATGTCGTCGGCAAACAACAAGTGAGAGATATCCGGCCCCCTTCGACTTGCCCGCACCGGCTGCCAATCTCCATTGCCCACTGCCTCATCCACTAAATACGTTAACCGTTCCATGCACAAGATGAAGAGGTAGGGAGATAGCGGATCCCCTTGACGGATCCCACAAGACGGAATAATTTGTTCCGTCGGCTCACCGTTCCAAAGGATCTCCGGTCTAACACATTGAACTCCACTCATGATAACGTCTATATAATAACTTGCGGGAAATCGAAGAAGCAAAGTGTTTCTCGCAAGAAGCTCCACTTAATTTTATCATAGGCCTTTTCAAGGTCTAATTTCAGACTCATCCCCCCTTCCTTATCCTTTGAACGATGAATAGAATGCATTACTTCTTGAAGAACAAGAATGTTATCATGTGTGCTCCGGCCTGGGATAAAGCTATTCTGATTCGGGCTAACAATTTGAGCAACGAAAGGCTTGATTCGTAACACTAAGAGCTTTGTCACGACTTTCATGAGCACATTACAAAGAGCAATTGGTCGAAACTGGTTAATGCTTTCCGGTTGAGGGACTTTTGGGATCAAGCAGACAAAAGCACGCCCAACCCCCTCCGGAAATTTCCCCTGCACCAAACAATTATTCACGAACTTCAGAACTGATTCTCCTACGGTGTCCCAGAAATTTTGATAGAAAAACGCCTGAAACCCGTCCGGCCCCGATGCTTTAAACGGATTCATCGAGAAAACAACTTTTCTGACTTCCAGGAGCGAAGCTGGCTGGCGCAAGCCGTCACGCCAACTGCTGCTGAGAGTACGCTGCAAATCACTTTTCTCCAGCATGCTTGGTATGTCTCTAGGGGCCTCATTAAAGATCTTCGAGTAGAAGTCCCATGCATGTTTTCGGAGTTCTTGATCATCCATAACCCAACTCTCATTAATTTTCAGAGCATGGATCTTGTTTCTGCGTCTGCGAGTAATAGTAGAAAGGTGGAAGAACCGAGTATTTTTATCTCCATGGCGCAGCCAATTTATACGAGATTTTTGAAACCAAATCATCTTTTCATGCTTTAAAACTTCATTATACTCAGTTATAAGTTGCTTCTCAAGATCAACCAAATGAGGATGAATAACATTACGGGCTAACCTCTGAATTCCGTTGATGCGAGCTTTCAGCAGCCGTTTCTTGCGGAACACGTTGCCAAAGTGACGCTTATTCCACTCCTGTAAGCGTTCTGGCAGCGTCGCAAGGTTAGTCAAAGCCCCAAGATCATTATTCCAATGATTCTTGATAACCTCTCGACAACCCTTGTTCTCATTCCATGCCACTTCGAACCTGAAAGGGCGTTTGTTTGGAGGTCTTTGAATGCCATCACATTGCGTTAGAAGAGGGTGATGGTCAGAGTGCGTTCTGGGCAAGACTAAGGCTACCCCTTCCGGAAAACGGATTCTCCAAATGGGATTAGCAAGCACCCTATCAAGTCGTTCCTTGACCCGAACTCCACCGCGCACCGTCCCACTCCAAGTGAATCTCGGGCCGAGAGCTCCGATGTCAAGGAGGTTACATTTTTCAATATTCTCCTTGAAGTCCAGACATCTGTTCCAATCGACTGCACGACCCCCTTGTTTCTCATTTGGGCCCATGATGTCGTTAAAGTCTCCCGTAAGAAGCCAAGGCAATTGCTGGTCTCTACTCATATGTTCCAATTCTCTCCAGAGCTCCATTCTTCTGCCTCGATTGGGACTAGCATACACTCCTGAACACATCCACTCCGCATCACTACGTGGGCCAATAATAGCGTGTATGGCTTGATGTGTAACACTGAGTACCTCAATTTCAATTATGTCATTATCCCAAAGTAGCCAAATTCCCCTCTCCCGGCCCAAAGTAGGAGCTTTGTACGAATTCGGATACCCCAAACAGGCTACTATAGTTTCTGCCCTGCTTTCATCAACTTTGGTCTCCAAAAGAAATACAACATCCGGTTGATATTCTCTAGTAATGTCCAAAAAATTCCGACGGAACTCGGCATTCCCTGTCCCCTTACAATTCCAAGATAGAATCTTCATGGGTGTAATCATAAGAGAATCGATTGTTATGGGGTCTTCAATCCAAGTCCCCGAAGCTACCATGAGCATTTGCTGCCAAATCAGTGTCGTCAACATACATTGTCTGGTCATCTTCTGTTGCGGCAGGTTTATCCCGAACAAACTCACCCGACGAGCCGGGTTCCCATGCAAACTGACTTCGTAGTTCACTCTCAATTGCCATAACCGCGGGTTCACTGTCATTATTTGAATGAAGTCGTTGCTCAGGTCGTATCTCTCCCAAACATCTGTTCCCTCCATGTATTCCTCTATCACAATGATTTCCATCCACTCCACTTCTGAATCGGAAGAGTCCCTCCGAAATCGATAGGGTGTTATCAGTAAGTTCAATGTTTTTTACCGTACCACTAATTGGGGAGCTGGTGTCTTGTTTTTCCATCGCCGAAGGTGCGGGTGTTTTCTCAGTATTCTTCGCTTGGTAAGTGCCAATCTGCTCACGTTTTTTCCGCGTGAATTTTGCCTTACTGATGTTGTTTGTCGGTTTCAAAATCCTGGAAGATTGGCCTGTATCCTTCCCTTTGTTATCCCCTGATTTTGTGGCATTCAAGTCCTTAAGGATTCTAGACTCCCCTCCAGGTTGGTTTCTTTCTTGAATCGGTTCACTCGCTGTCTTAGCCAAAACCCCAAACCGGTTTGGGGAATTTGGGTTTTGGTTCTCCTTTCTGATGGCCTTAGTTCCACCCCCGCCGGGTTTTGCCTCCCGCCGCCGATTGCGCGCAACCATCCAGGGTCCGTAGTTTGGCCCGGTCTCCGTGTTCATCTCCTTATTTGGCCCCTCCGTCTTCTCTTGGGATCCTTTCCACGGCTCTAAAGCAAGCTCATTTTTTTGTTCTGGCTGCACATCTTTAGTGTGCTTTTCTGTTTCTGTTGCTTTCGGTTGATCCCTACATTCGTTGGATCGATGACCAACTCGCCCGCACATGAAGCATATGGCTGGTAAGTTCTCGTAAACAATTGAAAGTAGTCGTCCATCAACCTCAACTCCACACCGGAGTGGCTTATCCAGATCGATTTGGACACATACTCTCGCATACCTACCCATCTCCCCATAGTACGTCTTCTTGTCAACTTTAATGGGAACTCCCAAGCTATGAGCCACCTTGTACAGCATCGCCTCCCTATAGTATTCCACAGAAAGTTCTGGGACTCTGACCCATGTAATTACCGTCCGGACCTTGTCCTTTGAAGCTTGAAACCGAGGCTGCCATTTCCGTACCACAAGATAGTGCCCGACGATCACCCAAGGCCCTTCCGTGAGAATGAACGCAGCCTTCTCTTTATCATGGATCTTAAGTATGTAACAGCTATGCCCGAGATCAATGAGTTCATATGCTCCGAATAGTTTCCACATGGTATTTATCCGTGCCGAAAGCATATTCGTATTCACTGTTCGTCCCAATATCTTGAGGATGAGTGAATCCTTCCATGGTTCTTGTAACGCTTGCCGGTATTCGTCATCGATCATCACCCTGGGGTATGGAAACTCCTCCGTTGGTTCCACCACTGTGATCCTGTCAAGGTCTAACATGGTGGCCTCCTCATCTGTCGGTCTTTCATATTCTGTATCCAAGCCTGCTTCATTTGCTGTTCGGACCATTTTCTTACTCCGGCGAATGAGATCGGATTCTTCCGCCGACAAAGGTGGAGAGCTTCCTTCCGCCATTAGGTTAATATTAATGGATTAATTACTTGGATTCTTTGGTTCTTATATAATCACACTCCTATAAAATCACAATGGTGTGACATACTCTGGAGCATGTTGCACTCCTTATATAATCACACTTTTATATAATCACTATACAAACTCTAGAGGTGGCTCCTGCACAAGTAACACTTCTTATATAATCACACTCTATGTAGCACTTTGCCCCACATACTACTTAGCTCACGCAGTTAACGAGCGGCTCTAATACCACTTGTCGCGTCTCGAGCCCGCGATCTCGTTGGACGCGAGTATAAGTCTCTAAATCCATCGAGAATAACTTGAAATTATATCTAAACCACTATCTAAAAGAAATATTAATTGATTATACTTGGACTATTTGATTTATATATCGAATAATTCTTATAATTTTCCCTTGCGGTATAGGGGCATTACTTTTTTATTTTTGGTACAAAGGCCATTACATGGATCATAACTCTTTGTACCTTATAAATGTTCTGTTGTTTAATAAACCCTCCGGCAGTCGATTTTGCTAGTTTTCCTCCTAATATATATAAAAGAATTTAAATTCACACCCAATTAATATATATATATAAGGAAATTGCAATTAATTTTTCCAAATAATATCAAATTTTCTTTATATTAATTAAGATACTTCCTTCTTAGGAACAATTAAAGGATAAAGCATTGATGTCAATCTAATTTTAAATTTTAATAACATCCGAGTTAGTATAATTTATGTTTTTTTCTTAAATCTCATTTATTATGAGTTCGAATTCATCAAACAATTCAAGTTTACCGCTGTACTTAACCATCATAGTTGGTTCCAACACAAAACCACTAATTAACTTCAACTAGTATAGAGTTCGAATCTCTCGCACAATTTACAGCTCTACTTAACCAGGATAGTTTTCTCCAACACAAAACTTCTAATTAAGCTCGACTAATAAAGACCCGACAAACTGACAAATTACACCCGATGTTTAACAAATTTAACTGCCTTCACAAGAACCATGGTAGTTGCCTCGTGTTCGATACATTTGATTAAGCTTTGCTAGCATAATATCGAACCGAGAAATTAAGCCTAATGTTTAACAAACTTCACTGCCTTCGAAAGAGGGGGGAGGGGGAATATTATAACTGATAAAAATCAAGAAACAAAATGAAGATAAAAATAGATTAGGACTTGTAACAGTATAATACACCTCATGTAACAGGAAGGCCAATGGGGAAAGAGGCCAAAGCCACGCACAAATGGAATGTCAGCCATTGCTTAATACATAAATATCCTGGATACATTTGTTTTCTGCTAATAGTGTAATTTTTGTACACATTCTTACTGGCAGAAAACCACCGGTGAAAAATGGAGAATCCGCCTGCCATTGGGGAAAAAACTCCGATACTCATGAAAATTGTTGCTGCATTCCAGCTTTATGTATCTTCTTCGGCTGAACCAAATCGATAGATATTTCACGTAAGTAGTGGAAAAATGGATCTTATTGAGTCGTGTTTGCACGCACACAGATAGGTATATGAAGTGTTAATGTAAGTTGCAAAGAATCCCTTGTGTTATGAATAAGGAGCGTGAAAGATACAATGATACGGAAAAAGTTCATGTGAAGTTCGAAAATTTGCATAAAGTTTGTACCGACACGTTGACTGCAAATATACGTTGGTAACATTGTCATGGTGAACTTACTCTTTTGCCCTCAAAGGGCTATATCGTAAGTTTGTGGCTCTTTAGGGTACAAGTTAAAAGCAAGGGGTTGTCAACAAATTCTAAATTTCAAGGTTTTATTTGCGATTTATCTTATTACGTGGTTTTTATGCTCTTTAGTTATAACATGGGGTGGAGTGCAATTAACTCTCTTCTCTAAATATATTGTTATCCAAATGGAGCGAGAGAGAGAGAGAGATGCATATGCAAAGAGACTGCCACAAAGAGAGAGAGAGAGGGAGACTTACTACTCAAAATAAATCCTTGAAGCAAACTCTGAGCTCTCTCGGCTTGCTCTGGCGTACCCGATATTTGAATGATTTTCTCTGTTTCGTCTGGTCTGTCATCAATCAGTTTAACAGTGGCTCCTGACAGCTGTTTGCATGAATTAAACATGTCAAAGGAGGTGAACATTCTCAAATGTGAAAGCAAAAGGATGATGTATCAAGAGTATCACTCACCTCACTGATCAAAGCAAGCTTTCTTGATTTTTTAGCAAGTTCAGCAGCTGCATGAGGCGGTATCACAACTTCTAGTGTACTTCTGGTGACGAGAGGTACAGAGATTCTGTAGGGCAAAAATGGAAGGAGAAAAAGATGAAAAATTGAATTAACGTGGTTTCCAGATGTGAGAAAAAAAAAAAAAAGAACTGGGATTTCCTAATTTAACTGACCTACTCAATGTAGGGGGTTGATCTTCACGTCGCTCGGTCTCGTTTTGCTTCACAGTTTCATTACTAGAGGGCCCTACATCCTGCATTATTAAGTTGAAATTCTTCAACAATTAAGAAGAATACGAAAGGCTGGAAATTGTACGAGAAAACACATAAAAGCAGGTCAAGAAGCACATTTTCAGAGTTCTTTTTTTCATAGTTTGGTTTGTTGGTTGGTTTATGTAAGTAAATGATATGATTTAAAAATATGCGATGTTAGGGTTTTCGGGTTTTGGATTTCACTGACCTTCACTTTTCGTGGTGCTGGTGCAATAGATGAACTCTGAGCAGTTGAAACAGAAGGACCATTTCCAGCCTGGTTTTCCATAAACGAAGCTCCACTGCTTCTAGAAACCGTCTCTGGTTCTAAAGTATTATCCTTGGGACTAGGAGCAGACAGATGAGGTGCTGATGTATCCTTTTCTAGAAACTCTCGAAATATGTAACTACGAACCCTTGATGTTACCTCCACCAAAGCCGCTCGAGCAGCTTTGATCTCCCCAACAATCTGTATGTAAGAAATTGCCAGAAAAGATGAAATCATAGAGGTTACGCATTAAAACTGTATTTCACTTCTTTGTACATTATATTACATCCAGACCCCCTTGGGAGAAGCTACATTACCAGTTGTACCCCTCAAACTACAGAGATAACAGTTACCGCTACAATGTTACATTAACCGATGAAAATTGGAATTACATAAAAACCCTACCCTCAAGAAATTGGACAAAATTTTAGCCATTTCAAAATTACATTGCACCGCAGACAACAAGAGGGATGCCGCCACTGGTAATACAGGATCGTTCGAGGGGTCTGCGTGTAATTAAGTCATCGATTTCTAAGAGAAAGCTAACCTGTACAATCTCTTCAGCTTCGGTTATACCAGAAGCAAGTTCTTCCCTTGGAAGGATCTGTACATTTGCACCATTTATTTTCCCAAGCTCCCGTAAACAGCCAATTTCCTCTGATTGCAAAAGTAATCGAGTAGTGATAATATTTTCTTTTTCTGGAGCGAGATCAACGATGCGGGTTTGTATGTGCAGCAACGCTTCTTGTGCAGGAAACAGCTCATCATCAGGACCCTAGATGACGTAAATGGGAGTAATCAGCTAAGGTGTTCTAAACATACACTCAAGACTGTCACATCATACATGCAAATGTTTCTTCTCAAATAGAAGATGTGCCACGATCTATACTTCGAGGTGTTCGTTGGGGCCCAACACCCAATTAATACACAAAATTCCTAGAACCAAAAGCTACACAGTGCTTGAAAAACATCCTGCTTCTAGAGAAGTTGAAATAGAAGTTTGTGTAAGTTTGTCTAACTAGGCCAAAACTACACAAATCTGGGGTACACCATTGTAATTATCCCAAAAAGAAAAGCAGACGTGCTTGTAGTTCGAACTTATTTTAGCTTATTTTAAGTAAAAGCATAAAACAATATTTTTAAAAAATTTACAACCACTTACCTCATCTGATAATATGATTATTACATGCTCGTTTGAGCCAGCAACAGCCTCGGAAACCTCAATATGGACGCCAATTTCATTTTGAAGCAAATCCACAATCCCATCCGAGTCCCCAACAACATTCCCAATCTTATCAGCAGGGCAAAGTATGCGAAACACAATCTCCTCACCACCATAAGATTGAGCTGCAGAAGGGTAACTAGATTCATTAGCAAATCCAGATGAACGGGAGGGATTGTTGTTGCTCCTTGAACCACCGGAATATCTTTGCCCTTCCAATGGTGATCTTCGAGGCGCGTGGAAATCATCATCACCAGGGAAGAAACGGTCAGGTGATTGTAATCGGTTATTATAGTGGCTTCTGTCACGATGTTGGCTCTCTCTCAAACGAGACGAGATAATTGCAATGGCACTTTTCACAGCACTCATATCACCAACCACCTACAATAAAGAACAAGTTCATATGTTAGAAATTGAGCAGGATTTAAAATAAAGGATGGCGAACAACCTTTCATTCAGTAAGAGCAAGTGATCAAGATAAGATGAAACCTTTGCACAACTTATATATGTAAAAGAATCACATGAACCTCAACTTTCACAAAGCCAATATATAATGCAAAATGAACAGCTGAGCATGCACCAATGGTGTGAGCTTAATCATCAGTAAACAAGAAAACTTGGACTAGAAAATTGCAGCAAGCATCAAAAGCTATAAATTCTGACAGGAAGGGACATTTGGAAACCTTTCACTCATTTTGTTCCTTCGATCATCAATTCAAACGATTAGTTTTATCAGATTATCAGCATACAAAATTGGTTCGAATCTGCAAATTTGAACTTCAAAATGCATTCTTTAACATAACCATATAACTCCAATTCAGTTTTCTGCTTTCCAAGTTTTGGATCTCCATTTCCTCTGTCTTCTAAGTACTTTCATGCCATTAAATACTCAAAGCTCCAAATAAAAAGTAGAAGTTTCGATGAAACCTGAACAATCTCCTCCGACATAGCAACGCAACGTGGCAAAGTGTGATCTCTTGGTAAAATCCTAATATGGGTCTTGGTTTCATTCCTCATTTGCTCAATTATCTTCCCTCCTTTTCCCAGCAAACATCCCACATGCATTCTTGAAACCACCAACCTTGTCACCACTCTGTTACCATTTCCACCTCCCCTGTTTCCATACTCATCATTGTCATCCTCAAACCCCGCATTATGCCCAAAACCTCCAACATCAGTCTCCAAAATCCTCTCATGTATCAAAAACAAAGCTTCTTGTGCCGGAGAAAACGACGGCATTCTTCCCTCGGGATCTCGCCGCCTCGTATCCGAAATCTCTATAATCCTCTCCTCATCACCCGGCATCAGCTCATGCACGTTGATCCAGGCCCCCGTATGCTGCCTAATAGCCTTAATTATACTCCCGGACTTCCCAATCACCCCTCCAGCCTTCACGTCGTGGCACAGAATCCGGTAACTCGTCGTCACCATCAGCGAAGTGTCCTGCGTTTTCCTCCCCCCGCCGCCGCCGCCGCCACCACCTCCGACGGCGGAAGAAGGCCGACGGTGGTAATTAGGAGGATAATGATGACCTCCCCCACCACCTCCACCGCCACCACCGCCGTACGAGCTGTTCCCATATCGAGGTTTGCTCCGGGAGTGTAGGTTTTCGGATTCATAGTCCTGGTCATAATGGTACCTCTTAGATCTCGATCTATCCATGTCCGATTCCTCCCCTAATAACAAAAACAGTGTCCAAAAATCCAATCCAAAATTCAAACGGGAAAATGTCAAGCCCACAAGCTGGGGAAATTAGGGTTTTAGATTCAAATCCTGGAAAAAAAGTGTTCTCCAACTTCCTCCCCCACTAAACCTCCGCAAATGGTAAGGATAATCCACCATTAAAGCTGAGTACTGAGCTCGGAAGAGTAGAGCTCAGAGCTGTGATCTGCTGAGTTCGAATTAACTTGGCTATATTTTCGCCTTTTAATCCGGAAAAAGGAGATATCTTTATTGTTAGTGTGTGTACTGTGTGTAAATTTTGGTAGCCCAGATGTGAGTCCAAAATACACATGTGTATATATATATATATGAAGAACATTTTCCAACGTAAAGAATACGTGGTAATGGGTTTTCGTGTCCGACGCTTCAGACGACGTCGTTTGTTTGACCCAACGACCAACGTGAAGAAAGGGGTTGGAATATTTTTTCCTCTTCTTTTGCTTTTAAATAAATAATAGAGAAAAGAAATAGTTTATCCAAATATTTAACGGATGTTTAGAGTTAAATCTGTAAATTGAATCTCTCTGGTCCAACAAAATTTTTAGTTAACTTTCTAATTATTTTAAAATAATTAATTATTCTTAATTTAGTCATATTGCTAAATAGTGTGATAATTTTTCAAATTTTATATATAATTTCATAATTACAAAATATTATATTTCATACTTAAAGAAAAGTTGTTTATTTAATAATTAACGTTTGTGTAATAAAATAATTTTTTAAAATTAATATATAATACTCAAAATTTAAATATAAATACTAATATGGGAGAAGATAAGTTTTTCATTTGACGTCCTCGAATGGGACTTGTAGGGTCTTACTGGTTTGTGCCCGAGATTGTTCATGTCTCGTCGCTTTCGTGAGAATTTTTGTATGCTCGCATTATTTGATGTCTGGCTTAGCAATCTTGTTGTTTTTAGGATTTGCTTCGTGCAGTAATAAATGGGACGGGATTCTCATTTTATTTATTTATTTATTTATTTTTAAAAGTCCTTCATTTAATATCTTACTATTGCATAAGATAATAATTCCTTGATATTTAGATAATTCATTTAACATCTAACGGTTGCATAACACAGTAATTTCTCAATATTTTAATATAATTCTACAAATTCAAATATAAATACTTTATTTATGAAAAAATAATAATAATCATTAAGCCATTCAATTATCAATTGCTAAATAGTACAATAGTTCCTCATAACGTATATACGGTTTCACAAATATATAAGTGAATATTCCATATTAATATAAAAGTTGCATATCACGATAGTTCTTGAAAATTTTAATATAATTCTACAATGATAAATATCAACACTTCATATTAAAAAAATTAAGGGTAAAATAGATTATTTATATTAATAGGGAGCATAAACAATTTAATCAAACGGGGAGTTTTTGAAAAACTTTATTTTAAGTCTGAGCGTGAACTGTAAAACATTTTAAGTTGTTATTTAAACGTACAATTTTAACTATATGAATTGAAAAACAGTTTATGCTGTTGCTTCAATTAGGTGAAATGATTCAGGTTATCATGTGACGCCCCATTTCGCAGCAAGATAGGTATGACGTTACGAGTGTGTTTAGACCGAGTGTCATGTGAATTAATTATATCTTATATGTTAATTGCACAATTTATTATTCGCGTATGTGTGTTAATTTATTAATTGTGTGAGCTATGTGTTTAATATATTATTTACTCTGATATATGTGATTTAAATTTATTAAACATTTTTTTTATAATTTAAATTATTAAATCAGAATTAGTTTATTAATTATCGAACTTGTGTGGTTTTGTGATATAGAATTTATTTACCTCTCAATTAGTTAATCAATCACGCATACACATGCACAATTTCTTTTACACACATACTGCACAAGTACATATACATATATACTTCATATTAAATTTATAGAATCAACTCCCTCTCTCTTTTACTATATTTACACGGTACACACACATTTGGAAAATTCTTCCCTAGGCCGGGTGTTGCCTAAAACAGTGGGAAAAAAAAAAAAAAAAAAAAAATCAGTGTAGGCAACACCCGGCCTGGGAAAGAATTTCATGTATATGTATATATATATATAATTATTTAATTATCCACTTTCATTATATATATTACACCTGTATATATATTATATACACACTTTCATGAAATAAACTCTCATTACCTCCCGTCACACACACAATTTTAAATTATATACTACAACTTATACATATATCTTATACATACACACACTCACATGGTGAAATTTTATTTTTAGTGTACTGTTCAACGGGGTAGTTTCAAAATGGTGTATTTTTGTTGGATAGTTTAACTTTGGTGTAAAACGCGTATTGGAAAAACGTTGAAAAACGTCTTTACAAGATTTTCCGTTGACCAAACTTAAGTAGTTGACTGACATAAAACTGATGAAGACTTTTTCCTGAAAAACGTTTTCTGTAGATGTTTTCCAGAAAAACGTCTTTAAAGGCGTTTTCTCAGAAAACGTCTTCAGAAGACGTTTTCCCATAAAACGTCTTCATAAGAAGGCGTATTCTAGTGAAACGTCTTCACATCAAAATGCTATTTTAAGAAACGCCTTCAGTACTGCATTTCCAGTTTTTTGCAGCACTAAAGGGCATTAATGCAGTGCCTTTTCACATGCTACAGTGAAATGGTAGAAGGATATTATTCTATTTAAACCTATTTTCATTTTCACAATGTGTATATCAAAACTCTTCTGAATTGTCTCATCCTTTCTCCCTTAGAATTTGTTGCAAATTGAACCTCACCTTCTACTGTTTCCATTTGAACCTAATGTCAGGGCTGAATGCATTTGAGTTTGAGCAATGGGCGAAACTCACTCATAAGTACGATCAATATGGTGTATGGTACTCGTGGAAATGGACAACCGAGATGGAGTCAGATATGATTGAGTTCCTTGTTAACCGTTCTGGTGATGGTTTACCTGAAACTGGGGAAGCTTACGAGAAGCTACTGAAAGAAACAATAGATGAGCAGAAAACACGGGTTAGTCTATGACGAAGATTTCTACCTTGATAAGGTAGTGAAGTTGAGGGAGCGGGCGACGGTCTTCGCCCCGTGTTTTGGGTACACCAGGAATGATATACTTGGAGAAATTGAACCATATCCACGCGCTCTTCCATATCTGGGGGCATTTCCAACGGGAGGTTTGTTTCAGATATTTATATACCTCGCCCTACTATCATTTACATGGAAAAGAAATAGAGTACTGAAATTTTTATCAATTGTGTTATTTTGTAGGGGTGCCCGGAGGCTTGTTATTACGCCCGTTTAGGAGAGACTAATTGGGAAAAGATGACGTTATTGTTCAAGGATATAAAGGTTACGAAACAACCTGAAATACCCAAACCCAGATCAATGTTGCCTAAACGTCCTCCAATTATTTATAACACATTCTCAAAATCAGGACAATGCAGAGCCGATGATGGACCATCAAAGCGCCACCACGGCACTGGATCATCATCTTAGTATTTTTTTTGTTTCGAGTTGTGTTATCTTTTGTATTTTGTCTTTATTGTATGCTTGACCTTGTGACTTTCGTTTTAGAATGTTGTGTTTATTTTTAAATAAATGTGAGTTGTAAAATATCTTTTCTTCCAGCCACAAGTTTATTATTAGTTTTAGATTGTCCAATTAAAACTTGATACGATATAAAATGTAACATTATCCCACAACTTTACAACAGGCTTAAATACGATCGACGTTTATTTTGTGATAGAAGAACAACCATAGGGACACATAACACTAAAATATATTCAATGTCCACCACGTCTTGAAGTACTTGCTCTCCCACAAGCTTATGTCCGATCCATCTCCATAGGAAATCGAATAGTACGACCCCTACCCGCATTCCCCCTCCTTCCTCCACGTCTTCTTGGCCTTTCTTCGGTGGTATTGACCAGGATGAAAGGAGCCTCTGGCCAGTAATCTTCATCCTATATTGGGGCGAAACCTCCCTCATAAGTTGCAAGGTATCGGTCGATTTCGTAATACCAGGCAACGAAGTTTGACGGCGTAATCCCAAATGAAATGGTTACCTTTATGACATGTGAACAAGGGATGCCGTGTCGCTGCAAGAAACCGCATGAACATGTTTTATTGTTCAAGTGGACGATATGTTTTCTCGAGCGTCCACCCGAAGGCTGATTTTGTGTTATTACTTCAGCCCTGTATTCTAGTTGGTCAAACAATCTTACCTCATGGAGACCACAATTCTCGAGATTCATCCCGAAAATTGTCCAAGCATAATCCGTCCATGCTTGGCAAAGTGTCTTAGTGTGCATTGTTGGAAAACACGAATCAGAAAGCAGCAGAAATTTAAAATTTTTCCAACAAAAGAATCTAGGACTCGCAATCGTGTATCCAAATTCGTAGAGATAAGAAACTTACTTTTCTTTTATTCTTTCTTGAAGCGTTTCAAGCCACCGAAGAACGCTCTTCTCGCGGCTTGATCCCCTCTCCTTGGTAAAGCTCGAATCTTCAAACTTCTAACTTGAAGCTCTCTAGAGATAGTCCACCAACTTGACTACAATCTAACTAGTAAGGATGCTAGTTCTCTAGTTAGTGTTTAGGCTTAACCTAGGGTTTCGTTTATCTTGGAGAAAGGATGGTGTTCAACACATGAACCAAAAGAATTGCCAATTAGCTCTAAGGGGAGCTTGAGCTCCCCTATATATAGGAGAGGGAGAGGGACGCCGAACCTAGTCCTTATGGGGCAAGGATTTAGTCCCTCTCTCCTATTACTTGATCATCAAGTAATTTCCAACTTTGACTTTGAATTCAAATTCAAATCAACTTTTAAGAGAGCTAAAATATCCAAACTATTTTTGGATAATTTTATACTTTATTTATTTAAAATAAATAACTTATTTTTATCTAATCAATTAATTAACTAGATTATTTTTCTCCAAAATAAGACTTTCTTTTTAATTCAAAATTAAACCAAAGTCTATTAAATAATTAACACATTTAATTATTTAATATATATATATACAATATATATATTTACACGTGTGGGACACGTGTCACAAGGACACGTGTCACTCACGTGACCCACACGTGTGGAACCCTCTTGGCCCGATTAACTCGTTTAATCATTTTAAAGCCTCAACTCATGTAACCAAGTTGTTGTGTGTGACCCTCTAGGTTCTCAATTCAATTAGCAGTGACCCCAATTAATTAATTCACTAATTAAATAATCGGTCCACAGATTAAACGACCATAGTCTAGCAACAGGTGTTTAACCCCTAGCTGAATTGGAATGTTCGGATTCGACAGAACCTTTAAGTCATTGATTCATGTGAGATACAATCCTCCTACTTACTATCTCTCAACCAAGATCTAGGGCAAGGGAATAATCAGAACCCTAATAATCCGGTCTCAAAGCTAAGTGCATTTCATATCCATTTGATCTCAATCCAAGAAACCCTTTTCTTGATGTCTTGATCTACTGCCTTGGGCAAGGACTCCATATGGCATATGAATGACTTACACAATAAGAGATCACCTTGCATATGCAAGTGTAGGTCCTTTCTAGATTCTCATTCACTTTCATGAATCACTTGTGCAGTCCCAGCATAAGCCTTGAATCAGTTGTCTAAGGCGACACCCTTTAAAGCTTATACCCAAGACTACAGAGTTAACTCATAAAGTGACAAGGAACCTCAAGTCTGAGGATCAATTAATCACATCAATGACTCATGAGATATTTCCTAATCTGGAAGTTTCCATTTCCTGAAATAGAAACTTCCTTTCCCATTTAGGAATGTTCTCACACGGGGCACCTCAGTGAACTTACTTATTAAAGTAAGCACCCTTATGTATCACGCACGTATCAACTATACACTTTGCACCTCCATGAAACAAGGTGGTCCTTCTTAAGGGCGTGATCCCACAAGCAAGCCTTAGAGGAGTCAGGTTGACACTCCCACTGTCTGTAGGACTCATCGGCTTGGAGTATTTTACTAATCATGACTTATGTGATATAGGGCTCGTTTCATGAACCATTTCACCTAAATGGTAGAGTCCTAAAGTCATCAGGATTAGGGGAGTTCTCATACATGCACAGCTAAAGTAAACGCATACCAAACAATAGCATATAAAGAAGTGTTGCCTCAATTCGTTATTTCATTCAAAGATTGTCTGTGATTACAATAAGGAAAAGCACAAAGCGGATATACAATCGGCTTTCTAGGGCACTATTCCTAACATGCATGCCACCCTTTTATCGGTCGACGAAGTATTGCACCCTGCGTTTTAATGTGGCTTCAACGATTGGTACGATTGGCAAACGACGAATATTTCTAAGCACACCGTTGAAGCATTCAGACAAGTTGGTCGTCATTCTTTACATCGCATGCCACCATCGTGTGAAGCAGCCCACATTTCAGGTTGCAATCCATCAAACCAGGTTATGGCTCGCAAGTCACTTGTAGCAATTCTCTTCATTATCCGCTCGTAAGTTGCTTGCTCCATTGCGTCTTCGGCTTGCCAACATAGATCTTTCAAGCCTTGATCGTGACAGAACTTGTAAAAGTTGGAGCTGATGTGTCACAGGCAGTATCTGTATGGTGTAATTTATCTCTTTAACATTACCACTATGGTGCACCAGAAATCCTATTGTATCCATATGGAAGAAAAGAGGGGAGTAATAGTTTGGAATAGGGTTTTACCCGTTAATGGGGGGATTGGGTTGATAACGTATAATTCATAGCTGTATATATGAGTTGTACATCTGACAAAGTGAGAAAATTTTTGTGAAGAGGTGTTACTTGAAGATAGACCAGCCCCTCGCAGGGTGTGTTCTCCTTTTAACACGTCTGTTGAAGACGTTTTTTTGAAAAACGTCTTTAAAGACGTGTTTCGGGTAAACGTCTTCAAAGGCGCTTTCCCAGAAAACATCACCGAAGACGTTTTTCAAGTAAATGTCTTTAAAGACGTTTTTCCAGAAAACGTCTTCAATAGAAGATAAAAAAAAAACTTTTGCAACTGGAACCATACACAGAGCATAAAACCTGTTTCATCGTCTGTACAACCCTAGAATCAAACCAGAAATTCCTCTTCACGAATTGCATAGTCAAGGTAATAACAAACAAACATTTTAATTCAAACCACATAAGCCTATCACTAACATGCTAATGATGTCATAAGTAACTTCCGGTACCAAAATCGAGGGCACGTATGCACCGATTACCTCTTCTCACGTAATATGTTGGTTCTTAAGTTGTGGTCATCCCTTCAGATCGCGTATTTGCATCATCGTCTTCGATGGGCTCCTGGAGTTGCTGAAGTACTAGTGTCGACTGGTCATTAAATTGAGTCACAGGTGCTCGATGATCATATAACTGAGGCGTTAGTTGATCGAAAACAATATGGATGTTGCTGACTCACAGGGCTCGTAAACTACTCTGGGAAATAAGACGAATGCAAAGGGGCATCTCCTTGTCTAAAGTTGTACGTCGATGTGCCAAACTCACGTGCTGAGCTTGTCTCTGCAGCCTCAACGTGTTGTTGAGGGACCTGCATGTTATCGGGGTGGTGTGCCTCTACAATGTTTGGCTCTGCCTCAGGCTGGACTTCATTATTTCGCCCGATACCTCTTCGAATCCCTCGTCGACGCCGACGACCCACAGGTGGGGACGGGGCAGTAGGATCCATAAATGCAACACGTCGTATACTCTGTATCGGCTGCGTGCCAGTCTGTGACTCAAAACACAAATGCATTTCATCCATCCCTATAGATCGACACATCATTTCCAGCAACATTTGTGTGTCATGCATTATGTTCTGCCGGTATGATTGGAAAACTATTAGATCATTGTAATCGGATATCGTCAAAGAATTTTGCAACATTCGTGATGCTATGTCATCCTGGATATTCGGAAAAAAATGTCACGATCATATATTATTTTGGTAAAAATTATAGTTGAAGTACATACAAAATTGAAGAACATACCACGCCATAAGCAAAATATACATCTGGGGGTGGTAGCCTTCCATCTTCTGTACCGGTTCCGGATCAGTAAACTCGTGGAGAAACATTGGTAGTGCAATTAATTTTCTAGTTATCTCCCCATACCAATTCCAATAATCACGAGTCACCCGAACACCAATACCGTTGTCGAAATCCACTCTGGAATTTTCTCTATCATCCCAGTGATGGATGTAATTTCTTGAATGCAATTTCCTTTAGTTTTATGAGTTTTGATTTAATTATGAGTAGCTAAAACTTTAGGGCTAGGGGAGTGATGGTGAATGCATGTTAAGTGTTTGATATGATGCTTGAATGACTTGTGCTACTTCTTAGTTTGAAAACTGATTCGAAGTGAATTGCGATGGCCTGATCACCCTTAGAATAATCTAGAATTACCTGAGAATTGGGAAATTAATGGTAATTGGGATTGTTTTCATAACTAGTAGATTTTAGGAATGCGAAGAGATTTGGTTCTTAATCTATACAACGGTAAATCTTATTCAATGCCAAGCCGCTAGAATTTGATTTGCACTAGTCTTGGTCTTGTTGGTTTAATTAATTTATTAATGATTGCGAGAGCAACGTTGAGCTTAATTGAACACTTGATTATACCTTGAGAGAGGATAATACAAACTTACGTGACTATGTTGTAGAGTTGCACTTGTCAACCGACTATTATATTGAATCAAGCATGTATAAGTTATTACTCCCCAGCCTAATTAGTTTATTGATTTTAATCCATGCGTTAGTTGTTAATTGTGTTTTATTCTAGTTAATTGTTTACTTCCGTTTTAGTAGATAGACAACCACTTGAATTCGTTCGGTCTTCAGATTAGAAAAAGATATTGAGTAGTGATTGATTTCCCTTCCCTGTAGGTACGATCCTATTGTGCTAAGCGTATATTTTCAGTGTACAGTTGCACGATTGGTTTAACTTATAAAATCATAACAACAAATTACCTATCACTGCTCTCCCATTAATCGGGAAGCCCCACAAAATGGCGACATCCTCAAGTGCCACCATCGCCTCCCCTACGGTAAGATAAAAGGTGTGAGTCTCCTGCCTCCACCTCTCCACCAAAGCAGTGATCATAAAGTAGTCCACATCAATCTCCCCAACCCTGTGCAACACGTAGAATCCCATCTCATATAGAAATGCCAGACACGATCATGCATTTCCAAATGGAAAGTACTATCATCCCTGGGGTAGAAACCTGACTTCCCATTATGGACTTGCAAGCAATCGTCTAATGCTCCAAATTTAATATCCTTTAAACTATCGCTCCAATGCAAGGCTTGTGCATACAATACGCTAGGATTTCGAGGTCCATATAAACGATCCATCCATAAGATACAAAGCAACAACAACTAAAATCAACAAAACTCCCCTTTAAATAAAATTTTTCACATTACCAACAACAATGAACATAGTTCAAATAATTTTTTATGCTATTGTCAAGGTTTCTCTATAGTTCATCTTAGCACCAACAATTCACATTTTTCACCTCAATGTTTCTTCACCAACATAAATTGAAAGACTCAATTACACATTCCAATTCCAATACATACACCCAAATTTAACAATTAACATGCTCTCTAGCAATAACCATCCATTTACAAATACGAGATTTCATATTCCAAAACAACAAACGACCTATTCACGTCCATTCTTTCCCATATTTGAAAATTTAATTTCTTCCCCAAACACAAAAAAAAAGGGGAAAAGAAGAAAGAACTAACCTTGATAGCAACACCTCTCTCAGTTGAACGAATCTTTCCACCACTCTCAGGTTGATGCCACTTGATCCGCCGGAAATCGCTAGCCACGTCGCCCCCTCTCTGGCTTTTTTCTGCTGCTAGTTTTCTCTGCGTAGAGAACCCAGTCGGCGCTTTTTTTTTTAAACGTCTTCAATTGAAGGCATTTTCCTTCTGGAAAATGCCTTCATCAGTTTTATGTCTGTCAACAACTTAAGTTTGGTCAACGGAAAATCTTGTAAAGACGTTTTTCATAAAAACGTCTTCAGAATACGTTTTTCCAGTACGCGTTTTACACCAAAGTTAAACTATCCTGGAAAATACACCATTTTTAAACTACCCCGATGAACAGGTCACTAAAAGTTAAATTTCACCCACTCACATTCATCTTTCCCCACCATTTCTCACTCTCCCTCTCTCGGCCAAATTGGAAAACAAGAAAATGGGGAGTTTCAACTCCTCTTTGCCGCCACGGCTACTGGCGACTGCCAACGCTACCATCATGTTCTGATTTATTTTCTTTTCTTCCCTTCACTATACTTGGTAAGACCTTTGATGGTTTTTGTATTTATTTGTATATATATTATGTAACTGTTGGTTTTGTTTTATGACTTAAGTCAAATTGATAGATATGCTTGGATTTTTAATGTATAATGATGTATTCATGCTCCTATTTGAATTAATTGCAAGATTTTGTGGTTAGTGTTGGCATCAAGGGTGTGTATGTATTTTGGAGGGTTTACTATTTAAATGGGTTTGTGAATAATTGTGACTTAAGCATGATTTTGCTGGAATTCATGGTGCTAATGTAATGGTGTAGTAGGATAGCTTAAATTTTGGAGTTTTCTTACCTATGCTTTCATGGAGGAAAAGGTGATAAACTGTGAATTCGGGTTTATGTTATATCGCCCCAATTTGTGGAATAATGTGTGTGTAGGCATGCAGTCTTAAAAACACATTGCAGTCTTAAAAACACCTATGCTTTCGTGTGTGTAGGTGATGAAGTGACGAGCTGCAGCATGCAGTCTTAAAAACACATTGCCAAAGTTGTTAATTGTCAAATCACATAGTATAGCCACCCGTTGAAGCTAAAGCCCATTTAGTTCATTGAAGTATGCAATTAATTTAATATTGGACTGGGCTTTTGGTAAATAATTTATACTTAGACAAGTGGGCTAGAATTAATTGGGTTAAAATGAATACAAATAAAAAGATATATGGGCTTATGAATTAACGGGCTTGAGCCGGGCCTGAACTGGACCTGGTTTGCGGGCTGGTCCGGGCCTGGTTATGGGTTCAAGCGGACCGGTTCGTGGGCTGGGCTGGGCTTAAAAATTAAACCCAATAGGGGCCCAGCCTAATACCCCTAACCCAGCCCAGCCCGCATCATAGTATTTATGGGCTGGGCCTGGGCCGGTTCTAATCCGGGCTGGTTCACGGGTTGGTGGGCCGGCCCGGCCCATTTGACATCTTTAGTTGTCGTCTTGTGGTTGCTGGAATTTGAGCTCCCTTGCGGCTGCCTTGCTACCGCCAAAGTTGCTGCCGCTGCACCCTTTTTGTGTGATGACTCATAGCAGCTGTTCTTTCGTTTTATTTAATTAAAATTTTGGTTGTTATGATTTAATTGTTCAAACTATCTAATGAGTTGTTTGGAAAATGAGTATTATTCTATTGTGCATTATTGAAATGAATTTGTATGATTGAATGGCATGAATACGTGATCTCCGTGATATTTATTGCATTCTTATATGTGCTATACATGATATTTAGCGTCAATGGCTCAAATATTCGTGTTATGAATTCGCGTAATCGTCTATTACGTGGAGGCATTAATTGTACACATGAACACGATCACAACATTTCCATGCTTTCATTGTATATCTAATCATACCATGACACGTTACACCACTTCATGAACATTACCGTACGTCCTACTTGGTTTCATTTTAAGTCGTGTCTCACAAGTACACCATGTCTTGTTTCTTGTACAGTGATCTCCTCGGTGGAGACATTCGAGGCTCGTGGCTACTTTCTTGGTCTTTCTTACACATGGAGGTGAGGGTTTTCTTTTATAAACGACCTATAACCTTGCATGCTCTAAACAAGTCAAATGGTTTTCATATTAAACAAACCATATCTTTTATACCGACTATGTACCGAAAATACTTTATAAATCGTTAGTGTTAACCCTGAGCCTGTTTTGCGACATCCTGATTGCCCCCGGCTCTCCTAGCACTGGGCTAGCCGGTATGGATTCCTATACCTGATCGTGGGGCCCAGGGGCTTGTGTATTGAGCGAACCGGGGAGGTATCGGTCCGACGGTGACCTCTTGCACGAGTCCCATCCTGTTGGAGCAACCCCGGATACCCACCAGGAGGTTTGGTGGGAGAAGGATTCCAGTCTGGGGAGTCATGAACCCGCAGATCACCCTATCCTGGATGGCGAGGGTTAGCTACCCGGACCATCAACGGCGTGTGGAGGTTAATTTGTACATGTTTTCCCACTGTTTAATAATTATAACATATCCTGATTCCTGCCTGTATACCGAATACTTGTCCTGTTCCTGTCATTTAATAAGGGAAAGAGGATTCCAGGATGGAATAAATACCCGTTCTCTCCGGATCCCCTAAAATATAATACATAGATATCCGTAACCTCTGGCATGGCCCCAGTACCTGTTCAGCAACCGAGTTCGTGGATCATTAATGTCAAATGGGCATCAACAAAGGGCATATGGATATCGACATATGCATTGTATATCCTGCTTACCTAATTGCATGATTGAACGTAATTCCACCCGTACGTATTGAATTATTCCTGATTCCTGTCTCTTGTTTAAATAACTAATAAGGTACAGTGGCATTACGCCTGCCTGATTGCCTGTTTATATATATACGCTTGTGTGACCCCTTCACTCAGTCAGTTGGCTGACCTCTCCCTCTCGTTGTTTTTAGTTTTGTCTTGCAGGTCCAGTGGTCGTTAGGTGGGAGTCTGTCGAGGTTTTTGTTCGAGTCTTGGTCCTGTACACACCGCATTGTATCACACATTCTTTTCCTGCTTGTACTGGGCCTTGTAGGCCATACTATATCTTTATCGCTTTATTGAACCCGGGACAGGTTTTTAGGGCCCTAGTTGAACCCGTTTTATGTTATTGCCTTGTATTGTTAATCGGGACAGGTTAGAACAGGTTTCTTGGTTTAGTTGAACCCGTATTTACTTTCCCGTTTGAATTGCATTTACTTCCTTGATATTGAATGAATGATTGTCTTGCTTCCGCATTCTTGTTCCTATTGATTTGTTGGTGCATGGTTTAGTCCCACCTAACACAGAGTTATTTTATTTTTGTCTCTATTCGCTATATGGTTGGTTCATGTATTGATTTTCCATTTCATGTGTGGACCGGACTCATGGTGCGGGGGATGTGGTGCCCTCCATTCAGGGTGTCACATATCATCTCTGTCTTTTTCTTTTCTTTTGCAAAAAAAAAAGGAAAGATATATAGTACCTATTAATTTATCTCGTTTGTCCTTTATCCTAAAAAAAAAATATTGGATGTGGTCCTTTCACCCAAAGTAAATAATTTAGGTGACAAAGTAAAACGTTTGATAATTTGGGCATAAATTACGACGACCAGCCAAAATAAATATATTGTGACGCTTATATATATATGACTACAATTCATTGTTTGAAAATTGAATAATACTTTTATTGTGATGCTTATACTTTCTTTTTTTTTTTTTTTGCTATTTTTTTTCCATAATTGATAAAATTTTGTACTTTTTCTACTTAAAATTAAAATTTTCATTCTAACTTCGAAAATTCAAATTCCTCCCGCCGTCGGCACATACGCAGCTATGATCAGAGGTCCTCCAAACCCAAGCCGGTGTACACCCTTAATGGGCCGTCACGCTCAGGAGGAGATGAGATTGTAGGGTTCACCGAGAGTGATTTAGAACACATTGTAACACCCCATGGGGAGGGTACAACCTCTGACTGCCCTATGGTGGTTAGCTTAGATGTTCACAATCACGTTGTAAAGAGGGTCCTAATTGATAGTGGAAGCTCCGTGAATGTTTTGCCTTACTCCACGTTTCAGAAAATGAACATCACAAACATCCCGCTCGAACCCCTCAGAACAGCCCTCGTTGGCTTTGGGGGTTCCGAGATTGTCCCTCGCGGACAGATTCGCTTGGCCACCTCTTTCGGTCGCGCCCCGCAGCGAAAAACTTTAAATGTTCTCTATGTGGTGGTCGAAGTGAACCTGCCATACAACATCATCATTGGGCGCCCAGCCCTCGTCGACTTCAAAGCTATATTTCCACCTATCATCAGAAGGTCAAATTTCCCACTCCCGAGGGTACCGGAGAGGTGCTATGTAATGTTAAGGAGGCCTGGGAGTGCTACATACTGTCCCTTCGAAGCCACAAGCCCAAGCGACCTGCCCAAGCGAGCTCCACCAAAAAATCCGTTGACTTCCCCAAGTTAGATGAAGATGGCCCCGAATGCAAGAGGGCCAAACTCTACAAGAAGAAAAATAAAAAGAGGGTCGTGGGTAAACCCGAGGATGTGGGGAATTCACCCCTCGGAGCCGTTGGGGATTCCTCCTCGGAAGACGAGGATCATATACCCTTGGAAGATACCAGCGAGAAAATTACAGGCAAGAAACGAGCACTCGAACAGCCGAGGCCGGAAGTGCGGGTAGAACCTACGGAGAGCTTTCTGACCATCGAGTTGGAGCCTGGGAATCCTGATAAGACTACGCAGATAGGCTCCGGCCTTGACTGTCCCTCTCAGATTATGATGATTGAATTCTTGCGAGAAAATATTGATGTCTTTGCTTGGAAAGCTTCCGACCTCACTGGCATAGATCCGGGTGTTATTGTCCACAGGCTGAACGTGGATCCGGCCTTCAAACCTGTCAAGCAAAAGAAAAGAGATGTTCATGGGTTCCGGAAGCAGGTCATTGAAGAAGAAGTCAATAAACTGCTTGACGCTCAGTACATAGAAGAAATTCTATATCCCGAATGGCTTTGCAATGTGGTGCTCGTTCCGAAGAGCGCCAACAAATGGCGTATGTGCAATGATTTCACGGACCTCAACAAGGCATGCCCTAAGGATCCATACCCATTGCCTAGAATTGATCAGTTGGTGGATTCGACCGCTGGGTGTGAACTTATGAGCATGATGGACGCTTTCCAAGGATATTATCAGATATTTATGGCTCTTGAGGACTGTCCCAAAACCGCGTTCGTAGTCCACATGGGTGTTTATTGCTTCAAGGTTATGCCCTTTGGGCTCAAAAATGCAGGAGCGACGTACCAACACCTTGTTAACCGAATGTTCGAGTGCGAAATTGGGAAATCCATGGAGGTATATGTGGACGACATGATCGTCAAAAGCGAACGCCAGCATTCTCATCTGGAAGACCTCAAACGAGCGTTCAATATCTTGCGTCGTTACGGTATAAAACTGAATCCTTCCAAGTGTACATTTGGCGTGCGGGGTGGCAAATTTTTGGGATACATGGTCAGCCAACGGGGCATAGAAGCAAAGCCAGGGAATAGGGGTGTACAAAAAACCGAAACCGAACCGTACCGTACCGAAACCGAACCGAAACCGAGGTAACCGAACCGAACCGACGTGGTTTCGGTTCGGTTTCGGTTAGTGATTTTTTAAAAATTCGGTTTCGGTTCGGTTTCGGTAAAAACCGAGTGGTTTTCGGTTTTTACCGAAAAACCGAACCTAGGGCCACTAATACACGTTTTTATGTTTTCTTGACATATGACTTGCGTTTTTATTTATCTCCAACATTGATTATCTAGGTTTTGTTTGAAGTTTTCTCAAGGTTGCTGCGCACTTACCATTTACCAAGCCGCCACCACCACCACTTTGTGAATCTTTCAATCCACATCCACTTCCTCGCTCTTTGTCTCTCTCATCAACGCAGCGGCTGTTCAACCATCCACCGATAATCGCGCCGCCGCACTGAACATCATTCGCCACCATACTACCACAGCCAGTCCACCAACAACTCAGATTCACCGCCACAAGTCCCTCAAGATCCACCACTAGCCCAAACCCCAAAACTCTATTCTCTTTTCCCTTAATTGTGATTTGTGAGCACTAATTAATTTAAACAAGACCACTATCTGTTCAAAGGAATGCTTGCAGCCTTGCACGAGTTTTGTTTTTTTTTTTTTAAATTTCGGTTTTTCGGTTTTTAACCGAAACCGAACCGAAAAAATTCGGTTTTTACCGAACCGAAACCGAGTCCTTTCGGTTCGGTAAACGGTTAGCATTTTTGCTAACCGAATTTTCGGTTAACCGAAACCGAAAAACCGATTTCTCGGTTTTTAACCGATTGAACACCCCTACCAGGGAAGATTAAAGCAATCCTGGACATACCCTCCCCTCGCAATCTGAGAGAGGTCCAGGTGCTTGTGGGTAAGATCATTTCATTAAACAGGTTTATCTCCCGTTCAGCGGACAGGAATCTGCCTTTCTTTAAAATTTTGCGTAACGCTCGCAACTTCACCTGGAGTAGGGACTGCGAAAAAGCCCTGCAGGACATGAAGCAGTACCTTTCGAACGCACCTTTGTTGACCAAGCCTAACCCGGGGGAGAACTTGTTTGTCTACCTATCAGTTTCCTCGGAAGCGACGAGCGTTGTCCTCGTGGCGATTCGCGAGCGTAAGCATATGCCGGTGTATTATTTAAGCAAGACCCTACAGGGAGCGGAGAAAAGATACGTGGAAATAGAGAAGTTTGCTTTCGCGCTCGTTAATGCCTCTCGGAGGCTAAGGCCTTATTTTCAAGCGCATTCCATCGTGGTGCTTACAGATCAGCCCCTCAAACAGGTGCTTGCAAAGCCAGACGTTTCAGGGAGATTAATTAAATGGTCTATTGAGCTTAGGGATGCAAACGAGCCGAGCTCGAACTCAAGCCCCTTTTAGTTAGGCTCGTGGCTCGCGAGCCAATATATTTAATTAAAAAATAATATTTTTATTTTTATATATATAAATATTTTTATTTTTATATAATATTATATATATTTTTATTAATTTTTATATAAAATTAATAAAAAATTAATATATTTATAATATATATGTATATATATTTAATAAATATATATTATTATATATAAAAATATATTAAATTATTTAAAAAAACTAATTTTTAATTAAAAAATATATATTTTCATTTGGCTCGAGCCGAGCCGAGCGAGCCTCGAGCCTTGGTCGAGCCGAGCTCGAGCCAGAAAAAAAGGCCAAGGCTCGTCTCGTCTCGTCTCGTTTGCATCCCTAATTGAGCTTAGTCAGTTCGACATCACCTTTGAGCCTCGCACTGCGATACAGGCTCAGGCCGTGGCTGACCTATTGGTGGAACGTTTCAACTTAGATACCGTGCCCTCGGCAGAAGATGGCCTATGGCTTCTGCACACAGATGGCTCCTCGACCTCACAAGGGGGAGGAGCCGGGGTGGCCCTCAGGGACCCTTTCGGAGCTGAAGTTGACTACGCAATCAAGTTGGCGTTCCAAGTCACCAACAACGAAGCTGAGTATGAGGCCCTCATCCAGGGGCTCAGAATTGCACTCCAAAATGGCGCCACTCGGGTCACTGCAAATGTTGATTCGCAGTTGATCGCGAGTCAGATTGACGGTTCTTATGAGGCCCGAGAAGCCACCATGGTGCAGTAACTGGCGAGCGCTAAGGAGGTGATAGTCAAGTTCAGGGAATTCCACCTTTTGCAGGTCCCAAGGGCAGAAAACGAACGTGCTGACGCTCTCTCAAAGTTTGCATCCGCCCTAGATGGTTTTAGCGAGCGCGCTGTTACATTTCTTAGAACAGAGGTGCCGCTGATAAGTAGAGGCGAACCTTCGAAGGAGGTGAATATGATTGACCCCTCACGAAATTATCAGATTCCTCCAGGATGGAACCAGCCCAAGCGACAAAGTTGAGGCTCGGAAAATCAGAAACAAGGCCCCTCGCTTTTCATTGGACGCCGAGGGTCGATTATTCAAACGATCCTTCCAGGGCCCACCGTTGAGATGCTTGAGACCCTCGCAGGCCAAGGAAGTTTTAGAACATGTGCACAGTGGGAGTTGTGGGAACCACTCGGGCGGTCGAATCTTAGCAAAGAAAGTCTTAAGGAGTGGGTTCTACTGGCCTTCGGTGTTGCAGGATGCCATTAGCTACTCCAAGAAATGCCCTAAGTGCCAGTTTCATTCTAACACCCCCCAGTTGCCGGCAGCTCAAATGATTCCTATTGGTGTTTCATGGCCTTTTGATCAATGGGGCATCGATATTGTGGGACCCCTCCCAATGGCGGTCGGACAAAAGAAATTCGTAATACTCGCTGTGGATTACTTCACTAAGTGGGCCGAAGCAGAAGCAGTTGCGAAGATAACGTTCAAGGTTGTGAGGGATTTCATTTGGAAGAACATCATTTGCAGATACGATATCCCAAGGGCAATCATCTCAGATAATGGATCCCAATTCATCGCCGCTGACACACGGGATTGGTGCTACGAACTTGGAATCGAGCAACGCTTCACTTCTGTGGGCCACCCCCAAGCCAATGGACAAGCGGAGGTGACCAATCGAACCATACTCCAGCATCTGAAGACGATGCTCGAGAGTAAGAAGGGAGAATAGGCTGAAGAACTTCAAGGAGCCCTTTGGGCGTACCGTACTACCCCACGAGCGGCAACAGGGGAAACTCCTTACTCCCTTGTTTATGGTTCCGAGGCTATGATACCTGCGGAAATTGCTCAAGAATCCGCACGCGTTGCCTATTTCGAGCCTGCTGTCAACGAGGCCAATCGAGCGTTCGAATTAGATTTGTTGGACGAAAGGAGGAATACTGCTGCTTGGGCTCGTATCCACAAATACAAAGCGAATGTAGCCCGCCAGTACAACAAACGTGTTAAAGAAAGGACTTTCCAGCTAGGGGACTTGGTCCTCAAAAAAGTTGAAGTCTCAAAACATGTGGGTAAGTTGGACCCCAATTGGGAAGACCCCTTCAAAGTCATTCAGGTACGAGCAAACAACACCTACCTACTGGAGACTTTGCAAGGCGAGCATCTCCCTAGGCCATGGAATGCATGTAACCTTAGAAGGTTCTACGTGTAACGTCAGTTTTTTGTAATTGTCCGTGCGCGGCCTAGGGTACTTTCTTTTGACAGAAAGCATATTGTATTCATTTTGAAAATTGCAAGTGTAACAGTAAGTATTTGATCCTTTGATTATGTCATTTATTTGTTCTCCTATTGATTAAATGATTCGGGCAACAAAAGGCCTACTCCGTGTTGAGCATCCTCCACGTCGAACGGCCCGCGTAATACCCTAATCGTTTCTAAGCAACGCTATCTGGGTGTCGTGAACCCTCCACCTGGAATAATTTGACTATTCATAAGTAGAGTCCTAAGAACGAGCGTGTCAAATGGCGGGATGCTAAACGCTTAATTTACATCAACGGGGTGCCCGCGTAATGACGCTAACCCCACGGTTACGCTCTATTTTATCCCATACTTAGCAAATCCTACTGATGATTTCTAAAGTGTGTACAACTCACTGGAGTGTTCAAGACAAAGGTACACATTATTGGGCCAATACTTAGGCAGATCCTCAGAGGTTTCCTAAGTTCAAATTCGAGCCTCATTACGAATACGGCCAGGGAACCCCCATGGAAAACACCCTCGCGCCCGTACTTGTGTCCCTCAAATCACTAGACGCTACCAAATACTAAACTGATGGCGCATTGTGAAGAACGCCGGGGCATCCTCAAAGAAAACGCCCTCGTGCACACGAACGCCCATCGCAAACGCTCAAACAAGGGAAACAATATAAAAACCTCGAGCACAATAAAAGGACAACATTCACCATCTAAAAATAAAAGATAAAGTACGCAAACATTCAAGCAGAAAAAAGAAGAGTTCAAATATATGGGAAGAAGCATAAAGGAATCCAAAACATTCAGGAAAACAGTTGGCGGATTAAGTACAGACATTAATTGTTCATGAGTAGGAAAAGGAAATTAAACCGGCATAGAATGGGACCCAACAACCAAGGGATTATCACTGAGCTTGAGAGTCAGGCTCTGGAGGAGCGGTCGCAAGAGGAACTGGGGCTAACACGTTGGCGTCAGAAGTTTGGACCTCGCCCGGTTCCTCGACATCCGTTGCATCCATGACGGTGCCCTCGTCCTCTATACGGATGGGCTCGGGAACTAGAGTATTGGCAGCTATGAACTCCCGTTGGAGTGTTTGCACCAACTCTTGGTACTCCGGCTCCGCCAAACTCTTAGTGGGATCCTCGTCTTGGACCATAGGCTCGCAGTTTTCATCCAGGTCCATGCGCAAGCGCTCGTCGGTTCGAGCGCTGTCAGGAGCCAAGCCAAGTTTCACCATTTACCCGATAGCTTTGTGAAAGAAGCGCCGAGCGTTGTCAAAACACTGGATGTTGGCTGCAAATACAAAAGCTTTGGAACACACGAACTTCATTACTGCGTCCCAGGAGACCTTCGCCGTCAGTCCTTCCACCTTCCCTTGCAGATCAGCGAGTGCCTTCTTGGTATCTTCATTTTAGCGAGTGCTCTCTACCAGCTGCGTGCTCAACTCCCTAGTTTGGACCCTCAGTTGGTCGCGCTCCACCTTCAACTCCCTATGACGCTCGTCAAGGGTAAGATAGGCTGCGTCCACCTTCTGGAGATTCTCCCTCAGCCTGTCTTTCTCAAGATTGGCTTCAGTCAGTTGAGCGTGGACGTTATTGTAATCCTCTTGCAGTTGGACGGGATCGGAAACTCGCAGCAATTTCTTGTATTTGGCCTTGTGGTTGGAGTATGCCTGCGCTCGCCCCTGCAGGTTCTTCAACCTGGGGATCACCTCCTGGACAGTCAGAAACAAAAGTTAGCGTTAAAATTGGAGTACTGGAAGTTGAGATTCCCTTTAAGATATTAAGGACTCACTGTTAGAAGGGCGTGGCAAGCGTCATCAACAACACGAGCGGCGTCATGATCGTTCAGCTTATCGTGATCGCCGAAAAATTGGAGTTTTCCAACAATGTCCGAAACGAGGTTTACGGAGTAGGCATTCTTCCTCAGAAGTACCAGACCCTCGGTTTGCTGACGCTTGTAGCGAGTGTCGCCCTTGCAGCCCATCTTCCAGAAATCTTCATCCTCTGATGAGGAAGTGTCGCTGCCCTCGCCCCTGTGTCCCACTACCACCTCTTTTCCCTTTCCTGAAATCGGAATGGAGTCCGGCAGCCTCTTCCTCTTCCCTTGGCGGTCGGCACGGAGGGTTTCATGTATACGGACCAGTTCCCCTGGGCGATTGCGGGAGCCGCTCGAACTCAGTGATATTGGACCCTCGGGGGCCACCGGCGGAGGAGTAGCCCCGCGGGCGCCATCAACCGTCAAATCCTCGATTGGGCCCCTACGGGCTTCGTTCTCCGCATCCCCGCGAGCGCCATTATGGCCGCGACCGGCTCCTCGTCTAGTTCCCCTCCCCCTTGGAGCGTTGGGAGGGCGGTTATGCTGTTGTTGCGGGGGCTGAGGGTTAGCGCCCTGTCCCTGAGCGCCCAGCAAGGGAGAAAGAGCCTCGACATTCATACCTTGCGATAGTATTTGGACACCTACAAGTAAGAGGATACGAGCGTCAGAAGTTGGTTATTTGCATCACAAATACAAAAATACAACAATCACACTAAGTTAGGAGACTATTCTAAAAGTTAGAGCAGTTAGTTCCTAGAATCTAACCGTCGAGGGCCATGATGTCAGCTGGAGGGTTGAGTATCATATCTGGAGGGCAAGATAAGCCGTAACGGAACAGCACTCCCTCGTTTTTCACCAAGGCCTCAGCCTTAATCCACTTTCTCTCACCCGTCATCCCGAAGGCTAATCCCTTTGGCCAATCCTCAAAGGTTTTGTTCCTTATCCTTTCCCTAATCAAAGGACCCTCGCTGTGTATTAACCACTGTCGGTGAACCCCAAAAATTCCTCCGGGGGCCCCCACGAAGAAATACTTTTCCTTCCAATGCTCGCCGTAGGAGGTGGATGGGGAGTCTATCATCTTAAAGCCCGACTTGGCCTGAGCTTAATAAAACCCGTCCGTAGGGGACGAGCGTGTTGAGCGGGCTACTTGTATCAAACTGTCAAAATTGGCGATCGAGGATGCATGGCCAAGGGCTCTCATCATTATTACGAAGGTGTTGATTAAAGCTATGCCGTTTGGCAGAATTTGTGAAGGGCAAAGCCCTAGATGATGGTAGATGATGGCGACAGCGTGAGCAATCGGAAACCTCAGGCCCCTGGCCAGGACAGCATCCCAGTAAACCGTCATCATCCCGGGCGGCGGTTGGTTGGCCCTCTCCCCCTCCTCAGGAAGTCGCATGGGAAATATTGCTTCATCCCAATAAGCTTTCGCTTTCAACTCTTCCAAATCGTCGAGCGTCAAAATGCTCTCAATCTCGTCCGGAGATCTATCGGTTTGGTGACGGTTGTCTTGCCTCACTCGAGTTGCAGGCTCCTTTCCTTTCCTTTGACGCCTTCTGGAAGTTTCAGCCTCAAATTGACGTCCGGATGGACCTGCACCACCCTCGGGGGCCATGACGGCCACTGTGATCCTGTGATCTTGGGGTCTCACAGCGCTGTTAAGCACAGGGAATACTCTCTTTCCTTGCCTTTGCATTTCCATCACATTGTCCATCTCTTCAAAGAGGTCATTTACCCCTCAAGGAGCACGCTCGTTCATCCCCTGAACGGCGGCGTCGACCTCTTCATCCCTGGCATCAACCGGAGCCTGGGCCACTGGAATCGCAGTAGGAATCCCCTCACCTGGGGACACCCTAGCCATGGGAACAGCTATAGGTACATTACCATGAGGTGAGGGGCTCCCCACTGACATCTCATCTATTTCCCTTACATAAGCATCTGCATCACGGTCTGCCATGTCTGGGTTCTGGTTATTGGAGATGAAGCCTTTCGCAAAAGCCTCAGTGGAGAAGAAAGATTCTGGAATGGATTCAACGGTAGAAAGGATTCCACACTTAGAGAGATCACTCACGCACAACCTAAATCTAAAGTTAGTAAGGAAAATAAGGGTTTACGGATTTTTACCTAGAGTTTGGAGAACAGAAAACTCGCCGGAATCGGTATGTGTTGCAAAAATCTGTTGCTGTGTATTTACTTGAAGAAGACGGAATGCGTGAAAGGGATAAGAGAGTCTTCCGGATCCCTTTTTATAGGAGAGTGATTTACGTCAATTAAGGGTAGGGATTTGAAAAGGCAATCATTTCCCGCCTTGGGAGACTCCCACTTTTGGGAACCGCTTCACGTCTCCCGGAGTCACGCGCCCACATTCCTACTCAGCATTAAATGCGGATAGGACAACATTTAATGCCATGTCAGAACGTGTCCGTTACGGAAGCCCAGAGGTCATTTCTCTTGAAAGAGGATTGACCCTCGGATGTTCAAGAATTTTTTTTTCAAAACTTGCTTCTCCAAAATTCTACAGTACGCTCAAAGCGGTACTACAGAATTTGGGGGACAAAATGATGAGACACAAAACCGCTCTCGAATCGGAGCCGGCCACAAATGTCAACGCTTGACGATTGCGTTACTGGACGCTCGCATTGATGGGCTCGCGGGCCTACCCAGCCCACTCACTTGCTCATCAGTACAGGCTTCTGAGCCTCGGCCAACCGTTCCAATAAAGGATTCAGACTGATGGGCCCGACGCTCAAGTCCCGACCCTCAGGGTCAGCCTTCTCAAAGAAACACCCGCACGTGGACCTCATTCTGAATGCTCGGGATTTTAGCGCTCAAGGGTCATCTGCCGTGGGGGGCCATCCGTACACGCTTCGAGCGTCACCCGCGCTCGTGCCTGATCCTACCCCACTGTGATGGATCCGAACCTTAGCAGGGAGGACCTTGGGTCTCCCTCTCCCACGACCCTCGCTAACAACCTCTGACACACAGGTAGTGCGCACCGTGCACCTGACACATCGCTTCCTTTTCAGAAACGTCCTTCTCACACCTTGACGGACTGCCACGTGTTAGGGCAACACAGGTTGGGGACCACACGGTCGATTTACCCATTTACCCTCACCCCTAACATATAAATAGGGGAGAGCACATGCTCTCTCCCCCAGGTCATCTTCTTCCACAAAAAACCCTGCACTTTCTCTGGGCCGTACTACTGCATTTTTCCGGCATCTTCATCTTCCTCAAGCTCCTTGCATTTCGTCATCTCTTGTTGCATTCTCATTGCATGAACTGGTGTTATCCTGGCTGGAAGAACCCACTCTCATCGGAAACCCAGACCCTGAGGTTCAAACGCCTGTGATGGTCTTCCCCTCATAAACAAAATATCAAAGTGTTGGTTGCATCTTAGAAATCCTTTACAAGTTTCTGCACCATCAGATGATATAATCAAATTTAACAACTAATTAATTAGTAATTAATGATATTCATTAATATCCAACTCGATCATTTACGTCCTGGCTCCTAGTAATTGGAGGTAAATCCGTTAATATATTTTCTAAAACAAATTGAATATAAATCGTTTGTTATTGGAGATGTGACCTTAGCCCACACAGATTAAAACCATAACTTATAAATTATTTTTAATTCAAATTTGATTCGAAATCATGTATATTTATAATATCTCCAATCAGTTAACATGTAAAATATTCAATACATCAAATCTAACAATAGAATTCATAAATTCTCTCTCTCTCTCTCTCTGAAAGAAGACCTAGCAACGCACGCAAGAGATCGCAATGTCGATCCGGCGGTGGAGAACACAGTTCCATCGCTGGATCGGCCCAAATCTATTTCACCTTCTCAGATTTATTCGTCACAATCCGCTCAGATTTGCTGCCACTCTCGTGGATTTATCGTAAGTTTCATCGGTTTTCTTCCAGATCCATTGGCGTCCTCCCAGATCTAGCGGATTTCTCTGGTTTACAGCCGTTTTCCTTATCTGTTTTCTCTTTTCATTATGTTTTATTTCGTTTCTTCCCTATGGAGGCTTTATCTCTTCCGTATAGAAGTTTTGTCCCTTCCGTATGGAATTTTAGTTTTTCCTTTTTCTGTGTTTTTTCCGTGCAACTTTCTAGCCGAGTTCTCTGCTGTAGGCCAACCTTTTTGTTCTCAATCCAAAGGAAAAGCGGCTGCGGATCTTCAGTCCGATCAGATTGAGATCCACTTGAAAGGAACAATCGTCAAGCAGTTCTTTTCTTTTATTAATTGTGATGCTATCACAAATCTGTTGAAATTGCAGCTTCGGCTTGCGTTTTCTGCTGTTGCTTCTTGTATTTTTCTCGTTGTTTCTCATGATTTGCTATAATATTCCCCTTTAAGGGTTTTGGTTGTCAAAAAAAAAAAAAAAAGATATTCATATTTTTCAAAACAAGTTAAATCGATTATAAAAGGTAAATAATCCGACCTCATATTGTTTTCTGGAAGTGGAAGACGAAAGAGAAGTTATAAGTTGCTACTTGCTAACATCTTCCGTCATATACTAAAATTTACTATAAGAATTCTTATAGTTTATGAACTATAATTCACTAAAATTTGGTTTGAATGACTTAATTGAGACGAATTATTAATTTTGGAGAATCAAATATTAATTTTAGAACATTGAAAATGAAAATGATACTGATGGTGCAGGAAAATGGGTTCCTAATATGCAACCAACACTCTAAGATTTGTTTGTGGAAGGGAAGACCATCACAGGCGTTTGAGCCTCAGGAAATGGGTTTTCTTTAGAGCGTGGGTTCTTCCAGCTAGGATAACACCAAGAGTGCAAAGTGCCATTTGTGTGTAGTTGTGGTGAAGGGATGACAGAGCTTGGAAAGATGAAGAGAAAATGGGGAAAGTGTGCCCAGTTCAAGTGTGTGTGTTTCTGTGAAGAAGATGACTTGGGGGAAGAAAACATATGTTTCTCCCTATTTATATGTTAGGGGTGAGGGTGCTTTGGGTAATTTGACCAAGTGGTCCCAAACTTGTGTTGCCCTAACACGTGGCGACCTGTAACGGTATGAAAGTGATGACCCTGAAATTGGGCAACGTGTCAGGTACGATGTGCGCACTGCCACTGTGTCAGAGGTTGTTGGCGAGTGTCGAGAGTTTGGGGAGACGCCAGATATGTCATGCAGGTGGGCGGATGCCTGTGTCCTGGTGTATACCTTACCCGAGCATAGACGACGCTCGACGGGACACACGAAGGGGTTTCCTCTGGCAAATGTCCAACGAGCGTCGACGAAACGAGCGTGTGCAAATCTGGGCCGTCGCGAAGTGCTTTCCTGGGGAAAGGATGGCTTTGAGGGACTATAGCACGTGCGTCGGGTTTGACGGTTAGGACCTCGCTCGAAGAGTGGGCCGAGGCTCATGGGCCTGGGTCCGTAGTCAACAAGTGAATGGGCTGGGGTTGTCCCGCGAGCCTTGTAATGCGAGCGTCCAAGCTCTAAGTCTGTAGATGGTGACACGCGGATGGCGCTGATCCGAGCGTGATTTTGGGTCACATCATTTTGCCCCCCAAATTCTGTAGTAGAGCTTGAACGTACTGTAGAAATTCAGAGAAGCGAGCATTGAATTTTTGAATACCCGAGGGTCAAATTTCAGGAATGGAGTGACTGTCCGTCTTCAGTAACGGACACCTTCTGACATGGCCATAAATGAAGTCCCATCCGGATTTAATGCGGTGGGGCAACATGGACGCGTGTACTCCGGGAAGCATGGGGCGGTTACCAAAAGTGGGAGTCTCCCAAGGCGGGAAATGATTACCTTTCAAATCCCCAAACCCTAATCATTGTAAATCACTCCCCTATAAATAGAGGTTTTGGAAGACTTTATCTCTTCTTTGCGCATTTGAATTTCTCAAGCAAAACAACAACAACATTCTCTACAACTTCTTGTGACTCCTCAGCAAGTTTTTCTTCGATTCTTAGGTAAATCCTCGAAATTTCTAATTTTACTTGTGCTAACCCTAGATTTAGGTTGTGTTTGAGTGATACTTTTAAGTGAGGAACCTTTTTCCGTTGTTGAATTCGCACCAGAATCCCTCTTTCCCACTGATCTTTTGTTTGAAAGCCTCATCTTCAAGAACAGAAGAACAACAATGGCGGATAATGTTGCAGATGGTTATGTGAGGGAGATAGATGAGATGTCCGTTGGGAGTTCTTCTCCCCATGACAATGTTCCCATGGCGGTTCCAATAGCAAGGGTCCCTGAAGAGACCGGCTACGAAGATCTAAATGCGCCGTTTGTGGGATGAATGTGTTGAAAAACACGAATCAGAAAGCAGCGGAAATTTAAAATTTTTCCAACAAAAGGATCTAGGACTCGCAATCGTGTAACCAAATTCGTAGGGATTAGAAACTTACTTTCTTAATTGTCTTTCTTGAAGAGTTTCAAGCCACCCAAGAACGCTCTTCTCGCGGCTTGATCCCCTCTCCAAGGTAATCTCGAATCTTCAAACTTCTAACTTCTAACTTGAAGCTCTCTAGAGATAGTCCACCAACTTGACTACAATCTAACTAGTAAGGATGCTAGTTCTCTAGTTAGTGTTTAGGCTTAACCTAGGGTTTTGTTTATCATGGAGAAAGGATGGTGTTCAACACATGTACCAAAAGAATTCTCGATTAGCCCTAAGGGGAGCTCGAGCTCCCCTATATATAGAAAGGGGAGGACCGAAAATCCTAGTCCTTATGGGCTAAGGATTTTGGTCTCTCTCTCTCCTATTACTTGATCATCAAGTATTTTCCAACTTTGACTTTGAATTCTATTTCAAGTCAACTTTTAAGAGAGCTAAAATATCCAAACAATTTTTGGATAATTTTATACTTTATTTATTTAAAATAAATAACTTATTTTATCTAATTAATTAATTCCTAATTAATTAACTAGATTATTTTTCTCCAAAATAAGACTTTCTTTTTAATTCAAAATTAAACCAAAGTCTATTAAATAATTAATCACATTAATTATTTAACACATAAATAAATATACACATATATTTACACACGTGTGAGACACGTGTCACAAGGACACGTGTCACTCACGTGTGGAACCCTCTTGGCCCGATTAACTCGTTTAATCATTTTCAAGCCTCAACTCATGTAACCAAGTTGTTGTGTGTGACCCTCTAGGTTCTCAATTCAATTAGCAGTAACCCTAATTAATTAATTCACTAATTAATTAATCAGTCCACAGATTAAACGACCATAGTCTAGCAACATGTGTTTAACCCCTAGCTGAATTGGAATGTTTGGATTCGACAGAACCTTTAAGTCATTGATTCATGTGAGATACAATCCTCCTACTTACTATCTCTCAACTAAGATCTAGGGTAAGGGAATAATTAGAACCCTAATAATCCGGTCTTAAAGCTAAGTGCATTTCATATCCATTTGATCTCAATCCAAGAAACCCTTTTCTTGATGTCTTGATCTACTGCCTTGGCCAAGGACTCCATATGGCATATGAATGACTTACACAATAAGAGATCACCTTGCAAATGCATGTGTAGGTCCTTTCTTGATTCTCATTCACTTTCATGAATCACTTGTGCAGCCCTAGCATAAGCCTTGAATCAGTTGTCTAAGGGGACACCCTTTAAAGCTTATACCTAAGACTACAGAGTTAACTCATAAAGTGACAAGGAACCTCAAGTCTTAAGGATCAATTAATCACATCAATGACGCGTGAGATATTTCCTAATCTGGAAGTTTCTATTTAAATAGAAACTTCCTTTCCCATTTAGAAATGTTCTCACACGGGGCACCTCAGTGAACTTACTTATTAAAGTAAGCACCCTCATGTATCACACACGTATCAACTATACACTTTGCACCTCCATGAAACAAGGTGGTCCTTCTTAAGGGCGTGATCCCACAAGCAAGCCTTAGAGGAGTCAGGTTGACACTCCCACTGTCGGTAGGACTCATCGGCTTGGAGTATTTTACTAATCATGACTTATGTGATGTAGGGCTCGTTTCGTGAACCATTTCACCTAAATGGTAGAGTCCTAAAGTCATCAGGATTAGGGGAGTTCTCATACATGCAGAGATAAAGTAAACGCATACCAAACAAGAGCATATAAAGAAGTGTTGCCTCAATTCGTTATTTCATTCAAAGATTGTCTGTGATTACAATAAGGAAAAGCACAAAGCGGATATACAATCGGCTTTCTAGGGCACTATTCCTAACAGAATGAGCGTGATCCTCAGGGGGTAGATCAGATATTTGAAGAGATGAACCTCGTGATGGAAATGCAAAGACAGGGGGAGAGAGTACTTCCAGTGTTGAACAGCGCTGTAAGGCCCCAGGATCACCAGGTGACTGTGGCGATCGCGACCCCAGAAGGCGATGCAGGGCCCTCCGAGCGTCGGGCGGATGGCGAACCTCCACATAAAAGACAAAGGAAAGGGAAGGAGCCAAGGACCTGGGTGAGGCAAGACAATCCCTACCAAACAGATAGATCACCAGACGAGATTGAGAGCATCTTGACGCTCGAAGACCTGGCAGATATGAAGGCCAAGGTTTACTGGGATGAGACGGTGTTCCCAATTCGTCTCCCTGTGGAGGGAGAGAGAGCCAACCGTCCACCTCTGGGAATGATGACCGTCTATCAAGATTCGGTCTTGGCTGGAGGCTTAAGATTTCCAATCCCGACCGCCGTTGCCAACATTTGCAATTATCTCACACTCAGCCCCTCTCAAATCCTTCCGAATGGCATAGCCTTGATAAACACCTTCATGATCCTAATGAAGGTCACAGGCCACGAGCCCTCCATTGACAATTTCAACAGCCTGATTCAAGTGGCCCGCTCGCCCCGCTCGTCCCCCACAGATGGTTTTTACTATGCCCAGGCCAAGTCAGGTCTTAAAATGATTGATTCGCTTTCAACTTCGTACGGCGAGAACTGGAAGGAGAAGTACTTTTTCGTGGGAGCGCTTGGGGGGGATTTTGGAGCTAATCGAGGGTGGATAATTCACGGAGAGGCGTCGTTGGTTAGAAATAGATTTGAAAATAAGCTTTTCGAGCGTTGGGCAAAGAATTTGGCCCTTGTGATGAAAAACGGGAGGAAGTGGATAAAGGCCAAGGAATTAATGAAGGATGAGGAGGTATTGTTCCGTTATGGGCTAGTGCATCCTCCGGAGATGGTGCTCAATCCTCCCGCTCAGACTATGTTCCGTGATGGTTAGATTCTAGGAACTAACACCTCTAACGCTTAGAATAGAAATAACACTCCTTATTCTGTGTCAGTGCATTATTTTGCTGATGCTCATTTTATTTTTCAATTGCAAGCGTAGACATACTCATGGCAGGAATTGACACGGAGAGTATTGCACAGATGATGCGCGCTCACCAGGCGGGCGCCAATCAGCAGCAACAACAACAACAACAACAGCCCCAACCCTCAAATGCTCCAAGGGGGAGAGGCGCTCGCCGAGGAACAGGGCGAGGTGAGGGTGGCAGAGGCGCTCGCAGGGGTGCCGGAAATGAGGGTTGTGGAGCAGGCCCTATCGAAGACCTGACCCTTGATGGCGCTCGTGGTGCCACTCCTCTCGCCGCCCCTGAGGAGCCAATAGTGCTGAGCTCAGGCAATTCCCACAACCGTTCAGAGGATCTGGCCAGATTTCATGATGCAGCGAGGGTTGAGCTCACGGGAAAAAGAAAAATGATGCTAGACTCCGTCCCCATTTCAGGAAAGAGGAAAGAAGTGGTCGTGGGCCACCGGTGCGAGGGCAGTGATACCTCATCCTCCGAAGATGAGGATTTTTTTAAGATTGGATGCAAAGGGGACGCTCGGTATAAACGCCAGAGGAGGGACGACCCGGTCCTTTTGAGGAAAAGCGCAGCTACCACCAACTTGGTTACGGAGATCGTCGGCAAACTTCAATTCTCTGACGATCATGATAAGTTGAACGAGCATGATGCTGCTCGTGTTGCGGACGATGCTTGTCATGCCCTCTTGACGGTGAGCTCTCTTAAGTTATTCTGGAAAGTTCTAAATTTTGAACGAATCCGGTATTTACCTTTGTTGTTGGTCCTTCAGGAGGTGATCCCTAGGCTGAAGAATTTGCAGGGGCGAGCGCATGCTTACGCCGAGAACAAGGCCAAATACAAGAGGTTGCTGCGTATTTTTGACCCCGGTTAATTGCAGGTGGACTATAACAACGCCTGCGCTTATCTGTCGACGTCTGAGCTTGAGCAGGAGAAGCTGAGGGAGGCCCTGAAGAAATCCGACGACTCATATCTGGCCTTGGAAGAGCGTCACAAAAAGCTCAAGGAGGAGCGTGATCAACTGAGGGTTGCTAATGGGGAACTGGACAGGCAATTGGCCGAGGGTTCCCAACAAAATGAAGCAACTAAGAAGGAACTCACCAATTTACAGGAGAAGGTAGCCTGCTTGGAGACGAAGGTGGCATGGGAGGCAGTGAGGAGATTCGTGCGCTCCAAAGCATTCGCTTTTGTGGCCAACCTCCACTGTTTTGATAATGCTGGGCATTTCTTCTAGAAAGCGGTAGGCCAGATGGTGAAGCTGGGGATGGCTCCTGAAAGCGCTCGGACGGACGAGCGCCTGCGCATGGACTTGGATGAGAATCTAGAGCCCATTGTCCGTAATGAGGACCCCTCGGAGAGCCTAATGGAGCCTGAGTATCAGGATCTGGTGATGATGCTCCAGAGGGAGTTTATTGAGGCTAATCCTGTGGACCCAGCTCCCATTACCATAGAAGAGGAAGACGGTGTCACTGTAGACACCCGGAATGATGGGGACTTTCATGGCGTCCAAACTTCCAATGCTCCTGTGCTAGCCCTCATTCCAATTTCAACTGCTCCTCCAGAACCAGAGAATCAACCTCAGTGATGCCTCCTACTTGCTCCTTCCAAATTCAGCCTGTTTACTTCCCTTCTTGTTAAGAACATTTAATTTTTGTATTTGAATTTTGTACTTCTGATAATGCACTTTCTATTCCCTGCTAATGAAGTTTGATATCCTTCCTGTTGAATTTCGAGCGTTGCCTGCTTGTTTCTGTTGATGTTTGAATGTCTTGCAATGGGAATGTGTGGGCACGAGGGTGTTCCTTTGAGGGTACCCTGGTTGTATTCCATCATGAATTTTAAGATTCGGACTTAGAAACGTTTGAACATTTGTGAGAGGGATATATGGGCGCTGGGGTGTTCCTTACGAGGGTACCCTGGCTATACTCATAATGAGGCTCGAATTTGAACTTAAGGATTTAGCTAAGTATTAGCCTTAAGTGCGTGATGTATACTCCTGATTTGAGCGTCCAAGTAGCTTGAGTGGGCTTAGAAATTAGCCGTATGACTTGTCAAGTGTTGGATTAAAGCGAGCGTGGCTATAATGCTAGCTTCAAACTTAGGTATCCGTGAGGGGATTAGCCCAGTGTTAGCTATTTACGAGCGTACTCATACCTAAGAGGATGAGGGTCATAGGGGGTTTACGAGCGCGAACTGGTGTGATCGGCATCCATTTGGTGCAAATTAAGCATTTAGCAACCCGCCTTTTCGACACGCTCATTCTTAGGGTTTATACACTTACGAGCGTCAAACTATTCAGTGTGGGGGGTTCTCGACACAAATAGCTTTGATTTGGAGACAAATTGGGTGGTCATCAAGCCGTTCGACGTGGAGGATGCACGACACGGATTGGGCGTTGATGCAATTGATTACTCAAGTCATTAATTAAAGAAAAAGCAAGTAAATGACAAATAATAATTGGAAAAATGCTTACTGTTATGCTTGCATTTCTGTCAAAAGAAAGTACAAAGTGCCACGAGCGGGCAATTACAAAGGTTGACGTTTACACGTAGAACCGTCTAAGGTTACATGCATTCCATGGTCTAGGAAGACGTTCGCCTTGCAAAGTCTCTAGCAAGTAGGTATTGTTCGCGCGCACCTGAATGACTTTGAAGGGCCCTCCCAGTTGGGGTCCAACTTATCCACATGTTAGGAGACTTCAACTTTTTTGAGGACCAAGTCCCCTAACTGGAAGGTCCTTTCTCTGAAGCTCTTGTTATACTGGTGGGCTACGGTCGCTTGTTATACTGGTGGGCTACGGTCGCTTTGTACCTGTGGATACGAACCCAAACAGTGTTTCTTCTCTCATCTAGCAAATCCAATTCGAATGTCCGATTAACCTCGTTGGTTGTAGGCTCGAAATAGGCAACACTTATGGATCCTTGAGCAATTTCAGCAAGTATCATAGCCTCGGAGCTGTACACAAAGGAATAAGGTGTTTCTCCCGTTGCAGCTCGCGGGGTAGTGCGGTACGCCCAGAGGGCTCCTTGAAGTTCTTCTGCCCATTCTCCCTTCTTACTTTCGAGCATTGTTTCCAGATGTTGAAGTATGGTTCGGTTGGTCACCTCAGCTTGACCGTTGGCCTGAGCGTGGCCCACGGAAGTGAAGTGTTGCTCAATTCCAAGTTCGTAGCACCAATCTCGCGTGTCAGTGGCGATGAATTGGGAACCGTTATCTGAGCTGAGCACCCTCGGGATGCCATATCTGCATATGATGTTCTTCCAAATGAAGTCCCTCACAACTTTGAACGTTATCTTCGCGATCGCTTCAGCTTCGGCCCACTTGGTGAAATAGTCCACAGCGAGGATTACAAATTTCTTTTGTCCGACCGCCATCGGAAGGAGTCCCACTATATCGATGCCCCACTAGTCGAAGGGCCATGAAACGTCAATAGAGATCATTTGGGCTGCCGACAGTTGAGGGGTGTTGGAATGAAACTGGCACTTAGGACATTTGTTGGAGTAGCTGACGGCATCCTGCAGTAGCGAGGGCCAGTAGAACCCACTTCTTAATACTTTCTTAGCCAGAATTCGACCGCCAGAATGATTTCCACGACTTCCGCTGTGCACATGCTCTAATACTTCTTTGGCTTGCGAGGGTCTCAGGTACCTTAACGGTGGACCCTGGAAAGATCGCTTGAAGAGTCGACCTTCGTTGTCAAGAGAGAAGCGAGGGGCCTTACTCCTAACCTTCTGTGCTTCCACTTTATCGCTCGGGCAGGTTCCATCCCTTAGAAACCTAATGATGTCATCGAGCCAACATGGTTCGGAGGGATCGATCATGCTCACTTCACCCGAGGGTCCCGCCTCGCGAATCAGTGGCTTCTCTGTTCTAAGGAATGTGACTGAACGCTCGCAGGAATCTTCCATAGCGGATACAAATTTGGAAAGAGCATCCGCACGCTCGTTTTCCGCTCGTGGGACCTGCAACAGATAGAATTCCTTGAATTTGGAGATCAATTCCTTAGCACTCGCCAGGTACTGCACCAATCACCATAGTAGCTTCTCGAGCCTCATAAGTGCCATCAATTTGGCTTGCAATCAGCTGGGAGTCAACATATGCAGTGACACGAGCGGCACCATTCTGAAGGGCGATCCTTAGCCCCTGGATGAGAACCTCATATTCTGCCTCATTGTCGGTGACTTGGAACGCTAGTTTGATTGCATAATCTATTTCAATGCCTTGAGGGTCTCTAAGGGTCACCCCGGCTCCTCCCCCATGTGAGGTCGAGGAGCCATCTGTGTGTAGAAGCCATAGCCCGTCCTCAACCGAGGGCGCATCATCCAGGTTGAAGCGTTCTACCAGCAGATCTACCACTGCCTGATCCTGTATCGTTGTACGAGGCTCGAAGGTGATGTCGAATTGGGTGAGTTCAATTGACCACTTGATTAGCCTCCCCGAGACGTCCGGTTTCGAGAGCACCTGTTTAAGGGGTTGGTCTGTAAGCACCGTGATGGTGTGAGCTTGGAGATATGGTCTCAGCCTCCGGGAGGCATTAACGAGCGTAAAAGCAAATTTCTCTATCTCCATATATCTTTTCTCCGCCCCCTACAAGGTCTTGCTTAAGTAATACACCGGCAGATGCTTTCGTTCACGTACAACTACGAGGACAACGCTCGTGGCTTCTGAGGAGACTGAAAGGTAAATGAACAAGTTTTCCTCTGGGTTAGGTTTGGTCAGCAGTGGTGCGCTCGAGAGATATTGCTTCATGTCATGCAAGGCTTTCTCACATTTCTCGCTCCAAGTGAAATTACGAGCGTTGCTCAAGATTTTGAAGAAAAGCAGGTTCCTGTCGGCCGAGCGGGAAATGAATCTGTTCAAAGAAATGATCTTGCCCACCAACACTTGGACCTCTCTTACATTTCGAGGGGAGGGAATGTCAAGGATTACCCTTATCTTTTCTGGATTGGCCTCTATGCCCCTCTGGCTGACGACGTAACCTAAAAACTTGCCACCTCGAACGCCAAATATACACTTGGATGGGTTCAATTTCATACCATAATGACGCAGGATGTTGAATGCTCGCTTGAGATCCTCCAGATGGGAATGTTGACGCTCGCTCTTGACAATCATGTCATCCACATATACTTCCAAGGACCTCCCGATTTCACGCTCGAACATTCTATTGACGAGGTGCTGGTATGTCGCTCCTGCGTTTTTGAGTCTGAACGGCATAACTTTGAAACAGTAAACGCCCATATGGACCACGAATGAGGTTTTCGGGCGATCCTCGGGCGCCATGAAAATCTGGTAATACCCCTGGAAGGCATCCATCATACTCATGAGCTCGCAACTAGCGGTCGAATCCACTAACTGGTCGATCCTCGACAAGGGGTACGGATCTTTAGGGCATGCTTTGTTGAGATCTGTGAAGTCGTTGCACATGCGCCACTTGTTGGCGCTCTTGGGCACGAGCACCACGTTGCAGAGCCACTCAGGATATAAGATCTCCTCTATGTATTGAGCCTCGAGAAGTTTGTTGACCTCCTCCTCGATGACTTGCCTCCTGAATCCATGAGCATCCCTTTTCTTTTACTTGATAGGTTTGAAGGCAGGGTCCACGTTGAGCCTATGAACAATGACGCTCGAATCTATTCCCGTGAGGTCAGAAGCCTTCCATGCAAACACATCAATGTTCTCTCGAAGAAAGTCAATCATCATGATCTGTGAGGGATCGTCGAGATTGGAGCCTATTTGGGTGATCTTATCGGGGTTCCCAGGTTCCAATTCGATGGTCAAAAAGTTTTCTGTAGGTTCAATATGTACCTCGGGTCTTGGAAGTTTGACCACTCGTTTCTTGCCTATGAGTTTTCATTGGGATTCCCCGAGGACGTATGACCCTCGTCCTCTGAGGATGATTCTCCAACAACTCCGAGGGGTGCACTCCCGGCATCCTTGAGGATGCCCTCAACCTTCTTTTTATTCTTCTTTTTGTAAAGTTCGGCCCTCTTACGCTCATGGACATCCTCATCTAATTTTGGAAAGTCGATTGACTTTTTGATGGACCCTGCCTGGATGGTTTGTTTGGGCTTGTGGCTTCAAAGGGAAAGGATGTAGCATTCCTAAGCCTCTTTAACATTGCACAGTACCTCGCCCGTTCCCTCCGGGGTGGGGAATTTGACCTTCTGGTGATATGTTGAAATTACTGCTTTGAAGTCAACGAGCGCCGGACGTCCGATGATGATGTTGTAGGGGAGGTCCACTTCGACCAATGCATAAAGGACGCTCAAAGTCTTTCGCTGTGGGGCGCAATCAAAAGAGGTGGCCAAGCAAATTTGTCCGCGAGAGACAACTTCGGAACCCCCAAAGCCGACGAGGGCTGTTCTGAGGGGTTCGAGGGGAATGTTTGTTATATTCATCTTTTGAAATGTTGAGTACGGGAGAACATTCACAGAGCTTCCACTATCAATTAGGACCCTCTTTACAACATGGTTATGAACATCTAAACTAACCACCATGGGGCAGTTAGAGGTTTCACTGACCCCATGGGGTGTTACAATGTGCTCTAGGTCTCTCTCTGTGAACCCTACAATATCATTCTCCTTCGAGCGTGAGGTGTTGTTGACGGAAAGCACAGGCTTGAGCTGGGAAGGTCTCTGATCATAGCTTCGGACATGGCGGCGCCGGGATGCATTGGAATCTCCTCCCGAGGGTCCCCCAGCAATTATGTGGATGACCGCAAAGGGTTGGTTCTCCACATCGGTGGCCTTCTCTTTGCCCCTGTCACTTGTCCCAGAGTGATGGTGACGGGGGCTCCTCGAGCGTGAGCGGCTTCTTCCCTTGACCCTCGCTCGCTCAGCACAGTGCTCATCATATCTCTCCAATACTTTCACGAACTCCTTGAGATGCCCCCCAACGATAAGCCTCTGGATCTCACTCTCAAGTTGGAGGCATTCATTTGTGTCGTGCCCTTTCTGCTTGTGGAAGGCACAATATCGTGCTCTTGAACAGCTTCTTATCTGCCATGGAGTAGACCTCTGCGATGGGCCTGTTGAGAGGGATACGCTCGAACCTACGAGGGGGTGGAGAGTTTTTCCGAGCGGTAACTGGGCTGCGGTGGCGGCGGCGGTTCTTGTGGGCCTCGCCCTTATCCGGCTGACCCTTCTCCGAACGAGGGGCATTGGCAATCTTATGGGCCCTCGCGATGTACATATCTTCGAGGGTGAAGTAAGAGTCGACAATGTCCCTCAATTCTGTTTGAGAGCGGGGCTTCTTCTTGGCCACTTCTTCAGCGAATTCCTAGTTGACATAGTTTTTTGTGTTGATGACACCAAACAGTATGTGAGTCACGAAATCCATCGAGGGTCTTTCCACCAATAAGACCTCTTTGTTGAATCTGCCCATAAAGGACCTGAGGGTTTCGAGGGGCCCTTGCACTAGGCTGTAGAGGGTTGTGGCAGCAGGTGCGGTTGCCTTCAGAGAGTTAAAATGACTCAGGAAAGCATCAGTCAAATCGTTGTATCCCCGAATTGGGCGAGGGGGAAGCTTCTTGTACCACTCTTGAGCCATTCCGATGAGTGAGGTCACAAAGACCTTCGTCTAGTAATGACTGGGGTGCTCATACAGGTGCATCAGGTGCACGAAGTGATCCAAATGCTCGGCCGGATCAGTGGTTCCACCATACCTGTTGACGGACGTGGGGATTTTGCCCTTCCCCGTACGTGTCATCAGGACCTCATCGATGGGGGAAAGCGCCTGTCAAAGGCCTGTAGTTCCCGTCCTCATGGCCGTGCTCCTCATAATCATTCTCTCTCCAGTGGCGGGAAATCTGGCTGCGTGGGTTGCGAGCGTCTCTGGCCCTGGACCTCTCGCCCCCGGCGTGGGGGGCTTGAGACCGTGCTCGAGAGAGCTGTTCCACCAGGTTCTGGAGTCCGTTCAGTTGGTCCTGTACAGCCGCAAGTTGAGGGTCATTGCAGTCTCGACGGCCCGTCCTTCTGGTGGCTCTTGACTGGACCTCCTCATTTTCAGCCCTCTCATCTTGAGGGGTTCTCTCCCTTTCTGCAGGCGGCTGTGCTTGCTGGGCCCTCGGTGGGGCCTCATTCTCCTGAGTTGGCGGTGGCGGAGGCGGTTGGGCCCTTAGCACATTTTGGGCAGCCGTCAGTGGATGGACCGGGAGCCCTCCTATTGGTGTAGTGGCTCGAGCGCCTGTCGCTGAGGGAAAATAGACGGTAGTAAAGTGCTCCCAAGCATTTTGTACTGCCTGTGCCTCGCATTGCGCATAGAGCGCCTGAAGCTGTTGAGTAGTGATCTGGGGCATTTCCACCCCTTGTATTTCTCTTGGAAGCGACATGGGAAGATGTAACGCTCCCACCTGGTAGGGCTGGACCATGGGCACCAGGTTTGGCATCTCTCCGGGCATCATTCCTGGTTGAACATAAGTGTATCCTGGTGGCGGCATGACCATAGAGTATACGCTTGGATTGGCGACAGGAACAGATGCGGTGAGCGTCGCAGGGGGAGGAACAGAACCAGACCCTCCTGCTACTTTCCCACTGGAAGGGAGAGTTCCACTTGCTGCTTCTTTGTCTCTGGTCCCATTTTCGGCAGTAGGTGGGGGTGCACCTCCGGCGGGGACATTGCTTTCCACGTTCTCTTCATTGCGGGGTGGCAGGGCACTTCGATTGTCCAAAACCCCAGATCTCGTTGCAGTTACCATGACTGGAGCTGCTGGTGTTACTGTTCACTAGCTAAAAGAGGAAGAATATGAAGAAGAAATACAGATGATGGTTTCCCACAGACGGCGTAAAAAATGATGGTGCAGAAAAATAGGTTCCTAATATGCAACCAACACTCTAAGATTTGTTTGTGGAAGGGAAGACCATCACAGGCGTTTGAGCCTCAGGAACTGGGTTTTCTTTGGAGCGTGGGTTCTTCCAGCTAGGATAACACCAAGAGTGCAAAGTGTCGTTTGTGTGCAGCTGTGGTGAAGGGATGGCAGAGCTTGGAAAGATGAAGAGAAAATGGGGAAAGTGTGCCCAGTTCAAGTGTGTGTGTTTCTGTGGAGAAGATGACTTGGGGGAAGAAAGCATATGTTTCTCCCTATTTATATTTTAGGGGTGAGGGTGTTTTGGTTAATTTGACCAAGTGGTCCCAAGCCTGTGTTGCCCTAACACGTGGCGACCTGTAACTGTATGAAAGTGATGGCCCTGAAAGTGGGCGGCATGTCAGGTACGGTGTGCGCACTGCCACTGTGTTAGAGATTGTTGGTGAGTGTCGAGCATTTGGGGAGACTCCAAATATGTCATGCAGGCGGGCGGATGCCTGTGTCCTGGTGTATACCTTACCCGAGCTTAGGCGACGCTCGACGGGACGCACGAAGGGGTTTCCTCTGGCAAATGTCCAACGAGTGTCGAAGAAACGAGCGTGTGCAAATCTGGGCCCTCGCGAAGTGCTTTCCTAGGGAAAGGATGGCTTTGAGGGACTACAGCACGTGTGTCGAGTTTGACGGTTAGGACCCCGCTCGAAGAGTGGGCCGAGGCTCATGGGCCTGGGTCCGTAGTCAACAAGTGAATGGGCCGAGGTTGTCCCGTAAGCCCTGTAATGCGAGCGTCCAAACTCTAAGTTTGTAGATGGCGACACGCGGATGGCGCTGATCCGAGCGTGATTTTGGGTCACATCAAATACCTTAAATAATAATAGTTTTTTAGTTAGTGGATAGTGGATAATAATTATTATTATAACCACCTAGTGGTGTAATTTATCATTCAAATGTTATGCTTAGAGATCTGGAGTTCGAGCCCCTTAAGAACGCAGCTATCAGTGGTTTACACCTAAGTGGTTTGACTCTTCTCGACCCATGAAAATGGGTTTCATGGGCTACAGAACTAAAAAAACCTAATTATTGTTGTTCACAAATTACAAGTCCCAATTTCAAGCCCACGATTCGTTCACAATCCTAAATTGGACGGCCCAAATACTTCTTATCAATGGGCCAGGCCCATTTTTATATTTTATTTTTACATTTTATTTTCTCTTAAAAATTATAAATTTAAACAGTAAACTAACAGATAAACCTCAGCTTCCCTCTTCAATGGCTACCTTCTCTGCAACTTTCAATGGCTTATCATCTTTCCATTACTCGCCTGTAAGTATACTCATCGTTCTCCTTTTTTGATATGTTCATACATTTTCAGCTAATTATTCGAAATGATTGTGTTTCTCTCGATGTATTTGCAGAGAATTGAAGTGAAAACTGAAAGCAAGTGGCGAGTGAGCTGTGCAGGGAGATCGAAGGTTAGATTGCTTTTATATCTTATCGATATCCATAGTGATTTGATTTTTTCGTTTATGTGCTTCAATTTGATCGACAGGATAATTCAAGCTCAAATTATTTGGGCCGCAGCCATAGACAGGTCTGGAGGAGGAGAAAATTGGTATGGTTGTAAGCAAATGCTTGTGTTCTTCTGCGTTTTACTTCAATTCAAATACTCGGTACTGAATTTGTGCTAATATACATGTTTAAGATATGGATTCTATTTTTGTCCGATTTGGTATGGTTGTGAGCAAATGCTGGTACTCTTATGTGTTATAACTTTAATTCAATTCTGCGGTACTGAATTTGTGCTAATATGCATGTTTAAGATATGGATTCTGTTTTTGTTAACTTGGATAACTAGTTCAAGATGTATTAATTAATGTAAGTATTATAATCAATATTCCAGATTGTAGATGTGTTTTTTTACAAAAAAATTGATGATGATTTATATGAAAAAGCTCAGTGGAATTTGATTTGTAGCTGAAATTGATGGTTAGATTTTCTGCATTCTGGCTTTCTAATGGATGTTCTTATTGTGCTTCATTCTGCTATCCGTGCGCTCTGGTTTGATCAAATAACGTTGATTTTTTTTTTGCTGTTTTTCTAATTTGATGGTCGTTGAAACTTTTATATGCACTCTTGTACCACCTACCCAGGCCAAGAAAGATGAAACGTTGGAATATAAGATGCGAAGGGTTCCATTTCTGGAGGAGCGAGTGAGGAAGATAAAGGACACAGGGGAGATCATATCAATGGACATTGAGAGGCTATTATTGTCTGAAGAGAACAGGTACGAGTTTGTTAATCAAGTGGCAGCAGAAGCAAAGCAGTATGTCGAGAACAACCGTGATGAGTACGGTTCGAAAAAAGCAATCCTTCACGTCCTTAGCAACCGTATGAACGATGCTGGATTTTCTCGACCTGATGCATACCTTGGAACTGATCCTTTCAAGCCTGGTCCTGGATATATGAGGCAAGAACTTTATGATGGGAAATGATCTGAATGAACCAAAAGGCTATTTTGGTCTAATTAAGGTGCATATTGAGATATCTACTAGTCTTGATGAAGTTTGCTATAAGCCTCGTATGGAAGGTGTATTTTTCAGAAGTATTGCAAGTGATGTTGAAGACAGTCATCAAACTGTTTCCGGCCCCTTTGCGTTGGGGTAGGAGAGATGGAGATGATGCTGATGAGTGTTGCCTAAGAGTATTAGAAAGTTATAATACCCGCCCCGTGCTGCCCCATGCAGTTCATTTTGTGGAGTGTAACTAATTCTGTAAAACTATATTTTTCCTATAGATCACAATCCTTCTTAGATTTGTTAACAAGACAGAATCTATTTATTTTGATTAGAAGTAGAAACATTTATCTTGTTTTTGTCTGTAATGTTTGATCCATCACTCTAATTGTCATTCTTGGACAGTATAATCCTGTGAAAACTTCTCTTATTTCAGCTCAGATGCTGATAATTTCAAGAGAAAATCAGCTTCATCCATGACTTGGTATTCTATATTGTTCACAGGCAAGATTTGTATAATTTTTTTCTTCTTTGCATAAGCTTAACATTTCCATTGCCTCATCTAATTGACTTACTGTATTCTGCTACACATTTGTACTGCAGAAACAACGCGCACAAGATAAATTCAGCATTATCGTTGCTGATCCGGGGTATGCAACTTAAGTCTCACTACTATTTACATAGAGCTATTTCTGCATTTTATCAATGTTATTTCCTATTTATATCATTGAGTGGTCCAAAATTTGTTGCTGGCAAGATTTAATAGTACTACTATGATACGTGGAGCATGCATCTTCCTCTGAAGTCCTTTCACAATTCCAACACTAAAAAACTTCTTATCTTAGTGAAAAAATCGTCCCTCAGTCATTAAAAGGAAGGGCAGAAAAGTTAGTGACAAGGATGGCCTCAGTACATATTCCTGTAGAATCATGACTACAGTTGCCCCATTAATGACATAAAGAACGGAGGACAGTACTATTTATTGATAAGAAAGAAGGACGTGAACAAGATGACAGTACTATTAACGATGCATAACTATTTCTTGATAAGGACGTATTGTTTTGTCTTAGAGGTAATTACTACGTCATCCTTCCATTGTAAGTGTATAAATCACCCATTTTTACTTTCCAAAATCATACATACCCTCGTTGTGACTTAATTTGGAATTGCCATTTTCCTTTTGGCTTTCAACTTACATACTCTTAGTGGGGAGGTGGGCTAATGTTACAGGCTATGTTGCATGGATACGGACACGACGATACGGACACGACACGATACGGATACGGCGACACGGATTTTTTCTTAAATTTCCCACGTAGGGAGTGTCGGACACGACACGACACGACACGACACGACACGACACGACAAAATGATATTTTTAGAAGTGTCCGTGCATCATAGGTTAGAGGGGAGGTCAGTGTAATTCTGAAGAGTTGACGAGTTGGTAAGGCGAGTATTTCAATAGGGGTGTGAGTGTAATTAATTCTTTTAATAATTTCCCCTAGGGCTGTCAATGCTTTCGGATTTTAATCCGAATCAAATTCGAATTTTGATATATTCGACCGATAATAAAAAAATTTGATGGATCATATCCGATTATAAATATTAATTATTCGAAATAAATGGAGCGAATATGGATTTAAGATATCCGATCCGTTAAAGATCCGAATCCGATTTTTATTTATTAAATTAATTATTTTAAATTATATATTTCAATTTTTTATGGGATATCTCCGGAAAATATATATAGAGAAACTTTTTTCTCAAATTAAATCTAGTTATTAAACTAATTATTTTAATTTGGATATTTCAATTTCTTTTTGGGATATTTTCCCAAAATATATATAGATGAATTTCTACCCTAAATCTAGGTTTTGTCTCCGTCTAGTCCGTCTGCACTCTTCTCTGCTTCCTCTCTCTCTGAGTTTGTCTCCCATTCTTTTTCTCTCCTTCTCCACTTCCTCTCTCTGCGCTCGTCTCCAATTCTTTTTCTCTGCTTCGTTCTTTTCCTATTGCCATTTAAACCTTTTTTGTTTTTGGGTAAAGCTATGGTTGATGTTCGACGTTAATTTTATTTCTCAAATTGATGAAGGAAGTTTTAATTCAGATCGACAAAGGAGAGAGCGCGCAAAAGTATTGATGAAGATTGACGAAGGAGAGAGGGCAAAACGGGAGCCGATTAATTTCACCTTCTTTCTCTTCCGCAATTTCTTCTTCAATGGTGAATTTTTCTGTTAAATGAGCCGAATTTTTTACCGGATAATCCAATCCGATAGGATTCAGACTCGAATTCGATTACCCATTTTTCTTATCGGATTCGGAATTTACATATCCGTTTCGAATCCGACCCTTTGACCGCCCTAATTTCCCCTAGTTGCGCTTTTGACATGAAAGAATTCTTTCACAGTTGGACTAGTGTTTTAAAGTCTATATTAGGGCCTGGTAGTATTTAAGGCTATCATAGGCTGCATCCTCAGAGGAAAATCTTGACAATTTAAATCTCCCTTACCAGTTGGGCCGGGTCGACCCGATCACGACAAGATTGACATACATACTATTGTTGACCAACGAATCAACCAAATTAGATTTTTTTTTACACACTCACAAAAGATTTGAATACAAAATTATTGTCCTCAAGACTTTTTTTTTTTTAACTACTTGATCAACTATTATTGGATTTGGCCACTAGTTTAGATCATATTGAATCTCGTTATGTTGGTGATTTCCCATTTTAAATGAATTAAAAATGTAACACAGTTTGAACCGTTTAGCACTTATTTTAACCAAAATTGACTTTTAAGTTAAAACTCAGTCCGCAACAACCTTAGCTAATCTAAATATTTAATAAGTATATATATATATTTTTTTGGTAAGAATTAAATAAGTATATTTTAGCATGAATATGATGTAGCTAAACTCTGGAAACCTTCTTGGTCAAATTGACCCAAAGAGAAATTTACCAAAATAATGATAATAAAATAATCACAAGTTCCAAACTAAGATCCAAAAAAGCTATTAATTTTGGAAATGTCAAAAAGATCTCAACAGTGCTTCAAGTATATTTAGACCAAGCAAATTGGTAGACAAAGTTGATTTGATAACTTTAGGTCAAAATTGTAAGTGGAGGGCAACAACCCAGAAATGGCAATAAAAGCCAGAAATTCATGCACTTGTGTGTCGACAGTGAAAATTGTCACATTCCACCTAAATATACAAACTATATTCAACTGAATTGTAAATCACTATATAAATGCGGTGAACATAAGAAGCTACATTATAGATTGATATGAGTCTCAATATTAACCCATAAACACTTTATTCAATCACTTACAAGTCTGACTTATTCCAAGCAAAATAGGTTCCGAGAATATCCTATACAAATAAACCTAATATAAATACCCTTCCTGCATTCACACATTTGTCGAAAGGACATTGATTTTCTAAGAGTAGAAATATCACTCAAAATAGCAGAATTTAAGATTTGATTTGAGCACCATTATTGGCTAAAGGCTCAGATTGTTGGTGAAATCTTCCGTTTATTATATATATAACACAAATACCAATTCATATAAACGAATTCCCGAGTGAATCATGCACACGAGTTGGTCACAAATTCTTGAGAAGGTTGCCATCATTGGCATTTTGAACCAAAGTTGCTCTGTTGTTTTATGTGAATTTGGGATTTGACAGGTAAATGAAAGATTGATTGATTGCACTGAAGTGGGATTTGATTTGACTGATTGAATTAGCAAAGTCAAGAAAGATAGACAGGTTTAATAACTAATATTAATATGTTTTTTTTCTTGCAATCGACACTGTGCTAACCATGTGCACTTAAACCCTCAGTGCATATATGCTCTATGTAGTATGTACCTATTATTGCCCTATTTTTGGTGATTAACTAGCAAGATTTACCACCTGAATCGAAACAATTTTACAATGCAATGTTATATTATTTTAATTAGATATTTTATATTTGAATTCGTGGATAGACATACATCTACCATTTTTAAAAAGATTAGTTTCAAATTATAGTGATTAGACCTGATTTAAATCCATAATAAATAGAATACAAACCAAGATCTAACAGACCACTTAATTTCATGACTTAGAAACTGAAATATTTAGAATTATGAATTTTTAAGATCATCCATGAGTAGTTGTTGCACATGGTTTGGTGATCATGTTAGCCTTTAGAGGGGGTATATGTAATTTTAAAATCTAGAAGACACATAAACTTATGTACTATTGTAATTATATTACACATAGTTATAGGGAAGGACAATGGATATAATTGATGATAAAATCAAGATTTTATTAGTCACATGTATATATATCTATTGAGCTGCAATAGCTGAAATTAGTCAACATTAGAGCACCTGAAGTACCATGGCTCTTTCACACAATGCTAACAGCAGTTATTATTATGTTATTGGTAGAAAACTCATAAGTGAAGCATATGTGATACTACATGGTTCAAAACTTATATAGAACTTCCAGCTTGCAACTAGAAGGCCAAAATTAGTATAGTGAATCAAGGGTTTCTGCCGCCACCTCTCCTCCCTCTTGGATCGTGCTTCGGATTAGGACCGGCGTAGTCGTAGTCTAAGACAGCATTGTGTAATAGAAGCTTTCTTGAACTCCCATGGACCTTTCCCTGTAAAATTACATGCTTTGTGCATTAGCAGCATCCTATGAACTATAATTGATTATTGATCTAGAACGAAGATTATATTCGTCGTGTAAGTTAACCTTGTTTAAACCTTTGTCCTTTTCTTTTTATCAAGCAAGTTTAAGTGTTTTCAGGGTTCCATAAGCATAGTAGATTAGCAATTTTAGGTCCCAGTTTGATAGAATTAGGCTAGTTGTGCTGATGTGGCGATCACCGGAGTTGACACATCAGCAACCGAAGGTCAGAAATAGTAGGAAAATACTTGTTGTAATCGGGCTGGTATAGAGCTATTATGCAACGTTTTATGTCCAACCAAACGAGTAATTACTTGATTATATGTAATGTAGCTTTCTCCTCATGTTCTAAACAGGTATAAATATCCGTAATCCGAAATAAATGATCAAGAATGGATTAATTACCTTGTGAAGCTGGTGGAGAGGGCTCGATCCAATGGTAATCATGCCTGCAAAATGAATGGTAACTAAGCAACATTAATGAGGATTAAGTTTCTTTAATATATGCAATGTGCTATAGGATGATAAATTAGCTCAATATAATTACCTGCAGATAGGCTCATGAACAACAAGAGGGAAATTACAAAAAACCCCTTTATACTTGGATTCATAGCTTTCTTCTCTTATTGAATTCAAACTTATGGTGTTCTTTTAGGAGTTTTAGAAGTGGAGTATGGGGAAGAAAGCTCCTTTTATAAGCCAAGAATTGCACATGAAAGGCATTTTAGCTTATGGTGCTAACCACCCCACCCAATGGTTGATACAATGATGATCAAATGCATTACCAAAATGTGAAGTCAACTTCACAATAGGCATGTTACATCAACATTACATAGTAGTCAGACTTCACATGATACGGAGTCAGAAATTTTAATTTTTCGAAAATAGACAAATTTTAAAGGAGAATTCCGAGAGAACTCTAAAAGAAACCATTGACATTTTCTAATAGAATTTCAAGGTAAATCATTCCCTTGGAAAAAACCTCATCGGAATGATTTCGAGCGAAAAGATATTTTATAGAGAAATGTAGAAAATATTTCATTGTCCGAAGCATAAAACTTCGAAGAGTTCTAGTTAAATTAATATATATAATAATACTATATCAATATAAGGGACGACTGCTGCTATCAGCCCTCTTGCCTCGGAAGGCAAACCCTAGTTTAAATTTGTGTACATGTAAATGCATGTTGGACACTAACTTTGTTCACAACCTCTTTGCATGGCTCAAATAAGTACTTACCCAAATTTTATCTTGGCTTTTGGCTTTTCACTTTTCATAAGTCAATCGGCCTTTCTATTCTTTTCCCCCCTAATGAATCAAGTGGGAAACAGCTCTTTTGCAAAGTATCAAACTTATAATCCATTGCTCATCTCTTTCTTTTCTTTATTCAATAGCTTGAAAAAGGAAAAAGTGAAGGTTTGTAGATTAAAAGGGTCTTTTGGTTGAGCTTATAAGCTCTTTTAAACAGTTTATAAGCTGTTTCGGAGCTTATAAGCGTTCACAAACCACCTTATTATACCATTACAATTTATTTCAACACCTTCATGTGGGAAATCTCCCCACATGGTAACCCAAATTTTAGTTAGCTCCCAACTCAAAAAATTCATCATACTAACTAACACCCCACTTGATTTTCATAATTTTAGTTCTCCCCATTTCGTATAAAATTACTAAACTGTCATAACATGAAATGACATGACACATTACTCTTCTCTCCCACAAACCATTTTATTAACATAATACCTTATATACACGATTTTATACTTTTATTTTGTATATAATTAATACTTCAAAATATTCATACTTCATATGTAAAAATAAATTTTTTTTTGGTAGGTGGATAGTGGGTAAAAATTAATTGTTGATTTATATTTTGAAGATTTAATTAGAAACTATAAAGTAATGAATATAAAATAGAGTATTATAAAATTTCCGAATTATAAAATAAAGTATCAAAATTATAAAATAGAGTATCCAAATTATAAAATAGAGTATTATAAAATTTCCGAATTATAAAATAGAGTATCCAGATTTAAACGTGGAGTATTATTTGTAAAAGTTAAAATATTTTGAAGTAGAAGAAGAAAAAATAAAGACAAAAAAAGAGTATTGTTTGTAAAAGTTAAAATACTTACGTTTTAAAGTATTCAAATTTAAAAATAGAGTATTACTCGTCAAAGTTAAAGTACTTATTTTTAAAAATAAAGTATAAAAAGGAAAAACGAAATAAGTAAGGATATTGCAATCAATTTAGGTAAGTTGGGAGTAAAGTCAAATTATAAAGTTGAATTGGGGAGTTAGTATAATTTTTTTTTATATGGGGCAGTAAACTAAAATATGTGTAACTCATAGGGAGTTATAAATTACTGCCCCTTCTCATGTTTTAGCCTGTTAATTATACTATAAGCTATTGACTATGTTCTTATATATACCAATACTTTGAGAGCTTATTTTTTGAAATTAAAATTACAACTTAAAAGCTCCAAAAACATCTTATAAGATGTGTGAAATAAGCTTAACCCAACACCCTCTCTAAGCCTATATCTAGCTAAACCCTTTTGTATATATATATAAACATTGCAAACACTTTTGTTTATATGTTTGTGTTGAAATTTACAATTTCCTTTGTATATATTTGGAATAAGTAAATTACATCTATATCTTCTAATGTCAGGTCAGGTGCAATTAAGCTTGACCCCATCTTTTTTTTCTTATTCTTTTTATGTGTGTTTTTATAAACACGAATATATTGGTTGTTCAAAAAATATCCGTTAGGGTTTCTAGAATTTTTCTTTTAATTTAAATAAAGTTACATAGATGGGGTGGTATTCCTATAATTAATCAAATAGGAGGGGTATATAAGTAATTACACTTAACTTCATGAGTTTACATTCGAGGTTTAGATGTAATTAACTCAAGGTTAGATGTAATTTATCCTTTTATTTTTTCCCCTCGCTCTAAATCCATCAAGAGAGAGAGAGAGAGATGTATGAGTCTGCTGGAGACAGAAATGGACAGTGGCCTACCCCCAAAAGAAACCAAAATAATGAGCGATTTCATTATATTTTGAGAAGTTGAAAGTTCTTGAGACCCATTATCTGAAGCACTATCAAAAGTTAGATAGAATTACACAAACACACACAACTAAATAAATTTAAATTTTAAAAATTGCCCTGCATTTATATTGTTTGTGATGATTCTGTTTTCTAATTGATGAAGGTGGTGAGATTAATATATATAATTGTGTGTTGCAATGACACCATACATGAGTAATGATGGTTTTATTCTTATTCTATTTATTTTCCCATAATGTTTTATTTAATTACAAGACTTTAAACCTCTGGTTTCCACAATGTTTTAAGGTTGTCGGGTAACAGGAAAAATAGCTGTCTATTGCTTGTATTAATATAAGAATACCCTCTCATTATTACAGTTATTATAACTTTTCTTTTCCGATTGATTATGCTTGTATTAATATAAGAATACCCTCTCATTATTACAGTTATAATTATGTTTCCCTATAGGCCTATACTAATTTTCAATTCATTGTATGAGAAATATTGTTTTATTAATTACTTTTTCTTCAATTTCCGTTATTACCGTAAGTATCAAACTCTCGTTTTTGAAAAATTCTACCCTAAACCCGATTTGACTAAACCCAACTAATTAAATGGATAATACACTTGTCATTTGATTGGTTACTTTTTTTAAATTTTCCATCAATTATACGTCAAATATAAAACACTCCTTATATCGGTTTGACTGAGTCAGATTCAGGTTAAAATTAAACTCTTTTCTATGATGTTTTGATCCAATTAGATTCCAAATAGAATTACCTCAATTCAAACTAATTTTGATGCATAAATTACTAGCTAGGATTTTGGAACATGGGAAATAAGTTTATTTTTTTCAAGAATTTATTACCATTTGGTGCAGTTAGGGTGTTCATTGTGTGCCTATTATAGGGTTCTTCACCAAAAACAACAAATTATTTTCAATCATCAATTATTGAATTACATGTCGATGTGAACTTTTATCATATTGTTGGTAGATTTTTGAATTACTTAAACAACATGATGACCCCATTTAGTATTAATATTACGGAAAACCCCCTAATCTACATATTTGGAAATCCGAATAGAGAGCTGATAAATTCTACTATCTTTGAAACGGTTTTCAACCTTACTAATTTATCTGGCATTTTATCCTACTAAAACATCTGAACTTTATATATATATATATACTATATTTATTTATTTATATTTTAATCACACACTCCCAAATAAAACTTAAATTTGGATCATTGTCATAGAAAAAATTACTTGAAGCAACTCCTATTGACATACACGAAATATATATTTGAAGTCTAAACAGAGCAAAATGAGACATATTATAAGTGAAACTGACCAATATAATTAATGGATCAATCAATATCGTTTTTTTAAAGATTACCAACATCGGGCTTAAGTTCCTTTTAAAAAAAATTGTTATTAGTTCCCTAAACAATTCAGCGAGACTCAAATGCATAATCAAATCATTCATAAATCTAAATGTCTATTATTAAACTATCAATTTGACTCGAATTTACTCACTATTATTCGTGCGCTATATAGTTCCAAATATAATAGGTTCATGTATACAGGGACGGAGCCACAGGGGTGGCCCCCCGCCCCCCCTAAATTTTCAAAAATTTTGTTTAGCCACCATATATTTTAGAAAAAATTTAGTTTTGTCACCCTGATTTTAGATTTTTGTCCCCCTCCCCTAATTATAAATTTTAGTCCTTTTATTTTAAAAATTTTAGTTTCGCTCCCCTCCTCGTAAATCCTAGCTACGTCCCTGCATGTATATTCAATACATGTTGAAATTTAAACCAAACTATATATTATATTAGGGAAAAATAAAAGCCAGAAAAATATGTAAAAAATCGTTATCGTGCAAGAGGAGTACGACCTTACAAGGAGAAATATTAATAATGGAGGATGCCACAAAAACAATGTTTCAATCACAGAAAAGGCAATTTCATAAGTGCACTAAAACCCCACTTCGAGGTCACTAAACTACTGTGCAAATAGGTGGCGCTATCTGTTTGCTCATCTTCCTTACAACATTTTTATTATTTTGGACCATAAATTTTTTCAATTTGGTTTCTTAAAAATAATATTATCTGGCTAGATTTGATGTATGTACAAACAAAAATTTGTTATTATATAAATATATAAAAATAAATTTTTTTCTATTAATATATATTTTATAATTATTTTAATATAATTATTAAATTATAATAAATAAGTGAATATAGCATAAGATAGCGTTATATCAATAATTAGGTACTATAAGATAGTGTTATATTAATAATTAAAATTAAAAAAATTAAAAAAATAAGTAAAAACTAAAAAGTAATAAAAACTATATGAAAAAATTAAAGTGGATAGAGAAAAAATAGAAGTTAATAAAACTTTTTTAAAATTATAAAATAAATAAATAAATTAATGAAGATTGCAAAAGGATTAAGTCGAATAAGAAAATAAATAAAGATTTAGAATACCATAGATCCAATGAAAAAAATGGGTAATTTGCATCAAGATACCCTGTGTTATACGAAAATATCACTAAAAACCCTGTCAAAAAAAAAAAAATACCATAAAAACCCTATGTTTTTAAAAATGTGTACAAAAAACCCTGCGA